>JAEIGL010000001.1:0-2400000 GCA_018903715.1 Zaprionus davidi | reverse complement strand
TGAGTTGTGCTGCCTGTCTGCCCTGTCGGGCCAAGAACGAACCTTAGCCCATTCACACAGGCCGAGGCACAGGCTGAGGACCAGGCCGAGTCTTCGTCAGCGACCCACTGACGTTGCTTTTGCAAGTTTTCACTTGCATTAAGTGCTTCCTGCACTGTCCGCCAGCTCAGTCTTTGGTCTTGCCCTGCTACCCTTCTCCTACCTCCTTTAATTCCTTCCACTGCCTCTCACTCTTTCTCACACTCATTTCTTCCCTTTGCTTGTCCGTCTTTTTGGGCAAGCACTTTGTGCCTTCACTTCGTGTCACTCAAACTTAAAAATGCTCATGTCAGTTCTCTGTGTGGTTGTACCTCACACTCTCTCTTTCTCTCCCCTTCTCTCTCTCTCTCTCTCTCTCTAACTCTCTGTGTGTGTGTGTGCAGCCCTGTGTGCTCAGCTCTTTGGGAACTAGAGATGGAACTTACTAAAAGCGCGAAAGGGCACGAAATTTGTTTGGATAATGTGTTATTCGATTGAATAAATTGTTAAAAAATTGATAAGCAAAAGTGACCTGAAGCAGATCGAATTATAAAATAGATTTATATAAATAATAAGTATTGACTCGATAATAAATAATATATAAAAACGAAAGCAACAGTCGCGTAAAACGCGACATTGGGATACCCTTCGACCTATGTTCCCGTGTAGTTTAATTTGTTAAATTCATACACATATACATATGCACATGCTTTGAAATTAATCCCGACAAATGGCGCTGGCGCTTCGCGCTCGCCCGCCTCTCTTGTTAACTGAGAGAAGCACTTGGTTTTATGCTCATACTTTCTTAAATAATTTCTGTGATTATTGTTCGATCGGATTGTGATTTGGACACAACGTAGATATTTCATTCAGCTTAGCATATGTTAAAGTCAGAAAGTTGTAACTTTTATACAGCGCTTACAAATTGAGTTCAAAAATTAAATTATTGATTTGTGGGGGCGGTGGGCGTGGCACCTAACATTTGAAATAAACTTGATATTCGCCGAGTATATAGGAACCTTCATTCCAAATTTGGTGTCTCTAGCTCTTATAATAGCTGAGATCTGTGTGTTCATCTGGTCATCCGGACATCCGGACATCCAGACAGACAGTCACGGCTCAATCGACTCATCTAGTGATCCTGAGCAAGAATATATATATATATATATACTTTGTGGGGTCTGCCACGCCTCCTTCTGCCAGTTAGTATACCCTTTTTTGACCATTTTCAATGGTCGAAGGGTATAAAAATATTTAATTCGTTCTCAGAGTAATGTTGAATTCCCAAAGTTATCAGGTTACGATTGATACATTTAAGTGATCCTCTTACTGTAAGTCATATAGTTATCGAAGATCTAATAAGAAGTCAACACTTGCGTATATAATAAACTCTAAATTGAAGGTTTCTGAAGAGTTCACAACATGCTTCTTAATCCATATAAATCTTGCGACTATCTATTGTATATAATCTAATGCATATAAAGATAGTTTTCTTTGGCACCAATTTTAAATTGAATTTCAAAATACTTTACCCTGTATATTTGATTTGTATTAATCAAGCTTTCTCTTGACAGCAAAATTTAAGAGTTTATCGACTAGTCTATCGATACAATACATATAATTCTTTCCTCTGTGGATTCAGCATAACATAATCCCATCATAAGCTTTCAATGAGTGAGCTAATTTAATTACGGCTTATTATTGAAATGTACCAGCATCAAAGTGCGATAGATCGATTACTATCACTATCAATAGTTGGGCAGCTTTATTGATGTTCTGCCCTCAGCTGCTCCTCTCACTCACGTGACACGAAATTCCCGCATCGCTTATAGCAAACATTTTTTTTTGGCTCCATCTTTGCCCTTAGTCCCAGCTTTGGCTTAGTGTTTGGATTTAGCTGGTACTGTGGCTTGGACTAGCAGTCGGGACCGAGGCCAGTACCAGTGCTGGGGCTGGGGTCTAAGCTGAGAGTGCCCGCGCGTATTTACAGTTTTAATCACGACCCAGCCGGGGCAAGCGGCTTTACTTTCGCCTTTTCACCTTTTGACTGACTGCATGTCGCTGCTGTTGATGGGCCTACGTATAAGTGTGTGTGTGGTGTGTGTGTGTGTGTGTGTGCTGACCAGCGTGTTTGCGGCTTGTACCAGTTGCCCTTCCCCTCCACTCTGCAGGCCCTTTTGACTCCTGTCCTCTATCGTACCTATCGCTATCCATATCCAATGCGTTGCATGTTCTCGCATCATCCTGTGTGCATAACCAAGTGTGTTGGTTATGTCTCTGCGTGTATGTGTGTCGGTCATCTGTGTGTGTGTGTCGGTCATATGTGTGTGTGTGTGTGTGTATTGGTCAACTGATGTCGCCTCTGTGCGCTGCATTTTAGTTTGTCGTCTGGCTTCGCTCTGCAAATTATTTTTAATTATCGTTGTTGCTGTCTCGCTTCCCTTTGTTCGCGTCGTTGCTCCTTTTGTTGTTGCTGCTGCTGTTGTTGTTGCCCGTGTCGTTGTCAGTGTTGCTGTCATTGTCACTGGCGTGTTACACCGGAAAGCCCTGGCCGCCTTGTCCCCATACTCCGCCCCTGCTGCCCTCCTTACCGCACCGCAGAAAGAAAGCAGAGAAAGAGGGCGTGGGAAAGGGAGAGGGTAAGGGAAGGGGAAGAGTGAGAGAGTGAAAAAAGTGCTGGGTTTATATCAAAAAAACCGCAGGCAATTTCACGTTTTCGCCTAAATTTCGCCTGTTATTGCATGTGGCATACTTTCGGGCGCGCAACGGAATTCAATTACGATGAACTGCTGGCCGAGAAATGGGGGAGGCAGAGAGAGAGACTGTGGGGAAGGGGACGAGGAGAGAGTTCACGAGGCAGCGAACTAGGCGAACACAGCAGGCTAACCGCGAGCAGTTCTATGGAATGCATCAGGCTCATGCTACGTCGCCAGCACCATAAGCAAATTAAGCAAAAATGTTGCAACAGGCTCCATTAGAAAAGCGGCGAAAGAGACAAAGAGAGCGAGAGAGAGAGAGAGGGGGCGGTACAGGGCAGGTTACGCCTACTTTTAAATGGAAAATGCATGCCGAGTAAAATGAGTTGGAAATTTCTGTTTGAGAATTAACAGAAAATGTTGCGGAAATCAGTCGAAATTAATTTGGTATGAGGTGGAAAATATTCCGCCAAAAATCAAATTTGAAAGTAAAATAGAATTTACGTATCGTTCGTACAGGAAATTAGCGCAATTATTTTAGCGGAAAGAAACTAAGCATTGTTTGCATGGAAAAACATACGAAAAATGTTGAACAATTTTAATTAGAATACAAATTCTAGCGTTACCGCATTTAATTAACAGGGAAATATGAAGGGAAAAGAAAAGAGGCGAAAATTCTTGATTTACCTCGAGTTATTTGATGGGATTGTGGTCTACCAAAGCTAGTGAAAAATAGCCAGAAAATTTGCTAGAAATATAGATCTAAATATAATCAAACTTAAACATTGAGTTGACTAAAGAAAGATATACAATAATATAAAGAATAAATGTTCAAATAATTCTTGAATGCCAGTCTAAATTAAACAAATGCTGTTAAATTATAATACTTCATACATTGTAGAGAACTGCAACAAGTTGTTATCAGTTCTAAGATCAGTTGAGAAGTGAGATTCAAATTCATTTTTATTGATTAGTATACACTAGATACATTTTTGTACCAGTTACAAGAACTAACACAAAATAAAGATATACTTGACAATGCAGTGCAAACTTTGCATAAACATTTTACAAAGGCACCTTTGAATATTTTATATACAAAGTATTTGTGTAACCCCTCCGATCCTATTATGGCAGCTCCCCCAATAAAATGGCGATTAAATAGACAAAAACAGTTTATAGATATTCAAGAATGTTTTCTCAAAATCAAAATCCATTTAAGAGCTCAGACTCAAAATCAGCTTGGGGAAATAAGGCGATTTCTTCGTGCTTGAGGAGGTAAAAGTGAAAGCAAATGGAAATAGAGTGCGCAACATGCTTGACAAAGGGCGAGAAGGGGGCAGACAGATGGATTAAGAGAGAGGGAGAGGTAGAGGCAGAGAGAGAGACACATAGAACGAGCAGCTTGTAATCCCTGCAGGAAATCAAGCAAGTATTTTAATTAACTTGGCCAACACTGGAAACGGCCAAAAATTCGGCTGAAAATATGAAACGCAAAAGCCGCAAACTAAAATCAAAGCCGCAGCCACAAAGTGCGAACGAGAAAGAGAGAGAGGAAGAGCAAGAGATTTGCTAGTCAAGTTCTGAGTGGGTGTGCGTGATGGCAATCTATGTGGGTGGGTGGATGTGTGTGTGAGAGGGTGAAGGGGAGGTGTGAACGAAGACTTCTGTTAGTGTGTGTGTGTGTGTGTGTGTGTGTGTATCACGATAATTTACTGAAAGCGCAACCATTTGTACACACAACAACACAATCAATATTAAATTTCCGCTTGCCACATCTTTATTTGCTCTTGTTTTTCGCACAAAGGCGAGTTCAGGGGCGTGCAAAGAGGCGATTGAGGGACATAGAGGGGGAGGAAGGAGGGCCTTACCTACATTTACCAGGGCAGTGGCATGTGATGTGCGAGCTAGAGCGCAACTAATTTCCAAAGGGCAATTTTATTATATTTGTATGCGATCCACACACAGACACACACACAGACACACCCGCAGAAAGATACTCACACACACACACACACACTCTCGCACACACATACAGAGCTGCGCTTAGAAACACATTCCTAAATGCAAATCTAAACTGCCGCTGGCACAGACACACTCCGTCTCCCTCTCTCTGTCTCTCTGTCTCCTCTCCCTCCCTCTCTCGCACACAGGTGAAAAGTCGGCACAAAGTTTTCAACTGAAGCTGAAGTTGAAAATGCTTTTCAAAGTGCCAAGCAGAAGAAGGCAGAGCAGGAGGCGTGGCACTCGGGGTAAGCTGAAGCTCCTGGGCAAACGTGAAATAAGGTAAGAGCGAAAAAACAAAAAACAGGGGAAGCGCAAAACTTTTAATTTCATTTGAAATGAGTTGCACAGCACACAGTGCGGCGCACATTAGAACTGGTTGCGAATTAGTGTGCAACAACAAAATTTTAAGCACTTCCAAATGAAATGTGATAGCAATCGGATTACCGAGATTTGTCTCAGTGCCGCAGTTGCAAATATTCCAGATATACTTTATAGTCTAGTCTATTCAGTGATTGCATATAGGACGGAGAATAGTAGTCCAAAAGGGTATATAAAGTGGGTAAAATTGCTTTCATTATTTATGCTGTTTGTAATTAGGCATTCCTTTACTTAGTCCTTAGTCAATTATTGTATATTAAATTTAAGTTCTAGACCCAAGTATACCTATCTTCATGGACAGTCAATGGAGTTGCATTTTGTTCATGATTTGATGTTTAAGTGGTTCAAGCTTAAGTTACGTTTTTCGGAAATATTACTATACTATTTCTTTTTAAAGATCTGCAATCCCTATCTAGACTTACTGAAATTATAAATTTGAATTATATTTCAGTCCATTTTATTCTACATTGCGATTTTTATTTAAAAAGATTTAAATTATGTTGGTGTTTTCCATGCAACTCTCTTTCCAAAATCTTAGAACATTTTCTAGATTTCTGACTCTCCTAACGCATTCAAAAATCCATATGATTTCCAATAAAAAGGCATTCTAGAAAGATAGATCTTAAGCAGTAAGGTATAATGCTACTCTGTTACATATATTTGAAATTTTAATAAAGTTTAGTTTAAATCGTAAAAGTAAATCAAAATTGATATGTTTTTCTATTATTATTTTTTTAATGCCCATAATGAGTATCTAAAGTTGTTATGTCTCCAATACACATTAATGTTACAATAGCTTTCGTTTCAAGTTGTAAGAAATAATGAAAATATTTCCTATTTTTCAGTGTTGTACAGTGCATTGTTACAGTCTTTTAAATCGGCTGCTGTATGTTTGAAAAACAAAACTGCCTGACTCTTTGCTGCTCTATTAATATTTTATTATTTCTTCTGGACTCAAATGCTGGCACAATTGTATTTTTTCAAGAAGTATTTCTCACACAATTTGCAAAATTCAATCTAAAGCAAGTTAATTGAGTTTTGTCCTGCCTACAGTACAATCCATAAGTATTCATAATATTCATATGTTATATGCACATGCACACACACAATGCATTTCGTTGGTTTTGTGCAATTTCTGCAGTTTTCATTTTCATTTTACGTTTTTATGTCCTCCACAGGACACGCTTGGCTTTTGAGGACTTTGCAGCAACAGTTTAACAGGCTTTCCACTGCTGTACACCTTCAGCTATCTCTCTTGCACTCCCACACTCTCCCTCTTCCTCTCTCTCTTTTCGCCTTTTGGCTTGCAGTTTGTCTTGTTGTTGGCCGCTTTTGACCCACTTGGTTGCCTGGTTCTGCCTGCCAAATGGTTCGCCTTGAAACTAAATATTAACTTTAAGGCTCAGTCCACAACTCATGTGTCTGTGTGTGTGTGCTTGTCTCTTTCTGTGTATATCTGTGTTTGTGTCTATGTGTGTGTGTGAGTGTCTGCCAGGTCAAACTGCAATCATAACAATAAATTCCATTTACACGTTTCGCCTTCGCTTGGCTTCTCTTGGCCCATCCCTGCCTTGCTTGCCCCTCCCCTCTTCTGATACTCTGCCCTGCCCAATGCTGCAGGGCATTTTGCATTTCTGATGACGTCTCTGCCTGCAGCTAATTATAGCGTATCAACCATGGCTTACCTAACCATAATTATATAATATATAATTATGGCTGCAATTAGGCAAACTATTTGTGACAGCGAATGATATAGTAAAAACAGCTACACGGGATAAAGGGCGATAAAATGGAATAATAAATATCGCTGTCGCTGCATGAATTGCATGCGATAGTAAGGCTATTAATTGCAACAATCGATACTAATTATTATTGACTGCAGCTTATCGATTTAAATGGCACTTTAATTGACGTCATTTTTGAGTATATTCAGTTGGGGCTTAGAGAATCGATATTCGATAGTATTGCCATAGTCTTAAGTATTTGAATTGTCGATAGTATTTGGATATTCGATAATAATATAAATGATTAAGTAATTACGAACTTGAATTAAAAATCATTTCACAGCTTCTTGGTCCTTCCCTTCTTTTCTTTTCTTTTATTTTCCATCCATGTTTTTCAATTGTTTACAGCAATTCGATTGTCTTTACTATTTTGGATTGCCGATAGTTGTAAGATTGTCGAAGTTAAAACTGCGTGGAACGTATTTAATTGATTATTAGTTTCTCTTTCTCTTCTGTACATCAAGAAAGTATTTCGATTGTCAATAGTATTTTGAATGTTATTATAAGAACATCATTTTTTTTATTTCTTTCTTTCTTACTCTCCCTCTGTCTCTCGATCGAAAACTTAAGGTTGAGTTAGGTTTCGCATTATTTCTCCATTAGATAAACCAAGTTACACTAACCATTTAGAAATGCAGGGTATTTAAGCAGTGATCATCCACACATGGCACATTTCTAGCTGAGTTTATGAAATTAGTTTTGGCTTATTTTATTTTCCATTTTTGCGTTTCGCTTTCTATTGCATTTTTTATTTGCACATGTTGTTTTCGTTTTTATTTCGTTTTTATTTCGACTGACAACGATGCAAACTTTTAGTTGGAATTACGATAATTTCAAAATTCCACTGATACTGAGCACTTGCCTGTCCTTCCCCTCCCTCTCTCTCTCTTGGTTTCCCATCTGGCCGTGCACCTTTAATGTGTCAAGGCACTTGACAGCGCCAATTTTCCGTTTACTTGACAGCATTTTCAATTTTCAATTACGTAGCTCGCGCGCCCACGACACGCAAATTTCTGGAATTCAAATTCTGCAAATGAAGTTGTCGACGATGGCATCGGGCTGCCTCCTAACAACTGCGGGTAGTCAGACATGTGTATGTACTATACTATGCTATAAGCTCGGCTCTAGCCCGAATCGGGTCAATCAAGGATAAAGGATGAATCGTTGGCATGATATACTTATTTTGCAAAGCTTGATGCCTGTCAAAAACACACACACACACACACATACACACAGCTGACATGACGTCATGTTGTCTTGACTGATGTGTGCGATTGTTTATCTTGAGCGATATGTGTTGTGACAGTGTGGGTGTGAGAGGGAGCGTGAAGCAGAGGGGGGGGAGTGGAGATGAAAGAGGGATGGCGACCTGTTAATGCCAGCAGGCAAATAAAACAGATTAACAACGTGAAGGCATTTATGAAAATTTGCTGCATTTCATTTTCATTTGGAACAGACAGTCTATGTGACCGGTAGATACCACGCAAAAATGGTATGTCACTTGATCAGTTACAATTTCGTAGATTGAAAGAATATATATTGAATTTGATGTATCAGTCTAAGTGACTGAAGAGCTTAACTCTTCACATACAAGAGTTATGCACTTGGAACACTTAAGAATAATAAGAGAAATGTGCTGAACACCCCAAAAGATCTGATATAATATAGAAGATCTGCTTTTAAACAATTTCTTCTTTCTTACTTTTGGCAACCCTGACTTCAGTGAGGTGTATTCCCAATTTTACAGGGTATTCGCGTGAGTGTACCAGCTTGAACTTGTTGCTGGCCGCGCATTCGAATGCTGAGATTTTCAAATCGGAATACTCCTCTATGTCTGTCTGTCTGTCCGATTGCTGTGCCAACCAGTTTGGGCAGCTGCCAACGGGGTTTCTCAGCGCCAGCTTTGGGTGTGTGCATCCGCCGCATCGATACTACGGCAGCATTTGCATCCTTTCCCCCCCCTGTTCTCTCATTCGCTCATCCAGTGTTTTCGTATTCCTTGTGCGGCTGCAAAAATGCAAAGCTAAAACGGATAAGCAAAATGCCAAGCAGAAATGGCGCAAGGAAACTGCGATTAGTTTTGTCTGGCTTCGTTTTCTAACCATGCCTCCCCCCACCCACCTTGCGACCCCCATTCGGCTGTTAACCCTCTCTCTCTTCAGACCATTTCCTTTTTAGTCTCTATTTATTTTTGTTTTCTTTTTTTTTTTGAATTCTCCTCTGCTGCAGTCGCAGTCACCGTCGCAGTCACTGCTGTCAGTCAGCTTTGCTTTTTGTTTGCCGTTTGGTGTGTTTCCCTTTCTGCGTTTCCTCTTTCTGTCCTTTTTTTTTTGCTTTGCTCATTCATTTTGTTATTTTGTTTTTGCATAGTTCAAGTTATGTGGCTCACATACACGCTGTGCTGTTTTGTGTCTGAGCCAACTATTTTGTAGGTTATTAGGGCGTAACGCGGACAGATAGAACGACACGCCTACTAGCCCGCCCACTTGCATACACATACACACACCCACACACACATTGAGAGAGAACATTGCTTTAATTTGCCATATTTGAATCGCTGATGTTTTCATCCTTCTGTGCCGCTGTTGCTCATCAACGGCTTGGAAAGTGAACATGCAGGTTTACGTTGACATTTGAAATGAAGTGAGCTGCGACAGCTTATTATGTTCACCAGACATACTTTATTTGGTAAATTTACCGGAATTGAGTAAGTTAAACATGTCTGACTGAAGCCGCAAAGGATCGCTGATTACACAGGCCCACAAAAAATAAAAAGTTTCATGATCTGGGTAAGCGGCATATGCAGTTATATGTATTTTGGGTCGCTGAATCCGAATCCGAGGTCAGAATTTCGCCATCACGTCTGGACTTCGACATAACCTCACAAAACTGAAAAACCTTAAAATATCCCCCAAAAGATATAGAATCCTGATCTGAGCATGCGATATATGTTTTATCATGTATTTTGTCCTTCTTAGTCGGAATCCGAAGTCAAAATTTACGTAGCACGTCTGAGTTTCGACTTAACCGCAAAAAAATCGAAAAATTTTTGAAACCCCAAAAAATAATGGGGGGTCATGATCGGGTCATGCGATATATGTTTCTATATGTTTTGAGACCTTCCGAAACCGAATCCAATATCAAAATCAGCCAATCACGTCTGCATTTCAATCTAACCTAAAAAATTTTTGAAAAATTTCCAAAATTTTTAATTTTTTTGATAATTTATTACTGCATTTATGCTAATATGTGGAATTACGTATTTAGTTTATGTTTTTTATTAGTTAAAATACAGTTTTGACGTAATAAATCAGTACTCATATGAACCTATTCAGAATACTGATAAAATAATGCTCAAAAAGGGGTATATTGAAAAAGAAAGCTATTTTTATATTAAATTTGAATACACCCTAATCCAATATTAAAAAAAGGTAAAAATTTTGGAAGTTTTTAAAAAAAATTTTAGGTTAGATTGAAATTTATTCGTGATAGGCTGGTTTTGACATTGGATTCAGATTCGGAAGGTCTAAAAACATATAGAAACATATATCGCATGACCCGATCATGACCCCCCATTATTTTTTGGGGTTCCAAAAATTTTTCGAGTTTTTTGCGGTTAAGTCGAAACTCAGACGTGCTACGTAAATTTTGACTTCGGATTCCGACTAAGAAGGACAAAATACATGATAAAACATATATCGCATGCTCAGATCAGGATTCTATATCTTTTGGGGGATATTTTAAGGTTTTTCAGTTTTGTGAGGTTATGTCGAAGTCCAGACGTGATGGCGAAATTCTGACCTCGGATTCGGATTCAGCGACCCAAAATACATATAACTGCATATACCGCTTACCCAGATCATGAAACTTTTTTTTTTTTGTGGGCCTGTGTTATCTACATCGATGTCAGCTAACGAGACTTCTTTCAGCTAATTAGGATTTCCACCAAGCTTAAAGCTTTCTCAAGTGTATCTTAAACCTTAAGTACACCAAAGTAAATACTTGCAATGTCTCCAATGTTTTTTATCGCTCAGTTTCATATCCGAGAAGGGTGCAGCCATGTCTGTATGTCTGTATGTCTGTATGTCTGTATGTCTGTATGTTTGTATGTCTGTATGTCTGTATGTCTGTATGTCTGCATGTCTGTATGTCTGTATGTCTGTATGTCTGCATGTCTGTATGTCTGTATGTCTGTATGTCTATATGTATGTATGTCTGCATGTCTCAATGTCTGTATGTTTGTATGTCTGTATGTCTGTATGTCTGTATGTCTGTATATCTGTATGTCTGTATGTCTATATGTCTGGATGTCTGGATGTTTGTATGTCTGTATGTCTGTATGTCTGTATGTCTGTTTGTCTGTATGTCTGTATGTCTGTATGTCTGTATGTCTATATGTCTGTATGTCTGTATGTCTGTATGTCTGTATGTCTGTATGTCTGTATGTCTGTATGTCTGTATGCCCGTATGTCTGTATGTCTGTATGTCTGTATGTCTGTATGTTTGTATGTCTGTTTGCCTATGTGTCTGTCTGTTTGTCTGTCTTTATATCTATCTATATGTATGTCTGTAAGTCGGCATGTCTTTATGGGTGAATGTTTGTATGTACCATATGTAACTCTGTCTGTATGTCTGTATGTATGTATGTCTGTCTATATATCTATCTGCCTATATATCTGCCTGTTTGTCTGTCTGTCTGTCTGTCTACCTTTGTAGTTGTTCGTCTGTATTGACACTTCGATTTCAGGAAATATAAGAGCTACCATAATTAAAGGTCTTGTTCTTAAAATTGAACACAGGTCAAGTTTATTTTAGAAATGTGCCACGGCCATTTCCAGTAAATAAGTTTTGCTGTATAACATGATAATAAATTGATTCCGCTGTAGTTTTTTTACTCGTTTTACAAACCAATTTAGAGGCTATCATTTGCTATCTGTATGATTTAATATAAACTGTATCTTTGAATAAACAGTATAAGCTATTCAACAAGGCATGCTTTAGTCAGATATACCCTACTTTAGCGCTACGCAAAAGTACTCAACTCGGTTTGTTTTGCCTCAACTCAAATCGCCTTGCCTCGTCTTACAGTTGAAAGTGTTTGAATGGCATTTTCCTTCTGCTGCTGTTGTTGTTGTTGTTGCTTTTGTGTTGGGTTAATGTTTATAGCCAAGGCGATGACCAGTCCGGTCCGATCCCAAACGAGTGGGATAAAAGGTAGGTTGGTAGGAGGGGAGGTGAGTTGAAAGAGGATAAGAGGGTGTTGCTGATTTTGGTGCTGGCTCGTTTTAAAGCGGATTTGATGCTGTTGAATATTATTTATGGGGGAGCAGCCTTTTTATTTCACACGAAGCGTTGATAGCGACCCTTAAGAGCTGATTCACACACACACACACACACACATACACACATACACATATATAGAAAATATTTGCCAACATTCTTTGGGTATTTAAACAAAGATTTATTTTATATATTTTTCGTTGCGAATGTTCAACGGAAATTGCAAGTGTAGCGTTGAATCCTTTTCAACTTCAACACGTCCTGTAGGTCTTGTGCGAGTGTGTGCGCGTCTACTGTGAATGTAAGAATGTAGGTGTGTGTGTCTGTCCATTGTTCAGGGATTTGTTGAGACTTGTTTCATATTTCACGATAACTCCATTTGGGGCAGCTTTAAAGATGAAACAATGTTATCGGTTTGTGGTTTACGCTTCAGCGCCACTATTGCCTTCTCTATCTCTCTTCATATCGCTGTCTCTGTCTCCGCACTTCACACATCTAATTGATGCAATATGCATATTTTGTCTATTAATTTGTATTTGCGCATAATTCGAATTAATTATGCATAATCGTGATTAACAGCCGAATGCAAATGGGGCGAGGCATCCTTGCAAATTGCCTTAAATTAAACGGCAGTCGCTCCCCCTCCTCATTTTTTCTCTCACTGTATTTTAATTAGCTTAGCCTTGTGTGTGTGCGGGTGTGTGTGTGTGTGCGGGTGTGTGTGTGTGTGCGGGTGTGCATTTTATTTACGAGCTTAACACGTGACAGAAGCGTTTTATCTGCGCCCAGCGACATGTTGCCCAAATATTTACAGCAGCTCCAGCTCCAGTCTCTGCTCCCTCGCTGGACGCAAATGAATATGGCCACTGATTACATTTGGGATTGGGATTGGGGGATTGCGGACTGACCGAGCCAACCAGCAACACTCCCAACTTCCTTCCTTACCCCCCCTCCCCTCCCCTGTTCCTGTTTCTGCCTAGCACGCACACCTGCTGCAGCATCAAATAAATTTAGCAGCAGCTTTGCAATCGCAATTGAAATAGATCCCGATTTGGAATGTTAAATGTACGGAAGGGAGGGGAGAGGGAGAAGCAGAGGAGACACGATTTGTGTTGTTGAGGGAGAGCGAATGGGAGGCTGCATGCAAACAAAGGAAGGAGAGCAAATGGCGAAAGCCATTCTCGGTTTCAATTTCAGTTTCGTAACTGTTTCCGATTCTATCCTAATTAAGCATAGCTGCGTTAACCGGTTCAAGGTCACTTTGCTATTAGCTGCAGTTCAAATTAAGTACATGTAACACATATCTGCGAAACGATTCTCAAGCGGTTCAATGAATGGTTAAAACAGCACTTTGCATCTGTTTTTGGGACTCATAAACCGGTTTGATTGTGATGCCACCTAACAGGGTTTGAAAGTTATAAGCCTGTTCATGACTTAGAACTTTCAAACCGGTTCAAATATAATTGTTATGATTTCACACAATCCAAATGGCCCATTTTGAATTGGTTCATTAGCATTGGAGAACCATTTTGACTATGATTTACCAAAAGGCATCCTAGAATGTCTTTTTTAAAGTTTCAGCTCTGTTTTTTGAACCGGTTCAAACTTCTCAAATATTCAACTTATTATTGCAATTCATACCCGTTTAAGTCTACAACCATATCTTAAAAACCGGTTCACAAATGTGCCCCGACAACTTTATCGCTTCTTGTTGGCTCAACAATTCTGTTGCCTTCTCAATTCCTTCGCTCGTAGCACTTCAAGCTCCATTGAAGTAACAAATTTGCCGCAAGTAAGTGCTGCAGAGCATGTCAAATCATGCAGAGACATGTCCAGACGTGCACACAACGCACCACAACTCAATTAGATGGTGGGCCAGACTAGCCAAAACAAAAAAAAGAACTAAAGAAGGAACTTTCTCTTCACTTTACCCCAGACTCAATACCCTTTACTAGTTGTATCCTCCTCCCCTCCTTCTCCACGAGCTGTCTAAACTGACTTAAAGTTCGACAAAAAATATATATATAGAAAGGGAGAGAGAGTGGTGGGGGAGGAGAAAGAGGGTGTGCGGGTGTTAGAGCGAGCGTAAGTGCGATTCAGCTCGTTTATCTCGCTTTTTATTTGACCAAAGCTTTTCGGCTGCTTTTGGCTAATTTTGTTTATTAAAAGTTGCCTGACCTGACATTGCCCCAAAGTTTCTTTTCTTTTCTTTTTCTCTTCTCGGTGTTTTTTTTTGTTCCTTCTCGTCGCAGTTCTACAACTTCTTTTCGAAATTAATTTCGGTGTGTGTGCGTTGCCAGGGTTGCCAAGTGTCGTTAGTTTAGCTATTTGGCAGGCAACCCGGCGACATAGTTAAATTAGCTAAACATTGCGGTTGCTCTAACATCCAATTCCAGTTAGTAGGGAGAGGGAGACGGAGAGGGAGAGGGAGAGGGTAACGGGTAACCAGCCACGTTTGATGAAAAAGTTGCCGGCACCGTCCGTAGTCCGTAGTCTGCATGAGGTCTAGGGGGGAAGGGGGGTGGAGGGCTAGGGTTGCCAGCGGGTGGCTTGGCTGGCTTGGCATTTCGTAATGGCTTTGCTTTTGCACTTCACTACACTTGGCAAAAAGTTTTCGCATAAAAATTTAGATAATGCTCTCTCTCTGGCAAACTCTCTGCCAATGCATTTGACCCCATACTGTTCCCCCCCCTGTTCCACCACCCCTTGGCATCATCTGCTGTTAACCCTCTTTAAGTGGGCTTGGCCACAGCCGAAGCGGTCAGCCATGTTGCAATGTTGCCAAAATAGGATCGTACTTACTCTCAGCAGCACTCCTCATCCGACCCTCATGCCCCTCGTGCTCGTCATTGTTTCCCACAAAAATGCAAAAGTGCCGAGCTAAGGAATTTTTACTCCTTCCCCTCCCTCCCTTAACCAAACTGTGTTGCGGCCCGCATTAATCGACTTAATATTCAGATTGAAATTTTAACAATTTTCGACCATAGGAATTTAATTGTTAAGGCTCAGTCAGGCATTTCACTCTGCTGCATGACCTCGAAAAAGAAACATTAGCTGAAGAAATGTTGGAGTTTGACTGACAGCTTTGTGGTTGGCAACAGAGCGTTGAACCGGTTCACAGTTTGCTTATCGAACGGGTAGAAGCTAGACCCCCCACAAGAAAGGGAAGAACGGGAAGAAACGAAAGGTATGTAAACCGATTCAGAGCTTCAGATTCTTTAAGGGATTGCGCTGATTTGGTTGGTTCTTTGGTAAACCGGTTAACACAGTAATGTCGATCAAGTTACGTTTCTCAAGCGATCCTAGACTAAGAATTATTTTCGATATACCTGCTAAATTTACCTATTTACTATATTGCTCATTAACTTGTGTTTGAACCACTTTTCGAACCGGTTCAAGATACGGTTGTTTAAGAGTTTCTCTCAAATCCATGCTAAACCCATATGAGTACTATAAGCTTTAAAGTTTATTGAAACTATACATATCGAACCGGTTCAACTAGCTAATTATTCTACTTGATATAAAATGGCTTTCGTATTTAATTCAACAAACGAATTTTAAAATGAATGCACATCAGTTAGCCGAACCGGATGCAGGTAACTCAGAACCACAAAGTTACAAACCAAATGATTTTTGTTTAAACCTGACCAAGCAATTAATATTGAGAGCAACAATGCCATAGGTAATTGACAGACTTTTACTAAACCGCATGAAAATGGAACAAGCAAAATCGTTTAAACTAATAAGTATTTCATAAATCTTCTGCTCATTTTAACAAATTTGAAAATCAACAATTTTAGACATCAGTTCCAAGAACGTTCACAAAGTGAAAAACTGTGTTCCGACAGCGGAACATAATGGGATCCATAGATATTTACATATTTCATGATGGGCGACAGTGTGTTTAATTACAAAACTGATTTGCAACTGGGCCGAATACCGAATGCAGTTGGCTATATGCACTATATGTGTATATGTATATGTATAGGCCCCACTGGGGAGGCACACTGCGAAAGCAATGACAGCTGCTGTGACATAAATTAGTTGCGAATGAGTGCAGTGAATGAATATGCTGGCGAAACGAATAAATTGCGCACAATAAATTGCACTCAGTTGCGAAATAAACTTTACCCTACCATATTTTTTGCATGCCAACCCCCCCCCCCTCCTCATTCACCGTTCTGCTCTACAAAGTTAGTTGACTCTCTCTCAGTCTTGCTCGATATTTATGCGGCTGTTTATCGATTTATTTATCGCAGTAGCTGATGGGGCTCATAACTGTTTGACAAGCACCTGCGCGTCATGCGATCTGCGAAGTGTTTCGATGCTGTGTCGAGTGGTTTCTCGCTGCAGCTCAGTAGCGGTTCAGCAGGCAGACAGGGCGAAGGGGCAGAGAGGTTGGGAAGAGTGGAGAGGAGGGGCAGCACTTATCAAGCATTTATAAACAATAAACGAATATAAACAAGAAACTTTTGCCAACCATCAAATGCAATACAACAATGCCGCAGGGACAGCGGCGCGCGTGGCCTGTGGGGAGGGGGGAGGGGGGTAGGGTAACGGGAGAGAGAGGTGGGGCAGCAGATAAATGGCAGCAAAATATGGCAAACAAAATGGACGAAGGGTGCGCAAATTGATGTGCCCAGGGAGAAATTCGCCAATGCGATTGCCACGGCCAACTCTGTGTGCGTTGTGGGAGGATAAGGCGGAGGAGGAGGGGCCGTCTCTGATTGTGGGGTTAATAGAGCGACTTTTTCTTTTACTTCTGGAAACATGTCAATGTGAAAAGTTTTTTGTGTGATTTCTTGAAAGTTATTTGCCCAACACAAGCCCCGCCCAACACTTCACACTACTGAGCCCCCACTAACCTGCACTGCTTGCCTTGAACAATTTGTAGATACCACGCAATTTGAATACTCTAACTAGCAGCTGATACATACCTATTGGCAGATTACAATTTACAGGGTATGGAGGTAAAACAATGCGCAGGCCAAAAAGGCACAACAATTTTGTGTGAGTCTCCTCCAACAACGCGAACACAATAAAATGAGAGCTCGCAAAAGATGACACCAAACCGGCCCATGCAAAGAGAGGGGGGAGAGAAGGAAGTAGAAGGGGGGGTAAGGGGTGGTGGATAGGCAGCTGAGGCAAATGCGGAAAAGAAAGGCAAAGTTTTACGTTGATGTTTGTTTACGAAATATGAAAGGGAAGCGCGTCGCGGAAGCAAGGCAAATAAAATGCCAGGCATGTCATGGCAGAGGGAGGAGTACAGAGCGTAACTGAGTTGTACAGGGTGTGCGTTGTTGTACTCCTTGTTGTTGTTGTTTATATACGTATATATCAAAAGTATTTTATGCACATTAGTTGCGCTTTTATGAACTTGAAGTTGTCATTTCTAGCCAACAAACTTGACGCTCAACTGTCGTACCGGGCGAGTTGCCTAGCCCCCTTCCCCCTTCCATACTCGACACCCCTGCTCTGTCTCCTTTCAACGTCCTTATTGTCGTACTGTGCAGCGCGACTGTTGTTGTTGTACTTTCGCAGGCCTCAAAAAGCAGCTGCAAATGACAAGAATTTGTTGCCGTTGCCGTTGACGTCCTGGCCCTGCCTGCCTCCTCCTCTCTCCTTACCCCTCCTCACACCTCCTCACGCCTTCCTCTCATTTCTTCCCTCTCCAGCTCTCGTTGTCTGCCAGCGTCGCCTGCGTTCGTGGCATGTAAATATTAACTTTGAACAAAATACGACACGGTCTCGGACTCAGCGACTTGGAAGGCCAAAAACCCATCACAAAACCCTCCTCCCCCTCCCTCACTCACCCCTTTCCCACCTCTGAACTGCACTCAGCGAAATAATTGGCAAAGTCGCTGTGAATTGAACTCACTGCTTGGATTCCAGCTCAAACCCCCGCCCCCTCCTTCTGCTTCACTGCGGGGGCACTTCGAGTATTTGCACACTTTGTGAGAAGTGTCCACTCGACTATTTTGCGACTATTTTGGCGACTCGCAGGTCGATTTGCAATAAATGCGCTGCCCCCAAACAGTGCGCACTGCATGTATACAGACACACTTTGTTTGCATATATCGCTCGTTGCGATAGTTTGGCGATAGTTGTGTGGAAATTGCGATTTGGGAATTTAAATTAAATTCACACAAAACTTTATTTCAGATGTACGTATTGAGAATTCTGTAAGTGCTCGACTCGAGTATACTCTGGAATGAAAAACGTCCTCAATGGTTGTAATCGATATTCATCGATAGTTGGACAATACTTTTTAATGATATTTAGTTTGTCATTCAAAAAAACTTTATTGCTGCATTCCATTTACAGCCATCGTCTTTCTTGAGTTAAACTCTTTTAATTTTAGTTGTCAATTTTTTATTAAAACAAAATTGAAAGGCTTAAAATATCATGAAGCCATTAAACTGTTTATAGATTTCAACAGCTGGACACATTCTTCAAGGAAGTAAAAGTATTAATTAAGCAATTCTTGAATTAAGTTTAAAACTCTTCAATTTCTTTTACTGCTCAAGAATTATTCCAGTCAGTAGAGTTCTAATATTAAACAAGAGTATTTTTCATCTCTTTTACTTAACTGTTCATCAGAGCTTTGTCTTAAACTCATGTAGAGTATCAATAAATTTATCCAACAGTTCTCTATTGCAGAAATACTATCCTCACCATAATAATCCTATAAATAATATCTTAAAACATTCAACAGTTTTTCTTTTCAATATAATTTAGATATTTTTTACTTAAGCTCTCTGCTTTCATCACAGTTCACATACAGTTTCCCTTGGCAAGAGTATGCAAAGTTTTAAGCACTGCTTTCCACTGCTATCTGATAAAGGCAACTCTACATACACATAGTAGTGAGTATATAGTGTGTATATATGTATAAGTGCAACTTCCAGTTCGCGATCTGCTTTAAGTTTTTTGCAAGTGTAACTTGGCTGCGAGAAACTGCGAGTCGTGCAGTTAAATAAAACTTTGTGCACATTTTTTCTCGTACTTTATGGATGTTGTCGTTGTAGCTTCTTCATAGCAAGACCCCCTTTCTTTACTCCCCTCCCTCTCCCTTCTGCCCTCCACCAAGCTACTGCTTGGCTCGTGCTGCATTCAACGCGTAATCGGATGCAGCTCGGCTTAGAAGTTTTGTAATTGTTGCGATGGCTGCCAGGACAACGTTGCAACGTTCGCTCGTTGCAACGGCAACTGAAGCAATAGAAGAACCTGCCGATTTGACCCAAAAACAACAACAAAACGAGTGAGGGGGGAAGACAGTAAATGGGGGGCGGTGGGAAGATAAAAGGCGGGATAAGGGATAAGGATACAGCGCCGCTTCATTAAAGCCCAGTTATGACACTAAGCGAAAAGTTGTGGAGCGTAAATTTGTTGGGTTTCTGCGTTTTCCTTTTTTTTGTTTTTATATTTCTCGTACGTCCTTTCGTTGCTTTCTTCTCGGGCTCGTAGTTTTCTTTACGCTCTCTGAGCACGTGTCAACGTTGCGTATGATTGATGAAGGCACAGCAGCAGCAGCAGCAGCAGCAACAGTAGCAATAACAATAACAGACTAAAGGACATTGAGTAAGCATGTCAGGCACAATGATGGAATAAGTGCGTGTTCAGTGGCGGCATGGCAGGACCAAGATAAAGGGAATAGAGAGGAGAAGAGAGAGAGAGACAGAAGAGGGAGCGAACGATTGAAGCAAGACAAGTAAAAACCTTCTGCTTGGGTTCATTAAACTGATGGCAACAGCTAATCGCATTTTCCTCTCAAAGAGACTCTGCTGACCAAGCTTCGTCTGCAAATTGATACGCACTAATGTCCCTCAATTATGTAAAATGGAGCCATAGTAGAGCACCCTCCCTATCCTTTATGGTACATTACTATTTGCCTTACTCGACTACCAAATGCCCTTAAATGCCACCAGAGAGGAGTTAGTTAACTCAGTCTAAGATATCATCAACCCATCCATAAGTGTTATTTTAGTATATTTATTATGCATAACTCAGTTATTTCCTTTTTTATTCTATATACTTTTTATTAGCACAGTTTAATTGCGCTGAGTAGATTAGCAAATCAAATACATTTCTATGAATCATCATATATGTATTTCACTTAGAGGTAGGCAGCTCACAATAGAAATACAATTAGCTGTATTATCACTAGCTGATTCTACATTAAATATTAAGCTTGATAACCTCTAGCTCGCATGGGTTCACAGATCAGACGGGTAGACAAATTGGTGAACAGATAGACAACGTGGAGCCTCAACGTTTGTGAGACTACTATACTACACATAAGTACTACACATTCTACATATACTAAATATACTACATATACCACATATAGTTCATATACTACATTATAGTTCATTTGGCATTCAATTCCCATTCTACAATATAGAACTGATAACGATGTGAAGCTGTACTAAAATAGCTACAATATTTATACAGAGCGCTTTATCTGTTTTATTTTTAATAAAGTAGGAAAAGCGATTATAAAAATCGCAATAACTAAACGACTCAGAAAACCCTTGAGCTCGAGGGTGAAACCTATTAAAAATCTCAATGGAAACGCTGGGAAAATAAAACGAGAGAGACTACAAATCAAGCAAGCCAGGCAGGAATAAACAGATACAGCAGGCAATCGAAATGCCAGACAGGGCGGGGGAAAGAGGGAAAGGGAAAAGGAGGAAGGAAGGCGGTGGTGGTCAGTGGGTGGATACTTTTGGGAGTCAGAGTCATAAAGGAAGCAGCGAGATGAACCAATTTTATGTCAGCAAATTCAAAGCGCGCGACTGCACTTTGATTGCAAATAAAATCACATGGGAATTGCTAAGAAGAAGAAGAAAAGAGTGAGAGAATCAAGTTAAGTACAAGCAAGGGGAGGGAGAGAGGGGGAGAGTGGAACCAGGCGACAAGCGAATCACAAGTGAATTGCAATTTATTTGCTTATCAATAATATTTGCTTATCAAACATCAAAAAGTGCCGCCAATAATGCGACGCGTGACAATCGGCTGAAAAGTCGCAGTCCCTGTCTCTTTCTCTCTATCTCTCTCCCTCTTATCTGCCCATCCTCTCACTCTCTCTTTCTCTCTTTGAAATCCCAGCTGTGTAGGTCGTTTTGTTTCAAGTCGCGACTTGTTACAACATTTCTGTTTATTTATTTTGATTTTGATTTTGATTGAATAAGTGCAAAGGAAGCTAACGGCCGGATTTGTCTGCCTGCTGGCTCCCACTCTGCCTCTCTTTTTCTCTCTTCCTCTCTCTCTCTCTATCACTCTCTCTCTGACTGACTTTGGTGTCGTGTTGTTGATTTAGCGCATTTACGCGCCCGATTTGCCCCTAAGAAATTTGTCGCAAATTTTCTTTTATTCTTCAGTTTTTTTTCTCGTTTTTTTTTTTTTGACAAGCTTATCGTCTTTGGCAGTTTTGCGAGGGTTGCCAGAGTCGTTGCGTACCGCATCGGAAGCTTATAAATATTTAAATGGCAGCTGCTTGGCATGAAAAATTATTGTCAAGCAAAGAAAGCCCACCTGCCCTGCTGTCCAGAGCGGCAGAGCCAGCATCATCAATCATCATTCCAGCAGCTAAAACAGCTGCACGGAAAGAGACAGCAGTGCAGAGAGAAAGCGACAGGGAGAGACTGAGAGAGGGAGAGACTGAGAGAGAGAGAGAGCGATAGAGTGGGAGAGCTGACGGAAATTGTGGCTGAGCTTCTGTTATATTCGGAAATTAAAGATAACCAAATATGACATTGCAATTGCCCAAATGGCAACTTGAAGTGGAAAGGTTATGCCAGCAGAGAGAGAGAGAGATACAGGGAAAGGGAAATAGAGAGAGAGAGAGAGTGAGAGAAAGCGAGGGGGGAAGAATATATATTTTGACTATAAGAAATCGATTTAACTGTCTCATAACTCATGATGCACTTAGCTTACTTAAGTTTACAATTGTCTCTGTGCATTTACAGGGTATACCTGTTGTCGGACTACTTTCTTCTCTTATTAGCTAAGGAGAGATAGAGCGATAGAGAGAGAGAGAGAGTAGATAGTTGTGGCCTCGTCTCTGACGTTACAAAAAACAGACTGATTTATTTATTGTTCTCGTGCTTATTCTAGTTTTACAGAGTATGTTAATATTTACAAAGTCTGTGGTATTTACAGACATGATAATGGTGCTTAGCTGCTACCTATTTAGCTAATTATACCCACAACTTGCTTCACTACTGAGTGTCTCTGCAGTCACACTACTGCCCTCACTTCATGGCTAAGCAGGCAGACAAATCGCATAGATGCCAAGAGGATATAACACCTTGCTACTTATGCCCATAACTTGTTGCACTCAAATTGCCTCATCTAAATTACAGGGTATACTTGCACTCCCCAACCCCTACACGGCCAGCATTGTGTTAATATTTATCGACTTGTTATCGAGCAAGTTTGCGTGTGCCTTGTGCCTTGTAGCAGTTGAGTTATTTCTACTGCTGTCAGCCACAGCCAGCAGGAGCTGGAGTAGACCCAAGTAGCAGTGTGGGGGAGAGGGGGGGGGCGTGGTAGGAGGAGGGGCAAAAACTCTTTAAGCTTATACTCGAGACTTTGCAACCGGGGGCTTTAAACAAATTAAGTGGCACACGGCGGGCATTTCACTTTATTGCCATGTGGCCTTTTGCCTTCTCCGCCTCCTCCTCCTCCTCCTCCTCCTCCTTCTCCACGCTTCTCACTTGGTTGTTATTCATTTCGCCTGCCTGCCACACGGTCTACCCACCTGTCCCCCCGCACACCTGATCTACAACTGCTGCTGCTGGGGTGCTGCTGCCCAGATGGCTGTCTTAGTGGCTGAGTGACGCGGTGACTCGTGGACTCGTGGACTCGTTGACTCGTTGACTCGCTGACTGGTTGACTGGTTGGGCCCGCGTGCCACCACAGCCTGAACTTGTGAGTTCCTGAGCTCCTCCTGAGTTTGGGTATGAAGTCTTCCTATTCCTCTTCCTCTTGCTTCTTCTTCTTCTTTCCCTACCTCTCTCTCGCTCTCCTTCGCTCGGTGTCGGTCTCAGTCTGGGCTACGTTTTGCTGCCTCATATTTATTTTCGGGCGCACCATTTACTTATACGCTCCACTTGCGCTGCACTTGTGCCCCTGCCACGCCCCTTTCCCTGCCCTAACCTACGCTCGCACAATAGACATGAACTTATAGCCCTGCCACAAAAGGAGTGCCCAGGGGGGGGCAAGAGGGCAAAATGAACGGCATGCGGATGTTTACCCAGGCAATGGGAAAGGCAATGGGCCAAATGTCCATTATAAGGCACACGATGAGAGAGAGAGAGAGAGCGGAAGAGAGAGAGAGAGTGAGAGAGAGAGAGAGAGAGAGAAAGAATGAGCAAGTAGAGTGTGTGACAGGAAGACTTAAGATATGGCGAGAAGGAAAGAGGTACAAATTAAGCGAGACATTGAGGAGATGCAGCAGAAGAAAGAGGCTCAAGAGAAATATATCATCAGTGAGAGAAAGAGAGAGGTAGACAGAGACAGAGAGGAGTGAGAGAATAAAATGTAAACAGAAAGCATAAAGTGTTGTGATAAATGCCAGAGAAGAGAGCGAGAAAAGAGCACAAGACTTTAACCACCAGAGAAAGAGAGAGTAAGGGAATAGAGGAAGATAAACAGAGAGAGAGAGAGAGAGAGTAACTAAGATATTCACTCATTATTCCATTTCATTTTACTGTGTGTCATTTGTATGCCATTTCATTCCACTTTATATTGTTATTATATTCCATATCATTTGACTCTTTTTCAGCCCTTTTCAGGTCCTACTATTTCACTCCATTCCGCCATATTGCATTCCATTCCATAACATTCCATATCTAGAATTGATCCTCTTCGCAACATTCCATTCCATCTTGTTCTACTCCACACAGATCCAAATTACTTTCCCCTCTTTTCACTCAATTCCATTCCACATTTGCCATATCGTTTCATTAGATTTTATCCAAGCTATTTTCGATCTTCGCAGCGCACTTTCTTCTCTTTTCCACACACTCGTAACACGTCAAGTCTCTTTCATGTTTCGCTGTCAATGTCTTGCTGTGGTTCCTTTCCGTCTCAGTTCCCCATTCGTAGTCAGTCGCCACCCTAATTAGGTATGCATGCGTATTAGCCCAAAAGAGTGGCAAACTTTTGCCGGCAACAACAAGCGAAACCGAACGAAACGGCTCACCCCCCCCCCTCTCTCTCTCTCTCTATCTTTCAACCACTGCCTCACTTTGTCTCCGTCTCTGTCTGTTCCCTCTCAGACGATGGCGGGTCTGTTAATTAGCGTGGCGCAGAAAATGGCTGCCGCATCGGCCAACTTTGCTGATAATGAAAATCGAGTCGTTCTCTCGTTCCATTCCCCGTTCCTTTCCTCCTTCCTCGTCATTTGCAAAGTTGTGCAAAAACTTTCATCAAAGGTTACAATTTTCTCTTGCCGAGCTCTTTGTTTACTGCCAGCGGGAGGGTAGGGGGCACAAGAGACAGTAGTTGAGGGCATGGAAAGGGGGAGAAGGTTGCTTGAAAGAGTGTTGACTCTGCCAATGGCACCTGATTATTTAACCAGCTCAGAATTTAGCCCAGTGGCATGCGGCTGTCTTCGAATGAGGCTCTTCGTTTCACTTGTAATGCCGCTTTAATGAAAAGTTCTATTTTTAATATAACTCCTCGCATGATGTTATTAGCCCAGTTAGGCACTTGACACTTGTGGAATGAAGCGAAATCGAGCACAGTGCGAAATAGAGTAGAGGGAAATAAAGTTTCAGTTTGAAATAAATGAAGTAAAATGAAGTTAAATGAGGTTTAAATGAAACCGAATGGAATGGAACTGTATGCAAGCTAAATAAATTTCTGTGAATGGAACGATGGAATTTCAAGAGAAGTTAATTAAGAAATTAAATGAATAGAATAAAGTGTGAAGGCATTTAATAAGATACTTTAGAATGAAACGAAGAAACGAAGGAATGAAATGCAATAACACACATGAGTATGCAGCATGTGATATGTACTCTGTAACTATCAATGGCACAGACCTCAATTATTGAAAGCAATCGAATTGCCATGGAAACAAACCGAAATAAATCATCATAAAACCAGCAAAATCTTTGTAAGAATCTCTTTCGGATTCCTTTTCCCAGTCTGCATTTTTCGAACGGTATTTTCAGTTGATTATTTTGATTTTCAAATAGTCCAATTAGTCTTTGGAGAAGCTACTCTTCTCTTCTTGTTGCTGCTCTTCTTGTTGTTGCTGTTGCAGGGTTCTGTTGTAGATGTTGCTGTGCTGCTGCTGCTGATGCTGCTGCTGCACTTTGCACAATTTCCATATTGCTGATAAAAATATGTCGAAACATTTGGTATACTAATTCTCTGTGTGTGTTTTCTAGAAATTTTTGCTGAACTGCAAGCAAAGTTAATTCGTATCGGAGAAATCGGCTTACTGAACGGCTGGCAATGTTCACATGCATATTCCACACACGCACACACATGCACACACACAGTGTTATCAGCAAGATGAGCTTCTAATAAACACACACTCCTACAAACACACACTCCCACACACACACATTAAAACGTTGCGCCTAAAAATCATTCAAGCAAAAAAAGCACTTTCTGCCTGCGCTCTCTCTCGCTCGCACTCAGCTATCAGCCTCTGTCTCTCTCCCTCTCTCTCCCATGCCGCCCTCCCCTCTCCCTTCATCGCTATCCCCTCCTTATCTCCCTCGCTTTCTAGTAGCTCTGTGTGCGTTTCCTTTTGCTGCGAAATTGCATTTCATGAATGGTAATGTGCCATGATGCGAAAGTACGAGAAAGCCCCCCTTGCCACTCCGCTTGCCGACGCCACTGTGCCGATACATGGCGCTTCCTTAAGAGCCGCAAAATATGAACACGGTTTGCTACCATGGTAGCTGCCACGCCCACACGCCGTTCGCCATCGCCTTCGCTGCCGCCACCGCCACCGCCTATAACATCTATGCACAAAAGTCAAAAGGTGCTTAATATTCATAACATTTTCCTGTTGTTGTTGCCTCGTTCCTCGGCCTGCTACACAACAAAATGCAGAGGCTAAAGCCAAAGAACAAGCATCGAAGAGGGGGGGTTTCCACACAAAGCTCTAGCTCTGTTGGGCACTTTGAATCGACTTGGCCAACGGCAACGTCGACCAATGGAAAGCCGAACATGGTAGCAGACCAGACCAACATTTGGTTTATAGACCGTACCGAGAGTAGCTTCAGCTCTGGCTGGCCCCAGCTCCAGCAACTTCATTATGCACTCACTTGGTGCTCACCCTCTGCCGCCTGCCCCCCCGCCAGACTATTCATAGGACCGCGCCCAGACCATATGAAAAACGCAAATGCCGCAAAAATTCTTTATTACAGCAGGAACAAGGGCGAACAAGCCACAGTTAATTCTAGGTGTATTATGTATCCAAGTTCGATAACGATAAATAAAGTCAGTTCATTAAGATTTTCTAGCAAAGATTCGCAAAGGAAATATTCGGCGTACATTGAAGAAAGTCTTTTGCCTTAGTTCATCAACTCCTTCTACGAGATCTCTGAGTTCACTAAAGCTGGGCCTTTCAAATTTGGTATGTACTCTCTTCATGCATAAAGGCAACTTGGGTCTGTGCTTTAATATGTCTACATAATCTAAAGACTGATATATGAGCACACAAATAATGTATAACTGTATATTTCGTTATTCCTTCAAGTTTATTTTTTTTTAAGTTTTGCATACTTAAAGTTTGTTATATTATTGTTAGTCCCAGTTACAAAATTTCAAAATTTCAAAATTTCAAAATTTAAAATTTAAAATTTAATTTCTTTTCAAAATTTTAGTGTTTGACGTAAATTTTAACTTTAATTTTACATATATATATGGGTTTTCTTAATTTTAAATTCACATTTAATTTTAATATACAAAAATGTAAAATTAATTAATTAATTATATCTAACTTTTTATATTTTTCTTACCTACAGTCCACTGTTCTTAGTTGACTTTAAAAAAATAAATAAAATATATAACAAATTTCCTAAAGATCGCATAAGTTATTTCTGAGTTATACGCAGATCAAGTAACATTTGCTTTCTTGACTTTCTCATGTTGTGTGATTGTTTTGTGTCTCGCTGTCACTTCTCGTCAGCTCTTGCTATAGCTGAAAGCCTAAATAAATTTCGATTTAGCACTTTGACCTTTGTCTGTAGGATATGGTCTATTAAAGGTATTATGTTGTTACTTGTCTGTTCCTGTTTCGAAATGTGCCTTCAGCCTGTCCAGGGTTCTTTCGCATCGAGCACTTTCGACGGGCAAACTTGTAAATAAATAAGAAATGTAATCCAGCAGGAATAACATTGCCTCAAAGAGAAATCCTTTTCGCAGCTCACTCTCTATTTCTCTTTCTTGCTTTCTCTTCCTTTACACTCTTCCTGTCATGCTTTGTGCAGAGGAATCGAATTCGATTTGTTTGGGCCCTTGGGCAACTACAGCCTTAATCCAATGTTAATCAATATTTATGTATGTGTGAAGTGAATGAAACGAATGAAGTGAGTGCAACATCTTTTTTTTTCTTTCTTTCTTTTCTTTTTTTTTTGTTTCTTTTGTTGTGGTTTCTTTTCATGCTGCTGTAGTAGTTGTTGTTGTTGCTGTTTGATTGTTTTCGAGTTTCGTTCTCGAACCTGTTAATTAATTGCCAGCGCATTTTAATTGCAAGTGTAATTAGTTATTCATGGTGAGATTGGAACTCGCACTACGTGTTGCATTTGCACAACACACACACACACACACAGACACACACATGGTCGTTCAGTCACTCAATCACACTCACTGCAACTTCCCCCTCTCCCACACATGTAATAGTTGAATATTTCATTAGCTTTTGCCCAAGTTTTCATTTAGCATTAAATTTGTCGTATTGCGCAAGTTTAATTAAATTGCAACTCGATTTAATTAGATTCATTTTCAAGTTAATCCTCATCCGATTGGGCCCAATTAAAGTTGGGATTAGTGTTACGTATAATGCAGGCAATGACAGTAAGAGATCTACTTTATACACTATCACAAACAATACAAGGTATAATTAAAGCAACAACCAATGAATTCTCGACAAACTTATCATAAACAAATAATAATAATTCTCTTCACATTAATATACTTTATTATTATAAAGATTCTGAAACATACCAAGTTCAGTTTGAATTAACTTTATCTTTATACAGTTTTATTATCAGGAACCTTATTTAGTTCAAATCGAATTTCTCTATATAAAACTTCCTGTACGTTTCTTAAATATTTTAAATAATTTCCTTCGGTCGAAACGCAAGAGAAACCTCTTGCATTTCATTAATATCTTAAGCCATTGAATGTTTCTCCATGCACAACAATTACCCAACTGTAAGTTAATTATATTCCAACGTTAAGCTCATTTCATTGCTGCTCTTCATTGAAGAATCTTATCGCATCATCCAGGGCCAGGAGATTTTGAGCTAATAAGTCGCCTGTCCATATTTACCTCGTATAAAACGAAATCAATGGCAATTTAAAGCAGAGAAGAACGATGCAACTGAAGAGTGAGAAAAGGAATGATGGCGAAAGGGTACAGGGTGAGTGCTTCTGAAGCAGAGAGAGAGAGTCAGATTTGAGGCAGCAAATCTGTTCATAAGACGATTAGTAGTACCAGATATGAGAAACAACAGCAATTCAAATCATATTTAACACACACAGGAAACATGACAGAACAAGAGAGAGAGAGAGAGAGAGCGGAAGAGACAGCGCAGAACAAAGAGAGAGAGAGAGGGAGAGATAACTTGCTGAGTTGTAAACAGTGACTGCACTGGTCCAAAACACAATGATACCATAAGTTGTTGCTGCTTGTCGTTGCAATATTAAGGGATTTGCACTTGACTTCCAACTGATTGAAGGATGCTCAAAGCAAGCCTGAAGCGTTGCTTTAGAGTTGCCGAGTTGGCCGAGTTAGCAGCAACATTATTATTACTATTATTGTTGTTGTTGCTGTTGTTGTTGTTGTTGTTATAGTTGTTGTTGACCCTCCAGGGCAGCTGCAAATAATTGACAGAAATGTGGCTTAATTAGCCTCCACTCTCTCTCGCACTTGTAGAACTTCCCTCTCCCTTTCACTCTTGGCCTCTTTTATTTGTCTAATGCAGTTGTGCACGTCTTCTAGTTTTGTTATTGAGCTCTGCTAATAAATACATAAATTATCCATACACACATACACACACACATACACACACACATACATACTCAGGCCCAGACTCAAGCACACACACTGCATTTAGCAGGAAATGATCGAAAATTGAATGTAAATATTGAAGCACAACAGAGAAAACATTGCAAACTTTGCTAAAATTACTGCCACAGCAGCACAATACCCTGTAATTGAAGATATCGTAAGTAAATATATATCAAATGCCCTTGGGCTGTTTAACGATCTGGTAAGTACTTTAAATACATTTCAATGTTTCCAGGATATCTAGATGAGTTGTAATAGCTGAAAACATTTTCAATTAGCAACCGCATAATGTGAAAACTCATCCTTCGTTGCTTTAGTTATATTTCACTGTAATTTTAATAGTCCAACTCAGCTTACAAGTCCTCATCTATATGAACTCGGACATTTGTAAAGTTTTGCGAATGAAATTCGATGTGGATAATGATAAGCCCTGTGGCAGTTATATATAGTATGTTAAGTTGAAATCGAATAGTTCTCATAACCGCAAAACCAGCTCTGTTCGATATACAATCCAACATTTCTCAAGTTTATTTAGCATTTGCTTTTGCAATTTATTTATTCTATTTCTCTCTTTGTCTTCCTCTTTAAGTTCTGTGCAAATTTGCAATTTTTCATATTCTATTCCAATTACCAAAAACACCCTGTATAACAGGCACGGGCAGTGACAAGAACAACAACAACTGCGGCAAACGATAAGAAAAACAGATACAAAGCATAGATAGAAAATGTGTAAATTGTTTATTGCTTTTTATTGGCTGTGCGCAATTTAAATAAATAATTTCTCACATCATTTTACTCGGTCACCAAACGCAATATTGAAATTTAAAGCAAGCAAAATATAAATATACACAGAGAGAGAAAGAGAGAGAGAGTGAGAGATAGGGAGATAACGACCGAGTGTCCAAAATATAAAATATACATATATATATTTAGGAAAACTGGTAAAATTCAGGAAATGGTCTAAAAACACCAAAATTGCAAATATGCGCATAAAACATGAGAATAAAAATTGAAAATAGAAATAAATTTTGTGGCGATGCTTGAAATCATAAATAAATGCATAAAGCTTCAAAATGCGACAGGCACGCACACACACACATTCACACACACACACCCAACAACAAGAGTGAACGAACAATGCGTAAAAATAACACAACATTCGCCCTGCTAATTGACTAAAGTGCCTGCTCGGTATCCATGTCCATTTGCGACATGTGTGAGTATGTGTGCGTGTGCGAGAGTGTGTGTGTGTATTTAGAGAATGAAAAATTTGACACTTGACCCAATTTAATGACAGCTGCTGCAAGCGTCAACAGCAAATGAAATATCGAAACAGTAAATACGCTGTGAAACCTCAATGCAAGATAAGAGAAACTTCAAAGAGGAAGCACATTATCAAACTGATGTTCCGTATTTCACATTCGCCAATGTGAATTCACTTACGATACGTTTTACTTTTTCTTCTTTGTAAATTTCTAAAACATATTCCCATTTCATTCTCTTTATATAACGTCGGCTATGTTTCGAAACAGTAAGCACGAAGTTGAATCTCAACTACAGATAAGTGCAGTTTCAAATTAATATCAACACGATGCTCTAAGTTAAACATGCCAGAGAGAAGAAAATAGTAAATAAGAGACAGAGTACACTTCATTAAAAATTGGTTGAAAGTGAAATCTAGATTGTAATCAAAAATATAGCGTAGACACAGAGAAAACTTGAAATTGTTGCTGTGTTTCTATTCAAACTAGTCTAAGGTTAATTTAAAAGAAGGAAAGACCTGCATGCGGTGGTCGTACATATGTACCGCAACCACCGCATGCATGGTCTAAATAATAAGGTACATCTGAATGAGTACTGTCAATAAGAAACCTTATTCATTGCATAGTGCGTGTGGTGTTTACAGTGCAAAAGGCCACCGCATGCAGGTGTAGCATAGAATTATTCATTTAACAGTAAAGTGTTTAAGTTATTAGTTATTTATGAACATACAGCTATGGGCGGATAATTGGCACAAAAAAATTTACGTATAAAAAACAATTTTTTTTTATTAAATGTTGATGAAAAGAAACAAACTGAAATGACATTTTTAAGCCTATGCTGTGGGCTCTTAAATAAGAAAGAAAAATTTCAAATTAACATAAAATTTCAAAAGATATTTTCAAAATATTCAAAAAAAATAAAAAGTTGCCTGCTCATATAATTGGCACAAATTCATTTAAATTGTTATAAAATTAAAACTATTATTATTTTGAATTTGTAATTTGTTCTTGGTATTAGTACTTGGTACTGTAACCATTATTTCGGAGTACTGCTTCACATCTGCTGCTCATACTCTCCACCAGCTTTGTATGTATGTATATTCTTTATCCTGATAAGATTCTAGAACACTTAAAGCTGAAATAAATCGCTCTATTGCATGACTATCTAAGCTTAGTTCTGCCGATCGACTAAGTTGATATTTAAAAATTTAAATCTAAAATAAAGGCGACCTCAATAGAAAATTCCATTTAAAATCAGACACTTGCATATCTTTGGATAATGTACGATATGCAATGGCAAAGTTCAATCGAAATTTATTTTTTTTTTGTTTTTGCCAAGGGAAAAGTATTTTATAGACCATGTCAGCTGTCAGTGGGCAAAAAACACTCGGCATAATGGAACACGACAAACGTATGTGTTATTACATGTTCCCATTTGAGAGGCAAGGGCGTTTGCATCAGCATTAGGAGGCGTGGCAGCTGTGGCTGTAACTGTAACTGCAACTATAACTGTAGCTGCCACTGTGGCTGCTTGTGGGCTGTGTCGGCTTGCTGCACATGAATAATAGGAGGAAATATACGAAAAGCGCATAAAAAATGCAACCAAAAAAATTATGCAAATAAATATCTCTAAAACATTTGTTTCAATTTCAACTCATACCCCGCTGCACCAACCCCCTGCCGCCGCTGCACCGGATGCGGCACAAAACGATTGGCAGGCGTTTGTGGGCGTAGGAGGAGGGGAGCAGAGGAGGCTGTATCAGTGTGTGCGTGCGTGTGGGAATGCACAAAAGATTTTGTGTGTGTGTGTGTGCCATAAATTTACAGCAATGTCATGAAATCTAGCTACCAGCTACGCCCACTGCCCCCTCCCCTAGTCTTCTTCAGCACTGTTTCAATTGTGATTTGCCAAGGCTTAGCAAGAGGGCAAGCGGGTGGCTGGAGGCAGGGTGCGGCAGCATGTTGTGGTGCGCAAAAGCTTGTTGCAAAAATGTGTTGCATACTTTTGTGCATAGTTGTCGATTGGCATCATTAAGTTGTAACTGGTTTAGGGGGTGGGGCCACAGCAGAAGGGGCGTAGCACGATCATTATCATCATCATCATCATCATCATCATCATCATCATCGGCGGCGGCTTGCCACATCATTTAATGCTCATTAAAATAAATGCATCTTGTGTCTCCTGCAACTCGTGCCACTTGACATTTTGCGGTGTTTTAATTTGGCGCATGTAGCAAGTACCAAACAGCAACTGCGACGCCAGCAGGGACGTCGACAAAGCAATTTCGTACTGTATTTTTCTGCAACCATTCAGAATTTCGATTTCTTTATATTTGAAATAGATTTTGGCATTATAAACAAACAACAAATCGAATTATTTTCTGCCTTAAAAGTAGGAATCATAATATCTATATAATAATATTGTGTATAATACCAATATGGAATATTATATAGATATGTACTAGTGCATATTATAGAGATATATATAAAGTAATACTACACCATATAATACCCTCTCGCAGCTATTCTAATCGCAATATACTAGGGTGTTTCATATTCGACTAACTAAGAAGTTCAAATATTTTTACCAAATCACAGTTCAGTGCACACAGATAAATACACAAGCAGCAGAGAGAGAAAGGGAGAGAGAGCGAAAGAGACAGAGGGAGAGTGCACACGTAATGCCATAGATTACCTGGCAAACGTCTGAAGAGATAACAAGCCCGTTATAATTGCAAAATTAATGACTCAAAACTCTTGATGATTGCCGCCAATTTTGAGTGCCTGCGACCTAAAAATAAAATGAGATTTCCATTGCGAAATCATTAAAACATATATGTGGAACATTTGCAATGCACAAAATGAGACAAAATTCATTGAACCAAGTGGCATAAAAAGTCGATAATTATCTAAGAAAATCAATGCATAAATTTCATTAGTGTTTCTAAGAGAATTTGTTGAACTCATTACTGAGTTTATCTTATTTAATTCATATAAATATAAAGAATTTTAAATTCACAGATATTTATTTTACATAACTTTATGGATGGCGTTTATCGATAGTAGTCTATCGATAGTAGTTTATACTAGTAGTTTGTCGATATTAATTTAAGTGTTAAGAGTATTCAATATCGAGATAAGTAACAAAGGTATGAGTTATCGATAGTATTTGTACCTGATGACAATCTTATAATACTTATCGACGATCTTCACTGTCTCTAATTACTATCTCTTAATTTTTGATTAAGTGATCGATATCCATACTCTTCAAAATGTGTTTCGATAGTATTTCTGCTTAGTCTGTTATCGATAGTATTAAATACAGTTGATATGCTCATGTTATTGGCTAATTTCATAATAATCGACATACATATTTAAACTGCCTCGCCCTTTCTTATACCATTGTTAAGTACAAACTCGCATCAAAATATTCAGAATTTATTAACAAAATCATCGTTAAAATAGTTAAGTGCCGTTTGCAAGGCATTTGCAAAGTTTTCCACACGCATCGCAAAGTTTGCACACACTCTCAACGGGCGTTCACAGTTACTTTACTACGTTGCTGCGACAACTCTGGCGGCTTCGAGACGTAACACAAGGATGCCCAATTGAAGGCAACGACAAGTCGAGCTGGAGCTGTTGATAAGTCGCAGCAACCGCATTCAATCAACTTGCCAGCGCAGTTGGAACGTTCATTTATGTCATTGCCACAATGCGAGGTGTGTGTGCGAGTGTGTGTGCGAGTGTGTGTACGAGTGTGTGTGTGATCACATTCGTGCTGCATTGACAGTAGCAAGAAATTGAGTTTATGACTTGCCGCTCGACGCTGCTGTTGCGACTGTCAGTCATAACTTGGCCGGGATACATTAGCGAGATAGGCGCCAGCTTCTGCTTTATTCATCGACATGGACAAAGACACAGCGCAGCTGTGAGTGGGCGATGCGGGGCATGGGGGCGTGGTGTCGTGCTGGATTGTCGTGCCAGTCAACGGGCGCAAACGGCATTAGGAGGCGTCTTTTATCGCCTTTTCATCGAGGTTATGCTGCATATTGCATGAGCCTGCCATATGGAAATTTATGTGGGCGACATCTCTATATGCTGCGAGAGAGAGAGAGAGAGAGAGAGAGCAACATCGTTTAAATTCGAACGTGTGTTTGCAGCACAGCGACAGAGTTGTCAAACTGCCGGAAGTGAGCCACAAAGGGAAGAACGAATACGGCCAAATTGCCCTGCAAACTGTTGTGGCCAAATAGGAACAGAGGCATGAAATTTTTACTTCTATACAATCAATATCACTGGTGTTTAACGTTTTTCAACACTGTCCGACATATCGATATCAGAAAACAAGCCAAATTCAAATGTACAACACATTCCCGACACGAATATTTTCTGGCTAGCTTTTGGCGGAAAACCCATCGAATTGCCAACACTGTGCAACATTGGACAGCAACAACGATAACAACAACAACAACAGCGAGGAGCAAGGAGCAAGGAGCTCTCTTGGAGCAGCCACAAACATGTCCTTATCGATGTTGCCGCTGCTGTGGCTGTGGCTGTCGCTGGCAATTTCAGACAGCAGCGCAAAATGTTGCAATGTGTGTGCGAGTGTGTATGTGTGTGAATGTTGATGCGGCGCACTCAGTTATAGATTTCTTAGGGGACTCTGTTTATTATCCTTTTTTATATCCTTTCGCCTGGTTATTTTTTATTTATTGATGTTGTACATTTGAGTTAAGGGCGAACGGCGTTTTCGTTTTCCTCGTCGCATTCGTTTGCCATAACTGATGCCGTTTTTCTTTTCCCAACACACACACACACACACACACACACACTCGCACACACGTTCACCCATAACTAGGACACGTGGCATGGACCACAGCAACAGCAACAGCAACAGCTTCAGAGCTTCAGCTCCAACTTCAACTCGAGTCAACTCGACTTGGCTTTGGCTGAGCTCTCTCTCCTTCTCACACTCTCTCCCCCACCCCTCTCGCTCCATCCTTTTCTTTCTCTCTCCCGTCTCTCTTCACATATGAAACAGTAATACAAATATTGCGCATACGCCACGTTCGCCCCAGCGACAACAAAGTAGCCCCTGACCATATTGTCTGTATGCGTGTGAGTGAGTGTGTGTTCGAGTGTGTCCAACTGAGTGTGTGTGTGTGTGTGTGTGAGTGTGTGGAGGAAAGCGATCAAAAGTCAACGCCAACTGCCATATATATTGAACTTGCCGCGCTGCCGCTCGGCAGCAACCGTAACGGTTCCGGTTACGGTTACGGTTACGGCAACAGTAAAGTTGTTTGCTTTAAAACTTGTCTGTAGCCACCCCTTGCCCCTTTCATCCAGCCACCCCCTTGCCTCCAATTCCCTACTTGGCTGTACTCGCTCGCAATGCAATTCTAAATGGGATTGGACACAAATTGTGGCACTCAACTCGAGCCTGAGTAGAGCTTATTTCTACACGTGCCGCTTCTTGCAGAGCAGATCCCCAATGGGTTTGACCAGTCAAAAAGAATACAAAATCTATTGATATTCTGCGAAGCGAGCGACCTGATCACGTTGGTATGAACCATCAAAGAAAAAGGAAGGCCTGAACTCAACTTGGTGTGCAACCTTAACTGCTTTCTCAATTAGCCAGTTATATTTCTAAAAATAATATAATCGAAATTTGTTCATATTTTAAGTTGATATTTTTGGCTATTTTCCAATTTTCTTTCAATCATTTTCAGAACTTTTCTACAACATCAATGAAATGTTGTGCACAATGTGTTTACAAAAGACATTTACGGCTAGTTTCTGCTGCTAGAATCTGCTGACAACGTTGCTACAGGCAGTCGGGAGTAGGCAGCACGGCAGCCCCTCCACCGGGCTCTCTCCCTACCAATTGATATGCACACTCAGCGCGGCTGGCAAAGTCAAAATCATAATTGATTCAATTTTAATTGCAGCTGCGACTGAAAACCAAAACGGAACCAGAAACAGAAACAGACACATCAACTGTGCAACTGCAACTGCAACTGAAACAGCAACAGAAACTGAGGAAGCGGGAAACTGAAAACGGAAAACTGAAAGCCGAACAAAATTGACAGACATTGCCCGAAGGTGGAGAAGGAGAAGGAGAAGGAGAAGGGAAAAAGGCGATCGATTTAAATGCCAAGTTATCTCCGTCTATATTTCTCGACGGGGTCTCTCGCTCTCTCTCTCTCTCTCTCTCTCTCTCTCTCTCTCTCTCTCTGATGGTATTCTTTAACTCACAATCCCTGCTTCTCTCTCTGTCTTTCCCCTCTCTTTTGTGTTGCAGCTGAATCACATTTAATATTGGCTTGTCACGTGAATTAAACTGTGCCACGGCTGTGACTGCGACTGCGACTGGAACTGAGTTTTCATTTCGAAATGCGAAAACGAAGAGCGCACAGAGCAAAAAACAAAAGAACAGCGCACCCAAAACAAAAAAAAAGAATACCAAAAACACACACACTACCCCACGCACACACACACACACACATACGGACACACAACTGTCGGGAGTAGCAAGTAAAAATCGCTAGTGGAAATCGCAATTTGAGTCGCATTTGAAAATTTAATAAATTCGTCGCAAAAATGTCATCTCCATTTAAGGGAACGGTGGAGAGGAGGATATGGGGGGGGGGGTGATACAGTCAGCTTTGCCTAATTCATGAAAAATCATTCCTTTGTCACCTGACTGTTTTTTTATGTTACCCTTTCTGGGGAAAGAACATTATAATTCTAATTCAACTTGATTCGAGCTGGAAATTAAAATCTTTTTTGAACCCTTCTGCTGCTTGGCGACTCTGATTGGGCTTGATCAACGTAAGACATATAATGTATAACGATCTGCTGCTTTCAAAAAAGATAATAAATATTCTTCAGAAACAATCGGGAGAAAATACGGCCACCTTTTTCTATACTCCCTTGTTAAATGGCAACTTAAATTCTAGCTGATTACCAAGGCACACGGCACTAGTTGCGAGCTTTATTACTTATTAAATATGGTCACCCTTTTCTGTTTTACTATGCTAACCCGGAGTCGACCTGATTACCGAGTCATTATGCTTTAAGTAGTGGTAAACTAGTAACGAGATTAGACAGATATAAACTATGTTTTCTTTAGCAAAACCCGTTACAAAATATGGTCATTATTTTCTGTACTTTTGCAGTATGGTAACCCACATTCCTAATTACTTAGTCAGACTGCATGCCAGTGTGTGCATTCTTCGATCTACTGCAGACTTCGTTGTCTGTTTCTGCTTTTTTGGCTTTTGCTTTTCGCATTGCGAGTACTCCCCGATACGCAATGTGGGGTAAAAGCCACATTAAAGCCAGAATGCCGGAGAATACGCCAGAATGCAAATTGGCAAATTGCGCTCAAAGGGAATTCTCAATATTGCTCAACGGATTGTGGCATAGATTAAGCGGCAGGTGCCACATCCCGACAAGACAAATGTAGCAAGAGCAGCAAATGCCAATCGCGCTCGCAATTCTGTTCGCATTCTTATCTAATTTCCTTCACAATTTAAGAAACAATATATCTCGATATACATATATACATAGTGTAAACTTGCAATCTCATGAAAAAAAGCTCAGAATGAGAGAGAAATCAAAGTAAATCGAAATCAATGCTGAAATCGTATCAAAGTCATAGAATAATAATCAGATAATCATTAAATATCTGAAGACTAAGCAAAACACATCTACAAACACAAAAGGTTTCCCTTCAATTGTTCTAAGTCAAGGTCGAAAAATACCGAAATGCCGAATACAAATCGGCTTAAGACTTTTGTTATAATCCGATTGGTTTTTGGATATTGGGCAAAACGAATATTCGCATTCGTTGTACTGCAACAATATGTTCAATGTATATTAAGTACACACCTTCCCCCTCCTCACCACCTCGCCACCCATCTTGCTCTAGGCTAATTGGCAATTCTGTGTAAAAAGCTTATTGGTCCGAAAAACGATAATTTTCATTGTAATAAACAAGTGGAAACAAGAGACAAAGCCAGAGAGAAATCAATTTACAATGTTGAAAAGCGAATAATTTGTGAACTCAACTGTGGCTGATGACACAAGATGCTTAAAAGTTGAAAATGTGTAAAGGAAAAGTAGATACAAAAGTTAAGAAACACAGTTGAGCTACTCAGTTATTATTTATGCTGCATTTGTGTTTCAATTTGCTTTTATGGTAGAATATATATGCAGTTGTCTTTATGCATACTTTTATCAGTATCGCTTTGCAATGGATAGATTTATATGTATGCTTTTAAATGATGGTGCATAGGAACGTGGTAGAATTTTGGGTTAGTCTCTCTGGAGATTGAGAAATACTTCTCTCAAATTTCGAGGTCTTATAAGAAAATTATAAAATGAACAACTACGATTTCAATTTTACCCCTAATTATACTAGATACTTATTAATCTATTAAAGCTAACTGATGACTTAAAACATTAATAATATTTTTTTCTTTTGTTAGTAAATTTAGTTTTGTTATTGCTTGTTTATACTGGACTGGAGCGAAAAGCTAAATGCAAAAAACTATCAAATTGATTACATGAACATTTTTATAGAACACTTTTTGGGGCAAGAGAGTAAAAACAGAGCCACAAAGCGATGGCCAAGCTGAACGTGAACTTTGAACTTCCCTAATGATTTTGGCGAATTGAAAGTTTTTTTTAAGCCTGTCAAAGCGGACAAAGAGCTGCAGACGACAAGGTGCTTGCGGGCTAAGGGGGTTAATTGAAAGCCGGCCGTGGACGTGAACGTGGGCGTGTGTGCGTGCGTGAGTGTGTGAAAGTTGTTTTCTTTTTATGTGGGTCCACAACAATAACAACAGTAACAACAACAACAACAGCAAGACGGCTGTCCAGATTAGCGAACGGCGATATCCCAAAAGTAGCCAAGAAGCAAACACAGTCAACCAGTTCGCTTGAGTGACAGAGGCTATCAGTGCGTTTCGATCACAAGGACAAGGACGATGGCAGCAGGTTGGCAGAGAGGGGGATGGGGGGTATGCGGTTGGGGTTGAGGGAAACCCATGTCATGCCAGCTGACTGCGATTGCGACAAGCAACAAACAACAGCAACAACTACAACACGAGTGCCAAAATAAATAAATTAAATTGTTGAAAAATGTAGAAAGTTTTTTTTTTTTTTTCGTACATACTGAGATACCCAACATTAATACACACATGGGGAGTTTGCTGGGGGAGACACCTGGCAAGAGAATGTCACGGAGTCTCTAACTCTGGCCAATCTACTTACAGGGTATACTTTAGTTGCGCTCACTTGTTCTCCAGAATTCTTGTCTCCTTCTTCTACGTCTTTCTCGTCGCAAACATCGCATGTTGCATACGAAATCGAAACGAAAACGAAAACTTGGCAAAGTTGATTTGCTGCACGTGTGCGTCGTTCTTGCCACAAAGCGGTGAGGAGGGGGGAAGGGCGGTCGACGGGGGCAAGGCAAGTAAAATTCGCTCACGCGTGCACTCATTACGAATATGGATTCAATTATCGTATATCGCACTCTATATATTCCCTTTCTGGACGGCCCTAAACCCCCTAACCATCACTCTGTCACCTCCCCTCCCTCTCTGCTACCCCTCCCACACCAAATAAAACATGCTGTGAAGCACGTGTTTGCAGCACAAACAAAAACAAGAGATGTAGAAGAAGAATTTACCCAATTTTGTCAGCTTGTAAAATACTTCGCAGGAAAATGAATTAGATACGCAGCTGAAATCAAGTTATTGTGGTTTCTTGTGGAACTCTTGTGTACGGTAGTCATCTATTGAATTATATATTAGCTTATATTGGGAAATTAGTTAGATTTCGTGTGGAACAAAATTAAGCAGTGGAATTTTATTATTTTATTTTATTTATTTGCAATCTCATTCAATAAGGAACTTCCAGATTTATCTTTGATTTTCAAGTAAGCTCTTTCTTCGAATCTTTCTTAGCACTCATTTGCACACGTTAATACTCTTACTCTATATACTCATTGTCTCAATATACCCATTTGTAATACATATACAGGGTATGTAGAAACAATTGCCATGTGCTTCTAAATCGATTTGCATTTGACAAAGTTTTGGTAGATTTTATTAAAAAATGTGAAAAATTTGCTTGCAAATTTCAGGCAACAATTCATAAATTTGGTGTGTGTGTGTCAGGGTGTACGAGGGGTGTGTGTATGTGTGTGTGTTGACTCTTGGCACGTCAACTAATTAAGTCAATTTATCATTAGCCTGGCGTAAGTTTCGCTGCCCTGCCTTGCCCGCATTGACATCTTGGCCTCGTCGTCTCTAATGGCAGCTCGTTAAATTTATTGCGCATACGCCCCCGTGTACCGTTCACCTGACACCAAAAGAGAGAGCGCAAGAGAAAGAGAGAGAGCAAGGGAGTGAGAGAGAGTGCGCGCGTTCCCCTCACGAGCAGCTTTAAATGTTAAATGCGCAAATTACGGCGCACGTGCCGCAGCCATTGACTGCGACTGCGACTGTGGCAGCGACTTTGACTGCGACTGACAGACACCCACGCACACACACATACACCCTCGACACGCACACACACACACACACATATATAGACACACGCCCACACAATGGGCGTGTCAACGTTGCAACCTGGCAGCCTTTTGCCTTTGACGGCAAACAAATGCTTTGATATTTATTGCCAGCCCGACAGTCTGACACTCTTCACGTCACGCTACTCCCTACTCTCTGCCCCCCACCGCGCCTCCCTACTCCCCTTCTCCATCTACTCCAACTGCTAGCTACTCCTCTTCAGCTTCATTTGCAGTCCGGAGTCTGTCGTAGTGCCCTCTGCTCTTCCATTGTCTCTGTTATTTACGTGGGCATTGGGCGTGCCAGATTTAAGTGTGGCCAAATAGCGCAACGAGTAATGCTCTCTCCCACACACACACACACACACACACACACACACACACACACACAGATAAATTATTGTCGAGTTAATCGCATACAAAGTGGTCTGCGACTTACGATCGTTAAGCTGGATACAATTTGTGGCACACACGCGTGATGTGACCAAGCGAAACGCTTCGCGTATTTCCTTTGCCGTCTCACATCTGAGATTTGCATTCCTAAGGTCACGCTGAAACTCATATCATGTCGTCTCATATATACATATATATCATATATATATATTTATAAAATTCATAAAATTTCATCATTTTCTGGGCAATAACATTTATTCAATTAGTAATTTTAAATCAATAAGATCAACAACAAAATGAAAAGTTATCTTTGGCATGCCACAGGTTTTATATACTTGCATGTTGTTATCTCCTCCGATTGTTCGTATGCCAGCAATATGTATATAACGGTGCAGTATTAAATGGTTTTGCGTATATTCAATATTGTGTCTCACTTAGATTGACGCTGATAATGTAAGTTGTTTCGCAAATCAAAGCTGTTTTTCATACAAAAACCTGCATTTCAACCGATTGTTCCTATGGCATCTATATGTTATAGTTGTCTGATTTCGAAAAAGTCGTACACGCATATAGTGTATGTATAAAAAGTCCGCTTTAGTAAATTTGGATTCAAAATCTTGACAAATAACAAAAATCAGCCGATAGTTTGTATGGCAGCTATACGATATATCTGTCCGATCCGGCTCGTTCTGATTTATTTACAGCCTGCAGCAATAAGAAGCACGTGTGCCAAGTTTTATGCAGATAGCATTAAAACTGAAAGAGATTGCGTTGCAACAGACAGACGGGTCAACGGACAGACGAGCAGACAAACAGACGAGCGGACAGACAGACGAGTGGACGGACAGACAATAAGTACATGGCTAGTTCAATTCTCCCATTGGTGCTGATGCAGAATATATATACATTAAAGTTGCGTTTCAAGATCCTAGCCAAATTGAATGTACCCTTCTGAAGGGTATACAAATTGTGATAGTTTTTCGCATAGTGTGCCCCAAGCCTGTTCAGCCACTTGGCAGCTAATCTGTGCTTATCAGATAACATAGTGTACCAGTTAGTCTATGCCATTCTCAGCCATAGCCTTCCCCTTCCTCATCCCTTTACCCAACACTGGCGTGAGCAGATAAGGCGGCTGCCTCTCACAGTTTTTAGCACTAATTAGATCGTTCAACATTTTCATGCATTTTGAATGGTAACAACGATGATGCCGGGACCCTGTCGACAGACCCTTTAACCCTTATCACACTGAAAGAGAGAGAGAGAGAGAGAGAGAGAGAGAGAAAGCCGGCGGTCCGCCAATCTGCTGTCGGGTTAACAACGGGTCACGCTTGAACTGCCCTTGGCAAAGCGTTTTTGGTAATTTTTGTGTGTTTTGCCATCGGTTTGGCCACTTGGTCAACGTCTCACCAGCCCCCTCCAGCTCCTTGGTCTTTCTTCTCACCCCACACTGCACAATCCCCTTGGCAGTGTTATTATGTGCACTCTGTGTGGCGGCGCTTGGCTCTGTAATTTATTTATGGCCACATAATAAATCTGTGCATAAGACATTGCCTGCCCAACGGTCAGGCCTGGAGACAAAGGCGCATACAGCACAACCTCAGTGAGCGAAAGAGATAGAGACAGAGACAGAGAAAGAGGGGGAAATGTGTGCGTATGGCTGTTTTGACTTTCTGCTGGTTACGTTGTATCTTTTAATGCTTTGCCTTTGCCTTCCTTTTAATGCTTTATTGCAGTGTCATTTGCGCAAACTGTTGTTAATAGCCAAAGCAAACGGTATGCGCGATGTGTAGGGTATACGCCGACCTCTCACACAGTCTATCAATGTTAATCTTTCCGTTCTACTGTTTACATTGTATAACTGATATACAAAGTAAACGAGAATAAGAGTTTAGCTTATACTCAAACTATACGTGTACGTAGTGTTGTTAAGTTTCCAAAAATGGTATTAGGTTTAATACAACTTTATTTTAATGACATAGAGAGCTACAGCTATCCCTACTCCTATGACAACTATCTGTCGCCCTGAAACTCCTCATTCTATTGACAATGTTGATACTGATCTGGAATATATATACAAGTATTTCAATGAATCGCCTTCTTTATGCTGCTAATTTCGGGTCAAGTTGATATACCAGCTTTCAAGGTATACTGGGGTATAATCAAGATAGACAAATTTAATCACAATCAGCACAAACAGCTTCGCTAACCTTTCGTCATCGATACACATAACTAAGGCGATTTCCCTGTTGATACTAATTCAGAGTACATATATACAGTGATGTGCCGCGTAGACTACACGGTGTAGACTACACGATTGTGTTGACGGTGTAGACTACGGTGTAGACTACGTGTTGACAATCGAATGTCGACAATGTTTGGAGACGATACGTCGACAATGTCTTAGTAAAGAAAATATAATACATTTTATTAAATAAAGAACAATTTATTCATTTTTATTTTATTCGTTATCGTCATCTTCTGAAACATCTTTAACTCTTAATGAATAATATATATGTACAAGTTTTTTTGATCTTTCAAATAAAAGCTTATTTCTTGCATATGAATGAACATGAGCCCAGCTCGAAAAAATGCGTTCAATTTGAGAGGAGGAAGCCGGTATTTTCAAAAGTCTTGTAGCTAATCTTGCTAAATTTGGATATTTTATCTTCCCGAAGTTCCAAAAAACTAGTGGACGCTTAATTTCCTTATCATAAAGTACTTTAAAATATCTCCGCCGGAGACCAACTCTTCATATTGTCTACATAGTCGACATTGTCGACGCATTAATGACATTGTCGACGCATTCTTGACATTGTCGACGCATTCTTGACGTAACGCTGTCGACAATCAAAGATGACGCGTCGTGGCCCATCACTGCATATATATCATACTTATTGATATATTGGTCTCATTTATGAATATCTCTTTATTATTGCGGCCAGATTTCCATCTCAATTCTTAACTTATGTTGAGTATAAGGCAAATGTGGAATTCATGTGATTTCCCTTTTTAAAATGCTCACTAGAAATAAACGCGCAAATAGGCAACTCATTACAATCAACAGATAAGCCACACGCTTTAATACCCAGGCAGAAAAAGCATCAATCGGGTATACTTGTTTGATTTTCTATTACAACATATATTCATTGAATTTTTAAAAATGTTTCACTTGACTTGATGATCTGTGGCAACTCTCAGCAGCTTACAATAGTGTGATCGAACTCGATATCTTACATGAGTATCGAGATCGCGAGAGGGCTTCTCTAGGCGAATCTATAATCACTATTCTCGATAACTGCGCCATCCATCGCTGCTTCTTAGCTTTTTGCCTCTGACACGCGACAATTGTTATAAGTAATAAATTCAGTGTATGTAATTTCGTGAATAAATAATAAAGATCTTTCTACTTTGTCCAAATTATATTGTAAGCCATAATTATTTATTTTCTTCACTAGATGAAATATGCCCGTTTTACAATTTTTTAATATTGCGCAGAATGCAATCGTTTGTTGCTGTTATCAACAAATTGCTGAGCATCAGCTTCACCTCTGACCCAACATCGATAGGGCTGTTTAATAAACATTATCTCAACTATCCCGTTTTCTAGCGCTTTTCGCCTATTTAAGCAGACCAGCTCAGAGCTGTGACATACAGTGTTATTGCTGAGCTCACCACGATGGGACCATTTGCTATAGCAGTACTTGGCTTGACCGCCTTATATCTCACCAAGTCGGAGGTTGACGCAGAGTGCTCAGTGGAAAAAACTTTTCCTGCTCCTAAAATAATCGGCCACTTCGGATCAAAAAATATATTAATAGACCATGAAGAACTCATTAAACGACGTTCTTCAGAGACTGTTGATCTTTATTGTCCCAAAGGATTTATTTATTATTACAATAGGTAATCAGTTAAAACAAGCAAACAAACGTATTGGTGAACATTTATAGTAACTTCTTTTTTAATTATCTCCACCCTTTTCAGAAACGAATATGATATAGAAAGCACACATATAGAACTCATTTGCCATGCAAACAGTTTTAAATATAACGACAATTACGTAAATCGTATAAGATGTGCAACACCGCAAGTATCTGAGCTGTATGAAAGTCTTTCGGCTATGCCTGATTGTACTGACATGACTCTTGTGGTTGGTACGAAATTTAAAGAACTCGGATCAATAAAAAATGCAGCCATATGCTACGATCTGTTGGGACAGAAGCTGAAGTATGCCGCATACACAGCATACCCCCCGAAAACAAGGGTGATCGAGCATGTATGTATCGCATCAAAGGCGCTTAAGCTCTTCAAATAAGTAATTATTTTCCTTCTTTAATACAGACACAAATCGGCCAATTGAACTCATTGGGTGTGGACAATGTAGTGGATTATAACGAAGGTCTTTTCAAGGAGATTGGGTGAGTACATAACTCATGCGAAGGGTCCCCGACTAAAATAATAATCGCAATGAATCTCTACAGTGCAGAGGCTGTCAATGATGCTATGCGCAATGATAAGCAGTTTCAGACAATGTTCGGAGCGGAAACATTTGAGTATAGCAACCTAATACAGGATGATGCCTTTGCCCATATTCTCGATGAATATAAATCGATGCTTAACATTTTGTGGCTGCGTCCCCTACGTAGCGGTAACTGGAGGAATTTCCTGAACGCACTGAAGATCGCAAGCCTGAACACCAACTACGATGTACGTGTCGGAGTTTCTGGCAGTGTTTCTACGCCGGTATACCAGAATTGCAATGAAACTCGCCCTCTAAGTTTAGCACTGAGCTCGGATAATACAGTTACAGTACCGGCTTTCATCTGGGCCCATGTGCGTGCCCTTAAACCTTCAAATAATTCCACAGATGAGTTTGTTGCAATTGGTCACAATTCTCCCTTCGTAAGTGTTTCTTCAGAGTTTATTGATTAGATCGATTTATCGAAAAAAGCTTTTTCACAGTTAACCAACAAAGAACGTGCGGGAATGTGCAAGAGCATTTGTGATGAAATCACGTGGCTTCAGAGCAGCCTCTTTGCCAAGCTGCAGCAATACCCTATCTATGGCACTGTTCAGTGCTGTCGTCTATCGGATGTGGCCCATAAACTGGACAACTTTCCCACTTCTGCCGAACTTCCACCTCCACCACCGCCTTCAAAGGTCGACCAAATACCAGCAGAGGACGATACCGATACCGATACAGATCCCGAGACAGAATTCGAGACCGACAACTAGAGCAAAGCTGATGACACTTATCGAGCCATACTCCAGATGATACGTTTGGATCGGTTCGATAGTATAAAACACTCTCTTTTCAATTATTCAATTTCAATTTCAATTTATGTTTTGCTTATCTTTCTTAACTCTTCTTCTAGCCATGAAATTAAACTGTACTTGAGAATTGCTATCAATAAAATACCGTAGAATTTGTGCATTAGAAATTCGAAATATTCTCTTACCGTTGTAGGGGATTTAACAGTCAATGCCAGCGACAAGAGGTTGAACTGTCTGGATTGTCAGGTGTCGTTCGTTTCTGAATCTGTGTGAATGTGACCCAAGGCAGTTTAATTGACATTTGCCGCAATCTAAAGCCACACGGCCTGTTCTGCTGAGGTAAGGCTATCAATCAAACAATCGTTGTATTCAATTGAAAGCCTCTGGACTATTGCCAACTGTCGTCAGATTACACTACCTTACATACCGTATATTTCATATAATTTATATTCCAAACATGGATTATCAACTGATGGAACTCGCTGAGATCTATAACCCTCGCTATTTTTTTTTAGGGTAGTCATCACTTCGACTTGACTGACTTAGAAATTATTGCATTTATTTTATTGTTTAGCTTATCGTGTTGTTTTCAGTTTTATTTCATTTTTGCCTTCTTTCTCTTCATTTCTAGCATGCTTTGTCTTTCCTTCTGTTGCTTTTGCATCTTCGTCTGGTTCTTTCTTTCCCGTTTGTTTGTTTATTTTAATGCTTGATTTATGCGTCGCGGCTAAATGAGAAACCACTTAGGCAATGCGTCCTGCTCTGCCATGCTGTCCCCCTGACCCGGTTCCGGTCTTGTCGGGACTTGTGCATAATTTAAATGCGTCAAGTGGCAAGTGGCAACTGGGCATGTGGAATGAGAAGACGAATAAAGGGTGAGGAGAAGATGAAGAATTGTGGGCGGCTAAGGCGGAGGCGATGGGGTGCTAAGCCGACGCTTAATCAAACGTACTTGTAATTCCTATAATATAACTTTAACAATTTGTTTTCGCTCGGAAATCCATTGAATGCCTCCCACCCACCCACACACACACACAAACATAGAGAGCGAGAGAGGGTAGTGGGGAGTATGCGTTTCGAATTGGACGTTTTACGACTTCATTTGGCGTTACGTGAGATTGCGAATAATGAAAACCCGCAGCGGCAACAACTAAAAAGCAACAGCATAAAATTCTGGCCGTGGGGCGGGACACGGAGTTGAGTTGCGTAAAAAAAAGGCAAAACAAAAAGCAGACGAACGCGAAGGTAGACGGTGGGGGGGCCGTGGCTGGGCGCACACTTCCGGGTAACTGTTACGGTATGCGACTACTACGGTGTCGACTCGTCGGTCGGATGTTGAGGCCGGTTAAAGGGAATTTAAGTAAAACATAAACGCAAACGGAAATAACCAAAAAATTTAGCGATTTTCGGCACGCGACTTTGCACGCAGCCAGCAGGTAGCAACAACAAGTGCTTGCCACCTTTCCCGCTCCCACTCCCACTCTCTCTTTTTCTCTCTCTTTCGCTCTCCATCCCCCTCTCTGTTTGTATCTCCCTCTTCATCTAGCTAGAGCAAACAAAATTGTTAACAAAATGCGGCACAAAAACTAAAAGCGGCCACAAGGCTACTTGGTCGGGATTGAGGCGTTGAACGTAACGCTGCCACCGTAGGCGTGGCTGCGGCTTTCTGCTAACAACAACAATAACAAAGGTAACCGAACTAGAGCACAAGCCGACGGGCGTCGACAAAGTGCGTGGGAGATGCATAAACACGACACACAGAGAGATAAACCAAAAACGTTAGCGAAAAAACCCAAAAGAGTCAAAAGCACGATAGATAGATACCCTGCAGATACTTTATTCCTTAGCGTAAGGGATCCTGGAGTGCAAGTTTTCAATATTCTCATAGTGCGTATTTGCCTACCAAGGTTGTATGTGTTAAGTCTTATCAATATAAATCGAACAGTTCCAGAGATCGGAAGATAGCAAAAGATAAAAGACACTATAGGTCATTTAATCATGCATTGATTGTCTATAGCAAACATATATATTAAAAGAGATCGGCAGACTACGAAAATAAGAGACAATTTTGGGGATTCAATCAAGTGTTAGTTGACTACAGGAACCACATACTAAATGAGATCGATAAACAACAAAGATTAAATAAACTATGGAGCATTCAATAAGGGATACGTGAACTACAGCAACCATATATCACATACATTTGGCAATTGATTGGCAAGCTTTTATCATGTCTCACAATTTCAGAATAATAGTTTTACGAAAATTCTTTTTTGTAACAGTTTTTTATCAAAGTGAAAAGCGAATTCCCTTTAGTTTTGAATTGAGACCCGCTTGACTACCGTTAGGCGTTGGCTTTGGCATTGGGTTTTTTGGTTTTTCGGTTTTGAGTTTTTGGGTCTACAAAGTGAAGGGAGAAAATTGCTGGAATTCACCGAAAATGTTGGCCAAAAACGGCTGGCAACTCCGCCAGCTTACAGCTACCAATTCGAAATTCGCCTGCGCCCACCTGCCGCGCCTCCGTACACATATTGCCCGTTGCCCGTCACGCCCGCAACGTAAAGAGACGCGTGCTTAACTGCAACAACAACAACAACAACAACAACACAAAGCAAGGATGGGAGGAGGGGAGACAGAGATAGACAGCGGGGGGGGGGGAGAGGGTAGCAAAGCAAACGCGATATGGGATTCATGATGCTTTCTGTTTGCCTTCGACTTTGAAGCGGTGAGGCCAGCAGGGAATCTGTCAGGGTATTGGGGAGGTTTTCTTTTTTTTTTTTTTTTTTTTTTGGCACGTTATTTCCATTCGTATTCAGTTGAGAAAGGTATTAAACCGGAAAAACACGTTGCACATCGATGTATTCCCCGGAGAATGACACGTGTATCTACGTGGACGTTGCGCTACCTGTAGAGAGGGTCTACAATGACGGAGAATGGTGGATGGGGGATGGGGGTTGAGGTTAGGTTCGAGAGAGCGGACAGTCGCAGCTCCCGAAAGTCACCAAAAATCGAACACTGAGCTTGCAAGAAGAGAGGGTGGGGAGGGGTGCAACAGCCTAGGGGCAGTTAATTGAAACTGGACCCAAGCGTAGAAATTAGTTAATTAATATTAAATTCAATTAGACTGACTTGAGAGCCTTCTCCACTTGCTCAATCTCTTATTCTTTCGCCAATTAGCTTATCAAATGAGCGCCTCGAGTCTAAGTCATCATCAGGCCGCCGTACGTGATACAAAAATGCTACAAATGAAACGTGTTCAGGCCAAATGAGGCGAGAGAGGTGACGTCACAAAGGCGATTTGCATAGATCACAAGACGAGGCGAGAAGCCCGAGAAGGTCCACGAGACAACGTGGTCCCAAGTGCACTTGGAAGTTGATTTGGTGTCATGACCAAGACAAGCAAATACTTCAAATTAAGCTTGGTAATTAAGGGAAGTTAGCCTCGATAAAAAGAGAGCAAAAGAATAAACGCACGTGCATTTACAATCGCATTCATAAGTGCATTAGTTAAAGCTGAGTGAAAATAAGTTTAACTTGTTCGCATTTGGAAGTTGTGAGCTGGTTTCAATATTAGTTGAAACACATTTGAATACTTACAATTAACTAATATTCAACTGTTACAACTCGCAGATTAATTAATTAACTTGTTAATTGCAAATATATCGAATCTGTCGGACTACTTGAAATGGTTGCACTTTTAAAAGTATTGTGCATAACGGTACATTAGAGTTACTTACTGATTACAGATACTTGCAATTCGAATGAGTGCAATTCAAATCAGTCATGCATATTGGCATTGTTTTCAAGCATTTGCCAGCACTAATAACCCACATCTTATTGCAGGCAATTCAATTCTAAAACATTACTAGTACATAAACTGTGTCTAATGTAACTCGGAGAGTGCACACACACGCACACGTCAATCAACTGCCAATCAATGGACAAATTGCAGCTGCATTGACAACTAATACCGTATTCCAAATCCCTTATGCTTTAACTCGAAACAGAGAGAATGCAATGAATCTGTGAGGAGCAAGAAGAAGGAGCAAGAAGAAGGAAAACAGATTAAGTGCAGCCCATCAGTCTGTGGTTGCACCAATTTGTTTATTGCTTATCCCACAGCCTGCCAGGCCCTGCGAGTCCTTTGCATCTTAATTTAATTTGCAATTCGCCCAACTGCAATGTAAATTTACAGTTTTACACATGCATTTTACGATAAATGATGATATCGATATTGGACTCCTTTCAGCCTTGTGGCCGAACTTGTGGCTAAATTCAAATTGCAAATTCCATCGAAAAACTGCCGAGAGTGAAAGGGAAGAAAACCTATTTTAGTAAGGTGGCCACATACAGTTTCTCGACACTTTGAAGTGAAATGTGTACAACAATTTATGCTGAAACAGAGGGCAATGACAACAATTTTGAATTACTTCATCGGATTCGACTTCATTTGTTATGTTTCAAGCCTCACATTTGATATACATAAGGCTTACTTGTATGCAATATTAATTTTATCACAACTATACACAAAATAAAATGCTCTATGTTAAAGCTTATTCATAAGGGGTTCAACTTAAAACTCTTTGGTAATAAGAGTATTTTGCTTATATGGTAAGTGTCTTTAACTTATCGCGCTTTAGGTTAACTGACCCTAGGCAATCCACCTGCCTGGATGCTGCCAGCAAAAGTCAGTGATGCTTCAAGCGCAACAGAAATAAGACTAAGAGCAACAACAACAACCGTTGCAACTGTTACAAGCGGCACACGAAACTGTTTATATAGATTGTGTGTATACTAGTGTGGCTGTGTGTGCCTTTGTTAGGGTGTTTGCATGTTTGTGTGTGCATTATTTAGTTTTTGTACCATTTGCAAAAATAGAAACAAAACAGTCAACCAGACAAGCATGAACATGCAGTTGAGCACGCGACAAATCGAAACTTGAATACACTGCGAATCGATTGTCGGAAGTGCTGAATAACAATTGTGCTGAATTGGACAACATTTAAACTAAATACCAAGTTTATGATTTTATGTGTTGTACATATAATGATTCGATGCATGGTTTATATTGTTCAAACTTAAGAGTCTAATATATTAAAATCTATCTTAAGTAGAATCTCCAAGAAGTTTAACAATTTAATAATTCAGCAAAATCGGCTATGATTAATAGTAAAATATAAATCAACTAAATTCTATGTAACATCTATGTATTTACAGGCATATCTCTAACTTATTTTGTGTAACTCTCTGCAAAGAAAAGAGTATAAAGACTTCCGTGTTTGGCCAAAATACGAAGAGCTGTCGTAGTGTTGTTAAAGTTGTTGCTCTTGTTGCTGCTGTTGTTGTTGTTGTTGTTCTTGTTGCTCTAGCTGCTGCTGTAGCTGTTCTTGTTTTTGTTGTTGTTGTTGTTGTTATTGCCATGCATATTTGTTGCTCAATTTTATTGCGAAAGTAAAGCGAGCGGACTTTGCCGCTTCGTTTGTGAATGCACAGGGATAATCAAAGGGATTTGCGCCACATGCACACACGATACAAGAGTGTCCTGAAGGTGTGTGTGTGTGTGTGTGTATGAGTGTGTGTGTGTGCTTGCATTGTTGTGCCATGCATGTGCATATGTCGACGTATTTACTTTGCAACAAGCATCCAATGGCTGTCATAAATATTTTAGTTTCATTTGATATTGAAAGCAACTGCACACGGATCGACTAACTTAACTTCTGGAACGCCCCTCGCTACCACACAAGCAGCGTAGTGTGACAACTGATAAGCGAAAAGCTCATGTTTTCGCACCGTTTAACTAATTGATGAACATTTTTGAATAATCAAAACATTATCATATTTCCAGCCACGAGAAAGGAAAGATCCTTGACCAGCGATGTATACATATAGTATATAGTATTGTATATATATATATATCTATGCAGCTGACCTACATTCGATCAGTGCTTTTAATATTTCAAACAGTTCAAGCTTAATTTGCTTATAAAACCAGAAAGTGGCCAATTCCGATTTTCTGCTTGTCTGGGCGAAAATCCACATAGATCATTGAAGTTTAGAGCCCTGAAAGGATTAACCAGCCTCCGGATTATCAGTTTACCTGTGCGTGCGTGCATCTCTGTGCATGTGTGTGTGTGTGTGACAGGTTTGTGTGCATTGATTCAATATTTATTTGCTTTGTTATTTATTGTAAATGCAAAAACACATATAGTACAACATATACTATGCATGTATGTATAAATTATATTCGTATAAATTATTATTGCTGTTGTTGCTTATTTTTTGTAGCTGTTGTTTCTGCTTCCCTCTGTCTCTGCGATGTTGACAAACATGTTTTCCATTGCAACCTTTCGCTTTCGCTCTTTAATTACTCCAAGGGAAACAGAGAGAACGAGAGAACTGCACATTTTGTGTGTGCATTTGGTAAATAGAACATTTTGTGCAAACAGTCGATTTGTTTTAATTGTAGATTGCAGGTAAATAATATTTCAGCAAAATATTTCATTAAAATGCAATGGCGCTTGCATTATAAGCATTGTTTCAGACCAATCGGGCCAATCGACAGTCGATTACCCTAACCAACACACACAATCCCCGACGATCTCTTGATGCATTGAAGTTAACCGTTTGACAAATAGACTTCTTTGTCATTACATATTGAAATTATTGTTGTCAATTGCATGCGATTTTAACAAGTTAAACCTTATCGATGAATTTTCGTTAAGTATGATTGATCGATAGTAACTGCCATCGATTTGCACATTTTATCTATATGCACGATCGCACAAAGTAAAATAATCTAAAATATTAAAAATCATAATCAGTTGATATCAAATTGAATGCATCCTTGCTTGTTTCTAATAATAATTTCGCATTGATTTGATTCATTTTTGCTACAATCGATCGTTGCCAGTCGAATTAATCGATAGGTTTACGAAATAATTTATTAATTTGTTTTACAATTCTTTTCCAAAACAGGTCGATTTATTTATCGATATCATTGTCACCGATTAGCACAATCCATCAATAGATTTGCAAGCATTTTAAGGTAGATTGATTGATATGGTTTTTGCCGTTCTGCTGTTGCTGTTGTTACAAAACAAATTTGATTTGTTTTGGCTGACGCTGCGTATGCGCAATCTGTAAAATGCATTCGACTATGGTGCATGTTAAATTCGCACTTTAGTATTTATGCATACAACTTTACGTTGTTCTCGTTGCAGTTTAAGTGCATAAATAAACAAATTTTAATTAAATTAAAATAAAATGCATATCGCATGCATTTATTATCGATGTCCCTATTCGATATTGCCAGACAGACAGACGAAATCCGACGAGATGAACGTTGCTTTATTACTTATACAATTGTTGTTGTTGTTGCCTTCTTTTAGACAGGCCACCTTGGCTTAAGTTCTCAAATCGAATTAGACCCTTGGGTCGAATTGTGCAACATTTTCGATTTCGACGGCATGGAAAGTGCAGCGTCCTGGGACTAGTTGAACTCGTTTGCTTGGCTTTTATTTAGCTTATATATGTAGCATATATATTTTTTTGCTGCCGGGTCACCAAGTGGCATTCCGGGCTTGGGGACAGGTTATTCCCTCGAGTCGTACAGCTGGCCATAAACTAGTGTAAAGCTGATGCCGCAACTGGAGTTCACCTTCAACGTCGAGGCTTAGATCAAAGAGAGGCAATAGAATAGGGCTAATACCCATTACTTTGATTTTTCTCTTGCAGAAACACTTTAACAATCACGATAAGGATGTTAAAAAAATAAATAAAGTTCATAACACATCAAGTTTCCTTTAGACTTCCTTTCTTAAATTCTTTCCCACCTTAGCACTTTTTAAAAACACTCATTGTAACTTTTGAAACTGACACTGATCGCGAGTTAGAAAAATTGCACTTCTCTTCTAAATTGTTAAAAAAATGCAATTTCCATTTAAATTTGATTCAAAAAACTTTTCCACTTACCTGTTCAATTGTTTTATGGGCTTTTTTCAAAACACTTTTGGATGTTGCAAAGTTTAGTATTTATTTAAACACCGTCGGCTGTTAATGGATTTAAAAGTTGCGATATAAACCGATCACGCACTCACACAACAACACAACTTTACCGTAACACTAGCACGATGTGGCCAGAATTTGAATTATCACTGCAGCAATTTCAGAATAATACGATACTATTTGTTGCTCCACCGCGATGCGATGCGATGCGACTTGCGATTGCCACCAGAAAACAATAACAAAATTTACGAGTCGCACAACAACAAAAAAACTGTATTTCAAAAAAAATACAAAAAAAAAAGAGTAGCGACAACAAGAAAGAAACAAACAAGCCAACAACCAACCGAAGCGTACAACAATTTATTTTGAATCGGCGGCGTCGGTGTCGGTGTCGGCGTTGGATAGAATCGAAAAATCACAACAAACGGACGCGTCTGTGTGAAGAAGCACGCGCAACGTTGTTTTTATTTTTCTATGGTCGGTCGAAAAGGCGAAAATATTGCGAAACACACGGCAAAATGACAACGGCACACACGGCGTATGAATTTCGCGCGCTGTGAAACGAAAGTGCCGTAACGAAACTTACGACGATATCGTCGCTGCCCGGCTCATTGGGTCACTGAATCAGCCAGTTTTGCTGCCAGGCTGCCGAGCCGAGAATACGCACGACTCACACACACACACACACACACACAGTGACACTGTGAAGCGCGCGCACATACACAGCAAAGTCGCAGGCAGCACGAGACGCGACACGTTGCCCGCTGCAAATACCGAAACTGACTGCATTTGCCGATGTTTTGGCTAGCGAATTTAAGACACACACACACACACACACACACACACACTGACAGCGGGTACAAGCAACGCAGCACGCAGTGTACCGAGCGCAGTGCGACCAACGACAACGACAACGCACGAGCCGAGCGCGCCGAGACAATACGAGAAGCCACACGACAGCTGTTTTCGCACAGCTGCCGAAGCCGAGCTCTGCGCATGTCATACGAGCGCATCAGCCGAACCCTGACGAAGTGCCACGATGCTGCAGGCAGGATGCGAGCCAGCGACGGCGTCCAACAAGCCACAAAATTGGCGCGCAATTTCAATTAGTTGATGTCCTGTCTTTCTCCTCGTCCTGCCTCGTCGCCGCGTCGTCGTTTCCTCGTCATCGTCGTCGTAGTCGTCTCGGCTTGCCATCAATTTCTTAGCACCAGTCGCCGGTCGAGTCGAGTTCCCCTTCCCGTCCAGCTCCCACCTCCCTCATCATTAGTTGACTCTGAAGTTCACGGACTGGCGCTCTGTTTAATTTGGCGTTCAAAGTGCTCCACGTCCGGTCGACCAGCTCTGCTCCAACTTGTCCTGTGGCCAAAAATCTGATCACAAAGTTGACACTTGATGTGGCCTGCCAATGCAGAGAGGGAGGCAGAGCAAGAGAGGGGTGTAGTTGTGTTGTCTCAGGCGACTCTTCAAATCGCTCGGATGCATCAAGTGCTCCCCAAGTGCGGCCATCGGACTTAGTGCTTGATCCGCTCTGGCGGCTGGCATGCTGCACCTCAAAATATTCAACAATATTATTAGCCTTGATATAATTAAATACTTACGCATAATTACGTGTACTTAAGTTATTCCAGTTCCCTTGTTTTTATAACTATGCCCTAGCAGAGGTTGTATTAGTTTTGGCCACGAGCTTGCAACGCACCTTAGCAGGCATGTTCGACCCTTTAAAGTTTGTATATTCTGAATCAGCATCAACAGAGGAGTCAAGTTCAGCCTTGGCTGTCTTTCGCTCTACGGCATCTTGATGAAACTTGCCACACAGAGTTCTTATTGCCACACGAGCCATATCGGACCGATATATCATATGTTATATATATAACTAATACTGAAACGATTGATGAAGATATGAACCGGAAAGGGTATACAACCTTAAGCATGTGTAAAATGTGTAGACTTTCCAGTTGATAACACACGTTTGCTTTTTTAGCCGTCAGGCTGATTTAAGTTTTTATTTAGATTCAAATCTTGTTTGGCAGAAATGGTTCTGCCAGTTCAACTCTTTACAAGTGTCTGTGTTCTGATTCTTAAATATATTTCGTCGAAGGCTAAGCCGCGTAGCTGCGCTGCCGGATACGCCAGCAGCGGAGCGGCTCTGTTATGTATATCTTATATTATATATCTATGCTTATCGAGAGAGCGAGTTATGCACTTATGTATTAGGCATTTGGTCGGCGTGGGAATGCTGACCATGTACTTATACTTTGTAGCCTTCAAGTGGACGATCATGTTACATCCGCCTTGGGCTTTATTGGTTGCATAAACATATCAACAAAGTGCTGCTATGTGTTTGTATGCCGTAAATACTATTGTACTTAAATGTTCTTAATATTACATAGGCGCATACTACACATGTTCAAGGTAGCCTTTCTTTTAGGTGGAAAGGAATGTGTGTTGGACTTTGGCAGAACTTATTTTAATTTTGCAATTCGTTGTTGCAATTCAAACTACTGGTTTCCTCAGGACAAACAACAAATTATCTTTAACACTAGTTGTTGCTCGTTTTGTGGCATTGCAGCTTGGAATGATTTTAGATTTGCATACAAACATACAGGGTCCGCCATTTAACATTTTTTTTTGAACTAGTGGTTATTTTGAGTGTGGTAACACTGGTGTTACATCTGATTTGACAGAAAGTTAGTTTTATTCTTCCGCTGAACGAAAATGGTTGTGTATACGATTGAGGAACGCGTTAAAATAGTGCAGTTTTACTTTGAAAATTATGGTAATGTTGCAGAATGTGTGCGAAAATTACGCACGGAAATGAGCCGTAACAAAGCACCGTCCGCTCCGTATGTGCGCTTTCTTTTGAAAAAAATTGAGAGAAACTGGCACAATTATTGATAAACCAACGTGTGAGAAACCAAAAAAAGTGCGAGTTACTGTTTGGTGCGAATTTTGGGCCGGCGGCATCATTGGCCCATTTTTCTTCGAAAATGCGGCAGGAGCCGCCGTTACGGTCAATGGCGAACGCTACCGCGCCATGTTAACGGATTGGTTCTTCCCGGAAATCGAAGAGGAGGACTTGGACAACATTTGGTTCCAGCAAGACGGCGCTCCGTGCCACACAGCCAACGTTACGATCGATCTTGTGCGCACTGTTTTCGGAGACCGAATTATCAGCCGAAATTCTGATGTCGGTTGGCCGCCTCGGAGCTGTGATTTGATACCGTTGGATTATTATTTGTGGGGCGCCGTCAAAGACAAGTGTTATGTGGACAAGCCAGCGACAGTTCAAGCTTTGAAGGACAACATTCGCGTCGCCGTTGCCGAAATACGGCCGCAAACAATCGGAAATGTCCCCAAAAATTGGGTCGGCCGTATGGCGTACTGCAAGGCCAGCCGAGGCAGCCATTTGAACGAACTTGTATTCCATAAGTAACCGGAAGAATTGTACTTTAATATGAAAAAATAAATTTGATGATCGGATGAACCGTTTTTGTTTTATTGCATTTAAAAAAAAAAATACTAACGCTACAGTCAGATGCTGACTGTACAAGGCCATGGATTATCATATTATTATTGAAATTTAATTAAATAAATTAATTTGTCTGACTGTAACTTTTCTTTTAGTTTATGAGAATAAAATAAATAAACAAAATAAAATAAGAAATAATAAATAGATGAAAATTCGCACACGCCTCAACCGGGAGTTGAACACACGCACTCTCTCGCAGCCGTCCGCCACTCTAACCACTCGGCCATTCCCTCACTCCTTGGCCCATCGGTAAAGCTGCATTGTGAACCAATTCTGTTACCATACAATGCAAATAAAAAGTTTAATAAAATGCTGTGTGCCTGACGCTGGATTTGATTCGGTATGCTTGCGTAAATTAAGTATGCTTAAGTATATATGTTCAAAGTGAGTTTAATTTGTATCATATCTCACTTATTTATAGTCTGATTTAAATGAAATTTTCACATAACGCCCGTGGCAAGGTATTCGTCATGTAAGATATACAACTTTGGTTGTTGAGTTAATATTGCAGTTTTTAAATAGTTATTACTGATTTTCAGAGGCGGGAAATAAATTTAAAAAAAAAACTTTGAGACACTGCAATATATGTTGTCACAAAATTTGATGACTCTAGCTCTTATAGTTTCTGAGATCCAGGGGTTCATACAGACAGACAGACGGACTGACGGACAGACAGACATGGCTCAATCGACTCGGCTACTGATACTGATTCAGAATATATATAGTTTATGGGGTCGGAGATGCTTCCTTCTGCCCGTTACGTACATTTCCGTTCCGACTAACACAATAGACCATGATTTTTTTTTAAATCCATGGCCTAAAAAGTTACGTGGCGGACCCTGTACATACGTGTTTGCATATTGTAACCCAATAGATTTGGTTATAAATGCGAAATCCCTTTGTCTTATAGAAATAGTAATTAGGATGACTGCTGACATCTGTCCATTCGACCAGTTCGCAAGTCTCATGACATACGTTCGTAATTGAAGCTGCGACGGGGTGAATTCATTGGCAGCTCAGTTGCCCCCGAGTTGCATGCAGCTGCACGTCTATGCAGGCGCTGACACGTTCACCCGTATGAATCCACATTATGATGGCGTGAGATGGCGGCGGCGTCAATGCTTGATTAAGAACACAAAACTCGATCTAACCTCACTCTGGGCGCCACCAACCTTCACTTCGTTCCCTTTTGCCTGGTGCTCTTGGAATAATGGAAAAATTGCAACAGATACGAGAAAGAAGTCGCGACTGGGCTAAAACAACAGATAAACTGTCTGTCTCTCTGTCCGTTTCTCTCTCTCTCTCTCTCTGTCTCTCTCTCTCTCCGTGTCTGTCAGTTCACATCTGTCTCTAGCTCTGTCCGTCCTTCTGTCCCTGCGTTTATCAGGGCTACAACAATTGCCTTTCAGCTGGAGTAGTCAGAGAAGTGGGCGACGAAGCCTCTAAAGCCCAAACAAAAGACCTCAGAGCAGCAGCAGAAGCAGCATAAAAAAAGGCGCACAACGCACACACAATGGAATGCACCAGGCCACCACCTGCCACGGCCCCAGCAGACCCTCGCGTCCCTCTTGCAGGATGCTTCAGGCGCCGCCGCAGCCGCCCACATGGTGTGAAATGTGGCATTAAAATAAAGGAACACTCTAATAATGCTGCCTTTTGTTATCGATGCAAAAAAGCCCAAGCGAAAGGCGACAAAAAATCAGCGAGAGGGGAAGAAGGCGAAAGAGAAGCGAGGAGAGACGCTAGAGAATCTGTTGCAGCTTCAAAAGAAATTGTAATTTCCGGCCAAATTGTTAGCGAGAAGCTTTTTAATATCTTCTTCAAACTACCCAACTAATGCAGCATCTCTCTCTCTGTCCGTCTCCCTTTCTAGTTTCATCTTCGTTCGTTTCTCTAGAAACAGGAACTGAACTGATTAGCACACGCCTTTTGCATATCCACTCTTAGTAAGGGCTCAGCTTGGCTTCGCTTCATTCCGCATTCAAGGTAAAGTTGATGAACTTTGCGATAGGCATTGAGGTTAAAGCTGAACTGATGAGCTGATTTAAAGAGAGTTGCTTCAAGAGACTTACACTGAAAGTACTTGTTCTTAAGACACTCAAAGCATGTGGTTAGAACATATGAACGAAAAAGTTTCCATAACATTCGATTGTTACACATTTTCTTTAGTTATTTTGCAGAATTTTTGAAAGTTTTACTTTTTGCTCTATTTTATATTTTAATTTCTCTCTCTCCGCGTCTAAAACTTTTCCTCTTTCTTTATTTAAACTTCATGTATTTCTATCTCTCTCTCTCTAAATTTATCTCTTACTCTGTCTCTAGAGCTACTTCTCCTTCTGTTGCTTCTTTTCATCCTGTACTCTTGAAATCCCTTTTCTGCTCCTCAACTTTCGCGTTTACTAACGCTTTAAACCTAATTGTAGATCAAAATTTCCATTTATCGATATCGGCGCAAAACATAAATTGAATTTATCATGTCGCTTTTATCGATGAGTTATCGAGGGCGCTGCTCTGCATGTTGCATATTTCGTCGCAACAAAAGCCAACTAATAATGCGAATATCTGATTAACGACCGAATTGCGTCGACTGGGAGGCTTATGGCCGCGCCCACAATCCACACTACACTCTTGAATTTCACAATGCAAATTGCAAACACACACGGAGCAAGGAGGGAGGAGGGTTGCATTGATTAGGGACCTGCAGGGCCAGGAGGCGGCACGGACAGTCGCCAGTAATCAAATGTCAAAGCAAAATGCAGCCTGACTTCGACTTAAACAACTGACGCCTGGTGTTAACGCGCTTACGAAAGTGTGCGTGTGTGTCTGTGTGTGTGTGTGTTTGCACTTAATACGCCTTGCAGCAAACACAGACGCAAACACAAAGACACACGCACAGTCAATGACGGCGCAACGCGTATTTGTATGAATGCTCATAATACGCTTCTAATGCTAATAAGCATTTCTGCCCCTTTATTGGCTGGCTAGTTAGTCAGCGTGTGTGTGTGTCTATGAGTAGGTCTGTGTGTGTGCGAGTATGTGTATCTGTGAGCATGCGTGTGTGTGTGTGTGTTTGAGTATGTGTGGGGGTTTAGTTAGAATGTATCAAAGATTTGAAGTTTGCTCAGACGAGCTGTTCCAGCAAACAAAAACTTCTTTGTAGATTATGCGAAATTATCACAACTTATCGATTATTAATTCTTCAAAAACATCTATCGATTTAAAAGCTTTTTTGAAGTAATTCAAAGCCGATTGTATAATTTACTCATACAAATATGATATTTGTAAGTATTTAATACATTGCTAGTTTAAAATGTAATGTTATGTCAGCAGCTTTTAAATACCATAAACGAGAGCATAAAAAACGTATAAGACTTTGCAAAAACTAAATAGTTATTTAAAATCGGTACTTTCATAATTTATCGATTTGGAATGACTGTAAAAAATACTACTAGTTAATTTACAAACATTCATTCAGCTAATTTAGCAAGTAAAGTTGCAACATAAACTGCACTCAAACTCCAAACATTAAGCTACTGAAATGGGGTTTATTTCATCTCTACTAACGACTATCGATAACTTTTACATGTTGCCTGCATGTTGTAAATTCATTTGAAAATCTGTGCAGTTTCAGAGGGTTAGCTAGAAAATAAACAGTGGGAATGCCAAATATTCTCCTGCAGAGCGGGAAAGCACTTTCAAAACAATCAATCAAAACTTCAACTGAAATTCAACAGTTGAAATTCTCGGGTAACTGCGTTTAAGAACACCAACAACGCAGTAGCTAGTTTGTGTGAATGCATCTGTGTGTGTGTGTATGTGTTGGTAGGAATGTGTTTTAATCCCTCTAGTTGCATAGACAACGCCAGACAGACGCAGTTGCTGCGTTGCGTCGTCTGACTCGGCACAAAATTCGCCTTAATACGCTTCAAAATTACATTTTATTAACGCATGCACACACACACCAGACACACACACACACACACATACACACTAGCTTCCACTTAGACACTTGTCGTGTAGTTGGCAACACTTTCACTCTGCCTTCCCCATCTCCCACTCTCTCTCTCTCTCTCTCTCTCTCTCTCTCTCTCTCTCTCTCACGCCCAACATTTATTTTCCTTGTTATTTCTTTGGCTCTGCTTCCCGGCACTTTATTGCGATTTAAATTCTCATTATCGCGCTGCGTGTGTGCGTGTGTGCGTGCGTGCAGAGAAGTAGAGCCAGCTACAGGCTGAGGCTGAGGTGGAGACTGAGCCCAACTTTTTGCCACCTAATGATAAGTTATCTAATCTGCTTGTGTCTGTGGGAGACAACAACTGTAAGAAATTTGCGCAAAATAATTTAATTATTAGCGCAGCTTGGCAAAAAAAAACAAAAAGAAATCTCTACAGAAAAGTAGCTAGAGGCAGAACAAATTTGGAGTAAGGGCACAACTAGCAGACACCCTGGGCGGGGGAAAGTTGAGGTTTACGTGAAGGAGATGATGAAAGAACTGAAGATAAAAAGTGAGAAGAATAGAGAAAAATCACCCAAAGAGCAAAAAACATTAAGATAAAGATAAATAAATAAATTGATAAGTAACAGTAGAGAAAGACTTAGAGCGACAGAGCGAGAAGGGACAGAGCAAATAACAATAAGAGATAGAACTAAAGAAACGCGAAGAGAAACCGACGAAATGAAAGTAAGATAAAGACAGATGGAAGTAAATGAGACAGGAAGTGATTTAGCTTCTGACTAAGTTAGGACTAGAAAGAGATCGGCAGAAGAAGAAACAGATATAGATAGAGAAAGGATGATGAAGATAGATATACACAAAGAGAGATATAAGAAGATAATGATAGATCTAAGAGAGATGAAGAAAAAAACATTATTTACTTTCGCTTTTAAAAACGCAATAGACTCGAAACACATCTGTATTTCCAGGGTATCCCCAAATGCCAAGTTAATTTTCCCTTTATATCATATCAGAATACTTTTTTCTTGCATGTTTGCCTGGCTGCAGGGTATAAACGTAAAACTAATAAAGAATTCAGCTAAAATCAAGAGAAATTTAATTGAAAAAGAAAGTCCTGAAACTAACGGCAACATCGTCTTTTGTTCAGTTGCATCAGTTGGTTGCGCCTGCTGCACACACACACACACAGAACATACACACGATAACGCCACAAGCTTTAGTGCTTTCCCTCTCTCTCTCTCTCTGTCTCTCTCATGCTGTCCTGCTCATTAAAAATTTCGTATATACGTAATAGTTGCTCATACTTGTTGTTGTTGTTCTTGTTGTTGCAGTCGGTGTTATCGCATTACGTAATAGTTTCAAGCGCTCTGCCATGCGCTAATTAATGACGTAAAATATTTGTGCTTCATCATCATCGTCGTCGTCAGGAGCTAGAAGGAGCAACTAGGAGCAGCAACTGCCGGCGTCGTCGCCGCAGCAGCATTTTTGCATGTCGTCAATTATGAAAACTTTTTAGCACGCTCTCGACTCCAGTAAGTATGTGTGTGAGTGTGTGTCTCTTATGCTGGCAGACTCAGCTCGTTAGTTGCCCGAGCGAGATGCTCAACAAGTAGGCAGACACACACACACACACACACACAGTTCGGCACACAGGGCGCATACTTGATCTTATCTAAAGCATAGCATACTTCTGCGCGTCGCTGCGGCACATTTTCAGCTGCTTGCTCCATACCCTGTAAACAAAGTGGCCATGGAGTCTATTAGATGCATTCTCAAGCGAGGTAAGCAAGAGATCCCCAGCATGCAACATGCAGTAAAATAGTATTCAGAGTACATTATCTGTCTTTAAACTCCTTAAGTGGACAGATATATTGAACTACGTTAGCTGTGCTTATTGAATTTTGTAGCACGAACGCAAGTAAAGCTTCTTATATAAAGAAAATATCGTATAATATACAACATTATTTCTAGAGGGTATTTACGACTCCAGTTTCCCTTTTCGTGCCTTCCTTTTTTTGGCTGTTTGTTCACGTGAAACGTGTGAAATTTGCCATTTCCTTTTGGCCCCTTTAGCCTATTTCGACCCTTGAAAATGGTCAGAAATGGGTATATTAAATTTGTGCAAATATATGTAACATGAAGAAGAATGCGTGGCAGACTCCACAAAGTATTGTATATAAATTCTTACTCAGGATCACAAGTCTAGTCCATTGAGCCATGTCCGTCTGCCTGTCGGGATGTTCATCTGTTCAGATCTCAGTTAATATAAAAGCCAGGAACACCAAAATTGATATAAAGGTTCCTGTACATATACTATAGGCAGATCAACTTTTTGACTTTGACCTAGCTGATTAAAATATCTGCGTATTCGTCAATTTTCAACAAACACACTTTAGTGTTCCAAAGTTGCGCGCAGCTTGCAATAGACGACAGAACAGTTTGTCTCTGGAATTGTTAGTAAATTTGCAACTGTTTTTGAAAACTGAGCGAAGGGTATCTTACTGTCGGGAGTGTCCAATTGTAGCGTTCGTCTAATTTTTTTCTGCTCTCACATTTTGTCCCACATTTTGTGTTTTTTTTTCGCCGAGCTAATCACCGAGTGCCAGTGAAATTTGGCGAGCTTCACAGTTAATACCCTTGATCCACACATAAGCTAAGGCGCCACGAGGCGCATTGCTCATGGGTCCCCCTGCTTCGCTCCCCTCACACTCTATCTGTATGTCTGTCTCCTTCTCTATGCCTCTTGAGGTTTACGTTCAGAGTTACATAAGTTTTAGTTCACAAATGAAGAGATTAGAGTAAAAAGAGAGACAGAGAGGGGGAGATGATAAAAGAACTGAAGATAAAGTAACAGAAGGATTGAGATGGAAAGCACGCAAAGAGAGAGAGATAAATGTCAAAGAGATAGAAAGAGATCGGAAAAAGAAAGACACAGAGATAGATAAATGATGATGATGAGAGATATAAACAAAGAGAAAGAGAGAGCAAGATAGAGAGAGAGAGAGAGAACGAGAGAGAGAGATAGAGATGTATATGTAGATTATTCACTTTTACTTTTAAAAACGTAATAAACTGTAAACACATGTGTATTTTCCACATGCACAGCACACGATAACGCCACAAACTTTACTGCTTTCTCTCTCTCTGTCTCACATGCTGTACTGCTCATTAAAATGTTCGTATATATGTAACAGATTGAAAGAGATAAATGAGTAATTCATTATCACTGATTACTATTGAAGAAATTTGAACGATTGAGTGGTTGCAGCTGCAAGATGCAAAGAGGAAAAGGGAGAGCAAAGAGGGTTCCGTCTGCGCCTTGCGGTCAACAGTTGTAAATGGAGCTGTGGCTGCGGCCTCCTCAAAAATGGCAACATTACCGCACGTATGTGGCAAGTAAACGTAATCATAACTGTAAATGTTTGCCATGTTAACTTGAGCAATTCTGTGTGTGTGTGTGTGTGTGTGAGAGTGTGTGAAGAAGTAGAAGCCAAAGCCAAATCATCATCAGATGAAATCATTTCACACTTTTGCTGTTTACTTAAGCGTGCGGCAACTTTATGAATGTTCCACGCTGCCAGCAGCGAAAGCACTAAGACAAACATAAAATGTACTTACGCACACACACACACAATCATCGAATTTATATATATTATATATATATATATACTATACTGGGTATATATATATATATATATAGTGCACGTAGCCAAAGTTACAGAATTGCAATAATTTTTGGGTAAAATTCGTCGTCGAAAACCGCAACGAACGACAATTTTGGCATTTTCACACTTTATGCGATGGCAGTTTTGGGTGCGCAGATTGGGAGCAGGAGAAAGCGAGGGCGAGGGGTGTAGATTAAAGCAGGCGGCCCGGCTCGGTACGGCGCGGCACGACACGGCACGGCACGGCATAACTGCAATGCACGACTTGTGCAATATGTATTGCGCAATATGGACGGAATGTGCTATCAAAGATTTTCACATGGCGAATTTAACTTCCTTTTGGCAGCAAGAGTGAGCAGAGAGAGGGGAAGAGCATATGAAAGAGAGAAAGGGAGGATGGTCTTAATGATTTAAGTTCTTATGTGAAGGCGAAGAAGAAGGGAATATAAATAAGAGCTGTGAGGAAGGCAGAAAAAGAATGAATGAGGGAGAAAGTAAAATAGAGAGACAGATAGAGACAGAGGGAACAGATAGTGAAAGTAGTATAGAGCGAGAGAGATATAGAGAAACAGATAGTGAAAGTTAAATACAAATGTATGAAGAAAGTCACAAATAAAAAATATGTATGTGAAATGAGAAACATAGAGACAAGCAGATGAAGAGAGAAATAGAAGTTTAAATAAACAAGGAGAATGAGAATAATAGGACAGATAAAGGGAAATACAAAACAAAAGAAGAATGCGAAATAAAGGAATATATGGAATAGAAATAAAAGTAAATAGAAGAGAGGAAAAGAGAAAGAAAAAAGATAGTTAATGAAGGAGAATGAAAATGTCTGAGCAAAACATGAAGAAAAGAAAAACAGAAACAGAAAGAAAGCCAATTAAAAGTGGGTAACAACAACAAGAAGGGAACCCTAGTAACAGACTGTGAAAAGGACGAAAAACAAGTTATAAGTTATGGGAAACAACAAGAAACCGAAGCTGGAAGATCAACACACATGCAAAACTCGAGCAAGCAACCAAAAAGACACGAAGAAGAACTCGCAGCACTGAAAGCCAAACAAGAAAATGCATAAATAAATGCAAAAATGTATTTTGTATGCAGAATGAGCATTCAAAAAGACATAAGGAAATATTGTACTTAAAAGACGCCCCCCCCCCTCCCCTATCCTTAGGTAACATGTAACATGCGATATTTGCGTGTAATGCAATGATTTTCGCACATTCATATTGATGCGAGAGGGAAGAGAAGGAGGGAGGAGAAAGGTGCAGAAAATACCACAGTTGCCTGTACTTATAGCAGCTTTTATAGTATTTCAAGCACACACCGAGTATTCCCTGTACCACACCCACACGCACACACACACACACTGGCACACACTCATGCATAACAAATACCTTTTGCTACTTTGCTAATCAAATCGAGCGCCAAAAATTGTTGTTATTGTGTGTGTGTGTGTGTGTGTGGAAAAGAGAAAAAAAAGATTGTGTGCGAAAGCTGCTCAGCTGGCACTACTTGAATAGCTTTTCTCTCTCTCTCTCTCTTTCTTTCTTTCTTGCTGTGATTCAGTCTCTTTCTCACTAGTTCTTAAGCCCTTTGTCTACACGTATGTGCCTTCTCTTGCGGGTCAATCGCCAGATAAACAAACTGAGTAGTGTAGCTGAGCTGCATGAAGTGATTGAATAAAGAGAGGCACACACACACACAAATTCATGCTTTCACACACACACACACACACTCCCCTAGACCTGCCAACAAACATCATGAAAGCAATGACAAGAAAAAATTGCTATAAATATATTTGGAATGGAAAGTATGCAAACAAAATTGGCATATAGAGGGGGTGGGGCAAATAGAAAGCTAGAGTGAGACAGACAAAGAGAGCGTGTGAGAGAGAGAGAGACAGCGAGAGAGAAGAGGACATGTAGCACCCACACACTTATCATCTTCTGTCAGCGCTTTTCAAACAGGTGATCGATCTTTAGACAGATGCAAAAATGCGGGAAATAGAGAGAAAAATATCTATGGAGAATGGGATGGAGAGCAAGACGAAGGAGGGAAGGTGCAATGTTGGATGGAGAAGTAAGGAGCTAACACACAAAAGTTGCACTCGGCTTTGGCGAAATGGCTGGAAAACACGCTCAGGTGTCTTTGGGCCTTCCCGTTCCAAGTTTTTCGTGCCAAAGTTTGCACAGCGCAAACATCAAATGCTGCGCCCAGCTCACGCCTTTGTTTTCCTCTTTCTTTCTCTGTCTCTCATTCACTCGCTCTCTCTCTTTTGCTCGTGCTCTCTTTCCTCTGTGGCTGGGTTACTATTGATATCCTTTGAATGAATAAAATTGGGTGGATTTGCGACAGTAAGTAAGCACTTTGACAGCTCTGCGACAATCGATAATGCTATCGATAGCATTAAACAGGTTATTCACGATGCCTAGTCTAGCTTTAGTTGCTACATCGAATAGATAGAACCCTACCTTCATTTACAGGGTATATACTGGCGCAGTGAGCAAGCGAGTTCCTTGGCCAAATTTACAGCGTGTCTGCTAGCACATTATCCTTGGCAAGCTCTGCTCCTCGTTTATCTTAATGTTTGTCATATATAAATCTTCTGCCTTTGAAATAGCATAGGGTAGCTTATCGTCGAGCAGCTTTGCCTCGGTTTGGCGTTGTTGTACTTGGTACTTGGGCCGCTTTTCATGTTGGTTGTTGGCTGGTTTGTTTGTTTGCCTGTTTGTTTGTTTGAGTTGCTGTTAGAATTATTTTTTCCACTAACGTAAAGCCGCGCCGCACACACAGGAGGAGACAGACAGTGAGACAGAGAGAGAGAGAGAGACACACGCGCCTGCATATGTGTCTTACGTCCTGGCATGTCCTTGTTTGCAAATACATATGAAAAACAAACAAGCATAGAGATTTAATGCAGCTCACAGTTCTCTGAGACATTGTCTTTCTTCTCTCTCTCTCTCTCTCTCTCACTCTTCCACTGTGTCTCTCGTTGTCCTTCAGCCCAACATCCTTTGAACAATTTTTGACAATCGCAGCGCTTCCTTCCGCAAGTCCTTATCTCAGTCTGTGCCTGCGCCTGTTTATACATTGTGTGTGTGTGAGGTCTGTGACCCGACTGCAAGCGGCGCCTTAAACATTCCAAATATTGGCTCATTCGCCTTTTCTCGCATTGTTTTCCTACTGGAAAATTGCCTGTCTCCGGCGCTCGGCCTCGTCGTCCTCAAGCAACATTTTCCTATTTACAAATTTTCCACTTATTATAATTTTATCACACAGTGTGCGCAGCCTTCGCTATCTTCTATATCTGTGTATTCTAAAGGTTTCTTGTTTTCTATTTTCAAGAAAACGTTTTGAGTTTCGTTGCTTTTCTCAAGAAGTCTCTGTTCCGCCTACTTCTGCCCACAAAGGTTGCTGCGCTTTAAGGTTAACTTAACATTATCCTTATCCATTAACTATGTACTTTTTGAGTTATTATGGACGCTGATACAATGAATGTATTGTCAAGTGGTAGATGCGATACCAAGCCGATGCTTGTTACATATCTAAAATCAGGATAAATATCATTTTAATAACTTTTTATATATATTTTACTCAGTCACTTGTTTAGCTTTGCAAGTATTCCACTTGCACATTATTCCTCGGGTTTATCAGATTTACATTCAATGGATCTCCCGATCTCCCACGCAATTTAAGAACGCAACTTTATGGGTGTACAGCACTGATCTAAAACCAAGATAAATATTACTTTATTATTCCTTTCAATCAGTTACTTACCTGGCATTGCACCACGCTCGTTATTATCATATGAATCACGAATTAAAATTGATATGACAAATACATCTGTTTCGCTTTCACACATCTTTAACAGGGAAATCAAATTTAGCTCAATTTAACCTTGATATAGCAATAACATATTGACTCACCTGTAAAGTCAACATTCCCCGATGCCCGGCCCACCTCCTCTAGCTTCCTCCGCCTCCATTCGATTCTGCTTTTTACATTTTGTTCGCCTTCACAATCTGCAGATCTCTTTATACAGGTAATCCTCAAGTAATCCTTGGACTATTGTATTAAATTGTTTGTTCGCATTTTTTTTTGGCTCCCTTCTATTTTTTTTTTGTGTTTTTTGACGGGTCCATTGACGCAATCGAGGGCTGGGGGCAAGCGATGGCGAGTTGAGGATTGTGCTACCATTTTGTCTTGTGTGTGTGGGTGTGTGTGTCTGTGTGTTGTGTGCATGTGCACAGTGACTGTCAAACGTCAGCTGACACATGACTTTCTTTCGCATCAGGAGCGCGTCTACAGCTCGTTTAAAGTTTACATGTCGCGTTGTCGGCGCTCTTGGGATGCGAACGCAGAGATGGATACGGTATACGGGACACGTAGAAGACCATTTTGAAAGGGGATAAGGGGTGAGAGGGTACACAGACGGCAGATAGATAGGTTGACTGACTGACAGAGAGACAGACTGACTCGCTGGCTGACTGACTGACTGACTGACTGACACCATAGCATATGCAATATTAAGTTGGCCGCGCCTCGTTCTCGTTGAGGTGGGCGAATGATATAAACTTAATTGCGGAAATTGGGTTAAAAAACTTTGACACATGTGCGGGTTAAACAAATTTATACGCCCTGATATGCGCGTGTGTGTGTGTGTGTGTGTATGAGTTGTGAACGCTGCCGTTCATTGACTTTGCTTAAGCCAGCATTTGCAGCACTGTATGGTATAACAGGGGCAACACGGCGAAAGTTTTTGTGCCACACGTCGCACAGTGTAACCGACTCCTCTCCGTTCTCCCTCCCCTCTCTTTCTAGCAACGCGCCCTTGAAGCGCTTTACGCTTCCCCGTCTTGTGTCCGTTGTAATGCAATTTTATTTCATTTCATTGAAGGCAAACTTTTCTCTTCGAATTCTTTTACTTTACTTTGCTCTTCTGCCAGCATTTTTTTTTCCAAAAAAAATACCCTGTAAAGTTGAGCCAAAGGTGTGCAGTCATTGAAGAACTGTGATTCCAGTCTGGCAGTTGCATTCCCAGCGAGGTTTACAGAGTTCTTCATATAAAGCATGGCGAAATTCTGTTGAATTGATGAAAGATAGGTTAGTACTATATATAGATTTCATTTAGATCTTTTGGATGTCCAGACTTATCATTTACCTATGCAAAATTATAGCATATCTTTCGCGTCGTTTTCACTTCACTTTCTCTCTTGATTTCCTTCTCGCATTTGGTCTGTCTTTTATGCTTGGTTTGGTGAACGACAAATTTGCCTTAAATCGCATGCCTAAAACGAACAGTGCACCTCGTCCCTCTACCCGTCCACCCTGCACCCGCCTGCATGTCTTTGCCTTTTGCCACGCCCACACACAACGACAATATATGCAAATCTTTGATGTAAGTAATAATTTCCTTCCCCTATGCAGTGGAAAACTTTCGTATTGTAAATTATGAGCGTGCGAATATTGCTTTTAGCATTGGGAAAACTCTGTGAGGAAAACTGAAGAAAAACTTTCCGACTTTGATTTTGAGCATATGCGTAAATTTTGAGCTAAGAAACGAGAGAATGAGGAAGAACTAAAGAGCATAGCAAGGTATTCAGCAGCAGATCTATGGCTTCTCAGTGCATGTTTTGACTTTTATTTCGAGTTTTGAATGAGTTCGCTGCATTTTCTAAGACAGGAATTTATAAACTGATATAGTCTGATAATGTATTTGCATATTTTAACGTAAGTTAATAACTAGATCATAATAATTTAATGTAGTTTGGTAATATATTTTCATATTTCGAATTAAGTTAATAATTAGTTAATAAGTTCGGTGCATTTTCTAAGACAGGAATTTATAAACTGATATAGTCTATATTATCAGACTATATCAGTTTATAAATTTGCATATTTTGACTTACGTCAAATAATTAGATCATAATAATTTAATGTAGTTTGATAATATATTTGCATATTTTGAATTAAGTTAATAATTAGTTAATAAGTTCACTGCATTTTCTAAAACAGGAATTTCTAAAATAAAAATCTTTAAAAAATATTTGCCGAATTAATGAAAATTTACATTAATTGTTGAAATATTTGGTATGAAATGCGCGGGCACACACACAGAGAGTGGAAGCTATGGGGCACCCAAACTGCCAGAGACGCGCAATAAAGCCTCGACGCGGCCAAAGCGCAACCTGACAACGCCATGTATAGCATCTCGAAATGTGACCAGATAGGGACCTCCAAAGCGTAAACCGTTGATGCTGCACGAACCATAAGGACTCTCGTTGACCAGGTACAGGCCCCTTTCGGCACGCGTTATCGTTGCATGCAGCTTGGCCACAGACTGAAAGAGAAAGGGAGAGAGAGAGAGAGTGAGATATAGATTAGTGGTACAAACAAAGAGCCATCGATAGACCTTGTCGTTCAGACAGAAATCCAAACTCTTATCATTCTCATCATTGCCAATGCGCAGCACTTGGTAGGTGCGCAACACCACAGTCGGTTGACCCTTGAATGTTATGCTAGCCATCATAAATCCACTTGCGTCTCTCTTTTTGGCTTTTGGATTGAATGTGATAATCGAGAAAATAATCGTATGAACTATGTTCTGATAGAGGATTTTGCTTTACAATGTTTGCTCTCTACTCAACTTTTAACCAGCTTGCTGTGACTTGAGAGAAATGGATAATTTACTAAGCAGAGTTGCGGTAAAATTTATATATCCCTAGGTACGTAGAACGATCTGTCAACACTGAATCCACCAATCGGAACATTATTAAAAACACTATCGATTACATTACAAATTTATTCTATTAAGTCCTGACGACTTTTACCATAGCTCAGAGAATGCAAAGACAACATCAACAGAATATACTCGTAGAACAGAGAGTAATATAAATGAAATGTTATTAAACTCCCTGAATATAAAACAGAGAGTAATATAAATGAAATGTTATTAAACCTCTCCGATGAGTACTTCACTCTCCGCACACATCCTTCCATTGTTCTCGTTGCGTGCAGCAGCAGCTTCCAAACACCTTCAGCGTCACCTGACTGAAGATTATTTCTGATTTTAGTTCTTGGAACTAATAACATTTAGTTTTAACTATAATCTGAACAATTTAACAATTCTCGCGAGCTAAACAAATGAAACTTAAAGCGCATCTCTCGCTCTCAGCTTCAATTTGAATTGTGCTTTAAGAGAAAAGGGAAAGGACCTAAAAGAATTGCAATTTGAAGTGAGCTGTGCGTGGCACTCGAATGTTGGCCAGAACAGTGGGCGGACAAGCGGACTGATGGAGAGATGGCATGGACCGTAGTCCATGGAGAAAGCCTATGTCAAGTGGCTCAGCGATGACTGCGCCATGTGGAGCACAGAAGTAGGCGACCAAAGCAAACCCGCGGACATGTTTGCACTCGCATAACTTTGACAATTAACTGGCTCTGGCCCTGGGTGGCCAGAGTTGTGCGACCAGGGTTGCCAAGCCAAACCAGCGTAATGCAAATGTTGCAATGAAGCTTAGCTACGGGGAAGGGAAGAAGGAACCTTGTGTCTTGCTGCGCCTAAAAAATAGGCAGTTGCATTTGTGAAGGGGCGTGGCAACCCAAGCAACATGTGTGCAAGAGAGAGAGAGAACGAGAGAGAGAGAGAGAGAGAGCGAGAGAAAGAGTGTGTGTGTGTTTGTGCAAAATTTGTTCCATTTTACGCTCTCTACACAAAAACAATAAATCGCTCACAGCGTCACGTCAACTTTCCTAATGCAGCGGAGGGAGCCAGAACAGTGCAGTGCGGAGGTGGCAGAAGGGGGAGCGAGAGAGAGAGAGAGAGAACGTTGCCGGATGCAGCAATTGAGGCTGAAGCCATTTTAACAGCCACTTGAATGCGAAAAACAATGAGCACAGCAGCAACTAAATGCAACACACACACTCGCGCTGCACACCCGCATACACACACACACACACACACTCTCATAAACACTCGCACAACAGCAACTGTAAATTGTAATTTAAAAGTTTTAGTGGCTGCCCTTGCAATATAAATGCACCACGTAAATCAGCCCCTGATGGAGATGATGATAAAAGGTAACAGAGAGCTCGAGTGCAGCCGCTTCAGGCCTGGGTTGCACCCTCTAGCCTTTCCCTTCCTACCCCCACACCCTCCCCAGTCCTTTCCTTCTTCCCCTCTGGCTCACTCTTTGCCCAACAAATTGGCGTTGACTATCTGCTCCACAAATATTTAGTTCTCTAATTGCCGAAGCCATGCAGCGCACTTGGCATGCCTGTCCCTATGAGGGGGTCCTTTGACTCACCACCCCGCCGCACTCCGCACGCCCCCCTCTGTGAGCGTATAAAGTTTCCACTGAGCAACAATAACAACAACAACAACTGAGACAGCAGAAAACCCAAGCCAGGCCACAGGTGCAAAGAGCGCTTGCGGGGCGGAGGGCGTGATCATCATCATCAAGGCAAAGCGGGTCAAATCCCCAGACAACCAACATCAACAATAACAACAACAACAACACACAGGGTGTCATCAACATACCATGCAGAAAATAATACGAGAAAAATGTTGATTGAAGCGCAGACTTCTATTTCAGCATATTAATTAAAAAACGTGCAGCAGACTCAACTCAAGCTAGAAATTTGAAATAACTGAAAGAGAAAAGAACGAGAAATTGGACTGAACTGGGAAACAAGGAAAGGTTCTTTGACTGATAACCAACTGTGGATTAAAAAGTCCACTGTGGGACATAAATTCGTTACGATTTCGATAGCAGTTCTTAAAAATCCGATGGGAAATTATCTTGCTTTACTTCCACCAAGAAAATGTTGTTTTGTGTACCATTGTCAACATCGATTTATTTTGTTGAGTGATGTCAGCCGATAGTATCGATAGGTTTTGCTTAAATCTCACCCTCGTGCTATTTATCGATCAGTTATTATACGAATTGAGTAATGACAATTGTTTACGACAGATCAACAGCAGATCTTAAAACCCCAATAGGAAATTATTACTTATATATGAATCAAGTTATGTCAACCGATAGTATCGATAATTAGTTTAAATTTATTCTCCCATTTACCTGACTTAACCTAACGAATTGTTTATACTGTAAATTAAGTCAATACCGATTGAAATACCGATAGGATCGATAAGTTGCTTACACTAGTAGAACAGCACTCTCCACATGTTATTTATCGATAATTTATCGATACTTAAAATTTAACCAAGCTCTGCGATTTTCACTGAATATTCAAGCTACTTGAATACAAAACAAAGTCGAACTAGTCAAAATCATTTGCCATCTCTCTCTCTCTCTCTCTCTCTCTCTCTCTGTATACGAACTACCTTACAGCTAACGGTAAATCTCACTAGTTGAATAGCATAATATCTCGAGCTAGAATCGAGAGCTGGCATCACATCGTATCGAAGTCGAGTCACAAACAGCGTCGTTCTTTGAACACAAATCATTAGTTAGTGACTTTCGAATGACTTTGCCTAGGCTGGGCTGGGCCCTCTCGACTTGTTTCCCTGCCACACACACACACACACACGGGCATAAACATGTGTGTGCGTGTGTGTGTTAAGCGAGAGTGAAGAAACGTGATTGAAATTTTATCTTTGGCAAAAAATCGAAGAAAATATGTGGCTTGGGCTTTGGCCCCACACACACACACACACACACACCTAAACCATGTGATATATAATATGTGTGTGTGTGTGTGTTGTTTTTTTTTTAAATTCCTCAACGTTGGCGTTAACCGTCAACGTGGCTCTGTGTTATTTGCATTGAAATGTTGAGTAATTGGAAAACCAATCTGAAGCATCTGCACTTCATGTTTTGCATACCTGACAGACGGACAGACGCACGGACATACGAGTTTTCTTCTTCTCTCTATGTGTGTGTGTGTGTGTGTGTGCACAAATACAACTCACGCCCCCGAGACGCCTCTGCTGCTTCAGTTGCCGTTGCGACAGGTTGATTTTGCCGCTGGCGCTGCGCAGTTGCTAAAAATAAATTGTTTTTAAATAGCTCCACACATCGCTCGAACGACGCGCTCTCTGGGTTCCCTCGAGGCGTGCACGCTTTACCCTTCTTCTTGCCACACACACACACACTCCTACACAGTCACAGTCACAGTCATTCCTCTCCCCATTGCTAGCTGGCTGGCTTTGTGTAAAAACCAACAACAACAACGAGAACAACAACCAAAATGCCCTGGCAACAACGACAAAAGCTAACAATGAACGCGCTTCCGTTGGCGTTTCCTGGTTCCTGAACTTATTTGTTTTCAATTTTATTACGCTTTCTTTCTCCCGCCGTCATTTCTTTTAGCACCCAGTACAGGATATTTTTAAAGCGGCTTTCATAGTAGCACATAACATAGTTGAGAGTGAAAGCATTTCCTTATGAAGACACAAAGCTAAGTGTCCAAACAAATCATTTGCACTTGAGTAAGTTAAACAAGTGCGAGTAAATCGAATGAAGTGACTTAGATAATTTAAAGAGAGTCGCAATTAAATTGATTATCTAAATTAACTCAGTAACTTTCGACCTGTTCTCTCCTCTATTTTTCTGAGTTAATCTCTTTATATTTTCTCAATCTCAAATTCATGTCTTACAGGAAGAACTTGAAGAGTAATTACTTTACTCGCATGAATCTAATCCAAACTATAGGATATCTGGCCATCGTATACACTTAGCCCACTCACGTCTATGCATTTTCCTTTACTGTTACCTTCATTGTTGCTGCTTTTCTACTTCTTAGTCTTATTGCCTTTGTCACTATTGTCGTGAATTATTTTGCATTTATTGCGAATTTCTTATGACAGACGGGGAAGAATCTCAGCCCTATCTTCAACTACCCCAACCCAAGGTGTCACAACTTTCTGAGCAAATTGTCTCAATATTCTCAAGTTATTGACAATTGGAAACAACTTTGCGCCGAGATAAGAGACAAACTTGCAAGGGGAAGTAGCAGTAGAAAAGCTAGCAATAAAAATGATACAACTTGTCCAATTAGCTTGCTAGACTAACTATTATAATGACTCAAACCAAACCAAATGAGAAAGCAATAGTCGAGTTTGCTTCATTGTTTTTTACCCGCTGCCCAAACCAGATGGACTGCTGATACATCAACTAATTTTAGTTACCATTCAATTTATTATCTACTTAAATTTCGTGAATTTCTTCAGGCTAAACACGCATTAAATTTCATTCATTTCTCAATCTTAACGAGGTTGTTTCTTGGGACTTTTCATTTCCTTTTTATCACTAGGCGGCTTCCGGGATCCCGATCTTTGTTCACGGACCGGTTTTGATGTGTCATTTTCCAAAGGTCCGAAACTTGGCTCGCTGATGTCTGAAATGAACATATTGAGGTTGGAAGGCCCAGACGGCCCACTTTCTTCTACACTCTCGACCATCGGCGTAAGGATGTCGTCAATATTTTGGGTATTATTTTTTTGATAAGACTTTTTATACGCCGTAGTCCCATTTGATTTACCTTTACCTTTCTTCAGTGATGAATTCGACACCGAAATCATAACTTTTCCTTTTACCGTACTTGGGATCTTAGGATTTGTGGGCGGTTTTGCATTCTTTTTCGCTGCGCTAGTTTTTGGGGACGATGTCGATCCAGGACTTGTATTTCCGGGTCTACTACCATTTCCGGATTTATTTACTTGATCAAGTTTGCTCAACTGTGCGCCATCATTTTGTAAATTTGTCGATTGATTGTTATTACTCTTTTCAAATTGTGATTGAAATCGACTATCAGGAAACATTGATGGCGTAATCACTCGATCGGTATTCCCAGAATCATTTGTTTCGTCAGCCCATAGCAAACGCTGCAATGGATTCGCTGGGCTACTATCACCGTTGATCTGTCCAGCATACGTATATTGTCCGGTATTTTGTGAATCGGGATAGCTATAATTAACTCCTTGCGTAGAAGGTTCTGAAATGTCGCAAATCTGCTGCGGATTAGAAAGACAAGGGAAACTATGAACCGTGCGTAACTTAGAGGATTCGTTTTGCATTGAAAGCATCGTCTCGTTCGTTTGGTACTCGCTGGGCATTACTTCTGGGTATTGAATTGATTGTTGTTGATAACTTGCCAATGAGCTAAAGTTAGGCGCACTCACGTCGCTTCGAAACTCGTCGACATTAAAGTGTGTGCGACGCATACTGATTTTCTGTGCACTCCCGGACATTTGTTGACGTTGACTTAAGCTCTGGGCAATAGAGTTGCTGAAAGTGGGTGCACTTACATTATCCACGTACTGGCCGGGCATAGTTTGATCGTAACTATAGTTCGGAATGCCTGAGGCCTGAGGCATGTCTATTCTACGAGTGTCAGAAGAATTTTGTTGACGCCTTGGATTTGCTCCCTGCGATAGGCTTCTGGCGTTCTGCATTCTTCTAAATGATTCACTGACATCAGAGATTGGCGGCATTGTCGTTTGATCGTCAGTCATAGCTCCTTTTGCACTACTATCAAAAGTAGGCGCCGAAATGTCGCTGATATTCTGAGATTGAGTCGTTTGGTGACGTCTACTCCGAGTTCTGCCCCGGGAAATACGGGATCCGTGACTACCAACAGAGGAAGTCGATATGGTGCTGATATTTTGCGATGCCATTGTTGGTTGTTTCTTTTTTGGAGGCTTTGCTCTAGAAACGTCCGAAACTTCTCCAAAAGAGGGCATACTAAGATCGTTAAGATATTGTGTGGGCATCGATTTTTGATTTTTACTTGGAGATATGCTGGGCTCATTTTCTTGTTTTCTTGACGAACTAGAAATTACTCCAAAAGACGGCAATGCCATATTGTTCAGATCTTTTATCGTTATCAGTGCAGACGTAGGTTGTGTGACATTTTTCAAGCACTCCGAGGACAAAAATTGTTGCCTTCTCGAGGATCCAGATACTCCACCAAATGAAGGCATGGACACGTCATTAAGACACTCCGAAGGCATAGTTTGTTGCCTTCCTGCCGATCCAGATACTCCTCCGAATGAGGGCATGGACATGTCATTAAGACACTCCGAAGGCACACTTTGTTGCCTTCCTGAAGGCCCTGATACTCTTTTAAATGAAGGCATAGACATATCATCAAGGCACACACAAGTCATAGTTTTTTGCCTTCCTGACGATCCAGATACTCCACCAAATGAAGGCATGGACACGTCATTCAGACACTCCGAAGGCATAGTTTGTTGCCTTCCTGATGCTCCAGATACTCCTCCGAATGAGGGCATGGACATGTCATTAAGACACTCTGAAGGCAGAGTTTGTTGCCTTCCTGACGGCCCTGATACTCCTCCGAATGAAGGCATGGACATATCATTAATGCACTCAGAGGGCATATTTTGTTGCCTTCCTAACGGTCCTACTGATCCACTGAATGAAGGCATGGACATGTCATTCAGGTACTCCGAAGGCATAGTTTGTTGCCTTCTCGAGGGTCCTGATGATCCACCGAATGAAGGCATAGACATGTCATTCAGATACTCAGAAGGCATGGTTTGTTGCCTTCCTGATGGTCCAGATACTCCACCAAATGAAGGCATAGACATGTCATTGATATACTCAGAAGGCATGGTTTGTTGCCTTCCTGATGGTCCAGATACTTCACCAAATGAAGGCATAGACATGTCATTCAGATACTCAGAAGGCATGGTTTGTTGTCTTCCTGAAGGCCCTGATACTCCTCCGAATGAAGGCATAGACATATCATTAAGGCACACACAAGTCATATTTTGTTGCCTTCTTGAGGATCCAGATACTCCGCCGAATCCGTTTATAGTTTGTTGCCTTCCTGATGATCCAGATACTCCTCCGAATGTGGGCATAGTTTGTTGCCTTCCTGATGATCCAGATACTCCTCCAAATGAGGGCATGGACATGTCGTTCAGGCACTCCGAAGGCATAGTTTGTTGCCTTCGCGAGGATCCAGATACACCACCATTTGTAAACATAGTTTGTTGCCTTCCTGACGGTCCTGTTGATCCACAGAATGAAGGCATGGACATGTCATTCAGACACTCCGAAGGCATAGTTTGTTGCCTTCCTGATGGTCCAGATACTCCTCCGAATGAGGGCATGGACATATCATTAAGGCACTCAGAAGGCATAGTTTGTTGCCTTCCTGACGGCCCTGATACTCCTCCAAATGAAGGTATAGACATATCATTAAGGCACACACAAGTCATAGTTTTTTGCCTTCCTGACGATCCAGATACTCCACCAAATGAAGGCATGGACACGTCATTAAGACACTCCGAAGGCATAGTTTGTTGCCTTCCTGATGGTCTAGATACTCCTCCGAATGAGGGCATGGACATGTCATTCAGATACTCTGAAGGCATAGTTTGTTGCCTTCCTGACGGCCCTGATACTCCTCCGAATGAGGGCATGGACATATCATTTAGGCACTCAGAAGGCATAGTTTGTTGCCTTCGTGAGGATCCAGATACTCCACCATTTGTAAACATAGTTTGTTGCCTTCCTGACGGTCCTGATGATCCACAGAATGAAGGCATGGACATGTCATTGACACACTCCGAAGGCATAGTTTGTTGCCTTCCTGATGGTCTAGATACTCCTCCGAATGAAGGCATGGACATGTCATTCAGATACTCTGAAGGCATAGTTTGTTGCCTTCGCGAGGATCCAGATACTCCACCAAATGTGAACATAGATTGTTGCCTTCCCGATGGTCCTGATACTCCTCCAAAGGAAGGCATCGACATGTCATTCAGGCATTCAGAAGGCATATTTTGTTGCCTTTGCGAGGATCCAGATACTCCACCAAATGTGGACATAGTTTGTTGCCTTCCCGATGGTCCTGATACTCCTCCGAATGAAGGCATGGACATGTTATTTAGACACTCAGGAGGCACAGATTGTTGCCTTCGTGAGGATACTCCACCAAATGTGGACATAGTTTGTGGCCTTCCTGACTGTCCTGATAGTCCTCCAAATGACGGCATGGACATGTCATTAAGGTATTCACTGGGTTTAGTTAGTTGTCTTCTCGAGGATCCAGATTCTCCTCCAAATGTGTACACAGTCTGTTGCCTTCCTGACGGTTCTGATACTCTACCGAATGAGGGCATGGACATATCATTTAGGCACTCAGAAGGCATAGTTTGCTGTCTGGTGGGAGCTTTTGTAGTTGTTGCTCTTGAAGCATTCTTCAAAGACCAATTTTGAGTTCTGTTAAGCGACATGCTGCGTCCATAAGGAGCTCTTTCATCCTCTGGACATCCGCAAGGCAAAAAAGTTTGTTGTCCACTTACAGCAGAAGAAACTCCTCCATAGGATGGCATAGTCATATTTTCTAACCGTTCATTTGTTATCATCCCATTGGTTCCGTATGAAGGAGCTGATATATCGTTAATATTTTGCCCTCGATTAGTTCCATAAGACACCCTTCGATTATAAGATGGTTGGGTAATATTATTCAAGAATTCTGATGGCATTGTTGGCTGGCCTCCCGAAGCCCCTGACACATTTGCATAGGATGGCATGGACATATCCTGCAAATATGGGTCAGAAACTGCTTCGAATCTATTACCAAAGGAAGGTGCTGACTCATCACAGATATTCTGTGATGGCATCGATTGCTGCTGTCGCATAGGTGGTCCTGATCCAGGTGCACCACCTACTTCTTCACATGTTATCATCCTACTGTTTTCATAAAGAGGAGCAGATGTATCGAAAATGTTCAAAGTAGCCGTAGAAAAATCTGGTTTCTGTTGACTTTGCACCTGCGACATGCTGTTTCCATACGATGGCTGAGTGATGTTATCTAAACACTCCGACGGCATGTTATGTTGTTGTTGCGACACCGATACAACCGTATAAGATGGCATGGGTATATCCTCCAGATAATAACTACACTGATCATCTTCCATGCCCTGATATGCGGGCTGATAAGCTGATGACATTTCCTGGCCAACGGCATACGAGGGCATCGTCACATTGTCCAAGTACTCACAGGGCATATCAGACCCATAAGTAACCTTTTGCGATCCCCTGCGTGAGTCTTGCGCAAACGAAGGCGCACTAATATCATCCAGGCATATGTTAGTACCAAACGAATTTGGTAAGCTCTGCGGGTTAACACGCGTGCTCATTAAGGGTATGGAGGAATCGTCGTTAAACATGGGCATTGAAATATCTTCCAGATTTTCTGATTTATTTTTAAGACAACACTTTGCACGGCATGAGCCTGGCGCACCGTCCCCGCTCTTTTGTCGTCCAGTATTAGATACCTTACTGGTCTCCTCGACGTGACTTAACATATTACCGCTCTGGTCCTGATGCCTTACTACCCTGCGTGACAAGTGCTGCGTGTGTTGGGAAATTCAAGGTTTATAGAAAACTAACTATTTATACTCATATTTTTCTATACATATTTTTGTTGGAAACTTACCTCCGATCCCATAATAGATAAAATGCCGCTGTCTTCCATGCGTTCGCGCAACCCATCAAATCTATGGATTATCTCCTGATAGAGACTATCCATATATAGGTTTCGTTGTTCACTTCCAGGAGTCACAGTCCTGGTAGTTCCGTTCATTTGTGAATTTGAATCATCCACCATTTGTTTGGCCTCTGATTTAACTTTAGATGGTTTACTGATTTTCGAATTGACGTTCATAACCAACGTTTGTTTGCCCTCGCAGCCTTGCGGATACAGTTTCCAAAACGTTTTGTGGGCCTTCTCCTCATCTGCAATTTAACGATTGGTAATCGTAGGATACCCAATAAACGAGATCACCACACAGTTTTCGCGTTTTTCAAAAGACTCGAACTTCCGTTTTCCATTTATCCAAACTAATTTGGGGGACTATAATAAAACAGGTTGTTCACTGCATCCGGGCCATTAATCGGGCTCGGGCGTATTTTGGAAGTCTTTTGAAAAAGCTCAATAATTTTTTAGCCTGAAAAAAATCTGTACTTTATGGGTTCCTAAATCGAATCTAACATTGTCGAAACTAACATTGTTTTCCGTGTTGCCTTTCTCCGGATTTTTAGTTGTAAAATTATCTTAAAGCAGGAATTCCTTCCATCTTGACACATTTGCTGCTCTTGCCATTTCCCTTAGACCGCAGTTCGGCTCTTAATATGACAGGTACTTCCGTTCGGAAGCTCAACGGGTGAATCAAGTCCAATTAGTTGTCGCATAGTTTTTAATTTACACTTTTCTTCAACTTCATTAACTTTTCAGATCCTTTGCTAGCATCAGCTATCGGGTCAAGTATGCACACATACTCGTACATATATATATGTATATGTACACACAGCTATGTGCTGCTAGTGTGTATGTGTGTAACATGCGGTGGGCTCGAGCGCAAGTCGTCACACGAAACCGCTTTCATTTCCGCCAAACACAATTGCATCATTAGCGATGCAATCTCCGTTACTTAACGTAACCGCAACATGCCGGAAATGAAATCCGAGGCAAGCTGGCGCGCCCAGTGCTAAGCTCACTAAACTTTCCACGGTGAACGACTCGACAAGTGCAGAAAGTGTAAGACAGAGACAGAGAGACTGAGCAAGGGAGAACAACGAAACAAGAAGGAAATATGACGACGTCGCTGCCATGTACCGTAGTCAAAGAGCAGTCAAGTCCGCTGACGCGCGAGTCCAAGAGGCGGTAGAGTCGCAGAGGATAAAGGAAAACAACCGGAAAGCAAACGAAATGATGCTGCTGCGCACAAATAATCGAATAAAACCACCGTCGCTGAACCGCAAGGCCCATCGTCCTTGTCGTCGAACAGTAGATGGGCAAAGGCTGAGCACCTCCTGTCGTTGCTGTTGCCCAGACCACAAGTCCGAAGTTGAAGTGGGGCGCAAGGACAGGCGATTACGCGGTGTCGCTTCATTTAGCACCGGGAGCCGCGTCGCGGGCAACTGCCAACCAACAAATATTTGATTTAAGCCAAGTCACATATGCGAGGTGCGATCTAACGATGTCAGTTAAATCACTATTGACTTTAGTGTGCTAGTTATTAGAAACCGTGTACTTTAACATTAATAGTCTCTCCGTGTCTTAAATCCGTTCTCTTGTTGGGCAACTCTGCGAGCTGCCCTCGCCCTTGTACATACCTATATATGTATATGCATATAGCTTCAGCTGTAATGCTGGAGACATGTGCAGGCAATCAACTGGCTTGGCAGCAAACAGGTATTTGCATATGACACCGCTGCCAGCTCCTCCTTCTCCTCCATCCCAAAACTACCCACCTACTGCACTTTTATGCACAGTCTTCGGGCCAAGAGATGCTCCCAAGTTGTCACTTTTCGCGACGCTTTGTGCCGCATTAATGCGCATATTAAAATGGACGGCAATGGCAAGCACAAACTAATGTCGGCTCCCAAGACCCCCAACATCATATAGGTATATGTATTAGGTATATATGGTACACATGTATGGTATATGTTTATGCATGTCGGTGGAGAGAGAGAAGAAGTGGAACGGCGAATGCCTCAAGGCTACAGACGTTCGCTCCGGTCACAAAAGGCGACAAAGTTCGGGGAACGTTTAGCTTGCTTACTTTTCAATTGAAACGAGGCTTTGCGAGACTTCCACTTCCTTGGGGTGCTTCGCACTGTCGAGTGTGTGTGTGTGGGGGTGTGTGTTTGTATTATGTTAACAGTGCCTAACGGTTTCGGGCGATGCAATAACACAAAGAGCCTCTTTTCAGAAAGGCTTAGAGTCTCTACTGACTGGGACGTGTACGAACCACACGGCGATTAGCGCATGCTTTGCCAAAATCAGAAAAGAAGAGTTACTAATGCAAACGCTTTTACGTTGTAAACACGCGCGACTGATAGAATTTCTCATCAAAGGTGAATCTAAAATCTGAGAAGCACTTTCATGCGTCTTCTTTACGTCACGCTTGACAGGCAGGCTAATTAATTTTCCATTAATTTACATTCACAATTAAAGCTTTGCATTTCAAATTACGCATTTTACGCTGAGTCAGTCAGTCGACTCAGGTGCTCAAATAAATTTCCCTTAAGCACTTGACTTGTCGCCATGGCAGCGAAGTAACGTTTTTTGATGATTCTATAAAGAAAGTTGAAAGAGTCTTGAAAAATAAAATCCCTTTTATTTGATTTTCAACACGTTACCAGAGTAACATTGTATCACTGTAGAGCTTCAATTGCTGATGAATCACAGGACTATCATTTTCTTCAATAGATACATGCACCTTTACCATATAGAGCTGTGGACAATTAAATAGTCGGCTTCAATCCTTTCGTTCATATTTTCTCAATGTCTTGAAACTTCGATTCATCCATGTATAATTTCGACTCAGAATTATCAGTCATTAATATATAATTCTGTTTTTCTTTCCATTCTCTTATTTTCCGCATTGTCCGTATGTTGTATAATAATGATCTCAATATGAAGACTGTAGATACAATAAGTGTAGGTTACATTTGACGATACTTGGATATCTGCAATATACTTACATACCTGTCCACACTGCGGTTTACTCAATCACATTCATTTGCACTGGCATTAATGCACTTATTCACGTTAATCACACGTATATTCGTTGCACTTATTCACCTTATTCGCATTCACTTCCAACTGATGATTTTACTTAATTTACACAATTTGTCTAAAGTACAATTTAATATTTAAAACTGGGTTCAGTATGCCTAGTAAACTTCCGTTTATAATGGGGGGAAATTTTGGACTTTTTTAAAGGGAAATTTAACATAGAAATAGAGGTTAAATTCTTAAATAAAGGTAAAATGTATATAAAGCGACACCTGGCGTCAATCTAGTGAGCTTAAACATCAGCAGAACTTTTTCGAAATGTGACAATAGCAGGGTACTGTTAACTAACAACAGCTGTACAGAGTACTTTTAACTAACAGTAGCTGTGCAGTAACAGTAAGTTCCAATTATGTTATTCCACTTTCAATTCTATTTAAATTGTCATTCAGTGCATTTCAATTTCATTTCAATTCACATTGCAAAGCTTTTCTACTTTTACTTTTAAAATACAACGGTTATTTGTATTACCAACGGTTTTATTTACAGTAAGCGCATTAACAGCGATTACGTGTCTTAACCATGACAACGCATGGCCACGACAAAGGGTCACAACGGTTGCTCCTAGCGACCGTTGGGCACAGTCAGCTGGCAGCCGCTGCACGTAAACAAACAAAACGCAATTTTAAAGTAATAATAATAAAGAATTAAAATAAAATCAAAACTTAACTAAATACGGCGAATTCGCCATGTGCTAATGGGTCTGATGTGCGCTAAGCTGCGCCGCTGCTGCTGCTGCTACTGCTGCGAAAATACGCCCACAGCGCAGGCGACAGCAGAGTTCAAGGTGCTGCTGCTCGGCGCAACGGGCAGTGGAAAAACTCAATTGGGGCATCTACTAAGTCAGCGACAGCGCGATCCCGATGACCTGTCAGCGACAAACGGTGTGCGCTGCTACCGCGTTAAATCAGCAGCAGACACTGAGCTGCCGTTGGCTTCGACCTCGCCGCCTTCACCCTGCAGCAGTCTGCTGCTGCTGACTGAGGTGGGGGGCAGCGTGGACATGCAACGCATTTGGCCGCATTATTACGCCTCCTGTCATGCACTCATCTTCTGCTTCGATCTTAGCGTCAGCGACACACAGCTGCAGAATAACTTTGCGCTGCTCCAACGCTGCTTGCAGCATGAGTCACTGCGCGGCAAGCCAGTGTTGCTGGTGGCAACGCATCATCGAGAGGGCGTGCAGCTCTACGACGTAGAGTATGCGTTTGGCTTGGAGCAGCTGGCAAGAGATTGTGGCAGCCCGCTGCATATTTGCTACATGACGGCAGAAGCGGACCTGCAGCGTGGTCTCGATTGGCTGCGACGGCAACTGTACGAGCAGGCAGCCCTGCTGGCGCAGCGCATCAAATACGATGTCAATCTACAGGTGAGCGATAGAGATATACACTTACCTTATACTGATCTTTCTTTATCTCTCATTTGTCTACAGTCCTGGCAGCAGCGCAGACGCGATGTGCTGTCAAGCGGCAAGTTGGCGCAGGTACATCGCCAGCGCTTCCGTAGACGTCATCGTAAGGTAACTGCAATTCTGCTGAGTCACCCAGTCTTATATCGTACATATATTCTTTTGCATACTAATTGTTATTCCCTCTCCTTGTCTCTCTTATTCTCTCCTTCTTTTCTAAAGCTCTGGCCTCTGCTCCATGCTGCTGACGTCATGCAGCCGCGGCCCAGCACAGCGCCAGCTGCCATCTTTTTTTTGCGCGGGCTCCAGCAGACACCGCCTTGAAAACTGCCTATTAACCTTCCGCAAAGTGCCAACAAAATACATTTTTTTTCATAAATTAATTAACCAAAAATCAAAATAATGATAGCCATAGTTAATATAGATATTTACCTAATAGAATTTACATTTTAAACTGCATTTCTATGCACATGTAACGTATTATAGTGTTTGTGTGTTTGGCTGTGTGCATTAAATATCATTAACTTAAAATAGATACGTCCAATAAGCCACGCACATTTCGTAATTTCATACCAGGTTAATTAATAATTAAATATTTTACACTTTATACTCCACACTAAACTTTACTTAAAACTTTTTAATTATTAATTTAATTTAAACAAATTCTCTTTGTAATGCGATGCCTGCGAATGGCGAATTCGTAATGAGCCGATCAGCAACTATCGATAAGTTTTGCAAACGAAAATTATTTACTGCTCCAATTAGTTTATAAATGTTGTGAAAACAATTAAGAATTTTTTTAAATTTATTAATAAAGTAATAATTATTTTAAATTTTTAAATCATTGTGACAAACATTACTTAGAGGCCTATGCAAATGAACTAGTTTCGATGAAAACTTAATTGCCATTCACACATATGCGCCGCCCCGCCAATCACAAAGGCTTCGATGTGCAATATGTGTCTGTGCCAATCAGAAGGAATAAATAAATACAAAATAATAATATTATAATACTGCAACTTGCGCAGGAATTTAAAGCTTTAAGGCTGTCAGATGTGAAGTGCAGCATGTGGTGGCGGCACTAACTTTGTGCGCACGACAGGCAGCGAGGCCGTTGGTGTTGAGGTGAGTTGTTGTTGTTGTTGCTGTTGGCATGTTGCAGAATCAGCTAACAGGCGACGCGCGGCTAGCTGCCAACGCGATGATGTATTGCAGCGCAGCAATAAGTAAACCACAAGAACCCTCCCACACACACACACACACACACAGAGGCACACACGATTACCAATACACCAACAGAGATTGCCTGACATTGATGATTGCGGCTCGTTGACGGCGCCGTCGGCGTCAGCGGCGATGCCATTGTTGTTGCTGCTGTTGCTGCTGCGGCGTCTGGAGACGTTCGAGAACGTGTGCTCATAATAATCCTGAAAAAACAGCTACACACACACACATATACACGTGCACGTGCATGAATAAACATGTGTCGCCGTGTGTTGTAACGAAAAGTGTAAAATAAGCATCAATCATCGCTTATTCGAGTTGTCATCAATCACACACACATTGCACACACACACACGCGAGGAGGCTATGCTGCGTTGACAACGCTACAACAATAACAACAACTACAACAACAATGGGAAGCAACAAGCAGCGCCCAACCCCTGGTGGTTAGTTTTTGTCCGCATGCCAAACGCACCACACCCCTCTATGCGAATTTCATGGCAACCCCTTTAAGCGAGGCTTCCCTAATCAGCTCGTCAAGTTATTAAATCATCAGGTTGCACGATCGAGCCGCAGGGGGTCGCATGCAGACGGGGGTGTGGCAAAAGGAGGGCAGGGGTATATGGACATCTCCGCTGTCACATGTCTGTCAACAGTTCCGCGTGTAACCAAATATCCTGCGTTGCGTGCGTCAAGGTACCAAATAAAGATTTAATCGGCATTTATGTATGTATTTCTTCCCCTAAGCACCCCCTTTATAACACCCTGTTATCCTCACTCCCCTAGACCGTATAACCATCTCCAGTTTTACGATTATGGAACCCAACGAGTTGTCAAACAAGGCGCATTTTCAAAAGCCAGTGACCTTGTCAACTAAAATATAGTGAAGCATGGTTGAGTGTGTGAAATACCCTGTAATATAAACATAGGTAGAGAGTGTGTAGATACCTTAACTATATTGCGACATTAAGCACTCTACAACTTAAACATCCAATGATCGAGACATATGAAAAACATTCTCTCTCTCTCTCGGTTGCTTTCTTTTTGTTTCTCTTCCTATCTCCTCCTTTATTTGCAGGGTATCCTATATACTACACACTCTTCTTTAATACGAAAACCTTAATGTTCTTGCCGCGTACTGCCGTGCAAAAGGGACAGCAAATAGCGCTATAAACGAGGCGTGACAATGAATACAATTTATACTATTTTATAGTTTTTCAACGCATCCAAAAAGACATTTCTGAGTACTTTGAATCGCTTTCGATTCAAGTGCTGTAAAATTTAAAGTATTCTTTTCTCTTTTTCCCAAATTAATATTTCCTACTTTATTCAAAAGATTAACACAATATTGGAAAGGTTAATAAACTTGCAGACCTCAGGCAACAGACTGAGATTCGAACAGATTAAATTTATAAGATAAAGTATTTATGGGCTCTTCTTGAATTTGAACTTTGGCTAAACTTTGTAGTGGTAACATAAATGTAGGTGAGATAGTGCTGTGTAGATTACTAACCTACCCAAATACATGTACGAAAACCTTAAGAGTCGGATTTATATTTTATGCAATATAAAACTGAAGGTATTTTAACTATGAACAATAGTTAATCGTATCTAAAAGATTTAATTTTATTTTAGATAAAAATTTGTCGATGTTTCCAATACTCCCCATAGAAAACATTTATTGTTATTCAACTTCTTTGAATGTAGGACTATCATTTTTTTTTCTAATTGGGTTCGACTACACCTTCTGATGTGTAAAATAGCAAATTTTTCTAATGATTAAGTAGTCGAATATTATAATAAAATGTTAGTAAAAAGACTAAACTACACGATATAAAATACTTATTTGTATAGAAATAAAGCGAATTTGTCGTTAATAACTTTAGGTAATTAGTTTAAAGTACCTAAAGAAATAGTATATGTTGATAAAGTTGAATATTATACTATATTATAATGCTAGAAAAGAGATTGAATACATAGATTAAGTAACATAATAATATTATTAAATAGAATTTAAACAAACTTTCAATTGGTAAATCAACACTCCCATCCTAAAAGTGCAACAATAAACAAATCAAATTTTGAGTTCCACAAAATATGCGATCCAAAACTTTAATAGCCGGATAATGCCGGTTGTAAAGAGCAGAAGGAGCTGATGAAAGTTCGACGGCGGCAATAAGCACAATTAAATGAAGCGTGAAGACAAATTAAAACAGAAAGGTGATAAGGGAAGAGGAGGGGTGGGGTGACTGGAGGGCAGTTGAAGGGGTTTTAATTTCAATTTGCAGCACAATCCTGTTATGCTAAAATATATCTAGTGTTTTTGTATAATTTCCAGAGTGGATCTATGCCTTCGTACAACGGCCCCCTCGCCTACGCCGCCCCTGCCTCGACGAGACAATCAAATAAAGTCACCGCGCGGCGCTTTAACATTTGCGGTTGCCGCAAGCTCACAAGGGGAAGAGAGAGGGGAGGCGGTGGGTCAAGTGATGGACACACGTGGGTAACTCGATATGCCACACACTCACGCACACACACGCATGCAAGCGACATGCACAAACTTGCAAAAGGCTGCAGGGAATGTACACGAAATTAATTTGCAGTGCAGGGTCTCACCAAAAGGGGTGTGCGAGTGGGGGTGGGGCACACACAAGGCGAGGGTGCTTTTAATCCAACATGATATCGCCCGCAAAATGCAAAAACTCAACGAGGGCCAACTCACCGTGCACCTCCTCTTCCTCCTTTGCCGGCTGCTGCAACAAAAATCAGAAAGCGGATTAAACGTATTCGTGAGAATTCGTCAACGATTTCACACCTGTTCTTCGTCAACAGCAGGAGCAGCAGCGAGGCGAAGTGGGCGTGGCTCTGCTCTGATGGCCGTGGTCCAGTGTCATAAAATGCCAATTAGAATTTCAAGTTCGCAGTCCGTTGGGCCGTGTGCAGGCATTGCCGACGCCTTGGGCGCAGTATGCTCCTTCTCCTCTCTTCGTCAGCCTCCTCCCTTCCCCCCTTCCTAGCATCATCCCCTTCACTTTGGTTGGACTTTTCGCAAACGCAAATTGTTTATCGCCTCCAGGGCACTTTATTAACTTTACGGCCAGGGCCAGGCCGGAGTCGAGTTCGGCTCGGACTTTCGATTTCCATGTTCAATTTGTTGTTGTTGCCATACCCTGTACACAGCTGGTGGGGTATGCAACACACTTAATTGCAGTTTATAAATTTGAATTTTCACTTTTCTCTTGTATTGGAGATGGTTGCGATAGTTCAATAGGTTAAGTCGACAATAGCAGCGGTGCTCCCTTAAATCTAATAACAATAATAATATATTTATATATTATATATATATACGTTCGATACAATAATATGTATAAATACAATAATAGAATAGAAAGTACTAGAATAACATTTATACAATTAATAAAATATTACAGCATATGTATATAGTCGTGCATTCTCCCTCAATTTGCTCTCCCTTCCCCTCTTGCACCTTTGTGTATTTTCACGGCCGGCGCGCAACGCGGAAATGCACTCAAAATATTAAATGCTTCAGTAGTTTGCAATTATTGAGCGCCGCCTTGTGCTTAATTCATAATGCGCTTCCAGGCCTGGCGCCATTCCCAGACAGCTGCTGTCCAGACCGCCCCCAGATTACACAAGCTGTCCGCCCCCTCCTGACCCTTGGCGAGACCAAACTTCAGCAAAAGAACACATATAACTTCATTTATTATTTAAGCGTTACAACTTTTCTGCTTTGTATTAAATGTTGTGACCTTAAAACACATTAAATTTTCAAAAGGAAAAGGACTTAAAAGAATTAAAAATATATATTCATTAAAATGCAAGTATCGACAGCAACTAGCAAATGAGTTGCAGTGCGATGATTAAATTGAATCGATAGGGGCAGCTGAATGGAGCAGCTTAACGATGATCAGTGTGTGATTCCTGACTCGCGAACTACTTAGTTACTATGTATCGAAATATCGATAGCAGTTGAACGTAGTTCGAATGAGCAGCTCCACGATGAATGCGCTCAAATGAACGATAGTCAGCATGGCAGATCAGTTCAGTTGAACCACTGAGCAATGAACACGTAGAGATCTCAAACAGCGGTTAAAGTTGCAGCCACTGGTTTTTCGATCCAGCTGCCCCAGAGCTCGACCCTTGACCCTTGGCTCTTGGAGACTGAGACTTGGAGACTGATGCTGAGGCCGAGGAGACTGGCCCTTGGCCCTTGCCCTTTGCTTTTGCCCTTTGCTTTTACTTTTGCTTTTGCTTTTGCCGTTTGCTCTTTGCCCTTTGCTTTTGCCTTTTGCCTTTTGCCTTATGCCCTTTGCCTTTTGGCCTTTGCCCTTTGCTTTTGCTTTTGCATTTGCTTTTGCTATTGGTTTTGCTTTTGCTTTTGCCCTTTGCCCTTGGCCCTTGCCCTTTGCCCTTTGTAGAGCAAAATTATAATATCAAAAAAAAGTTGTGACAATTATAATTTTTTTTTGTGTTTACCAATATTGACAAATTAAAATAAAAAATTCTGAATAAATATGTAATTACTAAATAAAATTATCCTCCTAGAACAAGCCACATGTTTTCGAAAGTTTTAACATTTTCGCCGCAAGATAACCATTTTGCCCACTGTGCCTGTCTCTAGGCTCTCGACGCCGAAACACAAAATTGACTTCAGGCTGCCAGCGCGGTGGTCGAAGCATTTGCCTGTTGTCAAACTTCACAAGCAACGCATACATTCATACGCGGTCCGTGCATGCATACACGCACGCATGGAAACGATCGCAAAGCGCAAAGAAGTGCGCGCCTGCTTATCGTTCCGCTGTCGTTATGCGGCTGAAGCAGTTTTAATGCTATGCGCTGTTTGTACTGAGAGCCGAACACGCAGCCTCCCTAGCCGAACAGCCAGCTGCCCCAGCCGAGCGTTCAGCCGAAGTCTTTACTCTCAATGCTTCGAGCTCTGGGGCAGCTGGATCGAAAAAACAGTGGCAGCAACTTTAACCGCTGTTTGAGGACTCACATAGAGACATTGCTTAGTGGTTGAACTGAACTAATTTGTGAACTACTTCTGCAGTTACTAATAAGCGCCAATTTGCGAGTGTTTTAATCGTCTTTGTATGTGCAAATGTATGTAAGTAGTACAGATATTTGTTTCTGTTTCCTGTACGCTTTCTTCTCTTTGCGGAAACTGGGAAACTAGTTATTTCTAATGCTTGATTTTTTATGTAAAAATAAACAAACAAGCGTCGTCGCACAGGACAAGCTGTAAAAGGAACTGGGGTCATGTGTCTATGTCCGTGTCAGAGTCGCCTCACCCCTTTGTGTGTATGTGTGTGTGTGTGTGTGTGTGCGTCTGTGTCCTTTCAATGCCCGCTGCGTTGACTTCATAAATATGCCAAACGGACTCTATCAAAATAGTCGCCAATGGATAGCGCAGTGGGGTGGAGAGTGGTGGGAGGGGGATGGAGAGTCATGAGGGCAGGGGCAGCGGGCTGCAGAAGGAGCCGGCAGCAAAAGCGCCGCCAGTTGAACATAAACTAAGCGAGTAAATTGAGACACGACGGACACGTGAGTTTGATAGATTGAAGGATATATGGAAGTACACACAGAGACAGAGACAGAGACAGAGACATAGACAGAGAGACGGGGAGAGAGAGAGAGTGCGCACTACTTGAACACATGCTGAGCTAGAGCAGAGCAAGGAGCAGGACTAGGACCAGGACCAGCCCCAGACTGGGGCGTCTTGTGTGTGCGTATTTCATTAACGTCGCCTTTGAAAATCCATTCATTTATCAAAAGCAAACTTCAAACACGCACTACGTGAGCGTGTGTGTGTGTGTGTGACAGATACTGCAACAATTTGGTAAGCATGTGTGTGTGTGTGCATGTGTCTGTGTGTGTGTCGTGGTCGTAAAAACGTTGCGGCCAAAAGGGATCAATGAAGTATGCCTAAGAATCTGTCATTTATGACACATGACATACTTTACGAGCTCCCCCTGCACCCCCCTCGCCGCGCCTCTTTCTGCTCCCTCACGCCGCAGGCCTTGTTGTGGATAATAACAGCGGCGATAATAAAGATAAGCCAAGCAACTTGGCCCAAAATGCAATTGAAAGTTTTCTTGCCACTGACAACTTGACGACGACGACTTCGTCTCGTCTCAAGTAACTCTGCCTGCCTCGCCCAACCCTTCCCCTTTCCCCTTCCTCAACTTCTCTGCTGTATCGTATTTGTTACTCTCGAAATCAGCTCGTAAATCTCATAGACTCGACTACGGTTTATCAAAGTCATTTGCCGTTTTGTGGCCTGTCTGTAATCCTTTTTGTTCCGGAAGCGAAGTATTGGGGACGGGGGTGCGGGAGTTGTGCAATGAAATTTCGATTTATTTTTGGAAAAACAACCAAAAAGGAAAGTAAAGAAGATTTTTACATTGGCATGCGTATTAAAATATACATTTACTATAGAATTAGATACTACATAGAATACTTACTCGAATATGAAATAATAAACCATAAATCTCCGTGAATACAATTAGTGATTTGCATAACTCGAATGATTCGAAGTACAGATAATCCTCAGCAATCTCGTTGAGTTCTTTAAAACGTTCTCATTAAGCTTATAATCAATTTAAATTCAAATGATTTCCAATATTTAATTTCATTAAAAGTATTGCAAGTGATTCGAATGATTTCAACACTAAATAAATAATAAATAATATTAATGAGAGATAGTAAAGTATTTGTATCTTTGAAAACTTCTACTTATGTTATGTTATTTTATAAGCTTTAAGGACCAATAAATATTGATATTGTGAATATACTTGACAAATCAAAAGATTGATATCTCATTGTCTCGCACCATCCAAATGATTTGTACATGAAATAAACCTTAGGTATTTCCATGATATCTTCTTAATATGGCGCTTAAGTTCAATTGCTTTTTAAGGCATTTTGCCTAATAATAATAAATTCCTTATAATAGTGCAAGTGCATTTGAAGTTGTGAATGCACTTGGAAGACACTTCAAAAAAGCCACAGAGATTGCCATCTATCTGTTCTCACTCTCTCACTCTCTCTCTGTGGCTGTGGCTGTGGCTGTGGCAATCGAAAAATACTTAGCATCTACGTCAAATGTCACTAAATAATGCAAAGAACCAATTACCGAGCACCAGGCGAATCCGAGTGATCCACTTGCACTCGTTTTTCCTGCTGCTGCTTGTTGTTCCGCGATGTGCCGCGGGCTGAGCTGGAAAGTATGCCACATAAAATCGAACACGGCCATCGAGACCGAAACAAAAGCAAAAGCAGCAACGAAAAACGAAAGAAAGGAAGGCAAAAGCAACGCGCAACGGGGCAAAAGCAAAAGCAAACGCATTAAAAGCAACTTAATAATTCAGATCGAAATCACCAATCAGCGCAGCTGACATGTTGACAAACGACGCCGCCAACGCCATCGCCATTGCCAGCGCCATCGACGACTCGTCGAGTCGGAGTCGGAGTCGGAGTCGAGTCGAGTCGCTTCGCGTTGAGTACATGGATGAGAATCGAGGATAAGGATGCGGATGAGGACAAGAGATTTACATTTTCAAAATCGAATGGCGACATAAGCCACCGCAAAGCAAAAGACACGCAACCGCAGCCATAATGAAATCCATGATAAACAAGATAAACGAACACAAAAGCACACCGACACACACACACACATACAGAGAAAGAGGGCGAGAGGTATATAGAGTGTAGTGTAGCAGAGTATTTACATTCGAGGAGGCATTTGGAACAGCGAACACACTTGCGAGTTGTACGAGTCAATTGTATTGAACAAGACATTTGAATCATTTCAATAAGCTTAAGTTTTTTTAGGTACTTATGTGTGAAAGTGATATATGTGAGTATTTTACGAAGGTTTTCAATCATTTTCAAACATAATAAACTTTAATTTCAAAGTGATTCGAATCATTTGAAGCATTCCTAACTCTTTTAAGTATTTGGGGCTTATTTTAAGTTTAGTCTAACTTGAGTTTTTTGTAATCTCTCAATAACAGCTTATATTTTTAAGTAACTCGAATCATTCAAAGCGCTTGAAACTTTTTATAAGTAACTCTAAACATTCAAATGACTCGATACAGTGATTTAAAGCATTTGAAACTGCAAATTATTAATACAACTTCGTTACTTTGATGTTTAGCTTTACTCTCCGCTTTCAATTCAGTTTAACTTGAATGTGTAAGTAACTCGAATCATTTGGTAAACTCACAACAATTTGCAGTTCGATTTTAGTGGTAACCTTACCCATTGATATACCTCACCACAGTGTAGGGTATCGAGAAATGAGCAACAGCGCCGCGCACTGCCTTGGCGACACAGCCCGATACATTTATATCTATTTCAGTTGCTGTTTTGGCACAACAGGCAACTTCAACCACCGGCGGAAGAAGCCGCCGCCGCCGTGTGCCACTGTCTGACCCACTCCCCGTGCACTCTTCCCCTCCCTCTCTCATTCTCTCTCTTGTTCTCTCTCTCTCTCTCTTGCCAGCTGCTACGGCTCATCTTGGTCGTTGTCAACGTTGTCTTCGATGTCTTCGTTTGCAATCAATGAAAGATTTATGACAACACACACAGCCGCACACACACATACAGACACACACCCGCACACCCACAAAGACACCCGGATCGATTGTGGCAGCGCCGCGCTGCCTTCTTTTTTATGTCACATCATTATTTTTATTATGACGCTGCCGGCGGCGGCATCGGCTACGGTATCGGCGAGGCCTGTTATTCGAGAGTGATTAGTGACTAAAAATGACAACAATAATAATTGCATTTGTGTATGTGTGTGTGCCTGCCTGCCTCAACCCCTCACTCCCACTCTCTCTCCCATTCTCGCTGGCTTTGTCTTACTCTATTGAGCCACATGAGCGATGGCCCATCCAAGATATTCGATATGATTCGCAAATAAGTACGAATATTTGTTATTATTCACAGCGCGCACCCAGCAAGATTTTCCTGGAAAAACTGATTGGTCTTACATGCCAACGGACGGTCGGGGGACGTACGCTAGATGGCGTCACTACTAACGCTCAAAAAGCGTAGGATTTCAAATCGAGCGTATGAATAAAGGCTTCATTTGAACAATGTTTACCTTGAGTGCTGAACAATGCAGCATAAAAGAAAATAGAGGAGGAGAGGAGAGAAAATGTGACAAAATTTTTACTGGACCTTGCTCAATAGTTTTCTTAAAATGGGATTAACATAAATTCATATACAGGCAAAAAGGAATTGGAGTTCAATTAAGAACACTGACTATATTTGTCTATGTTGGAATACCCCTATTCAACTACAAAAATAACGTTTAGCAACACTACTTTATATTTTACATGCATGGTCACACTTTTCTTCTTCTTGAACTTTTTCTGCTGAGAGCAGGTCGTGGTGCTGGTGTTGCAGTTAAAAATATAAATAATTATAAATAACTAAAACATAAATCTTGACTTATTATTTAAAAGGACACTATAAAATCATAAACTACAACAGTCTAAATCCAATTGACAACTGATTACCCTAAGCTGTCCTTAACAAGCTGCGAGTCTTTGGCTGTGGGGTTGCGCTGCCCTTGGTGGCAGAAGATCTTCGCTGCCTCCAATAGGCCGCGATATCGACTGATGATTTGTTGGTGGAATTGGTGCAGCCTTTTTGGAATCACATGGACTGGTGGGAACGGAAGCAATTGCCAAACAGATTCCTAGAATTCTGCTTGGCAGCTCTACGCATGCAGACTCTGAGCTTGCATATTGGAGCTAGCGCATTGGAGTTCGTTATTCTAAATTGTAACACTTTTGTTGTTAACTTATACCGTCTTTCTATGTACTAAAACTTTACAATCCGATTTCTTGACCACATCTAATAGAGTCCCTAAATTTTTAAACTTAAATAAGATTTATTCTTAAGCTCGTTATTTGAGTTATCCTATCTAAATGATAATAAAATGTATAAAGATTGTTCCTTGAGCTTGTTTCAGAGGTTTTCTGTCTATTAAGTGATTCAAAGTTCATAAACCGTCCTCCAGTTCTCAGTCTTTTTCCCTTTGTGTTGCGGTAACATCAGCTAATCTATGGACAATGCGTTCAAAATGATCTTAACTGTAACTGTATCAACGCGCTATTTAGTTCAGCTCACACACACTCTCTGTTTCCCTCTCTCCCTCTCCCTCTCACTTCCTTTATCTCCTTCTCTCTCTTGTTGTTCGTCAAATGTTGTTTGCAAAGGAAACTCTTAAGCCATTTGCGCTCAACTTGGGAATTTTCGGGCTGCAGTTGCCATGTATGTATGTGTGTGTATTGTCTCTTTGTGTGTGTCTGTATGTTGCAGCTACTAACTCACATTTGACACTAACTGCATTTTGTAGACTTTTAGCCCCCTTCGCACGCCCCCTTTTTGGCAAATTTGCGTTGCGCCCCTCGTTTGTCGCCATCGTCGTTGCTGTAAGTGAAATCTTTCAGTGCGTGTAAAATGCCGTTGCCTCGGTTTTTGGATGCCACGCCCACACACTTGCCCGTCCAGCAAGCAAATGCAACAACAGAAAAACAAGTGTTAGAACATGGGAGGTGTCAACTAAAGCATACCCTCTTAAACAGTGGACATTTCATTAACTTTAAAGAGATGTTCATTAAATGTTCATGAGGTTTTATTACACATATGAAATTGACAAGATATAATAGTTAGGATAGATGAGAAATCATATACCAAATTTGACAATATAAGATCATTTAGTTTTCAGATTTTGTAATTTTCAAATTCAACTATTTCTCATGAAAATACGTAAATACCAAATTTGACGCAGAAAACTGTTTGCAAAATAAAATAATAATGCTTTTATCTCATAAAACTGCTCAAGAATACGATGTGAAATTAATGTTATACAATATAGAGATACATAAAAGCCTATATACCAAATTTCACAACTCAAGAACTCTTAGTTTTCGAGTAACCTTAGTTCGTTCTTGGATAGCATCGTTTTTTATTCAAGTAAATACTTGATACTTAAATAGGTGATAACAACCGCACTAGCTTTGCTGCAAGAATATAGTTTGTACCATGTACCTAACCCAATGCAACTTGATTCGTGGGTATCGCTGGAACGAGTTGGACAACAATGAAATGCTTTTAGCATCGAGCTGTGCTAGCTACGACGGGAGAGCGCCAAGCGAAATTATGTTAACAACACAGAAAAAAGTTTTGTGCACTGTTTTTATTGAAAATTGAGTTAAAAAACTGAAAGTGTCGACGAGTCGACGTCGTTTTCTGCGTGTTGTATTTTATTTAGTCGGTTCGCCTTGTTCGTCTCGTTGTTGCCCAAGCTATTGTTGTTTGTCGCACACACCAACATGTTCTCCCTCTCTCTTTCTCACGCTGACTCTCTATCTCACTCACATTTTGTTTCATATTTTGTAGGCGTCACATGTCGCCCCCCAAAAAGTAGACTACACAATTTTTGTTTACATCCTTCGCATGTAAATCAAATTAGCCATCGTGTTCAGGGTATATCTAGTTGTAGTCAAAGTGAAGCAGTATATTTGTGGTATATACTAGATGTACTCTACTGTAGAAAGATGTTGCACAGCATATTACTTATTTCGGTAATTTGAGTGGAACGTTTCTTTGGATCGAGACTTAATATAAATTTCTGACAATATGAAAAATGAAAAACATGGGAACTTACACATATAAATTATCTAGGAGTGGCAACAACAATTAAGAGATCAAGCAACGAAGCAAGTGGATAGCAAAATAATTTTTAAATAAGTTAAGTCTGTATAATTTGAATTTAAACTGCTCGACAGACAAGACACCCTGTTAATTGCATAGGTAAACCTTAAATACTTTGAGTCCCAATCAAATTCCTTTTATATTTATTTAATTAACTAGTTCTTGCGTCGGTTTATGGCTTCTTCTTAATTTGCGAAAATAACTTTTAAAGCTTGATTTCTTGGCGAGTTTGCTGAATGTTTTTGGTTAATACGGCAAAACACACGCAGAGATTTGCGAATGACCAACAAAGTCAATGGTCGCCAAACTAGACACAGCTGTTCCCCAGAGAGAAAGAGAGAGAGCGAGAAAGAGAGAAGAGGTAGAGCAGAGGGCGGGCGAGGTGTGGCGTGGCGTGGCGGCGGGCGTAGGTGTTGAAGGAATCTCAATAAAAGTTGTCGAAAGGGCAACAGACGCTGCCAAATCAGCGTAAAGATCACACAGACTGTCAGTGTGTGTGTCTGTGTGTGTGAGGGTGTGCGTGTGTGTTGTTGTGTGTAAGCATAAAATTTATAAATTATTGAATCTATGAAAATATGAACATCACGTACGCGACATCGCGCGGAGCCAGGGCGAACTACACACACACACACACGCACACACACATGCACATACACAGTCGTACAAGACAATCGCACAAAACGAACTTACAGTTATGCACGCAAAAAATGCTGTGTGTGTGTGAGTGTGTTTGTGCGTACGTCAGAATATGCACAGAATTTCATTACGCTCGTCGTTCGTTTTTATAAATAAGTTGGCCCTCTCCCCCTCCCCCCTTCTCACATAGTCAGTTTATTTGTTTGTTTGTTGTTTGTCGAAGTTTGTTCATCTGTTTCGTCGTCGCGTTCGACGTGCTCAACGTTATTGGCGGCTTGTGGTTGGGCCCATCGAACGAACAAACTCCTTCAGCCCGGACAGGGTATATCAGCCGCATCCATATGGCATACCCCATCTCACAACATAACCTCACAAACGCGCAATAACGGTGCAAACTAGAAAACTTTTCTAATAATTCCTTTGATGAATTTCTTTTTCCCCAACCAAGCAAAAGAAATATTAAAACTAAAACCTTAATAGACCCACAGATACGCTGCACATATTGATTTAATAAATTATTTTTTATTTATACTTTATTTTTTTTTTTATATATCTTTGAGACTTGTTTTAGAATTTGACCACATTTTTTTCGGCCCCCGTAAATCGACAAAAAACGGAATTTTATGGTAAGTGTAATTTTAATGCAGAAAAGTTCATTTGTCAAAGTTTGGTTTGCTCTCAAATCATGCAACATAAAAAACATTAAACATTTAAATTTATATATAAGAAATCGCTTAGATTAAGTGGGTAGCGGGTATACCACGACCGTAAGTATCTCGTATTTGTTCTGTATATTTTGTGACGCAACCATCGCTACTCTATTGTTATTGTGTACCGTTCCGAATTGAGTAAAGCTGAAAAGTTGAGGGATCGTAAATAAATGTTTGAGATCTATAGTTAACAAAGATATCACTTACCTCGTGTCAAAGAGCTCGGCATTGTTCATCGGGGTTATGGTATTTAAATAAATATCATATTAATGGTATTGGGTTATGTTGTTGGGTTTTGTATTTTTAACGTAGGAGCATTAAACGACCTTTGAAGAGAGGGTAGTGAGAAAGGGGAATTAGTTGGTGGTTATTCGCAGCATAGTTCGCGCATGCGGTGTTTGCAGTGCTTCCGCATGCAGATCCATGCAAGAATTTAGAAATAATATTCACCATAGTTGAATAATAAACAGAAGTATTTGTATGTACTTGAATTAAGCTACAAGCGCGTTTGCCCGTATCCCGGCCGATAGTAAACGGGTAAAATGTATTTTGACAATTGTTGCTAAAGATGCTGTTGTTGTTGTTGTTGTTGTTGTTGAATGTTTACGATTCATGAGAAGAACTTAAAAATAACGTAAACTCAGCCATCCGTCTTGCAAGAACGTGGTACCGTTATTCTGCAAAGAATATGTAGAAACATTGTAATTATGTAGCTTAAGAAGATTCGTTCTTAGACTTACTTAAGTGCAAACCGATTTGAGACCGATTAGGTTGTGTAATCACATGCTAAAGGGATAAAAGAGAATATAAATTAAAGAAGGTTCTCCTCGGCCTTCCCTCTTACCGTTATAAGCCAAAAAGTATATTCCATATTGTTTCCATTGGACGCAAGCCGCACACCACAGGTTGCTGTGCCCAACACCTGATAGCATGGTACCGTCACATATATATTGAGCAGGTGGTCAAGTATTTATATCATTTAAATCGAATAAGTCAGCGCAAGCGTTTAAGGGAGAAACGCTAGATGAAAAAGGAAATTTTGAAGGATAAATATCCTTTCCAATTGTTGTGTAAATGTACCTGAGAACTTACAAAAGTACAAGGGGTATGTTTAATCGAAAGCGCACGTATGTAGGTAGACGAGATTGAAAAGGGTTTTACAAGGACATTTTTCACAAAACTCAATTAAAAAGACGATACAATTTAATTTCGCAAAACATTTTACACCGAAAAATAGAAACCAAACAATTTTTTAAAAAAATAAAACCAAAGAAATACTAAAACAATTTTGTAAAATTGAAAATTTTTTTCCAATTTGTTTTTCACGAGAACAAAAAACAAACTGAATGTATTGAGGTTGAATAGTTGTTAGGTAGGGGGCAAAACTTGCCGTGGCCTACTTAAATTTATAAAATTTTCAAATCAGGTGTAGAAAGAAGCAGAGAGAGGGAGAGAGAGAGCAAGAGGGAGAGAGAGAGGGAATACATGTAATGGAATGCAGTTGGGCTTGTTTGTCCTTTACCTGATTATCAACAGATGCAATAAATAAATATGAATTATGCGCATTACTTCGCATGGCTGTATAACTTTGAGATGCACACACATACACATACACAAAGCTGGCAAATTCCTCTACCTCTCTCTCTCCCTCGACCAGCTCTGCATGTTTGCATGATGTCGAGTGCCTGCTTTCTTCCTCCCTCTCTCTCTCTCTCTCTCTCTCATCTTCCACTCGTATCCTTAATCTATTTAATTCAACCAAGCAACCGTGCCAGCTGTTTGTGGGTGTGTGTGTGTGTGCGTTGCCTCACTTTGGCATTATCAACTCATAAATATTTATTGAATTTTAAGAAATTTTCAAAAAATGGTTTCAGTCCAGTCCAAAGTCCAATCGACCCAATCTCTGGCGACTTGGGGGCCCATCAACACATATCCGTCATCGATTCAACTTCTTAGCAACGTTATGCAACCTCATTCCCCACCATATTCCCTTACTCCCCCTATCCCTCTCTCTCTCTCTCTCGCTCTCTTTCTCCGTTGCGTTTGCATTCTCTTATTTGGATTATAATTTTTTCCATTTCACATATGAATGCGTTCGCTGGCTTGGCTGGCCCTCGTCTCGTCCCGTCTCGTCTCCCGCCCATCTGCCTCTCCTTCAGTTGCTCGGGTTGTACTGTCGTCTGGCTGTCCACTTGTCAATTTCCATTTTCGTTTTCATTTCCCCAGAAACAGTGGAAAAGCCAGCGCAATCCTTTCCGGCACTCGCGTCCGGCATTCTCGCGTTCTTGTTGCAGCCGCCTGCGCAAATCAAATCGCATTAGAAATTGGCGTACAGCCTGGAGAGACCTTTGAAATTAGTTCGTTATGGTAGGTAAATATTGCTTGAAAATGCTATAAATACTAGACAACTTGTGCGAAGTGCGCGCGGTAGTTACTTTTTTATAGATCAGGCTCACAATATGCTCCATAAAGGAGACGAAACTTGAAAGAATAAATTTATAAATACTTAAAAATACTAAGAAGGTTGTAAAACTTCAATATATCTGATATATAATTTATAAAATCACTAAATCTAAACTAAAAAATACCAAATCAGTAATAAATTCTATTTAACCAAACAAATACTAAGCAAAAATAGAAAAAAATAATAATAAGTTTTATTTTATTAATCGTGACTAAGTTTTATTAGACATATGTACATATATTTTATAATTTTTAATAATTTTTTACCCGGGATTCGAACCCGGAACCCCTGTATAATAGTCGCCTCAGACGACTCAACTACAGGGGTCGCCAAAATATAGAAGTAAAACTTTCAAATAAATAAGAAAATGTAATCTATCTTTTCCAACAAAATATTTTGATATGTTAATTAAAATTGAAAATATACAAAAACACTAAATATCTACTGTTAGTATTATCTAGTTGATTTCTCGCAATATTTTCTAATTGGTCAATATGCAGCATAAACACGTAACACACTCATCACATTTGTGTTCAAGGGTATTTACAGTTATCCCCAACTCCAATTGGTCACAGAGGGATTGGGTAGGAGCTGGTGGAGTAGGTGGGAGGGAGGGGTAACATCTCTGTAAATAACGGTACATTGCCAGGCAACAAAAGGGCCAATTAGCCACGGTAGCAGTAGCAGTAGCAGCAGCAGCACTTGGCGTTGTGGCCTGAGTTCGATGGGGATTAAGTGGCAAAGGAAGAGCAGATAAGACAGTACCAAGTACCAAGAAGGAGGTTGTGGAGAGGGGTACCCTTTTCAAACCTCACCGGAATTGAAAGCAGTGCCAATTGGGACACCTGAACACCTTATGTTGTAATTATCAAATGAACTTTGACCAAGCTACGCGACCAATCTGCTCTTTGCCATTTTAATCGCATTAAATACTCACATTGCTACGATACAACGATAATTTCAGTACCTTGCCGGGACCCTCTCCCTCCCTCTGCAACTACTCACGGAAGCTAAGACCTCCCATACAGACACAGACACACACACACATACAGTATACAATTGCCACGCCCATTTACCCGCAAAATGCAAAATTAACTTGTTGATGTGACGATGTGCATGGCTGCCGCTAAGGGAGGTAGGGAGATGAGATAGTCACGTGGAACCCGTGGAAAGGAAGCAGGGTGTTCAAGGGGGGGGTAGAGAGTTTGAAAATCGTTTCGTGTTCGAATCTTATTAGTGGTTTATAATTACAATTGTATACAGGCCAATTACGTTACGAGACAAAGCGTATGCCAACCACACACACACACACACACACACACATGCACAGCAGGTGTGTGTGTGTGTGTTACTAATTAACCAACGTCAGAACTGGCCGTTAAGTGCTGCCTGTGTGCGTGTTGCAAGCATCTCGATAATGATGTTCATTTCGTAAGCAAATCTCATAACAGACACAACTCTACACCTCTCTCCCCTAACCCCCCGCACACCCACTCACATATACACATAATCATGGAGACAGCAATTTATGCATATGTAATTGTATTTGTATTTGTTGCATAAGTTAGCGCACAGAGATAACCAAGCAACCAAACTTCTCGACCAACCCCCTTCTCATTCCTCCACCGCAGTGTACCCCCCTCCCTGCTGCTATGCCTCTAAAGGGAGTAGCTAACGGCGCGCAGGGGGTGGGCGGAGGGTAGGGAGTTTGGTGGCATAGCTGCCACTTGACTGCCACTATCCAAAGTGTGTTTTGTAATTGAATCCACGTCTGAAATCCGTCTGTGGTCGATAATTTCATTTTAGGCCCCATTTTGAATACAAATTACAGCTGTTGGGACACGCGCACACACACACACATACACATATGCACCCCCACACCCCCAGACATACTCATGCAGAGCTGCTGCCCTGAGCACGTCCCAATGCAACCGCCAACCAAGCTGAGCTCCCTCTCTCGCTCTCTCCCCATCTCATTGTTGTAGTTGCATTCGCTGCGGAAATTAGAACGAGTTGCCATCGCTTGGCAGATTGATCAGTCACAAAGCGGATTGATGGATGCAATATGTGGTACATGTATCGGTTCAGTTTCCTTCAAGAATTCCCTCAGTAACAAGCTTAACACGAATTTCCTTTGTCTACTTATGATCGTGTTAACTTTCTATTTAGCTACCTTCTCTTTTATTTAGCTACCTCCTCTTTTCATTTAGCTACTCCCGTCTTACAGTACAGCTAGATCTTCTATTCAGCTGGACCTTCTTAGCTTTCATTTAGCTAGACCTTTTAGGTTTGCTGCAATCTCAGCTTTTATATTTCTTGCTTAATTTGCAACTGTTCAGCTAGAGCTTAAATTATGCAAGAATTCGCTAACTTGCTTTACCTGTAACTTTAACTTGGAATTCAGTAAAGTAAACAACTCTCTGTTTTGGCTAGAGAGCTGCAATTAGCTGCAATTTCAGCTATTATGTCCTTGCTACCTTTACAACGGCTTAGGTAGATCTTTTAATTAGGTAGACAGTAAGAACTTTGACCGATATTTGCACTTCTTATTTTGATTTAGTAAAATGTAGCTAGACTTTTGAACTTAATTTAGTTTCCCAGATACATCAACCAACATTTCTTATCATTTAAATTTGGTTAGACGAAATTTAAACCTTGATCTTTGAGGGCCCTTCTTTTTTTACTAACTAACTAAATTGTTCTTCCGAAGTTCATTTGGTTATCCTTTTGTGTATCGCTTTCCCAACCTGTTAACCTTTTTGCCTTAACCTGCCTAACAGGAAACGACATTTCCTGCATTAAGACTCTCCGAAAACCACAGAGAGCTCACTTCAGTGCGCTGTGGTTTATGGGACACTGTGTACTACAAGTATAACAAAGAGGATAGCTATAAAACATCTGTGTTTGTTAACAGAAAAGAGATTTCCCACATGCGCATGCGTCGTAATCAAAGAGAACATAACTGTAGGGAATGAGAGAAAAGAGCGTAGAACTGTTAACTGTAAATGGGAATTGATTGTGCTGTTAGCGGAAAGTGACGCTAATCAAATACCGTCGTGATTTATGATAGTGCCACAAGAGAGACTAAGAGAGCTCTAAGGGTTGCAGCTCTTATACGATGGGTGCGTGTCTCGACTAAGAAAGAGATACCCAAGCATAATTACAGCTAGAAACCCGCCAATTGAGGCAAAACTGCTAAATTTGTATTAAGATATTAATAAAATAAATAAGAATTTTACCTTCTGCCTACAGCTGGACTAACTGTTATACACGCTGGTATAACAGCTGTTATACTCTCCTCTGTTCTTTTTACAGCTAAAGAGGGAACATCTTGTTTTTAAGAGCATATAAGCTGCTCTTCACCGCTGTTATCTTAACATTAACAGTTCGCTGCACTGTTAACCGTCGCATAACTGTTATATTGCGCCTGACGGGCCACTAACAGTACAGGACATTGGTGAGCGACCACAGAGAGTCGCTAGAATAAGCAAGATAAGCGCCGCTTTCAAATTGCCCCCAAAAATAACGTTAAGAGTTTGATTGAAACATAACGTTTATTATGGATTTGCTCTTCACACACAGACACACACACACGCACATGATTACCGGTAAAAAAAACTTGGCTTTTTTTTTGGCAAATCATAATCGAAAACTTACAAAGAAAAACTAAAGCCAAAACTTGTTGAATACGTTGAGAGTTTCGGCTACGTTTGCTTTCTTTCTAGAGCCCCTTCTCCCCCTTTACGCACGCCTCTGCTTTCGTTTAGAAATTCAATATCTATGCATGCAGTTTGTGTGTGTGTGTCTGCATGTGTGTTGCCTCGGCTGCCTGAGCGCCTAAAAAGCAGACATAATTAGTTTACGCCGAGATTTTTGCGTCTCTTATGGCGCAGCACTTGGCCTGCCTCTGTCACGCCTCCCCACCACCCCTCCCAAGCGCCTCACTGTCTTCCGGCCACAGAAGTCCTGGCGACACTTGCTGCGAAACGAAATTTATTAAAGTCTTTACTTTCATTCATGAGTTCCAACCACAACTATGGACCATAAAATCTGTCGAAAGGGTGATAAAATATAATCTAATAAACCGTTGCGAAATATCCTCTCGGACTTTATTGGCTTTAAGCGTGGGTCCTTGCGCGAATCTCTGTGAACTTGCTGCAACTTGGAGTTTATAAATTTGAGCGCAGTGCAAGCTGTTTTCACTTTTGGAATGTCTTTTATCTGTGGAATATATTTTTGGATAACGTACACGACTTATTTATTGACTATTATAGCTTGTCATATCGTACGTTTATAACTCTGTTTAGGTTTCACTTTCCACATGCTAACGTAGACTGACAGTAAGTGTCATTGACAGCCATATGTGTCTGATTGGGGAAGTATAACATTGAAATATGAATAGAAATCGGAAATTGAAAGAGTTGTTTGTACGTAAGACACGAGTCATATTTTTGGCTGCAAATTATTTATATATGAGGATTTGCTAACCTGTTGTAGAACTTATTTCATATGTCATATGTTGGCCATACATATGACATGTAAAGACTTGGTTAAACTTGTCTTATTGGGCAAGTACGACTATATGACAAGCTATTGTTGAAATATAGATATACCATATATATGCCATATGTTACCTCTTTGCCTGACGTATGACACATATAAAACTCGTTATTGGAGAAGTATGACAATATGACAAACTGTTGTTGACATACAAATTGAAATGTTTCATGTTCCACCTGTTCGTCATACGTATGGCACATATAGAGCAAATTAATTATAGGTATGGCATATTAAGAGCTTGTTAGTCGGATGTCTGACACAATTTCTTATATGACGCTTTAGTAAGTAAACATCCCCAATGTGTAATTAATTGTTATATGGTTATATGGTACATTTCATTTCTTGTATTCTGGTAATGATATGCCAATTTTGTTGCCATGTCTCATATTGAAATTGTTGTATGAATTTTTAAATTGTTTCATATTTTACAAGTTCAGCTTAACTTCTCTGCTTTGTGTATCTGCCTCTCTTTCTCTCCTCCAATTCTCTTCGTAATTCTCTCAATTCCTGCTAGATTTATTAGGCTCAATAATTGTAAAGAATGTGCACGAAAACTGTTCACATTTGGCTCCTAACAGTCGCCATATAAATCATTCATTTGCATGTACACCCCTTACTGCTTCTCTTCTTCTTCGTTCTCCCCTTCCTTTCTGCCTCTTTCTTCTTCCTGTTGGGCCTCTTTGCTGCCATTCTTTGCTGCTTTATCCTGTGCGTTATTGATGTACATTAAGAAAAGTGCTAAAATATTAAAGCTAATTGTATGCAAGATATGATTTTTATTCACAACGTGCGAGTGTGCGAGGTCTCTCACAGTACGAGTGTGTATGTGGGAGTGTGTGTGTATGGGTGGTTGGAAAAATCAAAATTTTACGCTCGGCTACACATTCCTAAAGGCTGCACAAAGTTACAGCAAACGCGAGCGGGACGAAGAGAGCAGCCTTTTGGAACGGGGTATTGGGCCAAGGGTCGCCGGGTTGAAGGTTGGGGCCGGATGTGGCGGATGAGAAGGAAGGAAGATGAAGAAGGGGGTGTGGGGCACATGTGTGTGTGTGTGTGTGTGTGAGTGTGTAGTGGTGTGTGTATCTATGTATATGCGCTTAAGTGCGTGTTTATGGCGCAATAAAACAGACCCTAACAGGCTTGCACACTCCCGCACACACACAGTGGTATCTGGCAGCCAGCAACACACACACACTCTTGCGCACAGTGGCTGCTGCTGTTGCTGCATGCTGCCAGCCAAATGAAGCAACCGAACGAGCCCCAAAAAGCAGCCACAAACCGAACCGAACCCAGACACGAGCCAAAAAGAGCAGCCAGTCTCACTGGCTGCCTGGTAGTCTTTCCCATACGTCTGTCCCTCTGTCCCACTGTACCGCTGTCCGCTCCACTGGCAGTCTGGCAGCCAGCATCTTTGGCTGTGTCTTTCCGCTTGTCTGCGGCGCATTTATGACTTCCACACACACACAGACAGACTCTCACACACGCTCCGAGCGAGAGTCATAGACTGTGCACAGCCTGCATATAGGCGCATAGACATATGTCTTATCACACACACCCACACACATAGAGAGTGGGTGCGAGAGGGGGAGAGGAAGCAACGCTCCAGTCTGCTGTCAAATGCCATACTAAACCGATAATCCAATCATAAGTTATAGTCAAATGAGTTTGCTCTTCAATAAATTTTCGCCTACATCTTATTTTGTATACCCTACAATGCAAGCAGCACGGCGATTCGTTTGACGGTGCAGCATATCGTTAGTTATCGGTTAATCGATTGTTGTGATTTGTACTATCGATTGTTGTGCTTGGTATTATCGATTGATTGTGGTTTTCTTCGTTTGGATTTAACTACATTTTGTTTTCTTTTTTTTCGTTATTTTACCCAGCATAATCGATAGTTGTTTGAAATGCTTAGCTAACTATCGATTGTTTGTTTACCATAGATTTGTAAATTCGTATTTTAATTTTAATAAGAATGATACGATTCATATTTATCGATGTATTCTGACAATCGATAGTGAAATTTGGTACAGTTTAAAAAAACTGAAACAAGATTCCAAAGAATTAATTACGAGAATTTATCGATATTTCCATTAAAACCGATATACTTAGTTGGCTTTCTTCTGACCTGTTTTTAAAAGAGAATATTTCCGTATTCTATAGCATTAAATATTCATTAGTTTTCTTTGTTATGCCATCTCAATTTCTTTGAATAATTCAAGTTATTCCATTACTTTATTTTATCGATTCTGAAGGGTATTAAAAGTACCATCGAGCCCAGTGAAATTTAGTTCCTTTTGCTTTCCACTATTTTCCTGTTTCTATTTCTTTGATTTCGGGACTCTGGAATAAGTTTATGCGAATGTTTTGTCAGTTCAGTTGAGCCGAATTGAGTTGTGTCGGGCCGGAGGATTCGCTCTTTGCCTTTGGTGACGATGACGATGACGACGGTGACGATGATGATGATGGCGATACTGATGATATGATGCGTTTCATATGGCACGAAACCAATTAGCCAGGCAGCTGGCATTAGGCGGGTGTCGAGAAGTTGTCGGCTACTCAAATTTAACGCACTGTGCAGCGTGCAATGTGCAACACATTCAACAGCAACAGCAGCAACAACAACATGCAACAACTTACAGTCGCTGCAAATGGCAGACATTTGCACTGGGCATATCCATTCGAAAAGATAGCAAAACCACCTGCCCCGATAGCTCTGGTGTTCCACCTTGCAACGACAACCATGCTGCCACTCTTCCCCTGCCTGTCCCTGTTGCATGCGAATGCGTATGGCGACACTTAACCATTTGCTTTATGGACCCGCCGACGGCAATTGAAGCAAACGACGCCATGAAATAGCTCGACTGTGAAATGAACTGATCTGTGGCAGGGAATCGTTGCCTACCTCTCCACCCCTCTACCTCTCTTCTACCTCAGCCTTCTACCTTTAGCTCTCTTCGGTCTCTACCTCAACTCCTTTCGCGAAACTATTTGTCATAGGCTAAAGCGCAGCACTTTAAATAATGCACAATGGTTCAAGGAGCGCTTCACCAGCAGTGCTTCAGAGTGATATAACTACCAAAGTTCGCGAGCAAAGCAATTCAGATTTGATCGGAATCGTAGAGATTAGCAATAATAAACTCGATATGCAACTAGTTGAGCCTTGAGAAGAACTAGTTCCAAGCTGGTCTAGCGAGTACATTTTGTAAAGTTCTTGAATTGAAACGGATTCATGCTGGAAAGGAACTGGTTCCACTGGCAAATATAAGAAACTTAATAAGTTATGCACATCAACAATCAAGATTAAGTTTGAGATACTTCCTACTAAATGAACTAGTTCACAATTGAGTTAATGGTGGAAAATAACTAGTTGCAATGCGGTTAAGTTTTTGACATTTCCTTGTAGGAATCCGTTGTACATGAACTAGTTCATCACTATCTCATCTAAGAAACATGTTGTAGTTAAGTCTTATAAATAAAGACTTACTTTGCGATACTTCTTTCTGGGTAACAGTTCAAAAAGAACTAGATCATATACAGCAATAATAATCTCTAGTTCATTTAAAATTAGTATTTATACGAGTATAGCATTATACAAAAAGTAAATGAAACACATTTTCAAAGAACTTGTTCCAATTCGCCTTAAGCTAAAGATTTGTCATTCGTCAAAGCTAGTCAACTAGTTGATGTATTGTCCTAAGGCAACGTAAGATAATTAATTGTGTTATGTGTTCATTAGTCTCCAAAATGATAACAGTTTTAGATGATCTGGTTCAAAAATGAGCCGCAAATAATTGAGAGGAGCACACGAAATGCGCCTGAGGATAGACATGCTACAATTTTGTACATTATATTAAATCCATAGATTGGTCTAATATAACTAATTAGCTTAACGAAATGGGGAAGGTTGTCTATCTCTATGTGTGTGTGTATGTGAGTGTGCATGTGTGTGTATGGAGTGTGTGTTTCAGAGCCCAATTTAACAAACTGAGCAACATTTTGCCAGGCGAATTTCATAAACGTCGCAATATATAATATATGAATCTGTGTGCTTATATAGAAGTGTGTGTGAGTGTTGCCACTGTGCCTGTGTGTGTGTGTGTGTGTGTGTGTGTGTGTGTGGATGGCTTTTATTGAAAAACGTAATAAGCCCATGCCGCAGTCGACGTACATATGTCGCGGGTTTCCTTTTGTATTGTCATTGGCGTCGATGTCCTTGTTGTTGCCTTGTTGCTACAGTTGTTGTTGTTCTCGGTGTCGTTTTATGTGTGTATGCTGCCCTTACGCGTATGTGTAACAACTATTAGAAAAGAGCAGCAGCAGCAGCAGCAGCAGGAACAGCAGCAACAGCCGAGGAAGCCGCAACAGGAGCAACAGGATTGCTGCTGGCACTCGTCCTTTGGCTGACTTTTGAAGTTTCGCTGCCGAGGCAAATCGCCTCGTGTGTGAGTGGGCGGTGCACAGTGGTACGAAACTGGCAAAGTGGCAGCTCTAAACTGGCATACAATTTTTAAAGAAACGAACAGACGGAAAGTGCGATTTCTTTCCCATTAGAATTTTAGGAAAGAACAATATAATAAGTAACAATATAATAAGTAAACATAAATTTGTATATGTACTAAATATTATATATATAAAGCTTATACAAATCGATATTTGTATTTTAAATATACCATATACCATACATACTATATCAGAGATAAAAAATATACATATGTAGCTGACGTTAAGTGAGGTCTTTCAGCTGGAAGGTGCTGAGCAAGTCAATAAACTTTGAATATTACATAAATAAAATAATGATAAAGTTCATTTCTATAGCACAATGCAGGATAAGGAATTGTTCGATTTACATATTTTAAAAGAACTTTCTTTCTGTATTTAACGGAATACCAATAAAAATGAATAAGTTTTTATTTGTAAATGTTTTGCCAAGTGCATTAATGTATATTTTATTGCATCTTGTAACCTAATCAAGTCAAGATACATTTACAAACTCTGCCATATTACAGAAAGGAAAATTTAGATAAGGTCAAAACAAAGCAAAAATTAGTAATTTTCTAATGGCTTTGCCCCACAGTGCGACAGGGCTGACTTGAACCATGTTTTTCGACTCGCAAACGTTTATGATGTCCTGCAATTGTCCCTTTTAACAACGCATGTGTGTGTGCGTGTGTATGTATTGGTGCACTCTTCTTTTGTTACAACGATTTTTGCGCAATTTCTTTTGTGCTTTGTGCGGTGCTGCGGCTCTGCTGTCATAACTGTCGCTCTTTCTGTTGTCCAGGACTAAGGACGAGCTGCAGGACGTGGCCGACGTCGCAGCTACTGCTACTGCTGCTGCTGCTGCTGCTGCTGCTGCTGCTGAGCACATGCAATTAGTGCCAAATGTTTCCATATTTTTGCACACACACTCGCAGAGTGTAGAACGAGCCGAGCCGAGTGTGTGTCCAGTGCACAGTTGACCACAGCATTGCGAGCAGCGTGCAGCATTTCACTGACAAAACATCGCAACCGCCTCACCCCGCATACTAGTATGGGGTGGTGGTGTTGGCGGGCAGAGGGGGGGCGGATGCTACGTAGCACCCTGTACACCCGCAACCGCAGCAATCGTCCATGGCTCGACACAGGGCCAGAGAACAAAAAATGAGCAACATTTTCCGTTTCATTGTTGCCAGCTGACAGCAAAATAGAGCAGAAATCTACGACGCACCGCAGATATCCTACGAGATTATGAACTATTTTCATATTTGTCGATAGTAATCGATTACAATTAGTCTGATATGGCATTGTGTGATAATTAGCTAAATATTTCTAGGGATTCTTCAAATATTTCAAGAAACCTTATTATTCAAAGCGCGGCAACAGTTTCTGAACTATCGATAACAATGTTATCGATTGGTACAGTCAACGATACATTATTTTTACTTTATTTTGTGCATTTACTTTACCTTTGTTATAAAACTCACGTTATTTGCTATTAGTAATCGATGTTAATTGATTAATCGATATTCGATTAATTGAATTTCATAAATTTCAATTGAAATAGATAGTTTCCAGGCGTTATATAATTGATATTTCCCGTAAAAGATATAGCAGAGCACCCGAAATTGTAAAAAACAAAAGTATTTCCATATTTTATCGACTACATTTATCGATAACAACACGTTCAGAAGTCAATACGTGTTTGACATTTAGCTGTATAGGTTTGTTAAAGTTTTGCTACTGATCTCTAACAGTAATCGGCTAATTTTTATCGATAAGCGATAGTTACTTTTACAGTGCGATATTTTCAATAGCTATTCAATTGCCAGCAGCAGTGGGAGCTTTGTCAAACTATCCAGAAACCGATAAAGGGTATACGATATGTCCAAATTCTGTGAGTGCTTTGCGGCTCCCCCAATCCCCCCTTCCCTTGCTCCTGCTCTCCGGAAGGCGAGTGGCCCAAGTGCCGGGCGCCTGACTGTGTAAACGGCCGTAACATTCTGCACACATAGTCTCTCTCTCTCTCTCTCGCTCTCAGTCTAGCTGTCCCTGTCGCACTGTATGGTTAATTATACATTTTGCATACATACATGTGTGTGCGTGTGTATCTCTCTTTGTGTGTGCACATATCCGATTTCGTCCGTCCGTCGATAACAATATGCGTCGAAATATTTTTTGGGGTCTCTTTTGTGTTACATGCATCGTTCACTTCATAATTTCGTAGCTATTTTTAGGCTTTTGCCGCAGGAAGTGCGCTCGTGACGACAACGACAACGACGACGACGACGCTCCTGCTTTGCTCTCAACAATGCCCCGGGACCAGTTCACTGGCCCAGTTATCTATTGTTAACCATGGTTGTACACACACCCACACGCACACTCACGCAACAGCCTGTCCTGACATGCATTGATTCCTCTGGCCAGGCACAACTTGAAGGTCTTCGATAGAATATTCCACTCGCTCTCTCTCTTTCTTTCTGCCTCTATATTCTATATTTCTTTTTTTTTCATTTCTATTTCATCCTCCATTGTGACATTATTACGATTTTTCTGCCTCGCACCCCCTCTTGCTCCACCCATCACAATAGCTTTTCAGCTTTTGCAGTTTTCAAGTGCGGCTTCTGTTGCAATTTAGAAGGATTTTCCCCAAGAAGCTTTACTCTGCGTTCATTAGCATGGAAGCTTCTTTCCTCCTCTTATTTTTTGTAATTAAAATATTTCGATTTTGATTTAGAGTGAAGACTTTGAGTGGAAAGTTATTGGTAATTGATGAGATTTTCAATATTCAAAAAGAATATTTTATATTTGAGTGGATTTTTGAATTGTAGAGAGGAATTTTCTTAAATATTTCAATGGTTCGCTCCTTGGCAACATGCAATTGATTTTGCGCAGGCGAAAATTTGGATTTCATTATAAGATAAATATTTATTTTAGTAAATCCCAGAATATTAAAAATATATTGAAATTCGGTACGACAAGGGAAATCAATTCCTTTTTTATTATTGTTCCACACAACAACTTAAGGTTTCATTCATTATATTATAAACTAGCAAGATAGTTTCAGCTTATCGTATGTATGCATGTATGTATATTCTTAAAATAGGTTTTCTCAATTGATCCTTCCAATTTCCTTGGGTTTTGACAATGGAAACACGAAACTACACTGTGGATTTCATCTTTCAGCGCAGTTCCTTCCTCTCCTTAGTTTCTTCATGATGCTTGCAGCTTATCTCTCTTCTTTACTCCTCACTTATCTTTAGCTGATATTTTTCTTTAGCACATTATTCATGCTTTCTTCTTCTTTCGCTGGCAAATTCTTCAATTTGTTTGCCTTGGCTTAGGCTGGTTAGCGCTCGCAAGTGCCGCGCTGTGGCAGCTCTTCACTCCGCCGTGGGGTTATATCTCCTTCCCAAACACCTTCTACGTGCTCATCCCCCTCCCCTGCTCTGCCCTGCCCCCCTTGCGTATGCCCTTGTTGCTTCTCTCACACTCTCGCGCTGGGAGTTTTCAACGTTTAGTCTGCTGCATCATTTATCATGTGAAATGCGCCAGACACACAGCGGCCAATCAGACCAGCCCCAGGACTAGAGAACTACGTATGGTATAACACCCCCCTATGCAGGCCGGGGCTGACTATGGGCTATGGCAGACCGACAGCTGCACTGGATGGCTGTGGATGTCGGGTTGTCCTGGTGGTGTCCTGGTCCTGACCGTGGCCGTGGCCCTGGCTTCGGCATCGACTATGGCTCGACGGCTTTGGCCCCATAAAAACAAGTGCAAATGCAATTTGAAAACAACATTCCTGAGGCGGGGTAAGGGGGGGTTGGGGGAGTAGGTCGACTTGCTGGCTCGGGGCCCATGGGCTTAACGGTATTTGGTAATTAATAGGCCATATAATGTACGATATGACTCTCTCTGTGTGTGTGTGTGTGTGTGTGTGTGCGTCTGTGTCTGTTCCCGGGCAAGTCGACTGTGCCATACACAACAACAACAGCAGCAACACCTACCCCCTGCCACGCCCTGTCCTGCCTCTGTCCGTTTCCAAGAGCTTTTTATGATTTAAATTGTGCGCCTGAAATACAATAATAACTCCGGGCACTTGGCAAACAAATAAATTAATTGAGCTGCTCTCGCTCGCCCGCTCACTCACTCTCTCCCTTCCTTTCTGTCTCTTTCTTTTCGTAATAGAAAGAAATATGAAGTGATAGAAATTCAAACCCAACCAACTCCTGCCATCCCCCACCGCCTTCCGCGCAGTCCGGGTTTCCATTTCCAACATCGACCCGCATGCATTGAGCAAATTTAATTGAACGACCGCAGCAGGAACTCGTTTCGGGGCCCCAGGATCAGACAACTATTAGCAGCAGCAGGAGCAGCAGCATGTGTGGCAGAGGCGCAGTGCACAGTGCGGATGGGGGGTAGTTTGCTGGCAGTGTGGGTAAGTGTGTGTTGTGCCACGTTTGTGTTGTGTGTGTGTGTGTGTGAGTGGGTGCGTGTGTTTGGCTGCATTTCAATGGCATAAAAGGCGCATTTTTATTGCAAAACAACTAAGAATGCAGTTGTGCAGGGTATGCACGACTATCAACTGCCCTAGCGGATGTCGAGTAGTGACAGAGAAAGGTGTGGCTCATTGGGTTGTCATAAAACTGCAGGAACTTCATTTGCATGGACTGGGAAGTTTATTATAATGTAATTTGGAAAATATTGGAACTTTATAGCATATAACAAAATTATTATAATATTATTTATAAAATGTTTGTTCAAGTTCATAAATTCTCAATGTTCATAGTAATTTTCTTCAAGAACTGCATAATTTCAGTTCCTAGAATACAAAAAGAAAATGTACTATTTATTCAAAAAATTGTATAATTTTGTAGGATAAATTTAAGGCTAAAAGTGTCAGATAATGTAAAAATATATTATTTTCATAAGAAACTTTTAATTAGTGAATTTAGTTTGAATATTATTTTTTATCTATAATATTTCCTCGTTTTCTATAGTAAATTTGTATATATAATATTTAGTTCGATATCATTAAAGCTCTAATTAGTATCGCGCAACAGCATACCCATCTGCTCTGCACACTCCATGTCACGTACAGGGTATTGCAAATTTTCAAATGCAGCTGTTGCAAAAATTATTTATTTGTATTTCGCTCGCATGTTGTTCTAGCACTACGTGCCATGTCCATAAGTCGAATAAATAAATCATTAGAAAACAAATATGCAGATAAAGTCAATCGGATGAGCATGGAATAGTGGATTCAATCTTCGTACATAGTGTGTGTTGCTATATTTTATATGGCTACAGCTATAACTATTCATTTGTCTAGTTGGCAAGATAAGTTAAGATAAATGGCATTAAGTAATGAAGTGGACAAAGTATATGGAGAGTATGAAATGTTGTTAATAAGAATAATAAGCTGGCACTGAATGTGGAATAGAAATATAAATAGAAAATAGAAATTCATTCATTCATATTCCATTGTGTACTGTGCACTGATTACCTTAATTTCTGAAATTTCCGAGTGCTTTGGTATTATTAATTAACGCACGAATACAGCGCAGGATACTCAATTATGTTCAGTATATTAATAGACGAAACATTTCCGAATTTAATTCAAAACAAAATCGCGCTCGCTCTATTTGAAATTGTAACACCACAAATAACATCATAAAATTTGCGGTTAAGGGTTGTTCAAATGGGTTAGGGTTGTTACGCACACCTGCGCTTGCATAATTACAGTATGTGTATTTGTGTGTGTGTAGTGCGAAATTGAATAAATGGATCGGAATATGAGAAACATATTGTGCAAGCAACATTATATTCAAAGTGGAACTAATGAAAATTACCAAAACAGGCAGCTACAAATTGATACACAACAATTCTGTTGGGTTTGTTTTAATAATTAATGAGATGAACCGGTTCGAAGAGTGGTTCTATGGATTTAGTTGTGTTGGAAATCTGACAATATTGAACAAACTTGTAAAGATAGTGCATTTTTTACTTAAGTTAAGTATTTGAATCAGTTTAAGAGTGGTTCTAGAAGTGGTTCAGCATGATAACATAAAGAATTAACAAATCTTTAGAACAATTCCCGAAAGCTATTTATATTTGTGCTCAACTGATGCTCCAGTCAATAAATAGAAGTTGAACCAGTCTAAGATGGGTTCAGGAAATGGTTCAAGAAGTGGTTCAGCCTGACACATAATACACCAACATATCTTTAAATTAAACTTAGCAGCTCTTGGATGTCTGCTTAACTGTTATCCAAGTATACCAATACAGATTTTTTGAACCGGTTCACAACTGATTCAGCTTAAAAACTGACATAACTTTCGAAGGTTTGTACCATTTAAAGAAAACTCTTTGCATATTGATCAAACTTCTGTTTTTGTCGACAGACGCAAGTGCTGTGAACCGGTTCGTAAGTGGTTCAGCGTCATAACTCAGTGAGGCTTAGTGCTAAACTGCTGGGATTAAGCACGCTGGCTCGTTATACGAAACTGCAACTAATCCTCTAATATCGTTTCGTTTGTTATTGCGAATTCCAAACTGTATCGAAGTAATGAACCCTAGACGAATCAACAGAATTTGCGGTTGAACATTTTAATTTGCATTGGAATTATGATGAAGTATAAAAGCAAAATTATGCAAACTTTCAACTTATTTAATAGTTTTGCCACAAAGGCGAGAAGGGGATTGGGGGTTGGGAGAGCGTAATTTTGATGAGCCTCAGATTTGGCTGGGGCTTTTTCAAAATGTGCTGTGCGTGTGGATTTCTCAGCTTGGCGGGTATGGGTTTTATGGGATTTATCGGGGTTTATGCTGTGTGTTGCCGCCGCACATAAAATGCCAATGAAATTGAAGCGCCTTAATGTATGCTTTTAATTAATAAGTGTGCGCATTTATTGTTGCATCTCTTGCTCGCCCTCTCTCTCTCTTTCTCTATCTCAGTCTTTCTCGCGCCGTCCAAGCGAGTCTGGCTTCGTTTTTAGCGATTTTCATTTATTGGGCAAACATTTGCAGCCATGTGGTGCAGTGTATGTGTGTGTGCGTACCAATAAACCCATCAAATGTTTGTAAATTAATTTTGTGCTCATCACGGCTGTTGTTATTGGCTTTTAATGCGCATTTATGCTGACGCCTTCTCGCCCCCTTTTTTCCCTAGTCAGCCTTTTTGCTGCTCTTGCTGCTGTTTCTCGTCTCTCTCTCTCTCGCTTTGGGCATTTCTTTCCAGCTTTCCCTTTGGCTTTTCCTTTTGCTTTGATGACTTTAATCATTTGCGCCATATGCGTGCCAATAATGACGTCATCGGTTGCCATATCGAGTGACTCCACTCCCTCTCCAGTATTTTGAGAGTGCGATAAATCAATCATGTCTGTGCATGTTTGAGTTTACCAAGTTCTCTGTGCTCATTACATCAAGCAGATGCAGATAATCCAACTGTTTTCTTTTGGAAATTAGCTGGAAATAATTGCATATTTTTCTTGCAGCCTTTTGCAATTGGGAATCTTCAAATATATGGCCAAGAGTATATTGCAGAAGGTTATTTAACTCTGACATCTCCGACCCTACTATGTAAAGCATATAAGTAACTATATGCTGATTCAGCATCAACAGAAAAATCGAACTGTCTATCTTGGAAGACGTGCTTCTCATTGCTGCCACGCTGTGAATAAATCGAAACAATTCAGATTGGATAAATCGAATAATTGGATATCGTATAGTTGCCATATAACCTATCGGCGATTTTTGTTATTTTTCACGATATTACACCCAAGTTTACTTAATCGGTATTAGTCTATAAAAAGTAAATAAAATGCAGTCAAAATTAGATTTTATAACATATTGGTGCCATAAAAACGAGTTTTTATGGGAACAATAAGTTAAGAAAATAAAGATCTTCATAGAGAAAGTTTCATATGTTAAGTCATCATACAATATTATTTATTATATATTATACACAAATAAGTAAGATAGGAACGATCGGAGAAGTTAAAAGCCTGCCAAGGTATTAAACTTGGACATGCGTAAGGTTTCAATTATGTTCTCAGAAATCTTTCTGTAGAGTTCTATATTCTTTTCTGTATGCTGTCATGCTCTCCGGCTGATTTCTCTGCTGCTGTCGCTTGAAGTTGTATTCTTCCCCTGCCTTTATATTTTCTTTTTCTCTCTCTCTCTCTCTCCCTTGTTTTTTTCCCTTCTCTCTGTTTTCATATTCACTGCTGCTGCTGCTGGTGATAATGAGGATGATGATGCATCATTAGGTTGGGCTAATTTTAATTACGCCAGCGCCTAAATTGCTGCTATCATTTTTAATAATATGCCGTGTCGCCGTCCACCCGCTCTGCTCGCTCTCTCTTTCTCTTTCTTTCACACACACTTGGCTTGTTTGTGTTAACTTTTGCAGCTGTTGCGATGAAGTTCTCCTGCTCCTGCTGCTGCTCTCATGCCATGGCAACCAGCAGGGCCCAGCACAAAGCCAACAAATTATGCACTTACACACACTGGCACACACACACACACAGAGACTCACACACAACTGTTTGAGTTATGTATGTGCACTTGACTCTTTTTTCACGTTTCTCTTTTTTCTGTTCTGTTGGTTCCTTTGAGGCAACGCGTCGTTGTCTGCGCTGGGGCTGCCTGAGCTGGCCGGGTTGGTCTGGGCCCGGCTGACATCTTCTTACTCCATTTGGGGCGCTGTCGTGTTAATTTAGCGCGAAATATTTGACAAGATGACGCGCTGCCTCGTTGCTGCTTGTCGGCGGAGCAGTAGCAGGTGACGGAGAAGGAGACGAAGGCAGAGACAGGCTGCACAATTTGCCGCCTTCCTTGCTAGACAGGCAACGTCTGCTGTGTAATGATCGAACAGCGTCCCGAGCTGTCTGTCTGTGTCGCTCCTCATGTGCATGTGTATGTGTATGTGTGTGTGGCAACTTATAAATCGATATGAGTGTCTGTTGCACACACACACATCTTACACTTCTCTGACATTCGATAGCGTCTCTCGTGTCAGTTGCTCTGGCATCCTTTAAGCTCACTCTCCTCTCGCTGTCCTCGATTGTCCTGAGATTGAGCTGTGCGCTCTTTAAGTGATTTGATCTCCAGCTAATTCACAAACAATCCACACTAAAAGCCACAAGCATCTTATGACAGCTACTTGGCTTCAGCTACAGCTACAGCTTCAACTTTAGCTGCAGTTTTGGCTGTTGGTCGAAAGGATTTGCAAATATGTAAGGATATTTAGTGACTACCTTACATGTGTTGCACTTATCTAGTGTAATCTTGTCTGGGCTTAAGCTTTAAGTAGACTCAAATTTCAGCTTCGTAGCTCTTTTAGTTGTCGAGTTATGCCGCTGAACCACTTTGTGAACCGGTTCGCAAGGGATAAGATAAGTTTTTCTACGGTATTCGGTGTTTTTAGGCTAATAGTTTGCTAGTTTATAGCTAAACAAACTACTCTAAAATTATTTTTGAAGTGTGATTTGCATTTCAGCTGCATCTGAACCGGTTCAAAATCACAAAACAGATTTTTAACATTAGATTTGAATCTTTATGAAGACAACTTACAGCAAATTCATATAATTATATATGTTCTAACACAAAACCCTTAACCTGAACCATATAACGTATTGCTAGACCCAATAAGTTACTGCCGAACCGGTTCGCTAGAAAAATAGTTGAGCAATTATTGATAGATGAAGTAATTTATAAAACTGTCTAACAAACTCCAAGCTACTCGTAGTCTACAAGATGTCAGTGCTTGCAGTGACTCAAAAACATCAAATTTGCTTGATGAACCAATTTGTGAACCGGTTCGCAGAGACGACAAAGTTCAAAATAGACTGAAAGTGTCTTCGTTCCGTAATGTGATTCGAATGCATTCATATTGCATTCAATTATTCGTTAGTTACCACAGACACGACCACAAAATCAACGCCCAAAGAAATGACGAGGGTGCCGTCGTAGGAGGTCGAGAACAGAGGGATATACAGGGTAGAGGAGAATAGAGGGTAAACCTCAGAGCGACAGACAGAGTCATTTATAAAATTTGCAGCAGAACGTGTTAAATGGCGTCAATATTAAAAGTTCAAATATGACGCTGACAAGGACGAGGACGACGACTACGACGAGTACGAGGACCAGGACGAGGACGAGCATGAGTACCAGGACGAGGTATAGAGTACACTAGAAATAGGGAAAAAGGGAATGGCGGATGAGGGGAATGAGGCATGGGCGATGGCGATGGCGATGATGATGATGAGAACGTAGAGCGTGGAGCGTATAGAGTGTAGACGGCAAGAGGCGAATCAACAAACGTTGCCAGCTATTATCGTTGTCGCAACATGACACACACACAGACACATAGAGAGACTCACACACACACATGTGTGTGTTGCTCATCATCTTTTGGCGTTAGCAAGTGCTTGGCGGCAACTTCCAACTTCTAATGGCGGCATTATGCAGACCCCTCCTTGCCCCACACCCTCTTCGCTGCTGCCACTGGCGCACCCAATTGACACCCCGCGCTAACGTCAACCGTTCGACGGAGTTGCACAATGGTCAAAGTAGGTAAAGCAACGGCTAAATGCTACACAATACGTAGTTTACTCAAGCACATATGGTTTTTTAGAGGTAATTTATAGAGTTTCATATAAAAAGAAGTAGTTTAAGTAACATCTTCAAGTGACAAGTGGGTATGGCTAAATTTGCAATGTATCTTAAGTTAAATCACTGCTACAGGCATCTGTTTATAAAGTTTACATACTCCAGCTTTGGTAGTTCTAGAGACTAGTTTTTTGTATATCACAGTGTTTAGTGTATGTGGCTGAATTTTGAAATATTTTCCAGCTGCTTTACTGTTAGATAAATCTGTATACAAAATTTACTGACTCCAGCTTTGGTAGTTCCAGAGATTGAGCTAGTTTTTCGAATAATCAAAGCCAAAATATAATGAGGCTCAGTTTACGAAGCATCTCAAGCTACCTTGCGACTAGAAAAATAGCTTGGCAAAACTTACTACTATTACTACCTAGCTATTTTAGATGCAAAGATCTAGCTAGTTTTTTGAAAGCCATTAGTGGATGTGGCTTATCTTGCGAAATATCTCAAGCATTCTTACTGTTAGAAGCATCGCCCTGCCAAATTTACTAGCCCTAGCTTTGGTAGTTCCATAGATCTAGCTAAAATAAACCTGAAAAATAATTGAAATGAACATTTTTGAAAATAACTTAAGTGTTTTTAATGAAGAAGAACGAACTGGAAATGAAGAAACTGTGATATCAAATATACCAACCACTGTGCACTGTGTGTCTCTGACCAAAATGAAAATGAAACTGTTGCGAAATCCCATAAAACGGCCAAAAAGCTTTTGTAAATGACGCCAACAGCTGTCGATGGCGAAAGCAGACAACGTAGCTGGCGCCCCAACAAAACAAACTCCCGTTTCCCCGCCCCGTCGTTCAGCCTCATCCCTTTAATCACACACACACACAGGCACACACATATAGTACAGCACACATATTATCCATGCGTCTCTGGTCCTGCGTTTTTGGCGCGTTTTAATAAAGCGACAATGACATTTTATGAATTTTCCACTTTGTTCTTTGCCTTTGCCATGCGCCATGTGCCACGCCTACGCGCGCACACACGCCCACAACGCGCGTAGTCCACACTTGACGCATTCCGCCTTTGGCCCCCGACCTCTGGCCCTCCTCTCTGCCCCTGCCCACAATGCAGGACAACAAGCGGCGTCCATTGTTTGTTTGTTTGGTTAGAACCGCAGCGCAGTCTCCGTTCATTGGCTTCAAATGAATTGTCATTATCTATGTGTGGGTGGTTCTCTGTGTGTGTGTTGGGGGGTGTGTATGTGTGCTTGTGCCGCCTGTTGTTGCACAAAGGCGTGTTTCAGCCGTCTTTGATATCCGATTTCATTTATAATTAGCTGCAAAGTTTACGGTTGCCATACCTTTGCTTGTGGTTGGTGCGGCCGGGTCAAGTAATTTAGTGTCATCCGCGGGGGTGTCACCGTAGTACCCCAGTAATGCCCCCCTACCTCTCTTTCCTTCTTTCCTGCTGCTTCTCCTGTTGCTGCACTGCCAGCAGCAACCCCTGCTGCTGTTGCCATCGCCTCATTGCGTCTCATATAGCACAATGCCGCAGTTAAAGTTCCGTTAAAGAGACAGAGAGGGGAAACAGAGAGAGATATATATGTATATAGAGAGAAACAGAGAGAGAGAGAGAGAGGGTGAGTAAGACAGGTAGCCTGTTAGTTAGATTTCGCAGAGATAAACTCAAGCATTAGTTGCGTTTCTGCGTTTTATAATTAAACTTCAACAACAGCTAAAAGATTTGCAGATGCTACAAATACAAATGCAATAAACTTTATTGCAATCACAGATCTTCTGCTCATTAAAATATAACCAAAGCTCAGAGCTGGCAGCAACTGAGAGATAAGAAAACTAGTTAAGTCCTGAGAGCACTTGTTGGCAAAAGAATAATCGATTATAATTGGAATTTGACTTGAAGTTAATTCGAAAATTGCCATTAGGTTATTATTAATAAATCTAGAAGTGTTAGAATACTTAAAATAACTGGAAGATAAAACAACTAACGCGAATTTTCAATCAAATATGAAAATTGAATTGTAGTTTATGTTAATTTAACTTGAGCCCTAACAATCAGCACACCTTATCATTGTTCAGCTTATTTACAACACTTACAATAATTGAAAGACCAGACAACTAATTTGGCAGGTATGTATTAACTAATTGTAAAGTTTTCGATCATTGAACAAATTTGGGTTGAGGTTTATGCCAATTTAAGTTTAACTTAAAGAAAGAGTCAACTTTTCTCTACTTTGCAAAAAGAACTACAGGGTAATGCCACTAACTGACATTTATAATTGGTGCCTTAGAATTTCCCATATGGAAAAACTCTTAAAATCCGACAGTTACTCTTAACTTTAGCACAAACTTCAATAAATCTAAGGTTCGGTTATGCATATGGAGCATTAATCTGAATAAAATTATACTTTTTACTGTTTTCTCATATAATAAAAGCAAACTCTATGTTGAGGTCAACTAAATTGTGAGCTTTAGTTAACCTGAGGTTAAACAATATTTTAAGTTAAGCAATTAACATGAAATTCAACTGGAAACATTGATGATTACCTGCCAAAATTGTTGTGCACGTTTCATTTAACCGGCACTCAAAACTAACCTCGGGCTAGGACTTAAAGTTTATTTGTCTTCCCCATACAAATTGTGTCTCTGTTTACTTTCGTCTCCTCCGACTGTCACTGTGGTGGGAGGGGGACGCAAATTGCGACAAGTTCAAGTCGAGTGGAAAGTGGAAAATTCGCGGCTCAGTTGCCAACCGGCGGCCAAATTAACAGCTAATTACGTGCAAATGCCAAATACCAGAGAATTTTAAATGCTACGTGCTGTGGACGCGGGACGGCAAAGGGGGAGGCGTGTCAGGGCTGGACCCGAAGTTTGGGCAATGTTGACGACTCGAGTGAAAGCGCGCGACGCACAAAATACTCGCAATAATAATAAAAACAAAAACAAACCAAAGGATGAGAGGGATAGGTAGAGAGAGAGTGAGAGAGACAGACAGCAATAGTGTGGGAGAGAGATAGCAATGGCCGTCGTGGCACACGTAACGGACCAAGTGCAAGGGACGATAGCGACAAGTGACAACAAAAACGTCAAACATTATTTGAATACAAAATGTCCTTGAAAAGGGTTGGCAGCATATGCTGCGCGTCCTCTTTCCCTCCCATTCTCCTCATTGCCTCCCCCCTTTCGACGCCTGTGCAGCAGCGCCCAAGTGACAAAAGTGACAAATTAGTCAATGTCGACGACACTAAAAGCGTTATGACTGCACAACGGGCAACCGCAACCCTTGTCCCAGGCAAAGCTTGGGGTTGTCTTCCTTTATTTCCTCTCCCCCTCCTCCCTCCTATCACTCTTTTTTTGGTTGGTTTTCGTTTTTTTTTTTGTAAAGGATCTATCGCTATAATTTTGTTTAGCAACAAATGTCAAGTGTCGACGGCGCAATTAAAATTCAAAGCGCAAAATGCATTTGCCACGCTCACGCACCAGTGTTGCCAATTGAATGAAGTATTTGAGCTGAAAACACAGTAAAAATATTTGTAATATATAATATATGTGAATATACAAATGTTTCCAGTAAGTTATATTTTTAAAGTCACATTTTAATAGATTTTGAGGGTAGTTACTAAATTCTGATTGCATTGGAATTTTAAGTCTAGGAATTTCCTTTAGTTTTATATTCTGTTATGGTAAATAAATTTATAACTACAGATCTTTCTAGTAGATAAAGATAAGATTTGTTATAAATTATATACAATGTTTTCAGATATTAACAACAGTTCCTAAGTTACTTTGGCAATTTTGATAGACATCGAGAACAAGCCATATCAATATCAAGAGAGTTCGCTACTGGCTAAATGTAGCCGTAGAACAGCTAAATGGCTAGCACAGACGGTGCTGATGCAGGAGGAATCTGGGGATTCAGAATCGGATTCAGATTTCAGCTGGCTCAAGCACTTGGCATAAGACACACCCGGGGACGGGACAGACACATCACACACGTAGCACACACATACAAATAGAAGCAGACACACACACACATTGAGAAGTTCATGCAATGTTTTTATGCCTGTGCTTGCTGCATAATTACATGCTAAATTGTGCGACACAAATAACGGGGCATTAGAAGAAGTGCCTGTGCGGCCTGGGCAAAAACGTAGTATCAACAGAACGTATCATACCCACTCCGGCATTTCATTTCACATTTGTCGGGCGTCTTATCGGCTGGCAAATTAACACGCAGATGTCTGTGCCGCATTTGTTGTTGTTGTTATTGCATTTGCATTATATTCTCGCATTTTCTACTGCACCGCCGCAAGTTGTGGTCGCCTTTGCTCTTTTTCGGCTTACGGCACTTGCTCTCTCTGTCTCTCGTTCTTTGTTTTTGTGTACCTGGCTTTGCCTTTTGCTTTAATTACTTGCACAAGGCTTTTTACACGCTTTGCGGCAATAAAATTTACGCAGATTGCTGCTGCTGCAACAACAACAAGTGCTCAATTCGATTGCAAAATGTAAACAAAGTAAGCCATCTTGGTTTTTGCCATTCACAGCGATCGCTATGTAGTGGGCGATTATTTGCCAGTGAGTGCAATCGATAGTTGCAATTTAGTGAAGGTCGCAATTAAAAATACGTAATAAATTAAATATGAACAAATATTCTTAATGTTAATTATTAAACTATTTTCAATTTGCAATTCAATTAATTAATTTACTTTTATTAACTTATCAATTATTTGAATTAATTGAATTGTATATCTTTTGAGTGAGAATTTGGTTGAATAAATGAAAATAAATCATATTAAATTTTATTACTTTTCATAGATTTTTCTGTGTGTTTAAATTCTCTATTAAACATTGTGGTAATTTAAAAAGAATAAAGCTGAAACATTTTCTGCCATTAAAATAACCCAATAAGTGTTATTGTTATACAAATTTTAGTTATTTTATAAATAAATAGAAAACAATGAAATGTTAAATAACAAATAAAGTAAGGAGAGTGAGATATAGAAATAAAGAACGTGGAATGAGTATTTAATTGTAAATAGAAGCTGCAACCGCTTTTGTTTCCTTATCTACAAAGAACCGATAGATCCAATGACTCTCACCATACTCAATTTATGTATTGTTTACTCCCACCTGATTTGACTTTAAAATTGCTATACATTTTGCTTATTAATAAGCCTCTTTAGTTCTGTAATTCATTTGTTTGGCACTAAAGTGCTTCCAATTGTGCTACCCCCGTAATGCATAACTCTGAGATTCCGTAAGATCCCCAGTTACAACACAAATGTACCGTGAAAAGATACAAAATTCCACAACTCAGTGAGAAAGAGAGGCAGAGAGAGAAAGAGAGAGCAATGCAGCGAGCCAAAAATAATGAACTCCAAATGAAGTAAAACAAAAAGAAGCACACAATATTAATTATTCATATTTCATTAGTGAGCGCACTCACCGTACCACGCACACCCCACTCTGTACAGGGGCGGGGGGCGTGGCTGGAGTCGAAGCAAAGGCGTGTGCCATATAAAATTTATAAAAATCAAAGTAATGGTGCCAGTGCGCGAGCGAAGCCAGGGCAAATGTCAGCCCAGGGGAGGAGAAAGGGGGCTCAGCAGCAACCAGGGGAGTCAAATGAAAACAAAAGGGGCGCCAAAACGGTAACGGTAAATGGTATTCCAGCATTAAGCGTTAGAGATGTGCGCGTGCTCAGCAAGTTAAGTAAACTAATAAGCTTTATGACCCACTCTAGAGGAGGTTCTGTAGACTTGTAGTGAATTCTTTAAGGAAGGCGCAGGGAAAGGGTTCAAAAATTGAAGAAAAACTTTGTTTCAATTAAAATTCTCTAGTTTATTTAAGTTATCGACAGCTGGACTTTAAAAATTTCCATTTTAAGTTTTACAGTGAAGTATTGAGGAGAGAATGGGAAAAATGAAAAGAAATCCTTCTAAGATAATATTAAATTTATGTTTATAGACCTATACCAAAAGCATTTGGTGCCTTCTCCTATGAATTTGAGTTATCGACAATTAACGTATTTATTAATTAGTAATATTATTATTAATTAACGGCTTTAATGTAGTTTAATCTTAATTTGTATACCCATGTTTTTTTTCTTGTTTCACCAATCGGAACTTGTGCTTGTTCTAGTCAATTTGATAAGTGAATTTATCGCTAGTCGTGCTCACGCGCTCATCACAGACAAGTAACGGACACAGCTTCTTCCACCTGGCAGCAGAGGCAATTCTCCACGAGGCTTTCTGAGACTGAGGCAGACATCATCATTTGTCTTGGCGTTGCCATCGTTTTGGGCCGCGGCGCATTGATGAATGAAGTGCGTACACATTGTAGCTGTCCCTCTCGCACCTCCTACCCCCTCCCACCCTTCTGTAAAGGCCAAAAGGCCAAGCGACATTAAAAATGCACACGCAATCAGAAAATGTTTCACCGAAAGGCCCAAAGAGAGAAAGAGCGAGAGAGAGATAGAGAAAGACGTCCGCCTTGGCAATCCCGTTGATGGATCAACAGCGCCAAGATAAGACAGTGGGCGGGGTAATGAGCGAGTTGAAGTGGGGCCCGGCGTGAACTGTTCAACCGTCATCGTCGTCGCAGCCATCAACTTTGACTACCCCCGTCCCGCTCTCAGCCCTTTCTCTGTCTCTCTCTCTTCCACTCACTGACTACCACTCTCACTCTCTTTTTAAGCCTTTGAGCCGGGGCCAGCGCCATTTATAATTTGTTTGGGCTTTCAGCGGCCGTCCAAAGCAATTACCGTGCTCAAGGTGCATTTGCGCACCCCCATCATCTACGCCGCCTCTGCCTCTTCTCGTCTTTGACGTGCACGTTCACGTCCAACACCTACGCACCCGGGAGCAATTCGGCTTGACTTGAGGCGAACTTTCCTCGTCGTCGTCGTCGTCATCGTCTTATCGGGTTCACTTACTGGGTCAACTTTGTCTCGTCCCAGTGATTTATTGCGTCCCCTTCTCATCTCCCTTTCTCTCTCTCTCTCTCTCGCTCGCTCTCTCTCTCTCTTGCTCCCTTTTGCTGCGGCTATTTTCTTTGGCACGTTCGCGCGCTGAGAAAACAGACGCCTCGCATGGCAGACTTCATGATTCATGTGTGTGTTTGTGTGTGTGTGTGTGTGTGTGCGTGAGAGTGATGTCGCTACCATTGGCCAAGCGTGTTGACCCGTTCGACACCCATTAATATGCACAGATTCGCAGAGCTGATGTCACTTTTATTAATGCACTTGCTGAGCAAAATGCTTTGACCTTGGACTAGTTTCTCCAGGTGTGTGTTTTAGTACTCTATGCTGAGTATGGTTCAGGGCTATCGATATATTAGTGTAGATGTACCGTAATTATCGTTTGCAATAATACTATCGATATGTTTCGACATTTCCAATTAGATCTCAATTTTTTTAATTATTCATATTAAATGCCGATAGTCTTTGTTTCTTGCTTTACTATCGGGACAATAGCGATAAATTTCAATCAATTTCTTATTACATAAGTTCTGCACACTAACCCAACTTGGCATTTTAATCGTTTGACTAAAATTTCAATTAACGATATTCATCATATTAAATTTCTTAAAATTCATAAACTAGCACTGCAGACAATTTACACACTTTGTCAGACTTGTTCAGCACTGCTGCACAAATTGGCGCCAAACTTCAATCAAATCTGTGCGCATGTAAATAAGAATACTTAGAACATATAATCCTCATCAAGTATATCAATATCAGTATCGGTATCATAAGATCCACGACTATCGGATAGATCGAAATCGGTTTTCACTTCCTCATCCCCAATAACTTCATAGTCCACTCGCTCCGCCTCGTTGTCCATGCGCAACAGATACTTGACATCTTTAACAACATCCGATTCTGGTGGATCGAGATTCTTATCGCGTAATGCTATATTCAGTCGACGCTTGCGTAAATGTCGAAACGGTGGAGTCAGACCATGTGGCCAAAGAAATTTCACATCCACTGTGGGCACAATCTCCTTAATTTCATCTCCTTCTTTAGTTGTCGTTGTTGTTTCCGCTTTCTCTTTGTCGTTGGTGTCATTGCTAGGGTCTTCGTTGTTGTTGTTGTTGTTGTTGTTATTGTTGTTGTTGTTGTTGTTGATCTCCTTATCCTCATCGAACATCTCGTAATCCTTCTCCCCATCAAGCGTATCAAGTTCAAAATCCAATTCCTTTTCACGCTCCTTATGCGGTTCACGGTGGCAAATCAAAAGTTGACTAATATCAGCAGTTTTATATACATTCACCGTGTCTGCTGTCTTGTAACTCTCTACCACAGTGGGCAGATCAACGCATTTGGCATAGAGAATTATATTATTCAGTCGCACCTCTCCATAGCGCATATCATCGTTCATCTGAATGGTGAGTATCTCTTGGATATTGCCCTCGATAATCGCCTGGGTGACTATTCGCCCTAGTTCCTAGAAGGCGGAGGGGGAGAGAACTTATCAACGTTGTCGTATTACTCTACAAATTATTCTTTTGTTTACACTTACTCTGGGAAAGCGTATTATGAAATGATTCTCCAGTTCAATCTTCGCAGAATCACTCTGCCGACTGGGCATCTCACTATACGTTTCCTCCAACGAGTCTTCATTTCCAGATTCAGTGTCTTCGTACCTTCTTTTCATTTGGCAAGAAATGAAATAAATAAATAAAATTCTCGGCTGACAGCTTCAAGATTGACAACGTTCAAAATTATCGATAAACGAAACTATGTAGCCTAACAGCAGCAGCTAAGGCTGATAGTGTGTTAAGGAGCGTGTCCCCCTCCCCTCACCATATACTAGAATATATTCCATTTTTAATAACACAAAAACTTTATGAAAATTTCATAAAGGAAGTGGGAGTAGACAATTGGGAAGGGGTAAAGAGAGGAGAAAGAACAGGTACAAGAAGCCGCTAAAACGAAGAGCTCAAAAGTCAAAGCAAACAAGCAAAGGGCAGAGACGGCTTGGAATACGAGAAATGTGAAAGAAAGTCAGAGGGAAGTGGGGGTGAGAACTGAAAGGAAAGCGAAAAAAGTTATGCGATGAACCCAGTCGAGAGAGGGGTCTGGGGGAGGGGCCAAAAAACAATTGAAATGTGAATATTAAATATACAAGTACAAGATTTTTTCTTGCCTTCTCTTTCTCTCTGTTTGCAGGTGTCGTGCACGTACCTCCCACTCCTCCCCAGGGAGGGGTATGGGCGGTAGGGGGTGGGGTGTCTGGTAGTCAACTCCCTGCGGCGTCATTGTGTGCATTGCCTGACGGCAACGAAATAGACCGTTTAATGGAACATTCGCATCGTGTGTTGGAGCCCACGCGAAACTGATTGATGTTGAGATTTGCGTGAAAATATCCTTTGAGTCCTGTGGTTCCATTCACCACCACAGATTGCCAATCAGCCATGGTCTGAATATGCTGTGCTGGTGGCCCACTGAGAACTTTGTGGCGACTAAATTGAGAAAATCATCGCTCCGCATGAGAGCTTACACCAACGCAGAGCGCATTGTCATTGCTTATTGTGTATTGAGGCTCAGAGTTGTCATATCTCTCTATGGATTGCCTCAAATTTAAACGGATTTAGGTTGAAGGTATAAGAAATATTGGAAATTGCAAAAAGGTAAGTGAAATTCTTATTTTCTATACATTCTAAAGAATACTTATCTGCGTTTGGTTTAGAAGACGTTTATAACGATATTCAGTGACTGCAATAGTATTGACATTGAGCTTGTTACATTCCACTTTAAATTTGCCTTGAATATGTTGTTCAAATTTAATAGAAATGCAACCACATCAAGTATAGTAATCACAGAAATTGTTAGACAAACTTTGAATTTATATACATACATGTATCAGATTTTTATCTTTAATATACAATTGCCTTGGGGCCAATCCGTTCAAAGTTATGCTGCTATTGTTTAATATGAATGTGTTATATTCAACTTTTCAGGTTATTAATTGCCTTAGGCATGCTCACTAATTTTGCCACAACTTTAACTGTATACTGCACATTAGGTGTAGCATACTTTCGTGCTGCATTTTCTTTTTGTACTTATTACACACATTATAACATGAATTCTATTTTGTCTAAATGCATATATGTAACTTGCGCAAACACATAAATGTATAGTTGGAATTTAGTCAGAAACTTTTGCACAGAGAACAAGTTTGCTTTGCACATTTCTATTGCATACTTTTCAGCTGTGCGCGTAATTAGTAAAATTGTCAACTGGTTTGCATTTGTTGTGTGGGAAGAAATAGTGTTGCCAGCATGATTGTAGCGAAGAAAAGCCAGATGGAATAAAATCAAGCTAAAAAATAGCTAAACACAGTTGACATTCAAGAGGAACAATCGTTCGGTATAAAAATAGCTTAAATTTCCACTGCTCGTAGTCTACCGTGTGACCCGCTATGGAACTTTGAAAAAGGCTAGTTTTGACGGGGAAAACAGCTGAGTTGGCATTACTTGTGGAAAAGTTCTTTACAGAATAAGAATCTATTCTAATGTCGGATAATTTACATAGCATTTCAAGACTAATTAAGTAAAAATGTATGCTAATTGTGGCAAGTGCAACTCTGCCACACATGGTCTCTCAAAGGCGTAAATTGTGGCACGGGCACAGTGAGGGGGAGGGCTGCCTGGCTGCCTGGCTGCCTGACTGCTTCGTCGGCCTCGACGCTTGACCCACAATAGAAAAGTCCATTAAATGGCAAACAAATTGGTTACATGCGAGTGTATCGCATGAAAGAGCCTCCACTAGATAGAGGACTGGGCCACTTTTTCAAGCTTGAAAAGGCTGTTCAATCTCTCTGCCTCTCTCTGTATGTGTGGTGTGTGTCTGTGTGTGTGTGTGTGTGTTGTGTGTCTGTGTGTGTAATGCATGCAACGAGGCACATTAATTAAATAAAAATTGATTTTTCAAGCGCCTGAAATCCAATCAACGAGCAGCTGCAAGTACAGGGACAACTACGAGTGGCGAGCACATAAAGCAATGTCCTGAATCAATCCCCCTCCCCCTTCCTCCCTACCTCCCACTATGTACCCCATCTCAGCTACCCCCCTTCCCGTCCCTGTTGCCCATCAGCAGCTCGGGCTGCCGTTGTCAAATGAAGTTAACAAAGTTTACGATTTTTTGCGTTCGCTCAACTTAATTTTTTTTTTCTTCTTTTTTTTTATGTGTACGTAGAATTTTTTATATGCCCGGTGTTTGTTTTTTCCCATTTCCATCGTATGCATAAGTATATAATGTGAATATGGCCAGGATTGTGGCGAACGGTGGGCACATGCGTTTTGTATCGTCCACGCGCGTACACACAGCCTGCCTTATCCATTGCCCAGGCCAGACCGAGTCCCGGTCCCGGGCGAGCGGCAATGAGTTTAATGGGCGCTGTCGCATTTTGGTTGTGCTTAAACCACAGCAAGTCATCAGGCAAATTCAATTTCAACGTATGTCCGCCATGCCACGCCTCCCACAATTACAATGGGCGTGCAGCGGCAGCTAAGGAGGTTGGGGTGGGGAGGGGGGGTGTCTGAGATGCCAACGCGCGATCCCGACTTAAAGCTCAACTTGTTCTATGTACAGTGAAATGCCATCTGCGTCGGCACTGCAAGAAAAGTTAGGGAATAGAATCGAGATACACCTAACGAGATATACACCACTTTGATAAGGAAATATAGTATATATGTAGATTCAAGTTTAACATAGTCATATATAATTGTATTCAGTTCATATATTGCTTTCTATATATTGTACATAAATATTGCTTACTCTCTTATCTGTTTTGTGTTAACATACTATTGACTATTACAGTTATTCGATGCTTTTTGTCAAGTGTAGCACGCTCTGCACTGCTCTGACACCCTCCCGCACATGCCGCACTCCGCCCCTGGTCAGCGCCATTTGCCGTTGGCTTCTTTCGTTTCTCGTTACAAAATTACCCACGATAAAAATTGAATTACTTCGTCGACGGTTGTTGTTGTTGTTGTTGCGAGTGGCAGTGCCGGCGCTGATGCCGGGCACAGTCAAGTCCTTCCTATAGTCTCCTGGTCATGCTCAGGTCCTGGCCGAGGTCCTGGTCGAGGTCCTGGTGACTGGTCCTGATGCCGTTGCCGTTGCTGGTGTGGCAGGCAGGCAAGCAAGGAGGCAGGCAGCATTGTTGCTGCAAAGTGTTATGCTTACTGCTGACGCGCCCACAGCCACGCCCACGTCTCAGCACACTACTTAGGCGACGTTGAAACTGTCGCCGAGCCGCGTCCTGTGTCTGTCTTTCCAACTCCCTTCTCCCACCCACCATCTCTCCTGCTCTGTGTGTGTGTATGACTTCATCTAATGATAAATGAGCTGCAATGGATGACAGCGAATCAACTTAAGTGTATTGCTCTGCTTCGCTGCCACGCCCCCTTGTCTCTTCTTCCTGTCTGCCTTGTGCTCTCCCCTCTCGGCCATGCACTTTCCCTTAACGCTTTTTGCTTGTGTTTACGTTTCACTTCAAATTTCTATGCTACACTAAATATTTACATAGGGAAAAAAATAGTAAAAAAAACTTGGCGAGGAGTGCAAGTGAAGGCGCTTTAAAGGAAGCTTCAGTTGCAGCTCGGTCTCCCTCCCTGCAGGCTGCTGCACCTTCCCCGTTCGTTCACAGCTCTCTCATTATGCTATCGGAAGTTTGACTAGACCAGGCGCAGGCTAATTACAGAGATTGATATTCCGTGGCCGCACACACAGCTGAGATCAGCCTGTCGCAGAGTTTCGCATTCTAATTACTCAAACCTTGTTCAGAAGGGATTGAAGGAGAGAAATCTTTAAATGTGTCGGACATCAGTTTCCATTCTAGTAATTCTTTAACCCCATTTACAGATATATGTAGTTTCTGGAATGCAATAGAACTGACTTTATTGATTTGAGCATATAAATTAGGATTTTATTTGACAAACAAACTAATCGTTAAAGTTAGAATAAATTAGGACGCAAAAAAAATAAGTATATTACAAGAAGAGTACACATACTATATATGCAGATGGTACAAATATCGTTACTAATATCATTGAATTAATAGTGAGATTATTAATGAGTGCTAAGGAACACTAGATCATTGTTATTGCCGTTGGGTTGTATCGGTGGTGGGAAGGGTTTTCACTTCTGCAGACACTGAGCGACGTCCTTGGGGATACACTTGAGTTTATTGTAGTCGAAGCGTTCCTTGTTTTCGCAGCGCAAGTGGACAAACTTATGTTTGCCTGATTTCTTGATCTCGCAACGGTAATACTTCTTACAATCACGCACATCCGGATAGATATCATCTTCGTTGCATTCGTCTTCATCCTTCAGCTTCTTGATAATCTTTTTCACATAGTCCTTCTTTTCCTTCGAGTTCAGTTCGTCGTTTTCTTCTTCTTCCTGGGACTTCTTTTTCTCAGCATTCTCTTCGTTGGAATCTTTCTTCTTGTCTTTCTCCTCTTCCTTAGAGTCCTTGGATTTTTTATCGTCCTTTTCCTTCTCACTGTCCTTCTCTTCTTTCGACTTATTGTTCTCCTTGTCCTTCTCCTCCTTTGATTTGTTGTTCTCCTTATCCTTCTCCTCCTTCGATTTGTTGTTCTCCTTATCCTTCTCCTCCTTCGATTTGTTATTCTCCTTATCCTTCTCCTCCTTGGACTTGCTATTGTCCTTGTTCTTCTCGCTTGAACTGTTTTCAGTTGATCCAGGTTTCTTCGGGCTATCCTCAACCGAAGCATTCTCATTTGAGGGTCCGTCGACAGTCTGCTCTATTGACTCGGCTTCTGGTTTCCTACTTGGCTCCGGCTGACTAGGCGTAGGCGCGCTGGTTGGCAGTACAGGACGTTCGGTGGTACGCCAGCTGTTCAGCCAGCTGGGCCAGTTGGTCCAGAATGGACGACGAGTTGGTTCCAATTCACCGTTTTCATTTCCATTACCATTGCCGGGCTGTTGGGGTCTTTGTGGCAAGAAGGGATATTGCGGAATTGGGTTAACGGTTGGATTGGACTGACTAGGACGCCATGATCCAGAAGGAACTGGTGGCCATGATCCAGAAGGAACTGGACGCCATGATCCAGGAGATCCTGGACGCCATGATCCATGAGTACCCGGACGCCATGATCCAGGAGCACCCCAAGAGCCGGGAACTCCTGGGTATCCTGGGACTAAAGGAACGGAAGGTTTAATGGGAGTATGCGGATTAGGCGGGGAAATAGGATCGGTAGGAGTTGGAATGATTGGTACGTTGGGGTCAATAGGATTGTTAGGATCAACTGGAGCCGGAGCCAGTGGTGCATTAGGATCCAATGGGCTGTTGGGATCTACTGGAGCGGGAGCCACTGGTGCATTAGGGTTGACTGGGTTGTTGGGATCAACTGGAGCAGGAGCCACTGGTGCATTAGGGTCGACTGGGTTGTTGGGATCAACTGGAGCTGGAGCCACTGGTGCATTAGGATCGACTGGGTTATTGGGATCAACTGGAGCAGGAGCCACTGGTGCATTAGGGTCGACTGGGTTGTTGGGATCAACTGGAGCAGGAACCACTGGCGCATTAGGGACTACAGGGTTGTTGGGATCAACTGGAGCAGGAGCCACTGGTGCAGTAGGGTCGACTGGGTTGTTGGGATCAACTGGAGCTGGAGCCACTGTTGCATTAGGGTTGACTGGGTTGTTGGGATCAACTGGAGCAGGAGCCACTGGTGCATTAGGGTCGACTGGGTTGTTGGGATCAACTGGAGCTGGAGCCACTGGAGCATTAGGGTCCACTGGGTTGTTGGGATCAACTGGAGCTGGATCCACTGGTGCATTAGGGTCCACAGGGTTGTTGGGATCAACTGGAGTAGGTGCCACTGGTGTATTAGGTTCGACTGGGTTGTTGGGATCAACTGGAGCAGGAGCCACTGGTGCATTAGGGTCGACTGGGTTGTTGGGATCAACTGGAGCAGGAGCCACTGGTGCATTAGGGTCGACTGGGTTGTTGGGATCCACTGGAGTAGGTGCTACTGGTGCATTAGGGTCGACTGGGTTGTTGGGATCAACTGGAGCTGGAGCCACTGGTGCATTAGGGTCGACTGGGTTGTTGGGATCCACTGGAGTAGGTGCTACTGGTGCATTAGGGTCGACTGGGTTATTGGGATCTACTGGAGCAGGAGCCACTGGTGCATTAGGGTCGACTGGGTTGTTGGGATCCACTGGAGTAGGTGCTACTGGTGCATTAGGGTCGACTGGGTTATTGGGATCAACTGGAGCTGGAGCCACTGTTGCATTGGGGTCGACTGGGTTGTTGGGATTAACTGGAGCAGGAGCCACTGGCGCATTAGGGTCCACAGGGTTGTTGGGATCAACTGGAGTAGGTGCCACTGGTGCATTAGGGTCGACTGGGTTGTTGGGATCAACTGGAGCTGGAGCCACTGGTGCATTAGGGTCGACTGAGTTGTTGGGATCCACTGGAGTAGGTGCTACTGGTGCATTAGGGTCGACTGGGTTATTGGGATCTACTGGAGCAGGAGCCACTGGCGCATTAGGATCGACTGGGTTGTTGGGATCAACTGGAGCAGGAGTCACTGGTGCATTAGGGTCGACTGGGTTGTTGGGATCAACTGGAGCTGGAGCTACTGGCGCATTAGGATCCACAGGGTTGTTGGGATCAACTGGAGTAGGTGCCACTGGTGCATTAGGGTCGACTGGGTTGTTGGGATCAACTGGAGCTGGAGCCACTGGTGCATTAGGATCGACTGGGTTGTTGGGGTCCACAGGAGCAGGAGCCACTGGCGCATTAGGGTCCACAGGGTTGTTGGGATCAACTGGAGCTGGAGCCACTGGCGCATTAGGGTCCACAGGGTTGTTGGGGTCAACTGGAGCAGGAGCCACTGGCGCATTAGGATCGACTGGGTTGTTGGGATCAACTGGAGCTGGAGCCACTGTTGCATTGGGGTCGACTGGGTTGTTGGGATCAACTGGAGCAGGAGTCACTGGTGCATTAGGGTCCACTGGGTTGTTGGGATCAACTGGAGCTGGAGCCACTGGCGCATTAGGGTCCACAGGGTTGTTGGGGTCAACTGGAGCAGGAGCCACTGGCGCATTAGGATCGACTGGGTTGTTGGGATCAACTGGAGCTGGAGCCACTGTTGCATTGGGGTCGACTGGGTTGTTGGGATCAACTGGAGCAGGAGTCACTGGTGCATTAGGGTCCACTGGGTTGCTGGGGTCAACTGGAGCAGGAGCCACTGGCGCATTAGGGTCGACTGGGTTGTTGGGATCAACTGGAGCTGGAGCCACTGGCGCATTAGGATCCACAGGGTTGTTGGGATCAACTGGAGTAGGTGCCACTGGTGCATTAGGGTCGACTGGGTTGTTGGGATCAACTGGAGCTGGAGCCACTGGTTCATTAGGATCGACTGGGTTGTTGGGGTCCACAGGAGCAGGAGCCACTGGCGCATTAGGGTCCACAGGGTTGTTGGGATCAACTGGAGCTGGAGCCACTGGCGCATTAGGGTCCACAGGGTTGTTGGGGTCAACTGGAGCAGGAGCCACTGGCGCATTAGGGTCCACTGGGTTGTTGGGATCAACTGGAGCGGGAGCCACTGGCGCATTAGGGTCCACAGGGTTGTTGGGATCAACTGGAGTAGGTGCCACTGGTGCATTAGGGTCGACTGGGTTGTTTGGATCAACTGGAGTAGGTCCCACTGGTGCATTAGGGTCGACTGGGTTGTTGGGATCAACTGGAGCTGGAGCCACTGGTGCATTAGGGTCCGCAGGGTTGTTGGGGTCAACTGGAGCTGGAGCCACTGGCGCATTAGGATCCACAGGGTTGTTGGGATCAACTGGAGCAGGAGCCACTGGCGCATTAGGGTCCACAGGGTTGTTGGGATCAACTGGAGCTGGAGCCACTGGTGCATTAGGGTCGACTGGGTTGTTGGGATCAACTGGAGCTGGAGCCACTGGTGCATTAGGGTCGACTGGGTTGTTGGGATCAACTGGAGCAGGAGCCACTGGCGCATTAGGGTCCACAGGGTTGTTGGGATCAACTGGAGCTGGAGCCACTGGTGCATTAGGGTCCACTGGGTTGTTGGGGTCAACTGGAGCAGGAGCCACTGGCGCATTAGGGTCCACTGGGTTGTTGGGATCAACTGGAGTAGGTGCCACTGGTGCATTAGGGTCGACTGGGTTGTTTGGATCAACTGGAGTAGGTGCCACTGGTGCATTAGGGTAGACTGGGTTGTTGGGATCAACTGGAGCTGGAGCCACTGGTGCATTAGGGTCGACTGGGTTGTTGGGATCAACTGGAGCTGGAGCCACTGGTGCATTAGGGTCGAGTGGGTTGTTGGGATCAACTGGAGCAGGAGCCACTGGTGCATTAGGGTCCGCAGGGTTGTTGGGATCAACTGGAGTAGGTGCCACTGGTGCATTAGGGTCGACTGGGTTGTTGGGATCAACTGGAGCTGGAGCCACTGGTGCATTAGGGTCGACTGGGTTGTTGGGATCAACTGGAGCTGGAGCCACTGGTGCATTAGGGTCGACTGGGTTGTTCGGGTCCACAGGAGTAGGTGCTACTGGTGCATTAGGGTCCACTGGGTTGTTGGGATCAACTGGAGCAGGAGCCACTGGTTCGTTAGGGTCAATGGGAGATAATGTTGAAACTGGAACTTCTTCCGTGGTCTCGCCCGGTGCGTTGGGATCAAGAGGTGCATTAGGGTCTATTGGGGAATTAGGGTCAACTGGAGTATTGGGATCTATAGGTGCGTTTGGGTCAACGGGGGCGTTAGGGTCGTCTGGTGCGTTCGGGTCAGTAGGTGCATTTGGGTCAACAGGAGATATTGTGGATATTGGAACTTCTTCGGTGGTCTCTGCTGGTGTGCTAGGATTGATGGGTGCATTAGGGTCAACTGGAGCGTTGGGATCTACAGGTTCGTTAGGGTCAATAGGTGCGTTGGGGTCTATTGGGGCATTCGGGTCCACAGGTACATTGGGTTCAAGAGGAGCATTGGGATCTACTGGTGCGTTGGGATCGACAGTTGTTCCAACTGATGTTTCATCGACTGCAGTTGTTGTTGTCTCCCAAATTGGATCAGCGGTCGTTTCTGTTTCCCCCGCAGAATCAGTTGTAGTCTCTACAGGCAGAGTTGACTCATTTTCCAGAGGGGAATCGCTACTCGCCGTTGTTGTTTCTGTGATGGGCTCCAATGTTGTTTCGTCCGCTGGAACAATGGTTGTCTCGGCCACCAACGTTGTTGTCACCAGAGGTTGGGATGTGGTCGCCGGCGCTTCTGAGCCGCCGGATGGACCCTCCGTGGTGGACTCTACAAGAGCCGCCGATGCCTTGCCAGCCGGGTAGGGACTATCCGTAACAGTGCTCCATTTTGCTACAGCGGCAGTAGGCGCAGGAACGCTCGATTTGAGGGCCACACAGATCTCCAGACCGTCGTTGATACAGCGCGTGTTCAGGGGACACGTCAATACAGCGCCAGTCGCGATATTCCCCTCGCAGGCCTGATACGTCGAGGGGCCCACGCAAATGGCCGATTTGCCATTGCAACTAACACTAATGATCTGTGCATTCGTCAGCAAGGGTTCCTGATCTCTTCCGAGCACGGATCCTAGCTGTAGGGGCGAGTGAAACAGAAAGAGAGTGGGAGAAAAAAAAAAGAAAGGAGGTGGGAACGAAAGTTAGCATGGCTCGGGTGCGAGTCGGGGGGTCGTAGTAGTGCTTGCTTGGACTTGGTTTAGTTGCCACTTGCATTAGTTATATCTGAGAAGCCGCCGAGTGCTATGTACGTTATCCAAAAAAGCAAGAATCCCGGCAGCTTTTGTTAGTTATTTGTTTTGTTTTAGTCGCGCATATCCAAAGCCCGCAAATGGTGCCACACACAAGAGGTTAATAGAAAGAAGGCAGTGTTAGAATAGAAAGCAAAGTAACAGAAGCGTGTTATGGGGGATTGGGTATTTTGCAGCCTCGTTCTCAAACGATATAGAACTATATACAATACATAATAATATACTGAGAACTCAATCAATCTTAATCGCACTTTTGATTGATAGTTAGTTTTGTAGATCTATAAATCCATATGTGAAATTAATTCCATGATGCTGATACGCTTAGGTTTGTATTCCGATTTCACTGAGAGTTAGCACAAAATTCCAATTTTCTCACGAAAAGTTAAACAAAACAAAAATTCATTTAAAGCTGCATAAACTCAGCTCAACTTCGCGAATCGTTTTCAACGCGATATCTGTTTTCAATATCGTTATCGAGAACAGGGCTGCGAGTTAATATAAAGTGGTTTTGATTTTTAAGGAATTGACGGGTTTTGGCGGATATTGGGTTTATATATTTCTTGGTTTTATTGCGGATGTGGTTTTTGGTGTTTCGGGGGAGTTGTTTGCGAATCTTTGGCAATTACCACAAGTATTAATAGAATTCTCCCTATTTTGTTCGTCATCGTCGTTGGAATGAAAAATCGTTACTATCCTCTGCATTGGCGCTAGAGCTGCTTTTATCCGATTTGAGGAAACATCTGGCATTATCTTGTGCGATTCGCTCTGACATTAGATAAACATGCTCATGATTATCTCTGTTTGCCACCGTGCGAGATAAGTTTGCGACCAATTTATGATATTGCAGTGAAAATCTGCGTGCTCTCAACTCTCCCTCCTCCGTTTTTCGACTACTGTTCTACTGTTCGTGATAATTGTTATTGTTATTTTCTTAGTTCTATTCCGTTATCTGTTGACAATAAACAAAAGAAGAATAAAACACAAATTATTCTTTGCATAGTTTACGCGTTGTAAACTCAGTATAGGAAAAATAGAAAGTCTATTATAAATTATTTCCTAGAACTTGTACAAAATCAAATAATCTTCATCTTAAAAGATCGTTCGTTTGCAGCAAATCCCAAAATATTAATCATATATTTACTATTCAATTTAAATGTTACTTCTTATGGTTACTCTCCCAAGATATACCTACCTTTAATTAATCCATAATTGCTTGAATATGTTTGCTGTTCAGACAGTGAAATATCGATAACTTTTAAAGCGAGTGAGAAAGCAGTTCCGGAAAAAACCATTCAGTGATTAAAGGGAAAGAGATAGAAGTATTTTCAGCTAAGCAATACAAAGCATTTGCTTATCAGACTATAAACTTTGTTTACTCACAAGATCTCTAAAGTCATCTCTCAATATATCACGGGGCATTAGCCCAAGCGAATTGATGCGAGGTGTGAAAAGGCCTTCCCCTGTAATAACATGCTATGCTCTTTTAGTATCTTTTATGCTATATACTTGGCAGCTGACATAGTTTCTTGGTATATTGTGCGACATATAGTATAGTATATGAATCAGCCAGTTTCGGGAATAACAAACATAGTTGGAGCAATTTGCGATAAACATCTTTGTAGCCACAATGCATACGTGTATTTACTCAAGATCTCGAAATAAGTTTCTGGAGAAAGAGTGTTGCAAGATAAGCGAAAATTAGGTAGAGATCTGCGCATTTCCTGTGACAAATTTTGCTTTATTTGCACAAATTCACACCAAGCGAAAGAGTAAAAATAAAATTATCGGCCGGAAATACGGTTCAGCTCTTGGGATCCCTGCAGAGATTGTGTTCATGACTAAGTCGGATTGCGATTATTTATTATGTTCAACTGAACGATTTGTTTGTCCACAGGTCTGCTAACCCACGGCTTATGACGCAGGCAAAAGACCGTCGGAAGGTTGCGCGTATTTGATCGTGATGATCATGATCATGAATTCGACCACGATAAGCGTTGCCGACGCAGACAACGACGACCTAATACCGTTCTGGCATTAAGCTTATCACAACGGAAAGTATCGCGAGCAAAGCATCAAGATAAGCCCCCAAATCTGGACAGGCAGAAGCTGCGCGACTGTCAGTGGGATTGTATAACACATATTTGTGCAGTACAGTAAGGAAGCGATAAAAAGTACTTGGGAAACACAAGTTGAGAAGGGGGCAAAACTACAAAGATAGATTGATCCAGGTAGTTAGTTATGTAGTTGAATGGAGATATAAAGATAGTTAAATCAATAAGTTAAGATATAAGAGTAGATAGATCGATAAGTTGAAATGTAGTTAGATTTAGATTTAGAGACCAAAAGATTTAGGGAGATAGATAAAGAGATAGTGAGCAAGATTAATTTAAATATAGAGATATATCTATAGATAAGCGGAAGGTAAAACGAGTGACAGATCTAGTGATAGAGGGCTTGTAGTGTTACTAGATAGGGCTACAGGTAAAGTTTGTTGGATCTGATAATATCATAGAGTAGTTGAACTTCTAAATAGGCATGCGCTAAACCAAGTAAAGGGAAAGCATAACAGAAACAGACATTTCAGATATAGAAATATATCTACAGATAAGCAGGAGGTAAAGCCAGTGATAGATCTACTGATAGAGAGCTTGTGGGGGAAGTACTAAATAGATATACAGCTAAATCTAGCAATAAAGGTTAGTAACGTTTCATGATAGAAGCAAACCAAGTAATTTAGCTAGTGTAAAAACTCGTTGATAGCGCTACAAATAATTGCATTCATGGATAACTCAAATGTATTTGCGGTTCGTCCCTACTTCATATCCCGTGCCACTGTGCGGGTCCTTATTTGCAGACTGCGTATGCGTGTGCAAGACCACGGAGAAGGGGTCCAAAGACCTTACGGCTTTGCAAATGGCGACTAATTGTGAGGCATCGGCAACTTGCACCGTTTTAAGCTACTTAAACAGCCGCAATATGCACAACATCTGCCGCTTTCCCAGTGCCCCTTTTTCTCTCTCTCTCTGTTACCCCCTTGAGGCAGCTTCAGGTGTGTGCACATCAAACGGAAACGGAAAGCGGAAAAACAAAAATAATAATACGAAAACGAAAAAAAACATCGGCCATTTATGGACATCGCGTATGCCCTTTGAAGCCGGCAATTGCATCAAATTGAACAATTAAGCGTCGTGCACTTTTTCCATACTCCTCTCTCCTTTTTGTATTATCATCATCATTCAGTTGCTTCATTTAATGCGGTTAAACCATAAAATAAAATGAAATAAAATAAAATAAAGTAGAGTCCAAAAAACAAAAAGGGAGAAAATGTGCAATGCAGGCGCTGCGGTTTTTCATGTCTAGACAATACAATAAATACAGTTAGCCATATATTTGTATTATCACATGCGAACGTATGTCCCGTATATATCCCATCCCCCCACTACCTCCCCCCTGTGCGCACTTCCTCAACGTAGTATGCCTGTCCATATGCACATACCGTACGTATATTTTATAATTGGCGCCAATTTGTTGGCTTATCGCCGCGGCTACTACGACAAAGCGTGCAACATTACGCGCAAATGAGGCGCGCTTTTCGAGTGGATTCGTTAACTGATTGAATGCAACAGTGAATACACGATGCGCGATGGACGATGCACGATGAACGATGCACACATAATGCACCCACGCTCACATAATCCCCGGTGCGGTGCTTATCAATCACGCGGATAATGGAGCGAGTCTACTCGCGTGGGTTACCTACCTGGGTATTTACATATGTAGCATATTATGTATGGATGGCTCACAAGTTTACTCTCGATTGATTTCAATGGAGGAGAAAGTGCTTAAAATGTCATAATGAAATTTACATTTATAATCATTCAGGCAATAAAGTTTACAATCATTAAACTTATAAAGATTTTCAATTATTTGCGAGCTCAAAACTTGAAGAAAAACTCGTTTGCACTCAATTTGACAAGGTTCTGTAGTTGGATAGTTATCGATATATTTACATTTATAATTATTAGGTTACAAAGGTTGAAATAATCGTTCTATTCAATCATTTTTAAGCTCAAAACTTCAAAGAAAAGTAATTCGCAATAAATAAGAAAAAATATAAAGCATTTCAATACTTGTCGATAACATATAGCTTACTACAATCGATAATAACAAATTCAATTAATATGATCTTCAACTATCGATAACTTACAAACATTTATAACTATCGCATGGAGCCCGACGTAAGCCACAACTGGTGATCAATTTTACTGGGAAAACGAAGTATCGAGCATACCCCGATTACTCCATCACCCTGTACACCCTGTGCGCACATCATCATCCGCTCCACAACGACCCGTTTTGACGGACTGAGGGTAAACACGACGCGACGTGCTAATTCGTTGGGCACCCAGTTGAGCCCGAGGCGCAGCAAAAATTGTAACCAGCACTGAGCTGTGGAATGCACAGTGGGAGACACTGCCACACACACACACACACACTTGGGACACACACGCACTCACTGTCAGAAAGGCAGCAGCAGCTTGGCCACATGCAAATCAAGCAAAAGGCGACTCCCCACCCACCCCACACCCTCCAAAAATTATGCAAGTCGTGTCGGTGCGGTGCGACTGCAACTGCGACTGAGTTAATGTTGTTGGCGTTGCGGCCGCGGCTGCGGCGGCTGCTGTGGCGCGCGCGCTCGCGTCGCTGTGCTTGCCTCATTGGCGCTGCACAAAGCGGGCAGCAGCGTCGGCGGCGTCGGCTAAATTTGCATAAATTAACAATGTTTCGCAATTGCAGCCACTGATGCAGCGAATTCTTGCGACCAAACCCCACACACACCACATGCCCGCACAATGCAAGTGTGTGTCAGTGTATATGTGTGTGTGTCAGTCTTTGTGTGTGTGTGTGCGTTGTCCACCATGTACAATGTGCGCGTTTTATTGATTTGATGCTCCAATGCACTTATTATCCCTCAAGCAGCCAGCGCCAGTTAATCCCGTGGCGATGCGGCGCCATTTTACACACACAAAACGACACACACACACACACTGGCACACACACCCATATATATAGTGGCAATATGCACTCTGCATGCACACACTCACGCATATGGGCATTAGGGTGTGCCCGAAAAGTTGGTCAAGTGTGCGCAGCAGGAGGCTCATTAGCGAAGCCAAGTGGAATTGGAAAATGCGCTCGGGTTATGCTGCCCACGTTGGGCGCCCCCGAAGTGGGCCGCACGAACCCACTTGACAAGTCAGAGCGTGTACTGAGTACTGTAAACCCTTAAATAATCCGATTATACTTTCATTTTATAAATATTTATATTAAACATTGCCTAAGGCGTCTAATCTGTTTCCATTTCTCACTTCCAGAGCACTAAATCGTAAATTGAATTCTGTAGTATAATATAATTTGTATAGATAAGTTTATTATATACGTGTCTTTGTTCAAAGGCAGTTTAGAATGGATTAAAACATCAAGCGGAATTTTAGATAAGGATTTCAAGAGAGATATGTGTTTGGGGCTAGACAAAAATAGCTAATCAATTTAATTGAGCTAAAAAATCATCATTTATTACAATTAAGCTATTGATTACACGTTTATCGATCTGTAATATCGGTAGTATTATTTATTATTAATTGTACAGCTCTACCGCGAGTTTACAGATTTATTGCATCTCCTTCTGAGTCTAGATTCTAGAGCTTTTTTGCCAGGCCAGTGTCTTCTTCTAGTACTATTAACAAATACTATTATAATTGACGATGACAATAGTCGATAGTCGATAGTAATGCAACTGCAACTGTTACTTGTCTGTTTGTATGTGTTCGTGAACGGGCGTACAAAATAGAATTATCATGTAGTCAATTAATCAATTAATTAATTTTCCGCCAACTCCATGAAAGTTGTCCCTGACAACACAACATGTGGCGCTCAGTTTACTGGCAATGCTGAAACGGTCAGTAAAGCAAAAAAATATACATAGTAACGTTTTAAATTGGCTTATCATGAAACATTGAAGCTCTAACAATACAAAGTAGAAATAGCAAAAAAACGACATAGCAATATTTAATACATGAAATGGTGTTAAGAGTTTAAAGTGATTTTACAGTTTTTTGTATATGGATATAAAAATGTAAATGTAAATTTATGGTAAACCATAAGGTCATCAACATAAGTGGCTTGAAAACTGCTAAATAGCCACTGCTTAGCTGCAGTGACTGTCAAAGTTGTCGTGTTTGTTTGTCGATACATCGATTGGCAATCGAATTTTGTGTGAACTACAATTATTGCTCAGTTTTCAAATTTGGTAAACTTATTGAATGTCTCATGCGACTAGCGATAGTCAAGGCTATCGGTAGTGCTTATCAATATATTGATAGATAGTCAAACAATGATTATAATACCTTTGTTTCTAAGTAAACGCATTTAATTAGTTTATTGTCTCACAATCTTATAAAGCTGTCAAAACCGTGCTAATTACTTATCGATATATTGATAAACAATCAACAACTGATTGTCTTTTTTTTTGTAGTAAAATTTTCTTTCTTCTTTCGTTTATCAACTGCTTTAAGTTGCTTAACAGCCTGCAAAAAGAATGTATCGATACATCGATTAATAATCAGATTGATTAACATACTCATTGTTGTGTTGTGTTCTCTGCTTTTATTTGTTTATTGAGTGTCTTCAAAGTTGAAGTTAAAAGTGACAATGCCGTTGCGAGAGAGGAAGAGAGATTGAGTGAGAGAGAGAGAGAGAGAGAGAGATAAAGAATGAGTGAGAGAGGGAAAGAGAAAGGGAAGAAGGGAGAGGGAGAAGAGTGAGTGAGCGAACGATTCAATTTGCATTCGCAACAGTAGCTGAACACGCTTCGATAGACACTCGCTACTTGGAGTCGGCGTCGAAGTTGGAGTTGGAGTCCGGCTTCAACTGCAGGCTAAGTTGTGTGGCTCATCCTGTGTTCCTACTGGTTCTGTTGCTGCATGTCCTGCTACGTATCCTTCGTGTCCTGCTGCGTTGTCGTCGTCGTCGTCGTTGTGCTTATTTGTTTATGTTGCGCAAAGTAAACAACTAATTTTAATTTGCCGCAGGAGCCGCAGACGACAAGAAGATGATGACGACAACGACGACGACAAGGACGACGATGTCGCCACTCGCCACTGGGCAAAGGGAGACATAGAGAGAGAAAGAAAGAGGAAGAAGAGCGAGTGGGAGTTGGCCAACATGAACAAAGGATTGGATCAGTCGAATTAAATAAAAGAATGCATCACACACACACACACACACACACACAGCCACAGCCAAACCGCAAACAAGCAGAGCATGCATACCTCTGGCTACCTCATGCCTGCTCACACACTCCCCTCTTTCCATCTCCTTCTCCCCCCTCCCCTCCCCCTCTCTCTCTCTCCTTTTGCACATTTCGTTAGTTTGCATTTTGTTTTGACATTTCATTTATGTAAATACAAAAAACAACAACAACTACAAACCATTCAAATTATCTTTAAATAATTTAGTTTTGTGCGGGCGTGGCAGCCTCCCCCCACTCTCCCCCTCTCTTCCACTTACTCTTTCTCGCTCGTTCTGTGAACTTTTTATGCTTGGCCAAGGGACAAGGCTGCTTAATATATGCCTGTGTGTGTGTGTGTGTGTGTGTGTGCGTGTGTGTGTGTGTAGGCTGAACATCATGAAAGCGGAAGCGGAAGTACTTACCTTTAGCACACACACAGACACACACACGCACACACAGACACAGACATATGTTATTATACATGGCATGCAAAAAATTTGTACTCTGCCTTGAAGTGCTTCACAAAACTCGCGGGCAGGGGCGTCGCACTACAGCTGCCCCATAAGGAGGGAAAGGGGGAGGGGACTGGTCCACAACACACACACACACAGTTAACTGAGCTTTAAAATATGTCCACAGGTGCACTGGGGTTGGAACTGTTGGTTGGGGCATGTTTCGGGCTGTTGAAACTGATGGGGCAGGGGCAGGGGTAGAGATAGGAGAAGGGGTAGGGGGAATGGGGCTTGGTACGAGCACTGGAATTGACTTTCAGCTTTTGACTTGTATGCCAAACGAAACACACACACAAAATTTGCCATAGTGCGAGGGCAGTTTCATTTGTTTGTTGCCAGTAGAGTAGAGAAAATGGAGAAGAAAATATAGAGGCTTTCTGGGTTTGTATAAATATAAAGTTGGATTAGTAGAATAATGGCAAATAATTTTGGAATTAAGAATTAAAAACACATAATTTGAAAACTAGGCGAATGGTTTCTCACTCTAAGAAGTGCCCAACTGTAGCGTTGGTCTTGTTATACTAGTTATACCTGCAACTCATAGGAAAAAGGTATCACATTATAACTTTGTAACAGCCGAAAATGTTTGTAACGGAGAGAAGGAGACGTGGCTGACCCCACAAATTATATCTATTCTCAATCAGCATTAACAGCCGAATCAATATTGCCATATCCATCTATCTGTATGTCTGTCTCTCTGTCCGTCTGTCAGTCTGTCTGTCTGTAAGTTCGTATTTCAAGTGTATTTTTAATTCAGTAAAAACAATAATTGTCAAGTCCTAAATGTTTTCTGAAAATTTGGTTGCGATCGGATAATTAACATAAAAGTTATTGAAGAAATCATTTCAAAAGTTACTGATTTCCAAGCCGCGCCCTAAAATATGCAACATAAAATACCTTATTAAATAGTAGTTATGTATTTAAGAAATTGTTTTAGTCATGTCGATCTCGATTGCATATGTTAAAGCTTATCAAACAGAATGCAATCATATTTCTATTCATTGTATTTCCTCGCATGCACAAACTGTACGACCTTCCCTCGCCGCCTTCGTCGTCATCGTTGTTGTAATTTGGATTCTTGGTCTGTTGCGTTTACTGCAAAAAGGCTAATTGAAATTTGCCATTAATAATGCAAAAAGGTCTCGGTGAGAAACTTTTAGGGCCACCCACACATGTAAGCGCTAGTGTTTGTGTGTGCGCCTGTGTGTGTGTGCCGGCGTGTGTGTGTGTTTACACATGTGTGCGTGCTATTTTAAATATTTCAAATATTTGTAACATTTGCCGCTGCCGCCGCCACTCAAGTAACCGAAAGTACACTACACACACACACACACAGAGGCCAACCCCCGTTACGCCCCCTGCTCACCCCTACCCCTCTCTCTCTCTTTCTACGCTGTGGCAGCCGCGCAATTTCGGCCTCGCCATTTACCGCACGCCAAAAACATCAACGGCGAAGGTGAATGCTTATTTTCTGGTCCGTCAGCCGCCGGCAGATGTCGACGGTGACGACGACGGTGACGACGACGGCGACGGCAACGTTGACGTCAGCGTCGCGCAGTCACCACATGTAAAAATGCTGCCGGTTACCCGTGTCCCTGCTACAGTTTATCTGAGTGTGGGGGGAGGGGGGTTTGGTTGGTTAGGACCGGAGGTGGGCGCGAGTTTTGCTGTGATTTCGCGATCTGGCGGCAGGCGTGATACTCCGTGTGTAAGTGGTGTGTGTGTGTGTGTGTGTGAGGAGCATCGTTGGCCAAAGGACAACAACAACAACAGAGACAAAGGGAGTGACCAACTAGCAAATACCATGCAATGACATGTTGGCAATGGGTTAAAATAATATAATAAAAATAGCATGTAAAAAAAATGTACCATATATGTAAAATTATAGACAAGAAAATACCCTTCAACTGTTTGTAATACCCTGTCAATTTTGCTATGAATTAAACAAAAAATATAATACGAGTATATCCTTAGTAAAGATTCTACATGTCAAAAATATAATTTAAAGACTACAACATACCCTATGCTTATAGTATTTTCACCAGACTGCATGAGATTGGCTTAATATATAGTTGTTCTTCCATATATCTCTTCCTTTCCCAATAGTCCATGCCAGCCGATTATTAGCGTTGCATATTTACAGGGTATTACAAGTAAACTGAACTGCTGGTAAAGATGAAATGGTTCAAAATATACTTGTATGTATGTGTGTGTCTGTAGCAGGAACACCCCATTGAAAGGGGCGTCGGCCGGCAGAGCAGAGCCTGCTCACATGTAAATCATATATGCACACACACATACACACACACCTATACACACCCACACAGATACAGAGACTACTTGACTGACAGCAGATATGTCGCGGAGTGTTGAGTGAGTGGAAATTGGGTGGGGTCGTCTATGCCAGTGGGAGAGAGTAGGGGGTTTATGTAGAGCGAACAGCAACTGTCTTCCAAAATGCCAGCACAATGCGCTACACAAGCGGGCACTATAGAATCGATCATACAGTTGGCCACTTGGTTGCAAAAAGTAATAAAAATATCTTTGAATTTGTTTTTATTTTACAGGGAAATGAAATCTAAGCATATTTAAAGGAAACATTCTGCAAATTTGCCGAAATATCATTTATTTGTATTATTTCTGAAATCATCTTATAACAATACTAGTTTATTGAAACACTGTTTGGTTTATGGTCCTAACTGAAAATTAAATTTCGAGCAATTCGTACTTTGTTTTACTTGAAAACATCAATCATTAAATATACATTTTTATCTCAGATATTCTCACTATATATTCCTAAGAATACCTTTAAACTTACAGCTGCTCAATCGAATCGATGTACCCTGCAACACGACATGGTGTAGGGCATTCAAATTCAACGTCGCCAAAAATTGTTAAGATTTTTTTGGCGTTGGTTTTTTTATTTTGTTATACGAACTCCCGCTCAATCTTTTATTTATTTTTGTTGTTGTTGGTTTTGTGTCTCCCTCTGCTGCTGTTGTTGTTGTTCCTGTCGTTTCGCTTTTTTTTATTATTTATTTCACTTTTTATTTTGTTGATTGTTTTACAAAGCAGCAACAACAACAACAATGGCAGCAGACAAGGCTGGAGGCGGAGTGGGAGTGGGAGTGAGAATGGCAGGGGGAGGGTTAACGTGGCAGTGGCGTGGCTGGAGAAGGGGCAGGGCGTGCCAGCAAATGGAAAAAAATCTCTTGAGGCTACTGAAAACTTCTTCTTGCCCCGTCGTGTTTCGGCTGTGACGGTTTCTGCTTGGATTGGGAATGAGATTGGGTTGAGTTCGCTTTGGTTTCGCTCGGGTTTCCTTGGCCAGTTGTGTATATTTCTTATGCTGCTTGCTGTCTTAGCTTTGCGCCTTGGCGACCTCAACCCCCTTCCGTTCATGCGATTCGTTGTAGTTGGTGGTTTAAACACATGAAACAATTATAAAGTTGCCAAGAAATGTAAACCCAAAGAGAAAACAATTTAATTGAATTTAAGCAGGGGTTGTCATATCCTAATGGATTTAAAACAACAACAACAACTACGACAACATCAAATACAAATAAAGCATAATACATAAAAAATGAGAAACGGAAGGAACCGAAAACTCAAAACTGGAAAACCAACAAAAACTGACGGAAGTTCTCCTGTGGGTGCAGAATGAGGTTAGGTTGAAGATTCTTAGGAGGGTGGTAGTTGGGGTTGCACGTTCTCTGTTGTTGTGGGTACCCCCATAGCCCCCTTTGTTGTTATTGCTGTTCAAGTTTCTCAAGTGCACAAAATTATCGGGTACATTTTGATCAGCCAGGTGTGCGCCCTTAAATGTCTGGATTATTCGCTGTATTTATAACTAAATAGTGTTAGTTCATGGGATAAATATAATATCTGGGCAAACTTTTATTTTATTAATTCCATACAGATTACCTGAAAATTCCAACGTCCACACCTATTAATTTGACCATAACTGTATAGAAAAACATATAAAGCATATTTTTAGGCCCAAATTTAATTGGTTCACCCGCTGCGTAAATATTCGTGAAAGCAGCAACACAAATTTACGTGGTAATGCGTTAATTGATTACATTGTGTTTTATTTATTTAACAACATTTAGTTAAACAATTTTGTTTGTTTACCTGCGCTAGGATCGTCAGGGAGGGCTGCGATACCTATCGATATGGAACAAGAAAATGGCATTCAGTTGCAGTATTTATATAATATATTCTTCAGCCAACTATAAGAAATAGTGTTATGGAATTGACGCAAGGCAAAGCAGTATTTAATTGCAGTATTTATATTTAAAGCAGCCAACTTCAACTTCAAATCGATACGCACAGCTTATCGATAAGTGCGATAGCTTACGGCAATTTTCAAGTTTACGAACATTCGCTGACGGTGAAGGGGGCGGGCACGCCCACAAAATCTGTCGCTTTATTAGTCGTTTTGCATGTTCCCCCGTGGGGTGGACATTGAAATTGAAATCGGCTTATTCTGACGCCGTACAAAAAATAAATAAATACCAATACGCGTAGACAAGCAGAGAGAGGGAGAAAAAGAGAGTGGAAGGAGTCAGCAGCACGATAGATAGAGAGAGATTGGGGAAAGCGAAGGCATTCACAACGAACAAAATAAAAGGAAAACAATATTTTCCTAATTTTCGCGCGCGCACGCGACCAAAAGAAAGAGCCAAAAACCAAAGCAAAGAAAACTGTCAGCAACAGGCGGACGCTGTCAGCGAAGCAGTAGGAGGGTGAAAGAGAGAGGAAAAGAGAGCCTGCAGTGCAGCAGGATGAGGAGTAGCAGGGGGTTGGGGGAGTTAAATTCAAAAGCCCAAACCTGGCAGCGACTGCGGATGCAGCGAAGCGACGAAGCCGGCTGCTGCTGCGCTATGTTTGCTGCCAGATTGCCTTTTGTTTGCTGTTGATTTCCGCTGCTTCCGATTGCTTTGTTTTTATTGCATAGCTCCAGGTGAACTGAATAGGCGATTGCCATAGTTTTTCGGCTGCTGCTTTTGGCGTGAGAGAAAGTTGCCAGTTAGATAAAACGAGCGAGTGCACACAGTATTTGATTTTATTTTGTTTCAATTAGGCTCGTTAGAACGCATCCTACTACTGCACAATTAATATATCGATAGCTGTTAACTAGTTCGAGTAAACGGCGAATATCGATTGCAGCTTGCATCAGTTCAAATGAACGCTGTGAAGCGATCCTGCGATGGGAGTAGGAGTGAATCAGCAATATCATTACACTAGTTCGAATGAACGGCGTATATCGCTTGACTTGTTCAAGTGAACGACACTTATCGATTGCAGGTTGCACTAGTTCACGTACATCGATCCTGTTGTGGAAGTTCGAGTGAGAGACCAGTATCGTACGACTCGTTGGAATGAACGGCCAATATCGATTACAGCTCGTTTATTTGATGGCGTGGCGCCATTTTACTCTCACTTGTTTTCTCTCTTGACCTGCAAGTACATTAATTTGTCGCGAGTGTAAAGTGAAATAAAGTTATTAACGTTTTTATATGTTGCCTGTTTGCATTGTGACACACAAACTAATTGGATATAAATCTCCGGCATTGTGTTGCCAATTAATCACACTTAAGTCAGCTACACAGCTTAACACTTGCGCGTTGCCTCATTCCTTCCCCCCTGCTTACTCCACCCACACCTGCTGTGTGTTTTATGTAACTGTTTAACTTATTTATAACTGATGAACTATCAAATACCACAAATCCAATACATTTATGTACGAGTATGTGCGAACGTTTCTATTTGCACACACGAATTCTTGTTTGCCCAGCAAAATATGAGAATATTTTGCATATTTAAATTTGTTTTGTCATTGTTTTTCGGTTTTGCTGTCGCTGCACTTCTTTTATTGTTGTTGTCGGTCGCTAGCATATTGTAAAATTGATTTATTTATTAATTTCCATTTTCAATTTCATTGATTTGTTTGTTTTTATTTAATTTAATAAATTATTTCGACTAAATTAATGCTTGACACAGCGCAACACCCAAGCCCAAATCCAACCTGACAACTGACCCCTTAGGCCAGGAAACGACATTTGGTCAGGTTTCTGCACTGTCTACTGTTCTTTTCGTTTCGTCCCGCCTGGATACATTTTAATTTTAATCAATGCATCAGCCAATAAGCCGCAGAGTACATATAGAAAATGGGAAAATGCTTCAAACAGAGGACACTCCATGCATGAATGTGTCCAGCCATAGATCAACATCATTATACCATATCTCTGTGTATGTGTGTGTGTGTGTTGCAAAGGCAACCGCAAAGCCATTCCCATAAAGGGATCGTTGCCATATTTACATACGGTGTGCATAAAGCTGATTTGAAAGTAAAACTTGCATATTAAAAGCGCACAATTAATATGGTGTAATAAATTCTTTAGTTAGCTGGGGAAATCTCGCTAATGAAAAGCATCAAACGCCCACGCACACACATACAAGCATTAACGGATCCAGCGTTATCAATTGCAATTGCCAATTTTATCGATGCATATCGAACTAAGCGAAGGCATTGCTAAATTCTATTTTGAAAATCAATTTAGAACTTATTTAAGTTAACTTTAGTTATTGATAAATTCATTTTAGAGTAACTTAACTTTGTATTATTTACTATTATTATACATATATACCCTTCTTGCTCCGACAAACCGTTAGTTCTTCACAGCATTAATCTGGGCATGCAGATATAATATCCAATATAAAATTCCTATTTTTTGTGGGTTTAACCATCTGTATATCTCTATATCGTATGCAAAGGAATCTGCATAATCCGATCTGTTGTGGTCGAAATTGCAGCAGTTCTTTGGGGTTGCAATGATGATGTTCATGTTGTTGATGATGATGATGATAACAAAATCGCCCAACAATTTGTTGACAAATTTTCCTTTACGTTTTTTTGTCCTCCTCTCCCCTTTCTGTTTGTTTGTGTGTTTTGGGTTTTTGTGGAATTTTCGGAATTTCCGGTAAACCAACAAAATGTATCCAAAGATTTGTATTTAATCTCTTGACCTGACCATGAGAGCAGGACTTCAGAATGCCAGCAACAACAACAATACTAGCAACGCTGTCAATTTGAAATGTGCCAGAACAGGTGTGAGTGTATGTGTGTGTGTGTGTGCGCATAAACAACGGGCCTGTTGTTGGCTTTTTGCAGCTTGGCGGCTTGTTCTAGTATGTTGTTAATTTGTTGCAGATGCCATTGCTGTTGTTGTTGTTGTTGTTGTTGCTGTTTTTTGAATCCAGTGCTTTAGGGATTAAAAACACGCAACATAACAAAAACAAATATACACATAAATGATCAAATTAGACACGCACGACTGGAGAATACCCTGTCGATGCAGTAAGCAATGCATGGCCCGACCAAAGAATCGATTGCATGCTGCTTAACTATCGAATGTCTGCTCTAAGCAAAATTAAGTTACTTATACAAAATAACGAATAAAACTATTTGAATTCTATTTGAATAGTAGAAGAATTATTGGCCGTCTATCGATAGTTTTGTAGGTACTAACTATCGAATGTTTGCAGCTATCGTTAGTTGTGATTAAACGCATTTGAAACAATTGTAGATTATCCACAGCTTGTCATACCCCACAACTGTGTGGCGTTTAATCGGTCTAGGGTATGAAAAGCATTTATTTATGCAAATTTTATTTTATTTGTTTTCAATATTTTGGTAACTTTGTCGCTGATATTTCCGCTGAACAAATAAACGAAAAATACCAGAAGCCATCAGGCTGGTTCAAATGTATGTGTTAAACTTCACACACGCACACACACTCGTTCATTCTCGTGTGTGTGTGTGTGTGTGTGTGCGGATGAGATGCCTGTACATGACGGCGCATTATTTTCCATTTTAATAATTCAAATATCAATTTGTTGTTACATTAAATATTTAATTTGTACTAAAATGTGTTAAATTCTTTGGGGTATTATAAACATATAATTCTGTACATTCGAACAAACAGAGATAGCTAGATAAAGAGAGTGGGAGCGGGAGAGGGAAAGAACGATACATACAGACAGCATTTGCACTCGCATTTGTCATGCAATTTTTGGTTTGTTTAATTACAGCTTAAAATCTTTGATTAAAAAACTGACAAAACTTTTGTTCATTCAATTTTCCCTCGCTAAAGTTTTCACATATAGTTCAGTATTTTATACATGTTCTTAAATTAACATTTAATGTACTTTAAAAACACGTAAATCATTTGAGCTTTGAGTTCAGAACTCTATATTATATATAAGTACATGTATGCTATCTGTAACTGATAGTCCGCTTGTGCCCGACCCAATGCAGAGAACACATAATTAACTCATTGTTTGTCACTCTACGAGTTTCCCACAAATAATCGCAGATGAACAATGTATCGTTTAACAGCAACGACGCCAACAGCAACGACAGCAACAATAATAATATAGGCAACTTTATTAAGCTATTAAATCCAAGCGATTTAGGAAATGTGTTCATTTGCCACCATTTAAATTCAAACACAACTGTACTTGCTGCGGCAATGTGTAAAATACAAATTCATTTGAAATTGTTTGAAATGCAATTTTTAGTGTGTGTGGGAATGACAAAGATAGCATGAATGCATATTAGATTTATATTTACACTATATATGTATATAGTACAATTTCGTTAAATTGCACAATTGGCCCCAGAAATCGAACTCAGAAATCATATAATGAAATCACTAAACACACTATACTGGGGGAAAGAAACTGCTATAGAAAATGAAGTAAAACTTGTTATAGAATGTAAAGCAAAGCAAGATTAAATTTACAATGAAAATGATAATAAATAATTGGAAATTGGTGGTTGTGGGGAACACTATGCCCCAAATTGAAGTTCAGTTAGCCTTCACAATGTTGAACAATAGAAAACTGTGTAATGAAAATTGTGAAATTATTTCTGCCTCTCGAACGCGAACAAAACAAAAGACAATCGGTGCGAGCAACAAATTAATATTTGCATGAATCCTATTATGCAGGCAAAAGCCGCTCAAATAATGCTTAGCTAATTAATTATATTTCTTAGAAGGCAGAAATGACAGATAAAACGAGAGCAGATGAGAAGTGAAGGCTGCAGCAAACTAAGAGATATAACAGCGCTGGCATATCGTAATTAATATCGTAATTCGACTAACAAGCGACTAACTTAACTCGAGAGTTCATCCAACATCAAGTGGAAGAAGAAGAGAAGTGAAGCCTGTGCGAAGAAGAAGAGAAGCCTGTGCGGTACGCCTTTTGTTCGGCTAAGTGGCAGCTGCTTTATTATCGGGGGCCTCCTTGGACTAATTGGTGGCCACTCCATGACGTTGGTCACATGAGATGCGTTCGCTCTCTCTCTCTCCCTCTCTCTCTCTCTCTCTTACCCCACACACACATTCGTTCTTTCTCATTCTCTGTCTTTTTCCCTCGACAATTTGCGGCTAAAGTTGAGCCTTGAGCCGCTTTCCATTGCTTCAAATCCCCATCGAAGTTCCGCTTCGCAATCCCAGTCGCATTCACAGTTCAAGTTGCAGTCGCAGTTCCAGTTTGAGTCGCAGTTAAAGTCCTTGTGCCTCTTTCTGAGTCCGAGTCTGATTCCCTTTCCAAGTCCTTGACGCACTCGTTACCTTGGCAATTCAAAATGCTGGCAATCAAGTGTAAAATCACAGAATTTTTAATTGATTCCATCGATGCAGTGCACAGCGTAAGGTTTTTTCTTATACCCTGCAATTGTATAACCCTACAACTGTCTCAAGTTGGCTGTCAAATGTAAAATATTCATCTATAAAATACTAAAGTAAACTTAAAGTAAACTTAACCCGTTGCTTGTCATGATCCAGTTTAATATCTAGATTATATAGGTATCTAGATCTAGAGTGTATTTCAACTTCGGTCTCCATTTTCCTCTCACTCTCTCTCTCTCTCTCTCTTATCAGCTTTCGCTCTCGTAATTTTTTGTTCTCTCTGATTGTTTTATTTTTCTATTCTTTACTTTTTTTCCATCTGCCATTTGTGTTTAGAGTTGGGAGAAGGGGGAATAGGGCTCGGACCGCCAGTCAAGCTAGAGCCCCTGGTCGATTCTAATACCTCGCTAGGCATAACCAGCGCAGCGGCTTTTTTGAGTTAATTGGCAGTTGTTGTTGTTGCTGTTGTGTTCTCTCTGACGTGCTGGCCTGACCGGACTTGGCCCAGCTTGTCAACCAGGTGCAACATTGGAATAGATCCCTCAATGCTTCTCCTTGACGTATCCCAGTGTGCGTGTGCGAGTGCGGCTGAGCCCAAGTTCATGTGCAGCAGCAGCAGCAGCAGCAGCTTCAATTGCCATGACTATTCCCAGTTCAGCCCGCTCAGTCACCAGTGCGAAGCCCCTTCCGCGTTCCTCCTTCTCTGTCGCCTGTCCCCTGTTCAGGTGCCAGAAACACTCGGGCAATTGAATTGTCCAGAATGACGCACGGCGCTGCGAGTTTGTTGTTCGATTTTAGTTTGGTTTTATGCGCCTACCTCCGTCCGGGACTAAGAATCGGCAATCGTCCCCGACCTGCTGCCTCCTGCTCCCCCTGGGCCAATCGAATCGTTGATGTTGAACAAATGCAATTGAGCCGTGAGACTGAGACCAAGGACAGGTCAATGGGAATGAGGATGGGAATGGGAATGGGAGGCGAGGGATCAACAACTGTAATCAATTCTGCGCATATGCATGCAGAGATGATTTCAACGGCAACGTTGCACGGTGAACGGTAAACGGTGAACGGTAAACGGCAAACTGTAAACTCAGTTGCCAAAACAACCGAAGAGAAATCCATGAATTCTCGAATAAAACTCAACTATCCACGTTGCCTCTCAGCTCTACTCAGCCTCCTCTCTCACCTGCCAAACGCAACAAAAAAGGCAGACGGAAATAAGCTTTTTGCCTGCGATTGATTGAGCTTTAATTGCCATGTATCAAATGCAGGAAATCGAAGTGAAGAACTTGAACGATTTTAAGCCAATTTCAGTTTCATAAACTTTAGTCCTACTCTTCCAGCAAAGGCAAAGTGTGCTCAGTAGCTAGTAACGAAGTCATTGAACCAAAAAAACTAAGGAAAACGAGGAAATGTGAATTAAAACTATTGAACAATATAAATTCGAATGAAAATCTTTGACGAATCATTAAATTACAACCAAAACTCTATAAATCAATTCAAAGTAAGAATTTGATAACCGAACAAGCACGAAAGCTACAGTCAAGTGTGCTCGACCCGCTTCCCACCTGACCACATTAATTTCTTAAATATAGCACTTATATTTAAAGCGTATTTTGTATTGCATACTTGAGGGAGCAGTTAGGAAATCAGTAACTCATAAAATGATTTCATAAATAACTTGTATATAAATTATCCGATGGCAACCAAATTTACAGCAATCATTTTGGCGTTGATAGTTGTTGTTTTTACTAATAATTAAACTACACTTGGAACTCGGTTGTGATCGATTTTCGGAGGCGAAATGGTGCGTAGTCGAGTTCTAAAATAATCGTGCAATAATATAACACATTCGAGTATTGACATTTAATTTGGTAGCCGTAGCTTTTATTGTTTCTACGATATAGGTTTTTTATATGGACAGACAGACTGACGGACATGGTCTGATTGCAGATAGTCTGTGAGTTCTGCCACGCCTTCTTCTGCGTGTTACATACATTTTCGGTTGCCACAAAATTAGAATAACCTCCTAATCTATGGATAGCGGCTATAAAAAGCTTTCTGTGTAGCTTTCAAAGTTGATTAAAGCTCTTGGGGAATCTGAGTAGCTCGTTCAAGGTCAAAACTTATGAGTTTCATTCTAACTGAATCAGTTTTAAGGATGAGCGAAACAAGCGAAAGCTTTACCATACACCCCGTACCCCCGTTGAAATGGAAGAAACCCAGCCGAAACTTTCGCTGTCTCTGGCCAAATCTGGTAAAGTCTTTGACATTGTCGTCTTGACACAGTCTTAATGCATGTCGCCAATTTGTGCGCTGTCTCGGCGAAATCCACTCGAAAGCCATAAAAAAAACCAGCGTGCAAAATCGACTTGAGCTGCACTGCGTCAAGGCAGGGAAAGAAGAGGAAGATGGGAATGGGGGAGATGGCAGGGTAGGGTAGGGTAGAGTAACTGGGTCTGAGCCCATTAAAAAGATGCCAACAAGGCAATTGTCAAATGTAAATGGGCGTCGTAATAGATGTCCACGTTCCAGTTTCTGGCCGGGCACGAAACGCAATAATTTGCAAATTTGCTCAAATAAATTCCATGCAGAGTACAGAGAGCAGTGCAGAGCCTAAAATATTTGCGCCCGCCACGAGCGAAGCCAGTGGCAAATGTATGCAAAGTCCCAGGACGCGGCAGCACGAGATGGGGATGAAGCATAGTGTGCAAGATGGAGATGGAGGACCAACAGCAGCAGCTGAGGAACGGGGGCAAGCAGTTGGAGCAGAACATTGCCGTTTTCTAAGGCCGCACTGTCGCTCCCTTGTCAATGATATGCAAAACATTACCCTGCACCCGCAGCAGCAGCAGCAGCGGCCCTAGATCCGGGAGAGTCAGCAGCAGCCGCTAGAGCCGCCACAGCGTAGCCATAGCTGGAGTCCAGAGCCGGGACAGAGATAAGCTCCAATTGTAGCCAATTGAAGGCGGCACAGCGTGGCATAAATAAATAAATAATCGATTGCAACCGGGGCGACAGCACGGACTCTTGCTCTCCTACTTCCATCTCTTTCTCACTCTCACTCTGCCTCTACCTTTATCTCTTTTCCCTCTCTCTCGCACTCTTTCAGTCTTCCTCTTTGTGGCAATTAATTGGCCATTTGTTTGGGGCGTCGCACTGTGGCGCAGTTTCGTGTAAATCTATTGCATCTATTAATATCAAAGATGCAGATCTATTATAGTACACTTTGATATCCGACAGATTTCAGTATTTTTGGTATATAGTTTACAGTATTTTCTAGCCATATTTTGGCTGTACATACGAGTATATCAAGTAAGCTGTCTCTCTCTGATGCGCTAAAATAAACAGAGTGCAGTTTGTTCACTGTATTTCGCTCACTTCTTAACCACTGTGCACCGCTAGGCATATCCATAGTGCTTCGGCAGCTCCTGAGTTCCCAATGCCTGTGTACGATGCCTGAACAGTTTTGCAGCGACTGTTTCGCAGTCACGCACGATGCCGGGGCTGACATTCACGCACGCGGCACTTGACAGGCGCTACAAAGGCGACAAATCCCCAATACGCTGATGAGAATGAATGAGCTGACGCCAGTTACACATGTACATGCACGCACACGCACACACACACACACACACATGCACAACAATGCATGTCTATCTGTAGCTATTTCTCTATCTGACCTGTCTCTGCTGTCACCCCTCTATTCCCCTTTTTGGACCTTCCCACGCCTACGCACTCACTTTTTCTGTGGCATTGACCAACTTTAAAGCCTTTTCCAGCGCACAATAACTTCCACATTGCTGCATTGGTATTTGTAAGAGTTGTGAAGATTCTACACACGCATGAGTTGTTTGAGTAGCACTGCTGTACTTTAGGATAGTAGTTGAGATTGGCATATTGTTTATTACTTATAAAGATCTTTCAAGAAAACAGAACAGAGACTGTCTTATATTAGATGGCACACCACTTTGAAATCGTTTTCTTTAATAATCTGAAATGTCTAGGGCACGTTTATATAATTCTTTTATTCTTTTATTTATTCTTTAAACCGTATTGAAAAGAGATAAAGTTAAAGAACATAATTAAGTCTGCAAATGCAGAGAGATTCTATCTCAATTCATTGAAATATTATGCCTTATATAATTGTTCTAGACAACCTTGTTTATTACTTATAAAGATCTTTCAAGCAAACAGAACAGACACTGTCTTATATTAGATGGAACACCACTTTGAAATCGTTTTCTTTAATAATCTGAAATGTCTTATTCTTTTATTTATTCTATAAACCGTATTGAAAAGAGATAAAGTTAAAGAACATAATTAAGTCTGCAAATGCAGAGAGATTCTATCTCAATTCATTGAAAGATTATGCCTTATATAATTGTTCTAGACAACCTTTAATAATCGCATAAAGTCTAATACAAAATTCTCAAGAAGAACAGGGAGTTATACCCATCTATACAGTGTGTATGTCATATGTCTGTACTATATTCTATATTATAAGAAAACTTAATCAGTTTTTTGAAGACGGTTATCAGTGAAAGTACTTCACTTATATTGTATAAAGAATCTTAACGAATAACTCCAATAGTTTTCAGTTAAATATTTTCATGTAATTTTGTATACTGCGATTATACATGTATCTACATGTATGTAGTACATACATGTATCAACATTCTGGAGAACTTTAGCAGATTTCCGATGGTGTTTTCATAAAGAAGTCGAAAAAAGATTTCCTTGGTTTCCTCTTTCGGTTTGTAAGGCAATTTGGCTTCGCTGGTTGAGCCGCAAAACTTTGGCAGCTTCTGGGTTTGTGGCCAGGAAAACGCGAGACTCTCGCTCTCTCTCTCTCTCTCTCTCGTTCTTTCATGCTCCGAAGTTTTAGCTACAGTCTCCGGCTACGACTCCAACTTCAGCTCCAGCTCCAGCTCCGACTTAGCCTGCCCTGACTCTGGTTTTGTGGGAGCTGTTGCTGACTTGAGGATACGTCGCGACGCGTCGGAAGACAGACGACATTTTCATTGCCACAACGACTTGAGAAGGGAGTGAGGGAGCTAGCGAGTGAGCGAGCAAGAGAGGAAGTAATTAAAACACAACTCAAAGGACATTTTAATTTAATCCCTTTGAGCTTGTCTCGCTGCTGTCTCGTCGCCCATCAGAAACATGCGCCGACCGCCATGGCCAAAAATTGTATTTGTGCGCCCGGAAGAAGGCAACGGCAATGGCAACGGCAGCATCGATGTGGGTGCTACTCCTAGTACCCCTAACTCCCCTTTTCTCCCCCTTCTCCCTGGACTCTCTTTCTCGTTACCCTATCTCTGCCTTCTTGTTGTGCTTTTGTGGAGCAGCCTTGGCAGCGCCGGCGTCAGCGTCAGCGTCAGCTACAGCATAAATCATAACGCGCCTTCTATTTTTATTTGCCAGCTTTGGGTCGCCAGTGTGACCAGCTCCCATTCCGGCATTGCGGCGTCCAATTCCCGTTCCCATTCTCTCTCCAGCTCCTGTTCGAATCGCTTCTCTTCTCTTCTCTTCTCTTCTCTTCTACTGCTGCTGCTGTGGGAGCCTTCTCCCATTCCCGTTGGCTTTATTTATGCGGACAGTTTATTAATGTCAGGCGCGGCGCTTGCAAGTTGCAACTTGCAACAGCCGCTGCTGCTGCCCCATCCCCCCCTTCTACGGTAAGAGGATGCTCAGGCTTCGACTTGGGCCTTGGCTTCGGCTTCAGCTTCGGGCGTCAGCTTCAGCTGCAGTTGGGCTCTGCAGGCTCTGCTTGACTTGTAATTGTATTTGTTTATGGCTTTGTGCGTGTGTGTGTGTGTGTTTGTGTGTCTCCCCCTTTACGAGTGGTTGTGCGTGTGTGTGTGTGTGTGGTGGGTATGAGCTACTCGCTTGGGTGGCTCATTTCAATGCCGCAACTTTTGATTTGCGTCTCCTGCTGCCCCTGCGAACAGCTGAAGCGAGAGCTTACGATGCGCTAGTGATGTGACTTAATAGTGCAATATATCGATAAACATTTGGATATAATACTTTACGAATTGATAGTCTAAATGATTATTTAGACAAGTCGCAGCTGTTGTTGCACAAATATCGATATCAAAATCAAGGAACTCCATCGTGTTTTAATAATCGATAAAAACTAAACAAATATAGCTGAGGATGTTTACATCGTGTATTAATGGTAGAGGTATATCGATAACTGCTACTTATAACATATATCGATACACATGCAATTACAAATGTTTATCAACAGGTGATATCAGTGAAAGATTTACATATTTTTTTATTCATACGATATATTTATATCGTCGAGTTCTGCCAGCTTTTGATCCCCACTCTGCCACACTCACACATGCAACAGGAACTAGGTTGACTGTGGCACTTGGCACCCACTTGGAGGTTCGTCTCCGACTCCAACTCCATCTCTATCTGCAGCTGCCTCCTCTACTTTGGTGCCTCTCCTTCTCTGGCTCGCTTTGTTGCTTGTTATGCTAATTAGTTTTCGACGTTGACGTTTGCCAACGACGCCGGACGGTGGCGGCAGCAGCGAGGGCAACGGCGATGGCGACGCTGCCAACGATGTCTTTAATTGGTTCTCATGTTGCACATCGCCCGCTGCCCGTTGCACACGCCACACCCTCCACAGCACAGCGCCCTTACCGCACCAGCAGCAGTGCACCCTAACCGCCGCCGCCTCTCTCGTTGCCAGGCAGCAGCCGCCAGCTGCTGCCAGGCAGTTGGAGCCTCTGTTGGGGCCACTTGGCAATGTTGCAACTTGCAACTGGCAACTGCCTCCTCCGTTTGCCGACGACGCACGACGGGCGACGGGCTTTTTTCTTTGCCACTTTGGCACTGGCAATTAACTGCGAGGGCAGCATGCAACTTATTTGATTTGCCATTGTTAGCAAAGCAGCCGCAATTTTGCAACCCCCTCCCGCTCTTTCCTGCCTCTCTCTCCCTTTCCCCCTCTTCCTCTCGCTCCCTTAGCGTTGTTCAGTGCTCCACCCTTGACGGGCTCTCCACAGATGTCAGCTGCCCAAAAAAAATTCGGTTACTTAATGCAAATTTTGTGTGCAGGCCAAATTGTACAGTTACTCTATGCGATTCTCTCTCTCTCTCTCTTTCTCACTTTGACGTCACGCTTTGTACTACGTTTTGGGACCGTTTATGCTTGAACCATTTGAGAATTCTAAGTGAATTTTGAATTGGCTTCTCTGCCACGTGTTTCTCGATGCTTTAACTGCAATTTTATAAGTTGCAACTTACTTGTTATCGATAAATGGAATATGTTATAGAGAAGTCAATCGTTTATAGAAGATTATTTATACAGACAATTGTGAGAAATAACAGCGAATAATGTGATACTAATTAGAACTTTAAAAACTCAATCGATTCATCGAACTAACAATCGGTACTATCGATAACATTTTATAGTATGTCTTCTTCTAAGCCAATTGACCAACATTAGTCGTAATTAGTTGACCAATGCAAGTGACACTAAAACAATCAGACATTCATATACTCACACACAAACACACACACACACTCCTACGCCAACTTTGGTTATTCGTTTCTGTTTTGCGGTTTTGTGAATGCTTTCGAAATGAATTGAAAGCTTTGGCTTTGCATTCCAATCGTCGAATCGCCTCGTGCCCTCCGTCGCATCGCCCCAAAAACTATACGCAAATATCCACCGCCCCCCGCTGCTCTAGTCGTGGCCAAATCTTTTGCCTGGCCAAAGTGAAAGCCACAATTGTGTTTTCTGTTTTTGTTCTATTTTCCCCATTTCCAGTTCCCTCCGAAAAACTGTCAACATTTTGCAGCCGCTTGGCAGCTCGGTTGGTTCCCCTCTTTAACTTTATAGTCAGACTGTCTGTCAGTCTGTCATTCTGTCTGCTCTGGTGTCCTTGGTCCGTTGCAAACGTTATGATAATCATCGACAACGATGCTGTGGAAGGGAGGGGGGGAGAGCGAGCAGCGTAGCCAGGTAATAAACAATTCCATTTACCGACAGCTGTCAGCAAATAATGAAAAATTTAATAAAAATATCCACACACATATGCATGATGAGGAGGGCGAGGAGAAGTAAGAGTAGGAGGCTGGAGGGGGAGGAGGCCTGCAATGACCACAGTGGCGCATCCACAACTGTCCACAAACTGTCCAAATATGTTTGGTTTCGTTGTTGTTGTTGCCCTGCACTGGCTCGAAACGAAATGGAACGAAAAGCGCAGCTGGGCAGGACATGTATGGTATGAGCAGGCGACAGAGTTGCCACCCAATGCAATGATGAGCGAAAAATTGACATGCATGTAATTAGTCGCATAAGGACGTCAACGCGGATCGCTGACGTTGACGACGTTGTCTGCTCAGCACTGCCCCGCCCCATCCCCCACTACATCCCTTTTACATATATCAATTATGCCGTTTATGTGTCGACTTTTGCTCTCCCTTTCTCGCTCTAGCTGAGTGTGTGTGTGTGTGCGTGTATGAAAATTAATTTTCAGTTACGCGTCAAACAGAAAATGCAAACAAAACAAGAAATTCTACTTTACGAGGGGGAGATTGACAATGGGTGATGCAGAGATTTTGATCTAGAATGAACGTGTTATCAGCTGGAAAATACGATAATGACGATAATAACGCTAAACTGGAGTTAGGCTGGAAAGAGTCTTTAGAAGATTCTAGAAAGCAGTGTGGAATTTTGAATAGTGAGAAAAGTGAACGAAGAAGAAAATAAATTATTATAATAATGAACAATTAATATGATCTGCAAAGACTAATGGAAATCGTAGAAGAAAGATAGTAGAAATTAAAGAAGACGCTAATGCATGTAGCTGAAATTCGGCTCTTAAAAAGAAACATTTATATTTATTTAAAATTACTGAATAGAAGAGAAATAATTGATTGAGACATACTAAAAGGCAGAGACAGCAAGAAGGGATTGAAAAAAGAAGGGCTTGAAAACTAGCTTCCCTAGTATAAACCACTGCAGTTACTACAGTCCACTGTAATGTATTTTCTATTGAGAACGAAGTAATTTTAAATAGTAAATGCATTCGAATCAACTATTGGAGGTAAAGAGATATAAAGGCATAGAATAAAGATGAAAACATAATTTTAGTGTATTTAAATATAAACCAAGTACTTTCAAATTGCAAATGCATTCAAGTCATTCCTGGAAGATGTTATGTATAAACTACAGGGATATAGAGCTATTGAAAAAAGTTAATAAAATGAGAATCCATAACGAATCTTGGTCAGTCTTCTTCTTTGCTACTTACGTAAACCAAGTACGTTCAACAAGCAAATGCATTCGAATCATTCGTTGCACTCGTATAAATATACTGTGCATAGCACAGAGTGCATGAACCTACAACCTGTACCGTTGTGCTTGCCACCCTGTGAAGAGATATTAAAGCAGAAATAATGTGTGAATGTCCGACAAAAGTAACAGCAACAAAAACAAATGAAAAAGGAGCCCACAACGAGACGAGCCTGCGCTGCTGTCTCGTCAACACAGCCGCGTTGGCGTCAAAGTTGGCGTTGGCGTTGGCGTCGACGTCGGCGTCACTTGTCACATTCACGTTGGACTCTGCTGACACGTCGACAAATTGTCAACAACGTTTGCCACAGCGTTTACCATGAAGAAACCGAACCGAAGCGGGGCAAAGAAACAACAACAACATCAACAGTAGCAAAAAGCGAGGCTACCCCAAAAAGTGGACAAAAAGCAAAAGAAAATTGGTTGGTTGAGAAGGCAAATGACCAAAAATGGTCATACACCAGAAACGACCAGAGAGAAGGGGGCGAGAGGGAAAGCGGCACACAGAGCTGCAGGCATGATGTGGAGGAGCAGAGACAGAAGCAGCAGGAGCACCATCAGCATCATCAGCAGGGACAGAACATGGAGATTGTCCTCTATTAGCTGCAGCGAGCATTTTCACGCCGGATGACGCAACATTTTATGCCGCTCAGTGGATTTGCAACACTTGATGGCCGTGCACGGCTGACACCGCTGGCTGTGCACAGCCACCAACAACAATAGCAACAACAACAACAACAACTGTGGCAATGACACTGAGTCCGGAATCCTTGTCGCTTGGGTCCAAGGTCCTAAACTAGTTCTGGGTGATTCTGATGTTGCTTAGTTTGTCAACTGGAGGTCGCGTTTTTACTGTGGCTACGATACTTTTGTTGTTATTTCTATATAATGCTATATATTCTTGATCAGTCTGCAGATCGTGTGGCTGCTTTAGCATGTAACTAATCAGAGACGGAGCAAACGATTTCAAGAATATTATAGCATAGATTAAGATCATCTTATTATATCCGACAATACCTTTCAGAAAACACTAGTAATCATCTCCATATTGAGCCCATACCCCTCTACAGGGTGTCTCCGAGACTACCCTACGCCATCGGTAATCTAAACTCAACCTCACTTATATTTGTAGCCTAGTCATCTCTGGGTGTAACTTAGTTGCACTTAACCAACACTGGTTTAACTCTGGCCCTGGCCCTGGCCCTGTCACTGTCACTGTCGCTGGCATTGGCCACATTTATCAACGCCTGGTTTGACCGCGGTCGCTGCATGGCGCAAACGAGGAGGTGGGGCAGAGTCTGTTGCAGTGGGAACTGTTTGAGAAGCAGCGCCTATAAAAATTTTGTGCACTTTTCTGAATTTTGTCGTCTAGCTGATGCTGCGAAAAATTGCAATTCAGCACGATTTGCATTTTGACTTCCCCTGCACGCCCACGTCCCGCAACGCCAATCGTTCCCTCCGCCCCTCCCCTAACTGCTACTTGGGTCACTTGTGCAGAATCCGAAGCGTGCCGAGTGGAAAGCGGTGGCCATTTTGCCACCACAGTCCCCATTGTACATTTGTTCACTCTAAGCTGCTCCAGTGCGAGGCGAACTTGATTGAAGCCCAGCTGAAGAGATTAATCCGAAATCAGCTAACAGAGTTCTACAAATGCATGCCAAATATAGACTGTAAGTTGGGTTAGGTTGAGCCGAGAAGGTCGTTTCGGGATGTTGGTCAGAGTTTTAAAATAAAGGTATCTTGAAACTAATAAGTTGTCAATAGAATTAACTGAAATCTTTGTTCTAAGTTTATTTTTAACAAGGAGTTTTTATTAAAAGTTTGCTTATATTGAAATGTAATGTTAAAAATATCTTTTCTGGTAATTGCTTTGGGTTTTATAGGATTAAAAACTCAAATGTTGAAAATATAATTATTTAAATTGTAACAATTTGATGTATTCCAAATAATGTATGTGGTATGTTAGGCTAAGTTGAAGCTGAGAGTTATGTAGACATTTAAACAGAGTTTCATGTGATTGAAGGACTTCGTAAACTGAACAGTTTTGAGTTGAATTCATGGTATGGCGAATATTTTATCATTTATGTTAGGTAAGGTTTAAGCAAAAGTAAGTTTTAATTACGATTGAGTTCAGTTCAATGCTTAAAGACCGTTCAACTTAAATTATATAAATAATTTCTTTGAAAATTGTATAGTTCCCAGTCGTATCATAGTAGTTCAATCAAGGATCATTAAACTTATCTGATACATATAGTTTCCTATTAATTTATAAAGATTTTCTACTTAAAAGCAATGGGATAGCAGTTGAAGGGTTGCCCCCTCACTGCCCGCTTTCCCCTTTCGAAAAACAGTTTATCAAAGCAGTCTCTGCACCTGCAATGTTGCAACAGGCGCCAGAGACAATTGAAATTGTTGTTGAATAATTAAGTGGCGCCTTCACGCGGCACCTTCACCCTGCTCTGCCCCAAGAGCTTTTAAAGAGTGGCAGACATGCAGGCAGACAGGCTGACAGACAGGGAGAGATAGAGGTGGGGAGGGACGTACGTACGTAGAAACCGGATAGGACTCAGGGAGTAGAAGTCGTCGTCGTCGTCGTTGGGTCTTGGGTCGTCTCACATATTTTATCACGAGCGATTTTAGCCGGCACATTAATCAAAGCAAAAATGCAGGCAAATTTCCATGCGAATGTGTTTCGAGTGCCTTTTACAGTTATAAATTTCTGCACACACAAGCTGCACACACACATGACTACACACACACACACACACACAGGCAAACATATAGAGACACTCTTGAGCTGCTCACTCGCAGCGTGTGCGATACTCGAGGTATGCCACACGGCAATGGGGAAAGTGTCAAGTTAATGCCAACAACAAGAACAACAACAAACGGAACAGCAGAGCAGCTCTAGCAATAGCACTGTAGACGTAATACCCGCCAAAAGCGGGGCGTGGCAGCAGTCCGCCTTTTGCCCAGCCACCTAATGACTACGCTGACGTCCCCATTTGCCTGGTAAAAACATAACACACACACAGACACACAAGAAGCGAGAGATAGAGCTGTACACTGCGCAAAAAAGTTCTGAGGGAACTAAGCAGAGAAGTGCAATGATGGAAAGGAAATTGAGAGAAACGAATAAACGAAAAATTTTAAACAGAGAAGAGTAGGTAAAGGTTTGGATAATCGTTTTATATATAATATTATTTGTTAGCTTAGAAAAAAAGCTGATAAAGACAAAGAAGATTGAGTTTTCATCATATTGTTTGATTTTTAATCAAACAAAAGAAATTTCAAAAAACTTTCGGAACATAAGACGTTTTAATTTCAATTAAGTTATATTTAAAGTAACATGAAACAGATTTACTCGAGAGCAGATACGATGAGAGAGTAAATTCGCTGTTATTTGGGAGACTCTCGAAAACATATTGTCATTATTTTCTCGTTACTTTGGACTGGTAGAATCCCTAGGAACTTTTATAATATATGTATTTGGTAGAATTTCAAGCAAATTTTTGCAACTTTTCTAATTGAAAGGCAGATAAATCTAGTACAATCTGAAATAGGTTTACTCGAGGAAAGATTATAGTACACAGTAATCCTGCGACTCCCAGAAAAATATAGTAATTATATATTATTATTAAATATAGAGATCTTGATCTGCTAAAATCTCTTTAATCTTTGTAAAACGAATACAGATTAAAGATCTGTTTGGTTCATTCAATACTGCATGCATTTTGCTAGTCATTTGCCTTGTAAATATCGATTGCTATTTCAATTCCGATTTCTCTCGGTGCATGCCTAGTTTATAATGATGCTGATGGTGTTGCTTTGGCTGTAACTGTCGTTTAGTTGCTAAGACGATGCCGACAGTTGGACCCGACTCTTTAGACAAGTCAAGCGAACTGAAGTTGAGTCACGGGCGGCGTGCACTGACAATGATATGTGCCCGAGGTGAGAGTTCTGCACACTCAAAACACACACCTTCACTCACACCTGCACTCACACACACACAGGCAGACACACAGACATGTGCATATGCGCTGTCAAGGCCAAACGCACACACTTGTTGGCAAAGCAAAAGGGATGAGAATAGAAAGAACTGGAAGAGGTGGGTGTAAGTGCGGGGGAGGGGAAGTGTGGTACACAGTAGAGACGCTTTTGCACCGGAAATATTGTTGACAGTTGTGGCATATTATCATACAGCGGTGTCCCAGGCGCGTGCTCGGTAATTGCTCGACATTTGTCGCCCGGCATTAAAGAGCTGCCTCAGCAGGGGCAGGCACAACTTGAGGGACAGTGTAAGGGGGGGCCCCTTTGAAATGCTCAAATGGAGAACTTGGAGACTGCTCGCCAAGAATGCACGGAGCGTGAACGTTTTCCTTGCTGATGAGGCAATTATCGGTTTCTATTTGTCGATGTTTACTAAATATTACTTGGGTAAGTTCAAGTTAAGACTTGTAATGAAAGAAAGGGATCAAAGGCATGTAAACTGGTGTGTGTTGTAGAAACTGAAGCATCTTACAGAATGAAAAGCATCTAATAGATGCAAACAATATCAAGTAGATAAATTGATGATTGCAAAAGCATCAGGGAGATGCACAATTAAATAACAAAATAAGTTTCTTACAGATATAAACTAATCTTGTGAATAAAAATAAAACCTGAGAGCAATTTCAAAGTATCTTGCATATTCATTAGCATATTGCAGATTAATAGTACCTTATGAACACAAAAGACATTGCTGAAGGGTGGCAATAAAGTGACCTGTAGATAAAAAAGTAGATACAAAACTTTCGTGCAGATATAATATCTGGATAAACAAGAGCAACAGTCGCGCAAAACGCGACAGTGGGATACCCTTCGACCTATGTTCCGGTGTAGTTTAATTTATTAAACTCATACACATATGCTTTGAAATTAATCCCGACAGATGGCACTCGCCCGCCTCCCTTGTTAGCTGACAGAAGCACTGGATTTTATGCTCATACTTTCTTAAATAACTTCTGTGTTTATTGTTCGATCGGGTTGTGATTTGAACACTACGTAGATATTTCATTCAGCTTAGTATATGTTAAAGTCAGAAAGTTGTATCTTTTATACAGCGCTTACAAATTGAGTTCAAAAATTAAATTATTGATTTGTGGGGGCGGTGGGCGTGGCACCTAACATTTGAAATAAACTTGATCAGCTTATAGTACACAGGAGTCTTCTTGCCAAATTTGGTAACTCTAGCTTTTATAATAGCTGAGATCTGTGCGTTCTCACAGACAGACAGACAGACAGACGCACAGAGGGACAGACGGACAGACAGACAGACATGACTCAACCGACTCGGCTTGTGATCCTGAGCAAGAATATATATAATTTATGGGGTCTCCCACGCCTCCTTCTGCCTGTTACATACATTTGCACAAAGTTAGTATACCCTTTGTTGACCATTTTCAATGGTCGAAGGGTATAAAAAAAGATCTAATTTATGCTGAAGAATCTTAGTCATACCAAAGCATCTTGTTTGTGCAAAGCCATCTTGTAAGGAATGCATCTAATGTTAGAGATACAAAAGCATATCACAGATGCAAATGTATCTTAGTAATACAAAAACCTTCCTTAGCCATTCTTTCCTCTCTTTGTGTATTTTGAATACAGTGGCAGCCGCAAAGCTCTGTACGAGCTTTCAATCGAGCTTTGTTCGTGCAAAGCTTTAATTCAAACTAGCGCCATCTGTCGAAAAGCTTCGCAAATGCCAAAGGTTTGAGTTCGTGTTACGCTTTCGCTAAAGCTTTACTTAGCCAAAAAAGCTAAATATTCAAAAAGTAGGGAAATTCTTGAATTCAAATCATTCTCATGGAACTATTTCTATATATGGTAAACTCTGTAGTAGGCTTGGCTTAAGGAAGCGGACACACATTTTTAGTTTAGCAGGCAGCTATATTTTTTATACGCACAAAAACAATACACGCTCTATAGAAGAGAGGAAAAAAAAAAGGTAGATAGAGCGATAGAAGTGAGGGACGGAGACACGATGGCAAGGGTAAGCAGACAGGGTATCATACTGGATGCACTGAAGCACAAGATACGCATTGCCAAGCACGAGCTGGATCGCTACAAGGAGGACTACTCACACTGCCAGCAAGCACTGGCGCACGAACTGCAGCTGCGCGGGCACGTGGAGGAGGAGAACGCCAAGCTGCAGCGACGCAACTCGCAGTTGGAGGGCGAGCTGCAGGTTGCAGTGCGTGAGGTGGCATGCCAACAGGCCACACTGGTGGAGGCACGAGCAGCGCTCACCGAAAGTGATCGATTGAGTCGTGCACTGGAGCAACGCGATCAATTGCAAACGGAGAAAATCGATTTACTCAATCGGGAATTGACTAAACTGAGGAGGCAAGCACGTGAAGCGGATCGCACTGCCAAGTACTGCGATAAGCGAGCCAACGAACTTAGCGAATATCTCTCGTCCAGTGAGCAGCAACTGGAGGAGAGTCGTGCCAGCGCTGCACTGCTTCAGGCTGAACTGACAGCAGCTGCACGGAATCTGCACTGTGTGGAACGCGCCTTTGAGCATTCGTCTCAGCAGTTGTACACCTTTGATCGTCAGGTAGCCAAGCTGAAGCAGCGTCTGCACGAGAGCGAGAAACGCGCCCACCAGGCTGAGCTGAGTGCCCAAAAATTTCAGTACACCTCCGCCCACCTGGAGCAACAACTCGAGGAGCGCTACGAGTTGTCGCAACACGTCACATTAACTGATCTACTCGAGTGACAGAACAGCCTCCTCTTTCCCCTAAGATTAGGAACCTTAAACAACTTTTGATGACGCGCTGTAAATTGCCTATATATCGTACAAATAAATATATATTATAGTATTATCTTTATTAAAAAAAAATTTGATGTACATGGAATCATGCGAACTCTTCGACAGGCCGAAGCTCAAAATACTCTGACAAAGGTAACTAAGATAAACAACAAAATATATGATTCTATTTGAAACAGAATTGATTTTCTATATACCATATATATATATATATATATATATGAGTCTGATTTAGCTAGCTTAAGCAAAGGGCAGGGGCTACAGTAGATTTCAGCTAGTTTGCTTTGCAGGGAGCTGAGTTACATTGGCAGAGAAGATTTGATTTGTGTTCTGCTTCAGACATAGTGCAATATGTTAGCTTAGAGGCGTAGGCCTATTAAATATAGGCCAGAAAGGGGGACTGAGCTACAATGGGAGAAGGGATACTTTGTTTGTTACAAGGGAGCCAGTGCACTGGTGCTAATCTAGCATGCTAGCTAAAGTGTAGAGCAGTAAGTCTACTAAATTTGAGCTATATAGCTCCACAGAGAGCTGAGTTTAAATGGGATAGTGGTTATTTCGTGTGTTACAAGATAACTTGTGGACTGATGCTGACCTAGTATGCTAGCTTAAGTATAAAGTAGCATCTTTACCAAATTTGAGTAAGGTATCTGCACTGGAAGCTGAGTTACAATGGAATAAACAACTTGCTGTGTGTTAAAAGAGAACCAGTGAACTGGCTCGGAACTAGTATGCTAGCCGGAGTGTAGAGCAACAACTCTACCAAACTTGAGGCAGGTAACTCTACTGGAAGCTGAGTTCCCTTAGATCAACTGAAGGTATCTCAACGGTTTAAGGTAACTCTGCCAAAGATCTTTGCAGTTATTGTGTTATTTACTTTTATGAGGTTGTATTTTAAAGAGTATTTCATCGGCGTTGCGAAACTTCAGGGAGATGCCCTCGACAAACTGCAGTTGCTCCAGTTTCATGTCGCTGTGGAACTCAAAGGTGCTTAGTAGTTTGACTAGAAAGACCTTCATGATAAAAGAGCTGTAGCGACGACCTGCAAGAGAAGTTATCGATAAGAACCAATCGAGACTATCGAGAAGGTTACAATCGGTTTACCTATGCAAGTGCGCAATCCCTTGGAGAAGGGCAAGAAACTATAGGAATGACGACGTTTTGTAGGCGCCTTTCCGTGCTCCGACGAGTTTCGCTCCCCGCCCTGTGGCTGCTCCTGTTCCTGCGTGTCCAGTTCCTCATCTTGGCGCTGCAGAAAACGCTCCGGATCGAATTCAGTTGCCCGATCACCCCACCAGGCAGCATCACGTTGCAGGTTGAATGTGTCCAAGACGATTATCGTGTTCTGTGGCACAATCGCATCACGTGCCGCCAGTTGAAAGTCACGACTAACGTGACGTAAATTCATCGGCACTGTGGCAAGCAGACGCAGTGCCTCATTGATGAAGGCCTCCAGGTAGCGTAGCTGCTGCAATTGCTCGACACCCACGTAGCTGGCATCGTTGCCATGTGGCAGCACCTCAGCGATTTCACGACGAAGTCGCTCCTGGCAGTCGCCCTTGTGCGTGGCCAGGCAGAGCAGTGCAATCATGATGCTATTCGACACCGTCTCGAAGGACTGTGCGGCAATAAGACATGCTGAGATATTATCACCTGGACTACCCCCCATCCCTTCTACTTACCACCAGCACCATCGACTGCGCCTCATCTTCGATATCCTGCAAGGTAAGTTCACCATTTGCGGCCAATTGGAACATTTGCTCAATGAAGATGCGACGTTGCCAGGGTATGCCATCGTCAGTGCCGCCGTTTTCATGCAGTGCGTTGCGTAGCTGCCAATTGCGATGCTTGCGCTGGATAATCTCTGCCACAAAATCCACCAGCAGCTGGTTGCATGCCTCCGCCTCGGCATAAAGCTGCGGCTCCAGCAAACGATGCAGCAAATCAATTTGTAGCCAAGGCTTCACCGTCTTAATGGCCGAGATTTCCAGTAGCCTAAGCAAATTGCACATACACGCATTAGTGGTTACAGGAGAGGAAGAAGCAGAGGGGGGAGAATGGGGAGGGGTATAATGTACTCACCTTTTGTAGGTGGTGGCAATGTGCTTATCGTCTGCCTGCGTGAAATTTGTCGGGGTTCCCATAACGGTGACTGCAGCCAGACCACAGAAGAGTGAGAGAGAGCAGAAGCGAGATAGACAGAGAACGATATCAAGTGAGTAAAAGAGAGAGAGAGAGAGAGAGAGACAGACAGCGACCTCAGACTTCCCACTAATGGCCTCGCCCAGCAGTATTTTCTGCATCATCTAATTAAATTTGCCTTGAATTTATTTCACGCACAAAGGAAGAAAAGGCATATATGATAAGGGGAATATAAAGCATATAACAAACGAGTGTATGGTTAGGTTGGCGTGCAAAACAAAGAAAACGCAAACGAAGTTTGCTGCCAAAGTTTTTTGCTTTTCATGTACCATAAAAAACTCTCGGGGAAAAAAGCTTTAGTTTTCTTTAGTGTTAATCTAAGAGTGTTTTAGAGTTTGGGTTGCAGTTAAGGCATGTTGAAGTTATACTTGACATAACCCTGAATACTATTTAGATTATAATTAATTTATTGATATAATTTGCGAAAGAACTCGCGTGAGTTCACTAAAGATTGTGGATATTCGATTTCAGTTTACTATGACTATATTATAAATAAAGAATCAGCTTTAAATATTGGCAAAGAAATCGTTAACAGATCAGATATACTTATGTATGTCAAATCATCACTTTTATAAAGTTTAAATTCAGTTTCTTAACATATGGAATCTGGTTATTCTTTCCCTTTCTAGACGAGTTACTAATACTGTATGCACACTCGGCATACCCTATACGTATATAACTGCAATTGGCAAGTCTAGTCGATCATCTGTTGGCGCTGCTTTCACATCGCCCTTCGCGTCGCGACACGTTTGCCCAGTTTCCATGCGCCTCACGTACGCGGAACCCCCCAAAACCAAATACAAAGCCTCGCCGAGTGGGCTAGTAAAACAGTAGAGGTAGGGGGAGGGGATCGAAGGGCAACGGCATAAGACACAATGTTAACTCGACTTGTGGCGAGCTGTAAATTATGATTAGACAATTGCATTTTGATTGATTGTGGGCCAAGAAAGTAACCCAAGTTTCGAATGATGAAACTGAGTTTGAGTTTGAATATTGAGCAAGTAGGAAGCAGAAATTGTGGTAGATCTACAGTACGTAATAGATGCGTTGTTTAACTGTTACTGTGGATATCTATATATCTATCTAAATAGAAATATCTGTATGCTTAAGTTAGTTGAAGGGTTCAATAAGAATCAAAATCGGACAAGTATAAGAATTAGTATCTGCTTCTCTCCTAAACTTGAGATACCAACACGAATTTTTTCTACTTACGACAAGATACTTCCAGCACAGCCCGACTAAGCATATCCTCTGCATCTTTGAACTTGACGCCATCGCCGTGTAGATGGGACTGTGTGGCAAACTGTTCAATCAGCTGATTGCCAACGGAGTTAAATACATCAAAGAAACTGACGACAATGTTGTGATTGAAGGCGGGATTCAATTGTTTGCGACGCAGCTTCCACTTTTGACCTGTGTGAGAATGAGAATGGGGTATACCAGAGTCACACATGCCTCACACACACTCTTACCACGCGCGTGTAGCAGTCCGCGACGCGCAAAGAAACCTTCTTGCATGAAGGTCTTGTCCAGGCACTCGGGTGCATTGAGTATGCACTCCATGCCCGCCGGATCGTCTATATAGAGCAGAGCGCGAGTACCGATCAATATGGCCAAAGGGCGTGTGAAGAGCACACGCAGGCGTGTTACCTTGTCTAGTATGCCTGAGGCGGGGAAAGAGGGATAAGGAGAGAGAGGGAGTTAGTTCCGTTTCCTCAGCCCGTGCTCAACTATTGACTCAACTGTTTGGATGCAAATTGATGCAGAGCAAAAACCAGAGCAGAGGTTGTTGTGCCACGCCCCTCCAGCCATTCAGCTGCCAAATGAGGCGCCAACACTTGCGCTGCTGCCAGCCCAAGAGCAGCGCTAGCAGCGTGCCACACACGCAGAGTGCCACGTACAGGTGCATCGTTAATCTCGCCTCGCCTCGCCTCTTTTGTTGCTCGCTTTGTCTTCTCTCTTCTCTTCTCTCCTTTCTTTCTTTCTTTGTCCACTAATGCGACGCTTTGTAGGCAGCTCAGATCACACGTTCACCGATTTCAATTTCGATTTCGACTTCCAATTCCGTTTCCGATTAAGTTTTTCGATACCGCTGCCTAACGGGGGCCTCAGAGCTCCGTTCGGTTGGCCAACAAAAGCGCAACTGAAACGCGTCTCCAGCAAAAAGCGCAATAGGTTAATTTTAAAAATTTGTTTATTAATTGCTCAGCTGCCCCTTCCCCTGCTTCCACCCATTGCCAAAAATATTTGTTTAGCTTTTGCCATACCCCGCACAAATGGGCCGGGGCTTTTAATTTACTAGGAATTACTTGATTTGAAATGTATTCCATCTCAATTATTGATCTCGCCCTGAATCAATTCTCAGCACACATAACTTATTAAAAAATTCATATTATAACGTATTTAACATTTATCATACTTCGGTTAAGAATCAAGAGATTTTCAAAAGAAAATATCTTATCATAGTTCTCTCCATAAATTAATACTATGACCCTAGAGATTTACAAAACTTTTTCAAACATTAAAATATTCAGTTCTTGGTCAAGCTCCATTTAACAAATTAAAATAATTATCATAATCGAATCTGAATCAGTTTTTTAGGTATATTAAAGAAATGCACCAAAATGTATTGCAGGAAACAATTACAGACTGCCGTTTAATAAGTGTATTCGCCTTTACAATAGGTATCTAATAGTCGAGCAATTAAGGATAACCACTTAATTGTTTTTATTTTGATTTTTGTGATTAAAAAATGTTTTTTATTTTGGATTTCGGTACGTGAACTGCGTGTTGTCGACTTTGACGCTTGGGCAAAGCGTAGTAAACACACTCACACACACACACACACACACACACAGATGAGCAAACGTACTCATATCGCATATATGTAAATATATGTATTATCATATTTTAATGGTTTTCAGAGCATTGGCCAGAGTTGTCAATAGACTGGAATGCAATTTGTTTTGGACATGTAACGTGGCGCTTTAGAAGAGACCGCGCAACGCAAGTTATCGATACAGTGGGCAAATAAATCGAATTTAGTGTCAAATTATTTCACAACAATCATCTGGCAATTTATTAAAGTTATACTCATGATTTTTCTGTGTACATTTTCGTTTAATTCTACCCTTAATAGCCCTTTAAATATTTTATTCACTTGTTTTCACTTATCGCCCTTCCCTTTCTCTCTCTCCCTCTCTCTCTCTCTCTCTCTCTCTCTCTCTGTCACTCTCTGTACTTTGACACCTTTTGTTTTTACAGCAGTGTTGGGGCCTTGTGAAAAGGGCCAGAATCGTAAAATACAATAAACGTACATATGTTTATGGTCTGTTTACAATTCGTTTACCATTTGCCACCTACCATACTCTTGTCTCCCGTCGCGTTTTTTTCTTTTGTTTTCGCACTTCCCTTTCGACAGCATCCTCATTTACCCTTTTGGTATGTCTGTCAATTCTTTCTGTACATATTTTTACATGCAAAAAAAAGCTTGTGCTGGAATGCCTTTCAGATCGAGTCCTTTTCATTTATTTTAATATTTAACTTTCCTTTTCATTGTCATCTGTCATTTTCTTTTATTCAATGCTTAAGTTCAAAGTTTTGTTTCTCTCTCTCTCTCTTTTTCTCCTTTATGTTCTTTAAAGATTCACACTCACTTTAATTATAGTTGACAACCTCTTTCTTATTATTACGCTAAATTAGAGTGACCACATCTTGTCAAATATAGCTGTAGCTGTCTAGTTGGAAGTAGAAATGACAGTTGACGTAGAAACGCATACAACTCACTCCTCTCTCTTTATATATTTCTCCCTATCACACACTTTAATTACTTGTAACAAATAAGGGTGACCAAAGCTAACATTGTCAGCAGACTGTGTGAGTTGCCACTTGTCAGTGTCGTCAATGTCAGCATCCCAAAAAAATAATGTTCGGCTCTCATCTATTTTAGTGCTGGGCACAAAGTTGAAAGCTTTTTCCCATCTCTTTGTGTGCTAATTACGGTTGCCCCAATTAGAGTGACCAATGTGTCACACTGTGTTGCCCGAATGTGGCTTGCCACTTTTTAAAGCTAAAGTCAAAGTCGCAAAGTATGTGGTATTTTTAGTTCCCCCTCCCTCCCCCCTCATTGTCTTTCTAAATTAACTAATTGCACTTAAAATAAGGGTGACCAACGCATGCTATGACATTTGTAAGGGGCCAACTGTCAACTTTCTCGGGTTAAAGTACAACGTCGCGCTGCTAAAGTCAAAGTTAATGTGCAGCAACGCGGCTTTTCATCATTGACATACCGACAGGTACTGTAGATAATGGATGAGATAGACCATTTTGTGGGAATACCACGCGGCATTTATAGGAATTTATTAAAATTCCTGAACGTGGGCGAACGGGAGCGAAAAAATAAAGAAATGCGAACCGCAAAGAGGCAGAGCGGAATGTCAAAGTCACTTTCATTACGGCAAACAAAAGGCAGGGAAACCACAATAGAAACGACAACGACGACCATTAATGCCAACCAATGCGTGGGAATGAGACAGAGACAGATAACCAGAAAGAGAGAGAGAGAGAGACAGGGAGGGGGTGTGAAGGTGGGCACATAAAGAATTTCTTGATTAAGTTATGGGAATGTCGGGTTCGCTTGCAGAAAACACAAACGTCATGAGTGTCAACTGCTGTCGACCTACAGTATGTTGGCTGCTTGTCCCTCTTCATCTACTGCCCCTCTCTCTGTCTCTCCCATCCTCTTCTTCTTCTACTGCTCTGTTTTGTATGTCCAATTGCGAACTTGAGGCATCAAGTCAATAAAGCATACTGATTAATGTCAAATTGTTGTTGTGTTTCGCCTTTTTGCATAAATTATGCATAAATCGCAAACATTCGCCAACCGTTGTCCTTTCTTCCCCCTTTCTACTTTACTCACATCCCCCCCCCCCCGCCCCACCCTTCTACCTTAAGTTCTTTGTCCGTTTTGGGGAGGGTCGCTTAAAGCCAGCGAATACCACGTCACCGAATGCCAATGCGTCGCAATGTGTCCTTGTGCCGTGTGTCCCTTGTCCTGTATGTCCTTGTTTCTTGTTTCTTGTCGCCACGCACATTCCGCAACAACCTCAAAGTCAACTCCCCTCCCCCGCTCCCCATCCACTCTGTGTATATACTCTCCTCAAACCCCTCCGCCCACCCGTGAGGGCAGTCAGCAGAGCATTTAAGCTGTTTTAAGTTGCTTAACACACACTGTGAATAAAGCAATCAAATTGAGTTGAGCCGCAACCCTTGTATACCCTGTATTATTGCCCACAAATTACTTAAATCTACACCTTAAGTAGGTAACCCTACAGTCGATATGTAGATTGCTTAACCTTATCTAACATAGTTGAAACTCATCTTTATCGTACTTTTCTCATCATATCCTTAGACAAGTTTCCACTCATTCCTTCTTTCCAATCTTTTGTCAATCCATTTATCTATTCTAGCTGTAGCCAACGTAACCTAAACTCAAACTTACACCTCCAGCTAACTTTATATTGTGTTTATCTACTCACTTATCTTCTTATTCCATCTTTGCTCAACACTCTCCGCGCCTAACCTAACCTAACTTTGGCCAACGTAACCTAAACTCAACCTAATAGAACTTCAACCTAATCTAACCAAACTTTTTTTGCATTTTAATCACATATTTTTCAATATTCTCAGACATTTATTTAAGCCTTTTTCCTATCCTGACGTCAACCTCATTCATTATTTAAAGCACAACCTGATTCTTAAAAGAAACACAACTGATCTCAAAATGAAAGCGTTTAATCTAACTAAATCAAAATCAAATTAAACCAAACTACAATATATTGTTTTCAAAAAGTAATTGATCTTTCTGAAAATTCAATACGAAATCGAATCTTTTGATGTGGGTAACAGGATTGTGGTTTGTCGACATCATAACAAGAATAACGACGATGCATAGTGGTCTCTATACTCTGTAACTGAAGCCGATGGAGCCCAATTTCAGTGACAGAGCAAATGTGTCAGGCGCATGCTGTGTTGACTTCTTGTTTCGTCTCATTTTCTAGATACCCTGTAGGCAGTAATGGAATTTAAATGGGGTATATCATTTTACACCCATGTGAAATTATTAAATATATAAAGAACGTTTTACAAATCATGCAAAATGTAAATGTAAAATAGGCAGACCAACTGAGTAAGTTGAAACAACGTTTACAGGGTATATATGCTGGTCGTGCAGTTGCAGACATACGATATACGCAACTCACTCTCTTAGTTGTTTTTTCTGTACATTTTTCTCGTGTTTTTGTTGTTGCTGTTGTTTTCCGCTGCTTTTCTGCTTGATGCCGAAAATGCGGAAAAGCCGTCATAAAAAATGAAAATGCGAGACAGCGCCGGCAAAAACAAGAACAGCAACAACAACAGGAAGAAGGGCATAAAAAGGCAGGCAGGAGGAAGGGATGGAAAGAAGGGAGTGGGAGGACGGTGGGGGAGGGGGCAACGCGACAACAACAATCAGGCACAAAAATTGTGAATCTGTGTATAAATTTAATTTCCCCGCACGCGAATTTCACATAATCAAATTTTTTAAATGCAAGCGATTTAAGGCCACACTCGAAAAAAGGCACGAGGTGGAGACCGTAGTAGGGAAAAGGGCCAGGAGTAGGGGGAGGGGGAAGAGGCATTGGCGCTTAAAGTACCCAAAAAGAATGGAGAATGTGTGTAAGGGGACAGAGAGGAAGAGGGACAGAGAGGGGGGGGGGCGAGAGGTGATGGTTCGTCTCTTGCGTTGACATATGAAATATTAACGGGTCCAACGCACATCATACAAAAGTCAAGTGCATGGGCGTGGCAAGGGCAGAGACAGCAGTGAGTGGGGGTAGCGAACGGTGTGCAGAGGGGCAAGGGGGTCAAGGATTGGGCCAGCAGCAGCGTCAGCGGCGCGTCGCGCAATTTGCCATCAAGCGTAAAAACAAATTTACTTTAACGAGCGCAACGTCATAGAACGGCACAAAGAGTGCACAAAGTTGCCAGACTGTTGCGCGGTAAATTCAGTTAGGCAAGTCTGGCAGACAGACAGACAGTCAGCTGGACCCATTAGACTGTTAGACCGATAGACTATAATATGACAGACTGACTGAAAATGCACATTATTGCTAGAGTGAAAGACATAATAAAATCTCAGGTAAAATATGCATGTGTTATCGATAACAGCCAACAATCGATAAAACAATGAATATACTATCTAAATTCCATATATGTGCGAATACTTATAATGTCGATAACCATATAATCGGCATAAAGCACATTTCTTAATTACTTAAGAGTTTCCTGACATGTTTTCCAATCGTTGAGCCTTTTTAAAATACTTGACACGCTTGTTTTTACAAATATCGATGATTTTTCGTCGATAGACAGTTGTTTAATTGAGCCACTTTTAATTGCCTGCAAACAATTTGTATTTTAAAACATCGATTTATCAATCGTCTATATTATTATTCGATAGTAAAGTATCCATTGTTGATATCCATTTAAAACTGCAGTTCAGTTTGTTACCTAAAGCGATATTCGATAACTTTTTCCACCCTTTGGGGATCATCAATATATCAATATTTTATTATCCCAACCTGGAAGAGTCGAATACAATGTTTTTGTACCATATAAATTAGAAGACATCAAAAGTTTGCAAGAAACAATTTTTCTTTGCGCAACACACGCACTTCTCACTCTCTCTCTATCTTCCTCACACACACACAGAGAGAGATACATGCGTGCGAATCCGTGTGTGTGTAGATAAATGTTTTAGCAAAATGAAGATGAAGATGATGATGAGACTGTAATGATGCCTTCACGTAGCTCACGCATCGTGAGGTCGTTCAGTAGGGGAGTGGCAGGGGCAGGGGCAGGAGAGTGTGAAAAGGGGGTGTGCCTGGCGCCTGATTAAATGTGCTTTGCATGCGTATGCGTGTGCGTGTGCGTGTGCGCCAATGCAATGACAAGCAGCAAAATTGCGATTACACAAACACACACACAGACACACGCACGCACACACATACACAACACACTGGCATAAACGTATCGCTGGATCTATGTAACGTTGCGTTACGCGTGTTGCCACTTGACTTTTAGCGCGCCCAGCATGAGAAATTTTGATTCGCAAAGCGGATTCGCATCGCTCTACAAACTTATTTACTCACCTACACGTCCAGCTGCATTTGTTTCAATTCAGTGCAGCAGACCCACTAGTCAATACCTTATAACGAAGTCTAATTTGTTTTAATAAGTTTTTATTGCTTCAAATTCAATTGTATACGAATATCATTAATGTAATATGATGTGATATAAGTATCTATTGTATATACTTATGTTTATGTTATGCATATGTCCATACATAGTATATATTAATAATTATATTTTAGTAGTAATCAAATTGTCGCTTAGGAGCCAGAATATTTGTAACACTATTGGTCAGTTAATACCATGAACATGACAAGTTGTAATCATCGCGGACCCATCAAGGCCTCTATGAAATCTGGTCTCTATGAAATCGATTCCTTTATATTTTATCTAAATAAACCTTACTGCAGTTTGAGATAATGTACTGCAATACTTCATTCTACTTCATTGCAATACTCATCTAATGCGTTGCAATACATACATAACTTCAATGAATCTTTTAACTTGTACTAAGGTGAATATAGGATATCAAAGTATTCTAATTCAACTGAGTATTGTATTATAGCACTGTCTGACTTTTTGTTCAATTATCCAAGTAAACCATAGATGTATAAGTGTACTACATGAGAGAGCATCATAACATATGGTATATATAGGTGTGTAGGCGTGTCTACCCGCAGTGCATTTTGTATGGTTACGGAGTATACAACAAGTATGTGCACATAATCTTCGTAGTCAAGCTTTGTCCTGGTCACGCTTCACCAAGCTTAGCGTTCTGCTCATTGCCTTTTGCTGCTCTTATAGCTCCTTATCCTTCTCCTGCTCCAGCAAATGCCTGTCAAGGATCTGTCAGAGTTTCCATGAAATAACGCTAATGGAATGGCAATGTTCCTATTTAAATATTCACTTTGCCGAGCTCTGTTACAAATCTGAAGGCAAAACTGCATGTCCAACTCAATCCCCCCTTCCCTGCGCCTTCCGCAATGAGGTCAACTCTGCTTGTGGTCACTGTTGTTGTTCAGTTGCTGACGGTTAAGCCGAAAAACCGCAAATGTTCCCGTTGCACATTTAACCCTTCTGAATCGCTTTGAAATCAACAATCTGCCACAAACGTATCAGCATTTATTTATTTCTATTTCGCATAATTGTTTGTCATAACCAAAGAGCAAAACCAAATCTAATTCAGTTACATTTTAATTAAATTAATTAGGCATTTATTTGTTTAAAACCTAGTGTGGCCAGAAAGTCACGCAAGCCAATTAAAGCCAAATAAATTTGATTGAAATTTGCTCTGAGTAATCAACTGTGTTATTATGAAGCATATTATTATTATTATTATTATTGTTATTCTTCTTTTGGAAAACAGTCGCATAAGCGTGACTCAAGTAGCTCTAAGTAAACTCTATGGTATATACATATGTGCAGTTTAGCTATAAAACAAAAAGGAATAAACAAACCGTGAACTGAAACCTTTTTTTGCTGATCCAAAGATCGTAAACAATTGATTCAGTGCATGAATTTGAAACTATACTTTTCTCGAATATCATTATGTACACAAGGTATATTATATATCTGTATTTATGTTCTCCTTTTATACCAAACAAATATCAAAAGAATCAGATAAATTTATCCTTTCACATTCACAAGAACAATCGTTACAAAACTAAGATTTTTCAAATATATCCTAAAATATCTGTTTTAAACTTAACAGATGAAGATAAACGCAATAATAATCAATATGTAAAATAAATTCGAATAGTTGCCTCTTACAATATCGATAAGTTTTTAGTCAAAGCAGGCGTGTTGTCCAGGCTTGTTGGCACATTTTACAAGTTGACAACTGGTGAAAATAGAAATTCTTACGAATTCATAAGCAAACGAAACAGTAAAGTACAAATTTTAACAAGAATACAAAAATGGAGGAAGAATTGGTGAATATATAATATAATATATTATATAAGACGACACTAGACACATTTAATACTTATGGAGGGCAAATACAAAACTCAATATCAATTCACAGAAATAAGTATAAACAATGAATTTATTATTATTTTTTTTTTCTGCTTAGAAATCATCGAAAAGCAGTTTGAACATTTTCAATGATGGAAAAGTAATAAAGCCTTGTGAAAAACTTAATCGCCAAAAGCTCGCGGCTACTGCTGCTGATAAGCTCGACGACTACGAATGGCCCTCGTCTTTGGTTGAGTCTGGACATCACAAGAGTGGCGGTCGTCGTAGTACGGGTCGCGTAATAAGATTCAAGGTGAAAGAGAAGAAAGATGATGATCAGGGGGAAGATAAAGTGGATGATTCTTTCAGTGAAAATGACACTTCATTGGATTAAGATTTATGATTGAGAGAATATATGTTATTTTATATATTTATATTATAATATTATTCACATTTCTAGATTCTTAAAGATTCTTCAAGTGGTTGAAGCAGATAATGAAGTCGCTGCTGCGACTGTTGATCAGCAGCAATAGCAACGAAAATCAAAAGCAGCAAACAGTCGAAGGCGCCGACTTATGCTGCTGCGACTGCTGACGACTTCAGAAAGTCGTCGGTAGCTGCAGCAGCGACTTACGTATACGATCAAAAGCAACAGCAAAGCAGAAAGCGAAAAAACGAAAAACGGCGACTGCTGCTGATTTTTGATATTCGTCGCTGCGTGATTTTTACTTATGCTTTGACTGCGACTTCTGATTTTTCAGAAGCAGAAGCAAAATCATGTGAAATGAAACTAACGGCAGTTTTTTAAACGCTGCTTACAGTATTTTCAGCATAAGCGAGATAACGCCGTTATCAGTGTACACAAAATTATGCATTCACTTAGAACAACTAGACTGGAAGGGAAGCTCTACAATAGATCGCAGTATCAGCAAATAAAAATAATAGTAAATTGATTCGTAGCCTTCGCACAAATTGGCCAGATCGCCAATATTATTTATTATTGTAAACTTCAAAAGAGTTAAACACAAGCTACAAGATATAGTCATCCAATTCGGTATGATATTGAACTAAAAAAGAATTTTGTCATTTGGAGTCGTTGAAATTGGTTCTGTTTGCTGAGCCGATTGCGGCGGCTGTGACTGTGAGGTGGGTATGTGCGAGAAGTTCGGGAAATCCGGGAGTTTCTTCTGTACTTCAGCTACACGACAGCAGTGCACAACACCGTAGAGTGGCAGCAAATGTAACTGGCCGAAGGGTGTGTTATGCAGCCAAGGAATATCGGCACAGATGTCTGTGCAGAACGAGTTCAGTTCAACAACATTGGCCTGAGAAGAGAAAAGGAGAGAGCGATTATTGAGACATCTATCAAGAGAGAGAGAGAGAGAGCGAGCGAGATTTGACTTACATAGGGTGAGTTGTGGGCGACTATTACAAACTCATAGGCTGCACTGCCCGCGGATTGCAGTGATCGCACATGTGCCCAGATATGCTCGGGCACCGAGATCACAAGATCATCGTTGCCCGTCAGCAACAGTGGCTGCTGTACTTGAATGCCAGTGTTGTTGTTGTTGCATGTCTGTGGCAATTTTACCACACCTGAAACTCCAATGCGCACATCAAACTGAGAACCTTGGAGTTCAGTGGCTGCACGTAAAGCCTCCTGCCATCGTCTCCAGTTGCCAGTGCGCAACGAGCGAAGCCAGACAACTCTCAGAATGTCCTTGTAATCCTCTCCGAATTCGTTCACCTGCCGCTTATCCTGCAGCAGATTGTCAAAGTCAAAGTGTGTCGCCTCGAAATGTTCACCCAGCTGATGTTTGCTTTTTGCAAAACGTGTGGAGAACTCTTCAGCACTGGCAAAACTAAGATATTTGCTCAAACTTCCAATGTAATTGTCCAGATGCAGTTCATCCAGTTCATTGCCCGCCTGTGTCTCGAGCAGCAGATTGGGTTCTGAATACGCTAGAAAACTGGTGAAATACAAACGTGTTGCTGCCAAATCGTAGCACATGCCCAGCAATTTGACTTCCGCTATTCCCTGAAGACGATAGCCAATCACCAGAGTCAATGCATTTTGCATATCGCAGCCTGGCAAGCTGCTGTTGCTCTCGTACAGTGTGCGACTCTGGCCAATTGGAGCACTGCAGGTAACTGCAGCAGTTCGTGAGCTCTGCACCAGAATCCGATCATCAAAAGAGATTCCCTCGTTGGTGCACAAGACTTCTGCTGTGGCCGCCTTCACTTTCATTTTATCGTTACGGTTGCCATAGTTATAGTCGTAAATTGTCACCCCGGTGGGACAATGGAATGTGATTGTCTCGTTGATTGATAGAATAAGAGTTGATATGGTTCGTTTCACGATGGCTGTCTTGCTGCCAAATCGTTTCACTACAACGGGATAAGGACTTTGCAAGTTTAAGTGACACTCGGCCAAGGCACCTGCAATCGCGATGCAGCAAAGCAAAAGAATCGAAAGCATCCGCATTGTCACAGCTCACAATTCGCACTGATTTTTGCCGGAGAGCTGAGCAAGCAGGCAAGCTTGCTACAATCGCAGATCAGCAGGGAAAAGCAGAAACAGAGAGTAAGAGATAGAGAGAGCGGCGCAGAGGGATACAGAGTTGATTTTCATGAGTGTTAGTGAGGAGAAAGAACGCGATACATAATTGATTATTCTTTGCGATATATTTGACTTTTCGCCTCTATATATAACATAATTTAAATATTAAAAATTAATATAAAGTATCAATTAATTATTCTTATTATAGTATTTAAATATTGTACATCTCTTATATATCTGCCCTTGTCTATCTTTTTGTGGGTTATTATTATCTTTTTGTGGGTTATCAAAACAAAATAAATTTTGCGATATATTTGATTTTATAAATAAATGTTTTTATTTTCAACATTTGGAATGTTAATATTAGATTGAAATATTCAACTTAAATATAAAAATAAAAATGTATTAATTTAATTCTAGTATTTTCAATATTATTACATTTATTTGTTACTTAATCTCTTCATGTCAATCAAAAAAGCGAGTCGATTAAAATATTTTAAGTGCACATCTCTTTCCCTCGATGTTCCTCTTTCGATCTTGCCCTGTCTCTGTTTTCGCTTTATTCTTATGAGAGGAACCCCCTTTTTAGCTAACACGAGTATCGCAACAGAGATAAGTGTAGATTTCCGCATCAGTACTTGCGTGATCATGTTTACAATGAATTTTATATGAAATAAGAGATAAGAACAGAATATTGCGAACATAAGCATGAAGACGATTGACCCCCTGTTGTATATGTACATTATTTTCTTTATATACGTATGTATGTACACATGTACAGCATTTGTGGTGTCTCAGCAAACACAGCATTATGTTTCAATTCTTTTCAACCTTTCAATTTTTTTAGATGATTCAGCTAATCTAATTATTATCACTTAATCTTATGATTGATTGATGTTTAAGCTTTGCCAATTGATGAACTATGAATAGCATAGCATAAACTTTCGTATATTATGTGCAGTTTTCTATAGACCAAAATGTGGCAACATTTAAATACCAAATGAATATATAATCTATGCATTGCCATAGTACTAAAATGCCTGTCAAAGCTGCAACTGAAGTTGAGCAGCTAAAATAGTTTTTGAACTGTGATTTGAAATCGATTTGGCTGCTCAGCGCTGTCAGTTGGTGGTGCCCATCATTCCATTGAATAGGATGGATTGCCCCTGGGCAAAGTACGGATTGTACGCGATGGGCGGAATGATTACGGGGGGGAAGGGGGATGATGATGGTCGCCTCGCCCGGTCTCGCATATTTTAGCCTTCGACGCGTTGGCTGAGCGGCATTTTAATTGATTTTCAGTTTCAGTTTTGTGCGACGAAAAGGAAGCGCGTTTCGCGTTATGAAAGTATTAAAACGCTTGCAATCCAATTAAAAGTTTTTAACGAAATCATACACAAAAAAATGGGAAAAAGAGAGAAAAGCACACACACCCCCACGCACGTTGCACGTATTTTAATATTCATTGGCGCAGATTCGCACGCATACACTTGCACACACACACACACACACACACACACACACACACACACACACACACACACATAGTGAGAGTTAGCGATGCGACTCTGTGTTTGTTTTTCCCCCTTCAACTAAATTCGAATCAACGAACGGTCATTACAAACGCCACATGTGAGACATGCCCTGTTAAACTGCCAGCGCAGGGTATGCGTTGCTCTACGTAAAGCAAAATATATATATATATTTTTGTTCATTCGGGGCGATATTTACCTGCTCTATATGCGTATATTCTGATCATTTTTTTATATGTACAAATATATAATATCAACATATTTACTCAAATAAGTTTATACCCCTTCAGTTATGCAATAACTATATTTTAAGTATATTTATGTTATATCATATTATTATTATTATTATTTATATTTGTAAAATTCAATTGTCATATTCTTCACCATAGCACTCAGTAACAAATTGTTGTTAGCTGTTTTTCAATATAATTCTGATAATTTCTCCATGAAATACCCTCTAAAATAATGACAGGGTATCTGATTTACGATATAGCGCACGCATGTGTGCTTACTTTTTTTTCGTTTTTTCCTCTCGTTTGCTTTATATGCACATTGTAATCATGGTGCTCGCATTTTAAGTGGCCCTCGTCCTGTTTGTCCTTCTCTTAAATAACCCCGAGCGCAGTTTCACTTTAGTATTTAAATGTTCATTCCCTCTTTCTCACTCTTTCGCGCGCGCATTGGGATACTATTCAGATTATGCGCAATATATGCAAGTGAGTACTTTCACTTTATGTTGTTGTTACTGCTGGATGCCATTGGAGCGTTTAACTTCCCTGTTTTTTACTGTTAATTGTATCATTACTTGTCAACTTTAATCAGCTCCTATGGATTAAGAAAAAAACACTTTCTGTCATATGTATTTACAGAGAATCTCCTAGTATTATCAAATTAAAAAAATAAGGTTGTCCAGTCCCAGAAATATCTTGGAACTCATAAGAAAAACTAGATTGATAACGGAGCTTTAAGCTACCAAAGATCATAGATAATAGTTTGCTCCCCCAATAAAACACAGAGTCCTCTTTATACTGGTATGGTGGTCATTTTTATTAGATAATAGAGTTTTCTTTACCGCGAAGGTCTTTTTATTATGTATTTTGTATTTTTTTTTATATGCATTTCGTATATATATTTTTATGTGTGTTATAGCTGTTTTTTGTGTAGTTTTTTTATAAATTTTCATCTACATACAATACATACATAGTTTCATGTTTTTTTTTGTTTTTTTTCGCTTTGGTTTTAGCCGTAGAACAATTATCACATCTTACATATATGTAGCTACACTTAAATTGTATCTATTAAATGTTTGTGCATATGTATTCTTGAGTTTCTCTCTTTCTCCTCTCTGGCCCAGCTTTTCTCTCATTTCTCTTCTGTTCTTTTCTCTCTCGCTCTTTCTCTCTCTCTCTTTGGGATTTCTTTTTTGTAATTTCTTGTAAAACAGTGCGAAAATCCACAGCAATTTGTTGCTTATACACTTCGTGCAGGTCATCATCATCATGCGCAGCAGCAACAACAACAACGACTGGTAAATCCTTTAAAAGCGTTTTGTGTGCGCGAGTGTGTGTGTGAGTGTGACTGTGAGTGTGTGTGCACATGCAGGTGAATAAGTGCAGGTTATGCCCAGTCACGAAAAGTCTCAGAGGGAGTGCAAGATCAGTGAGTGTAAATATGAATGTGAGTGCACTCAGTGTAAGTGGGTGTAGCTTAAATGTGCACATGGCAATGAATATAGTAGTGCAGTATTTAATTGAATAAGCTGTGAGTGCATGTGAATGTGTATGCGAATAAACTAGAATACGATATACTCGTAATCAAATGAAACAAAAGAGTTTGTAAATGCTGGTCCATGAATGAATGATAACATTCTTTTGCTCTACAGCTCATTAGCTGTTCAAATCTGTGATTCCGAAAGTATATTTGATGAACAACAACTGTGAGTGCATTCAGTCTAATTAAGTAATCAAGACAAAGTACTCGAATGCAGTGTTGAACAAGCGTTATTCAATTGAATCTGCTGCTCCTGCTACGCTAATTACTTTATGTCTGTGTGTGTGTGTATGGTGTGTGTGAGAGTGCAATCAATTGCATTTGAACTGGACTCGTTTTGCCGCCTGGCTGTTGGCGAATGTTCCAATGTCTCGCTGTCGATGTCACAACTAAAACCGGATGATGAGAGCTAGCTTCTCCTTCCTGCAAATGAACTTTTCGCAGGACACTTTGGACATGTCCCCCACCTCTTCTCACCCCACTGCTGCTTCATCTCCTCTGCTGCTACTGGCTGCTGATAATTAGAGTTGGACCACCTTGTAGTCACATCCTTTTATCTTGCACTCATTCCGACTGCCGCCACCGACTCAAAGTTGCCTCATTTATATTGTATAAACATTGAAAACTGTTCTCGGTCCTACCTCCCTCCCTCTCTCTCTCTGCCTTTGCCTCTGCCCTCGAGCGGCTTCTTTTCTTTTCATTCTTTTGGTTTTCTTTTACCAACCTCCTCTCTACCCCTCCCCTTGCATTTGCTAGAAACGACCCTCCCCTGGCTTTCTGTTTACTCTGCTTTGTGGCGCCTTTTTGCTTTAAGCTGCCGCCGCGCGCGCTGCAAAGTATGCTACACATTTCTCTGTCAATCGGCTAATTTTCATTTGTTATTTAAAGAAAACTTTTCCAGCATTTCGCTTGACCTTTGTTTTCCATTTCCTTTTCTATGTGCCCTCGCCCTTTGTTGTTGCTGCTGATGACAAAGCAGACAAAAAAAAAATACAATACAATGCAATTTATGCTATGTATGTTCCGCTTTGCACTTTGGCAACAATTTCACTATTCACAAAGAGAGTAGAGTACCAAAAAAAAATATGTTTTCTTTTATTATTAGCCTTGTTCGCAGTCTCACTTACAACAAATTATAAAATTAAAATTAAAAAAAAATCTATAAGTTTTTTATCTTATATTTTTATCTTAAATTTGATGGAAAAACACTTCACTTGAATTTTCAAGATATTAATAAAGAGAAATAATATAATAATTAGAATATTAATATTATTATATTAATCATCCAAAACAATATCACCTGATAAATCAATTTCTTTCAAAGCTCAGCAAATAACTTGAATTTTCAAGATATTAAAAAAATTACAATAAAATTGCATAATTTAATTTATAGCTTTGTCTCAATATTTGTCAATATTTCACACTTATTTAAAAATTAAAATATTCGAAATTCAGCGTCTGTGTTAAGCGAACAAGGTCGTATGTTTTTTGTGTGTTTGTGTGTGTATGCCATGTTCATGCCCCGTACCCCTGCCCCCTATAAACCGCGGAAAGTGCCATCCACTCATCCACTCGTATTCGTATTCGTATTCGAATTCGCTTTTGCATTCGCATTCTAGTAAATGCACTCGCCAAGAAGATCGCACTCGCCCTTCTCCAACGGCTTCAGCCAGAGCGGATTGTAGTTGGGGCAGAGCTTGCGATGAATGGGTATTTTGATTTGCACCGGCGTCGTTGGTACTCCCTCCCAGTTGCGAGCATTAAAGCGTAGTCCATCGGATTTGTTGCACTGCATGCTAAGCGGCTCCTGGATGTACATCGTATAAAGTTGGTCAATGCGCGGCTGTGTCCACTCGATGCTGTGATAATTCGCCGACCGTGCACCGTTCAAACGTATCTTGTGCTGATGCTCCGAGCTGTCGATTAAAAACGCAAAAAGAGGGAGACAGGGAGAGAGAAGGCGAGAGAGAGTGAAATATAGAGATGGAAAGAGGATGCTGTGCGTGGGTGTGCTTAGGCCGGATAATGCCATGTTTTCTGCCACGTTTTGTGGCAATTTCAATTAGCGAATCCCACAATTTGTTGGCACCTCCTCCTGCGTTTCGCTGTGACTGCCTGTTCACTTGCCATTCGCATGCTTCGCTTATAATGTTGATGTTGAATGACAGCCTTTAGTTCGTTTCGCGTTGACTGACAACTTGCCATTCACATGTCCTTCTCAGCTATGCATGACGTTGCTTTGTTCTACGATTTTCTATTTTAGCTTCATTTTAACATTTACAAGAAGTCAACGCTTCACTAAAGTTATTAACTATTCAGCAATCGAAAGAACTTTTCGTCGGGAGGAGTCCCAGTTGAAGCCTAAGAACTACCAAGCAGTGACAGATTAAAAGAGATTTTTGTACAAAGTTATTCAAGCTAAAAATAAATATGCAAATCAATACACAAGTTGACATCACTGCAAAGGACTTAACTGTCAATCAAATGTGGCTGGATGCCGCACGCTGTGTGTTTCACATGTTTCAGTCAGTTTGGTTCGGTTTTCTAGATCCTAAAAATAGGCACTCACTTCTTTGCGGAAAAAGAACCAATTTAATATTTAATGCTTTCAAGTGGCAAGTGAATTAAATAAGTTATTTACACTTGCAAGCTATTTAAAGTTATTTGAATTAAAATCGATTGTTTTGCGCTCTTTTACTAAAATAAATAAAACTCAATTGAATTGTAACGTTACTTACAAGTTATTTAAATCAATTCAAGTGTCAATTTGACAACACTTGTAAGTTATTCGATTTATTTGGAAAATAATCAATTCCTTTTTTTGTGCACTATTTAACTGAACTAAATTGTCAAGAATGTTTATAAATTTTAAAGTTATTTACAAGTAATTCAAATAATTTCAAATGCCAATTAAATCGCAGACAAGTTGACAACACTTGCAAGTAATTGAAATCATTTGAATGCGCCAAGAGCTTTTGTTTTTCAATCTTGTTCAAAACTCACTGCACTTGTTTGTCTTATGAAATGAGCCTGTGAATGTGAATGCACAAGGTGGCAAAGGTGCTGCCACTTTTGGGCTGCGCTTTGTTTAAGCAACTTTTGATACTATTCTCACAACTTGAAAACTTTGCCAGGTGTCTCTGGTCTGGTCTGGTGTGGTCTGGCTTCCAGCGAGTGCAGGTGAATGCGACACAGTTATCTTTCCTTCTCTCTCTCACTTTTCTAGTGTCTTCTATTCTCTTATCTGCTGCACAGCGCTTTAAAGTGTCAAATGACAATCTTATACTGTCTGCCACTCCTCCCACACTCTCTGTATCTGTCTTGCACCTTTTGCTACTGCTGCTGGCCATGTTCAACACCCCGTAAATCTTCATAATTTAACCCGTAGCCCCCATTGAGGTGACTGTCGTCCATTGTCTAGCAAAGTCTTTAAAGCATTTTTGCCTTTTGTAAATTCTCTTGCGCCAAACTCGTAAGTCTCTAATCCAATGTAAATTCTCGTCCTTTCTTTTTTCTTTCACTCTCTTCTCGCTGTTGTTGTTGTCGTTTTGGGGCTTCAAGTTGTGGCACAGCTTCAGCTGCTTTTGGCCAGGCCCATTAGCGTTTTGGCAATTAGCGTGTGCACCTTGGCGTCGTCGCTTTTGGGACAGTCAGGAAGTTGAAGACATTTCCGTTATGAATATTGCGCAGGCAGGCAAAGTGAAGAGGGGGGTAAAGAGGGGGGCTAGGGGGAAAGGAAGCTCCCCAACCGGAGTTGCCGCAACAAACGACGGATGGAATAGCAAAGTTTTTGCTTTGATGACGCACAGTGGACCCCCCAAAATCGTGCACCGGATCGAGAGGACCTTGGAGGCGAGGAGTAAAGGGGCAAATGGGATTTTCACACTCACCGTTTCATGTAGATGAAATAATTCTCCAGCGTCTCCTCAGAGACAGAACTCTTGCAAACCTCCAACTTGGTAGCGGGATAATAATGAATATAGTTGACGCACATCTCGTCGCTAATGGAGAAACCACCGAGGGTGGCATTCTTATCGGCCAGCGTATTATAATAGCAGGTGGTCACCAGTGCATCACCCTGTAGAGAAGGAGCAGAGCCGCCATTCCCCCATACAGTAAGAGAGAGAGTGCAAGATCACGGTTCACTTACCGGCAACACGCGTGGCTTGTAGTGCAGTGTGCGCATCTCCTGGAAATGATTCGAGTAGAAATCATCGCGATTTACCTCACGCAACTCTTGTTCGCCACGAAAGTGACGGGTCAGCACACGCACACCCCTTAAATGTGTGTGCAGCTGCGATCCAAAGATAATGATGCCCGTCCTTGGCAATGCAGCCCGAGTGCAGTCGGCGACGCAGTAACCGCTCAGCGGAAATGCCGTCTGCCCTGGTGGTATGGCCATTTTGTCGGTATACTCTAGACCCAGTTCCATTACGCCGGCATCGTACTGACGCAGCGTCTTGGACAGCTTAATGCGAAAGCCGGAGCTGTCGATGAGACCTGCACAGAGAGAAATTTTGGAAAGAGTTGATTAACTGTTTAGAGAGAGCAGGAAGAAGACGGTAGCTAAACCTAAGCCATGAAAGTATATGAAAGTTTCTCATGCAAGATCAATTTTGTCATAGGTGCATCCCAGACACGAAGATGTAGTATACCTAATCTTGTAATCTTCTATTGCCAGCAAGCATTGGGCTTTTCTTTAATAACACCCCTTAGTTTACCATACATATGCCTAAAGTCAGCACCATAGCTTTAAAATTGGTGGTAGACCTAACTCAAGCATTATTTAGTTGACGTAAACCTAGCACTGTTTATTTTCATACCCTTCGACCATTGAAAATGGTCAAAAAAGGGTATACTAACTTTGTGCAAATGTATGTAACAGGCAGAAGGAGGCGTGGGAGACCCCATAAAGTATATATATTCTTGCTCAGGATCACAAACCGAGTCGGTTGAGCCATGTCTGTCTGTCTACCCGTCTGTCCGTCTGTCCGTCTGTCCGTCTGTCTGTCTGTCTGTCTGTCTGTCTGTCTGTGAGAACGCAAAGATCTCAGCTATTATAAAAGCTAGAGTTACCAAATTTGGCAGGAAGACTCCTGTGTACTATAAGCTGATCAAGTTTATTTCAAATGTTAGGTGCCACGCCCACCGCCCCCGTAAATCAAAAATTAAATTTTTGAACTCAATTTATATGCGCTGTATAAAAGCTACAACTTTCTGACTTTAACATATACTAAGCTGAATGAATTATCTCGTATTCGTATACCTAAAGTCTATATAAAAAATAGATGCAGATTTTCATAATTGTTAAAGTTGCGTGATTTTTAAGTTCATGTTTATCAATTCTCAATTCTTGTACACAAGTTGCAATTTCCCATGGAACATAACCTGCTAGCTACCAAATTTAGTCACTCTAGCTCTGCAGATTACAATAATATGAACATAAATTAATAAGATGTTGAAATAATTGTTTAGGAACGATAACATTTAAAACTTAAAACATATACACAATATAATTCTTTGCGCCCTAATCAAAGACAGGCTTATCATCTATAAGAATTAAGTTTTAACAAGATGTTTTACATTTGTTATTTATATACTTTATATTTATATAATTTATATTTATTGCCATTGAAATGGCAAACAAATTTTGCACTTGTCTCCATACACTTCTCTCAGTGTATGATTAATATTAATGCAATTGCTGCCAAATTGTGTACACCACTCGCATGTGTGTACGCTCATTCGTACAGAGACACACACACACACACACACGCACACACTCGCTCAGTCACTTACACAGACAGCCACAAACACTCGCATAGACACAGCGGCTGAGTGGTGCACTCAGCATTCTGTTTGCCCGGCTCTTGTGGCCATGTAATGCGCGACGAGGTGAAGGAGCTGGAGGAGGAGCACGAGGAGGAGGAAGAGGAGGAGGAGGAGATGCCGTCACAAGGACACTTCAAGCAGCAATAATGACATTGCTCCTGACGCCGACGTCGACCGGCGATGCCAACATCAACCGGCGACTCTTGTTGTTATTTATACAAAAGTTTTAATGAAATCTCCCCTATGCAACACTCGTGCTTCCTCTCTCTCTCTCTCCCTACCCTCGTCCCTCTTCTCCTGTTCTCTGGCACTCGAAAACACACACAGTTTGAGTGGGTGAGCGCAAGGAGGGCAAGGGGTGCAAAAAACAGAGCACAACAATCAAAAAAAATCGAATTACAGCATTCGCCATTGTCAGTGTTAGTCAACGCAAGCTTTTGAACAGTGTTGGTAAATGTATTAAATAATTTAAATAACTTTCTGTACTGTTAATCAAATGCAACTGAGGTCAAGTTCAAGGAAAAAGTGAAAATTAAACAGAGCGTACAATATCGACTGCAAAATACCCTGCAATGTCAGTGTTACTCAACGCAAGCTTTTGAACAGTGTTGGCAAATGTATAACACAATTTAAATAACTTTCTGTACTGTTAATCAAACGCAAATGAGGTCAAGTTCAAGAAAAAAGTGAAAATGAAACAACGCGAACAATATCGACAGCAAAATACCCTGCAATTTGACAAACAATAATAAATGTAGGGTATATCTATAAAAAAGTTACTATAAATATGATATAATGCAGAGATATCTAAAAGAAACCTTCAGCTCCCTCACTTACCCGACTGTGCCTCGGGATTGTTGAAGTGCACCTCAAGCCGTACATATGGATTGTAGTCTGGTCCTCCAATGGGTAAACCAGCCTCGGGAGGATACGTGAAGGTGCTTGCCCCCATGGCCCAAAGTGCCATTACCTTGGAGCAAACCTTTGCAGCAGCGGGCAACTGTTCGCAGTCTCCATTGTAGAGTGGAATCTCAACATTGGCATCGGTTTCGCAATGGAAGACCTCCATGTGATGTACGATGCCGGGTGTCTTTATAATCGGCTCGAATTGTACAATATGCAAACGATCCTTGATCAGATCACCCAAACGTTGCACATGACACCAGTAGGTGGTCTCTTGAGCCGGTACCGGAGCCTTCTCCAATGTGATTTCAATGTGCTTCAGATCGCTGCGAGGAAAGAGAGAAAAAGAAATGAAAGAAGAGAGGGCAGAGAGGGTGTTATACCCTCAGCCATACTTACGTTTCGGGAATGAGTATCTTGTCGGCACGCAACAGTTGCACCATCTTGAGACCTGCCTCATGTGGTGCACTCACATTGGGCAGCGCAAACTGATGATCCTCCAGCGCTAGCTCGGATTCACCACGTGCCCAAACCACGTACATGGTACCCTCCTGAAGTGAGGAGAAGAACCCCATCCCCAGTTTAGCTAGCTACCCTGCCTCTTCTCCCCCCCTCCACTTACATGCATACGAAGATCAAGTGGATCGCAGGTATCGAACTTGCGCTTAAAGGCCAAAGTAAACTCATCCATCTTGAAGACTTCACAATCCTGCTGGTAATCCTTGCGCACCCAATGTCCATCGGGTGAGGTATACGTATCGGTGACAACATTGAAGAATCCATTCTGGTTCTCAAAGAAACAAATATCGGCATCTGCCAAGCTGCCACGTTTCGAGAATCCCAAGTAGAACCAACGATGCTGCTCATTGAATGCGTTCTGCAAATGGAAGAGCACCTCCTGCTTATACCAGTCGACCATCCAGCTGAGCTTGATCTCCTTATCATCCAAATAGATCTCATGCAACTTGGTGTCCGAGAGACCTGAAGGTCAAGAGATAAATTAAAGAAAAGTTGAATGAAAAATGAAATTGAAAATAGTTATAGAAATGACTGAGGAGACCTTGAGTTCTTGGTAAACACATAACCTAAGGTCTCTACCGAGAAGACCTTGAGTTCCTGTGTCGACACAGGTCTCAAGGTCTCTACCCTACTCGTATTCTAAGATTGTTATACGCTTCGCTTGGATATAGTTTTATAACTTAATTATCAGCATAAGTTATAGTGCTGGCGACCCCCGTCATTAGCCTAGTATTTTATGACAGGCTTGCAGAATTAATGATTGCAATTAGAGGCACGTCTACGGTTACGAGTTACGAGCAAACAAGTTACGAGCTGTGACTTCTTCTTCTTCTGTCTGCTCCATCTTGACGATAATCAAGTTGCCTTCTCTAGCACTAATTACTGAAACAGACAGAGGCGAAAGAAACGAATTCAATCTCTCATGTTATCGTACTTTACCCTCGTCGATGTACTGGTCCTGTCAGAACTGGTCCTGCTGCTGGTCCTGGTCCAGGTCCTGGTACTGTGGTACACGCCGTGGCAGCACACCGAACGGACTCAGGTCATTAGATTTATGTTACCAAAGGCTTTGGCCAGGCAACAGAACATCAATTACAACTACAACAAGCGCTTGCCTAGACTGAGTGAAGAGGACAGCAGAGAAGAGAAGAGGGGGAGTGTATGGCAGAGAGTAACAGCCTGAGGGGATGGGTGTCGGGGGGGGGGGGAGGGGGTTGCCAGACAGTCAGTGGAGCGGCAGTAACGAGAAAGAAAACCCAATAAAATGTCAAATCCAATTGGCAAACATGCAGCAACACACACACACACACACACACACACACACACACAGACACACAGATACAGTTTGGAAAAGTATATCAAACTGTTTGACAGAGTTGAAGTACCGACGCCGTGTTACACTCAGCAAAAAAGTCAGGGTCGATTAAATAAGGTGCTTTAATTCATCAGCTAGACAAGTTACACACAGCTACATGCACTGCAAGAAATTCTAGACTAGAAGTGTATAAACAGTCAACATTTCACTTGGCAAAGGCGCATCCCACTTCTTTCTCGCAGTGCAGCCTAGAAACACTCGATTACAATCAAAAGTGACAGCGATTCGTGGCTTTTTCACAGAGCGAACGAGAGTAACGCGACACGATGCGCTAGCTTGGAATTTATTGAGATGCCCCGAAGAGAAAGTGGAAGCGATGGGCAGAGGGGGAAGGGGGATGGGGGAAGGGAGAGAACGAGGCAGATGAGTTTGATGCGATAGATTGTGGATTGGAGAATTGCAAGCGTTGCGCACTACACTCGCCTTGCGGCTTCTTGTGTCCATTGCCCTTTTGTGTTCCCGATGAATTCTCACTTGGTGGGGCTGAGGCGCCACTTGGCACAGCGGAAGTAATATGCCCCAAAGAGTTGTTGGTCAGGTGAGAGAGAGAGACATGGAGTAAGAGAGGGGGAGGGAGTAAAGCACTAAAATTGATTTGTTATCCTACATATGTCTAACAGCACACACTCATACACACACACACCCGCACACACACCTCACTCACTCACTCACTCGCTCACATATATCACAAGCTGCTGGCAAACGTTGTCCGCTGTTCTGTTTGTTCTACAGCAATTCACACACACATGCGCTGACACACACGCACAAAAAACACAGAAAAACCCGCTACGAATTTTGGCCATTTTCCTCCATTTCCATGTCGTGCTCTCAAGTGGAAACAGCACAACGACAGCGGGTAATAAACAACAAATTGCACTCATTGTTCAGTTTACCCATTTGCCCGTTTACCATTTGTAAAGTGCGAGCAAATACGCCCCCCCCCCACACACTCCACCCCTTTCATGAATAAATGAATAATATTCTCACATGGTGCACACAAGCTGTCAATCTCTTCCCCTGCCCCGCCCCTTACTGTGAATTAGCTTTGCCAAAACATTCGCGGCGCATAATCAACTGTCAAAGTATCCAAATTGTAATCATATCAAATAGATCTAATGCCAAAATTCAGTTAGCATTGAATTAATTTCATGGCAAATACACATACATACATATGCTATCTCACTCTATCGCATACTCTGTCCCTCTCTTTCTCTCTCTCTGTGTGTGTGTGGAAATATTTTTGCACATTTTTGAAATTATTAAAAAGTTGAAAAGAAAAATATGAGCGCAAATATTTTCATTTCTCGCCTCAGCTATAAAAATATTTGGGGAATTTATATGAATTATGGGATGCGTAGTGCAGAATACCCTGTAAATATAGCCTGAGCATAAAGTGGGGTATGTGGAATTAGAGGAGAGAGAGGGAAATGTGAACACTCAAAGCCTTTAAATTCGGCAGAAATAGACAAACAGACTCTAGTGCACAAGATTATATATTCATGTTCTACATTATCAATTTTATATATTCGTGATGAATTATAAAATTGATAATGTAGAACATGACTATATAAATATATAATATATAATAATATAAACTTATACACTGCAGTTAATCGCTTAAATTATTATCTACAGTGTAAGCAAAACTGGCTTTTCCTCCCTATTTCACTTATAGCAACTACAAATCATTCCAATTTATATAACCATATCTCTAAACCTGAAACTAAGGCAACTTTATGAGTTTCTTGAAATTGAAATTCAGTTGGAGCAACAAAATATTGGACAAGTTCTAATTGGAGGAAAAGCTCTTTGTGCAATTTATAAACAAAAGTTTCTTATGCTCTCTGCTAATTCTTCTCAAGTTTGGACAAGCTCGTCTTGCTTCTTCTCTCTCTCTCTCTCTCTCTCTCTCTCTCTTTAGCTGTCTCTTCCTGGACACTCGCTTGAGTCATTTGTCTTCCATTTCGTAGACTCGTTCATTATTCAAATGGGAAGCTTAACTTCAGTTTTTAAATTTATGTAGCCTACATTCGGGCTGACAGCACAATATGTGTGTGTGTGTGTGTGTGTGTGTGTGTGTGTGTGTGTGTGCGTGGAACTATCTTTTAAATTAAATCTAAACATTTCAGATGTTTAATCTAGGTTTGACACACACACACACACACACACACACAGACACAGACAGTCGCATTGCGCATTCAAGACACACACAGAGAAAAGGGAAGGAGAGGGGGAGAATGGCAAAGGGAAAGAGATGAGCAAAAGTTTTAATTTTGTTGAAATTCGATTTTGTGTTTTGTCTACTTTCGAGAGAACGCGCGCTGCAGCAAAAGGTCCTTACCCGAGAAACTATGCCCAGCAAATTGCGTTCTAGTTCCCGAACTGAAAACCCCCAATCTCCCCTTTCCCTGTTAACCCACTTAACCGACCCAGCCCCCCTGCCCACCCTCTGCTGCGCTGGCATCCAAGTCGAGAGAGAAAGAGAGAGAGTAGAGCTATTCGATTGCTTCATTGCTCGATTGCTTTGTCTCAACTTTTCAATTGCATTTTCATTCACACCTAACACAGCTTTGTACCCCGCTGGCAATTTAAGAAGCACCAACGCCAACGCTACAACAACAACAACAACTACAGAAACAGTACAACAACAATACATTGCACACATAACTGTAAATTTAATAAACTTGTCCGGAGTTTATTGCATTTGCTTCACTGCGCCTCAGTCCTGTGTGCCTGTGTCTGTGTCTCTGTCTGCCTGTGTGTGTGTGTGGGTTTTTCCGAAAAAAACAGAGAATAAAGAGGGAGAGAGAGTGTTTTGGCAGAGCAAACATTGCAATACCCTTTACTTTTGAAGCATATAGAATTTGATCTTGTATCTAAAATAGTAATAATTATTTCTGAGAATGACCAAAGTAAAGTTTCCTTTTTCTAAGCGAACATAAGGAATAGAAGATATAGAAAAGAGAAATTAACACAATTATTCCTGATGCAGTCTTTAATCTTTTCATAAACCTACAATCTACAAATCCAATAACTCTTCTTATACATCTCTCTATACTTATAAACAGTTCTTCAAGCTTATTTCGATATATTTATATTAAATATCATCTAGAACTTAATCTCTTCCCAGAAAGGCAACGTTCAATTTAAGAAAACCAAATTTATCTTGTTTACTATCTTACTTGTCAAGAATATATAAATATATATAACATATGTATATATATGTACCTTCACATTCGTAATATCCCCAACCAAAGTGTGTAAAGAAAAAAGGAAAACTGAAAGTTTTGTCCCACATTTTTATATTTTTTCCTCCTCTGAACTTGAAATGCCGTTTTGACGGCTCGGCTTTGTAGGGAGCGAGGCTAACTGGCGTGGGGAGTGGGCTGGCGAGAGCAGGGGATCGCTGTGGTGCCCTTTGATACGTGTGTATGGGGCCGACCCCAGCTCGCATAGTTGAACGTATTTGCCCTTTTGAAAGCGGAACAAGAGGACGCGACTCGTTTCGGTTCGACTTGCCTGGCCTGGCCTGATGAGCACTCGGCATGCCAAGTCGCACAGGAATTTTCTTATTATTCACTGCATGCGAAACCACTTGAAAGAGAAGGCGAGGGGGGAGGGAGGAAGTCGCTAAAGCGAGATGGGAATTGTTAGAGGAGCAGCAAATACATATATATGTATTTGACATTATTTTCTAAACAGCAACGCGTTTATCTCATTATTTAAATCGTTAGCTGCATAAACATATTTAGCTTCTCAAGAAGGGCGCCCCTAACGCTGCTACTTGTACCAACTGAAGCCCAATGGGAACTAAGTATTAGTATAAGATATCTTAACTTGATTTCATCTAAATCGTTAGATGACTTTGAATACCTAACAACTTTTTCTTAAACTAGTTTTTAAAGTGCCATTCTGAGTTAATTAATAGGCACTTCTTCTGCGTTGCCATATCTGTGATTGAAAACTTAATCCAATTGGGTTCTCTCTTATTTCTATGCCATATAAAGCGATACTAGGAACCTATTCAGTTGGAAAATTGATGAGGATTACGAAAAGTGACTCACATTATGAAACTTTTTTCTTTTGCTGCATGCAAACCCTTTCAATCTTTTCGATTGGTTAGATTTTGTAGCACAAAAACTTTACTCATCTAACACATAAAGATAGAAACTTTTGGAAATTGGGTATAGAAATTGCGCCTTAGGCTTGCTTGGCTTAAGTTTCTCTCTCGCATCAACTTATGTCGAACTCTGAGTGCCCTTTCTGAATCCTTTAGTAAAATATGTAGTGAAAATGCAATAAGTTTGGCATTAGCTTAGGATTACCGCAAAAGTGCCACAAATTTTTGGCCATCAGTCCTCAGCAGAGTGGGAGTGCTGTACCCGATTCGTCAATGCGAGTGGCTTTTGGTCAGTCTGCTTTAATGGAAATTGACTGCCCTCTTTTCCGCTGTTTGTCACATTGAGTTATGAAATGGAGGCGTGGCCAGCCATTAGGGCAATTTCTCTTCTCGCCGTTGCCGTCGTCGTCGTCGTTGTCGTGCCCCACAGGACACTTTGCCTCTCACCGCATTTCGACAGACATTGATTGAGACAAATATTTGTACAAATTTCGCTGTCGTGCGGTTTACCCTTACTCCATAAATTATTGAAGATTTATTGTGCGTGTCGAGCACTCGCTGGGTCGCTCTCCCTCCACCCTCCTCCCACATCTGTTCTCTGTTAGTGTATATAGTGCTATATATACCTGTCTATATCCAAATATACAGCGTACATACAAATAGTTTCGTATTGGAAGCTGTTTGACGAGCTCACGTCTGCATTATAATGGCCCAGGTTAATGCGATGGCTGTGCCAAGTGCTTTGGCCATCCCTTCTCCCTTTTCTTTCCCTTTACCTTGCCCCTTTTCTCTGCCCCGCCCCTTTCATTCTACTTCACCTGCACTTCACGTTGACATTTGTGAGTAATGGCGCTCTCAAGTCGATAAATTACTGAAGGAAATAACGAAATAATAAAAATAATCTGCAAATGTCAGTCAATGCGCCTGCCTATCCCCAACTAACAGAAAATATCGATAATCGTGTGCACGCGCCAGAGAGAGAAAGAGAGAGAGAGAAAGAGAGAGAGAGAAAGAGAGAGAGAGATATTGATAGTATTGTCCAATTATAAAGCATTGCAAATTTTCAGTTAGAGTAGGCAAATTGCAAGTAAATCAGGAAATATTAAGAAATCAGTTGAGTCGAAAGTTTTATGAGAAGCACAGAGAGAGGCTGTGAAGTGTTAAATGCACTAATTAAACGATAAACGATTTCTGAATGTGATGTTATAGTTAACATCTTTATGACTTAAGTGCAACAAGAAAGTGTTAGCAAAGCATTATTCTTTCGCAATAAATTCTCTTCACTACATTATCAATAGACGAGAGCTAAATGCGCAGATTAATCGATAAACGATTAAGATATTTGCTTGATACAAAAGAGGAAATCTTTATGAGAATCGCAGAGAGAAGTCACTTAAGCTTAAAGTGCAACAAGAAAGAAAATTACCAAAGCAATATTCATGTTCAATAAATTCCCTTCACTACTTTATCGATAGATGAGAGGTAAATGCACTAATTAATCGATAAACGATTAAGCTTGTTGCTTGATACATAACAGGAAATCTTTAAGCTTAAAGTGCAACAACAAAGAAAATTACCAAAGCAATATTCATGCTCAATAAATTCCCTTCACTACTTTATCGATAGACGAGAGCTAAATGCGCTAATTAATCGATAAACGATTAAGCTTGTTGCTTGATACATAACAGGAAATCTTTAAGCTTAAAGTGCAACAACAAAGAAAATTACCAAAGCAATATTCATGCTCAATAAATTCCCTTCACTACTTTATCGATAGGCGATTATTCGATTGCGCCGCTAAGGCACAATTAATCAACTGCTTGCTGCTGAACTGTACTTTATGGGTCCCTCAAATCAAGACGTCCAGCCTGCCCCCGCCCCCCATGTGAGTTGTAATGGCAATCGATTTGCAGGCTGGATTTACGCTTCAGTTTTTGGCGTTTCGATACGAAATGCAGCCTAACACGGCATATGTGACCCATGTGAAATGCGGAATACGCGATGAATGCCGAGTGTGGAAGGGAGACGGGGGAGGGAGAGGGAGAGAGGCGACATGTGCGTAAAGGCATAAAAGTGAGCATTTGCATCCGATGCGAGAGGCAGGTTAACGTGACTCCTGCCACTAACTGGCGCAGTGTCCTGCATAAACAAGAGCCGCCAAATTGCCAGGACACGAGCAAGGCCAGGAAGCTGCAAGGGAGAGAGGCAGCGGGGAGAACTGTGGCTCGGTCTGGGCTAGAGCTGTGGCTGCCAAATGGCCAGAGTCGAACTGCGACGCGGACTCGCCATTGCTGCCACACTTTCCCTCGCTCTTCTCTCTCTCTCTCTCTTCCCATCTCTCTCCTCTCCCTATCTCTCTCTGGTGTTCCAGTGATAAATAAATTAAAAGGCACACGCGAAACGGCAGGATGCCCAAAAACTGCCCAGAGCTGAATTCAACCTAATAAAGCTGACCACGCAGGGGCTCTGGGGGATGGAGGGGTTGAGGGTGTGTGTGTGTGTGCATGTGTTTGGAGGAGGCGTGTCGAACACATGTGTGGCAAGAGGCAGGGACAGAGGCAGACTGCTGGTGCAAAAACAAAAAATAACCAGCGGCTTGTGGCCACGTTCAGGCCCCAAACTGTGGACACAAGGCGCCCAACGTGGGCTGCACGAAAACCGCAGCCCCAAACCAAATTGATAAAAAACAAGCACCACACACACACCCACACGCACACATACACACAACGGGCGGCAGGCGGATGGGGGCGAGGCAGACGGCGGGTGTCCGCCAAGGACTCGACTCGACTCGCTGTGACGGAGAAATGTGAGGCGTGCTTTTATTTTGAAATTTGATGTTGTCGTCGTCGCTAACAAGCATCGAAATTAAATAGTACAAAAGCAAGAAGAAGAAAAAACAAACATAATAAATCCTTGGACAACAGAGATGTGCCAAAGCAGACGATATATATCGTTGCAGTTATCGATAAGATTAGACAAACTAAACGACTTGAAACTGCATTAAAGTGCAGTTGAACTTTGGGTAAACTAAAAAAAAAACACCCTTAAAATAGCTATAATATTCGATATATTATTTATCGCTTGCCGCGTCGATAGCTTAACTAATTGGTGGACACAACTGAGGAAAATAAACTTGGCAACCACTAGGAGTTCTCCATGTTTAATTTACAAACCTTGTACTTGCATCATTTACAACTCAGTGAACCGCTTCAAAAGTGGTTTAGTCGCATTCCTTGCAACAATATAACTAGACCAACTAAGTAAGTTTGGAGAGTTGAATGCCCTCCTCCGCCTGCTCGAACTCATACAGGTAAAGACTCGATAACTTCAAACGTTAACCACACACAAAGTTGTCGTCGCCTTTGATTTGTCGCCTGTCTAGAATTGATTTAGCGTGAGAAGAAACGTCAAGGAACTGTTAGCCTGATGTGGTTACAATTTGTTGTTAACTATTTGCACATTATCCTCATGTTATCAAGTTGTTCATAATGCCTGCGACACTTTTGTTGGTTGTCCAAATATTTGGTAACCTAAATTGTTTGCTGATGCGGTCCGTTTGTTTAGATCTCTCTCTCTCTCTCTCTCTATCTGTGGTGCGACACGTTTGGGTACGTTTCGTATCGGTTTTGTTCCAGGCCCAGTGTTGCCTGTGGGAACCTTTTCATGTGCCCGTGTGTGTGTGTGTGTGTGCGTGTGTTTGGCCAAATTAGGTTTCATCTGCCAGTTGCCTTTTTCACTCTGTTTGCAAACTAATTTACCGTTAGTTATTGCCAAAGAGTGTGTGTGCGGGGGTGTGCGTGTGTATCTCCATTTCTAGCTAAGATACAAGTGTATGCCAAACATGTGTGTATCTCACAACCCCCCCTCCCCTCACCCAACCTTCCTAAGCGCCCTCACTGCCACTTCCTGCTGCCTCCTCTTCCTTCAGCACCTTTTCTTGCATATGCCGGCCATTTGTCTGCCACGCCTTGGCCATAAATTAGGCGCACACATACAGCGAGTAGGAGAGAGAGAGAGAGAGAGAGAGAAGAGGTGTGCGAGCAGTAGGGCAACAAAGTTGTCACTTATAAATGTGTAGTTATTTCCATTAAGTTGTTGTCATCACTCTGACATTCCTTTGAGCCGTCGTCTCTCGGCCACACTCAGGCTCAGCCTCAGCCTTAGCCACCTCAGTCACTGCTCCAGACACTTGTCCAAAATTTCTGGCTCTGAGGTCAGAGAGCGAACACAAGCCGCTAGGTAATCTACGGCTCAAGGACAAAGGAGAGAAACGGGGAGAGGGAGGCTACGCTACGTGGGTCAGTGTGTTGTAGTTGGTTTGCGGGTAACCGACTTAATCACAAGTAAACGACGCCTTTTGCCTCCCCCCTCCCCCCCAGAAAGGCACCCAACAAATCTGCAGTGTCAGCCATTCATTTGGTTAATGACATTGTGTGGTGGCTGCTGCGGCAAAAGTTGTGCACACAAACACATTCACACACAAACAGACAAACACACAAACAGTCGGACAGAGTACTATGTGTATGTGTGTGTGTGTGTGTCTGACAAAAGTAACTCAAAGATACTTTTCAACCGGCAAGGCCCATAAACTTGGGCACAGCCTACAGTGCCAGAGAAAGAAAGAGAGAGAGACAGTGGAGACTGACAAGTGTCTGCGACGGCAAAGTAGAGAAAGCGCCACGCACACTGAGCGAAAACTCTAATTGTATTTGTGAGTGCAAAATATTGTTAACATTGTTCACGTGGGTGGGGAAATGAAAATTTTAATGATATTATTAAATTTAACTGGAAAAAGAAGTAGAACTTTCTTACAACTTTTGTTTGCAAAGTTTTCAAGTAGACTTCACATAGATTTTTGTGCAGTGTATACACAATAGCTTGATAAATTTATAGTTCAAGTGCACAAAACTAGTTGGCAATTATATTGTTGTTGCTAATTGAAAAAAAAAATACATGAGATGGAATTAAAAAAAAAAAAAGTAAGAAACATTTAATAAATTTCCTTTGAAGATCTTGAAATATATAATAAAATCTAATATAATAGTTCAATAAAAACATAGTAATAATACAATAATATAGCGAAAAATGTGCAATTTTTTGGCAATTAAAAACACTATAAAACGTATAAAACTTGCCCTGCTTTTTCTGCCAGTGTAACCTTAACTCCTTCGGCCCACTGACTGTATTGTTATTGTTATTGTTGCTGCTGTTGTTATTGTTCCTATTGTAGTTGTTGTTATTGTTGTTGCCTCAACTGCTGTTGGTTGATTGTTGTTGTTGTGCTTTGTGCATACGAGAGTCAGCGACACTTTGCATTGCAAAAAGGGAAACTGAAGGAGAAGCGGGGAGGGGATGAGGCTGCAGGGGCGGGCAGGCTGTGTTTGGCTTCAGCTGGCCGCGTTGTTCGCTTTGCCTGAATTATTTTAGCTACAGCAGCTTTTGTGCTAATGCAGCAATTTCCCCCCTATCCACTGCTCCCTCCCCGCCCCCGTCTCTCTGATCCTATCAGCTCTAAACCACTTGGGAATCTGCACACAGCAGCAGCGGGAGATGGTGAAAAAATGAAAATGAAAATGGAAAATAAATTTGAAAAATTAAAAAAACAAGCGAGAAAAAATGTAACTAAATTAAATGAAATAAAATGTAGGTGCACATGTGTGTGTGTGCCCATGTGTGTGTGTGTGCGTTTGTTTGTGTGTTTGTTTATATTGTCTGTACGATATTATTTTCGCACATTTGCATACACTGACGGTTATAAAAAGCGTCGCGCCTCAATTTGCATGACAAATTGAAAACTATTTGCAGCAACAAAAGAAAATAGAACAACAACAATAAACAATTTTATGCCAAATTGTTTCAATTTGCATACTCTTTACATCTTCTTTTTCCTTCTGTTTTCTTTTTTGTTGCCGCATTTTGCTCACTGCCTTTGTCGTCAGCTCAAATTCGATTATGAATAATTTAAACGATTGTCAGCGAAGGAAAATTCTCCAAATTTGATTGGTCGTAAAGCAACAAATAAGCTAGACGAGCCAACTATTTGCTTGAAGCTTCGAGGAGCTGAAAAGCTCAGGGTCCTATGTTTGTTATTTATGTATATTTATTGCAATTAAATAAAAAGCTCATTAAAAGAATAGATTAAGCTTTAGTACATATAAATATATTCATGTACACTCATCCTATAATATATATTTATTTATTTAATACACCAATTGTTTTAAACTGTCATTAAAAGCTTAGCTAAGGCTTTAATGCACTTGGCAATGCACATACATCGATAGCTCGTTATTTATTTATAAAGTGTCTATACACCTTGTTTCATTGATTTCCCAAAATTACCTGGAAAGCTCATAGAAGGCTCAGGCAAGGCTTTAATGTACTTTGCAACAGTTTTAAAATAGTTTTAAAAATAATGATAATATAAAAATGTGTTTTAATTCATTTTATTTCTACTGCAATATTTTGAAAGCTCATTATTTACACATCTTAGCTTAATTTAAGAAGCTTCAATGTGCTTTAATGGTCTATTTATTAACTGTGCACAATTTGCTCGACGCTTGTCACTTGCCATTTAGGTTAATTGAGTCACAAAGCTCCATTGCAGCAATTGCAGGTAATGCGACTTTGGGGGGTGTATCTAATAGAATGAGACACGACTGTGTGTTGCGTCGCCCTGTGCATTGCGCCGATCCAAGTGCGCTTTAGTGCCTTAATAATAGCTTAACATTTGCATAGATTATATCCGTGCACACAAACACTCACACACACACAGATACACACAGACATATACAGGTGTTCTATGCAAATAGGAATCGCATATGCAGCACTTTGATTCAATTTGGTTCAAGTTTTTATCGCACTCGCAGGACAGCTGAGCCGAACTAGAAGCATCAGAAGATGACACACACCAACAGCAGCACCTCACACACATACTACCTGTCACACACACACTCACACACACACCCATAAGCCCAGTCAGTTTTCTACTAATGAGTTTCAAATGCAAAATCCACTCGACGCTTTTCACGCTCTTTCTCTCTCTCGAGGCTTTTCCCACACTTGGCACTTGATGCACACTGCACTTTGGCGCAGAATTCGAAGGGTTTTCACTTTTATTTTTTTATGCAACCCCCTCCCCTCTCTCTATTTTTCCCGCATTTCCCTTCATTTTTCTGATGGTAGCGCATCGTTGACCCAATTCGTTTCCGGATTTTTTTGGTTATAATCAAACGTCATCGACATTAAATGCTGTGCACATAATGTGAGATATGTTGTAGAGCGGAAAAGCGAACCAAAATGGAATTCAAGAGGTACTCAGAAGGTTAAAGCCCGATTTCAATTGGAAAGAAATACGGCTACTGTACTAGAAAATGTCTGTCCTCTTCTCAATCGAACTTTAACTACAAAAAAGGAAGAAGTGCTACCTTCGGCATGCCAAATGTTTTTATACCCTTGCAGGTTTTTATATTCACCGATTGTTCCAATACTAGTTATATATAATGGTGCACAATAGAATGGTATTGTGTATACTCCGTTATTTTGTCTTACTTTGTTCCTATTACAGCTATGTATTATATAGTCGTCAGATATTGTTTAAATTTTATTTGCATATTTTAAATATTTTAAATATTTTTAATATTATAAATATAGAAAAAAAACGATGTGGTAAATTTGGTTGTAATATCTTGACAAATAACAAAAATCGGCCGATAGTTTGTTTGGCAGTATACGATATATCGGTACGATCCGGTTTATTACGACTTATTTACAGGCAAGAGACTTGTTTGCATTGCAACAGACATATAGACAGACGGACGGACATGGCTAGATCGAGTTCCCTGGTGATGCTCATTGAGAATATACTTGAAAGGGTCGAAGATGTCTCCTAAAGTGCTTTCCAAACTCCTGATCAAAGTTAATATACGCTCTACAAGGGTATAGTTTATGATAAAACCACAACTTGAAGTCCAAACAGAACTACATCGGTAGATCGCAAACGGCAGGAAATGCAATAAACAAGGCTCCTTAAAGGGGTGCCAATTTGGCTTGCTAGAATATATGGTAGACATATAACATTACATAGAAACTTACAGAATCCTTACTCCTATATAGCCTGTATATTTCATAAGAATATATGGCAATCACATAATATATTGTAGTATAGTTTGTAGTAGTAATAGGATATCTAATTTATTACTATATTTAACTCTTGTGTTTGAAATATTTTAAACATTATATTATTATCGATATACACAAACAATGACTTTAGCGCGTTTCCCTAACAATGTTTACCATACTTATTTTAATTAGCTGTGGGGTTTACCAACACTACTACCAAAATTTATGACAGAATTTTGCACACAATGGAAATGGGGGAGAAACTGGAGAAATGCTTGAAGCGCAAGCAAATTTTTCAAGCTAATCATGGCAACAGAGAATGGGAGAATGAGAAAGGGAGAGGGAGGGAAAGGGGGTGGGAGAGGGGGTAGGGGTGCAGCCCAACAACTGTGCAAAGCCAAAGCTTTGGCTAATGAGTTGCGAATTTTGGGCAGTCTCACATTGAGAAGGAGCAGGAGAAGGAGAAGGAGAAGGAGGAGGAGAGAAGAAGGAAAGCCCCACAGGGCTCTATTCTAATTGGTTGCATGGTGGGGCAAAATGAGAATGAAAGTGAAACTCAAATTAAATTATGCCACAAATTGTGTGACGGTGTGTGGCAGAGAGGGAGAGAGGTTGGTGTATAGTATGTGAAAGCGTAAGGGGTGTGCGTTGTCTGGCGCCGCAAATTTAATCAAGCAAAAATCAATTTAAAATAGATTCACTTGGCGCTCGCTCGCTAATTGATGCGCCGACGGCAAATTAACAAATATTTGCCAAGAGCAAACAGTTTACAGTTAACAGGAGCAGCAGCAGCAGCAGCAGCCAAGGAGGCGGCTAATTAAACACTTTGCCCCGGCTAAAACCTGTAAAGAGACAGTGAAAGAGACAGGGGCACAAAGAGGGGCTCAGAGAGGAGCACAGAGAGGGAGACCAACTTGGCGAAGCTTCTTCGTCGACATTTTCGACATGCAGGCTGGCAAAATTACTTGACACTTTGCCTCGCAGCCATGCTACGCCTCTGCTGCTTGCTTTGGTTGCTTGTGGGCGTGGCAGTAACTACTTAACAACACAAGTAGCAACAGCTTCACGGCAACACAGCAACTAAGCAACAGCAACAACAATATGCAAACTTTTAAATTTAATTTGAGGCACACACAAATTGACAGCTTTGTGGGCAGCGTCGAATAATAAAACATAAATATTTATTGTGGGAGAGGGACAGGGGGAGAGAGGGAGAGGGAGAGAGCGTACAACACAAACTGACGTGAATCGACAAACTGTTTCCCCTTCGTTCCTTCCTCACTATCCCCTCATTCTGTATCTATCTCTCCCTCATCTACTCCTGGGAATACTCTGTAGTAAATGTGCTGGATAGTTGAATTTAATACGCAATTTTATGATTTTAGAATTCTTTTTATGCGATAGTTTTACGATAGTAGAGAATGTAAAAAAGCAAGCTAGTTTTCTGACTCTTCTTCGATTGTCTACACTCGTAGCTTGATTTCACAGTATTTTGCATACGATAGTAATACGATAGTTAGACGATAGTTGTTATTTCATACAATAGCTTCAACAAGAGCTTGCAATTAATTTAAAAAACAACAACAACAAACCATAAAATAAAGACATCCAACTATGCTACATCTCTCATCGCCATCCCCTACAGGATATCTCGATAGTCAGGCATATCCTCAACACCTTCGCTCTGGTCAGTTATTTATTGCAGCACTTGTGTGCAGCAATCTGAATGCAAAAAGGAAAGGCGGCGATGATAAAGGGCAGAAGCAAAGGCAAATGAATACGAAATACAAAAGCATTTGCAAAACTCAAGTGGACGAACGATTGCCCATGAAAGACAGCCAGAGAGAGGGAGAGGAGGGAAACGGGGGGCCAAAGGGGAAACAATTTATTTGATGAGTTCTGATGAGATTGGATGGGATTTGCAAGAGTATTAGATTATGCAGAGTGCAACAAGAATAACAACAACAACAACAACAACAACAACAGCAGCAGCAGTTGCAGCTGCACAAGGCCAAAACTTTTTGCGGACAAAAGTCGGAGAAGGTCGAAGGCAGCACAGCGGGGGAGTGGAAGGAATGGAAGTGAGGTAAATTAAATCGCTGCTAATCGGAGCTAAGCTGAAACTTGTGTGTGCCCCACAGGGAAAATAGAAGACACTCTCCCTGGGCCAATCAAGTAAACCGAAAGTAAGTGTCAATATAAAGCACACTCCAACTCCCTCCCCCCGCCCTGCACCTACACAAGCCCCCTCTCATGCCTGCACTTTCACCTCTGCCCTCAAACAACGCTGAGGCAAAAGTTTCCGCACACACACACATTAAACATATTTCAATTGTAAGCAAAGCTGTCGCAACTAACTGTCACAGCTGCCCCACTCCCTCCCCCCCTCTCTCTCTACCCACTTAACCACTAAGCTCTGTTATAGCCCCAAAAGTTGGAGGGAACATTTTTCCGAGCTTGCATCGATTTCCAACAACATCGAAACGAAATTTTCTTAGAAAAATCTTTTGGACAGCATTTTTTGCGTTCGTACGTACTTAAAGTGACAGTTGCAGAGAGAGATAGGGGAATACAGAGAGAGAGATAGATAGAGAGAGAGAGAGCAGAGTTGGAGGTGTGGGAAAAAAATGTGATGTGTCGCTTAATAAAGCCACACGAAGCGGAAATGAGCATGTAATGTTAACGGAAATGCGTTGAATGACGCCATCTTGCTAAAACGAAAATCGCAGCGCATTTTACACGCAGTAGCAGCAGGAAAAGCAGAAGCAAATCCAGCAGCGGATGCAGCCAGACAAACGGATGCAGCTGAATACATAAAGCTATACATATATACAGATATATATATATATATATACAGATGTATATATATAAATATATATCCATATATACTATGCTATATGAATGATTATATAGCTGCGGTAACGATTAGAGTTGTTGTTGGTAATGATGGGGAGAGGGAGGGAGGAAAATCGGAATTGGCCTGGCTTATTTAAGGATCCCCCAGAGCAACAGTAAAGTGTTAAATTGTGTTGCCAGCGCGTTGCGGAAAATAAAAAGAAAATGACAACACATTTATGAGAACAAAATTCAATTAGCGCGACATGCAGATGCCCTGGAAAACTGAAGAAAAAACGTGAATAAAATTAAATGTACGCAAAGGCAAAAAAAATAGTGTTGCAATCGGGAACAGTATGGAAATGAAACAGCAATGTAAGTAAAATATATGTAATATATATAAATTCAAGGCTTTTATTAAATTACATTAAAATGGAACACAAAAAATTATAATCTATAATCTACAACAAATGACATTTTGACAAAAAGAAAGAAAATGGAAATGAAACTTTAAAGACACCAAAAAAAGTGAAGCAAATACAATGAAATATTATCAAATTCAAATAGAACATAAATATGTGTTACAAAGCACAGAATCCTTTTAAATTTCAATTAGAAAAAACATGAAAATGAAACAAAAATGTAAGAATAAAAAGAGAAAGCAAAAAATAAAGGAAGAAAGATCAACAAAACTTGGAATTATTCACATAAACTACAAATAAATGTTATAAAGTACTAGAAACTATGTAATTTAAAAAAGATACAATATGGAAATGAAACATTTAAGTAAAGATGAGATTATCAGCCAAAAAAAAGTTATTGTTGCCAAAAATGTTAAGATAATGCAATAAAATATAATAAAATTCATACCAAACACAAAGAGTTACTGTAGCAAGTGAAATGTTGAAAAAGAAACAACATGGAAATGAAACAGTATGGAAATTACAGCTAAACTGCATAGATGCACAGCATTAAACAGCCCTTAACTACCCTACAGGGTATTCAAATGTGCAATACGCAACACAGACAAGTACGGGAATGAAATGAAATGAAATGGAATAAAATGAGAATGGAAACGAGGCTGCCTCGCTGCACTCTGGGGAATCCCCCGAACTGAACGTGAACGTGAATGCCAACGCATGTGGTGAAGAGGGAGGACGAGGGAGGGGATTAAACAGCGATAGATAGAGAGATAGATAGATGAATATACAAATGGGCCAAGGTGGCCAACACAACGACTAGAAAAACAGAAAGCGAGAGAGATGAGAGTATACTCTCTCGGATTCTTACACACTCACACACACACAGTCATAACACACAGTTATGTACTCGTACATCATTGGTTATTTATTGGTTTCCACTAAATAAATCGACTCGAAATTGGCAAACGTCGCAAAATGGACATTATTGGCCCTTTTTTTCACGTATCCACATGCACATCGTCGACAACTTCTCACACACGTTTCAAATGGCAAAAACTGGAACGTTGCGAGGGGAGTCTGAGAAGTCGTTGAGATGGAAGATATACTTGTAGTACTATAGAGTAAATCAAGTGTACACTGTTAAATCCTTGACAATTGATCTCAATATTTTACATAGAAAATACTTTTAAAACTAACTATATTAATCCAGAAACTACTCGACCTATAGTCACCAAATTGGTTGTGTAGCTAATTATACAAATAAACTTTATATACCCTGCATCTTTTGCACTTTGAACATTCTTTTTGCAAGTAATACAAGAAATGTCCTCTTGCTAAAGAGATCAGTGCAAGAAACCAATGCGGGAGAGGATGAAAGGAGTACAGATAGAGATAAACTACTAGCATATAGCAAATTAAGCATACACCATAAATGTTTCGCATATCCCATAAAAACGAACTATTCAAACTCAAAAACGAGAGCAACAGTCACGCAAAACGCGACAGTGGGATACCCTTCGACCTATGTTCCCGTGTAGTTTCATTTGTTAAATTCATACACATATGCATATGCACATGCTTTGAAATTAATTCGCCCGCCACCCTTGTTAGCTGGCAGAAGCACTTGGTTTTATGCTCATACTTTCTTAAATAACTTCTGTGATTATTGTCCGATCGGATTGTAATTTGGAGACTACATAGATATTTCATTCAGCTTAGTATATGTTAAAGTCAGAAAGTTGTATTTTTTATACAGTGCTTACAAATTGAGTTCAAAAATTAAATTAATGATTTGTGGGGGCGGTGGGCGTGGCACCGAACATTTGAAATAAACTTGATCTGCTTATAGTACACAGGAGTCTTCTTGCCAAATTTGGTAACTCTAGCTTTTATAATAGCTGAGATCTGTGCGTTCTCACAGACAGACAGACAGACGGACAGACAGACAGACATGGCTCAATCGACTCGGCTTGTGATCCTGAGCAAGAATATATATACTTTATGGGGTCTCCCACGCCTCCTTCTGCCTGTTACATACAACAAAGCCAAAGTTAGTATACCCTTTTTTGACCATTTTCAATGGTCGAAGGGTATAACTATCAGAGCTACAGTCATTAAACTTGTTGTATACCTTGAAATACAAATATGTAATATAAATCCAGAGTCTTATTAAGTTTGAACCCTTCTGTGCCATTGAAAAAGAAGAATCCCTTAAAGAAATCGAGCTAGTCATTTCGTCTAGATTAGTAAACAACAAAAAACCTATCGTACTCCCCCCTGAGGGCAGGCAAATCAAAATGTTGCTTGTCGACACGAGATGCACGAGAAACGAGAGAAAACTTTTTGGCCCAAATAAAAGCGAAACGAAACGAAAATGTTGTCAAGTTTGGCTGCTTTTTGGCCCCGCCAGGCGGACACATGTTTAAGTTTATTATTTATTCAGTCAAGTTTTCACATTCAGTGGCAGGAAGAGAGAAAGATAGAGAAGGAGAGGGAGATAGATATAGGAGCGAGTGTGTGTGTGTGTGTGTATGTTAAGTGGGTTGGGGTGGCCCATTTGCTGGCCTATTGATTGTTGGCATCTTTTGACATGGCCGCCTGGACGCGCCTCATTAGCCAAACGGAGGAGGAAAGAGAACTGGAAACGAACTTGGAATTGGAGTGGGAGAGGGAAAGGGAATTGTGGCTGTGGTGGGGGCTCATTTTGCGTGTAATTCGCTCGATTGTCGGCAAAATACTTTTGCATACTTTTTCTTCCTCTCTCCCTCTCACTCTCTCTCTTCCCCACCCCATGTAGATTATGGCCCATGATTATTAGACAGCATTTACCGATGTCACGTGAAACTTGAGCAGCAAGGGAGAAGGAGGAAGCCGCAGTGGGATTTGGCTTTGACAAGGCACGATGAGTGAGATAAGAACGGCAATAACTTTAAAAGTCGCTGCGGGCTGCTCCCACAACAACAACAGCAACAAGAACAACAACAACAACAAGCTGAACATAATGCGGGCAACTTGTAGGTGTCTCAGTGGCGTGTGTGTGTGTGTGTGGAAGAGAGGGAGAAGCTTATATTTTTTGAAAATCATTTGCCATTATGCTTGTCTTGCATTAGTCATTGCCCTGCTCCCCTACTGCAAAACAAGTCCATAGATCCGCCAGATTACCTTCCCAGAAAAGAGCAAGAGAGAGGGAGAAAGAGAGATAGCAACAGAGCTGACGGTGGGTCACGCTATGCGATAAGCAATGTCACATAAATACAACAAGGTCCCCTTCATTTTTATCCTGTAGCTGATTAACTAAATGTGCAGTTGACAGCATGAAACAGTGGAAAGAGAAACAAACCAAAGGAGTGAGTGCAAATACAACAACTTTCTCAGCATTTGGTAGCTCCCCGAGCAATGAATGACTTTCTTTTCCTGTCTGTGGCTCTTTGAGGAGTTTTAGAAACATCACATTTAAGAATCGTATCAATAAAATATGAGGATTCTTTGAAAGATCTAAGTACTCTTGCGCTCACATTTAAACACAGTTTTAATTTACCATAAATCGATTTGACAGAAGAATCAAGTCTGGGAAGTATTCTAGAGAAGACTCTCACAGAATAGCGAAAATATGCACATAAATATTCCTCATAAGGTTCTTATCAAGTGCAGGGTATTATAAAGGCATTCCCTTATTACTATCTTTCCCAGCTTTCTTCCCTCTTCATGCTGTCTTTAAGTAAATTATGATGAAAAGAAGAGCTAAAGTGGAAACAAATGCTATTATACGATGTGCAAGAAACTGTTATACCATGTAAATATAAAATATATGCAAAGTTCAATCAAACTTCAATTAATTCTCTCTCTCTCACTCTCTCTCTCTCTCTTTGCTCGCTCTTCATAAAACATTTCGAGCTTCTCAAATGCGACATCATAAGGTCACCAAAAACTTTTTAATGGACTTGGCTACTGTACTAACGAGTCATACACATGCAAGCCAGAAAGAGATAGTGAGAAGGAGAGAGCGAGATAGAGGCAGTGAGTGAGTGAGAGAGATGCCTAGCCTATGCATATTGGTGGGACAGTTCAATCAACCGTAAATCTTGGCAGCGAGTTGAGCAGCCTCAGCTGTCACTTGTGCCCCCCCCCCCCTTTCTAACGATTCTACATACACCACAGCAAGTGGTGGGGAAGGGGGCGTGGCATGGCTTGAGGTCGGTAGCAACGAACTTTAACGGGGATTTGCGCCAAGCCAGCTTAGCGTCAGTCCAAACAAAAACACTTTGCAAACAACAACAGCAGCAGCAGCAGCCACTGGGACTGAAGGAGAAGAGGAGCACTAAAAGCGCCAAGCACCATGCACACACACACACACACACACACTGGAACACGCTGGAGCACACGCTGTGAGAGGAAAGTGCAGCTGGGCACACACAGCACACGAAACGAAAGGAAAACAAAAACAAAGGCAAAAACTAAAGCATAAACAAAGGCGCAGCGCAGCGTCGTAAAGCTTTCAATTAAAATTAATAAAAATTTACGCGAATTAAATAAACAAACACACAGGCACACACACACATACATATACACACGAGCAGCGCAAGGACATTAGAGCGAGACAGGTATAGCAAGTGTCCACCAGGTGGGGAAATGGCGCGACAAATGGAAATACGTGTAATACGCTTTCTCGCATCCGGTGGCGGAAATTGACTGAATACCAATGGCCAATGAGGGTTAGGGTTAGTCTTATCGTCTATAACAAGCCCAGCAATCACACACACAGACACAGTAATATACCCCTTAGTGTGGGGTATATTAACATGACCAGCGACTGGATTAAATAAATTGAATTGTTTCACGGCCCTTCAACACTGACGATGTGAAGGCCAGAAGAAGATTGAAGATGGTTGCGGCAGATTTGGGGGTGTAAGGAAGAGAGGGTGAGGAGCGAGCGAGAGTAAGAGAGAGGGAGTGAAAAGGCATTTGTAAGGCGGCAAAACAAAGCCAAGTTAAGCCAGGGCAATCGAAGTAGCGAAGCAATCGCAGACAACAAGAAGCAAACGCTGCCAAACAACTCAATAAAAACAACAGACAGAAAAAAAAAAGATTGTAGCTAATGTTCGACTGGGAGATACCCTGTAGTCTAGGTATAATTTAGACAATAGTTTTAGTAACAGTTTCAATTTCATTTTAAGTTAATTTACTGGTTTTAGTTATTTTAAAATTACTTGCTCAAGTTTGATTCAGATTCTTGTTGCAATTTTAGTCCAGTTTGAATATTACAATAGTTTCTGCATTAGTTCCAGTCCTGGTGCGAGTTTAGATTCCTGGTTTGGTAATAGTCAAAAGTGTACTATAGTTCTAGTTCCAGTTCTAAGTTTAAGTTTCATTTATAATTTTACTTAAACTTCCGTTTTCGAAATCTGTTTTAGTTTCAGTTCAAATTAGAGTTCCAGTTTTGATTGCATTTCTAGTTCTAGTTCTTTTTTCAGTACCAGTTCAAGTGCCAACAGTGTAAATTCAGTTATTAGTTTAAGTGCCTGTTAATAATGTCCATTTTCAAACGAATACGGAATCAATAAGCTTTTCTTTTTACAATAAATGAGTGAAGACATTAAATGCGTAAATCGTTTTTGGTCGATGCTGTTTGCTATCAAGGAAACCTACTCATGCCTTATCTTTAATGGTTACAGGATATACAAATAGGCTGTAAAAGGCCGGAGTAGTGAATTATTTACTAGACGATACCCTGTACATGTCAGGAAATAGTTTATGTATCGACTGTTGTGCCTTTTTTCCCATGTTAGACTTCATAATCAGCTTTAACTGAAGTATTATTGAACATAATATAAATACACTCAACAGTTAAGCGACAATACAGGGTATCTACACAGGCTGGAGAGAAAAGCAAGCGTATAAAAAGATATATGATGGACCTGGGAGCCAGGGAACAACTGGGGAACTGCGGCGCTGTGCGATAGAGAACGCAGTCATCCAGTCAGGCAGGCAAACCACATGCAGAACAGACGCGTTCTGTGATTTTCTGTGTTTGTGTGTGTTTTTCATTCTATTTTCTTCCTCTCCCACGCCCTTCGCTAACTCTTACTACTTTACTGTTTCTTTTCTTTGTTGTGGTTGTTGTTGTTGTTGTTGTTGCTTTAGTTAGTTGTGTTTATGGAGCACTTGGCTGGCATGACAAACACTCGCGTAATGCCTTTAGCCGACACTAATCAGAAGCTCTCGAAAAACCCAAAGCCATAAAACGGTTATGAGGCCAAAGCAAATCTATCTATGTATTTAAACAAATACAAGCAGAGACAGACACACACATACATGTGCACACTCGCACAGACGCAGATAGATTCCAGTATATTCGATTTGCATTTAGACGCCAAATTCATGAGAGTGCAGCCCAAGGCGAGAGGAATGCCATCAATCTATACAGCAATTCATCAATCAGTCAAGCCAAATAGAATGTTTTGCATTCCATTTCTACTGCCTGACAAATGAGAGAGAGAGAGGGAGGGAGAGAGAGAGCAGCACACTTGTTGCACATACTTTTGGGAGTCATTGTACTGTACTGTATTTATATCGGATTATTAGCCCCAATTGTTAAGCAATAAAGGAATATGGTTTCCATTCGGTTGGTTGAATGAACATAACTATTAAGCTTATTAAGCGACAAGTTCTCGACAAATATTGTTATCGATTATAGCTAACAATTGTTTAAATACAAATATACAAATTCTCTCCGTATTTCTTGCAGCTTCAAGGTTTTTAGTCCTGATTTGCCTATAAGAACACTTGAATAACAGTACGACAACTTGTAAAGTTGAATAAGCCAGACTAATGTACGTAAGAAATGGTTTATTTATTTATTGTTATAAATATATCACATAAACATGCCTTACTCCACTTTCAACAATATTTAGAACTACTTAATTCCTTCTTAACAACACAAATCTGTTATCGATCAAAGAACAAGTATATCGATAGACAATCTAATCAGCTAAATTGTATACAAATTCCATTCCGCAATCCATAGCTGAGTAATTGAAAGTTATGCCACAATTTATCATCATATAATCGTTATCGATCAATGTTAGGCACAGAGAAACAAATACAGAAATAGATATCTAGAGAGAGAGAGAGAGAGAGGGAGAGGGAGAGAAGGCACCTGCACAGCTTCAATTTGGCGACGTAATGTTTTGTCCTTTCGCTTTCTTCTTCTGTTTTTTTAGTTTTAGTTTTTGTTGCCCAATGAAGGATACATTTGTAGGTTCTATTGATTTTTAATGCGCGTCTTGTTGGCAACCATTGCGCGCTGTCGGGCCATTGGGTAACCCAGCACAGAGCCAACTACTTTGAACTTTCACCTAGAGAAAGATGTTGCCCTCACCGCGACCCTGCCTGGTTACACCACCAACTCATGTGTGGGTGTGCATTTCAATGCCTGTACGATGGGCAACGTAGAATGCACTCGACTGTGACTTACCCTAAAATCTCAGTAACTGAACTGAACGATTAAAAATATAAATAAATAAAATAAATAATTCTTTACCTTATACTCTTAGGCTACAAACTGAGGAACAGTTGAGAGATAAGACTGGGACAAACTACATATAAAGACCTGAGGTTTTAGCCTCTTATATGAATATATTTCAAACAATGCGACAAAAAACTCCAATAACTAAACTGTCTATAATTGGATTTGTAGAAAACATAGCAGCATATACTCAAAACATAACTAGCTATAAATGGTTTCAATATTAACTCTCTAGCTTTATTACAACCTGAGTTACAACGAAGAAAAAGCTAGGGAAAGTAGTAAATAAGGCACAGAGATGTTATAAAGATGTGAAGTCGAAGCTGCTGCTTATTATATTTTCAGCACATTAATATACCCGCCTTGCACTGATGGTTACATGGTATTCTTAAGTGATGCAAACAAACAAACGTGTCACACAAACAAAGCTACTGGCCTCGCCGCTGTTGTTGCTGTTGTTGTTGCTGGTGCTGCTCGTGTGATAACTTAATGCCATACGCATGCTTTTGCATACAAGATATGCCATAAACCAGCACCAGCTGCTATAAACACGATAAGACGCGCGCTCAAGGCAAAGGGAGAGGCAAGAAGCCAGAGAGACAGAGAGAGAGAGGTAGAGGGAGAGGGTGAGAGAGGTAGAGAGAGAGCGAATAATGAGTTGCACACGCTATGAGCTGAGCTCATATGACATTCCTGTACGAGCTTAAGCAAAGAGACTTGACTTGCATTCAAGCTAAAGATCAAGAGACGCGACACACACACACACACACACACACATACGCAGAGCTGTCAAAGTGCTGACTTGTTAAGCTTCCTCGAGTGCAATTTTGATTTTATAGTTGCAAGAATGGAGAATATCTTGAGTACTTTTGAAATTGTTTTACTATTATCTTCAAGAACTTGTATCTTTATTTTTTCCGCACTTGCCACGTTTTGGTTTCTTCAACTCTCTTTCTTTTTCATCTATAGCTTTACAGCTGTTTTCAATTTCCGCAATCCTCTCTGTCTCTTGTTTTCTAGTTATTTTCCTTTTTTTAATTATCAATCTTCTCCTATTCTAGCTCTCTCTCCTCTTTCTCTCTCTGTCTGCTTCCACATCACTATAAATATTTCCATATCACTATTTGTCTCTCCCTCTCTCTCTAGCTTTCAAACTTACTAATTATTTTTCTCCATCTTTTATTATCTCTCTACCATCTTCTAGTAGGATCTTAGTTTCCATCTCACTCTCTCTTACACTCCCACTTCTTCCCATTCTTCCCTCTTTAGATCTACTATTCTTAATCTCTAATAAATAATTTTACTTACGATTTGCATAAACCTTCGCTGGTCCCGTTAGCAGCGTTAGAAAGAGTAAAGCAAACATCGCCAACTGCAGTTGCGACGTTGACTGACGTTGACGTTGTTGTTGTTGTTTTCCCACTTGCTCGTGTTGTTGCTGTTGTTGTTGTCCCACTAGTTGTTCTTGTTGTTGTGGTTGATTCCTGTTGACATCCGTTTGGCACTCGCCCAACTGGTTGCATCGATTGAGCGACATTTTTGATAGCTCTCGATAATCGTTTATCGGTTTTTTATTTTCTTCTTTATCGCTTATCGTTTAACGCGTTTGCAGTTGTTGTTGAAACTATTTTTGCAATATTGATTGTTGGATGGTGAAATAAACTCGCTGAAAATGCAAACAATGCAAAATAGAACAAATTAAGTGATGGGAATAGCATGATATTCAACTAGCAGATACCCTGTGGGTATAGAGATTAGTAAATATTACATGCATACATAAAATTAATAAGATAAAATTAATTGCGAATAAAAGAAGAATAAGGAAAGACCTTAACAAACGAAATGATGTTTTTTTGTGTTATAACTTCTTTTAGTTCATTAGGAATCAACTATACAGCTTTAACTATAACTCTCTAAAGTGCTTATCTATATTGTCTATATTGTTAGACACTTTTCACAACTTCCTCTACAGGGTATATACAAATTATGACAATTTCGATGAGTTACTCCCTTTAGTATGCTTATTTTTCTGTGTATATGCCTCTCTTTCTCTCTCTGTGTGTGTGTGTGTGTGCGTGTAGCTACTACGTTCATTTTTATTGCCATCTCTCGATCCCGTTCCGTGCACAATTGGCGTCGAACAATTTGTGTAGCATACTTTGCAGCGCCCGCGATTTTACGACTTGTTCCCGTTATGCGCGGAGTTTAACTCTCATTTGGCGGCGGGCGGCGAATATCTTTAACTTATTTAAAAAGTTTTCAACGTGCCTCAACCTGTCTTAGCCTGCCTGACGTGCTACGTGGGCAGACAACAGCAGGAAAAAAAACCTCATTTTATGACCGACCAAACGACGTTCTATCTCGCTTACTCCCCTCACACCCACTCGCTCCCCCCCTCTCTCTCTCTCCTTTTCATTCTTTGTCTCTATCTCTGGCGCAATCCCTCTGCGGTGCATTTAACTGTATGATGGACCCGCAAAATAAGAAGAGAGAAAAAAGTTTGACGGCAAAATGTAACGGTACATTTATCATGCCTAAATTGTGCTAATCAATTGCGGCTATGTTTGAGTGCGTCTGTCTGCGTGTGTGTGTGTGTGTGAATGTGTTTTTATTAGTGTTATGTGAGCGCAGTTCACAGTTCACACACACACGCACACACACAATCACATATTCACCTTTATAGGAAATTTCAATCAAGTGTGTGGCTTTCAATTTGTTGTATCTCTGTTCATTTTCAATGCAAATATATTCCGTAATCAATCAGTCGGATCAATTCAATCAATTATCAAACCTCATTTCTGACAGTTACACTTCCTTAATCTAAGGCACTTAATATATCGATAGATAAATGCTATTTATTCATATTTTTGGATTTGGACGGAAATTGGTTTTTTTTTTGTATGGAAAAAACAACGAGAATATTAATCACTAATAAAGTTGTGATAAATTATCAAGCTTACAATATTCTAAAGGGAATATTAACGAGGCTTATTAACTGTAGTCCCCATTCTTATTATCATTCGATACAGTTCCAACTCAACAAAGAGAAGTTTAAATATTTAGAATTGATTACATTTTAACACAAATGAAAACCTTTAAGAATATTGTTCCGTTAGTTTTGCGTTCGCCAGTCAAAATCTAATTAAAACAAACAAAAATCGTTTCATTTATGTTACACACGAATTGAAATGTTAGCCAGGTGCTTAATTAGAAAAATAAAAATAGAAATATATGTAAACAAAGCTGAATTTTCCGATGAATTTCAGTTTTATGCAGTGAATTTCGTTGTAGATTTCCCTACAAAATTGTAACTAATTTCACTCTTGTTTTTCTGCTCTTTCTCTCTTTTCTCTCACCGTTCTTACTTGTTTCTACTCTCAGAGTACAGCACTTATTTGACGAATTTAACAAGGATATATTTTAAAGGATGTTAATGAAAAGGTTTATCGTTGTGCTGTTGTTGTTGCTGCTGTTCTCACAACCCTTGATAAACTCTCATGAGGTAATCAAAAAGCTATTCAAACATTCTCCCTCCGTGCGGTGCTATCAACAAGTCGACTTTTAAAGAGGCATTTATGAAGCATTACTTGATCTATCCAATTAGTTTCGCACCATCTGGCAGCATCTTTGTGGACTGTGAGGCAAATTGAAGGCAAATTAAAATGCAATTTCTGACGCTTTTTGGCCGAAAAGTTTTGTTGCGGCCTCCAAGACCTACGCTTGGGTGATGCGATGCTTCTGTGCTCTTGGGCGCTGCTGCTGCTGCTGTTCAGTTGCTGCTAAACGAAATACTTTCGAAAGTACTTAAATTTTAAGCAAAACTTGGCAACTTTCTCTGCGTGTTTTGCCCAGAAATGCAATTTCCATTTTGATATCTACATTTCGCACACAACCAAAAGAAAACAGATTCATTTCGTTCTTAGTTTCTTTTTTTTCTTACTTTCTTTCTTTTCTCGGTGAAAATGACAGACTTGAAAAATTTGTGCACCAAAGCGGCTCAACGTCGCAGCGACTTAAGAGAACTTCAAATAAATTAGAGAAGTCTCTCTGTGACAAAATTGAGAAAGAATATTTTTTTTTATTTTGTCTCCAAATCTCTTATTGTTTGTTTCGTGAAACAGATATTTATTTCGAGTATGTCAAAGGAGCAAAACGAAAAGAAGTTCACAAAAAAAAACAGAGAACGAAAGAGGGAAACTAATGATTGACATTGTCTGATTTAAAATCGAAGTAGATGCTCTATCGATGTAGTTTTAATATATACTGAAGCAATCTACGAGTTATAAAGCAATTTCAGTATGAGTTGAAGAATTAAGCTATTGAATCACTGGAGAAATATATAAATCTGGGGAATTTCAGTGATAAATTAAATTAAATAAAGTACTGGTTATAATGGTTTTAAAGTATTTTAAGCAATCTACTAATTATACAAAAGACGAAGAAAGAGAAAGAAAAAGTGAGTAAGTAAGCCTTACAAAAATAAACCAAATCTTTAAAAATTGTAATATAAACTAGATTATATTTAATGATTAACTAAGCTTATTATAAATTAGCAATTGATATCTATCAAATTTGATCAGTTAGCTCAACCTTGTATTGTTTAGCTTAGCTGGTCTAGTAAAAACTCTTCAAAATGCTTCCTTAACTTCCTTTAACATTAAAATTCTCGTATTTTCTTATTCCGATTTTCAAAACTCACACTTCAATTTCATTTAATTTTGTGTGCATTACAGATTTCTCACTTTGCACAATAGAAATTTCTCTTAGAAAAAAAAAAAACAAAATCGTAAATTAATAACTTTTGAGCATATTATTTATAAATCTATTTATCTGTTGTTATTCATAGCATATTCGAAATCTATTTATCTGTTGTTATTCACGAGTTTTCTCATTTCTTTCTCATTTGTTTTTGCAGCGACTTTCTGTCAGTGTTTTCATCTTTTTCAATGGCAATTTATGCGATTTACGATTGAGCGTGGAAAATACAATTTCCTTTTTATATTGATAACGACACGAACAAGCGGTAAATCATCAATTAAATGTCTTTTATGATGCAATTTGCAATTTCGTCTTCATTCTTGGCCAACATTTCTATAAAAGGTCAACGGATATTGGCGTCAATTTGTTTATGGCCATGTTGTTGTTGTTATTGTGGATGTGGATGTTGCGATGACTTGTCGGCAGCACCTGCGACCACTGGAAATTGCCTCAAGATGCCAAATGCGCCGCCAAACAGCAATAACAACAACAACACGGCACAAAGAAGCAGCGACACGGAAACGCAGCAACACTTTCCGTTTTCCTCTTTCCGTTTGCAATTTTGGCCAGTTATTTCTTTGCTGGTTATGCACTTTGCACACACACACACCAGCACACACCCACACACACTCACAGCAAAAAAAGCAACAACAAAAACAACAACTACAACTAGAGAAAAGAAGCTAACATCAACACAAACACAAACAAAGCGAAACTCGTTGGATTTATAATGGCAAAGTCAACACAGCTCCGCGGACTCTTGTGCCGCTTTTCCGTTTACCGTTAGTCTGCTTTTGTTTTACCGTTAGACTCTGCTGCTGCTGCTGCCGCAACTGGACACGTTCGAAAAGTGCAGCAGCTTTTGCTTTTGCGCGCGCTTTTTTGCAACTGCCGCCGCGACTGCCTATTTGGCTTGAAAACGGTTCTTCTCGCGCGCTCTCAACTATCTCTCTTTCTCCCTTCTTTGTGTATCGCTCTCTCTTTCTCTCTGTGAATTCGATTTGGCGGTCTCGGGGAATGTTGTGTGTTGTGCGCTCTACGCCTGCCGCACGCAGAATGCTGAACGGCATCGCTGGCGACAGCGGCTTTTATAGCAAGACGCCAGCAGAGCAGCGCCAAGCGCCAATTGGGCAGGAGGCAATAGCAACAGCAACAACACGAGAGCCGAGGGGCACAAATCAACGTTCGGCTCTGCTCGGCTTTCGGCTTAGTCCAGTACAGAACAGTTCAGTTCAGTTCAGCTCGTCTCGGTTCGACGCGAGGCGCTCGACGCTTGACGCACGACGCAACTGGCGGCAGAGCAGTGGTTAGGCTTGCCATGGCGCGCTTGGCTTCCACTTGTTCGTTTGGCGTTTAGCATATGTCCGTGCTGGCAGCAACATCGACAGCGACAACGGCGCAACGGTATCCTTGCATAGTGGTTCGCCTGTCATTTGTCTTTGGGTAATTGCTCACATCTGTATGTATTCAAAATATTACGAGTTCATTCGTTAATATATTTATTTTATTTAATCATTCATTTAATTATTAAATCATGCATTAATTTATTCATTTATTCGTTTATATATTTATTCATTCTTTTAATCATTAATTCAATCATTAATTTATTTATATTTATATTATATTTATTCATTAATGCATTCATTCATTTATTCTTATTAACTTATTTATTTAACTTAAATAATTAGTTTGAAACTTAAATGTTAAACATTTAATATGTATTTTATTTTGAATTCATAATCAAATAAGTATGCTATGACTAGCACACAAAAAAATATGGCAAATAAATAACTATAGCATACTTTCCAGTATAATTATTGGACAATTCTTAAAAATATTTTATAAAAAGATATTTTAAACCGATTTCGTTCAAATTTTTTTTACAGATAGGGCTATATTTATAAAGTATTATTAAGATTGTCCCAATCTGTTTGTGGGACACTTTTCCATCACAAAATGTTGCAGGCATAGCCTTTAACATCATTTTTTAGGAAATATATATGACAATAAGTATAAGTTTTGAAGAAATTATTAAAAAAAATTAACAAAAAGGTACACTTAACATTACAGCTCAGCTTTGCGCAGCAACAGGTAGCACAGTTGCCATTTCACCACCAGTGCCACCGGCAGCAAACATTCATTGACTTCTTGTGCGTAGTGAAACTACTGTGCCTTGTTGGCGTCGCTGTCGGCATCGCTGCTAGCGCCGGCTCTGCCTGCATATTTGCTTTATGAATGTGTTTACCAGCAAACTTTTGAACAACGATGGCAGAGGGGAGGTGTAACGAGCAGAAGAGGGCGTGTTGGCAGCACCAGGAAAGGCCGAAGCGAGACTAAAGGGCGAGGCAATGGGGGCATGGATGCGTGCGAAAGTGCCAACACTCGCATTAATGACAACAAGCAAAAAGCAACAACAGCAATAACAACGACAACAAGAAAGGCAACAACAAGTGCAGGAAAGGACAACAGCAATTACAAATAACAACAACAAGAACAAGAACAATAGTAAGCCTGCCTACAGCTCAATTAACTATCTGAACAGTCAGACTCGCACGCACAGTGAACGTGAGCGTGTATTCGAATGCTTCTGTGTGTGTGTGTGCTGTCACACATACACGTAATTACGATTATTCCGGCAATTACGGTGTATGCAATTGCAATTGCAATTCCAATTGCATATGCTTAATATTATTTAACCTACAAGCTCTCGCCCTGTCAATTGTGCCATGTCACACCACTTTACAGGCCCCCCTTCCTCACAGTGCACTGTAGTGCCCAAAAGTGACTGTGGAACAGGCGCATGAAATAATCGAAGCAGAAAGAAAGGCTTCGGCATGCCGAAGGTTTTATACTCTGGCAGGTTCTTATCTCCTTCGATCATTCCTATACTAGTTATATAATGGTGCAAAATTTAATAATATTGTATGTAGTAGTCCGAGGTAAATCAATCCGATCCAGCAGTAATAGGAAGCATGGGTGCCAAGTTTTATCAAGATAGTTTTTAAACTTGCGTTGCAACAGACTGACGGACGGACAGACATGGCTAGTTGGATTTCCCTAATGTTGATTCAGAATATATATACTTCAAAGTCCTACTTAAAGTATTGGCCAAAATTGATATACCCTCTCTGCAAGGGTATAAAAATGCATCAATTATTTATAAATTCCGACACGGCACAAAACTGAACGAAAATGGGCAGCTGCCAATGATACCAAGTAAAAGTTAAGTGATTTTCTAGCTTTTCTCAGACTACGTTGGGTATATTGATTTTCTTAGAGAATAAGTGGGGCTTATTTATTTAGTACGAGTATATTTATTAAAAGTCAACAATGGTAAGTACAGTCAACTCAATTATTTGGTACAATTACTTTCAATTTGATTCAATAAAAAAAATGTAATTCTTTAATTTTTCCTAACTCTTATTACTGTTGAATTCCACTGTACAATTTTGTCAAATTTTCTGCCAGCGACCACTGTGCTTCGACTTTTGACAAATGCTTGCACGTTATATGCTTTATGCTCTTTGGTCTTGGTCGAGTTCCTGTGCAACTTTTGCGTTTGTTTTACTTGAAACGAATCTGACATTTGTTACCAGAGTCCACTCACACTTCCGGTAACACAGACATAACGGCAAAAAGTCCCCTCATTAAACGTAGCAATTGATAGGAATGGGGAGTGAGAGTGGGGGGGGGTTAAGACGGAAATGGGCATAAAAAATTGAGGTCAAGTTTTGAATTATTTTGAGGGTTGACTAAAGTCGTTCGTAAAGGGGTTTTTTGTTTAGTTTTAATAAGATTTGGTTTATATTTTGATTTGGCTTTCGATATGTTTAGCTTAGCCAAGGGTTAAGGTTAGGTTAGATTTAGTTTGGGACCTATTTATATATAGCGGTTAGGGCATATATAAGTATTCTTATCTCTTCTCATATTTGCAGTACATTATAATTCACTTATTTGTTTTCAAACATACATAGTTCAACTCTCAAGCCGATAGCCTATAACCGATAAACCTAATGGACTATTGTCAGCAGACAACTATGCTAAATTATGCAACAGGATGCCAGTTGCCTGCTACTCAATCATCGATGCAATCTAACCAATTTGCGCCACACAAACACACACATACACACACGGTCATAAACACGTACACCACACACACACACACACAGTGAGCAACGGGAGTGTGTTATAGAGATTGATCTGTGTTTATGTTAACCCGCATCCCGCGGCGGAAGTGTGAGACTGAAACGGAGCAAGAGGATTCGAACAAGGCGTGGATGAGCAGCTGCATCGACAGCAGGCGACATGCTACATGGCTACATGCTACATGCCCCACACACACACACACTGCATGCATGCATGCGGCAAGTATCTGTGCGATGTTTGCACTCGCAACTCGCGTGTTTTGCATGGCAGACAAAAACTTTTGCCGCACGTTTCGGCTGCTGTAGCTGCTGCTGCTGCCACATAGATACGTCGTTGCAAGTTTCCCTGGCAATTGTTTTGACCGTGCCACTCCCCTTTCTCACGTTTTGTTGCTCGTTTCGCTTACGCCGTAAAATAAGTTCGAGCTGTCATAATGTTACACAGTTGCACTTGCAACTGGAGACAAGCGTCCCGAGCGAGAGTGCAACACGCGCTCGCGCGTCTGGTATTTCACTTTCACAACTTGCCACCAACACCTCGTTCGGCAAAGTAGATAAAGTATTCATGAAATACATCAAACAGCAACAACGTGAAAAGCAGACAACGACAAGGCAGATAGAGACAGCTCAAGCTGTAGATTTTTTTGTAACTCAAGTGTTTATTTACATCTGGCCATAAGGTTTTAAATTACATTTTATAATGACATTGACAGTTAATATTACAGTTGATGGTGTATTGAGGAAGATCGAGCGGATGGAATCTTTTGAGTCTTCGGTATTGTTCACTCATTGTCCAACAGGTTAATGGCAAGGTGGTTGCCGTGATCGTTTAATTTTTTTATGTGTCATCTGATTGTTTTGGTGTTTTCTTCGAATTGTAGAACTACGCACATAGAATGAGACTCTTATGATCTGCCTAACGATTTTGTTTACACATCTTTCAAGCCTTTTGATGCATTCACCTAAATTCTTGACAAATTTAGGTCTATCAGTAAAAATAAATAAATATTTAAAATAAAAAATAAGCTTTTTATTGCAAAAAATGAAATATTTAAATACTGAAAGCCTGAAAAATCACCTCCCTTTGAAAGCTTGGCAGACTGTTGATTTTGTTCCATTCATTGCTTTATTTTTAAATTTTCAAGCTCGTTAATATTTTTACGGCGTAGCAAAAATTGAATTATGACAAGTCAGAAGTCGTTCGGAGCAATATAATCAAACTACACAAACAACATAACCTCATAAATAGTTAAAACAAATGAAAGCAAAAACAAACGATTGCACGACTGGGAGTTGCTCTAGTCGATCAATTAATTTATAATACAAATTTTATAATCCAATCAAATAATATAGGGGATATAGTTTCTAATTGGAAAACTAACTTATAAACCCAAATCCATAAAAAAAAATGCACACTGAAATTTATCGATTTGGTTTTTTAATTTATTTTCTTAAATTCTCAACATTAATCTCATCATTACAATTTACCGATAAGATTTTCTCATTTATTTTATATAATTCTCTACTTACTGTTCAAATTGTTGAACTTCTGACAGCATCTGAAATGTCTCAGTCTGTTAAACCCTTTAGAAAGAGAGAAAAATAAAGAAAGAGCAGCCGTAAGCAGTACAGCTATAAAGCTCTTTCGTCATCCGCATCAGCTCTCCAACACACAGACACACACACACATAAATTGTTCAGTGTCCACGTGCCAACGCGTGCGAATGTGTCCCAGCCAGTCGCAATGGCTCTGCATTCTGTCGCTCTCCTCTTTCTCCTCTTCTCCTTCCAGTCACTTTCCACCTTTCCTTTGCCAGTCTCGATCTGTTGTTATTGTAGCCGTCACTGTTGCCGCCATTATTTTTTCTTGCTGTTGTTGTTATTTTCATTTTTATTGCCCGCCAGCCACATACACACACACACACGAAGGAAGTGTAGACGAAGCTGGACGCTGCTTGTTTGCACTGTCCACAACTAATTGGATTGGCAGCGTCCATTCAGAAGCGAAAGGCAATCGCCAGGCGTGTTTTAATGTTTGCTCTCTCCCATGTGTGTTGCTGTTGTTGTGCTACTGTATGTGTGTGTGATAAATTGAAATACGCAAAAATTAAAAGCCATTGGGGCAATTAAAATCGGCTTTGCACTGCAACTTGACCTGTCCGCCATATTGTCAACACACGAGAGAAACTTGCGATCACATATCGATATTAATTGCAATACTTCATAGTTGTCATCGATTTATGAGAGCTGCATACCAATATGTATTGTATTTCAATAACACCAGGACAACATATCGATACCTAGGTATGGGTTATTTTTCTATGAGTTGCACACCAAATAACACTACTTAAAAATGTACATACATACATATGTATTATGTATGTACACACATATGTATTATGTATGTACACACATATGTATTATGTATGTACACACATATGTATTATGTATGTACATACATATGTATTATGTATGTACATATATAGAAATGGGAGGCAGAAATTCGCATAAATTTTAGATAAGCTTAGCATCTCTTACATTCTTTGTGAAGTGATAATTGTGCAACCGGCGAGCACCCAAATTACACCATTTACATGGAGGTGACCCATGCCACTTACAACGAACTAACGAGTGACAGTCGGACAGAAGGCAGTGGGAAAGAGAGGGGGGCTAGTTGCAGCACATCTTGTCCACTTGTTGTGCGCAAAGAGCCATTTGCAAACAGCTTCACAATGTCGTGCAGTGTGTTTCATTCATCTCCTCCTGCTCCGTCTCTACTTCCGCTTCTTCTCTGTTCTTCTTTGCTTTAAACAATAAAAAATGTAAAGCGAAATTGAATGCTTGGGGCGCCATTGCTGTCGCTGACGCCGATGTTGCCACTATAAAGCTTCTCGTGGCAAGTTTGTTGCAAAATGTGCAGCGAATAAAGAGAAAGATTGGAAAAGCTTTAAAAGTTGCACAGCAGCAAATCGTTTTGTGGTAAATGTGCAAGTGGTAGTAGTAGAGGCACACATACACATTCATACATACATAGGTAATAACCAGTAGGTAAGAGCGAGAGAGAGTGCTCGATGGGGAGTCAGCTGACCGAACTCTCTGGCAGCCATTGGCTTCATCAAAACATTTCGCAACGTCGCTTCGTTTTAATGGCTGGCAAGTCGTCAGCTCGAGCAGGTCAGTCCAGTCCGTGCCCCGTGCCGGGCCCATCCGGCGATGACGATGTCGACGTAGACGTGGATGGGGCTGCCCAAGCGACCGACCTTGTGTTGCTTAATTGGCGCTCTGGCCAGCTGAGGTGCAATCTAGTGACGGCAGCGTGAGCATCGCGTGCATACCTCGCTCACGACGCACACGATCATTGTCCTTATATTCGATGCAAGCTCGATAGTTTTGCTCAATACGAATACAATCCCTTTTTTTCGATATGCCAAACTATGCGTGAGTATTGCGGGACAACATGACGCACGCGATCGTTGTTCCTTTTATTCGATATATTAAAATAAAATACTAAACGATGACAAATACAAAACTCGATAGATTTGGTCACTGCTATCGCAGCTGCACAGGGTACACTGACAGAAATGGAATGCCCAAACGAATGACAGACTTGAGATCCCAATTCTTGCATACATTAAGACTGAGTGGTCCTTCTTTTTTTCGCCGTGCTGTGCTGGGCGCATTTGTTCACGTCCACACGCCATTTGCATTCCGGCATTGCCATTGTCCGTGCGCCAACCGGCGGCACTGAGGGCGTGCTGTATGCGTGTGTGTGTTGGAGTTTTCCTTGCAGTACGTGTGTGCTATATAACTTTGGCAACGGCCCTCATCCTCTTGTGCAGAATCACAACAGCAACAACTGAGCTGAAGCTGAGCCAGGACTGAGCAGAAGGCTTTGGAAAAGGGAGAGAGAGACAGCAACAAAACAATGTGGGAAATGTGCAACGTGAGCCACGTTGGCACGTTGCTGTCTCCAATGGCGACGGACGAGGCGACTTGGACGGGGACAGCAGCAGCGGGTGGATGAGCAGGACGGCGGTCATTGCAGTTATGTCACATGGCTGACTTAATTCATTCATTTAGACGACTCTGACAATTGTAGGTGTCGCGCCCTCTGTCATTTCGTTGTTGCCACACGACGCAGTGCAGCAAAGGCAGCGACAGCAGCACTTGTTGTTGTTGTTATGCAGCTGCTCCTGCAGCCAGTGGAGAGCCATTATGGCACCGACATTGTCAATGACTGGCACGGGCGAATTATTATTGCCTGGCGCAGGCAGTTGAACGCCAACGTCGCCCAAACTGCTTGTCATTGTTCCTGCCTTGGTGGCCATTGTGAATTGTTCCCTTTCTCTTTTTCTCCACCACATACTGTACACATATACAATATGTAAATGCTAGTGGGTGTCTGTGTGTGTGTGTACATGACATGTGTGCTCCATCTTGTTATGACATTTGAACCATTTCGCGCAGGTGGCAACTGGGATGGGGCAACAACAACAAGGCCATTTGTCAGCTAGTCAATCAGCAGGTTGAGAACACATATAGCTTATTGCATTGTGCGTTGTTATACCTTTTTATATTGTGCAATCCTTCACATATACACATACCAGCTACAACATCTGCTAATGTTCATTGTGAATGGCAAAGGCAAAAAACAATTTGATGGATGGTATGCTGATCATGTATTGTATAATGTGCAGCATACACATTTTTTACTAGTATTGTGAATAAACTAAGGAAGATGTTGTTTAATGTGCAGAGTACGAATTTTTTAACATTATTGTACAAAGCAGGAAGGCGTTCGATTTTGTGTTTTTAAATTCCAGAAAAATACTGCAAATATACCAATTAATATTTTTTGACAACGATCGCCTGTAGACTGCAGTTAAAGACTTATCGATAACAAACTTCGGAGAGTATTAATTCGTATTAATGTTACAGCTATCATAACTAGTTATGCGTCTAGAAAAATTTAATAAAAATATTAATCAAATTATGTTAATATTTCTTACCCAACTCATATTTACAAAATAAATTCAAATGACAACGGCTATGCTGCAGACCATCTGGCAGCACTGCAGTGTTGTTATGCGCAAGCGCAACAGCGTTGCCACCCAATCATTTCAAATTTGACTTTTGCGGTAACGAACGCGGTGGAAAACGCAAATACGAAAAAAACCAACGCTGCGCTACCAAAAGAACTATTAAAACAAAAATTGACATTAAGAATCGTGCAAAGTTAATAATTAAATATTGAATTATAATGTTAGACGCAGCACAAAATGCACAAGTGACAACAATGCGCACAAGCGCCGTCGCAGTTGCCGCGGCCTTGGCAAATAACAAAGGACAACAACAGGCGCAGCCAAAGCAGCAGCAGCAACAAGTGAAGCAACAAGTTGCACCGAATTTAAGTGAAATCATGGGAAAACTGCAAACGGATTATGGCAATTATAAATACACAGTTTATCGTTGCGCCAGCAAATTTATTGCACTGCAGAAAATCTTTCACAGTAAGCAAAGCAAAGGAAGTGGGAGAGAGAGAGCGAGAGATGGAATGAAATAAATGCACTTCCATTACAGCTGGAAAAATACCGTATAAACTGGTGCTGGCCATACTGGAACGTCATGGAATGCCCGTGCATCAGAACAGTGGAGGCCACGGCAACCTCAACCTCATGGTGCCACCCTTCCAGCTGACCTCGCTGCTGCATGACATTTACTTTGCCTGCGAGAAATTGGGCCACTTCACCAAGACACAAAATTATCAATTGGGAAGCGCTGCAACGCTGCTGGCCAACTTCTTCTGGAACATATACGATCCGTAAGGAAATGATAAAGGTTTTCCAATGGGAAATACATTACTAATCGTTATCCAACTCCTCATCCTTCTACTCTTCCTGCTGCTGTTGCTAATCCTCCTCTTCCTTCCTACTCTTTTTCCCTCTGCAGGCAACGGCGTCACTCCATTTCCCTGCTAGAGATCAAGGTCACCTTCCTGCTGCTCTGCAAGCTTTACAGCAGCGAGCACATGATCGCTGACTTCTTCAATCTACTCGCTGACACACGTTCCCAGTGCGTCTCTCGCTACGCCTTCGAGCAGTTGCTGCACACACTGAGCAAGTTGCTCAATTATCTCGGAGAGGGCAAAGCCTACGGACCACATAATTTGCCCACGATGATGGAGCAGTGCTTCGCACGTTGTCATCATGGCGTAGCGGGCTTGGGTGAGCAACAGTTCCATCAGTTGTGGACACACCAGCAGACACGCTTCCTCATCTATGCAAATCTGTTGGCACTTATCAAACGCATTGAGGACACGGAGCACTTGATTCATAGCAATCAATGCGCTGCCTGCCGCATGGAGCACATTATCGGGATTCGTTTTAAGTGTCAAGTTTGTCGGGATGTCTCCTTGTGCCTGCCCTGCTTTGCGGCAGCTGTGCCCGTGATGGGTTCACGCCATGAGCCTTCGCATCGTATGTGTGAAGTCTTTGCGGAGGATCAACCTCCTACCCAACGTTGGACACGTTACTTGGCGCGTCTCTGCGGTTGGTTTGCCTACGCACAGAAGACGCAACGCGCGGAGGCGGAGGAGGAGGAACGACGTGGCTTCTGCAATGCGCCGGAGAATGCTGCGAGTGCTGCCCCCATGGGGCAAGTCAATAATGCCACCGAATTGTCACCGATGCCTGCCGAGACGCGCAGCATACGTAGCAATTCTACGCTGCGACTCAAGTCGCCAGCAAAGGAGCCGCCCAAACAGATGCAGAAGGAGCAACTGCAGCAGCAGGAGAAGGAGCTATGTAAGTGTGGGAGCCGAGAGCCGGAAGGGAATGCGCTTTCTTCAAGCCTTGCTTATGCTTTCTCTTTCCTCCCACCCCAAACAGGTTCCTTGACAGGCCTGGCCAGCAACGCTTCAGAGCGTCTGCAATCCATCATTGATCGTGTGATGCTGCAGAATAGGTATGTCCTAAAGATACCCATTAATTATCTACACATTTTCATTTACATTTTGTTTCTTACAGCAAGCTGGAAACTCAGTTACAGCTTCTTTCCAGCACATCAAGCGCGCAAATTGCAGATTTTCTTAGCGCACATCAGCGTTTTCTGCTGCAGATCATTGAGGATATGCAACAGTTATCGGTAGATATACCCCCTATATACCCTTTACACTGTTATATATATTTAAAACTAACGTCACTTCCAGCGCGCCTCCTCGACGGCAGCGCCACTGATTAGCTCCACCTTTCTGAATGCCAGCACGCCGCAGCGCATCATCGCTTTGCCTGGCGTAGGAGCTGTGGTGCCCTACGACATGTACGCTCCGGTGGGGGAGAATCTAACACACTCCAGTGCGTATACTAAGTATTTCTTCCCATGATTTGGCCTACTCTCTTCTCTCTCTCTCTCTCTCTCTCTCTATCTCACTCTTATTCATGTACATTCTTCATTCCTACTCAGTAAATGGCGCCGATCTCAATCGCAGCTATTTGGAAGCCAACAAATCGGATTACTCCATGAACGACATCAGCTTGTGGTTCGATCAGCGTCGCTTGAGCGGGCAACCACCACCAGCGTTAACATCTTTGCCATCTCTGCCCGCCGTGCAGGCCGTGATGCCAATGCCACTGGGTGCACTGCTGGAGCAGTCTATCAATATGGACAAACTACGCGATACGGAGATGAACAACTTCAAGTTGCTGCTGCACAAGGTCAAGGAGATTGTCGATGATTCATATAGTGACAATGCAGAGCTCTCGGCAGCTACACAGAATTTGGAGAACGTGTTGGACAACATCATCAAGAGCGAGGAGCAACAGCGACGCAGCCTTAGCAGCGTGAGAAGTTCACAGCGCGCTGGATTAAAGGAGCTGTAGAGGATTACCTCGAGATGGGAGCTCCCGGGGAAGCGAAAGCTCTAGAGGATACCCTCGGAGGGGTCCCTCACTGACAATACCTGAAAGAGGAGAATTAATGAAAGATAATGAAGAAAAGAAAAAGATGACCATTCCCGGAAGTTGGGAAACCATTGCAAATGCTTTAAATTTAGTTTTATTTTTTGTATATAAAACATTCGCGCTGCCTTGTATTAGTTATTAACAACATGTTTCTGGACTCATTTGCATCAATGTACAATTTGTTTAAGATACTCTATCTCTTTCTATGCGATCCTAGGTGACATATACGAGTACCAAGCTAAATATGTAAATCTCTTTAGGATAAACGGATAAACGTAGATTAAGTCACTTCCGTCCAGATAAGACATATATATCTTTGAGTCTCTCTCTCTCTCTCTCTCTCATACATTTTTATTTGTATTACTTTTAATTAATTATAATTAATAAATTAATTGGGATGGCAAATCAGTGTTGCCAATTTAACTTCTTTCCTGTTAAATCGAAAATATTTCTCTATTTAGCTTTTTTATACCGTAGACTCCATGTAGCTTTTTTTTAAAAAATTTGCAATTCAGCTGTATTTTGTGTCATTTGGCAATACTGAGGGAATCAAGGCTTGCTGCAGATGCACTCACAGCAGAATACCAATCGATAATTGGCCATCGATCACCTGCGTAAAGTGTGCAGTTAAATACTTATTAATAAAAGACATTTCAAAATATTAATTTGCACATAATATTACAGTTATCGTAATTAATTATGCGCCTAGAAAAATATATTAGAAATCGACTTATTGATAATTTAAACAAAATTTAAATAAATTCGAATGTAACGGCTATGCTGCAGACCATCTGGCAGCACTGCAGTGTTGCTATCATTCCAATCATTTCCCTCTATGAAACTTTGTTTAATTTTAATTATTTTCAGTTTCTTAACAAGCAAGGAAGTGTTATATTACTCTTCTACACTACTACTACTAAATGAATACATAAACTAAACGCGAACACATCCTGAGGGGAGTTACAACTGTCCTACGCCGTGCTCTTCATCTCTGCAGGCGCTTGACTCCTCCTTATCACAGTTACCAGCAGATCACTGGCCATTTCCAGTTGGAGCAGACGCTGCTGCTGCTGCTGCTCAAGGCTGGCGTCACTTTTTCCTGGTTGCTGCTGCAGCAGCTCCATTCTGGCGTGCAGTTCATCCCGCAACGCAGACTCCAGCAACAGCGCCGCATTGACAGGTACACGGCACTGATCCTGCTCCAGTTGCAGCAGGGAAACGTTGCAGTGCAACTGGAGGAGATCACGTTGCAGCCGGCGCAGCAGCAGACACAACTCGGACTCACTGCTCGCATAGATGTGCCACTGCTGTTGAGGATCCTGATGCAGCAGCAGCAGCTGCGACTGGGGGCTGTAAAAGATACGCTGCGACTGCTGTGCCGGGCACGCAGCGCTGGCGAAGCTGAACTGCTGCGTGGCATCGAGAAGAGCTAAGGAGAAGGAATGAGGGATTAGACATGAGGAGTCACTGGGTTACCAAGTGATGCCTACTCACATGAACGCTGCTGCTCCTGTGGCACTGTGATGGCCTCCAGTCCGAATCTCCTGCAGAGCAATTGCTCAAATTGTGTCTGCTGATGCGCCTCTTGGAACTGCAAGTGGAGCGCACAATGTGCTGGTTGCGTCACGATCAGAGCCAGGAAATCCTGATGCAGTGTATGCGTAGCAAAGCGTGGCACATGTTTCTCCTGCTGCTCCAGCAGCGCAGCCACATTGATACTCGCCAATTGCTGTTGCAGCTGCCTCATTCTGCCGCACTCCCCGCGCAGCTCATAGGTGGCAAACAGTTGCAGGTGCCCCTGCTGCAACAGGAGCTGCTCCAGCGGCAATCGGAGGACCATCACCAGGCTCTGCTCTGGCAACAACTGCCCCTTCCTGGTGAGCTGCTGCCATGTCAAGCCGGCGCTGCTGTGCTGCTCCTGACAGGCCCAGAACTGTGCCAGCTCCGCGTAATCCTCCGTAGGTTGTCCGTCCGCTTGCAAGGGCAACTCGTACAGACGATGCACAAAGCTAAGCGGCTGCGACGGCGCTTCGTCCTCATTGGGCATTCTCAGGAGTGGTCGCAGAGCATGCAGCACGCTGGGGCGACTGCAGCTGGCGCTATTGGTGAGCAGAGTTCCCAGCACCAGGTAGAGGCCGCTGCCGCCACAAATGCGTGTCCAGACATCGCCGCAACGGCGCAGCAGCTGTTTCTCCTCCAGCAGTGGGGAACGCAGACTCGGTGCACCGAACGCCTGCAGCTCCTGGGCGCGCACAAAGTCCTGCTGGGTCTGAGCGCGTTGCGCCTGCAGCTCTGCGCGTGCGCCATGCACACGCTGCATAAGACGCTCAAAGCCCCCCAGACTACTCGCCGAAGTGGAAGGAGTTGCCTCCTGATCTTCCTCCTGCTCATCTGTTTGAAAATTCGTGCGTTGTCGCGTTCCATTGGTGAATTGCAGTTCCACATAGGCCTGATACTGTATGGGTCCCTTGACCAGGTGATAACTCTCCAGCTCCTCATGGTGCGCAATCAGCTCGAAGCAGGCGCCGAGCTCCTCTGGCCGGCGCAGCACAAGCAGCTTCTGCCAGCAGCGGAGCAGCACATAGACACGCCCGCCCAGCCACACATATTTGCCGATGCTCAGCGGGAGTTCGTCGGCGCCGTGCAACATGTTATAGCTGGTGGAGTCGCCACTTGTGTCCGCTGCATTGTTGCGTATAAGAAAACTGCTAATGGGGCCACTGTATGACTGCAGTTGGGCTTGAAGCTCCTGCAGGCACGTGCTCCTCAAATCGATGTGATGCACCAGCTCCTTTTGCCGGAACTCGTAGAACATTAAATTCCGGCACAGTACAAGGCTCGATTTCACTCGCCTCACATGCAACTGGCTGCAATATGCCAGAGATTCACGTTGCCCTAGAAATTCTGGCACATCTTGCGAGATATACGGCAGCATTGCAACAATGCAACGAAAGTAAACAAAACAAAAACGAAACTAACTACAATTTAAATAGCGATGGGCGGCATTCATGCCAGAGTTGCCACTACAAGGTGGCGATATTTAAATACCGATCGCAGCAGGCTGTTTACCAACACTGAACAAAGCCGCGAATTGCGAATAGAAATACATAAGAAAATATATATCAAAGTATGCTGTAAAAATAATATAAAATATTGTACACTTGCAATATCTATAAATGAATCTAGATTAAAATTTAAATTGAATTTCAATCAAATATAATCAACGCATTTAAAGTTTTCTGTTGCCTCAGCACGCGAGATGGCGCGCAGTGCTTGCGACGTGCAACGGGACTTTGCGCTGAGCAGCGGCTTGCGCTCCGAAATAATTTGGGACTCACTAGCACCGGAACAAGGCGATGTCCTAAAGCAAAAGATCGATAACTTAATTGTGGACAGAGATGGCAAAAATTCCAATGCGTTAGCAAAGCAGCGCCAAGAGGTGTTTAAAAACGTTTGGCGACAAAGGAAATACACAAACCGTACTCTGCTCTCAGCGATTATCTATGTGCTAGTCACCACAGAGAAGAAACTCGATTTGGCGCTGCAATCAACTAGCTACAGCTGTCATGCCGTGATTCGAACACGCAAATGCATGAACGGAGACGGCAGAAACAGTGAGGGATGCTGCATGGTGTTCATTGATGAGCACGGACGTGTCTATAACAATTGGGAGCATTATGTCCAGAAGAATGCGCTGCCCAAGGGCATAATGGTTGCGCCCAACCAGGGTGTCTATACTTTCGACGGGGATGAGGTAAAACTAACGGTTAACTGGACGCCATCGACAAGAATTAAACAGAAGATACTAAACGCCGGCGACGGCTTGGCAACAGTTGGCGGCCTGGCGGCCACTGTACCCGTTGCTGCTACCTTGGCGGTGCCAGTGGGAGGCGCTGTTCTGGTGGCAGCTACTGTTGTGGGCGTCTCCACGGCTGCCTATACTGCTGTACGCTCGGCCGGTCGTCTAATAGATCGTCGCAGTCACAGCCAGACAAATTCGCTGCGCAATCGCGAGGCACGCAGCAGCTGGCTGGGTGTGGCTGGAGGAGTTGTCGGCCTGGGAGCCACTGGTGCCACCAAGGCGCTGACTGCCATCAGTTCCAGAGCAGGTGTGGTCACCCAGCTGGCCGTCAAAGGTATTAATGTTTCGTCCATCGTGCTCTCCGGCACTGGCGTCGTCAATGGCCTATATGACGTGTACGTCAAAATAAGCGACGATGGTGCGTTGTCCAGCTACGATGTGCTCCAGGTTGCCTCTAGCCTGCTAATATTCACGCATTCCGTCAACAATCTGCGCATTGCATCCAAGGTAACAAATGCTCCCAGCCTGCGTCGCGCTGTTCGACACCAGACCCGCAAGGCTTTCCAGCGCATCTCACAAGAATCGGCCAAGCTTCACAACAAACACATCGGGAAAAAGTTCGACATTGTGCGCACCCTCAACGACATTCCCCTCAAGGAGACACTGCTCAGTTTGCACACGTTGCACGGACATCTGGTCCAGGGCGCCAGTGTTGTGAGAGCTGCAAATGCTGCCGGGATGCTGCCCAGTTTCCTTACCTTTGGCGCAGGTGGCGAGATGCGCCTGGACCCGGAGAAGCTGGCTACTCAGTTCGGTGGCAAGTTTGTCGAACATATTAGCAACTTTGGCAGCTTTGTCGATGTAGTCGATGGCATGACCAAATACTACAGCGACAAAGCTGCACATAAACTAATGGGAATGACGCGCAGCTTTGTCGAGCAGAGCGTAGACAGTATTGATCGCCAGCTGAATACATTTGTGTCCACAGAGCTGGTGCTTTACCGCGTCCTGATGCACTGCGTCGAAAAGTATCAGAATTGTGCGGAAGACGTGCTCGAGAGTTCTCGTCAACAGATCCTAGGGGTCGTTAACAAATACTTTGAGTCTTTACAGCCGCAACCAGGCGATGAGCAGAGCTCACAAAAGCGCAAGTGTAGCATATGCCACGGTACCTACTATATCAGTGATTTGTAACCAATTATTTTGTATACGTAGTGTTTATAGGGAAGTTTCTGACTGAATTATTGTATTGTGATCTTGTCCATTGATGTTGTGATGCCTTAAATGTGACAACCAACTGTGCTACTTTAACATATTAAGGAGTTTAAGAAAACTTAGTTTAATAAAAGTCTAAATACTCGTATAAGAGACCGTAAATAATATTATGAATTATTGTATTGTGATCTTGTCCATTGATATTGTGATTCCTTAAATGTGAAAACCAACTGTGCTACTTTAACATGCTAACGATTTCAAGAAAACTTAGTTTAATAAAAGTCTAAATATAAGAGACCGTAAATAATAGTTATTTTCAGTGACGTAGAATATGCCTGGAACAAAATGTATTTATTTTTTAACAAACTATCCATTTTCAAAACGAATCTCTAATTATTATTTTTTAACAAATCAAATAAAATTAAAATTAATCATTATCAATCTTTAACTGTGATAGTACGTGCGCATGCGTAGCAGACAATTCGCACTGAGCTGGCCCCAGTACATATTCATATATCGATAATGTTTCCTGCTACTATCATTCTCCACCACGTTCGAACTAGCATTCAAGAAAATTAAATTTTAACGGTTACTCAATTTTTATTTAACGCTTATTTATTATACATATAGATTGCAAATACAGTTGGCAGTACACACATATTAATGTACATTCAATTAGGAACATAAAGTATGGCTTGATAAAGAAAAAAAAGTTGGGTTGAAAAAAAATGAATTATCGGAACTTATTCCACATCACAAGGCGAATCCCTTTGAGCGATCCCCTTTCAGCCAGCAAAGCAAATCAATCGAAATCGTTATCGATAGTTTTGAATTTGCCATAATTAAATTAACATTTGTTCGCGCGATGCAACCAACAGCGGCTTCGACTGGCCACCACTACCACCTAGGACCAGCGAACGTCGCATGCGATTGCGCTGCAGGCTGGAATTGCGCTCCCGCACAGATTGACGCATCTGTTGCCTGCGGCCTGGCTGGGCAACGCTGGCTGCATCCTTCTCAGCGGCATTCATTGCTGCCAGCAGATCGAAGGCGGCACGTTTCTGCTCCTTGGTCCACATATTGGTCAGCTGCTGCTGCTGCTGCTGTGGCGGCGGCGCAAGCTGCTGTGATGCTGGTGGCTTCACAGCCAAAGGTTGACGGCGCTGCGCCTGCTCTGGGGCAGAAGTTGTTGTTGTTGTTGTCTTGGCCACAGCAGCTTTGGGTGCACGACTCAAGCCAAACAGAGCCAATATGGACTTGCGGCGTGTGCTCGAGGCTTGGCTATCCCCAGATTCATTGCTGGACACACTCGTCTGCATGGGCAACGCCACCGATGGCTGCGATGTGGTGGCTGTAACTTTGCTTAGCTTTGGCGGCGATTGAAACGTTACCTTGCGCAACGTGTTGTTGTTGATGCTGCTGCTCGTGCCACTGTGGAGTTGTTTAGGTGCCGTCAGCATGGCCAGATTCAGCTTGGCCACCGTTGGGGAAGTCTCATTGAGCTCAATACTGCAGTAGGTATCATCATGGCGGGTCACAGGCTTGCGGGGAGGTATCGCCGGTGGAGGAAGCTGCTTTCGTTGGCATTGACACGGCTGTTGTTTCTGTGCCTGTGCCTGTGCCTGCGCCTCCACCTGCTCAAGTTTCTGCAGCAGCTCACGTTCCATGGCCTGCACCCGCAACTCCGCCGCTTGCAGCTCATTGGCGCGTTGCTCTAGCAGCGATTCCTGTGCGCGTATTGCATGCAGACGCTGCTGCAGTGCATCATCAAAGATGTGTTGGGTGATGCGGCGTGGACTCTTCTGCTCCACAGCAGCTGATCCAGCTCCCTTCGACTCCGGCTCCACCTCTCGCTGTATGCTCTCGTATAGCGATGGATCCGATTGCAGCAACTGTTTGCTGGCAAAGATGCGACGCTTGGCGGAGTAGAAGAGCTCGCTGCGCAAATCGGGCGTAAAGACGCCACTGACACTCAGACGACGCTGGCCATAGCCCTCGTTGAAGCTATACTGCTCCGTGAACATGGTACTCGAGAGCTCCGGCTCGGTGTCCACAAATAGTTTACCCACGCCGGCAGGGAAATCGTTGCCAGCTGCCACCAGACGTGGAAATTCGCCATCCAATTGACTGATATTCCTCACCAGCAACGGATGACGTGTGATTACCTCAATACTGGGACGCTGTTCATGATCCACGGCCAACATGAAGCCAATTATCGATTGCAGATCCTGGCTATATACACCGGGAATCGCGCTGAACTCTCCATGCGCAATATTCTCCGAGAGCTGAGCAAAGGCGCGTCCACGGAATGGAGGACGCAGTGCACACAACTCGTAGATGAGGCAACCCACTGCCCAGACGTCACTCTTGCGATCATATTGCCTGCCCTTGACCAGCTCCGGGCTCATATAGTGCGGGGTGCCCACAAAGGAGGCGGCAAAGCTCTGATCTCGACGCAGCACACGCGCCAGACCAAAGTCACCAAGCTTCACATTGCCGGAAACATCCAGGAAGATGTTCGCCGGCTTGATGTCCCTATGGAGTATGGTGCCACTGGGTATCTGATTGTGGCACACCTGGAGGGCACGGCATAGCTGAAAGAGCACGCGCCATATGTACGGCTCCTCGAAGCGTTGTCGCTGCCCACGGGCACGCTGTATAAGCTGGGCAAGATCACCGCCATCACAGCATTCCATCACTATGTATATTGATTTTGCTTCACGGTTCACCAGATGATGATAGTATTGCACTATATTGGGATGCTGCAGCTGGCGCAGCACACTGATTTCCGATATAAGGGATTCACATTTCTCATCGTCTAGCTCATCATAGTTCATACCCTTCCAGGCGTATAATTCTCCGGTGGTTTTGTCCTTCACCTTGTAACAGGTGCCAAAGGCACCGTTACCCATCACAGCGAGCACTTCATAATCCTGCAGTGTCTTGTTCGCGAATTCGCTGCACATTTTTGACGAATTCGCGGTTGTTGCTGTTGTTCCTTCGCCCTGCTTTGCGGCTGCGCTCATGATGAGGCTATGTTGTTATTCTTCTTTTCCCTTATACGTTTTATTTCTTGTATTTTTCTCAATTCTGCTTTATGTAAATTCGTCTGCCGAACTTGTTTGCTGCGCGTTCTGTTTGCTTTGAATGCCGAAAACTAACTGATCCATGGCTTGGCTCCTGCAAACTAGTTTCGGCAATCTCACACACTTACACATACCCAAATGAGAGAAGAGAGAGCATCGTGCACCCACACACATATCATTACCTGCGAAAAACGCAACGCACACTAACAAGTGTTGCAGGACGGTGGCGACTACAGACTAGAGATGAGCAGCTGCTGTGAACGTGACTGTGCATGCATATGCAGACAACAATAACGTAAAGGTTTGCGTATTTTTTTGTGCAAACAATAAATTGTAATATTTTTATATACTATATTTTATTATTACATTTATTCATAACTTCAGTATGCATACAGAGTTGAACCGCATCACAGTCACGCAATAACGTGACTCAAAAATCACGATGTGGATCATCTCTAACTGCATCTCTTGTTACGTTCTTAGAACGTGTTGTCTCGCTCTTGTCTCCCACCATCTCTTGCACATGCACTCAAACACATACACATGCACATATTCAACGACGGCGCGACGCCTACGCCGACGCACTTTGCAAATCTTTCACGCAGCAGGGTTGCGACATCGCCTTGAGCCTGTGTACAAAATAAAAACCGTTGGATCTATGAAGATCTCTTACTGTATCTGTGTGTTTGGTGGCAAGGACGAAAGGTTCTTTGACGCAGCACGCCTGCAATTTAAACAATTGTTGCCACAGTGACCATAAAAATAAATTACTTTTGTTGCATTGGCATTTCAATTTATGTCTCTCTTCTGTGTCTGCTCTTTCCATTAGGATTGTGTGTGTGCGTCTCTCGGATTATGTTACACACTCACCGACACATCAAATTTCATATGCATTTCGTGCTTTGCCATTCGATATTTTTCCCGTTTTTCATTCAGCAAAACACGCGCGGCCGTCCAAAATTCTAACGGCTTTTGCGCTTAAAACAGCTGCTGTTGCTATCTCTTTCGCACTAAAGGTGCAAAATCATCAATCCGATTGCCTGTACAAATCCATGTACTCTGGAATATGCAAGTGTATGTATGTTTGTGTGCGTGTGTTCTGTGTATTTTTGGTTTCGGGCAGGTACAAGGGAAGAGTCCGTCGAAAACGAGTTACCATCTTCGGCTTATCGGTAGAGCTAGCCTTGTGTTGATGGTTTTATGGGTTTTCTTGTGTAAAATAAACAATGGACCCGAGAACGTAATCCTGCGCAGATAAATCAAGCTTCGTCCTTCCCATTGTTTGTACAGGCGACCGCAGGATTTGGTTTATAACACCAACAAATAGGAAGAGAGAGGTAAAAGTACTAGGTACTTTGCCGAGTACCTTTCCTTGGAATACACACACCTATTACTTTTTCACATAGCCATATTACGGTTTATTTTGATGACAGTGGGAGGAAGCAAAAAAAAATGTATTAACGTAAATCGTCGAATGCGAACTTAATGCTAATCACCAAGATGGCGGCTTGTCTTCGCTTCCAGCGGGACGAGCATACAGTGCGCTCTTGTCACGGAACATGGTCATGCGCTCCGTCTCCTTCAGATCCAGGAAATGTCCAATGGCAAATCCAAGCAATGGAAGTGCTGCCCACAGAGCACGTTTATCCAGTCCTAGAACCATGTTTGTATATGTGTGTGTGGTTGTTGTTGTTAGCTTAGCTTTGACTCTTTAGAGCGGCGCTCTGTGCTGCTCGTTGTTGTTGGCGTTTCCACTGGCGTGTGTGCGACCAATCAGCGAAGATGGAGCCGACTGCAACAGTTGGAAAGAATATAACTGCACCGTACTTTCGCGCCAGCTGCGAGATTACGCTACTGCCCATATAAATATATATGTATGTGTCTTGGTCAATGCGAATGAACTGTAAACAGAATGGGAAACAACAAGAAGGATGAACAACATGAAATAGTAGCAGCTTCTATGTACATATGTTTTGTTTTTTGGGTTACGTAATGAATTTGTGAAAAACGTTGCTGTAAACGGCATTCAGGCACATGCTACACTCTGATTTGCTTACTCTGTGTATACACAAGTTGATTGTGTATTAATTTAAAGCAGCAAACAATATTAATGCAAGTAATTTTGCCAAATTGGTCGTTTGTTATTATTGAAACTTACGCTTACGCAAAAGCCTAGTCGATTAGAGATGTGAAAAACGTAACAATATATATCGCTAAGCTGCTCGCCACAAAAATTTTATATCGATATTCTGACATTAAGTACAAATCGCTGCACGAACGAACTGCAATAGTATCGATTACTGCGGAACTTGTTGCACTTAAATTACAATCCATTAAATAATAGCTTTAAAATATGTAAAAATAAAAATGTAATTTCATCAATAAAAATATGCCCAGCTATTACACTATGACATAAATATTATTTACTCGCTCATTGAATATCGATAGAGAGCGGAACTATACACGCAGTTCGATAACGATAACATGGCCAATATGAATTTGTTTTTGACGGCGCGACGACATCGAAAGACTGAGCCGGCATTTTAGTTAAATATTTGCAATTGCATTTTATTTTAATTTCTTTTTGATTTTGAGTTATTGCGTTGCACGGCGGTGGTTGTTGTTGCAAGCTAAACAAATCTCGCAAATCTGGATGCATGCAATGAGATGATTGCCGTCGCAGAGCCGCCACTGGAATTCATTCCTCGCGGTCGTCAAGCGGCAGAGGATCATCCTGGACCGACGGAGCCGCCGTTGCCCAAGTATTTGCCCGCCGAGCATTTGCTGTTACAGCGTCTGCAGAATGTCAACATATCCGCCGCCAGCGAAGAGCCCCAAGAGTTTTGGTGCATTCGTGAGATCTATGATGACTACGAATCGAGTTATGAGCGCGCCCAGCGTCGGCAACAATTGATTGAATTGACCAAGAAGTGTGGTCCTCACGCGGCAGCAGCCACTCAACTGACCTCGTTGCCACAGGAGCTCCTCAACCCGCCGCGCAAGCCACGCGAGGAGCCCATGTGTGATTATATGGTCAACAATGAGGAGGAGCTCTATGTGAACAAACACACAGTGATCTGGACACAAGGCCTGAACGATGACGATGAGGATGGTGTGCACAAGCGCATGTGCTTCACCTGCGACACGCCAGTAAAGTTTGCCTGCTTCCTCAATCGTCGCTTCGTCCGTGGACGCCTGGCGCAGCTCCAAGCTGCCGTGCAGCCGGACGATGACAAGCTGACAGCCATCTGTGTAATGGATCAGGATGCACTGCGTGTGTATTGTGATAATGGTGAAGATTACCTCGCCAATTTGGACTTTCCTGTGTCGCAGCTCTGGCAAACAGTGCACGGTCTGCTCCTTGAGAAGGATTCAAGCAATGCACTCATCTCGCATTTATCTATAGCCATGCCACGGCTCTTCTCCATGTCGCATCCGTTGCACGAGGCATGCCCCGTGGTACTCAAGACATCCACCAATTCAACTGGCTACATGACCGAACCAGAATTGAGTGTCGTCTTCACCACAGAGGATTCGGATCTTGTGCTGCTCTACGATGCCAAGTTCTTTAAGCATTTTGTGGCCCGCCTGCGCAAGGTAACGCCCGAGGAGGTGAACTATGTGAGCCAGCAACAGGATTTGCTCGGGAACACGGTGCCCGGTGGACAGCGGGGCACACCCGGCTGTGGTTCCACCAGCATCAACAGCTTCAGCTCCACAAGGCATACAGGGGCGACGCCCAAGTTCAATACCACATCCTTTCAGCATCCGGCAGCAGCGCATAATTTCACCAGGTTCGGCTTGAGTCAGTCGCAATCGTTTAGCGGCGTCTTGGGTCAATCCAAGTGAGTATGGAAAGGAGGTGAAGACACCTATGAGTAATCTACCTTCTTTGTCCCTAGTCGCGCCTCGCTGGGCACGCCGCTGAGTCAGTTGCAGAACAGCATTAGCCAGCAATCTGTGTCCATTAAGGACATGCGCAAAATGACGCACGTGAAGCCAGCGAAGCCCATTGAGCCGGAGATGTGCCTCGAGCACATCTGGACAGAGAATACCTATGGCACGTGAGTAGTAAGAGTCGGGTGAAGTCCCTTCAAGCTGTCTGTACCTTCTCCTCTTCCACAGTCAGCGGGAATTCTGTGAAATGGCCACGCGCGCCTTTATCCACACGGATCTGGTGGGTCAGACATATCTATGCTATCTCCTGGCACGCTCGTGCCGCCTGCAGCTGGTGCTGCTCAATGGCTACGATACCAGTGAGCTGCAGCTGTCCACATTGGCCTCCACACTGCCTGCCAAGGATGCAGTGGGTCTGCAGCGCATGCATATGATTGCTGTGCTTGATCCGGGTGGCAGTTTGATACTCTACACGGGAACTGTGCTCATCTCCAAGGTGCACATCACGCCGCTGCTCACAGCGATGCCAACGATGGCACCAGCACCCAATCTTCCAACAGCGTCGACAGCACCAGCGACTCCCTTGCAAGCCACACAACTGAAGCCCACAACAAGTAACTCCTCCTTTGTGGAGGTGCGTCGTAGCAGCCTCCTGCCGACCAAGGCAGCTGCCGATCTCAGTGCGTTCAATGATGAACTGGAGCTGCACATGCTGTCGCCCATACAGCCCCCAACCATGTCGTATACACAGAGACAGGCGCACAATATATGCAAATCTCTGCGAGATCCGGCAGGCAATAGATTGACACTGGTCTATGCCACGGGTCGCATGTTGCGCATTGCATTGCCGCTGCTCAATGACACGCGCTTGATAACACGCTGTGTGGCCACACTGCGTCAAGTGTTGAATCCCACACAGTTCCTGCACTTCATTATACGCTGGTATAGTGCCAGAAATCCGCCGGGATCACGTGACTATAGCATCGAACAGGAGTGGCAGCTGTTTAGGAGCACACTGCTCAATCTCATGGGCTGCATGGCGGCAGTGAATGAGCAACACTTTGCTGCTGATGAATCCTATGCCAGATGTGCCACGCCGCCACTGCAGACCCATTTCATGTGCCCCGGCTCTGGTGCCGGACAGCAGGATGAGCCCAAGAAGCGAAGAAAGTACAATGAATGTGAGGCTGATACCGATGAGGATTGGGAGTTCCTGCTGATGCACACCACAATTGCTGCGCTGGGCAATGGTGCCGTGCATACGTATAGCGTGGATGTCACTGCGCCACTCTTTCGCATGGTGCCCGCTGTATTCTATGGCATGCACATGCTCTACGAGGATCTCAAGCTGGACTCGTCATTCAACAGTTCCCTCACCTTTCTGGCAGCGGTGAGTGAGAGAGGGCAGGGAGAGGAACCTTAGCTTATTATGCCTTATTATACTCTTGCAACTTAGCAGACTTTTCCTTGACTTCATAGAGTATATATATGTTCTTGATCAGTATATATAGTAGATATGTGTATATTCCTAATTAATGAGAAATAGAGAGGGAATACCTTTTTTTACCATTGCATCTTCTCCTATATATAGATATAGAGAGAGACAGAGGGAGAGAGAAATGCAAGTTAGGGGACTTTTCCTTGACTTAATGGAGTATATATGTATATGTTCTTGATCAGTATATATATAGTATAATATGGCTTATTATACTCTTGCAAATTAGGGGACTTTTTCTTGACTTCATAGTGTATATATATGTTTTTGATCATTTTACCATTGCATCTTCTCCTATATATAGATAGAGAGAGACAGAGGGAGAGAGAAATGCAAGTTAGGGGACTTTTCCATGACTTCATAGAGTATATAAATGTTCTTGATCAGTAGATATGTCTAATTGAAGTGGAAGAGAGAGGGAATACCTTATTTTACCAATGCATCTTCTACTATACAGAGAGAGAGAGAGAGACAGAGGGAGAGAGAAGTGCAAGTAGGAATCCTTAACTTATCCCCTTTCCCTTGCAAGTAGAAATCTCTCACTAATCCATCTCCCTCTTCTTCTATTCCCCCCAGTTCCTGCATCAAATGGCCATCGACATGCAGCTGGCCACGTACATTCGTCACTATCACATGGACTTCCCGGAGCTGACGCACAAGACCACCAAGATGACCATGTTGACCAGTGAGCATGGGCCACTGATGCTGCACCAGGAGCTGGTAAGGATGCCCTCGCCCAGTATCTATCGCCAGTTGGAGCACATACTGCTCAATTGCGAGGAGGTCTCGCCCTTCACCTACATCGAATGCGTCAATGAGCGCAGCAGGAATCTGGTGCAGCTTTTCTCGCTGGTCATGCATGGACACACAAAGCTGAAGCAATGGTGGCAACATCTGGAGCTGCATGGCGCCGTGCAGTCCAACTATCCCAAGCGGGCAAAGCGAAGCATCTCAGCGGATGCACCGCGCTGTCATCAGTTGCTCGAACTGTTGCTGGCCATGCAGTTGACGCGGCGGGACATTGAACGACTTCCTGCCGCAGTGCATCTCATTGTTGCCGAGGCACTGGAGCAGGCACGTCTAGCGCCGCCCATGGGTTGCAGCATGGCCACCTATGAGCTGATACTGCGCCCAGAGTTGGCAGCGCATGCACAGCTGCCATTTCTGGAAACGAAACTTGGACAGCCCCCAAACTGTGGACGCGTCTACAAGGAGGATTCGCTCTCGCCACGCTGTGCACCCAGCAGTGGAGAGTGGCCCATGGCGGAGCCAGATGCGGAGCAATTGCGTCACGATGGCATGGATAATATGGATACGAAGCTGCTGCGCCTGCGCTTCCCCGACGATATGCGAGTGGAGGAGGTGCGTCGTCTGTTGAATAGCGCTGAGCCCGTGGCGATTGAGGTGCAACAATCGCCGGGGACAAGTGATCATGATTTCATTGAGGAGCAGGAGAAGCAATTGTTCGCCTTGTGTGCCAGGACAATGACACTGCCACTGGGACGTGGCATGTTCACGCTGCGCACGTTGCTGCCACGCCCCAGCGACAACATGCCCATGCCAAAGCTGTGCCTGGTGGGCAGGGAACCCATCAAGGGCACCACCATCGAGATGCAACAGATTGAGTTCCCAGCCAACATGCACATGTGGCCCTCGTTCCACAATGGCGTTGCCACCGGGCTGAAGATCACGCCCCAAGCACTGGACATTGATTCCACTTGGATTGTCTACAACAAGCCAAAGACGCAGGCCAACAATGCGCTGGAACATGCGGGATTCCTTATGGCCTTGGGGCTTAATGGACACCTCAAATCGCTGTCCTTCATGAGTGTGTACAAGTATCTGGTGAAGTGTGATGAGATGACCAGTGTGGGTCTGCTCTTGGGCATCTCAGCTGCACATCGTGGCAGCATGGACACCAAGACCACCAAACTGTTGAGTGTTCATCTGGAGGCGCTGCTGCCGGCGACAGCGATGGAATTGGACATTCCACAGAGCACGCAGGTGGCGGCATTGATGGGCATCGGATTACTGTATCAGGGATCGGCCAAGCGACACATTGCGGAGGTGCTGCTACAGGAGATTGGACGTCCACCTGGCCCCGAGATGGAGAACAGTGTGGAGCGTGAATCGTATGCCATGACAGCGGGATTGGCCCTCGGATTGGTCACACTGGGCCAGGGCGAGTCCCCGGCAGAGTTGCGTGATCTGCAATTGCCCGACACGCTGCACTATTACATGGTTGGGGGCGTTAAGCGACCCATTGGTGGCTCACAGAAGGAGAAATATCGCTTGGCCTCCTTTCAGGTGCGCGAGGGTGACAATGTGAACATTGATGTCACGGCTCCAGGTGCCACTTTGGCACTGGGACTGATGTTCTTCGATTCGGGCAATGCTGCCATTGCTGAGTGGATGCAGCCACCGGATTCACGTTATCTACTGGACATGGTGCGTCCAGATTTCCTACTGCTGCGCACCATTGCACGTGGATTGATCTTGTGGCAGCATGTGCAGCCAGACGATCAATGGTTCCGCGCCCAGTTCCCCACCAGCTTGCGCGCCCATTTGAGATTGCCCTCAAGGGATGATGATCAGCCGGAGGATGCGGATGTGGACTATGAGGCAATTACGTAAGTAACGAAGGCATTTGTTGGGGTTGATTCTCTTATCTAACATGCTCTGCTCTCCCTTCTTGCTCTTTTCCTGCTTCTTCTCTTATTTTTCTACTTCTGCTCGTCCTCCTTTTAATTTTCATCCATCTACTTCTACTCCACTCCCTGCTGCTTCTCATCTTCCTCCTACTCTTCCCTTTTCTGTGCCTTCTTTATCTTCTGCTCCTTCTCCTTCACCTTCGCCCCCTTCTAGGCAAGCTTACTGCAACATCTTGGCAGGCGCCGCCTTCTGCATTGGCCTCAAATACGCTGGCACTGAGGATCCGGTGGCCTTCGCCACGCTGCGTGCTGTGATCAAAGAGTTCCTTGGCTTTCCGGGCACAACGATGGGTGAATGTGCTGGACGCACCACAATCGAGAGCTGCCTGATGGTTCTGCTCATCTCCATCTCGTTGGTCTTCGCCGGTTCCGGGAATTGCGAAATCCTGCGCATTATACGCTATCTGCGCTCACGTGTTGGTCCACAATATCCACACATTACCTACGGCTCCCACATGGCCATACACATGTCGCTGGGACTGCTCTTTCTGGGCGCTGGACGCTATACCATTGCCAAGACACCGGAGTCCATAGCGGCGCTGGTGTGCGCCTTTTTCCCCAAGTTTCCCATACACAGCAATGATAATCGGTGAGTAATGAGTAACTCCTGCTCCAGCTTGAACTAATCTCCCACTCTCTGCTTAGTTACCATCTGCAGGCGCTGCGTCATCTGTACGTGCTGGCAGTGGAGCCACGTCTGTTCCTGCCGCGTGACATTGATACGCATCAGTTGTGCCTGTGCAACATTTCAGTGCTGGAACTGGGCGCCACTGAGCTGCGTCGTCTGCCCATCGCCCCCTGCATTCTGCCAGAGCTGAGCACGCTGCAGAAGGTGATTGTGGACGATGAGAACTATTGGCCAGTGTGCTTTGAACGCTCACGTAACTGGCATCAGCTTGAGAAGGCGCTGGAGCTGTGTGCACCTATTGATATAAAGAAGAGAACTGGTTGCCTGTCCCACCTGGAGGATCCGGATCGTTTGAAGAGCATGTTGGCACAGACACTCACCATGGAGCAGAGCATTTGCTGGCAGGTGGACGTAAATGATCTACAGCAATTTGCCAGTGAACGTTTGGTGAAGCCTTTCCTGGCGAGATTCCTTGAGTTGCGCGGCACACAGCTCAGCTTCCTGGAGCTGAGTAAGCGGCATCAGTTGATGTTGTTGTTCTACAATGCGGTGGTCAAGGATCGCATGCATCTGTTGCCCGTCTATCTGACGCTCTACGATGTAAGTCGGGGTAATAATCTTTTGAAGAACTTCCTACTAATCTATTCCTGCTTCTTCCCCTTCCAGCACGTGACCAAGCACATGGCCAGCAACAACGATGTGTGGCAGGTGAAGCTCATCGATGCGTATTTGGGTAAAAATCCTGGTGAGCATACGCTCATCTCCGTGGAGCTCATACAGATGATGCAGGAGATCTTTAAGGTGCAGCTGGAGACGTCGATCAATGAGCTTTGCGTGCCACTGCGTGAATTCCTCACCAACAAATGCCTGGAGCCGGCATATGTGGCAAGCGTTAGTTCCGATGATTTGCAGCGGGTCTTCTGCGTTGTCAACTATTATAATCTTTTGCCGGATCTCTTCAATGGTGTCGATCTGAGCACGGGTCCCATCAACTATATACGCGTCCTGTACGAGTTCCAGCAGCTGCAGCTCAGTCCTCTCACCATATTCTGTTTGCTCAAGATATTGCAGGCCCTGCTGAACAGTCAAGAGGCAGAAGAAGCAGCGGCACAAGCAGCAGCAGCAGAACTACAAGAACTCTACTAAGAAACGTAATTAATAAAACTAATTTTAGTTAAACTCAAGGAGAGAGAAAGGAAGAGAGATCGAATTTAAATTTGATATCAATATGTGCCCATCAACATCTCAAAAGCTTACAATGTTAGCTTCAACTATCGCTTAAGCATGTCCTTTTAATCTGTTATCGATTACTCTGAGCTCTCCAGCTATGACTTAAAGAGATACGTGTATTTACAATTAAATTGTATTTAGCTTGAGAATCATTCTAATCAATGCAAATGTATTAACCAATTCAACAGAAGTAAATGAAAATGAAACTGTTAATAAATGACAGCCATATTTATATACGCTCTCCTTGTGTCTCTCATTTTCTATCTCTCTCAGCAACTGTTACTTACATAGCTAGCGATGACCACCCAACACATCGCCGCCTTCATCTATTGCTTAAACGTGTCCTTAAATCGTGTTATCGATTGCGATCAATCAATTCGCATTTCTCTCCGCATACTCAACAAGAAACTAACCATAATATGTATTTACAATTTAATTGTATTCAATTAGAGATTTATTTAAATCAATGCAAATGTATTTAACAACTGTGAAGTAAATAAAAATGAAACTGTTATTAAATGACAGCCATACTTAAAAGCGCTCTCATTGCGTTCTTTTTGAGTCTCTCTTTTCTATCCCTCTCACCAAATGAGAGTCCAATTGAAGCTATCGATAAGTGCTCTTAATTTACAACACTGATATTCATAATTTTGAATAGAATCCAATTAAAAGTATATTAAATTTCTATATACACAACAAATAATTACGATTAGTAAAAAAAAATAATGTAATAACCAACTGAGCCTCCGTAAGATCCCGTCATGCTACAATTCGCTGATGTTCAGACGCGCTGGTCTCGCCCGTTTTGATGGTGCTACAGAGGCGTTGATAGATATAGATGCCAATCAGGGGCAGCGGAGTCATTACGGCCACGGAGACTGGCACCACAGTGGTCAGATCCGCCTGCGGTTGGGGCAATGTGGTGGTCAGAAAGAAGATAGCAATCCCTGTGTTCTGTATGCCCGTCTCAATGGCGATGGTGAGTGCATCGGCCGAGCCTTGATTCAACAACTTGGCCGCCAGCCAGGCAAAGGTATAGCCCAGTCCAGGCAGTGCCACGCCAGCAATGGCAACCTGCAAGGGAGAAGAGAGTGCATCGGATAGAGAGAGGGAGAGAGAGGTTGAGATTTTTTGTCCTGCTTACCTGCCATGTGAAGAGCTTAAAGAGATAGAAATTGGTGATGACGGCCAGTATAATGATGGCGCCGATCATGCCCGCCGAAATGGGCTTCAGCCAGCGGACCATGATCTGCGCCAGACGCGGCAGCCAACGCTGAATGGCCAGGCCGATGAGCAGCGGCACAATCAAGCTAACACAGTAGCTGGCCAACTTGTCGTAGGGCACCTCCATGCCGGCACGCTCGAAGATCAGCTGGCCCAGTGTGAAGATCCAAATGGGCATTGTGGCAAACACGGCAACATTGCTAACTGTGGTCATCAGCACCGAGAGATTGATGTTGCCACCCAGCACAGCTGACCAGGTATTGGAGGCGCCTCCACTGGGTGCAATTCCAGTAAAGAAGAGACCCAACTGCATCGCGGGCGCATCGGGAAAGATGAACACGCCCAGAGCGTAGCTCAACAGTGGCATTCCCACTACCTGAGTGATAAAACCAATGCACGGTCCCACTGGCCTTGTCACCAGACCACGCAGCACCTCCAGATTAAGCGCGGCGCCGAAATTAATGTAAACCACAGACATCAATGTAATGATGGTCACAATAAAGATGGTATCGATGGCACGATGTGGTCGCACCACCTGGACCAACAAAGCACTATCCTTGCTTGCCTCATTATCGGGCAGGGTGGTGACATTGAGTAGGTCATCATGGAGTCGCACCTGGATGTGTGCCTCGCCTATGAAGTTGCCAACAACACTTATGTTGCCACTCCAACCGTTTGGTTCCATATGTTCCACTGGAATGACGGCGTTCTCACTGGAAACACTTGCCAGATCTGCTGCATCACTTTCCAGGTGAAAACTGTAGCGATTTTTGTGCTGCACAATAGATGGATCTATGCCAGCGAGTACGAGCAGAACTTTGTCGCTGGTCTCCATATTCAGCCTCAGCTTAGCCGGCTTGAAGTGCGCCTGCCAAGCGGCAGAGTGCCCCAGCATCATCAACATCCCAATTAATCCCAATACTCTTCCCATGTCGATATCGATATGTTAGTTATCTACTCCTTGGAATTTCACAATCAACAGGTTGCCACACACACACGCACGCAAATAAGAGATTAAACAAGCGAGATCAGTTCTATGCAAACTGAGAATAAAATAATTAATAAAAACAAAAAGACGAATATCAAGCAAAAGAAAGTTACGATTTCATTACGAAAATAAAAGCACAACAATTGTTTTTGGACTGTCAATTGCAATGCATGTAAGTGAGACGACAACAAAAACAACGACGACGACGACTGCGCGAGCTGCTACTCGCAACTATTGTTGTTCTCTCTAATTAACAGCGAGCTAACATACATGCATATGTACATAGAGTCCAATACACACACATTTGTGTGTAACTTCTTTGCATGTATGCATGCGTTCTTGCACAGGTATGCTAAGTGTGTGCGAGCAAGTGGGATGCGAGAAGATCTAATGAGTGACGGAATTAAGCTGACTGCGGCGCTATTGTTTTTACAGCATACTGTAATGCTAACAGTGACAGGTTACTGCTAAGTCCAAGAGAGAGATGCATTGCGCGAGGGAGAGAGAAGTACTTAGCGTGGATTGTCAATGCACTATCTGTAATGTAAACAGTGGGCAGTTAGTGCGAGGGTTTCATATTTCCTCTGCACTATCGAGCACAAGCCCCGCGGATGCAGAAGAAAAGCGAAGGGAACGATCAGCCAATAGAAAACGATTTAAATTTCCCAAGCCAGCTCGATGTTGGCAAGCACTCCATGGCATGTTTCAGCAACATTTTAGCGGGTAAGTTGCCGGCTATGGTATTTAATAGTTTTTGGTAACACTTAAACGCTCTCTCTTTTGTTATCGAACGCACACAAAGTTGATCGATTGCCAAATTGAAATATATGAAATATCGATAAGAATTATAAAATGTAACGTGCAAGATGAGTGCAAAGTAATTTATTTTCGCCATATTAATGCATTGATTGCTGTTATTGCTAATTAAGTAGAGTACAGATTTATTCGTGTGTGTGTGTGTGTGTGTGTTACTATCTATTCCAAATAACCAGTTGGTGGTGGCTCATGGCGCCAGGGATGCAGGGGATCTCGTGGACGCGGCTTAAACTTGCCATCGCCAATTGTAACAGTTGAAGGTGTTGTTGGTTTCTTGCCTCTGAACAGAACTGTCTCAAGGGATCGCGGTAGTACTTTCTTCTTCGCTAGCTTCTTAATCCTTCCATCCTTGGCATGAATAATTGTATCCTTGATTATATCCTTGCTACCGGTCGTATCAACCCAAGCTGTTTTGGAGGATGGGTCGATTTCCAGAGGCTTAACCTGTGTAACAAGTGCGAGTTTATTTTGTTTCTTCTGATAGTAGATAACCTCGACGGCCAGCGTGATCATGGCCACGATGAGGCCAAAGAGTGTGGCAATAAAAACACCCCCAAGACTCTCCAACGTGATGCCCTCCTGCTCCTCGGACAGCGGGCAGCTCTGCAGATTGGAATTATTCCAGTATTTAGCCTTAAGTTCCTCGAAGAAGCGATCCTTCTGCAGCTCCAATATGGCATAGCTCAGCTCATCCTGGCAAGCAGAAATATGTGTGTGTGTGAGAGAGAGAGAGAGATAGATTAGAGTTTGATGTACTACTCACGCCCAGATGACTGCCCTGCTGCACAGCCACCGCGTAGGGTTGCTCGGCAAAGACCTCGCCCACCTCGGTCAGATTGCAGTTCCTGGTCACCTCGTACTTGATCTCCGCAGAGTCGTGGATGAACGCATAATCCGCATTGCCATGTGCATCCACATTGGCGAATCCCTCGCTGGCATTGCGCACCGGCTGCGAGCTGTTGATCGCAAGCAGAATGTGTCCGAACTGCTCCTTGATGGGATAGTCCCAGATGCGAAACTTGCGGAAATCGCGCGACGAATTCAACGCCAGCTCCTTCCACATGCGATACAGCGTGTCCTCGGCGAACTTCATGTTCATGAAGTAATGATGCGTATCCGAGTCCTTGACCACAGTGTAGTTGATGCGCGACTGTCGCGCCAACTGCTCCAGCGACTGCACCGGCGTCTGCATGCGCTCCACGGTGAGAAACGCTGCCAGGTTGGCGGTGAATGTGGCCAGCATGAGGACCACAAACAGCCAGTAGGCAGCGACCAGCAGACGTCCCGATATGGCCTTGGGTGCCTCGCCGCCGCCCTGTGGCGTGAACGAGGTCAATGCGAACCAGAAGCTCTCGCGCAGCGTGAACTCACGACACTCGTACGGATAGGCAGCACGATTGTTGCGTGAACTGTACGGGGAGTACTTGTCCATGAACCAGATCATCAGTGCAGTGCCCACCAGTGCTGCCACAATGCTCAGCCAGACCTCGAGCCGCAGCACGGTCATGAACTTGAACAACGAGGTGCGTCGCATTGGTTTGCGCATCACAATCGAGATGCCCGTCTGCTCGTAGTAGGGAGGCAGAAAGTCCACCACCTCCTCCCGTTCCGAGTACATCTTCAGGGCGGCAATGGCGAAATCAGTCTGGCCACTCACCAGATCCCCAATCACACCATCCCACTGGCCCACCTCGTTGCGCTCGCCCATGTGTCCGTGCTGCGGTGCCACAATCTCGTAGTCAAAGTCAAGTTTCTCCGCCAGCCGTGCTATGAAGTCAATGCAGTATCCCTCCCAGATGAGTGCACCCTTGTGGGTGCGCAGCAGCTCACCGGTCTGCGCATTGCGGCGATAGTAGCTCCAGGGCACGCTCTCGGCGGTGCCAATGCGAAAGAAGCGTCGCCCTCCACTGATGGTCTCGTTCAGCAGTCGCAGCTGGCCCGCCGACCAGATGGCCAGCTCTGTCTTGGCCTCGTGCTCGTTGGAATAGTAGCCAGCCGAAATGTTGGCCACAAATGTCAAATGATGCACGGCATCCTCCTCCACGGGCAACTCGTTGCTCTTCTGCTGTGACTCGCTCTCGCCTCCGCCCGTCATCATGTCTGCGCCCTGCACATAGGCCACGAAATTGGACCAGTCCACCCTTTCCATCCATTTGATGTCTCCGCCTGAAGTCTCAGCGCTCCCATTGCATTCCATCGTCACTGGCTGTGGAAACTGTGGAGCCACACCCGCTGCATTGATGAGACTGCGCAGCACGTCCAGCAACAGGCCACGTTGCATCTATGGGGAAATACCTGCCATGATGCATCAACACACACACTGGAGCAAAGGCAGATCAACCTACCGTGAAGCCACTGCCGCAGTAAGTGTCGCGCATCAGCAAGGAGCGACAAATGGCGCGAGCATTGAGTGTGAAGCGCGTGGCGTACTCCACCTGCCGCTTGTATTTGAACACCCTGTCCCTGGTGTCCAGAAAGATGAAGTGCCACTCTGTGGGCCGTTCAAACAGCTTGCCCTGTTCCACCTGCAAGCAACAGAAGTACTCGTAGCAGCAGCAGCGAGGGGACATGCTGGGAAGTTACTCACGCTCTCGAAGAGTTCATTCATGGCAGAGCCGCGGGCAAACATGGCATAGTAGGTGGGCATGGGACGCAGCACACGCAGGCGTTGCACAAAGTCCTCCGGCTGTCTACTGCTGGCATCCAGCAGCATAACTCGAAAGGGATAACCCGTCAGCAGTTGCTGCAGTGCCTCCATGGTGTCGCGGGCATTGTAAAATACCATGGCAACATTGTTGGCCCGCTTCTGTTGCATGAAGTCGGCAAACATGTCCAGAAACGGACGCAGAATCCTCTCCAGCCGCACATAGGCAATGCCATGGCTGCGCGCCACTTGATAGCCCTCTGGCCAGGGACTATAGCTGAGATCCACAATCACAGTGCTGCCCACGCTGCTCAAGATCTCGCAGACTAATCGAAAACGAAATCAGGAGAATCAAAGAGAGATTGCCTGCAAGCAGTTACTGGCATCGTTACTAACAGTTATCCAAGTCCTGCTGATTGTCGGTACGCTCCAGCACGGTGTCAATGATGCTTGTCTCCAGTTGCATCGCCTCCAGTTCCTTGACAACAGTTGCATAATCCGCATCGAATTCCGCACGCTGCACAGGCTCCAACCAGAAGGCTAACAAGATAACAAGAGTGAGAGAGAGGGAGAGTAGAAATGTCATTCTACCAAGACCAAGACCAACTTATCCTTAGCTCCTCTCCATTGCCCACACAGGGAGCCAGCACCAGAGCGACAGCTATGCCCAGACAGCACTGCCAGAGGCGATCCATTACGACGTCCATCACCGGCGACAGTTGCCCGCAAATTGGCAATTGCAATTGGAATCAAATGCTCAATTGACTTGTCCCCGTTCCTTCATATATAATTGCACACACTATTTACCCTCATCGATCTGCATCATGCATTTTTCATCAGCTGCCATCAGCCATCAAATCCAAATTCATAACACAGCGCACAGGATATGTGACAGTCAACAGAGAACGGAGAGAATACCAGCAAATTATATTCCATGCAGTGACTTAATCGATGCATATGGAATGACATATCACATGCACATTGTTGTTGCTAATCTTGCTGTATTTATACCATTTAAAATGGTCACAAATATTGTGTAACAGGCTGAAGGAGGCGGACGTGGCAGACCCCACAAAGTGTTTACTGTATATTCTTGCTCAGGATCAATAGCCCGGAGTTGGTTGAGCCATGTTCCTCTGTATGTCCTACAAGCCCGTCGTGTCTGTTGAAACGTCAAGACCTCAGTTATTATAAAAGCTAGAGACACCAAATTTAGCATGAAAGTTCCTGTATACCTTTCACAGAGAAATTTTGAATGCCACGCCCACGCGCATGCAAATCAATAATTAAAATAACTGATACAACTTTGGCTTTGATATATATTTAGCTGCAGGAATTAAATACCTCTGCTCCAAAACTACCTACGCAGTCTACTACCAACCTAATCGACTACCAACCCAGTCTACTACTAACCTAGTCTACCTCTGTTTAAACCAATTGTGCAATAAACAAGGAAGTAATTCAGGGCACAATTCAAGACTTTTTCTTTAGAATTGTTACGGTTTATTTGAAGAAAGTCTATTTCTTCAAATAAACCGTAACAATTCTAAAGAAAAAGTCTTGAATTTCTTGATAGAAATAAATGAAGGACAGCGAAGTCAAAAGTCACTTCATTTAACTTCCGACTTATACATACATACATACATACAGCCCTTCCTCCGTTACTCCAACTCGGTTGCAAATTTAATTTATTATATATTAAAAAATTATATGAACTTTGCTAAAACTCCTGAAATACCATAAGACACAAACAAAAACCGCTTCTTTTGTCTACATACACTAAATCCTCCCATTTTCATTTATTTTGCTCATCTATTCATACGATATTCATATCATTTTTATTATATTATATATATGCACATATATAAAAGTATTACAAAGTAGTCTCTATATATAACAAACTTAAAGTCTTCAGTCTGTGTGGTAGAGCTGCTAGGATGCTCTCTCTACACGTGTATGCACCACATCAGCGCATAGTAACCACAACTTCTGAAGACGACATGAAAATACTACAAGTTCTTAAAATTGCCAAATACAAAAATCAAAATATATTTAAAATGTTATTTTATTCATGATGTGAAGATGAAGAACGAATCGAGAGACCAAAGGCGATTGGCAAATAAATAAATATTGTATGGTTAGCAAGTCTCCTGATACACAGAGAGATATGCATGCATAAATAAGGTTTTCTTCAGATTTGATTCGATGGGGGAGGGGGAGGAACAAGAAGCGTTGTCTTGTGCGATGATAAGTTATTAATCTTAAGAAAATACTTCTTTCGAATACGTACAAATATATACATACATAGCTCTAGGTATTTTAATGAAGATTACATTAAACTTAATTTAAAACAATGAAAAAAATAATGATAATTGCATAAGGGAGGGTGTGTGTGTGTGTGTGTGTGTTAGTTTAAAAACAAAATGATCATTTCATATCGTAACCAAGCGAACTTGTGCGCGTTTTGTTCATTCGTTCAATTTGGTAGTAATCCTTCTTTCTTTCTCTTTCTCTTGCTGTTTTAGGTACCGTGCAGATGCGATAGTATCGACTCAATATCTTCGATCTGCACTTCTCCGGAAGAGTGCTCGGTTAGCTCTGCCAGCGGAGGATCCTCGCCAGTGTTGCTTGACTTCGTTGATGGCGGCGTCGCATTGCTGCAAAAAGAGACGGCAAATAAGTAAAGTACGTCGATAATGCAGTGTCACTCACAACTAAATTGAATGGGTTCAAAAAGAGGACGGCAATAATGTGCAAGCTTGCTGTCCCTCTCTTCAGCATGCCATACATATGGAAAGATCTACTGAGTTCAAATTAAACATCGAATTAGGAAAGTGCAGGCTCATCGGGATTAATCGGGATACGTTGCTTAACAGTTATTACATACAATATATATATTTAGATATATATCCTACTTTATGTTTTACTTACTAGTTCCGATTGCCTGTCTCATTTTTACAGTGTAATAATAAAACACAAGAGATAAAAACAGAGGCGCTTTTTAGGCTCATTTCTGATATATTCAGAACTACAAAGGACACGTTGACGAACCTTATAAGGCAAAAATAAAACTGAGTAAACTTACATGGCGGCCACCTCGTGATCGGTATCGTCGCGCTCCTGGCTCACGTGCTGCACACTGCCCTGGCCAGTTGTGGCGGCCAGGGGCGTTGATGCCGCTTGCGGCGGCGTGGCCAGCTGCTCCTCGCCGCCGCCGCTGCTGCTGGTGGTGGTGGTGGTGGTGGTGGTCGAGAACTGAATGAGCCTCTTCTTCGGTATGTTGCGTATGTTGGAGGACGACGACGCAGGCGTCTGGTGCAGCAGCAGGGGATTTGTGATGCTCACAGTGTGCACCTCGTTGTCCATCATGATGCGCATTTGATAATTCTTGAAGTAGCCCGCAGGCTGGCGCGGCACAGGCTTCGTCGGCTTGCTGCCATTGTCGGCATAGCGGAAGCTGAATGTGTTGCCCACTTGGCTGCTGCTGGGGCACATGTTCAGCTCGTAGCCGCCATTGGATATAGCTGGCGATAAAGGTGCTGCCGAAGGTGGCGACTCTTGTGGTTTCTCTGGAGATCTGTGCGTTGTTGTTGTATGCGCCTCCGCCAGAGTGGAGACTGCTTCTTCCACCTGTGCTTCCTCTAGACGCTCCAGGCGCACCACTGCCTCCAGTTGCGCCTCTGACTCCTGCTGCACCTCCGACTCTCTGGTCTCCTTATGTACCTCTGATTTCTTGGTCTCCTTATGTACCTCCTGCTGTGACTCCTCTGGCTCTTCTAGTCGCGCCTCTGCCCGTTTCTTGGCTGGTTTTTTGGTTACTTTGGCTGTTCTTATGTCCTCAGCCCCGCTGGCTAGCAGCTCCTCCGGTGCAGGTGCTGCAAGACAGAGAGAGAGAGAGAGAGAGAGAGAGAGAGAAGTAAGAAGAATTGTCAGTCAACTCTCTAGGGAGAAGGTTACTTACTCTTGTTGTCAGTCAGCCGCGTAGAGCGTCGCATGCTGCCGCGTGCTGGCTGCACTTCCGTTACCGCCTTCTTGGGTCGTCCACGTCGTTGCCCAGCAGCAGCAGCAGCAGCCTTTGTGCCTGGCGCCGGCTGCGCGGCAATTTCAACTGCAACGCGTGCAACCTTTGCCGGCTGCTGTTGCTGCTTCTTGGCGCTCAAGTTGAGTGCAATGAGCAGCGCTGGATCGAGATCGCTACTGGGAGTTGGTTCACTTGCAGTTGGAGTCTTCACTGTCTCCCCCTTCGCTGGGTCAGAGGCAGCTGCTGCTGGTGCTGCTGCTGCTGCTGCCGGCTTCTTCTTCTCTGCTTCCTTTTTGGGTGATTTGTGTGACGCATTGCTGGGATTGGGATTGCACAACTGGGCTGTCTCCCGCATGGTCGTTAGCTTCTTGTTTGGCTTCTTGGCCTTCGGCTTGGGCAGTGGCTGCTGCTGCTTCACCTTGGCCTTGACGCGTTCCCGCACCTCAGCCAGATCCAGTCTACGTTGCTCCATCACTGCTTGCTGGGCAATCTTCACAGCTGTGGGAGACTTGGCAGGCGACACCACAACTGGTGGTGGAGCTGGTGTGGGAGGCACTGGCGCTGGCGCAGGAGGGGCTGGCGGTGCCATATCGCCACCACTTGTATTCGCTGCAGCAGCAGCAGCAGCAGCAGCGCCCGCATCTTTGCTTGGCGTCAACCAGTTGCGCAATGGATAACGCACCTCCCCGTCCTGACTGACCAACTGCGTCGTCGGCTCAGTATCGATTGCCAGCAACGGCGGCGCATCCGTTGCACAGTCGCCACTGGCAGCTGCTGCCTTCAGCCACTCCTCATCCTCGGTGCTGCTTATCTCCGACAGATTCTCCATGTCCAGCAGCTGCATTGTCTTCGCCGGCGTCGCCAGCTTGACGGCAATCTGACTTGGGGCTGAGGCTGCCGCCGAGGCAGCGGAAACTGCAGAGGAATCGCTGCTACTGCTGCCGCTGCTCGATGAGCTGGAGCTGCTCGAGAAGGTGGAACTGCTGGCGCACGAGCTGCTGCTGGAGTTGTCAACAATCGCATCGGGCAGACCCGAGACGAGCTTATAGTGCGCTGTCTCCTCGGCTGCACTGGCGCAGGCGGCAAGGGCGCCCTCGGCACTCTCCACTGCCTCGGTGCCAAAGGAGCGCACGCGACGCAGCACCATCGGCTCGACGGGCACTCGTTGGGCATGAAGCTCAATCGCAGCTGCTGGCGGGGATTTCTTTGGCGTCTCCGCTTCCTGCGCCTCCTCCTCGTTGCTGGTTTGCTGCCGCGTCGTGGTGGGCGTCGGTTGCAGTGCGCACTGCGCATTGGTGTCCGTGTGCTCCGCCTCGTCGGGCCGATAGTATGAGCTGCCCGAGGAGTAATCCGTCTTGGCGGCACTGCTGTGCGGTGTGCCCAGCGCGTGCCCGAAGGGCGTGTTCAGTCGCATGCCCGGCGTAATGGCCGTCAGCATGGGTGTGTCCAGGATGCTCTTGGTGTCGCTGCCAAAGAGAAACGAAGCCGAGGGCAGCAGCTTGGCATATGGTGTATTCAGTGGCGGCATCAGCGTCGGCCCTGGCGTCGGCGGTATCTCTCCCGGTTCGGTTAGCGTCATCTTGAACGGCGTCTCGAAGAGCATTGACAAACTGGCGCCACCATTGGCATCCCTGGCATCCGAGGCAGCAGTCGCTGGCTTTTCGCTCTCCTCTGACTTGATGTCGCATTCCTCCTTCGTTGCCTGCTCCTGCTCCTGCTGCTGCTGCTGCTGCTGCTCCACTTGTGGCTTCTCAACCTCTTTGGGCTCATTAGCCTCTACTGCGACTTCCTTGCTGGCCACTTGCTTAATCTCCTGCTGGCTGACTGACGGCGCCGGCTTCTTTGGTTTGTGTGGCGTCGTTATTTTGATTTTGAATTCACCTTCAGCATTCGCGGACTTCTTCGCCTGCTGCAGCAGCATCTTTCGCTTCTTTCGCTTTGTGCTTGGCGGCGTCGTTAGTTTCTTTTGTGTGGGGCCCAGTGGCGTGGCCGCCTTCTTTTTATTCGCCACACGAGGGCGACGCGGTCGAGGCAGACTCTGCAGCATCTCCTGCCGCTTGGCATTGATCTCACGCAAACGCTGCTCCAAGTCTGTGCTGGAGTTGTGCATCTGGCGCTGCCAGGCGGCCATTAGATCCTCATCCTTCTCAATCAGCACCTCGGACACTTTCGCGTCTGCACTTTGATTCTCCTTGCTGTCATCCAAAGTCGTATTCGAGGCATTCTTCGCCTCCTTCTGCTCCTTCTTCTGCTCCGTCTCTTGTGGCTCCTGCTGTGGCTTGGTGGCCTCGTCCAATACTGCTGCTGTCTGGGATATGATGCGCTTGCAGGCCTTGGCCGCCACTCGACGCTTCTGCTTGCGCTTTGGTGTGGGCGCATCTGCTGACACAGCCGCCACAGTCTTTGCCTGCTTGGATGCAGTGACTGCCTTGATGACCGTCTGATTGCTGCCCTCCTCCATGGCAAAGAGCGGCGGCACACAGCCGTTGCTTTCATTGGCGCTCAAATCGGCAGCAGTTGCAGATGTTGCAGCTGCAACTGAGGGAGTTGCTCCCGTTGCTGTTGCTGCTGTGCTTGCCGAGCTGTTGCCAAAGTTGGGCAGTATTTCCACGCTCTTAATGATCACTGGCTGCTCACTGGGCTCCACAGGGGTCTCCTCTTTATTTCCTTCCTGCTGCTGCTGCTGCTGTGTCTTGCGTTGACTCTGCTGCAGCCTCAGTTGGCGCTGCTGCACGCGGCGCGAGGAGATGGGCGTGCTGGGCGCTTGCGGCACTGCCTTGGGCGAGAAGTTGAGCGTGCGCACGTGTGAGGTGCGTTTGCGCGGCGTGGAGAGACTGCGGAATGCCTTCACATTCACAATGCCCGACGTGGAGGGCGTGACACGTTCCATCACCAGACGCGACGAGTCCAACGAGGCGGGCACAGCTGCATTGCTCATGGCTACTTTGCCCAGGGAGCGCTCCAGCTGCGCTGCAGTTGCTGCAGTTGTCACTTGGCTTGTTGGCTTCGCTGCTGCTGGCTCCGCGATGAGTTGTGCTGGTGGCTCAGCTGAGGCTGGCGGCGGCGGTTGTTTGACGGCGCTGTTTATGATGATAGAATTTGGTGGCAACTGATTGGCAGCAACTGTAATTGGCTCCGGCAGCGGTATCTCAATGTGTGAGACATCCGCATTGGCGAACACGTCGGAGCGCAACTGCTGCGCCAGCCACTCGTTGTTCACCAGAAAGGGCAGATGCGAGAGCATGCCCTCGTTGGAGAGGATCATGGGGAACGTTAGCTGGCCATTGGTTGCGTCCACGCACACCTGACTACCGCCGGCTGCGGCAGCAGCTGCCACGGCCGCAGCATTGGCCACAGCATCAGCCTCCTGTCCTTCGACAAAATTGATGAGATTCTCCGTATTGAAGCTGAGGTTCACAGTTGGCGGCTGGTGCAGCAGATGATGATGATGCTGCTGCTGCTGCTTCTGGGCACTCTCGTTTGAGTTGAGCACAATCAGCTTGGATATACTGAAGTTCGGGTCGATCAAGGTGCCAATCGAGTTGTTGGCATTCAGCTGTATGATGGCATTCCCATTGCCATGCGTTGCTGCGTGGCTCGACTCACTGGCGGAGGCAACTGCTGTGCGTATTATGAGTGGAGTCTGTGGCGGCGCCTGCTCTGCAACAGCGTTAACAGTTTGCTCAGTTTGATTCACCGCTTCTGGTAGCAGCTCTTGACCAACCACTTCCTGAATGATGCGATCAAATGAAGGATCCTTTTCCGTGGCCTCCAATATGTTCTTCACCAAACCATCCAGCACAGCCTCAGCGTTAATGGACTCTGGCGTGGGTGCATTCACCTGCACTGACTGCAGTGCCATGTTGATGTTGCTCAGCAGCTTCGCTTGGAAGTCCTCGTTGGTCATTATGGCCTGTGTTAGCTCCTGCAAAGGGAATGCATTGTCATCTTACTCCTCTCTTTCTCTCCTTCTCCCACTTACCGGCATTGTCTGTGGCGTTGGCATCATCAGATCAATCTCATCGCTGTTGATTGTGCGTGGAGTTGAGTTATTCTTAGGTCCCGGCCCATGGCCATGGAAATGCATTGCGTCCTCGTCCGTATGCCCACTAGACACATCGCTGGCCGTGCTGCTGTTCAGCGAGGCGTTGTCCAGGCTCTGATTGCGACACAGCGAACGCTCATTGCTGCAGTACAAGTGCGGAGCCAGCAGACGCGGACGCTTGCTACTTGCGTGCTGCGTTGGCGATGGCGATGCAGAGTTCGAGAGCTCCTCGTCTGACAGCACTGTACGTCTGCAAGGCGCGAGAAGGAACGTTACCAATTAGAGCAATCATCAAATTCAATCTTGGGCAACTTACATGCGTCGCCGCTTGCGCTGCGCTGGATTATTGTTCTCGTTCCGCTGACAGGCTGCGTCTCTGGCACCTGCAGGCATTGGCTTTTCATTGCGGTGCTTTAGGAGCTCGCCAACACGGTCGGACAGTCTTAGTTGCTGCAACCGCTGTCGCGTATCTGATGGCAGCTTATGCACAGCATTAGCCACTGTAAATGCATTGAGATTGCATGGATTACTCAATCGGATCCGATTGTGATGGATGCTAGTGCTTACCCAAGCCTGTGATCTTGACATGCTCGCGTATCATATCCTCCAGGCCACCATTGAGAAAGTTGTGTGGCTGCAGTCCCTGCCGCAAGGCAACGAACTCCTGCTGCAGATGCGGCGACGTGCGGCATAGCGCTACCGCTGCACGCTTTAGGTTATTATTAATCAAGTAGCCTGCGGTAGATACAGTCAACACAAATTACATTAAACTTTAACTAACGCACGCGAATTACCTATTGGCAAACTTACCCAGAACTAGACGCGCTATATCCGAGTGCAGCACAATTGATTCCATTTCACTTATCACTTTAACACTTATTCTACTTTGTTTATTTACTGCTCAACTATAATTATCGCACATGTTTATAAAAAAAAAAGATTATTTGTGTTGCTTGCTTTTCGTTTTTTTTGCTCTTGCTGCGTCTGCTTGTTGTCAATGTTCTCTGTTGTTCTGTTTTCGCCGATGCCGATGCTCGACTGTCTGTCTGTCTGTACTGTTGATGGACTTTGTTGGTGTTGCTGTGATGATACTATGCTGCTTTTGTACTTTGCATTTGTTAAACGTTTACAGTTTAGACGCACATAGAATGCTTAACTTAAGAAAGCAGTTGTTTTTAGCGTCGTATTGTATTTATTTTGCAATCATCCTTGCACACTGTACAGCAATATTCCGAGCACAACATCAATTGTTTGCCGCCAAAATGTTAAGTTGCAGAGCTGCTTGCGGTGCTACAATCGGTGATATTTAATTATCGATAGAGCAAACTAGTATTTTTGTTTGTACTCTTAGCATTACATTTTAGACTCTTGACAAACATTCTATTGGATGCTTTAAGTTTATATATATTTATTTAGATCGGTTACATATTTTTTAAAAGAAAATAACATAAAGTAATGAGCGCACACCAAATTCGATAGTCAAAGTACTGAAAAACAAAATTGATTGCAATTCGATAGCTATTTGGTATTAATCGAATTGTATCTGCCTTTCCAATAGATTGGTATTTAGCATACATGGCTGCGAAAACAATGGTCGCCGGGAAAAAGGACGGCCAAGATTCGGCGAGAATTAATAAAACAGATGCCGAAAATGATGAGCAGTGTGAAAAAACGGATGGTGCTTCCACAACAGATGGAACAGTTACACTGCCAGCAAAAAGTGATAGTGGGGGTGGACGCAAACGAAAGCGGCATCTCTTCAACGCCATCCGAACACAGATGGAGTTCTACTTCGGCGATGCGAATCTGAGCAAGGATCGATTTCTGCGTAAATACGTTGAGCAGGATCCATGTAGGTAGAAACCCAGATTCATTGTTCCTTACCCCTAATATCGATTGCATTACATTGATTGCAGTTGTGCCGCTAGACATATTTCTTACGTTCAATAAGATAAAAGGTCTCACTCAAGATGTACAACAAATTTCGCGATCCCTGTCGAATTCACAAATACTCGAATTGGATGAGAGTGGGTTGAAGGTGCGTCGCAAAACAGCGCTACCAGTGCAACGCGATGTTAACGACAAGACGCTGTATGTTGAGGCGCTGCCGGCAACTGCCACACACGATTGGCTTAAGGAAGTATTCAGTCGATATGGCACAGTGGCTTACGTATCGCTGCCGCATTATCCGGGAACACGGAAGATCAAGGAGTTTGCGTTCATTGAGTTTGAGAAAAGCGCCTCCGTCGAGAAGGCTGTGAAGGCATTCTCGCAGATTCAGGGTGTGCTCTCGGTGGAGCATACAGATCCCGCTGAGTTGGCCAGTATACGCTCGTTTCAGCAGCAAAAGGGAAACGACAGTGCAGCGAAAGATTCCAAAGAAAAAGCAACAACAGCAACCAGACAGTTGGGAAAGCGGGAACGGGACAAGGAGGACGTACAGGAGTTGACAATTGCTGCCAAGCGTGTCAAGCCGGAGCCAGCGCAAGAGCTGAGCGAAGCATCAGCCCTTGAAACAACCGACACAGAGACAGACACGCAACCGAGTGAGACAGAGAATACCGCTGGCACTGAGAGAGCGGTCAAAGCGAAAAGACGTCGCAAGCAGAAGAAGAAACCGCTTGCAGATAAGCAGAGGCCCAATATCGAAGCTAGCGCCATGGAACTGAAAGTACTGCCCAAGACCAGCTGGTGTAGTCTCCGTAACAAGTACCTCAATCTGCAGCGGCGCATTGTAAGCGAGGCCAAGAGCAAATTGTGGTTCAACTCACAGCAGGGATATCAGTCTTCGGAGAAGAGAAACACTCAATTGCCGTTGCAGGCACAACAACAACAGTCCCATGTGGATAGCTCCAAGGGCAGCTGCAACAGCGGCGGCGGCACCAGCAGCGGTCACGAGGAAACCGAGCCGCTCAGCGACGTTGGCGACGCTGCGGAAGTTCCTGTGCCAACAAAGCGTAGAAAGCGTAACAAAACCGCCGGCGTCCATAAGATGAATATGAATTTCTATGGCGCAGGAGTTAGTGAGGCAGACGATAACAAACTGGCAGGACGAGCCGAAGATGCGGCCCAGGAGCGTTCGCCTTTGTTCAAATACGAGCCTGGACTTATTGTGGAGTGTACTCTCCATGAGGTTTGCAGCAATGTCAAAGAGTTCAAGGCGGACATGCGCCAATACACAGACATCAAGTATGTGGACATCAAGGAGGGCGATCAGGTGGCCCATCTGCGAATGGCGACGCCCAACGCTGCCGAGGATTTGCTGCGTCAGCTGAACTGTGCCGAAATGCAGCTGAAGGTCTTGCGCGGTCAGCCCGAGAAGCAATACTGGCACAAGATCGAACAGGATCGAGAGGCGAAACTAACCAAGAAAGTTCGTGTCCAACAGAAACGCGGTCGTGAAAAGGTCGCCAAGCTCCTGGCCACGCACATCAAGTTCGATGACGCAGACGATGAAGTGGCAGTGGCTGTGGCAGTGCCCAGTGTCGGTGGCAGCGCCATGAACAACAGCATGTTGACCTTGTCAGCTGATGCATCATAAACAGCTTAGTGTAAATTTGAAATTGAAATTGTAAAGATATTCGAAGTAGGATTAAAATTCTGTTTAAGCACAAAGTATGCTTATCTTCATAACTGGAGTTCTACATATTCAGCAAGCTTCGATATTGATGGGGCACTTCAGAGAGGATTCATATACGATTATAACATAGCATGTCCTATATTTAAGTCTTCTCTGAAATAAAATTGCGATACTTGGATCCGATAGGAATATTTCGAATGGCAATAAAATAAACAACTTACATCAATGTTTATTCAAAATAGTGCATTAATATATTACATACATATATTATTATGATTAGACAGTCTCTTAAACACTCCTTGCATTTATTTACAATATTTGTTTGCATTCCTTCGATGTCACATTCGGCTTAAATGTATTGGGTACTTTTGCTTAGGGATATGTTCCTAAATGTTAATTTAACGTTTCTTTAGAATGCAGTGATCAACTTAGATTTAAATTTGGCAAAACAAGGAGATAAATTCTATAACCGACAATAAAGGATACTGCAATTGATTAGTTTTTTATGAGTTACTACTTAATAGATGTCGCGAAGTTCAACCAGAATCCCCAAATTAATCTATATATAGAGCGAACCATCCGCGGGACCCAGATAATGCATGGATATGAGCAGCACATCGATGATTGTCCAGACACCGAGACCACCGAAACTAAACAGTTTGCCAATACCCTCCTGCCAGTGGCCCAGGTAAAAGCGATCGGCTCCAAAGCCACCTAAAGTAAGACTAATAAGGAGTGCGGTGCTCCATCGATAGCCCTGCGTCCAGTTGCAGCGCAAGTTGCGTGTGAACGAACGTAGACCCAGGCAGAGCACATCCTGGTGCACGGTACAGTTGGTACGATAGAACTTGTCCGATGCTGAGTTGCAATTGGCGTGTTGTTCACAGTTCTGTTGCCACAGCTCCGTTTGGTAACAGTATCGACAATTCATTTGCCGCTGGAACGTTCGCTCGCCCTGGCACTGCACATTGCCGGCAGCCTCGCACGTGATGTTTATATCGCGGCCGTAATGGCAGTTTAAATGGTTTTGAAAGTTGCAATTTATACACGGTAACGGCAGTCGCTCGCAGGGAGTCTCTTTGTCCATGGGGCATAACATATTAGTGGTGCTGTTGCCGTTGTTATTATCGCTGGCCGATGATGAGGACTTGGTGCCCATGCTTACCACTGCTGGCAGAAACACCTCATTCTCATTGTTATTATTGTTGTTACTGCCTCCCGCATTGCTATTGTCTTTACGCTGATCACTTTTGGCATCAGTGAGATCCATTTGATTGCCCCCACTTGCTGTTTCGCTGTTTTTAATGCCGGTCAACACGAATATTATAATCAGGGCTATCGCGGAACGCATGTTCACCACAATGCACTGCCGCTGGTGTCTCATTATAGAAATTTGTTAATCTTGTCTGGTTAGAATCTTCCAGTCGATCGTTCTTGCAATGCGAGTGTTGTTGATTTGTTATTTTCCGAATAGTGATGGGTAACACTAATCGTTTCAATGCCTTATCGATTATACTCATCTGTATATGTTATGCGACATCAATATATCGATAGTTGATGTCTATAGGAAAATTGCCAACAGAATAAATTTAAGAAATCCCAAAAAATATACTCGGTTATTATATATTCTTAATCATGTTGCTATAACTTCTATCAAATTCAATTTCTGGCTGCAAGTTTTTCTAGTTGCTTGTTGGTATTTAAATAAATTATCGTCTAAACAATAATCGATATAGATCGTTTTAGCAGGTGGTATTTTTTAGCATCGAATACTTTTCGTGCAATGCATCTATATAAATGTGAATTCAACGATTAGTTTTGAAATGTCAAAATCCGGGAAGAACACTGAAAAAACGTTGCGCGTGAAAGTCCGTCTGCACAATTTCGGCACACCATTTAACGGTACCTTCCCAGACATCAGCCGTCCCGAGGCGATTGGGTATTACTGCCTGAATGAGCAACGAGAGTATCAGGACGATGCAAGCAATGCATCATATTTGTATTTACCGCCCAAGAGTGCGTTCCCATTGGATCTCAACGCTGGTATCGAGCAAGTGCAGCGCAAGATCGCAGTATCCGACTACCATGCCATTCAGCAAATGTGTCACTACATCTATAACCATCAGGAGCTGTTGAGAGAGTCATCTGATGGCCTGAAACTACCCGCCGACTTTGTTACCTTTCGCGGCGGACTGCGCCAGATAATGTGCACGCCATATGAAAGACAAAACGATTATAGGCTGTTGGCAACGCGATTAAATGGCACCATCTACTTAAGCCGCGTGGAAACCGAGGAGCAGCGCATTGAACAAGAACAAATGACCCGCAGGCACATGGACATGTGTTCGTGGGGTTTCAAGTTCGAGCAGTACTGCACCACCTCACCACCGAACATGGCACCCGACACTAGTGGCCCGGTAAACGAGTCCAAGGAATTTGCCTGCGTCTATCGCTGTAAGCTGGACGGACTGCATTTGCTTTATGCCGCCGAAATGGACTGCATGAAGAGCGATGTGATGATGTAAGTACACAATTTAATTCCTATCCGATATCTATATTATGCTGTTCCCATCCTCTAGTGACCTGAACTCGCCCAAGCAACTGAATTCAGTTGAGTTCGTGGAGCTTAAGACAAGTGCTTGTGACATGAACCAAAAGCAAAAGCGAAGTTTCGACTTCTACAAGTCGCTTAATTGGTGGAGTCAGTCCTTCCTGGTCGGAATCAATACTATACTGGCCGGCTTACGTGATAACATTGGGCTATGCCATGAAATCAAGGAGTACAGCGTTAAGGAACTGCATCGCAATAAGCCATGGAATCCAGCCGCTACGTGCATATTTCTATCGAACTTTCTGCACGAGGTGAAGGCGCTAATGGAGCAAGTAAACGATTCTCATGCCATTGTCATGCTGGACTACAAGGCCCACAGAAGTCAAGTTCTATACACTGTGCTCGAAGCCGACAAAGAGGAGCCAATGCTGCCCGATTGGTATCGGCAGCTAATGCGTGGAAACACGCAATCCTAACCGTAGATTAGCAGATTAACGTATAGTGTACCATATATGCTTTTACTTTAATAATAATTTTATAATTTTAACGCATTCACTTAAGATCGTGTGTTTCCAGCAGCGGTACAAAGCTGTCCGCAGGCATTTTAGGTGCATAGATCGAATAGTCTGAGCTCGTGGGCTGTAAACTGGTAGTGGGACGTCGTCGGTCGGTGGCATTGGCACCTATCATGTGTGTGGATGCACTACAGCTTTCACGTTTCTCAATGACGCAGTCGAAAAAGCGTGACAGCTTCACCGCATCAGTAGTGCCTGCTGCTAGACTGCGAGTATCCCTGCAGTTTAGCCAAATCTCCTCGGCGCCACATTTATCGGCTGCATGGGATAGGGAGGGAGGAACAGATACAGTTACTAATGTATGCATATAGATCATAGCAGTGATGAAACTTACCAATACCGCCAGCCTTTTTAACAGCCGTCTTGGGTTGACGTCTCTCATCGATCAAATCTTGCTTGGTGCCCACCACAAGTATGGGTATTTGTGTGGCGCCTAGAAACTCCTCGAGATCGAAACCCATATGCTGATCCATACAAAAGGCAGGTGACGGCAGGGGTGACGGTGGCATTGAGGTGCCTCGACTTTTGTACGTATCTTTGCCCTCCTTATTCAAAATCTCGTACAGCCAGTCGAGCAGCTGTTCCTGCGATTTGCCGTTGGTCAGATCGTGCACTAGTATGACACCATGTATGCCCGTGTAGAAGACATTGCGTGTATTCTTGTGACTCAGGGAACCGCCAATATCAAAAAGTTCAACGAAATAGGGACACTGGCGCACGGTACCCTCCTTGAACTCATGGATTTTCACCTGTATATTACACCCGACTGTCCAGCCCGGGCGTATCAGTGATTCATTGTGCGCAATCAGGTGCGTTAAGCAGGTCTTTCCCACGCCTGTACAGGAGAGATCCAATTACCGTTAAATATGCGTGCCAATTGTATGTAATTCTATCCTACCTGAATCGCCGACAATAACGATGCGTACACGATTATTCATGGTATGCAGTTGCGTGGCATAAACAGAAGTTACTTAAAATATTGTTTTGCTAGATATTGGTGTATTGTTTACATTGTGCGAACATATGTTATTAACATCGATAACTTGCCGAAATCATACTTGTACAGTAATCGAAAATCGATTACAAGATTCTTTTTCAACAGGTTGTTGTGCCGCCCTGTTAGGTTCGTTTAGTTGATAACATCACTTCGTCGCGGTATATAGTACACGGTGTTCGTAAAATATTCGTGCTTGATACTTAAAGTAATTAAAAATTTATACGGTTTTCTTTTTTGCATACACGACTTAAAACATGTGTTTCATGTCCCAGGGATTTCATCATACGACTTACTAGCCCTTAATCAATATTTAAAGCAAACGTGAAATTAACATATGCATTCTGAATATATCTTGAGACCCATAGATAACATAAGAACATATAGATAGATACAGATGCATATGCAGAATACATAAGTATACGAATACTTATGTACATATAACAATTGGAACATTTCCTTTGTTTTTTCTTGAACCCATTTATCGTTACTGAGACACATATGTACATACATATGTATCCATGTCTGTGCTATATATGTAAATAACAGTGGTCTGCGTGTAAGATACATATTTATGCTTGTGTGTAATTACTCTTGCTTGCAACATGCAACCAACTGTTGATTTGCGGTCGCCTGTCACTGAAGAGCGAAAAGAACCTCTTACAAGAGTTTACGTATTTTAGTCATACGTGTATAATTAGGCACGTACATACACAAATACATATATATGTATCTGTATCAACATCCATATTCAAATGTGGATAGTCTTTAAGATGAATCATCGCAGAGCCCGCAGAATGAGTGTAACTTGTGGAAGCATTTTCCTAACATCTATTCTTTGACTTCCAATCATCGCAATTTCCGTATAATTTTGAAATAATGAGCACCCACACACGCACACAAATATATGTGTATATATATCTAGATATAACGATGCGTAATGTTGGGATATTTGCTAACTCCAGATGACCTTATGCTTTCTACGCATGTCAATAAGGAAAACATTGTTTATACAACCAACACCCCGAAGTCGGCCTTGGTAGACAACGTGGCTACTGTAGGTGACTCATTCGTAACTAAGCCAGACTCATAAGGTTTGGGGAATTTCGAAATATTTATGCACACTCACTGCTCCATAGATACAAGCTGTGTGTGTGCCTGTGCCCAAGTAAACAATTTTCATTGTACAGTGCGGGTCTAATTATATTAATTGGTATTGCTTATAATAAGGGCAACCTGATTATCGTGATAGCCTACAATATCCATATAGTATTTGATATTGTCGAAACATGCCACAGCAGCCATGTGATTCTGCGACTTGTTCCTGCGCATGTAGCTTATCAAACACCCCTTATCAATACCATATTTATTATTTTATGAAATTGCACCCAAAACCTTATCCATTATTTTGGTATTTCTTTTTGTTTTCCAGTTTAGAATCTCACGGGAATACCCTCAACCAAAGTAATCTCAAAGAAACCATACAAAATGTATCCATACGTAAGTAAAATTTTGATTTTCAAACTCAATTTGCATCAACCGAAACGAACACAAGACCCTGACACTTATTAAATGTACAAAGTAGATTACCAGAAGACTATATATATACAGTTTTCAGAGAATTCTCACATTATCCATACAGTAAAATAGGAATGCAATAGGAATGTTCGCAAAATTTTCATTCATTTCGATTTCGTTCTACATTTGTTTATAATTTTGTTGAGAGTGAGAGAGAGAGAGGGAGAGTTTCTCAAGACTTTGGCATAGTTAGTAGAAAGTGCTGCAAGTTGCGTTGGCTCCATCAAGGGAACACGTACAACATATACCACCTACAGAGACGGAGATGTTCCAAGTGCTTTTGCACACTGAATGTGTATTTTCGACTTTTATAGGGTCCCGGAATGCCACATCAACAAGCCAATAATGAGCAGCCCAAAGTGCCGTTCGGAGTTGGTTGGGGATCTGCGGCGATGCAGCAAAATGCTGGCCATCCAGCACCATACCCACCGTCCTCATCACACGGTCCATCCCATGGCCAACAGCAATTCCAACAATATCCAAACCAGCACGCAGGCGCCGGCGCTGCACCTTATCCAATGCATGGCTCGCCATATCCCCCCACATCGTCGCCGTACCCAGTAACCAGTCCAGCCAATGCCAATGCCTACTCGTCACCATACCCAACTCATTATGCACACCATCAAGCTCCCAGTCATGGAGTTCAAGTCTTGCCGCCACAATTCAATCACCATGAGAATCCCTCCTATCCCCCAGCGACTGGGGGATACCCGCCACAGCCGGCCTTTGGCTCTAGCTCGGGTCACCATGGTCACCAAGGTCACCAAAGTCATGGTCACGGCCATGGTCATGGTCATGGGTATGGACAGGGGCATGGACAGGGGCATGGGTATGGTCAAATGCATGCACAGCAGTCGCTCAACCAAATCTTTACGGCCCACAAAGAGGTTTGTCAATAACTCTTCTATGTATATTGCGCCAGAAACATACTTTCTTTGTTCTTTCCCACCCCTTTTAAACTGAAGTGAACTATGTATAGAATATATACTCGTACATACGTATACAAACATACTCAAGCTATGTATGGTATAAATTTAATAATTTCCAAAATGTTACGAAATTAGTCTTCAGTTTTCTCTTATGTTATTTTGGAAGAGAACGTTTTCTTCATATGAAAGATTATAGATATATGTGAATATATATTATATGATATATGAACATTGCCTTAACTATTTGTATTTATTTGATACTCTATTCTTTTAGGGCACTCCCACCTTGGTCCCGGCTCCAGGATTCGATCCTGTGAAAGATGCTCACAACTTGCGCAAAGCAATGAAGGGATTTGGAACAGATGAGGATAAGCTTATCGAGATCATCTGTGGCCGCAACAACGAACAGCGCCAGGAGATACAGCGCCAGTATAAGACTCACTTTGGCAAGGATCTTATCGAGGATATCAAGTCGGAGACGAGCGGCAACTTCGAGAAGCTGCTCGTCGGTCTGCTCCGTCCAATTGTGGATTACTATTGTGCTGAATTGAACGACGCCATGGCCGGTCTGGGCACTGATGAGGAGGTGCTCATCGAAATTCTCTGCACGCTCTCAAACGTGGAGATTCATACGATTAAGAATCAATATTTGCGCTGTAAGTTGCAACCGGAATATGATCCTGGTTCGGAATCAATTAAATCTGTATCTTATATCTTCTGTATAGTGTACGGCGCCCATTTGGAGTCTGAGCTTAAGTCAGAGACGTCGGGCAACTTCAAGCGACTGCTCACTTCGTTGTGCACAGCGGCACGTGATGAGAGCGGACGCATTGATCCCAACAATGCCAAACAGGATGCCAGGGAATTGCTGAAGGCTGGCGAACTACGCGTCGGCACCGACGAGAGCATGTTCAACATGATACTGTGCCAAAGAAACTATCAACAGCTGAAGCTGGTAAGTTCCTCCCCCCCCACATCTTGAAGTGATTGTTAGCATCGAGATCTTTGTAGATATTCCAAGAGTACGAGAGCATGACTGGCCACTCTCTGGAGAAGGCAATCAAAAAGGAGTTCTCTGGGGACATTATGGAGGGTCTCATTGCCATCTACAGGTGCGTGACCAACAAGGCCGAATACTTTGCCTCGCGCTTGCACAAATCCATGGCCGGCATTGGCACTAACGATAAACAATTGATTCGTGTGATTATCACGCGCTGTGAGGTGAGTTCTGAGGTTCCACGATTCCAAATTTGAACTTTTCCAACTTGAAATTGTCTCGATTCACAGATCGATATGGGAGACATTAAAGTGGCTTTCGAACGCTTGTATGGTAAATCGTTGAAGAGCTGGATCAAGGTTAGTATTCCTAGGGATCTTATAGTATATACCATATATATGAAACTTGATAGGTATTCTTTAGTTAAACTTCTTAAGGTTTAATTTGAAAGAAGAAAATAAAAAAAACTTCAATTGACGAAATATCTTGAGTGTATCTTGAGTATATCTTGAGCTTATTTTCTGTGACTACGGAATCTTTAAGATTTAATGCCATATAAAGTAATGTTTCTATAGCTGCAGTTAAATATATAAGAACCACAGATACAGATATAAACATAAACCCTAATAATATGTATTTCACTTTTCTGTGATTCACAGGGCGATACTTCCGGTCACTACAAACACGCCCTGTATGCGCTGGTGGGAGAGCAACGTTCGTCTTAAAATTTGTAACCACAAAACAAACGATAAAATGTTTCGCATATTTTTTATTATAATTTAAATATAAAAGATGATTTAAGTACCTCTATGAGGAATTGTGTAAAAAGGAAACAAACAACACAAAGAAAACAAAACAACAACAAAAACATCCCAAGTGCACAAAATACAAAAATTCTCGATTGAAAAAACTTAAAAACTGTGCCTCAACGAAACTCGAAAGCTTATGCAAATGCATTTAACTATTTTAATGACGAAACTATTTGGACTATTATACCATAATACTACACGTATATGTATTTGTATGTTTCTATTGTACTTTTTACCATTAGCATTATATCTGTGCTTGAACAACTCTTTTGGATATTGAAACGTGTCAATTTACACAGATTGGTTAAGGGTTCCGGACTCCTACACACGATCTACCTACCTACCTATCTACCTACCTACCTACATTGTTAACACTGCTCGTTCGCATTTTAAATATATCTCAATGTATTTTAATAAACGTTCCACATGGCATTTCCTGGGCTGCTGCTCTTTATTAAGGCTGGCTGGCTGGAATCTTATATTTCTATAGTAACATATATATATATATATATATAGATATATATTCTAGCTTGATCATTTCACGACGCGAACCTCGACGAAGAGGGAATCGTTTCGCAGATAATTTCGGCTGGTTATCACCTTGTGGGGTATGTGGAAGTATTGATTGGTCTGTATGTAATCGTCGCTCTTCTTGCGCACATAGATCGATTTGACATAGTCCTGTGCATCCTGTGGCACCGTACACTGATCCCGTATAATGATCTCGGCCTGCAGGCGACAGGGCCAGTTCAGCAGTGGATCGTACTCGCCCGAGAGCACGTTGAGGCAGGCAATCAAGTTGCGTCCTTTCCACGTGCCTTTGCCATTCAAATAGATGTCCAGCTGAAGTGAATCGGATATCATGGCAGATATACTTGTATGTATCTAGATATAGTAGATCAGTCACTACTTACTCGCAGCGCATAACCGAATGCCTTGTTGGAGAACATGGCGCTGTGCAGAATCGTGTCGTACTGCTTGGCCTCCTCCAGCTTCTTCGAGTAGTCCTTGATGCGCCAAATTAAATGGCCTGAAGGAATAATAAAATAGTATACTGGGATCATTCATTGCTATAGATACTACTCTACTACCTCTGATATTCTGCACGCTAGCGATTCGTTGCTGCATGGCCAATTGGTTCTCGATGTCGGCAATGCTCTGCAGCGTTTGGTGCACCGTTTTGTCGAGTCCTTCGATGATGTTGTGCAACTTGTCGATCCTCTCCTCAGCCTCGCAGACAATACTCTTCACATTCTTCACCTCGTAGTCGAGTGTGGCCTGTTTCGAGGTGGCAAAGTCACCATTGCCATTGCCGTTGCTGGTGATCAGCTTCGTCTTGAGGTCCTCATTGATCTCCTGCAGAAACTGCTCGATCTGTACAAACTTATCTCTAAGTTGTGCGAAATATGTTTTAATTTTCAATAGGAGATAGGATAAAAGCCAGAATGAAAAACCTTTCGTTCGTCATATTCAGATATAAAACCTTTACTCTTCTTGGTTCTTATCTCCTGAATATATCCTGAAGGATATCAACATAAGAGTAAATCTGCTTGAATATTTGCGCTGTAAACTACTCAACAACACTGATATACCCACAGCAAGGGTATAGAAATGTTATCTTGCTCGTTCGCTTATGTCGTAAATTTTGAGTTATAAATATGTCAAAACTATGAATCGACCTAAAGTTGCACATTCTTCAGTTTACTCCCCCTTCTGCTGCTGCCACTCACCGATTTAATCGTTCATTTTCGAAGACAATTTCCTCCAGCTTCATGATATTATCATTAAGTTGATTCTGATGGAAACTGACATCGCCGGAGAGCTGATTGATGTGCTGCTGCATGTCGTCCAGCTTCGATTCCACTTGATCCTTCAGCGACTACACACACATACCAATTAATTACAGGGTATCCCTTGTGATTGGTGCATCACTCACCTGCGTCAGGTTGCAGCAGTACTGAAAATCTCCCTGAGTTTGATCTATGGCATATTCACGTTGCGCTGTCTCCGCCCCCAGCAGTCGTCGCAGCTCGGCCAGGCACTCGTCCGTGTCGCGTGTCCAGTCCTCCACCACCTGGTTGTGCTTACGTATATTGCCCACATCTGTGATCAGATGCAGACGCTGACGGATTTCCTCATTCAGCACCGATCGTATGGTGGCTATATCCTGTTCCAGCACCTGCACCCGATGCGGATCCTGTTGCAGGTGCTGCTGCTGCTGGTGCTGATCGAGACGCTCCATGCTGACGCTCAGGCGCTGCTGCTGCTGCTTGCTGCGCGGACACTCCTTGAGGTGGGAGCGCATGCGGATGCGTGGCACAAAGACGTTGCAGCTATTGGGGCATTCCTCCAGCACCTGACCGCAGTGTATGAGGTGTTCCTGTGGGGCAAACGATTAGCAACTACAACCACAAGTCACTCAACCCAATTGAGACCCACCGTGAAGGTTTGCGCGTCGAACCATTCGTTGCAGAACAAACACGACGATTTCTCATACTTGATGATTGTTGTTGATTTTGCTTGTTGTTGTTGCTGCTGCTGCTGTTGTTGTTGTTGTGTTGCAGCAGGTGATGCCTGCTGTTGTTGCTGTTGTTGTTGTTGGCCAGCTCTAGGGAGCGACATTCTGGAGCAGGAAGCCAAACTATCCGTCAAACCGAATTTGCCGTTACGTTGCCCGCCTCTAAACGCACTAAAAACGGCCAAAAAAGAATTGTGAAAAATAACAGAAATATGATTAAGAGTTTCCCCATACATAGATATACTATACACATACACACACACACACACAAGCTATAACAATGTGCTGTGCAATACTGATAGGGAACTGCGCTTGTGTGTGGGGCCCCCATCCATGAGTCGTCGTCGCGTACTACGAGGCGTCCCTGAAACGCCAAGCTGCCTAAAGGCTGCACACACACACCACCACACACACTACCACACACACACAGAATATATGTATATACTAAATTTAGTCTTAACGCGGCAACTTGTTAATAACACGTCGGATCAGGCGAGCGAACTGCGAAGCTTTGCTACGCACACAACCTGACGCAGTCTGTGTGCGTGTGTGTGTGTCAGTGTATTGGTGAGATATCATTATCAATGGAAATAACTGTACAATCAAAATATTTTGGTATTGCAACAGTGGGGAAGTATTACAACAAAGGAAGAGATAACATTGCGATTGCCAGCGCCAGAATGGGTCAATGCGAAGCACAATTGCCCTACAGGTGCCCAGAGGTAAACAGGGCACCAAATAATACCCTGCAGCTCCGTGCGTATGCGTGCGGTATGCCAGACTAAAGGTCGAACTTAAGTAAGGTGGACAAGTCTGTGATATACGATTAACCCTATAAAACTGATACTTATCTATCTATGTATATCTGACATTAAAGTTAGAAACTTCTATGCGATTTACAATTATATATATATATATATATATATATATATATATATATGCACACATAGATATAATATATATATATGTTTGTTACACTTACCTTTAGAATATATCTTTAAAAGTTTGGACTTCATGTATTATTTGTACAATATCATATCATACAATATAATGAATTCATAATATAATTAACCATATCATATTAAGCATATTTCCCTTTCTTAAGCTCACAGATATTATGATCAACCGAAAATCATTTTTTTTTACTTTTCAAGTCTCCCGTCAAATTTTAAGAATCAAGTTCTATGGATCTAAAGTCGCAGACGAACCCATTAACGCTGCCCACGAATTGCAGAGCACGCTTATCATCTGTTGATAGTTCCAACACTCACACACACACACACACACACACGTATGTACATGTCTATGAGGCCCAATTCATTTTCAGTACCGCCCCCCGATTGAAATAATGAGATTGTCAGAACTCTTCCAACTAGAGCACAAAGAAATGAATGAAAAACCAAGCAAAATGTTTAACAAACAATAGTTTTTTCTTAAAAAAAAACAAAAAAAAATACATATTTACAGTAAGTGTAGGACAAAAATAAATAAATAAACCGTATAAAAATGATGAGCTTAGATTAAGCATTATAAGTAGGTCGACTCGAACTTCTTGCGCATCTCGATTTTCCGCTGTTTGCCTGGGAAAATGCTAAAGCTCTTGATATTCAGGGCCCGCTTGAGCATGCGCAGCGTAAAGTCGGGCAGCAGACAGGCCACAGTCACCAATAGGATATACAGCCAGACGGGCAACGAGGCCAGCAACTTGTTGTATGCCCAATAGATGTCCGTATCGTAGTCTCTGCAAAGAAAGCCAAATGAGTCATCATGGACAAACATGAGTGAACCCCAAAGCAAACTCACAGATTGATAACGTTGTAGATGACAGTTGTGCCCATAAATGCAAGTATGGATAGTACCAGGGTTGCAATGTACCAGTACGACAGGTACATGGACTCCAGCCAGAGCTTTAGGTTCGCAATGATCACCACAGCCCAGATGAGCAGCGTGCCAAAGCAGGAGAACGCCGCCGTCTGGCCGCCATTGAGGATCACATTGTTGAACGAGAAGATGCAGTAGGCGAAGTAGAAGATTATGACCGAATGGTAGATGCCGAATATCGTCCACATGAGGAAATAGGGCCAGTGCAGCTGCTTGTTGTCCGTGTTCTTTTTGTACAGTTTTGGGTTTCTAATGAAGGGTGGGGAAAAAAGAACTTGATTATGTCTAACTAAACTATGGGGGGTTATTGAATTCAGAGCATACAAAATATATATTCATGATCAGTCAGAGAAGATTAACAAGTATTTGATTAAAATCTAAAGGAGATAAGGATCTGAAGGTTCTAGGGATGTGATGATATCTTAAATGCATAGTGGGGGTTTTGCATTGAGAGTATAGACTATATATTCATGAACAATCAGACAAGATTATCAGATATGCCTAGTTACCAACTGTGCATACTTTAAATATGATTGAAGGTTCTAGGGACTAGTGGGGTTATTGAATTTAAAGTATAAAATATATATTTATGTTCAGTCAGAAAAGATTAACAAGTATTTGATTGAAATTTAAAGGAGATAAGGATCTGAAGGTTCTAGGGATATGATAATATCTTAAATGCATAGTGGGGGTTTTACATTGAGAGTATACACTATATATTCATGATCAATCAGAGAAGATTATCAGATATGCCTAGTTACCAAGCATGCATACTTCAAAATATGAGTGAAATCTAAAATAGATAAGGATCTGAAGGTTCTAGGGACTTAGATGTATAGTGGGGTTATTGAATTCAGAGTATAAAATATATATTCATGATCAGTCAGAGAAGATTAACAAGTATTTGATTGTAAACTGCAAATAAGGATCTGAAGGTTCTAGGAATATGATGATATATTATATGTTTAGGGAGGGTATTGAATTGAGAGTATACACCATATATTCATGATCAATCAGAGAAGTTTATAAATATGCCTAGTCACCAAGTATTCATACTTTAAATATGATTGAAACCTAAAGGAGATACGGATTTGAAGGTTCTCGGGACTTGATGATATCTTAAATGCATAGTGGCGGTATTGAATTCAGAGTATACACTATATATTCATGATCAATCAGAGAAGATTATGCCTAGTTACCAAGCATGCATACTTCGAATATGATTGAAATCTAAAGGAGTCAAGGATCTAAAGGTTCTAGGGACTTGGATCTATAGTGGGGGGTATTGAATTCAGAGTATAAAATATATATTCATGTTCAGTCAGAGAAGATTAACAAGTATTTGATAGAAATCTAAATGAAATAAGAATCTAAAGGATAAACTGCAAAGTACAAATAAGTTATGCCTGATTATGGTACTACGAAGATTGTCAGAGATCATGATATATAATACGCGTATTTATGTTTGGGCACTTACTTCATGAGGACCTCCTCGGTGTAGGGCTTCTCAGTGAGCGCGATGAACAGGATGGGCAGCGATGTGTAGATCACATTGTAGAGGGTCAGGAAGAGCGAGTCATAGATGGAGGAGGAGGAGAAGAGCGTGTGGAACTGGAAGAGGAACATGATGCCCATGAACAGAATGTTCTTGTAGAAGAAGTAGAGCACCAGGAAGCACAGTCGCACACTGTGGTAGTGGCCATGCACGAGCAACAGTCGCTTCAGCATGCAGAACTTGGCAAAGGCGAAGTCGGCACAGCGTGCGGCCTGACGACCCTCGCGTCCCATGATGCCGATGCCGACATGCGCCTCCTGGATCATGGACACATCGTTGGCACCGTCACCAATGGCGGCCGTGTTGTAGTTCTCATTGGACGACTTGATCAGAGCAACCACTTCGCTCTTCTGCAGCGGACTTAACCGACAGCAGAGCACGGCAGTGCACTTGACCGCCACGTCGCGGAACTCTTTGGGCATCTCGGCAAGGGCGACGCCCAGGCTGGCGCCGTCAATGAGTAGCGCACACTCGCGTCCAATGCCAAAGACTATTTCGCGATCCAGCGTGTTCATGTGCACCTCCAGATCGTCGCGGCTCTTGCAGTCGAGTATGATGTACCGCTTGGCATCCGGCGGTATGTGACCGCAGGAGAGAGCGATGTTCAGCGCCGTCTCCACCTTGTCGCCGGTTAGCACCCAAATCTTGATGCCGGCTGCCTGCAGGGAGACCAGCGTGTCAGCCACATCGTCCTGCAGCGCATCCTCCACAGCCGTGGCGCCCAGCAAGTCCAACTCTGTTAAGGAATATTCAAAGACAATCTTGAGTTCTTGCTTGAGCTCTACCAGATTTGTTTACCCACCACTTTCAATCTTGGAGTAGCACTCCTCGCTGAGCTGCTTGCGATTCTCCAGCGAGCTATTGGCCTGCGCCAGCGAGGTGACAAACTCCTGGTACTCGGACTCGGGTATCTCGCGCCTGGCTATGGCCAGCGTGCGCAGGCCCAGGCGGGCAAAGTCGCTGATGTGGCCGTCGGTCTGGGTGACCATGCCGGCAGAGCTATTGGCGCACAGGGGGAACACATAGCTCTCGGCTCCCTTGGTGTAGATCCACTTCTTGCCCGCCGCGTCGCGCACAATGACGCTCATGCGCTTGCGGTCCGAGGTGAACTCCAGCACGTGCAGCCGCTGGAAGCAATCCTCGCGTGGCTTGCTGCCAATGAAGGGACGCTTGTAGTCCAGATGTGGTGGCACAATGCGCACGCGCAGCACTTCATCGTCGTCGCCAGTGTAGACGAATCCCAGATTTGCGCACGCCTCCACCAGCGCCTTCTCGTCCGGACTGGAGGCCTGATAGTCCAGCAAACTAAGGCAAGAAAGAGAGGGAGAGAGAGAGAGAGAGAGGCAACCATTGAGTACTCATTGAGCAGTTGCCCAGCTGGCAATCTTGCTTACCAAATTGTCTGTTCGATTTCGTGCTTGCGCCGCTGCGACTCGGCGCGGATGAGCATCGTCGGCTGGCGTGTGAAGGTGGGCGCGGCATAGGACTCGCGCGACGAATTGCTGCCGGCACGGAAGAGCACGCTGCCGGGCAATATGGGTGGCGACATGCTGCCCACGGGATGGGAGAGGTACGCATTGGGTGCGCCATAGGAGTGGGCACGACGATGGCCCAAGGCAGCGGCGGTGGCACTGTGCGCCTCCTCGAACTGCGGCAGATCCCGCTCGGAGGTGGAGCGCTGGAACTGCAGCGATATGGGGCGCATTATCGCTGGACTCTGCAGGCCCGAGGAGGAGGAGGAGCCACCGTTCTGTGGTGTTGCGCTGCCACTCGCATCTGCCGACGCGGTCGCAATGTGCACCTTGTTGGAGCGCGCAAAGTTCGGACTACGCTTGACCACCTGCGGCCGCTTGCGTCGCTCCACCTTGGGGCTGTCGTGGGAGAGCAGCAGCGGATTCACGTCGGACGAGGTGGCGGGCGCATTGCTGCCATTCGGATGCGTCGACAGCGACGTCTCGATGGTGTGGCTCACATTGAGCTCGCTGTTCTGACTAGAGTTGTGGCTCTCCTCGGTGATGTCCGATATGGAGTACATCTCGGGTGGGCCCGACTTGTTTGTCTCCGGCTTGGCGGCCTCGCCCGCTGCGGGCTCTTGCTCCGGCGTGACGCTCGCCGCCACCTGCACCGTATGGCAGATTGTCAGTGCCTGGAAGAAGTTCTTCTCATCCAGCTGCAAATGGAAACGATTAGCTTCTCAGTCGGGAGGGGGGTGGGGGGTGGGGGTAGGAATCTCTTGAACTCACTGTAAACTTGTTGATGTCCGTCAACGCTTTGGTCTCCGCATGCTCCAGTCGCGTCTTCTTGTACGTGAACTTGTTGCCAGCAATCGAGCACTGCTGGAAGTTCATCTCGTTCTTGGTCAGGGTGCCCGTCTTGTCCGAGAAGAGTATGTTGATCTGGCCGAGCTCCTCGTTGAGGTTGGACGTGTTCACCACGCACTGCTGGTCCGTCTCCTTCTCGTACAGCTCCATGTCCCACTCCATGAACATGCTGCCAATGACCCGCTGCAGCTCGATGGTCACGTACAGCGAGATGGGTATCAAGTAGTTGAAAAGTATCAGGAACGAGAGGTAATCCTGCAGGAACTGCTTCACAGTGTAGCTGTCCGTCGGGGGTCCCAGGTACGTCAGCTTCGGTATCACAAAGAGTTCGTTGTAGCTGCCCAGCAGAAGAAGAACAAGTTGGGATTAGGCTCCACTCTATGGTAGCCAGGCGCATGGTCCACTCACCGTTTGAGGAAATAGAGCAGCGTGACTATGACGATCAGCACAACAAGTATGAAGATGAGGAATCGATTCACATAGGTCTCGCTGGAGGCGGTCTTGTTGCGGGTGAGGCGACTGTTGAGCTGCAGCTTTGTGGTCATGCCCGTGTAGATGGCACAGCCGATGACGACCTCTGTGTTCTTGACCCGCGATCCACGCAGCAACACATTCTCAGCGGACAGCGGCAGCACACGCCCCTCGCCGCCAGCCAGCTCGATCTTGCCATTGAAGCTGTACAGATCCGTGCCAGGAGTTTCGCACTCAATGACGCCCAGCTTGTGCATCTCCTCGATGGGCACCGAGGGCAGGTCACGCGGCACCAGCAGCGTCTTCAGATTCGACTCGCCATCCAAGTTGGCCGTCGTTATGAAGCACTTGCCGTGCGGATCTGTGGAACGCAGCAGCACCAGATCGCAGGGCACATCACAGTCACGCTCCACCACAATCAGATCGCCCGGCGCCACATTCTGCGACTGTATGACCGCCTCGACGCCGTTCTTAATGATGGTAACTGTGGAAGGAGAATTAGTTCCAGTTGATCTCATTTGTGGAGCTAACGCTGCCACCTACCCGGAGATCGGTTGACCACATTATCAGTTCTATAGCGCAATATGTCTTCATATCCCTGTTTGGCAGCTGTGACAGCGATCACGAATACGAGGGGCAGCAGGGAGGTCATTGGCGAGACTGGACTTTCTACAGAGAGCCAGAGAGAGAGAGAGAGAGGGAGAGATCAGTTGTCGATCAGTTGTCGATTGTGATCGAGAGTGTTACCAATTAAGAGCGAAACTATCGTCATCACCAGGAAGTAAAAGTTCGCTATGCGCCGAAACTGTTCCAGCAGATTCTGCGGCAGAAATGTTATCAATGTGTACTTTGTGGACTTGATGCGATTTTGATTCTTTGGCTTCTTCTTCTTCGTGCCCTCCTCGGGGCCTCCAATCTTAATTTGCAGCCAGTCATTTATAGTGCTGACTCTGGAACCCTAGAGAAACGATAAGGTATTTCCATATCTGCTTATTGTAATTGAAATTCAAACTTGTGAATGAATGCAGATTGCAGTTTGTGACGTTAGAAATATTCTATGACAGAGTTAAGTGTTGAAGAAAAATGTAGAATTGTATAATCAGGCACTCGTATATCTAAAGTGCTTATTGCCTTCCATATGTGCTTGGTCAATTCTTTATAAATATTCTTATTTCATGGTGATTTATTTGAAAACTAAGTGCAGCAAGTCTACAGCGCTGCAGTGCACTTGAGATAAGGTTTTCTGCATATTAAAGACATTCATCTGAGAAGAAAACCAGCATATTTTAACTATTTATCAGCTGTCCAATTATCTTGGGCTTATAAATGTTTGTTTAAGGAAATTCCGAGTCTTATTTTTGTTCGAAAACAATCAATATACGAGGTGTGTTCAAAAAGTATTGCGAAGAATCGGCGAGCACGCAAAACACTTATAATCTTTATGCCTCTCACAACCAAACAAAAAATGCTATGCACTTGAAACTTGGTACAGATGTTCGCGAAGAGTGCACCAACATAACAAAACAAAAAAAAAATAAATTCAAAATTCGCGTTACTTTTTGAACACACCTCGTATAACATGTTTTTTCAAGTACCACAAAAAGTCGCCCTAGTGCACTTGAGAAAAGGTTTCCTGCATATTCAAGACATTCGTCTTTTAAAGATTAGAGTCTATTGATCAGTTTTCTACAAGTTATTTATTAGTATGGTTGGTTGACATGTACTGCGACCTTGTAGATCTATTGAACTAGAGCTCCCTAAGTTCTAAGGATATACCATACATAATTGTGCCTGAAGTGGTCGACCTTATTTCGTTTATTTCGAGAAGGTGCTTGCCTAACGATACACTTCTCTTAAGAGCCTATGCCGGACATACGAGGTGTGTTCAAAAGTATTGCGAAGAATCGTCGAGCACGCAAAACACTTTTATCTTTACGCCTCTCAAAACCAAACAAAAAATGCTATACACTTGAAACTTGGTACAGATGTTCGGGAAGAGTGCACCAACATAATAATACAAAAAATTTAAATTCAAAATTCGCGTTTCTCTTTGAACACATCTCGTATGACATGTTTTTTTCAAGTACGACAAGCAGTCGCCCTAGTGCACTTGAGAAAAGGTTTTCTTCATATTCAAGACATTCGTCTTATAAAGATTAGAGTCTATTGATCAGTTTTCTACATGTTCTTTATTAGTATGGGTGGTTGACATGTACTGCGACCTTGTAGATCTATTGAACTAGAGCTCCCTAAGTTCTAAGGATATCCATAATTTTGCCCGAAGTGGTCGACCTTATTTTGTTCAAGTCAAGAAGGTGCTTGCCTAACGATACACTTCTTTTAAGAGCCAATGCCGGATATACGAGGTGTGTTCAAAAAGTATCGCGAATTTTCAATTTTCGTACTGTCCGTAAGTGTTCCAGATTCTCAGACTCTAACTGAAAGAATCTGCATAGCTCCTTACGCACTATTTCTATTGTAGTTTGCTAAGGTGTAGCCTACAATGTCCTGTAAGTTTATGGCTGTGAGGTTTATCATTGGGCTCTGACAAGTTCTTTTAGCACTTGGAATATGTTCTTTCTTATTACATAAGTAGATGTTTGTGTATGGTAAATCAAAGTCGTGTAAATATTAATGATTTTCTTACAAGTTCTGCTACAGTTTGTATGCAACACACACGCTGTGACTTAAAGCAATGCTTGACATCTATTCTCAAAGATCGGTTTGTGTTTGGTCAGCGGGTTAATGGGGTTAATCAATACAGATGTGTCTATGTACGAGACGAGTATGTACATTTCGAGTGTGTCGAGTGTGTCGAGTGCGTGGGGCAGGCGCAGGGGTAATTCGCTCGTGTGCGAGAGGGGGATAGATCAAGTTGGGGGTACGATTGTGTCACGCACCTTACGCTGCTTCCATAGGAATGTCTCCTTGAGATAGAACTGCGGCTCTGACGGCTCTGCCGTCCAGAGTGGCGTCTGATGATATCGACCCAGATGATTAATGCGCCGAAATCCGCTGAGATAGTCATGGCCAAAGAAATTCATTGTCTAACATCAGGCCGATATTCAGTGACAGATCAACGATCGTTACGCTCGCATTTAACTGGTGCATGTGCATCTTCTCAATGAGGGGAATACGTTTCTACATATATTTGAGGGGGGTGTGGGAGGTAGAACGATCTCTAACGAGTGCGATTGGAAGTCAGCTTCAGGTTCAGCTTCAGTTTCAGTTTCATCTGGCGACGGCACCTTTGAACATCCGATGCCGATGCCGATGCCGATGCCGATGCCGTTGGCGATGATGATGATTTATTTTCTCCACTTGTTGTTTGTTGTTTGCATGTATATCACAGGTATATATATAGTATATATGTACATATGGTACATCTGCACACACGATACGTGTGACCGGGCGTCGGTTAAGACGAGTATTTGGCTTTTTCTCTCAACACATTAAAAGGTATAACCTTAAAACGATGTTAAGTGGGTAATTTTAACACTTCAATTGAACAGTTCTGTGAGCACACACACACACACACACACACACACACACACACACTAGCGAGTGTAAACAATATAGGGTATATATGCATATGGTTATTACTGCTGTATTGTATTGTATATCGGTGCGTGGAATTTGTTTTTCGCATTTACATGACTTTAGATGCTTTAGAGCTTTACACGAATCTCGCTGTGACGTCGGTTCTCAATCACGTAATGGCTTAACGATCTTCGCAATGCTTGAAGATCTTAGTTCCATATTCTTCTGTGCATGCCAACCAACACAAAGTGTTCGTTAGATTGATTTTTGCATCACACCGGGACACGTTCGCAATAAATCAGTGAGATTCTGATTCGATTGGCGATCGCTGAGCGACGCGCAGATGGCGCAGACAAACTACTGAATACTCTATATAGGCGCGACACTCCACACTCGACCGATAGACAATTCGCCTGGTCACACGATGTGCGCAACTTGAAGCCCGTTCTCGCACTGAGAATACGATCTGCATATTCATTTCGATCTCGATCTCGATCTCCAAACTCGGCACAGCTGACGAGGCGCCAACAAAAGATAGTCGTGAAAGCTCCAGCTACCTCTACGTCTCTACTACTACTACTACTACCACCATTGGCGATTCAGCGACAGCACAATTAGTAGAGCTCGTAGTGCCCGATCGCTCGTTCTTCTCCAGTTATGCGATGCGAGTTATGAGTTCAAAGTGCAGGCTTAATTTGCCAGTTCGTCAAATTCGTCGATATTTCACTGAATTGAATATATTTCTATTCACAAGTGCTTGTGCACGGGTATGCACTCACAGCACTGACCACCCCTTCCAGTAAATAAGGAAATTGACAAATATATCCTATGAGTTTTCAGGGTTTTCAGTTCAAACTTCTGGTCAGGAGTTTCTATAGTACCACGAAGACCTCACTTGGCCTTGGCTATTGCGTCGTATGCCAACTTAGACTACTCTGATTCAGAGTCTACCTATCAGAAATAGATTTATGGTATAATTGTTCTTATAGTCTTTATAATTTTTCTTTTATAGTACTGTACATTGGATTTAAGGGCTTTTCATGGAATATACATATGAATGTATGTCTATCAAATCCGAATACCAAGGCATGGTTACGACTTAATTGAGAATGTTCTTATCAAAACTACAATTATAGAATTAAGGGCATTTCTTTGAGTATACATGTCTGCCAGATCTGAGTACTAAGGCATGGTTAGGACTTAAACGGCAGTAATTGAGAATGTTCTTATCAAAGTAAGTAAGAAAAAGGTTTATCTAACAGTACTGGTCCTTGAATTAAGGGCTCTTTCATGTGTCTCTGTTTAAAAGGTCTTCAAATTCCTGTTACTGCTCCTTGACTAAAGGGCTCTTTAGTGTGTCTATGATTTCAAAGATCTTCAAAACTCAAGCAGCTCTTAGAATGATATAACGTGACGACTTCTGACCAAAACTTCATTTATAATATTTGTATAATATAAACAAATATTATAAATGAAGTTTATATTTATATTATACAAATATTATAAATGATTAAACTTCATTTATAATATTTGTATAATATAAACAAATATTATAAATGAAGTTTATATTTATATTATACAAATATTATAAATGAAGTAATGGTCAGAAGACGCCTTAACATATTTAAGTAGATCTTGAATTGAGGACTTCTCTTTTCGTTTCCTTATATCACTATTATAAAATCCTTTTAACCAGAACTTGGTAATGTTATAACTTTTTAAACCTTTAACATCTATTAAACCTGGTCTAAGGTATACCCTGATAGACTCAATTGCTGCGAACAACCGTTGAGGTAGTGGAGATGTGTGCGTGTGTGTGTGTGTTGTAGTAAACACAATCTTCACAGATAGCCGGTATACAACTATAAGCGTCCGGGTGTGTCATGGTGATATCAACATTCGCTTTTAGTGGCAGATAATACGAAGATAATATTTAGGCTTCAGCCTAGCAAGAGATTTGATACCTCGATTCGACCTCGTAATTTGCCACTATTGTGCACGTGCTTACGTCAATGTTTCCAATAATAAAACAGTTTTGAAATACAAACACACAAAACACAATCGAAACTTAAACTAGCTCAGGATTAACAGTGACAAAGTTGTGATATCCAAAAACTTTTGTGCAAATTTGTAGGTAGTCCGGTGTGGTTATTCAACTTACCCGTTTGAGAACCCTTTGCAGCACGTTATCCATATTGGCTTAATTCAGCTAATGTTGGATTTTCGATAGAATGTTCACTTTTTGAAGTACAATGTGCCTCGGAGTCGCAGCAATCGCATACTACCCAGCGATTTATGTGTCACGAAAAGGCTTCGTTGTACCTCGAATTGACAATCGTGCTTATCGTGACTGCCTGTGGAAACCAATAGCCGAATACCCGAACTGGCGAATACCCAACAAAGCGAATACCCGAATAGCCGTTGAAGAGAACAGCCCGAGCTGCAGACGGTCACCGTTAACAGTATCAAACGCCAATCGATCTATGTATAGCTGCACAACTCATATCGGCACTACACCAACTACTATGAGAACCCACAATGGGCCCTAAGAGAACCGAACGAGCGGACCAAAAAGGAGACGCGAATTATCAGATATCAGCGATTGTTTTTTTTTTATTTTTATTATTATGTTTTTTTTGAGTTTACTCGACTTTGGTGTACTTGAACCGTACCGAACTGAACGGAATGGAGCAGCACAGCACAGAACCGAGGGTGCTTAAGGCAGGCACCATAGTCTCTCTGTTATCAGTGCGAGAAAACCTTCAGAGCAGGCCGAAAACTTTCAACTCATTGTTGAAGTTTCATGGGTTTTTGCTCGCTCACTCGCCCGCTCGGCTCGTCTTGACTAATCCCAAATATAGCCGACTGTCAGTGCTCTTCCTGTTGGCAGTTTCTCTTTAGGATTTTCTCTTCACCAAAAAAAGGGGGGGATTTTCTCGTATCGGAGCGCGCCAGCGCAGACATACATATCAACGGGCCAAGATAAGATTATGGTAGTATTTAAGTGTCGCAGCTGACTAATAGCGTTTGCCACCGACGCCGACGCCAACGCCAACACACGAACGGCGATGTTGACGTCGATTTCTGGGAATCGATCAACAAGCGACCAGTTAGCAATCGATAGGTCGCGAGGAATGCGCGGATATATCTGAATTACATGTGTATCCACAGATAACCTACATCTAGAAATAAGCAGCCAGGGTGCACTTGCACCATGCATACCCAGTGCGAACTAGCTACGTCATGTTGCCTTTATGATCTCTGACGATATCCAAACAATTAGAATTTCACAACTAGAGCGATTGGTTAACTCATCAAGCAATACTATTATGGATATCTGCGGGCAGTAAACTCTTTATGGCCCTTTATAGCATCTTGTATACAGTTTATAGTGTTTATCCGCATAATTCGTTGCCTACTTCAAGGGGATCCCTTTCGGCTGGGAGGAATATACTTAATAGACATGGCTTACATTATCTTGAACTGTGATAATTCTCTTGCATGTACCAAAGTCGGATCTCCCTTTGTGTGTTCCAAAATATAGAAAAGTTATATATAATCTATGATTCATTCGCAAAATGTCCGAAAATACCCAGCGCCATTCGCTTGTAATCCCCAGTTGAGTGATTGATATGAAATGCTGTAGATATCTAGGTCCACCCTATACCCTCTTTTTGTAGGGCAGCGCTGTAAACAGGTCAGCAGAAAGTTATTATCAATCCCAGAGATTATATTAATGCCCGCTCAGAGCTCAGGCAATTAAGTCGAATCAATTGTGAACTCAGACTGAGACACCCTATCAATTTGAATAGATTTTATCATCGTACATACGAGTATATCAAATACTCAAATTATCATGATGTTTTGCAGCCAAACGTAGCAACACTTTGCAGAGACTCACCCCTGTACACAGAGTATTCCTAATCATTATCGACTGGGGCCTCTTGCTTTGCTAGGTGTAATATATTTTGTCAGGCCATTATCAATTATATATGTATATTATGCACATTTTGTTCACAAGCTGCATATGATGAAATTAAAGAACAACAGTTAAATGCCGTTATTAGAAACCGATCACTATTGTAAGTAGGATAACCCCAACAATTGTATTTTGCTTTGGTTCAGATGATTCGTTACTCTGGAGAGCATTTTCACTTGTCACTTGAATAAACTACACTCGACTATTATCATTTAGCAGCAGATGCGGAGCTACTCGCCAGAGCAGATACTACGACAGATACTACAGATAATGCGCGCCCAAACACACTCAGCATACATACAAAGGTACTCGTACACGTATTTGACTAGTTTAGTGCTGCGAGATGTAAACATACCATTTTGTTTTGGCGTTATAGCTATCTTAATGGTTGGGCAATCCTTGAGGCTTATGTGGCAGATCGAAATATATATCACTCGTGTATATATTAAGTAGTAAGTAAGCCTTCACGTTAATGCTAATTCACATGCCCGAGTATACAAAACAAAAAGGAAGGAGAAGCCTTCCACGCGCAAACTGATCTATCGGCAAACTGTCGAAGAATTGTTGATAGCGATAGTACTAGTAATGATATGTGCCCCATGCACGCATACAGGCGCACACCCAGATATACATATACGTTAGTATATGTATGCCTGTTTATATGTATATATATATACCTAACTTCCCACCTATGTGTATCGGACGCACATCAAATTGCATTCATTATGATATGCGAATAATTTGTAATGCCGTGTCAAATCCCATTCCAATTCTCTGGATGATAAACCTAAGAGAGTCGTCCAAGTGCTAACAAACTGCCCGATATTAACATACATATATGCACACGCACACCTATAACATTTGCAGATAAACCAAGGAGCTCCTGCCACCGCGCCCCACCTCGGGGGCTCAACAAGCTTTCACTCTCTTAACCGGCGAGCGGCGACTATTACGAATTTTTCTAACCACACCGAAGAGATAAAGTCGATAACAATATCTTATCTTAAAGCATTGAATCGTACACATTCGCTCGCTTACCCCACGACTGCACACACACCCGCACACACACAGACACACACACACACACAGTTGCTCATAGGTGAGAGCAGAGCGAGAACAGAGCGACCTCTCTAACGATTTCCAAATAATATTTCCTTACCCCAAGAAATTGCAATAATATGTATATATGTGTATGTGTATACTATGTATGTATGTGTGTGTGTGTAACCTGTCCTATAGCATGTGTACACATGGTGTATTACAACAAAGCCCCCTACTACTCGTACTAGCCTTATCGGACACACTGCCCCAAGTACGCAACGTCCCATCGAAGAGTTGGCAAAGTAAACAAGTTCGCAGGGCCTCAAACTGTTGTCGTTTTCCGTAAATATATTTACTTTTCTTTTTACGGGTTTTCCTGCGAATTTATCTGACATTATATAATAATTATTATACGAGTACTCAGCGGTTCCCTTAGTGATAATGATCCATGCTAGGCGATTACAGGGAATGCCGAATGAAGTAACATTCGTGGTGTATTTACCTAAGGAACACTGTTCAATGTGTCATATAATAACTGTTATTACTGTATATAACATGAAACTATTACTATACCCTTCTAAGATATGCATCGATTATGTTCCCAATGCATGCAATCACCATTTCAAATTTGAGAATTTCCCTAAAGAAACAAAAACCAAAAGCATGGAATACCAGAAAAGTAAATAAGTATATTATAGATCTTAAGTATTTACAACAATTTGAAGGACTTACAACGTCCAAGCAAACAAATCCCTTAAATAGTTATTTAATATTGTTTATGTTTGCCAAGACTTATTGGAAATGAATCAACGCGTGTTTGGGGTTAACGCCCAACTGATAATTTAAGTCAGATGCGTCAGCCACATTTATCATTAGTTGCGCATATCTCCGACACTTAGTCAGCCAGACCAGGCGACCAAAGGTGTGTCTGCAAGACTAGCATAAGAATCATAGGGCATTATCTGAGACAGAAAGTAAATCCACAACAGATAATGGAATTATGGTCTTATGGTATAGAACAATTTAGATGAATTACGACTCCATTTCGATGAGATGGAATTCAGATGGAACTAGTGGGGGATACTACATTGGTGGACCTAGTGTTCCAGATGGAACTAGTGTGGGATACTACGATTCTTTTAGCTAAGATGGAACTAGTGTGGGATACTACAAATATTAACTATACACATTGAACAATTCAGATATATACCATACGTGTATATTAAGTTAACTTAAGGTTTTTTAGATTGCATGCATCCTTAAAACTGATACGGGTGTTAATACTATATATAGACATAAGACCCTTATCCGACATAAACCCATTCAAATTGAAATTCTCTACGTTGTGGTCAAGCACCTGCTGGAATTTAATGATACGAATAAATACATAGACAAGCAAGTACATAGTTCCAAGTGGGGGAATGGTCAGTCAACAACAAATATACCTTCAAATCGCATGCTGACAGGCAATATCTAATCTACGGCTAATGTTAATCGATAGGAAGCACGATCCGCTCATTACAAGCCACAATGCATGCAATAATTTTGCTGAATTTCAGCAATTGAACTGTCTTGAGTATAGTCAACAAGTTTCAGGCGTCTATCTGGTAACCAGGATGTGCGATTATCTGATTAACCGATTAACCCTTTGACTAGTTAGCCCAAGTATCGGTTCGACTGGTATCAGCAAACAAAAGTGAATGGGCTATAAATTGAGCGATTGGCGAAGAAGAAATGTTTGCCGAATTTCAGTCGAAGTTTAGCATGGAAAGATAACGCTCGTGTGCTACCCCTAATCCATCAACAAAGGATAGAGAGAATTCAGCAGAACTGCAAAGGAACAGAGCAAGCAAACGATAGTAACCGTACATCATGGCGAGTAGCAGAAAGAAGGAATTACCCCCATTGCGTATACCCATTGGACAGGCTAATCTGCGCAAGAACTTGCGACCTAATCGCGTGAAGACGACCAAATACACCTGGCTGACCTTTATTCCACTGAACTTTTACGAACAGTTCCGGCGTGCCGTGTACTTTTACTTTCTGATCATCACGATTGTCTCCTTCTTCGTTAGTATGTTCCATTTTGAATGATCGAGGGAATCGATCGACTCTTATTAAACGATCCTTCACTCTGCAGATGATACAATCGATCCATTGACATCGCTGCTGCCACTTCTCTTCGTGATGATCGTAACGGCGCTTAAGGAAGGCCTCGAGGACTATGCTCGATCGAAAAGTGATCGAATTGTTAATACCACAAAAGGTTTGAGATCCCCAATCAGTTTTAGCTTCATTAGCTTCATCTCATACTCTTTAACCCCCCTCCAGTTACCGTTATACGCCAAGGAAAGGAACAACGTATCGATTCAGAATATATAGCACCGGGTGATCTGGTTGTGGTAACCAGCGCCACTGATGTGCCCTGTGATCTGGTGCTGCTCCACTCGCCGGGCACGGAGACCATGTGCTATGTGAACACAGCTAATTTGGATGGCGAGACGAATCTCAAGACGATCCTCGGCCCATCTAATTATGCATACTCCACCTATGAGGGCGAGAAGCATATGGGCACTGTGGTCTGTGAGCAGTCGACTCCCGATCTCTACGGCTTCAATGGACGCATCGAGTTCGAGGGCAATGCGAGGGCACCAATCTCGCTGACCATCGATAATCTGTTGCTGCGCGGTGTTCGCATGAAGGGCCAGGGCCGGGTCATTGGCTGTGCCATCTACACGGGCATGGCCACCAAGTTGCAGCTAAACAGTCGCTACACGGGCAACAAGTCCGCCTCCAGCGAGCAGTACATCAATAGATTCATCATTGCTCTAATTGTGGGCATGGTGGTGGTTGTGCTCATACTTTATCTGATCGAAAGGTAGCCAGGATCTATAACGATGAATCTTTACACTCATTTGATCCTCGTTTCAGGCAGAAGTCGGCCACAGTGCTTCCGAGTGTGTATTACCTGGGTCCACCCATCGACTACAACAAGGTGTTCCAGATATTCGAGGACTTTCTCTCGTTCCTGATACTGTTCAACTATATGGTACCGATCTCAATGTACATGAACATCGAGCTATATCGCGTATTTGGTGCCATCTTTATGAAATCAGATCTGCGATTGTATGACGAGGAAACCGATCAGCCCTGCGAGGTGAATGCATCGAATCTGAACGAAGATCTCGGCCAAATCAACATACTCTTCTCGGACAAGACGGGCACGCTGACCAAGAACCAAATGATCTTTCTCAGATGTCACACCGGAGAGAATACATACGAGTTGCAGAATACGCAATTGTATTGCCCGATCACAGACGAAAGTTACGAGCTCTGGACAATGGGAGTATGTAGAGGTGCTTGAGTGTTTTCACGATCCTCCTATAGAACATATGATTGTATTGTATTTCAGAGGCAAGTAACTGATCTCTTCGAGGCACTTGCGCTGTGCCACACGGTCGACGTGCTGGAGCAGGTCGAGGGTAAATCTGCCGAATTGCAATCGGAGAACGATAGCCTGATCACAAGGGACATCGTGGGACGATACCAGGCCTCGAGTCCCGATGAGAAAGCAATTCTGGAGGGATGTGCCAAGCTGGGGCTGATTCTCAAGAGTAGCGACAACAATGTGCTGCAATTGTGTCGCATCGCGAACGACGGAGACATCAAGGAACTGCACTACGAGCGTCTGCAGGTGCTCGAGTTCAGCTCGGAGCGGAAGCGGATGAGTGTCATCGTACGCGATGAGAACGGCTCCATGTGGCTTTATAGCAAGGGTGCTGAGACCTCCATACTGCCGCGCTGCCTTGACAGTCCACTCAACTCGCAGGTGGATGTACAGATAACGGAGTCTGCCAAGGAGGGATTACGCACGCTCGCCGTCGCCCGGAAACCCTTGACGGAGGCCGAGTACGCCGCGTTTGTCTCCGAGTACCAGAATGCCAATATCGAACTGGTGAATCGGCAGGAGCTGATTGCAAAGTGTTACGAGAGCATTGAAGTCGGTAGGTATACCCTGTACAAGGAAGGGTATATTGGGTAAATATAAAGGGAGTCTAACTTGATAAACTTGCCCCTACAGGACTTGAACTGTTGGGTGCTACGGCCTTGGAGGATGCGTTGCAGGATGATGTCGATAAGACACTGGTGGCGCTGCAGGAGGCTGGTCTCAAGATCTGGGTGCTCACCGGAGATAAGGTGGAGACGGCCTACAACATTGGCATGGCCTGCAAGCATATACCGCCATCGGCTGTGGTGCACTTCCTCATCAATGTCACCGACGTGGCAGAGCTGTCCAACAGGTTGCAGCAGATTGAGGCCGATCTCACGAGCAGTGCAACTAGGCCAACTGCCCTGGTCATCGATGGGACAACAGTAGGTGCGCTGCTGCTGCACCTGCCTAAACAATTCGCCCAGCTGGCTCTGCAGTGCAAGGCGGTGCTCTGCTGTCGCCTGAGTCCGCTGCAGAAGAGCGAGATCGTGATGCTGATCAAGCAGTCGGGCAACCACATAACAGCTGCGATTGGCGACGGCGCCAACGATGTGTCTATGATCCAGGAGGCGCACATTGGCATCGGCATTGTGGGTCGTGAGGGGAAGCAGGCGGCGCGTTGTGCCGACTACGCCATAGCCAAGTTTGATATGCTTCAGCGACTGTTGCTAGTGCACGGGCATTATAATACCGAGAGATTGGCATTCCTGGTGCTCTTCTATTGCTACAAGAACATCATCATTACCGGCTGCATGGCGCTCTTTCAAATCTATGACCTATTCTCGGCCACATCGGTGTACAATGATCTATATCTTTGGCTGTTCGACATCATTTACATATCGTTCAGTTTCACGTATCTGGCCATGTCCGACAAGCATTATAGCGAGAACACCTTGCTGAGGTAAGAAAGTAATTAAATGCATATCGAATTATGTATATTATATATTTTTGTATCTTTCAGATTCCCCATTTTATATAAGGGAATCGCTCACAACAGATTGACCTCGTGGCGCACATTTATTTTTTGGATTCTGAATGGGGCAATGCAAATGTTCATTATCTTTTACTTTGCCTATGCCATTCTATATGACAATAATGTTGTCTTTAATCAGGGACAACCGGCTGATTTCAATACTTTCGGAACTATGCTTATAATGGTGCTGGTGCTCGTTGGCAATTTTAAGGTATTCCTGGTGTCGCACTACATGAGCTACCTCAACTTCGCCTTCATTATCTTCTCCATCGTCGCATTCATGTTGAGTACATATATATACAATTGTTTAAGCGACAATACTCTTTATCATGTCTACAACATGTTCTTGAGCTCGCTTCCCATGTGGCTATATATCATAATCTGTACAGTTACCTGTTTACTGCCCGACTTTCTCATGAAAGCCGTTAATGATATGTTCTTAGAACCAGCCCTAATAGAGAAGCAGGTGTCAAGAAAACAACAGAGCCCAAAGAAATAAACAAAGGTCATAAAGTGCATAATAAAATCAAAAACAATTTATATTTTTATATTATTATGTTTTATTAAAAAAAAAAACAATATCTACTGTAAGACTAGAAGAAAATTAATTAGGAAAGTAACATAAATAAAGGAAACATATTTAAAAAAAATACTGTCCTTGTTTGGTATTTTAAATCGAATACATTTAAACGATATCTGCGCTATCGATATATCCACACACATTAACATTATCTTCACAGCTGTTAAGATTGTGAGGTACAGTAGTGCCAGAAAAAAACATTTCTGGCAAGTTAGCAGCGCTAAAACAAGCCACGCAATATATTGCCAGCACGATAACATATCGATAAATAAGTCAAACTTATAATAGGTATTAACAACATTTATTAGCTAGTTAATGCGCAGAGAATTTATTTAAAATGATTTTATTAAAAATTATATTTTTTTGTTTAGTTTTGAAACCTCTTTTTAAGTAATTTACAATTGTATAACTGCATATCTTAAACCGCCATTTAAAATAATCGATTAGTTGTTCAATCGATATAAACAATATATCGATACACATTCGACATACCTCATAAAAATAAAATATAATAATATTAAGATTAAAAGTGTTAAATTAGTGAATGTTCATTATTTATAATAAAAATGGAAGTAGAATACGAAGATTCCGGTTGGCAGGGCCGCACGAAACAGCAGTCAAATACCGAGGTACGAATCAGTTTGATGTTTATGTCAATGCCAAGCCGACAAATCAAAACAACAATTTTTTTTTGTTTTCATAATAAAGGAACTTCACGAGGATAATCCACAAAAGACAATACAAGAATGCCTAGAAAAATTTTTAACACCCGACTACATTATGGAGCCCGGGATATTTACACAGTTGAAGCGGTACTTCCAATCCGGTGGCTCGCCCGAAGAAGTGATTTCCATGTTGTCTCAAAACTACAAGGCGGTTGCCCAGATGGCGAACCTCCTTGCCGAGTGGCTTATTTTGGCTGGTGTCAAGGTGACGGAAGTACAGGCGATGGTTGAGAACCACTTAAAGGAAATGATTCTCAAATCATTTGACCCTAAAAAGGCGGATACGATATTTACAGAGGAGGGCGAGACGCCGGATTGGTTGACGGAAATGATTGACCATTATACGTGGCGATCTCTAATTTATCGGTTAGCAGAAGAATACCCCGATTGCCTCATGCTTAACTTTACAATTAAATTGATATCAGATGCTGGCTTTCAAAGCGAAATCACATCAATTTCAACGGCCGCACAGCAAATCGAAGTGTTCTCCCGCGTGTTGAAAACGTCGATAGTTAAATTTTTAAACAATCCTGATGATGTTCATGGAGCCATTCAGGAGTGCGCCCGAATGGTGTGCCATGGCCAGCATACATATGTTTACTCTCAGGTCTTGATTCAAGTGCTCAGTCAGGAACAAAAAGGTGGCTTTAACATGAAGAGGCTGTCCCAGGAGATTATCAAATATGCCCTTCAAAAGTGAGCATTCCTATAATCCTCAATCTATACTCCTTAATAAACTAATCTACTCTTTTCATTCCATTTAATTTATTCAGTAATCAGAACGTGACACCCATTACGATGGCTCTTAATGGTTCAGCGGTGTATCCGCAGGCGTGTCAAGCACTTACCTCAATGTTAACCCGCAATACTTTAAATCCAGCAGACATAACTGTACTGTTTCGCAATTACTCGGGATCAGATCCGCCCCCTATTGATCTCATACGCAATCCGCAGTTTTTGGAGTTGCTCGTTGATGCCTTATTTCGCGCTAGCGTGAAAATCAATCCAGAACATAAGCCCAAATATGTTTTCCTGCTGGCCTATGCCTCGTCAGTTATTGACCAGCCCGCCAAGAAGCGGCCCCTGACCGAAAGAACACTTAACAAGGACGAGCTAAAGAGTACAATCCAAGCAATAGAGAAGGCCCACGCTATTTGTATTGTCGATCAGGGTTCAACAGAACTCATTGCCGAACTGCAAACACTCTACAATTGCATTAAGTGAGTGTAATGATATACTTGATGGATAGATAAATATGATTCTAATATGATTTGGCTGTGCCCTTTTTAGGTATCCCGTTGTTGGTGTTGGAGTTATCCGATGGATTGAGAACGTCGTTATGGAACCATCATATTTTAAACTTTCAACAGACAGTTGCCCCACGCATTTGGCGGTGCTCGATGAAGTTGCCGGAGTGCACCCTACTTTGCAGCAGCAGATTCTATTTCTTCTGATACGCCTATTCGAGTCCAAGCAAGATGAATTGGAGATACTTGTTCAGCTGGAGATGAAGAAAATGATACTGGATCGCATGGTCAATCTATTGACACGCGGCTGTGTCGTTCCAGTGCTGCGATATATTAAACAATGTTGTGCAATTGAGGACACGGATATATCCCTGATTCGGTATTTTGTTACCGAAGTTCTTGAGACAATAACGCATCCTTACTCGCCAGAGTTTGTGCAGCTCTTCCTGCCGATGGTCGAGAACGAGGAAATCACTGGTACAATGCGCGGTGAAGGAGACAACGATCCCGTCTCTGAGTTCATTGGTAAGTTCAATAGAATATCTAAAACAAAGACAATAAATCATTAACTCACTCGTACTCTCTCTCTCTCTCTTTCAGTTCACTGTAAGGCGCAATTTACCACTGTATAGCACATAATTATATAGCATTTTAAGTACAAAGTTATAGTTTTAAGACCATATTCATGTACGTGTAAATCAGTAAAGTCCACTTTTCAATTTCATTTTCGTAATATACAATCCGATGATGCGTCTTTTGCGCATCACACCAATTCCTGTTTTTTATTTTGTTTATTATTATTATATATCTATCTCTCTCGGATTCGTAGTAATAGATAAAGACGAGTCCATATAAAATAGGTTCACATAGCTTTATTGCAACCAATAATGATCATCAGTAGTTGTAACCCATACATGCTGTATGAACTGTATGAATGCGTACTTAATCATAAATGTACACAATATAGTTCGATTCTTTGTTGTACATGCTTGTCTGATGAGCTCTTAAAATTATGACTTGTTTGGAAGTGTTCCCAAAAATATGTAAGGAAGATCTGAGCGTGTTTAACAAAATAATATTTACACCTTATGGGTTTATAAAAACGACAAAGTTCTACAGATACGCCAATTTGTAATTGCGCATGTACATACATATATAGTATATATAAACTGAGCAAATAGTTTCGTTAAAATCTCTCAATTCTCTCGTTCACAAATTGTAAGTTTAATAAAGTCACATCAGTCGTAGTTAAAACAAAACAAAACAAAACAACAGATCAAATAAAAGATAAAGGTCCCTAGGTACCTACACGTATTACAAATGATAAGAGACAACTAAAAAATATATATCATGTATATAGCTATAGTTATAGATGATGTAGCATATAACTGAGATGGAAGCATGAAATCAAAGTCAACAACAGGCAGACACACCCACTTGTTGCTCATCGCTGAGTTTGATTTCATTCGACTCTCGAATCTCTCGTACAAATTACAAAGGTCTAAAACTTATGGGATATTGTTAAAATGGATCGTTCGATAATAAAAATAATAATAATAAAAAATTCTTGCTTTGGTTGGCAGCGATTACAAAATTTTGAGCTAATTTTCATATATAAAGTATATGTAGTTCAGTTGCTTTTCTTAACGTCTTTACTATCGCCATCCTTGGCCTGGCCGCGGCCAAGAATCTTGGCCAGACTATCCCAAATGCCGCCAAAGAAGATTGCACAGCACAGATTCTCCAACGGCAAGAAGGGATCATGGATGCCCAACAGGATCGAGGACAGCTTGAAGTACACCAAGAATATAACAATACCAAAGTAGACTAAAGCGTGAGGCGCTGAAATCCAGTCCGTCTTCTTGTCAAGTACAAAGATAATGGAAGCAAGCAAAGACGCTTTGGTATAGCTAAGAAGGGAAGAGAAGACCAGTTATTATATCAACTTGATGTTCCCATCAAGGTAACTCACAAGGAGGGCTGCATGAATTCCATTGCGGTTGGTGTCCACGCGCCTCGGATGAGTCGTTCGATCAGCTTGGTAAAGCCAGCGCCATTGCCCTTGAGTGTACCGATAATAATCATGATAATCCAGGCATTCGGATACAACTTGGCAGCGTGTCCAACACCGTCGTACACCTTTTTTGCACGGTAAATCTCCTTCATGGCACTCGCGACGATTTTCACCGGTAAAAACTTGGCAACTTTGTATCCGATATCGAAGGGCGTATAGAAGACAATGTACCTTTTTGGAATAGTCATCACAGATGGTATATATACTTGAGATGGTATCCCAATTACCTATGCACACTGTACACTGTACACTTACCACACAGCGGTGCCCACAAACAGCTGTCCGGTGTTCTTCAACGGAGCCAGTATCGGCTCTCCGAGCAATCCGTTAGCCACCATGCCGCCAGCGAATATCACTAGCATTGTCGATAGCCAGCAGGCCAGTGGATGCTTTCTGGAGAAGGCCTGAGCATTGGCGCCCAAATCCTCGCGCACGGCCAGCGCGGCAAGTAAACTGTGCGCGATGTCGAAGAACGGAAACATTTTTAGCTTGATGACCTGATTGGCCACATCCAAAAACGCTTCCGGATCCATGATTACAGCTCTTCTCGTATCCTGCCTTCACGGATGATATTCTATATCAAGTAAGAATTATTATTATTTTATAAATCAATCAATTCTATGAATCAATTTGTAATCCCACAAATAAATCCTTTATTAACTTGACATTTAGCATTGCCTGCCCACACAGTTGATATTCCACTTCGAATAACAATGATTATTATTTTATTTATATATAGGAAATATGTAAATCGCGCGCCCGCATTAAAACCCTTTAATATCTAGACATTTTCAGCTTGTCCTGCACTTACTTAACAGTTTAATAACTTAATATTCAGATATGTTATATAATTAGAGACTGATTCGAACGACAACTAACAATTCTACCATAGACAGATGTACGAAAATAATTCTATAAACCGTATGCGGCGCTATTTCGAAAATATGCCTATGCAATGAGCGTACTCAGTGTATGTATGTACATATGTATGCATATAAACGCGCATTCCACATTGATGTACACATACATAGATACATTTTATAGATACAGATGTATCTATAAGTACAATATCTACAAATTTCGACTGCACTTATTCAGATTCCTTACACTATTCTTGCCGCAGACTCGTTTAGATTGAAGCTGCCTGAACCTCTGCCTGCACTCGCAGATAGAGATGCAGATACAGAATCAAAGACTGGCGCCCGTCGCGAGATGTATTGTAGAAGTTGTCGAATTGTGTGTTAATGTCGAGAAACATAAAAACAAATTCTAAGTCTAAATAAAAATGTCGCTGCTCTCTGCCAGAGCTCCAAAAATAAATTTTGCTGATGAATCGCGGCGAGGGCTACAAAGACGCGCGAACCGGGTCCGTTTTTCTCCTCTTGTGGCACCCCCCTTCTGCCAGCTGCTCATCCACCTCGTCGTCTACACGGGCCGCTTGTACATGTGTATGTGTGTGTATTAGCGTGAGTGCGCGCTTGTCAGTGTGTGTGTGTGTTAGTGTGCGGGTATTTGGAGAGGATGCCTGAATACGCCGTACATACATACAGACACAGATGTATCTTAAATATTCCTGACATTTCCGGATGCAGTTCCTTTTGCCGCGTATATTATATAATACTTCTATATACTACACAGATGTATGTATGTATATATACAATACCATGCAAGTGTTTTTTAGTTGCGCATTGGGCATATAATTTGATTTGATATGTATGTGTTAAATAAATAAAAAAATAAATTACCTACGTCTACACGCGAACAACAACGGATAGCTGAGTGCAGCACGTACACGGGGAGACTGGGCTCGAAGCTGGCCCGTATATTACATGCTCATGGTGTTTCGATAATTTTACGCCGCTCTCGGGAATATGTTATATATTTAGAATCTGTGAGTTTTGAATGCAGAGAAACAAACCAAATATTCATGCGCTTGTATGCGTATCTACGCGGCTGATTAGACGGCTAAGAGGACTGTGTTAATGATGTGTATGTGTCTGTGCGTGCGTGTGTGTTTGTCACATAACTAGACCAGAACTCTTAATATTGTTTATCTACATACACATACATAAACAGAAGAGCGTAAATACAAAAATAAAATGAGTGCGATTAGCAGGTGAAGAAGCTTTGTTTTTCTGTGTCAACGGTATATTCGTTTATGGTATTTCTTTAATCCAATTCACCTGGTCACACCGTTTGTCAGCTGTTTAGTGTGAGTTATCGAGTGGACGCCACTATTCAGTTTTGATTCACCACTGGGCCAGTTATATCAACGGATACAAATCGATATATACACTTGCACGCACACACATGTTGAGCTTAATCGATGTATCGATGGCAGAAATATCAAAATTTGTAATAACTTTTTGACATCACTATCTTACTGTATTTTTGTTTTTTTTACAAAAATTCCAAATAAACTCAATATACTTTAGCGCATTCCTTTCTAACAAATCCGTCCAGAGTAAACCAGAACGAATCTCGTCTAAATTTAAACAGAAGTCAGTGTACAATCGCTACATGCAAGGATTTTGAATAAAACAATATAAAGACGTGTATGTTTATGCATACATTTGCATATTTATTGTTTGCACAAAAAGTGGTGCACCTAAAAAAGTAAAAACTTGATCGAGAAAAGGTGAGTGTTATTTACAATTCAGTTGGCGACACACCATACTACATATGTACAAATGTGCTTAAAAACATGTAAAAACAAACACAAAACTTTTGGGGAACATCATCTTGTTTTGCACTAAAATACATAAACACACACACACGTACTACTAATGTATAACGAGCTTACATGAACACGCATAACACACGCACATCTGCGCACTTTTTGTGTGAATCTGGGCTTATTTGGTAAAAGTTATTTGGCACACATCGTGAAGGTTGCACACTGGATGCGTAATCACTTGGGAATCCGGTTGAAGGATAGCTTGTATGATAACATTTATGTACTGAGAGCTCACTAAGATATCATATCAGTTAATTCCCACCGTATGCATACCATATTAACAATTGCACAAACAGTAACAGTAACAATCATTTAAATCATTGGCCAAGACGTGCATGCATAAAGAGTGAAAACATACATATACGAAGGGGAGGGAGCGAGGTGAGAAACAAGAGAAGGAGGAGGAGGAGCACGTGACAAATCGGAATGTACAAACTACACATGTATATAGTACAAGCCACATACACATGAACATTGTAGTTATATGTATACGGTACATGCCTGCTAAGCCACATGCTTGCGTACACACATATATTCTCTGGAGTTTGTTTGCCTGACTGTGCTTATATTTGAAACGTTGGGGCATTGATTTTCAGATGGCTTCCAATTCATCCAAGAAAAGCAAATCGTCTTCCGGTTTGCGCGTCTTGTGGATACCAGGACGTAAAAGCCATTCGAAAGGTCGCCTAAGTTCCACAAATAAACATATCTCCTATTCGCCCACTCAAAAGAAAAGCGAAGTGTGGACCTTGGGTGGCAGCAAGGCCCAATCCGAACTATTTGACTTGTGAGTATAATCCCCCCAAATGCATCCCACAAGGTTAACAGCCAATGTAAGATGACAGAGAGAGAGAGAGAGTTAAGATGATGATAGAGATAGAGGTTTAATTTGTTATCAGCAGGCCACGACAAGAATTTCATGTCTTAACTTTGTGTGTATTAATGTGTGTGTACTTAATAATTAAAATTCTATACACATCGGTATAGAACTAAATATATAAAAATATATATACAATACTATGTATATGTGTATGGATATTCATTTAAAAAATCAAACAGACGTTGACATATTACTGAACACAAATGTCGATCTATTACGATTTAAGAACTAAAAACCGTATTACCTTCTGTAGGCCCATTACGCCCGACGACGAGGACGGTGCTTCGACATCATCATTGGTAACCGTAGGCGCTATGTCCTCAATGCTTGTGAAAACGAATGAACGTGTGAATCGTGATAATAATCTACTGTCAGATGACTCAAATGGTGTCTTAGATGGCGTCGCATTAACCCCGACTCCTGTTGCCGCAATATCTCCAAATTTAAATAGTCCACTGTCGGAGCTGGCTCCATCAACGCCCTCAACTACGGCAATGGCATCTCCGATATTGATAACAACAGTGGGCATACTTGATTTGGTAAATATACCTCAATTAGTTCAATATAAAAAGATAGATAATAAATACACATAATATCATAAATAGTTAATAGATATGTACATATATATAATATAATATATATTCCTTTTTTCAGCACAACATAAACCTGAATCCTGATGATTTGCCGAAAGTGCCATTGATCGGCGATGCGGATCTGTCCACATCGGCTATGATACTGAATAGTTCGGCCGGAACGACAGCATCGATAACAACGAATGCATCGCCGCTGGCCCATCGCAGGAGCAACAACGGCCAGCCACTGATGAACCATAGTCCGACGAATGCCACACCCCAAAAGGGCATTTACAAGAATCAAAACAATAATCAGGTTGAATTCGACTGCCATCAATCATTCTCATTTATTGTATTTAATAATTCCCTCTCTCCTATTCGCAACAGGATGACATCAATTCTATTGAAAGCATTTCTAGTTTTAAACTAAATCGAGAGAGCCCAGACTCCGCATGGAACGAGGATGAACATCAGCGCACAAGCAATGAACATATGCTTAAAACAAAGCGAAAGAAATCGAAAAAGGCACTTAAGGAATCTGATGAACTGGATGCCTGTAAAATCAATGATAATAAATATGATAAACAGTCCGTTGCACCTTACGATGATAATGACGAGAAGGTGGTTAAATGTCTCTATTATTCTCTAATGTGCTGCGACTGTACAATATCATAGAACTACCCTATGTATGTAGCCAATAAAAAAGGAGCAAAAACGTCTGTGAACGTAGATGCATGTATGTAGTGTATAACAGAATGTATGCATTTAAAAAACAAAACAAAGAAAAAAACAAAACCACATCTACTGCTCAAAAGTACATTGTATGTATGTATTATGTATAAACTTAAACATTTCCCGATGTGAATGGTCGCGTACAAACTACAACTACTATCTTCAAGTATTTCCACTAAATTACATAAAAAATAATGAATATAATAATAATACTGTCCACATAAACAAAATTAACGAATTTACAAAACTAAAGGAAAAACAAATCAAGCGAACAAAGCGCACATGCAAAATCTCGAATTACTTATGCTGACTTTAGTTTATTTTTGATAAGATTTACTCGAAGCACATAACAGATCTGTGTATCATATAAATATGAAATATTTTATATAACTTTTTTATACAAAAACTGTAAATAAAGCAAAGTCCCTTTTCGACTGAAATCTGTCATGAAATGGCAAAGCCAAATATGCAAATGAATCATTAATTTATCATAACATTCATCATAATACATACATAACATACACATGTTACATACATTCATAGCTACATACATACTGCGCCATGTACATACATACTATATAAACTATATATATCATATCCATACCATGTTCCTTCATCAAATGCATCCTGTTGCACAGGATAAGTACAAAAGATATTGAAATCGAAATAAAAAAAGAAAAACACATTCATTGTTCAACTTGACATAACATTTTTCATAAAAATTTAATACAAACATTAAATTTACAAATATATATATATATAAAAACAATTCACAATCACATATAAATTTTTATCATTTCGGATGTTAAATATTTCGATTCGCTATATTCCTCAAGTAAGGTTAAAATTTACTAGTCCAGAGCAAGAAATTCAGGATCAAAGTTGTTGTTGGTGTTGCTGTTGCTGTTCTTCTTCTTATACTTCTTTTTCTGCTTGTTGCTGCTGTTGCTATAGTAGGTGTTGTAGTTGTTGTTGTTGTTCGTGTTGTTCCTAGTGCATTCACAATGAAATAATCATGGAATAATCAGCTATGAACATTGCTTCTACTGCTGATTCTCCTATTGTTTTTGCTGCTGTTGCTAGTTGAAGGCGGTTGTTGCGAAGACGTCGGGGGGGAACTGCTGCAGTTAGTAGTGTTAACATTTATCGCATTCTTGTTTACACCTGAGCAATGAAACTCGATCGCATCAATATCATTTGTACTTTTCATATAAAATTCGTTTCCATTTATCGGGCCACTTGTGTTATTGCGTTGCAGTTGTTGCTGTTCATAAACGACTCTATTAATGGCGCCTCTTGTTGTATTCACATTCAGATTATTATCATCATCATCAGTATTATCATCAGTATCATCGGGATCCTCCTCCTCCTCGCCGACATTGAATATAAATCTAGCTTCATTGCTGCTGGCATCGCACTTGCTGCGACCAATGCTCGATTTACTTATAATTTTCCGATATCTCACTGAGTTCCTCGAGACATGGTTACTATTGCGCTGCAATTCGAATGAAAAAAGAAACACATGTTATAAGGAATGTAAGCGAGAGAGATATGGCATATGATTTACCTGCAACACGGCGAAAATTATTGAGAAAATCGTGATGATAAGCAAACAGATGGCAACCGCAATCGCTGTAATCGCTGTCAGTGGTGAGTCGAGTCGCAGCACAAAGGCGCCGCTATTACCTTCGGCAATGGCTTCGGTTCTCTGATCTCGTAATGCACTTCGGAAAATACTCTCTGATCCGATTACAGTGCGACGCTTGCCTGCAGTCGATGCGCTTTTACATTCACCTGCAAAGTCAATCAAACGGAAGTCAATCAACAAACAATCTCAACGATCACAGTCGATCTACTCACCAGTTTCCTTATCGCAATGACAACAGTTCTCGGTTTCCGTATCATTATTATCTGCTGCACCTTTGCTCTGGCAGCAGGGCACGCATTGGCTATTCAACTGATCCAAATGCAGGGGAGCAGCGCATCCTTTGCACGAGTATTGACCGGGTCCAAAGCACGCGTGGCACGAGTCGTGGCAACTGCGGCACGTTTGTGTTATTGCATCGTAATATTGTGAGCTAAGGCATTCCATACAAAGGCCTCCGTCGAGCATAAAATGGGTGGGGCATGAGGAGCAGGCTAATGGACCAGCACCTACAATGGAAAACAGAAGAAGAAAATGTTATTCAGAATTCAATTTCAAGTGCAGGATCAGGCTCAGACTCAGGCTCAACTAACCGTTGCAGGTTTTGCAATAGTGATGACACTTCTGACAACCAAAGTCCGATTTATAGAAGCCCTCGGGGCATTCCGGATGGCATTCTCCGGCCGCCAGTTGCCAGCCAGCGGGACACTGTACACACTGATTGCGACGCGGACCACTGCATGTGTGGCAACTGAGGTAGCACTTGGCGCAGATGCCACGATCGCTGTAGTAGCTGCAAGGGGTAACCAGTGCAATAATTGAATATAGAATTATTTTATTCAGTTTCTAAATATTTGCAGGACTCACCCATCGGCGCATGTGGTGCGACACTCGCCATTCTGCAGTTCAAGACCCTTGGAACAGTTGCTGCAATTAGTGCGCGAGACACATTGGGTGCAAGTGTGCAAACAGGGCGTGCAGACGCCTGTCTCCATGTAGAAGCCATCCTGGCAGCCAGTTACACAGCTGCTCTGCTCCAGCAAACGATTCTGCGCGCACGACAGACAATTGGAAGACAAGGCGCCATTGCAGGTCTCACAGGACTCATGGCAGGCCATGCACTTGTTCTCCGCCTGGCTAAAGTATTCAGCTGAACGGGGAGAAGAGAATAAGTACAAGTTAGGCACAAGGGAAAGGGGAGCTACCACGTGTCTCTCTACATACATTCAGTGCAGCTCTCACTGCCCGCCACAATGCACTTGTCCTTCTTGTTGAGCGTCCAGCTGGAGAGGCATTCGCTGCAGATGCCATTGCTGAGGCATGTCTTGCAGCCCTCGTGGCAGGGCAAGCACTCCAAGCGCTTCTTGTCGGCATAGTAACCATCGGGGCAGTTGTTCAGGCATTTGTTTTGCCAGGCATAGCGAGTGGGTCGACAGGTGATGCAGTCCTGCTCTGTGGCACCGTTGCATGTGGCACACGACGAGTGACAATAGGCGCATCTGCAAAGGGTTTGATTCATCAATGTCATCTTCAACTACACAACCTCATCATCACTTCTCACTCACTTGTTCTCCTCTGTCTCGTACGTGTCCAAGGGACAAGCCGAGTAGCATTTGTTCTCATGCATGACCAGATGATGGTCACAGCTAGTGCAGTACTCGGGACGATCCTGGCATGAGGCACAGTTGGGTTCGCATGGCACGCAGGTTCTGTTCTTCATATCTATAGGGAAATGAAACAAAACGTTGCCTAAACTTTCTTTCCCAAGGTAATCAAGTAATACTGCCTCCACTTACCCTCAAAGTAACCATCGGGGCAGACCTGCAGACAGACGGCCAGATCCGTGACATGCAAATGGGCGGGTGCACAGGTGAGACAGCTGTCTGGCCCGGCCCCGGCGCAGGTTTCACACGAATCATGGCACGGCCAGCAAGTGCCCATTTGATTTGGAAACGATCGAGGCGGACAACGACTCACGCAGGTGCTGAATCGAAAGAGAGAGAGAGAGAGAGAGAATGATCGTATACACATGCGCTGTCTCTGTCTAGTTGCTGCTTACTTATCCAGCCGATAGTGACTGCACGCCACACACTGTGTGGGTCCGCGTCCATAGCAGCCGGAGGAATCGCACTCGGCATCACAGGAATAAAGTATCAACTTGTTATCCTTGTTGATCAATTGCTGCTGCGCCTCTGCTGTTGCAATTGTCACATTCTGTCCGTCCAGGGTTGCGGTGGCCACTTCTGGACTGGACCCAGCGCTGCTAAAGATGTTCTGATAGTTCAGATATGAGCCGAAATTGTCAGTATTGAAGTTGCCTCCCTCGTTCGCCGGTTGGCCAATGTTCGAGCCCGAGGGGAAGAGAAAGGGATTCGTGGAGACGGGACTATTGCGCAGCTGTGTGTTCAGCAGCTCCGACTTAAGGCGCATCGGTTGCGATGAAGTGCCATAGAAGATGAGCTGCCACTTGGAGAGAATGCCAGGTTGATTTACACGTCTCTTGCCGCCATTAATCACTTGCAATGTCCAACGACCCTCGGCCTTCTCACCCCAGAAATGCACACTCAGGAATGGCCAATCATCGAAATTGGATTTGACAATATCGCGCGGTCTCTCAAACAGCAATGTGCTTGTGGTGCCCATGGGTGAAGTCAAGAGAATACGGAGATTACCACGCGGAAAGAAGCGCAACGTGATGCGACACTGCACGTGCTCCAAATAGCGCACCTCATTGATGGTGCCCGCACAGCCATTCACATCCATGTGGGTGGCCAGTGTATAGCCATAGGCGCCATCGATTTTGCGATCCTCATTATTCTCACGCGACTTGCAAATATGCTGAGGCGGCACAGTGTTCCATTGCTCAGCCAGGGCAACCATTGCGCCGGCATCCATCAGGCCGTATCCGAACTTGTGACTATATTTGCGTCGCACGCCGTTCAGTGTCCAGCCATTCTCCTTTTCAAGTGGACCCGGTCGCGAGGTATACACTACCAGATATTGCATATCACGCCAAGTGAGATCAGGATTGGCCTCGAGTGCCAGCGCACAAATGCCGGCGGCCAACGGTGCCGATGCTGAGGTGCCTGTATGCTCCACTGTGCATATGTGATCGGGACGCAGACGTCCGTCCATGTCCACTGTGGCGACACTCTTGTCGTGACCAGGCGTGCCCGAGCTATAGGTGGTTGCCAGCGTTGAGGAGCACTCTTCCAGATACCAGGGCTTGTAGCTGCAAGGAAATATTATTAACTAAAGCATCAACAATTGTCGGTCAGCTTCTGCTTACCCCGCCTGTGTGGCACTTGAGATGGAGAGCGTGAAAATGGAGTTGGTGTAACCATCGCAGTTGCAAGAGTCGGTGTAGCGACCACCATTGCCGGATGCCCAAACAAAGATGGAGCCCTTGCCCTGACGGCCACTGGTAACGCCATAAATAAAGGCACGACGTGCCAATGGTCCAGGTCCATCGACCGTTGAGCCATCATCTTCGGGACCCCACGACGCACTGTATATATCGATGTGCGAGGGATTCAAGCTCAATGCCTGCGCCTCCACCACATCGTTCACCTTCCCGTCCAGCATACGAACGCCTGTCGAGAAGCAGCAGCAGTTAAATATCATATTATATATCATATCATATATCATTGGTAATTACCTCCAATGCTGGCATTATATGCCACGCCCACTCCGCAGTAGTTGTTGAAGGCGACAGCGGCCACTTCGCCAGCACATCGGGTGCCATGTTTATTATCCCCATTGTCCTGTGGCGTTGGATCCGAATCGTTGCCGTTAATATCGAATGAAGCGTCAGGATCCTGTGTATGGTAAATATTATAATTATATGTATGTAAATAATATAGTTACTATATACGTACATAATTCTGTGCCAGATCGGGATGATTTGTTTGTATGCCATCGTCCAGAATGGAGACAACAACGCCCTTGCCCGTGTAGCCCTTCTGCCAGGCAGGTGCTATATTCATGTCCAGGCCATCCTTGGCTCCGCCGTTCTTCAAATTAAATCAAAATAGGTTAATGCATTGAATAGTTCTATCAATGTGATTAGCATAGTAAAAGGACTCGGTTCTAGCAGTACTCTATAGGCCAGGGTTTCCAGGTAGCTGAATATACTTGTACAGAGTTTTCTGTATTCAAAGTAAAGTAGATGTAACATCTAGTTATTGTACATTGAATAAATTAGACCTATCGAGCTTTATTTAGTTAACAGGGAACAAAATATATCAGCAATCGTGGCTGAAATTGCCCGACTTTGATTAGGCACATCTTTAATAACAATATGCACTGAGTCTTAGAACATTATCGATACAGATTGAACAATTTTAAACAATTTATATAAATATATATAAATTTAGAAGTATTCGACCTTTTTCTGAATCAATAACCTATTCAGCTATGGCTAAACCTATTTGCTGTGCCTCTATAAAGGAAGAACCTTATCCTAAAGTTATTTGTTCCTCTCTTTTTCATTTTTTCTCTTTATTAACCTTGTGTACACTTAATAAACTCTTGGTATATTCAGGTATGCACTTAAAATATTCTCTAACTAAATTAGCAACCCTAACTAACTCCTAACTAACTTCCTTATATCATAAAATGAATTAAAAGCTTCAATTTCCAACTTGTTTGTTGCAATTAAAGTTTAATGACTTTATAGCAAAGTAAAAATTACGCCCAAGCGCGTTTTAAGTTTCACTTCTTGGAGTCAGAACTCAAAGTATCAAATGAATAACGTGGGCACGCATGTATGTATGAGTGTGTGTATGTGTTTGTATGTCTAAACATGGTATAGAGTGAGACATGGGTGTAGGGGGGGGTGTGTATGGATAAGATGAAAGACAGCAATGCCGTCAGATTACATACTTTACTCACCAAATACCACTGTTCCTTAAACAAGGGATCGGTAAATACGAGATGCGAGGTGACATCGCGGTACTCGAGTCGCGGCGTATGTGCTCCCCCTCTACCAGCTCCACCAACTCCCATCAGCGGCGACGTTGATATTAAAGGGTCTGAGGAATATGAGGAAAAATGCGGATTCGTATTCGGATCGATAGCGTAGTCATTAGGCTGGCGTAAAATATTGTACGGACTGTAGGTGGGTATTTCGCGATAGGGGCCATCTCGTTTCCGTCGGATCTTCTCGTGTTGCTGCTGCAGCCATTTAACCTGAACGGAAGAGAGAGAGAGAAGACAAACAGACAAATTCCAATTAAAAACTTTAAACTTCAAATGATTCAATAAAAAAAGACGTGGGTAGAGGGGAAGGGTAGACAAGGTCTTGGTACGTGTTGTTTACGCACTCACCTCGAACTCCGACTTTAAGGCACTGTGATGCTTGCGACTCGAGCGAAGCGAACGCTTCGACACGCGATGATGCTGAAATAGATAGTAGTCGTCAAGGGCGCCGATCTGTGCGGAAAATATCAAATATAATGGAAGAACATACAATTATAATGATGTCTCTCTCTCTGAGAGTGCGAATGCATGTCACGGAAACAACGACAACAGCAACAACAACTAGTCGACAGTAAGATACACTTCGATATACACTTCTTCTTCTGCCTATAGCAATCTCACTTTTTGCTGAGTCTCTATAGACTTGAATAATTTCTGTGTTTATTGTTCGATTGTATTGACATTTTGAGGAAAGTTAGATATTAAAGTGAACTAAGTATATAATGAAGTCAGTAAGTTTTATCTTGCATATGTCGCTTACAAATCGAATTGCAAAATTAAATCCATGACTTGCGGAGGCGGTGGGCGTGGCAGGCCAGAAAGAGAAACAAAAGGAAAGACGCAATCGATTCGGCTAGTGATCCTAATCAAGAATATAAATACTTTAAGCCTTCTTCTGCCTGTTACATACATTTGAACAAAGTTGGTATACCCATTCTCAATGTTCAAGTAGGGTATAACAAAGTTACTAATTACTTAAGTAGATACTAATGTCTCTCTATGAGATGTTGCTCTTTGTTTTGTTTTTTGTTGTTGTTGTTGTTGTGGTTGTTTAATTGATAATTCGGAATGACAATTACCTGTCCTCTATTGATGAACCCGTATTTGTCGGCTATGCCATCGGCCACGTATTTGCCAGCGGGTATATGTACAGCGAACTCATTGGTATAGATGGGATCGTCGGGTAGGCTATAGGCACCGAATATATCAGTATCGCCTAGATGCTGATGATGCTTCTCAGTGTCAGTCTGTTTAGCGTTGTTGTTATTCTCCTTCTCCTTGTTGTTCTTGTGAGTATTACTAGCCTCAGAGTCAGTCTCAGAATGTATATCAGTGTATATTCTATAACGTTCCTTTTCGGCTTGATATTTCGAGTAGTTGGTTGAGGATAATTCACTGGCACTACTCTCGCTATAACGGAGTATTCCAGCAGAATGTTGAGTTGCACTTTCGATAGTATTATTATTATTATTATTGTAATTACTTGTATTTGTATTATTTATGTTATTATTATTAAAATTATGGTTTTGAAAAGCAGCGCTAGTGTTTCTTAGACTTAAGATTGTTAAAACTAATACAAAATATATACAGCTTGTTGCCATTCGATTACATTTGCATAAATTGTATCGCCTATTCAGTTTAGCATATGGATGGCATCTGCTGCTCGCCTCCCGATTGCCCAGCTTGGCTGATGATAACGACAATCTTCGGCAGGATGTTGTTAAGCACAATAATAATGATGGTAACGATGGGAATGATGCTGATGATGTTGCTGTTTTTGATGCTTTTGATGATGTCACGGGGCGCAGGTTGGTGCTATCGTCGGTATTGTTGCAATCAGTACACGTACGTTCCACAATAAATGGTAATTCGACGGTATTCTCTCGATCAATGCCTATATCATCAAGCATATTTAACTCGGTACAGAGATCTGTGGGATTTTTTAGTTTTATTCCTTTTTATTGTTATTATTATTATCAGATTGCTTTCGGTTGCGGTTTCGGTTTCTACTGCGTGTGTTTGTCCTTTGGCTTTCATGGATGTATCTCTTCATAGGTATTGGTTGTGAATTTGGATTATCTGCAGGGGATACATAAACATACAACACCATAATAATATACTGTTTATTCACCTGAGTGAGTGTGTGTGTGTGTGTAAGTGAATCTCACTTAATTAAGTAATTTAAAGAAAGTTTTTCCTACACTAAACTCGATTTTTAATCCGATCCGGTTTCCCTACAGATGAACAAACTTGAGTTAATCGACTTTCAGTTGGGACTAAGAATGTGTATCATTATCATGAACTCCTGCAACAAACTCTACTTACAGCTTACACTTGGCTAAACCGACTTAAAATATATACAAAGTTTAAAAGTACAAAACAAAACAAAACAAAAGAAAGAACTGTCGCCGGAAGCGTGACTCACGACGAAGCTAACAATCACATGCCACACAGCTTTAGCTATATATTATATATGTATATATACCTGTGCTATTTGCACTGTGTGTTTGTGTGTGTTTCGCAAGAGGATTTGAGTTAAGAGCTCTGCTTTGTAAATGATTCGTAAATGCCCGTTGCAAATACACAACTGCATAGGTAACGCTGGCGCGCTCGTTCGTACGTATTCACGATTTAATTAAGCGCCTTATTATATTATATTATACAAATGTATATTTAGTATATAATGCGCATTTAGGCGCATTAGGCTTTAATGTACTTCCCGGGTGGAAATGCTGTGTAAACACAGTAAATGTACAAATAAAAAAAAAATCACCGTAGGAACTTTAATTAGTCTCGACTTGTTTGTTTGTTTGTTTAACTCATTTAACATTTAAATATGTATAAGTTCCCCGTTATTGCCAATGATGATCGGCAATTGAGTGTGTGTGTGTGTGTGTGTGTGTGTACACTTCCAGTGAAAAGAGTCAAATTGAAACCATTTTATGTACATATATCCCTAGTCCATGAAAACAGGTACATAAGTGTACGGCTAGCTGGGATGTACAAGCCGCACACATTCCCATATGTACCTTCATATGTATGTACATAGAGAGGCATGCATGCATGCACTGCATACATTGGTACCAGTGTGCGCACATGTACACACGATTGTACACGTCCAGGCGAGTGTGTACGTGCTTGATTTATTTAAATTTAAATTAAATGTTTTCAACTGTCTCTTCATTTATTGATAATATTGTTTGTTGCGCCGTTGATTGGCGCTTTGCAGTGCTCTCTCCTCCGTACAGGCACGTACATACATACAGACACAGACAAACATACAAATGTACCGCAGGGCTGAAACAAGTACTTTGGGGAATACTTGGAACAGAGATAGTGCGTATAAACAATATTATGTACATTTCGATACCGATGATTCCGGTTTCTATTTCACTGTGCCAATCGCCGTCGTCGTCGTACCGAAACCACAAAATAAACAGTAACAACAATCTATGAATTTATGTACATTTGTATGCTTGTACGTACATACAAATGTATGTATGTTTGAGAGTGTTAATAATTCACACGCACACATAGGTATAAATGTTGTATTTGTTTCCATTTATTATAAATTTCACACACGTCCAACACTTAATCACAGAAAGAGTACCAAATTTCTCACGAACAACATAAAAAAAAGTACACAGAGAGCAATTGCAGCAGCATTATTTGGGTACAACACTTATGCGGGTGTTGTACTGGTCAAAATGCATGTACGCATGTGTGTGTGTGTGTGGGTACATCAACATGCACTTCACTGCAATTTATATATTTACTAATTTACGAATGCATAACGTACATATGTATGTACGAAATACATCAGTTAAATCCGCATTAATGTCGTGAAATAATTTTAAAAATGCATTTCTTACACAAACACACATCGAAATATATATTTGTTAATACTTATGTTGCAGTCACTTTCCGAATTTTGATCGAATTAAAAGTAGTTTATCAACACCACCAACCACTGAAGGAGAACGTGCTTACCATGAGGAGGAACTAACCGAACGGAACGGAGCGGAGCGGACCGACCGAACGAACAAGCGACGCAACCTCGACTGCGCTCCAGCTTAAACTGAACTTTATTTTGAAGTTAATACATAAATACAAACGAGTGTACGAACGTAAATATATGGACATACATACACACGTATGCATGTATGTATGTGTTTGTGCCGCGCTGACCGCCTCTTACTCACTAAGCTGGTGGTGGTGGCGATGGTACATACAAACACACACACATATTTATGTGCGGCTGTATGTGCATTAATACTAATGAAAGCACAGCTTTAAAGCTTTCAAAACAAAATGAAATGCAAAACATAACACGCAACGGTGCTGTAACAAAACCAAAACTAATTAGTATTACGTGTGTACATATTTTCCGACGCACACAGACATGCAGCTTATTTATGTATGTATGCATAATACGTAGACGTTTAAGACATGTTTCGTATGCAACTTAAAGCCAACTTACTTATACACTTGCAAACAGAGATGACCACACGCACACACAGACACTCGCATATTAGTGTGCATGTGTTGTGTGACGCTCTCAGAGCTGACATTCAAAGATGAGCTAGCAAGGTTTTTTTTGAACTGTTTGCCAAACTCAACGTTAAGTAAATATTTATATTATTTATTAATAATTACTCACATAATTATTTGTATGAATAATAGATAATGTTGACAGAGAATACCTAGTTAGTTCACACACAGACAAGCAGACAGACAGCTTGGAGGTGGTGGTGGTGGAGCACCCACACAGGGTGACACAAAATGAATGTTGAGTTTATCCTTGCCTCAAAACTTGAGTGGTTCATCCTGTGAACAGCTGATTTGAGATTTCATTTCATATTGCGCATACGATTGTTATCGAACAGTGACTGTAACTGATAACAACACGATGCCGTGCATGTTATGAATATTCATGTGTTAACACGAGGTACACATGTCTGTCTGTGTGCGTGTGTAAATGGCAAATTATTTATATAATATATGTATGTAAACCACATCTTAATTTGTTATTTAAATCTGTTGCCTACTACCGTTAATATCAGTCACGGCCACAGTGCGCACGCTTGCAAATCTCCGCTCTGCGAGAGAGAATAACTTGTTTTTGCTCTCTCTCTCTCTGTGTCTCTCTCCCCGAGAGAGGTGGTGAGAGGCTAACAGCAATTAAAGCTGTCAGTGTGGTTTAAACTACTATCACACCATCGCAATTGCGAATAAATGCAAACAAACATACAGATATACTAGAGTACTGCATGAATGCATTCAAAAGGGCAAATAAATCAATCATTCAAAAAATAGGTTGCATATGTTTAGTTTGGTGTTTATGCATTCTTTAGTTAAGCCTGTTTTGACAGCTAGTGTACTCATTTGTTTCAATGTTGTACAGTAAAAAAATGAGTGCAGTATTTTTGAGGACAGGTTGTTTACTATACAGTCTTTTTAGTGTTCAGTTCATAGTTGTACAGTGAGTTATTGAATATTGAAAATAATATACAGTAAAAAATGAGTACAGTATTTTTGGGGGCAGTAAACACAGTAGAGTACAATACTCTCAAGTACAAAATGAATGTATTCATGCAGGACTCTAATACATACATAAGTATATGTACGAATCGATGTACGAACAAGATGTACACGCATACCTGCTACATGTGCTGTAAAGAGTGACTGGTACAGATACACAAACACACATGTACATATACATATATATGTATGTATGTACCGTACATAATAGTTAGTTCATCGTGATTGAATTGCGTCACAGTCGCGTTTCCTTTTGTGGGCAGCATCCATTGCGGCGCCGGTAGTGTTAGAGGAGTACGGTTTTTGTTTCGTTTTGCGCTTGTTTATGGGGTTTGTGTGCCAGTTTCCGTCGTCGTCTCAAATATCTCCGCATGGCTTGCCACAGATACATACATATGTATGTTATGTATTTGGGTTCCTGAAAGAGCTCAAACAAATAACCAACAATGCAACCCAAAAATAAATCAATGCAACACAGAATCCATTGGGTATTTCAGTCTTTTATTATCATCATATTCATGGGGAATGGGCGGATTAAATGAATTTATTTTATGTTTAAATTAAAAATGAAAATTGCTTACAATTTGAAATCGAAATAATTTCTCACAATTTGGCATTATATTATCGTCGTTAATCCTAGTTAACCCGAGCGAACTCTCGCCACCATCGTCTCTCAGCTGGTTTTCCTGTAAATATAAACTTGATTTAATCGTGTGTTCCTCCTCTTCTTATTTCGGTTTTGCCAAAAAAATGCAACATCAAAGCAAAGCCAACGATCGGAAGACAAGTCCGGAACGCTTGCAGTGGGTAGTATTACAATTTGGCAATGAATTCAATTTAAGATCCAAACATAACCTGCAAATTTTCAAGATTAACAGCAGAATATATATACAAGAAGAATTCTTGACTTTTATCTCGATTTGAATGATCTTGATCTTAATTCCGAAGCCAGTATTTGAGATCGACCCATCATATATGAGATTACACTGGTTAGTCTAAGTAACTTTCTAAAACACAAATTACTTGCTTGAATTATTTCAGCAGCTTATCGAGAACACAACATCGATCGATATCTTAACCCAATTTGCAACGTGTTTCTAAACGATACATTGATTTGATAATGGAATATACACGTTTTTAAGAAAACAATCTGCAAGGGTATTCAAACTCCGACCAGGCAAAACGGGAGTATTGCTTTCTTGTTTTCAAATTCAAGTTCTCTGCCAAAACAGGCTTTCGTATATGTAAGGCGGGGAACTCCAACAACGAACGAAACAAAACACACTCTAATCACACACACAGCACACATTATTCATGGTTAAAAGGAGCAAAAACTATATTACATTAAGGCTTTCAAAATCAATTTAAATGATGTGGAAAAAATTAATATTAAGTGCGGCAATGACAAAGCATCGATGATTTTGCAAAATCTTTTCATACAATTAAATGTAGTCACAAAATATTGACGTAAGAGTTCTTCAAATACACGATTGAACGTCCAAAATATGTTGTACATAATAGATTTGGAATAACACAATTCTACACAACAACATAACTATTCGGAATAAAACAAAACATGCTCCTTTCCGTTTTTGTAAATTGATGTTTTGCATGTGGAATTTAGGATTTGTCAACCAAACTTGCAAAAATATTTACTGAGAGAGCGATAATAAAAGGGTGATTTTTATTTAGCTATTATCTTTTTGGCAACATTGGTTTAAACAACTGATCATATTTTGGCCTACTTCTTGAATTAATACACACTCGTCATTTACCAATTAAATAAATAGTATTTGTTTATATAATCAGCTCAAATATTTAATATTTATTCAGGTTACTTTTTCTTTCAATAACTTTTATATAATTATCGCATAGAGCGAGTTTTCAAAAGTTGCGCAATTCGCAATAGAAACGTCAACAAGTACGTGATCGTATTCCCAAATGAAGCTCACAAATGGAAGTTAACCAAAACAGTTGGCAATTTGTACACATATTATTCTATAAACCATTGAAGAGGAACCAATATTTATGTAAATCTATATAATTTCAGATGAATTCATTTGTTACTGCTTGAAGCATCAATCGATATTAAAGAGAAATCGGTAGTGTTCACACCGAGTAGTCATTATAAGTTCAATACAAGTAAAATATATGACGGAGCTATATAATTTGTGTAGTCTTTCGATTTGTGAAGTGAGTCCCTTTTTTTACTTTCTAGGCGCATGTTACTCATGTTCTTTTTTACACACGCCTAGCAGCCTCTGTCAACTCTACTAGGGACACACCCGACCTTAATACGTATCAAGATATCACAATCAAATGGCTCCCTTATCGATGAGTCTTAAATAAAACTTCGATAAGGCGCCCTTTTCAAAACAAAAACTCCTTCTCTGGCATATAAATCTTAATGAACAGATTGATTAAGTACCTGAAAAAAAGAAGATTTGATACTCTCGCAGTCAATCAAGCTTGTGGTTTGAAAGCCTGAAAAATTGTTAATATAAAGATTACGAGAGCATAAGGAAAAATTGACAGATGGTCTCAATTAGCCTGGGAAATCGTACATACCTTTTGCTATTAACGCATCCACAATGCATTCCCATCACCTTTAGAAGATGTCCACAATATATTCCCGGATTTTGTACATTTTTGTAGTTTATATCTATTTGCTGTGCTCATTTTACCCAAGTTTAACACCCATATGCCCAAAAACCTCTTTGTAGATTCTTCATATTTTATGATTGCGAATATAATCGTGTTAAATTGGATACATTGGCCAAATCGACCCCCGTTCGAGACATAAAAAGCGTAAATTAAACATGTAGATCCTCTGTGATCAAAAGAGAACTATCCCAAACATTGGCATTCAAGCAATTGTACAAAATTTGTCCCCCATCATATTGATATACTTTAAATACAGTTTAAGAGATGTTTGTGTACATTCATAATGTGATGTTTAATAACACAATTACCCATACATACCCAAAGAAGTTCTAACGCAATGTGATCATGATTTCCCCATGATTCCCCAAGAAAACATTATTTAGCAGAAGCTCAAGTCGATAACTATGGGAAATTTCACACAAGTTTCACTATCCCAGACCCTTCGACTTGCTTCATACTCACCAAATGATTTATATACACAACTTTGTAGAAGATAAAATCGTTTAATCTCTATATATATACGTGTTTCTATATTTCTTTCAAGTGATCAGGACATAGACATTAGGATGTAAAGAATGAATAAAATATATGTAAAAGAAAAAACAAAAAAATTCTCAATTTCTAGTATTTGACATATGCAAAATATTTATATAAATATGTAAAAATTATTGACAATGATATATAGATGGTAGAATTTAAGTAAAACTACTTCAAAGGTTCATATGTTCTTCTTGAAGATGGGATATTATAGTACAATAAAGTTGACTTATAGATTGTAAAAAGTATTCTAGTTCCATTTGACGCCATGACGCGATGTTTAGTTTAAAATTACTTTTAAGAAAAAGTATAATTCTTTATTGGAAAAATACTTGACGATGATGACATATTTGACAACTCGAAATTATTCATATTTAAAGTTTTGGGTGCAAGCAAGATTATATTGTAGGTTATCATCTCATGTAATAATATATGTTCCATACAACTTTCATTTTGTATTTTGTGTACATTCGCATCATCGATGCGAAAAGCGAAAAAGTCAAGTGTGATTTCTTTTTTTTTTAGGCCGCAAATCAATGAGAGAGAGAGATTATTATTACAATTTGCGATATATCCAGGAAATTTGTCTGTCTGGTCGTCCATTATTCTCTTTCGCATTCAGGGATGTATTTAAAAACGACGTCGTCCCCATGGAACATTATTTCCGCCGTTATTTCCACGTTGATTGCCGCCATGGTTCATATTATTAACCCCAAATTCAAAAGGCGCGAAGGATTCCTATGCGAGCAAGGAAAGTACAATATATTCATCGTTCAGTTGAATTGTTACTGAGTTTGTTTATCGGTTTAACAGTTTAACAGTCTACAATCCGTTCTCAAAACCAAAATAAGATTCTATTAATAGATAGATCCCCCTTCCGATCCCTTTTACCAATATACAAGTTAAATATTTCCCTCAATCCGTTAACATTTAACCCCCCAACACTCAATTCATTAAGTTGAGGTTGCCTAGTCTCTATAGTTTGCATAAGTCGTATTTCAATAGATTAAAAAGTTTGATTTAAATGAAAAGCAAATGGTAAAAGTCATTCCAAATGTGGGTCACACATTTTGACATTTGAAATTACAATCCCAGACCAGCCCACGCAACATATATATGTATATAGAAAATCCCACATCTTAATTATCGAGACAATGGGAGTAGCGCACGCTACTCTGCTCTGCCCAATCAGAAAATTGTGCTTGCAATAAGTTAAACAACATTTGAAACAAACTTGAGCTACGTCAGTTACAAATGTGAGTCATAGATATATACCAAAGTCTGCATACACATACCATAGCTCGTATAGTCACAAATAAAAGCGAGTATTTGCAAGTATAAATATGTATGTTTGTATATTTTGGTAGCAGAACTGCAGTAACATCTTAGGGACTCACTTGTGAGAAACCACAAAAGAGCGACGACTCACTCAGTTCGTTAACTATCGTTGAATATCAGAGGCAAAGAATATATATTTGAAGAATATTTCATACTTCATTAATATATCAAGTTATCAATGCAATAATTGCAAGCAACTGTCAAATCACACATGAGCTAACAAAATAGAATGTTTCATGATCCCAACATTGAAGTTATTTGAGCTTAAGATTGTATACAAGTTTAGTAAGATTTCAATATGTAAATAATCCCTTTCATCTTTACTCCTCAACTATCTGTATATGTATTGTAGAAGAATAGTTATTGAGACGAAATGGCAAGAGAACCATGTCTCAAGCCACAATTCTTGTACGCAGCAAACATACCTGCTGTTGGTTGTTGCCACCAGGTCCTGAATTATTTCCAGCCATGGACGAGTTATTGTTGTTACCTTAAAAGTTAAAGTTGAATGTATAAGTTAAGATCTCTCAAATATGCAATAATGTGCAAGCTTAACTAACCTCTAAATACTTCAAACGGCGAATTGCTGTTGCCTCTGAAGTTATCAAAGTTGGGATTACCGCCGCCGCCGCCACCGCCATTGCCACCACCTCCGAAACCTTCTTGCTGATCAAGCAGCGAGTTCAGCTGCTGGGCCTGCATAAATAATGTATTCTCCTGCTGGCGACGACGCATATCCTCCTCCTGTCGCACCATCCGACTTTGCATTTCAGTCTGATGACGACGCATAGTTTCCTCTTCGCGCTTACGCATCTCCTCTGCCTGTTTCTCACGCATTTCCCATTCCAATTTCTTGCGCTCATTATCGGATTCGCGTTTTCTCAATTCTGCAAAATGTATTTAATATTAGACTTGCAGTAGGGTGCAGAAAGAGAGACAGAGAGATAGATAGACATGATGTGTTGATGATACAAGGCAGGAAATGTAGAGTCGCCAGGTAGCACAACCTTTAATTCGTTTTTATTTATATAGCTTTAGATACGACTACGGAATCTGTGTTGGAACCTAAAATCTCATCTTCAACACTTTGATTTAAGATGATGTCGTTAATAAGAAGTTCTACGTACGGTATGATTCCAAAAGCATTTCGATTATATTAAGAATAAATAACAATTGTATAGAATTCCCATTTCCCTCGAGTTCCAAAATGGGAAACCCACCAAATTTATAAATTGTTTAAAAATTTTCTAGGTGTTTCCACCTTTTAGCAGTAAAGTTTTCGGGGAACGTGCATATATATAAATATAATAAGTATCAATTTTAAGTTTGATAGCACCCTCTGCCATATGAGAACCATTTAATTTTCTACTCTTAAATAATTTGTATAACTCAAGCTGATGCACAGTTAAAATTCATATATAATATTAATATATATATTTAAAGTGTCGTTGCACATAAACATAAAAGAGACGCAAAGAAAATCGGTAATCGATTTTGTATAACCAACAAATCCCCAAATATTCCCATAATCTTCAAATAATACAACAATAGAAAGATTTGTAACTATGAATTTTGAGGTATTTCAAAAAACATATAGTATTACGAACTTTCATTGTTTTTCATTGTTAGCTATAATATTTTTAAATGACTGTTCCTATTGAAAGCCATAGGATACAGTTGTCCGACTTAAATAAATGAAAATTTATACTATATGTTAATTACTGTCTAACATTGTTTGGCACTGATAAGTGAAGTAATTTTCAAAAACAGTACTTTTCTTCATATAAAAACCTGACCAAAATGAATATACCCTCGAGATCACAGATATTATAGTATGATTGAGACGATGTATCCATCCATAATCATAACATTTTGATTGTGTGTTCCCCAACAACATTAAAACAAGAATTTTAATTCAGATTTTTAGTTATAGAGTATTGCGAGAATTGAGATTGCAATTAAGAGGTTTTTTAAGGTCTTGGGATAGAAGGAGATGTGTAGAAAGCTTAATCAACTCCGGAATACCCGAAGAGTAAATGGTTTTTTGTTTTTTATGTTTGTTTTTTAATACATTTACCCAGTTATACTGACCTTGGCGCAAAAGCTCTGTTTCTTGCTCATAGCGAGCGTACTCCATTTGAGCTTCGAGCTTCTCTTCTTCCATTTTAAGCTCACGCTTGAGAGCGTCCTGCTTGCTTTTGAATAGATCATGCAATTGCTTCCATCTGGATCCGTATTCATGCTCAAATGAATTCTGATCGGCAAATCGGGGACCAACGCTGCGCTCCTGATTGAAATCTTGCAGTTTCCTATTCAATGCCTTCTCTGGTAGTCCATCGTTGTCATCGTTAACCTCCATTGGCTCCACCAAGCACGGCCGCAATGAGGCCGTTAAAAAGAAGCATTTCTCATTGCACAAACGCAAACAGGCGCTAGCCGAAGACTTTTTAGCAAACTCAACGGTGCCCTCACCCATATGCTTGCCACGATCATCGACCGTGATGCTGGCACGCTCAACAGGCCCAAAGATTTCAAACGACTTGTACAACAATTCATTGGACACAAATGGTGTCAAATTGCTGACACGCAAGATGGTTGCATTCGGGGCAAAACGGACACGCAACTGGCGACCCTTGCGCATTGAGCCGTCCAAGGCGCGTTTGGCCTTTTCGGCATTGACATGATAATCGACCTTAAGGAATGTAAAGTTCTTCTCGAGATTTGAAAATATTTCGCCTATTTCACCAAATGGCTTAAACATTTCGCGTAACTCTTCATCCGTAATATCGTTTGTCAGATTGCCGACATAGAGGCGATTGCGGCCAGAGAACTTTGTCTCTTGGGCGACCTCGATCGGCGGTAGCTCATGTGTGGGGCCACTAATGGCACGAAGGCGTTGGCCAATAAAGAAATCATCACCGCGTTGTGAGTTGTTACCGCCTCCGCCGCCGCCACCACCTGAATTTTGTCCTCTTCCATCTCCGCCGCCGCCACCACCTCCGCGCGATCCACGATTTCTATCACGTTGTCCGCCACCAGGACCACCACCACCACCACCACCGCCGCCGCCACCTCCACCGCCGCCGCCGCCGCCACCACCACCGCCAGGACCACCACGAGCCCTAAATGCTTGATTTTGAGCCTGAGCCTGGGCTTGAGCTTGAGCCTGAGCCTGAGCATGGGCATGAGCTTGAGCCTGGGCTTGCGCCTGAGCTTGAGCCTGGGCCTGAGCTGCTGCATTTGAATTCGATTGATTCTGATTGTTGTTGTTAGATTGTTCATTAGATTTGTCATTAAGGTTTCCTCCATCCACTTTTGATGCCTCTGCAGTTGACTTTTGCTGTATATGTGTATGTGTATAATATACATATATGTTTATATAATTCCATGTAAGTATATAAAGAAAGAAATAAATGTGATTTACACTACTCATCAATGATTTACACTACAAATCAACAATAAACAATTAAACATTGCACCTGCAAAATATAAAAAACATTCTCCCTGCTGAATACAATGAAATCCACGTTTAACAATTATCCCAAACAACAACAAAGTTGCCCATAGTAATTGAAGAAATAGATGTTATACTGTTATACACTCCCCTAGTCTTCACCCATTCGCAGGCACAGTGGAACATAGTCAGTGCTCGCACATGTCCAGCACCACTGTGAAGACTCCAAGTAAGATATAGACGTTAGAAGTATTAAACAGTTCCAGTTTGTCAGACAACAAACTAAGCAAAATGAATACGATATGAATTCTCAATTCAGATAAAGGTTATTGACATACATACGTCAGTGTATAAGTATGTTTATTTGTATACGTTTATTGAGTACACAGATATAGTATATCTTAAAGATGCCCACCCCTGGAACCCAAGAATATTACTTGTTTTTTTTCAAATGTTTCCATATGGAGACGATCCATTTGCCGGTTGTAATATACACACACACACACACGAACATTCTTCTCACACGCACACAATACAAACAAATTTTCAAGCAGTAGACAACATTGTGAGCTGCTGTAGCCCGTTGCCATTGGTGCGAACGAGATAAATAGATGATGACACTGTATGACGTGCATTGTATATACACTCACAGGCATACACACATACATACATATGCATGTATGTACAGTTGTTGACATGTATGAATTTTCGGAAGTGTGCAGAAAAAATGCAGCACAGAAGAATATACATATGATATAAAAAAAATACGTACATGTATGTGTACTTTCCCAATAAAAATAAAAATTTTACTTCATTTTTCCCCCGCTTTTTTAGAAGCCACAAAAATGTACTCAATTTGTAATTACATGCATATGTACATATGTACAAATGTACGCATGATGATGCACACATATCTTCGATAAGTTCTTTGCAATTTTAGTGTTTAATCAGTCAAATATATTCTCAAACTGTATGTATGCAGTTGAGTACCCAAATAATTACAAAAAGGTCAAGCTCCCATTCAACCATATCATTTTATGCAGGTTCAGCATTACGCTGTAACCGCCATTGCAATTGCCTCCATTCCAGCAAGATATGTATGTATGCATGTGTGTACATACACATGTTGTTCTTTCCAAGTGATCACACACACGCACACACACACAAAACTAAAATATGTATGTATGAATATCTCATGCATACGAAGAAGAAGAACATGAATCGCGAGTATAGTGGACTGCCGGTTGCAGAAGTTATTTAAATTGAGAATAATTTCCATTATTTCACGGACATACATTTGTATATTGCTTTATGTTTTATATATTTCTTCGTACTTACGTTTACATTGTTCTGGTTTTGAAAATTCGACCTATTTTGATTGCCGCCACGATTGCGGTTCCGATTTCCGAATCCACCCTTGTTTGCAAAATTCTTATTTTGATTCTGGTTACCGCCGCCGGGCCCACCACCACCCCCTCCACTATTGACGCCGCCATTCTGATTGTTGTTGGGGCCACCAAATCGTGCTCTTTTCTCGGCCGGACCGCCGTCACTGCCGTCGATTTGTTGTTTTTGCTGTACATGTTTGCCGATATTCTTGTTCTGTTGATTATTGGCTCTGGCAGGACGCTGCGGCAATGGTACTGAATTTGTTTGAATCTCCATTTTCAGCAATTTGCCATACAAATTCGACACGACAAACTATTTTAAAATATTCAATTGCACAACCGTCCAGCTCCGCCCAGAAACTAAAGCGTAATAAAATAAAATTGTGGAAAAGAAACAATTCTATATCTGTCAGAGATGCTTTTGTTCTTATATCGAAGACATATCGATATAAAAATTTGTACTCACGAGAGTGATTATTCGATTACTACGTGCCACTGATCTATTCGATGTATTCACCATCGATATAATATTATTTACGATGATTTACATTTAAAAAAATATTTTCTCATTTACTTCATCTAATAAATATATTTATTTTAAAATATTGAAATAATCACTAATAACAATATTGAAATAATCGTTAATAACAATATTAATCAACAACCCCACCCCTACCATACGAAATAAAATTTAATTTATCCATTTTAGCAATATTATATATTTCATTTTTCTATACTCTAAGTTTAAAAACAAATATTTTTATTCTACAATTTTGATGTATAAAATATATTTGCCTTTGTAGTGGTATATCTAGCAGTCCCAAGCAATCTGTTTCGAAAAATATAGAAAATACAAACTGATTAGTATAAAGGAAGAAACTTTAATAATTTTGTCTTCATACCAATTTCATTGAATCCTTTTCTCAAACATTTTAAAAACATTTCAACTGGAAAATTTAACAATATGCGTCGAAAAAACTCCAGAATGGCTAATGAGCAACTTGTTAGTGCCTTTAACTGTAATAATATAATAAAATAAATTAAATTATATATATTTCAGACATATTGCCAGACTTACGGTTGCGAAAACGACATAGTAGACAAGTGTTGTGGGATATAAAAATAAAATGGTGGAGAAAACTATTGTTGCAATGTAAAGCTGACGGTTCATAAAGTTATGTGCTTCAATTCTATCTATAAAAATAAAAAATATTAAAATGAACTAAATTTAACACTCAATTATCTTTCACTTACTTCTTAATATATTAAAACGTTTTCCTCGCACCACTTGCCATAACACAGAGAGAGTGTGTAATTCAACTTCAGTTAATCTACAATGAAAAGAAAGAAAAGGATTGTAAAAGGATATATTTAAGACATTCGCAATATTATCGCTCTCTTACACTTTGGTGTAAATGTAAAAACAATGAGCATGCAGGCCAACTATTGATATCAGATCACCCAGTAAGGCTATTTGGTATGTAAATCCCAGAAGGCCAAAAGCGCCAATGCCTAGGAACACCTGCCGAACAATCGGCTCGATAGTTACTGAAAAGTATTTCGAAAATATTGTAGTAATTGAGTCTTTAAGGCTATTTACGTATTCATCAGCATACTCAAAAATGTTGACCACAATTCAATGTGATATTTAAAGCAATCAAGAAAGAAATTATTCAGATGTATGTTAAGCTTCAGACCGATGGGACTGCCCTCTAACACCTTTAGGAGAGCGTATAACTGACTGATAATGATCTGTAAAATAAAACGGTTTAATATTTTCAGCATAGTAGTTTCTTCTCTCTCTTACTTGGGAGATGTGAATGAGAAAATCACCAGGCTGAGAGGCAAGCGTAAGTATGAACAGCATTAATATAATTCCCAAGGCTCGGTCGATCATTATATTGGTCAACCTTGTACTGGATAATACATTTAATTTGCACTAGATTGTTCAGTTAAAGGTGTTTTTTATTGATCTTACCCTTTAGCGTATATGGTTTGCCACTCCTTGTAGTGTTTGTAGAACACAGTTGCTTCTAAAATTTTGGTTATGAGAGAATATCCTACAATATACATGAACAATTGCATGGGAAGATCTGCCAAAAAACATAACAGTTGATTCCCAGAGAACCAAAGGTTATCTGATTTACGCTTGGAATGAGATTCCGGCTGAACCAGCGTTGCAAGCAAATAGAAATCACAATCATCCTGTATGATACGGTCTCTTTTCCAATTGTTGACTGAATTGTTTTCTTTAATAACTAAATCACGTACTGCTTGCTTATTGTAGAGAATGAGCTTTACTTGTCTCAGATCTTCAGGAACCACGCCAGAAAAGAGAAGGGAAATGTTGGAGGATTCCCTATTGTAGGTGAAACATATCATCATATTGCGTGAACTGCAGTAATTACTATCCACATTGGAATCACAAATTGCACCAAGGTACCGCAAATCTTCGGGATCCGTTTTGGATTTTTTATTTTTAACTTCCACCACATAAAAGACCACAACATTGTCGTCGCTAATGTGTAATTGTCCGAATAAATTACTTGGTTCCTTCCAATAAAAGTATTGACTGGGTAGAAATATTTTAATACTCATGATGTTTACTAAAGCCGGTATTCCGCGGCCACATAATACAAAACAAAACTTTAGACAATATAGTTCGATATATTAAAAGAAAACCGATAATGAAAGCTTTTATCGATGCATCGATATCTTTGGTAATGAATATCTATGCAACCGTGGTTGTGCTTGTGTTTCAATTCCCAATTCCATAGTTTTTCACGTGTTCTGTTTTATATCGTTTCGCAGATATTTATTGACATACACATTCGCATTTTAAAGGGATACATATTTCGTTGGCTTTTGTTTTATAGTTAAAAATTTTGTTCGTGAAAAAATCATTTAAAAAATATAATAATGGGATATGATGGTAAGTTTCGAATTGTAATCAAAGAGCTAGCCAGCCTAAATTGAATGCACAAATGTGCACGCACATCAAGTACGAGGTCTGCTGCGGTTAATTTACACATGCATCTCTTTTGTATGTAATTATAGGTACATAAGTTTACATAAATAGAATATATGCGTGTACTAAATGCTTGCAAATTTAGACTACAACCGTCTGCACTAAGAAATGCTTGGAATATATTTCCTTGATAGTTACAAATTTGCCAACATATGTAGGCTTTTTAAACGTTTTTTATCGTTCCCATGGGGACACACCGGCAGACATATTGTGTTACATACACACATATGTGTGTATGTATGTATATTTTTATGTATGCATACATAAGTATGTAAATTTAATAGTTTACACTGCATTTTTCGCTCAATGTTTGTATTAAACCTTAGCCACCCAAAACAATTTAGCAATAATTCACACATATTGTTCGTCATCGCTCAGAAAAATGCATACACCCTTATTTTTCCCACCAAAATATCAGCATATTTTCATTGGCAAGATTTTATCATTTACATATTTAACACATGTGTGTGTGTGTAGACAAGCTTAATTCATATCTTAGCTTCGTTTTATGATAAAAATTATGTATTCTGCATGAAGACACAGCATCCAGTATGAAAAATATGTACACCTTGAACAAGAACAATCGTTCTTATCATCCCCCCATGCACCTAGTTCATAACATGTTGTTGTACACTTTTTCCACACTTGAGATAATTGGAAAAATCATTGAAATAATATATTTAAATTTGTAGCCAAACTAGAATTCTTAGTACTAAATGTCAGAAAACTGATAAACAATAAAAAGATACGTTTCTTTATATGTATTGTAAATTCTACACACGTGGATGTAGAATTTGTATTATGTTCTCAAGTTAACATCAATTAAGAGAAACATACAATTTAATTTTGAATAATGCATCATATGTTATTTTTGCATACAGATCGTGACCGTGACCGTGACAGGCGTCGACATCGTTCGCGTTCCCGCGATCGGCACCGTGATCGGTCCAGGGATCGACGTCATCACCGCAACTCGCGTCGCAAGCCATCATTATACTGGGATGTGCCGCCGCCTGGATTCGAGCACATTACACCAATGCAGTACAAAGCGATGCAGGCATCGGGACAGATCCCGGCCAGCGTCGTGCCAGATACGCCGCAAACAGCTGTACCCGTTGTGGGATCGACCATAACACGTCAGGCGCGTCGTTTGTATGTGGGCAACATTCCGTTCGGTGTCACTGAGGAGGAAATGATGGAGTTTTTCAATCAACAAATGCATTTAGTTGGCCTAGCCCAGGCCGCCGGCAGTCCAGTGCTGGCATGTCAAATTAATTTGGACAAGAACTTTGCTTTCCTCGAGTTCCGATCTATAGATGAGACCACCCAGGCCATGGCCTTTGATGGCATCAATTTAAAAGGACAAGATCTTAAAATAAGACGCCCACATGATTATCAACCGATGCCCGGCATTACAGATACTCCGGCCGTTAAGCCAGCTGTTGGTAAGTTAAGGCCCTTTATGGAATACATTCAATGCAATAAGAAAACCATATTCATTTTATTTGTTATACTATTGATCACCTATCAGTGTCCAGTGGAGTCATCTCAACGGTGGTGCCCGATTCACCACACAAAATCTTTATTGGCGGTCTGCCCAATTATCTGAACGACGAACAGGTAAGCTGCAGTGAGACTTGGAACGCGAGGATCCTTGAATAGAAGATGCTATGTGTAGAGTTATAGATATACACTGATTATAATAATAGGTACACTGTTAAATTGGATCAACAAAATGACCATTTATATTCATGGGAATGACGTACGATTTCACGGTGTACCTATTATTTTAATCAGGGGTATATAGCTAACATGATTCTATCTGTTTGGAAACACTTCTTCAACGTTTTCTGATTGTTTTACAGGTAAAAGAGTTGTTGCTATCGTTTGGTAAGCTAAGAGCATTCAATCTTGTTAAAGACGCCGCGACCGGCTTGAGTAAAGGCTATGCCTTTTGTGAATATGTTGATCTAAGCATTACAGATCAGGTAAGTCCCTCTCTCTCTCTCTGTCTCTGTCGAATTTGTGTGCTAATATGATCATTATTCTTTCAGTCAATTGCTGGATTGAATGGCATGCAGCTGGGAGACAAGAAACTGATTGTGCAGCGTGCCAGTGTGGGTGCCAAAAATGCTCAGAATGCTGCTAACACCAGCCAGTCGGTGATGCTGCAAGTGCCCGGGCTATCGACTGTTGTCACATCGGGACCACCCACCGAGGTGCTTTGCCTGCTCAATATGGTGACACCCGATGAGCTGCGCGACGAGGAGGAATATGAGGACATATTGGAGGATATTAAGGAGGAGTGCACGAAATATGGTGTCGTTCGTAGCGTAGAAATACCACGACCGATCGAGGGCGTCGAAGTTCCTGGTTGCGGCAAAGTCTTTGTTGAATTTAACTCGGTACTCGATTGTCAGAAGGCACAGCAAGCATTAACCGGAAGAAAGTTCAGTGATCGTGTTGTTGTTACATCATATTTCGATCCTGATAAATATCATAGACGCGAATTTTAGATCAAGTTTCAACGTATTTCACACATTCACCACAATTTGTCCAATATCTATATCTATATATATATACATTATATATAAATATGAAGAGAAAGAGTAAACAAAAAAGAGAACAAGCTGAAATCACATAATAAAAATAATTATTCATGACTTTTATCCTAAAACAAATAACCGAATTATATTTTTGGGGTTCCATCTTCAGTGAGTTATCGAAATGAAATAAAACAAAATGAAATTGTTGACGAGAAAACATTTATATAACATTAACACGAAATAACTTAAAATATATATATCTAGTATATAAATATAAATGGATGTATACGTAAATATATAGTCTGCTCGATTAGAGAAAGGAATTATTAGCAAATGCAAAAAGTAGTTCAAGTTGATTTCTTATGTTATCCTAAAGGAAGCTGCAGATAAAAAGATACGATATGTATTTGATATGTGTGTATAGTTGCATGATTTAGGTATGACCACATAAGGCATATATGGGCACAGCACGACAAGGAAGTTATCTAAGGCATATGTGGGGTGTAGGGTATCTAAGTCAAAGGTCAAACATAACTAAAACTAATCATATACAGATATTTGTATATATATAAAAGTATACTATAAAAACAGAATAAATAATTGGATAAGCTTTTGATTGTGATGGGTTCTGCGGCATATAATGAAATGATATCAGTTGGAAGACTATAAAAAGGGTAATAAAAACCAATTGATGGATGACATCATGTGGTATGTGGCTATATCTATAGATCAATGTAAATGACAATGATTGAGCACATTTCATATAGTTGGAATGCGAAAATCCTTTGTCGATAGTCGATTATAATTCTGATTGTTCGAAATCGCAGCACAAGTAAAGGCAACTAAGTGTTCGTTCAAGCAGCACCATCGATATCAAGACAAGATCACACAGGACTTGTTCGATTAATACCTTTCACAAGTGCCTGAGCCATACATAGAATGTGGTTGATAGAGATGACGCAGTTAACATTCGGTACATCGAAGTAAATTCATAATACACGCGCTCTCAGACTAAGATCCTGTTCTATTTACAATTTCTAGATTGACTAAAAGAGAAGATAGTTCCAGCTCCTCGCTGAATTTATTGCGCAGCACAACGCTGCGATAGCCTTGGCGCACACAGGTCAAAGGGTAACAGGCCTGGGCAATAAAGTGTGTCTCGGCAAACATATCCTCATCCTGTACCTCGAAGCGCAGCAGTGCAAATTGCGGATTATGTACTGTGAACTCAAAGGATTCATTCCAGATGGGATTGAACCCATTCTCATTGACTTTAGTACGATATTTGATGCCACTATCGTAACTGGCACCCACGATTTCGACAACGATTTGCGGATTATTCGATTTGCCACCACGGAACAGATGACGCGCCGCAATTATACGCATATTTATCTTAATCTCATTGAGGCCCTCGGAGAGTGGATTATTTGGATTGAACGTGTCGAGCTTCATGAACGACGGCTTCAGTATATATCCGCATTGACCATTATTGCGAAATTTCGCCTGATTCAGTTGCATTGCCTTGTCGCCGGTCTGATAGTTAAGCGCTATCATCTGTGAACCGATATTCCAAAACGGAACCGGATTGAAATTGGATGAATCCAGTCGCTGACCCTTGGGGTATACGCGACTAATTTGATTGCGATGATAGGCCAGAAATAGCGGCATATTTTGCTGTATAAACTGTTTCTCCGCCTTTGTCTCCGGGAAACTGGACATCTCTTGAAATATCCACGAATGATCCCTGAACGGTACACTCCGAAAGTATATAATCAAATCGGACATTTCCTTGGCCACGCGTGCAGTGCGCTCCTTCTTGCGACGCTCCGTTGCCAATTGACTAGCGAATAGGGCTGCATCCTGTATGGCCTTTGTCCATTCATATGCAGTCTCCTGATTATCGAATCCAATTATAAATGGATTCTGCATCGTTGGCGTCTGTATCTGTAGCTTTATAATAATGCCCAGTTCATTCGATTCAAAGAGTGTCGCGACAGCGCCATAAATCTCAATGGAATCGGTGCGACCATCGTTGCCCTCCTCGTTCACTGAATTGTAATCCTCTGTTGCCGAATCAATGACCTGTGTGAGATAAGTTAGACAGAGAGAGAGATTAATAGCCTGCAATAGTGAGTACAGACTTCAATCGTTTACCTTGACATAATTGGCCGGAAAATGATGTTGGATCATGCCACCGTAATCACCTTTCCACCACATGGTATTATTCCTTTGTACATTCGTGATAATCGCATGTTTGGGAAACGAGAGCTCATCGGGCTTGTCGGCTTTGTAGATATACAGAGCCTTGCAGGTGACATATTCCTCAAGATTGGAACCCATATAGTTGGAGGCACCGGAGGCATCATTCCCGCTATGCTCGTTATGCAGCTGCGCATTCTCAAGCAATGTCTGACGCAGCAGTTCCTGGGACACGGGATGCACAAGCTTGACATTGCGATAGAGCGGATTTCGCATATAATAATGGATTAACGAGACTAAAGACTCAAATTGCATTGTATCAATTGCATATAGACGTCCTTCCTGTATGATACGACAATGTTTGATCTTGCGATTTATCGTAAATGATATAACAAAGGCATTAACACTTTGCACCGATGGCCGCACAAGGAACGATCCAATCTCCAGCTTGAATAGTCCCTGCTCGGCCTGCTCCTTTGTGGTATTTGGATGGAACCAATCTTGAGTCTCGTGCTTCTTTGGCTGCGGCACTGGCTCCTTAAGGATTATCGAGAACTCGGAGCTACGCAACATATTCTTGCGATAATAGACAATTAACGAATACAACGAATCGAATACAAAATTCTCAACTAGATAATACTTAATCGAACCGTTCTCATGCTTCAGTTTAATGCGACAATGATTCGGACGATTTCGTCGCCAGAACGATAAGCTATAATCGCCAACAAAAGTTGCCGATTCACGTACTAAAAATGTGCCATCACCAAGATGTTTATACGTTTCCAGCAATTGATCAGCTTCCGGTCTACCACCTAAACATGATGAATAAATATAACAATTACTAGATCTTCTTGATGTTTCTAGGATCTTTACTTACCCTCGAGTTTGCCGTGAAACCAATTCTCACCAAAGTGCAGCTCATCATTGGCGGATGTATCCTTCTGCTTCTGCTGCATGTTGCTGTTCAATGTGCAGGAGGAGAGTCCAAAGTCATCGTCCTCGGAGGTGCCATTGCGGCACTCGCTTATCTCCGACGTATAGATAAGCTCTTGCTGTGTAAGCACGAACTGATAAAGGTTCCATGACTTATCAACGGGATCCTTGAAGTACAGTAATCCCTTCTTCAAAATCTTTTGCATATTATCGCTATCATCGGTTACACCGCCCAGCGATGATCGATGGCTAAACGAGGCGATTGTTCCATTGCTGATACCACCACCAGCAGCAGCACCAGGACCGCCAGTTGGTAAATTGATTGGATTAACATTCTCATCGAATTGTGGCAACTTTTTGTGCTTCAAAATGATCTTGCGACGCAACTGATTCGGAGAGGGCAGATGCATCTCGTTGCGATCACAGGGCTGTGTTAGCAGCATATCGCCAAAGACCTGCAATGGATTGAGAATTGTAATATAGAATATAGTAAAATATGTATATTATATATTTAAGCATATGTTTCTTCTTCAATTTATTGAAAGTTAGTTTCCTCTGCATTTGTCGCACTACTGCTTTTTCTTTCCCTCTTCCCCCTTGCACCAGAGACTCATTTCCTGTCAGATCTTAACTCGCAGCCCCCTGTGGGTTATCAATTCGAAATTATCGATTATATAGAGAGAGAGAGGGAGAGAGAGAGCAATGCTCCGGTAAAGATAAGCATTATCTAGAGCCTCCATGTTTGCCAGGAAATATATTGTTTGCGTTTCAAATTGATTCTATAACAGTCCCACATACCCTAGAAATACACATATATCTTTGTATATATAGAACTTACCTCGATCAGGGCATGTGCCATATTTCGTTGCTGTTCGAGGGAGCAATTCTGTTCGATCGAAAGTATAACTGGATATTCGGATGTGGTGAATGCATGATCTTTTATGGTCTTGATAACATCCATAAATTTGATTTTCGATGTCATTGTATGGCCATGAAATATATAAGGTAAATTATCGGGGCCATTCCAGCAGTCCAGCTCGATGCAGCGACACCCCATGCGCAGGGCCCGAGCATAGGCCTCGCATGAGGATTCGCTGGAGAACTGATCTCCCGTTAGATATGTATTATGCGATGAGGCAATCCAGTACGAGGACATCGATTGATTCATATCCATAAATATCGAATCATATTTCGTATCCCATAAATCGTTTTGTTTCGAAAACAGATAATCCACAAATTCGGATATGGTGAGATAAGGTTCCTGCACATCGCGTTCAACATCCTGCACAAAGTCACATATTAGACCGGATATGCTATTGAGATCGTTATAATCTCGTTGTTCCGTTTCCAGAAACCTTTTAAATTCAACTGGTCGCACTATTTTCTTATCTTCGGAATATGTGAACTCGGTTCCGTTTAGAATATTCACAAAATTAACGGGCAGCAACAGTTTCTGATATAAACGTGAGAAATCATCGAATTTAAGATCATGCTTCCGCCGTATATCATCCGTAACGCATTCCATAAATTTACTTGTGCTCATTTTACAGCTGACGCTGCTTAGGAATGTCTTGAAATCCTTGATGGTGACCTGAGAACTTTGTTCTGATTTCGTCAGATGTGAATTGACATTCTCAAAGGAATAGTATTCGCGTCGTAGCCAGCGATCGATTTGTAGTGGATATGGTGAATTAATGGTATCCTTGACCATATACCTCAATCCCCGCACCCAGTTATCGGCCTCGATCTCCGAGAGTGCCACCACTGAGAAACTCTTCAGCTTGAAACTATTCCCGTACATGATCACAAAGCATTTGCTGCTCTCAAAGCGCTGACAATCGTCGGCGTGCAGGCGGAACTCCTTGGAGTTCTTTCCCACACGAATCTCACGTATTTCCCGCAACTGTATCGTTCCCTCGTAGTCCGTGCGGGTTTGGGCCGCCACGGTAGACCATAACAGCTGACGGGTCTCCCTGATTAGCATGAGGTGGCGTCGATCGGGGCGTCGTTGTTTTCCATATAGTTTTGTCACGATCGTTCCACGCTCTAGCATGCAGACTGTCTGCTCCATTTCCCCCAGTAGGGGGGTATTCATTGCACTAAAGCAACTCATCGTTTCCTCTTCTATTGATTATCAAAACAAAGCAACAAAAAACAAAAACATTCATCTATTTCATTCACTGTTGCAATATGTTTTGTACACATATATGTTTGTGCTAACGATTTCTTTTTATAGTCTACGGTACATTGAATGAATTGCTTGTTAACGTTCATTCGCGTTTTATTCGATTGATTCGGAAAGTCGCAAGTTATGGAATTTTAATTTTTTTCTATTGACTACAAATTGCACTTGTTGAATGTTGGAATTATTTTCTTTGGAAGAGTTTCTAGTTGTACTGCAGAGTTATCGATAGCTTGGTATATCGACGAAAGACGCAAAAAAGAGCGAACGTTTTAACAACTGTTAACTAAAATATTTAACATTAAGTGATTGCCATGTTAACTTGTGATCGATGGATCAGCGCGTCAGTGTTGCCAACTTAGCTGTTTTTCCGTCAAATCTGTATTTTAATATTAATTAGGACTTTATATAGCTTCTTTTAATATTGAAATCTCCGTACTACAGCATACAAATGTGAACTCTATATAATTCAGCCTTTTTTTTTGGCTGTTTTTGCTCGAAAATTCTGGCAACACTGCTGGGCGTTCTGGTAATCACATGTTTTGGTCGTCCCCTAAAATACAAATTTAATGCTTTTAGGTTGATATCACTCTATTTTAAAAGTTATAAAAATAATTAATTTAATTATGAAATTTAAATATTTCTTTATTAAAGAAATGCTTTGTGTTTTACGCCAGTCAACCACTAAACAAAATGCGGTCTTATTTGATATCGATAATATACTAACTAATTTGTCTTATATTTCACAATTATATGTAAGACGCAATTTAACTCGTTTTACAATTTCCATTTTAATTTATGCACTGCTCTTGATTACAACTTTACAAGAAATCAAAGAAAATTTAACACAATAATAATCTAGTATATTTGTCATTTTTGCAAATACCAAACTAGTATTTTTGTTTCGTTTTCGACATTTGTGATATCGATAAATATTATTTTATTAGCGTGCGACGTGCGCTGCGAACGTATGTTACGTGTGTTTTCGGCTTGTTAATTTTTTGTTTCCTTCCTCTTTTTTGTTGTTATTGTGCGTGTGCGTGACTGCAGCAAGAGCAGCCGTATCAATAATCAAGAATAACGCAAAATTCAAACGAATTCTATAGGCAAAATTGCGACACGACGAAATTGCAAGTGCCAGTGCAGAAAAGTTAAAACAAACAAAAGAAGTAGACCAAAAAGTGGAAAAGGAAAAAAAAGAGAAGAAATAAAGAACGAACAAACGCGAACGCGTGTTGGGCCCCAGAGCCGCAACTGAAGCGCGGAGCTCAAAAAGGCAAACAATTGTGAGCCGAGCCGAGTCAGAGCTCAGTTTGCAGTTCCCAGTTGAGTTCAGTTGCTGCCTGTGCCGCCTCCACTCTCCCCCTTCTCGCGCTGCGCTGCGACTTCTTTTGCAGCGACCGTTCGTCTGTCCGTCATCGTCATCGCCGACGTCGCCGTTGCCGTTGCATAGTTTTTTTCTCTTTTCGCGCGTTCTTTACTCTTCCTCTTCCGGCCTAGCGGCAGCGGCACCATCACGAATCACAACAACAACAACAACAGTAACAAGAAATTGCGATACTAACAACAACAATCAGCAATACAAAATGGTAAGTTTCTAAATGAAATGATTGCAATCATTTCATTTGTTTGTTTGCATGTTTTGGATGACTTTTGAATTTCCTTTGTCACATTTGATGGCCAATATCAATGGCCAGCTACGACCACCCCCCTTTGCCTCTCCGGCGGCGGCAGCAGCAGCTGAGTGTGCATATGCTAGCCATCTCGCTCACACTTGCCAAGTGCGTGCTCAACCACATGGTGGAGCCACAAAAAGAAAATAAGTACCCAAAGCAATAACAAAAATATTTCAATGTGATTAGAGAGGGGAGAGAGAGAAGAAAGCGAAAGGAAGAGTGACGTCGGCAGAGGGAGAGGGAGACGGTGAAATGTCTCCTTGTCAGTTCTGCTCAGCTGTGCGGCGAAAAAGACAAACGATACAATTAATTTGCATTTTTTGTTTACATGTTTATGCATTCTGTTTCTATATATCTCTCTCTCTCCTTCTTGCTCTCTCTCTTCGTCTGTCATACAATTTATTTCGAATAGACCTCGTTGATTCGAGACCCACCACCCCCGCCGCCTTCTTCCATTCACATTCGATTTTATGTTAACAAATTTGTGATAGGTTAGGGCTAAGGCCATGCGACCGTTTCTATGGAGACAACCCCCTCCCCCTTCCTTTCGTGTTGTTGCCCTCACATTTTATTCTCGATTTTTCAATGTTGCTATGCGTATTAGAATATGTCAAAATTCCCATATGTACATAGGCTATAGCTCCCAACGACATTTGCGTCAATTCAATTCAGACCAATTCCAATGTGCACATTGGCACACGTGCGTCTGTCTGTTTTACTTATAGACGAACTTGTTGGTTTGGCGCCCACGAGACACAACAAGTGAAATACCACGTGAAAGTGATTAAAATGCGTGGTATAAAACAATAATGACTCGTATAAAATTATGCTTTATTTTACTAATATTATTTATTTTTCGATTATTTATATTTTATTATTTATTTATTTGAAGTACAACAATGATAAGGTACTCAAATCTCGAATAAAATGTTCAAAAGAATGGGATGTTTTGCACAATTTTCGTTGCCTGCATATAGGGGCTTTTCCCATAAATTCATTAAGATTCTGCCTGAATATGCTATGGTAATGTCATCTATTATATAATATATAGTAAATTAAATAAATCCCCACTTAATAAATCATTTAATTTTGATATTGTAAATCTTAAAAAAGAAAATTAAAAGAAAAGCGTCGTAACTTGTTGCTCTTGAGTGAAAAACAAAACCAATCGATTTAGCAAAGACACGAACCGGAACGAACAGTCAATGTTCGAGGTTCAAATTGTTGTTGGGTCGTCCTTGGCACGTTTTCACTGTAGTAGGAAGAAGAAGGTAGAGGAAAGATGATGCAGAGCGAGTCATAGAAACCTTCCAAAAGGTGGCAAGTGCGTCACAGGAAGGGGCAGCAACGGACGATGCCACTCCCACGCGAGCAGCCTTTGCTGCCGCTGCTGCTGCGTTCAATGGATGCAGATTTCCCCAGCTGCTTACCTTATTTATCAGAGTACATGTCTCTCCCTCTCTTTCTCTCTCCTATTCGCGCTGCATTTGTGCCGTGCCATTGCCAGCGCATGCGTCGGCAATGTTCTCCTTCTCCCTCCCTCCCCTCCAGACTGCAGCCAGTGCATACACACAGTGAAGTGCAATTTTTTTTTCGCTTTATTTCCCCCTCCCTCCTTTCTAGTTGCACAGTGTGTCCACCTTGTTCGATACATTGCCAAATTCATGTGTTAATTTGTTTGGTTTTTCTTTCCCAGTATGTGTATACACTTATTTCAGTTGCCACTCTCCCTTGGTATGTCTCGCTCTCTCTCTGTCTGTCTTTTGTTGTTGTTTTCTTTGTTTTTGTTCGGTTTGCGCTTCAGTTGTGCATTTATCGGACCATTTTTGTTTTCGTTTTTATTTTCGCTTCAACCCTTAAGTGAATTCAACTCCAATTTCGCTCATTTTTCGCACATTTTTGGCAAAGGCAACAACATGTTGATGTTTTTCCTTTGCACACACACAGACAGAGAGTAAGAGAGCTACACACAAACAGACACAGACGCAGTCACGTGATTAAACACATGTTTTTGTGTGCAAAATGTTGAGTTTTGCGCTCTGTTTGCAAGGTCATTCGTTTTGCTTTTATTTTGTGTGTCAAAAATGCTGTATAGGGGGCGGGGGCAGATAGTAGGGGGTACATGCTGAGATTATCGTGCAGTTTGCTGCTGTAAATATGCATGTATTTGTGTGTATGTGTGTATAATTTACTTATTGAAGCAGCATGGGAAAATGCTTGCCATATTTCCTTGGCAACGAATTAACTGTAATTTGTGAATTTAATATATGGTAAATAATCCTTTCTCTACTTGCACAATAATTAATCTGCGTCATGCTAAGAAGTGCAACCCTAAAGGAGTTCACAATATGCTTGAATATCGATACCTAGTTGGTGCAAATATTCACAAACATTCGATAACAATTAAGATCGTAAGCTGCTCGCGCAAGAAGAGCCACCTAGCGGCTAAAATCTGAACTACCATCTGAGCCTGTAATCCATATAATAAATTCAGAGACTGTGGGAAAGAGACAGTGCAAGAGAATTAGTGATAGTGTTAAGTGTATTTTAAACTTGTTGATAATTGATAACGATGGTCGATAACGATATAATCTAAGTAATTGCCTATCGTTTGCTTCTTAATTTGCTGCTTCTAAGATTGTCTGTAGCGTACCTTTGACTTATATCGTATCGTATTTATCGAATTGCTGAACTTGTTTGGCGCCTAAAATGGGTGTCTACTGTGCCCAAGGGTTCGTGGGAGAAAGAGAGCGAGAGGGGGAATGGAGTTGGCCGCATACGTTTGGCACATTTGCCTGTTCGTCGTGTATTTTAGGATGCCTGCGGCTTTTCCAAAGTTCCAAGTTTCGCCATTGATTTATCTCTATCGCAGCTAGCAAAAGGGATGCAGAGAGGGAGGGTGGATAGGGGAGCCTTGCTGGCAACGAATGAACGAACAAACGAGCCAACCAGGCAACCAGTTAACTAGTCAGCCCACTCAACATCAACGTCGAAGCTATTGCTTGTTGTCTTGCTCTAATTGCTGTTGTGCACGCGTCCTCTCTCCACTCCACTCATCGGCCACATTCTCCATCCATTCCTCTTCATCTTCTTCTTTGCTCTCTGCTCTTATCCTTTTGCATGGGCACGAGTTGGCACCCCTCACCGTTGCTCACTCTGTCGTAGCTCTCTCTCTTTCACTCTCTCCACATAGGCTCGCCTGTTAGTTAACCAGGCTCAATCCCTTTGTTTCAACGGTAGTAGGGGTAGTTCAGTGTAGATGGTTGTGGGCCAGAGGGGAATGGGGTTCACTCTGCTAGGGGTTGGCACATTACACATGCTGTGTAGTTCTGCTCTGCTCATGCTCCTGCTGCTGCTGCGGCTCGTAGTTCGTAGTGCTCTCGATATCTCTGCATGCCAAACATTTTCGACTGCTTCGTTGTTGCCTCTGCCTCTGCCTCTGCATTTGTCTGTGTGTGCGTGGGTCTGTGCAAGGTGGAGAACATTCAACCCTTTCTCGGATGCGTGGCACATTGAGGCAATTTGTTGTAACTTAGTTAGATGGTAAATATTTTCGACTGTATTAGAATGAATAAATTGATCAGTATTAATGGGAAGGTATGTACCAAAATCTATTTATTATCAACATTAAATTTTAATAAAGAAATGAAATCATTGATTTATAACATTAAACCGTGTTGAGGCTAAGAAAAGTTATATATAATATAAGAAATTACAATATATTGCAATAATCAGACAAATGATTTATTATTTGTTTAATTATATTTACAATATAATAATAATTTTGTAAGAATAATGATAATATAGTATATTAACATTTTCATGCTGAAAATATGAAATAAAAGTATTTTAATTACTTTTATTTCATATTTTATATTAAAATTATAAATTAACACATTAACTACGAAATATTCTGAAAATATCGCAGGAAAAAAACAAATTCTTAGTAATATAATATATATATGTAAATACATGAACATGATAGAGTACTGCTTGAATGCATTCATTAGGTACAATTTCATATGAATGTTGTACTTTTGCCGGTTTGGACATTAACTGCAATGTGGTACAGTAAAATACGAGTACAGTATTTCCATCTGTGATATTATGATACATTTTGATTAGCACTTGCACCACGGTGGCAGCAGGTCGGTGCCAGTCCAATGTGCCAGTTGTGTTATTTTCAAGTGGTGGTTGCGCCTGCCCCTTCCTGACCGACCGAACGTCGAAAGTTGGCCCAACCACCCGTGGCCCCTGCCCCCCTGCCACCTCTTCCCGTCATTGTACCCTTTCGACAAAACGAGACGAGGGTGTTCTCTTAATCGTTGGGACAAGGGAGTCACATTAGGCGGGGGGAAGGGTTAAGGGGGGAGTGTAGCAAGAGCACTGTTTAGGGTTTCGTGGTAAGGGATAGGGTTGTACACAACACACATCGCTACCACCGCCGCCACTCTGCCGCCGAAAAACTGCAAGAGTTTTTGGTGTACGAAATATTCGGCTATGGCCCGACCCGGGCCGGTCCGGCCCGGCTCTGCTGGCGCCCCGGCCAAGAGGTACGGTACGGCACGACCGGAGTGTCGGCATGGCGTAGTTGCCTCCAACACGAGCGCTGGAGCAGTCGCAATTGCAGTCACGGCCGCAACAGCACAAGCATCTCTGGTGGCATCTCTGAGGAGGAATCCGAATCGAAGCGCTGGAAACAGCAGTGGAAAGTGTTAGCAAAGCAAGTAAAGCTGTCGCGCGACCTCTGACCTGAGCACTAACCTCAGCTGACCCGACCCGACGCGACGCATGCCTCGTTGTCGAGAGTGACGCGGTATTTTTCTCCCTTTTTTTTTGTATTTTTCTACTTGTTCCCTCTCGTGACGATTCTTCTTCCTTGGTGTGTGTTTATTTTTTTGGCTTGTGCTTTTTGTGCGGTTTTTTCTAAACAAAATTGTCTGAAAAGCGCGCGCGCTCTCTGCTCTCTCTCTCTTTGTCTCTGTCTCCCTCTCTCTGCCGCTGCTTTTGTCGTGCGTGATTTGGAGCGCTGAAAAGTGTGCTACATTTTTTTTTGGGTTGTGTTTCTCTCTTTAGCGGTGATTTCCCTTCAATTTTGTGGTAGATTTTCAAGTGTTGCTTGTTGAGTGTCGTGTACACTGTGAGAAATGCGAATGCAGTTGACATTTTTGAATTTCTTATTTACTTATTGCGATTCTTTTTGCATTATTTCATTCTTACAGACATCGAAAAAGCGTAAAGCGTTTTTGGACGCCGACGAGGATGATGATTTCGATGATGATGATTCAGGCTCAGATTTTGATGATGATGAAGATCCAGATCAAATAGAAGTTCCCGGTAAGTTACTAGTTAACATACACATGCTCACACTAGCTCCCACACACACACGCACACATGTCGAAATTTAAACTTGCCAAACTTGTGGCAAGTTTTCAGTAGACGCGTCACTTCTTGCTTCAGTTCTTGAATAGAAATCAGTTAAAAAGTAAAACCAAATAAACGAAGAAGTAGAGAATGAAGAAGTTTGCATTCTTCGACTGAGCCTGAAAGTTTTCGCTGCAAAACTATCGATAATACACTTACTTCGTGCTAAGGGTATTCTGAAAACTTAAGGAAATTTGCCACACAACTCTTAAGCAACTTATCCTCATAAAAATCAAATCAGGCACTCTATTTATTCACCTTAAACTAGATGTATTTTACATATATATATAAATAATACATCTTTATATCTTCATCTTCTTTATGTTATATTATTATTATAAATAATTATTTTCGTATTTACTATACAAATTTGGTTTGAAATCTGAGCCAAACTCGCTTCTATACACATCTATAAAATATTGTAGTGTACAGCAATGCCGACATCTTATCATTGCTTGCTCATTTATATGCGGTTTCTTGCATTTCACCTACAGATTGAGGGGGGGGAACTACCTGCAGAAACTTATTCATAATTATCAGCAGCATGAATAAGAAATGGCCACAACTTTGTGGTGCATGTTGGGGAACTTGTCTACACTTCTATTCAACTTACACATTCATAAACGATTCGTATGTGTCTGACAAGTTTGCAGGGCACAAAGTGTAAATGTGTGGCAAGAAAAGAAGGCTTAAGTATTCAAAGAAGAAAAGTTTTTTGTTAAGGATTGGTCAAAAAAAGGGAGGCATGGCAGATTCCACAATATTTAAACAGTCGAGTGGATTTGGGCATCTCAGCAATCTCAGCAATGATAAAAGGCAGAGATATCAGATTAGGTATAAAGGTATCTGTGTTACCTATGCAGATAAAGGTTATTATAAATGTTGCGTGCCACGCCCACCGCCCGCACAAATCAATCAATTAAGTTTAACAGTTAAATTTGTTAACTACTACACGACTTTCTTCTTGTTGTTTGTAGTTAGTTGACTATAATGTGTAAAAAGAAAAAGTTATTCTAGTCAACAGTTTGCATAGCAGCAGCAAGCAGCGGTGTCTGCATGCAGGGTATCATAATGTCGGGCACTTGTACTTGTTATTTTTTTTAAACAGTCGAACATGAGATGGCAAACATTATAATCTTTAAGCAGAGAAGAGATTAATGCTTTAATCTCATTAGAATCTTATTCGATGTCCATTAGTAGTAGAATTTAATTAGAATCCAAGGGAAATATTAATGAAAGACGAATGCAGAATGTTGCACCTGGTAGACACTCACACGCACACACACCCACACACACGCACACACACACGCACACACACCCACACACACACACGCATAATTATGTATCTGTGTACATGCTCGAGGACCCGAGATTGTTAATATTTGCATAGTGATTGCATTGGATGTGCTTGATATGGTTTATGTAGCTACATATACACACACACACGCAGACAAGCAGCATATTGCACTATCATCTATCCGCGTTTCTCATATATATATGGTACACGCCATTTGTATATGTATGTAGTATGTACATATGTTCAGCTGCAAATCGAGCTCTGACGCAAATTGGAGACGCATCTCGTGTAAGACGTGGGCACCATATATGTTTCCCTCCATAAAGCGTGGGTGTACATGCATAACTGATATATATGTACACAAGTACATGCACATACGCGCACGCATATATATGCATGGAAGTGAGTGCTACCGTCCAGTGCGTCATCATTAGCGACGTCGCCTGTAATTCAATTCGATTCGATGAATGATTGTTATTATCGATGCATTTGCAGTGAGTAGTGAGTAGTCTGTGCTGCCTTCACTCTGTCATCTCTCGCTTAATTAAGAATCTGCTATAGCAACTGTAAGAAGAGCAGAGAAGAGCAAGAAGAGAAACAAACAAAAGAGCGCAATTAGCGTGACAATTAAGCTCAACAATCGCTTGGCATATCTTCTGTTCTCTTGACTATGAGTATGACATGCTGCACCCAAGATTCATTCTAACAAATAAGGTGAAAGTTGAAGCCAGTTAAGCTACAGTTGGTTAAAGATCACATTATATAAACTGGGTCAATCTGAAAGTACAATATATAAATGGCAGCTTGAAGTAAAAACTTGAGACTTTTTCAATAACAAGTTGGCAAAGAGTGCGATTACATTTCAATGTCACAAGCAGAAGAAACAAACCCAATGGGGATCCCCTCCAATTATTACACTGGGGGTTGTTTGGGGACTCACACACAGCTGTACCCCAGTTGGCCCAGGGCAGCACCTCTCTCTCTCCTCTCTCTCTCTCTGTTCCTCATTTACCTGCTACTTGCACTCGTCTCAGTTTGTCGCTGGACTCTGCTTTGAAGGGCAGGTAAGGCTGGCGCTGTGCCCCCCACTCAGGCTTGTCCTTCTCTCTCCTTCTCACTCCTTCCACACTGTATATGCAATTATGCACACACACATATGCAGAACGGAGCTGCTAATTATGTACTCATTATATACCCCCAACGGAGCGGACCGAGGTGGGTGGGTTCTGAGAGAAGGAGACTTCTGCACGTAGGGCAGATAGCAAGATTGCAGCTGTAACAACACAAGAACCATAACTTGCTGGGTTACAGAGGAGACGGATGCAAGAAAGGAGGGGGGAGAGATGGTATAAAGAAGGGGGGAGAGATGCAAGATAGGTTTGCAAGCAGTAATGTGAAGACACCAATGCGAATGCGAATTGAACTCAGCTAAGGATGATTTTCTTTAAGGTTTTTTGTGATTCTAAATCATAATATTAAAATATACATAAATTATATTATGTTATATTCATAAATTAGTATAGAAAGTCATGTTAAATGTACATGTCATTCCCGTTCTCTCTTTCACTCTCCCCTGTTAGTTCTCTTTCTCTGTCTATGCAACGTATTCACTTTACAATCGACAATTTTCAAACTTCCGTTCTATACTCTTAATTACACTAATGCATTCCAGAGCCCTCGCTATCGTTATCGCTCTTGCTCAACCTGTCTTCTTGAACAATTTCTTATCGGTGAAGGCAACTTGTTTATCGTGCATACACTTGCTATAGCTATACCCTGTATTTTTCAAATATATACAAAAATAAGCTCAAACTATTGAGATTCCGTGGTACATAGTGCAAGGCAGTGTTGATTAACGTATGTTGTTATCGAGCATAGACTGTTGCTGTTGCCTTCTGTATTATACCCTGTATTTACAAGTGCATACGCATTAATTACACCACTGCAGGGTATATCTAAAAAGTTGCTAAAATTATAAAATATAGATACAAAATTTGTAATTGAGTGTTGGTTAACGCAATGTTGCAAAAGCTTTGTTGTCGATCAGAGACTTGCTGTTGTTTATATACTCTGTATTTTAAGGTTCATACACATTATTTAAACTACAGGGTATACAAAACTACAAACTAGAATCATGCACAACTTTTACAGTGTTGGTTAACGCACTTGTTACAGCTCTTATTGAACAGTCCGAGTGGGTGTGAACTCAGAGAACTGTGACCTGAGTAATCTGGGAATTAGATCAGACATTTCTTTATGTCTTATCGCTACTATAAATCTATACAATTTATATACTTTATTATTTATATCTTCTAACTTCTCCTTTTCCTCTTGTTCTTCTTCGTCTTCCAGGAGGCGGACGCGATCTGAACACGGCGGTTACCTACGCGCAGAATATACGCAGCGGCGTTGGTATCGCTGTTGGCAAGCAGACGCACAGTGGGGCAAGTGGCAGTTTAAGTGCTGCTGCTGCTGCTACTGGTGCTGGTGAAAGTCTTATCAAATTGAATAATAACAACAATATAAGTAACAATAACAACAACAACAAGGACAACAACAACATTGGCACCAAAATCGTTGTTGGCAACAAACCAATATCGCTACTGCTGAGCAACAACAGCAACGCCAGCAACATTAACAACAACAATAACAGCATTAACAACAACAACAACAACAACATTGCAGCATTGCAACAAACTATTGTGACGCACACAACAAAATCAACAGCGCCAGGTGGCAAATTTACAGCGTTGCCAACCACAATAACAACCAAAGTTGCAGCCAACAAGATCCTCAGCGATATGTCGAAGAAATTGGCAGGTAAGTGTGACCAGATGGGGGCGAAAATACACACACACACACATATACAAATACACACACACACGCACACACTAGCGCATGTCTATAGCCATCTCTCTCTCTCTCTCATAGATAGACAGAAATAGCAAGAAAATCAACTCAACTCAAATTAATGCTGCTGTGTTCTCTCTTCTCTCTCTCTCTCTCACTCTGTTCTTTCTTTCTCTTTCTGTTCCTTATCACGCTATAATCCTTGCTCTCTTTGTTGTTGTTGCTTTGCTCTTTCGTTGCATCTTTCGTTTCGTTCCGTTCCGTTGCGTTCCGTTCTTGTATCGTTTCATTCCCACTTGGTTTCCATTCGTTTACCCCACTGCAAATTGGGCACCCCGCCCCGTCCCGTCCTGTATCATGAATAGCTGCCGCCACACCGAAGATCAGTCCAAATGGTGGCAACCCTAACACCGCCGCTGCTACTGCTGGTGGTGCTGGTGGTGCTCGTGGTGGTGGTGGTGGCAACTCTGGCACACTACATCTAGGCTCTGCCAGCGCATATCTGAGCAGCGGCGCTGGCAATTATCTAAACAGTCTCAGCACCAACGAGCTGATGAGTCTGGCCGCCTACGTCGCCTCGAAAGGTGGCAACGTTCCTGGCAGCAGCAGTAGCAGCATTAGCAACAGTGGAAACAACAACAACAACAGCAGCAGCAACAGAAGCAGCAACTACTTTGCTAGCGGCAGCGGAGGCGCGTCCACTTCGGCCGCATCCGTTGCCAATTTCAATATGGCCGCGTCTTTATTGGCGCAGAGTAAGTCCTGTAATGTTGGTAACAACCAAGAAAACGCCGCCAATTAATTTCAATAACTTGCCTGTGTGTGTCCGTGTGTGTGTGTGTGTATAGGTACGCAGGAGTGTGTGTGTGTGTAGATGTGTGTATTATGACTGCCGCACTGAATCAATTTATGACTTACAACACTTTGTTCGGTATATAGAGGGTGCAGTTGTAGGTGTGTGTGTATGTAGGTGTGTGTGTATGTAGGTGTGTTTGTCAGCCTAGTTGAGTACAAATCATTTAGAGTTAAGTATCCATTGGTCTATAAAACAGAAGATACTTAATGCACAAACTAACTTTAACCTGCACTTAAAACTGTCCAAAGTTGCAAGTAAGAAAGCTACAGTTGAGATTGCTTGACAGTGATATACCCATTACTTAATGCTTTAACTGTACGCTCACTTAAAACATTTCTTAAATAACTTCTATGATTATAACCCGATCACAATGATATTTTATGAATATGGATGGTAATAACTATTGTACACACAAATAATGAACAGTCTGTCTTTAAAATTACGCAAGCAATTCGATTTTGATCAATTTATAAGGCCGGAAGTGGGCGTGGCAAATTTAAACGAGAGCAACAGTCGCGCAAAACGCGACAGTGGGATACCCTTCGACCTATGTTCCCGTGTAGTTTAATTTGTTAAATTCATACACATATGCATATGCACATGCTTTGAAATTAATCCCGACAGATGGCGCACGCGCTTCGCGCTGACAGAAGCACTTGGTTTTATGCTCATACTTTCTTAAATAACTTCTGTGTTTATTGTTCGATCGGATTGTGATTTGGACACTACGTAGATATTTCGTTCAGCTTAGTATATGTGAAAGTCAGAAAGTTGTATCTTTTATACAGCGCTAACAAATTAAATTCAAAAATTAAATTATTGATTTGTGAGGGCGGTGGGCGTGGCACCTAACATTTGAAATAAACTTGATCTGCTTATAGTAAACAGGAGTCTTCCTGCCAAATTTGGTAACTCTAGCTTTTATAATAGCTGAGATCTATGTGTTCACACAGACAGACGGACAGACAGACAGACAGACATGGTTCAATAGACTCGGCTTGTGATCCTGAGCAAGAATATATATACTTTATGGGGTCTCCCACGCCTCCTTCTGCCTGTTGCATACATTTGCACAAAGTTAGTATACCCTTTTTTGACCATTTTCAATGGTCGAAGGGTATAAAAACAGTACTGTCACTGCTATACACATGAGTACTGTTACAAACTTTGGTTACTCTAGCGCTAACAGTCTCTCAGAATTAGGTGTTCATACAGACAGACTTGACTAAATCGGCGCAGCTGTTGAGGTTGATGTCTCCTACTGCTTGTTGGGTGTATAGATACGTGATTTATGTCAATGAATCTATAATATCAATGTCTGTCTTCCCGCAAGTTGTAATTCGTAGAGCTGTCGTTCAATTCTAGGAATCAGCTGATGTTTAACCAGCAGTTAAACCACTTGTTAAGCAGAGCAAAGTCAAAGTTAAATTTTGGAATTACTTGCAAGTGTTATTCACACATATAGAACCATCCCAATCTCTTTCTCTCTTCCCCCTCCCCCCCACACTTCTCGTCTACTAGCAGGCTTTGAGTTCGACTTCAATCCTGACTTGGTTTCTGTTGAACTCGCTCACTTTTATTCGGTTAGTTTTCTAATAGTAATCAAGTGAAAAAGATTCTTCAAAATTTGTAGCTTACAAAAATTATAATTTATTTAAAAAAACCAGTTGGAAAATTGCCAAAAAAAAAACCTTTTCACCCCCCCCCCCAATCTCTCTCTCTCTCTCTTTGTCTCTCTGTTAGTCTCTTTGTCTGTCTGTCTGTACCAATCTGAACCCCTACCTCCGTTGCCAAACACAATGGAATCAAGGCTAGAAAAGTGTACAGTTTTACGTGAAGTGCATTCATCTCCGGCGACCTGCGGTTGCAGTTTGTCATCCACTTCGACGATACAGATCCATTTTCGTTTTGATCAGATCAATTCGATCGTTAAGGAGCAAGTGCAACATGCCATGGATACTTTCTATAGGAAGCATTCGTTGGCCTATCGCAAGTTGGAGCTGCTCATGCTGGAGCAGCTAGTGCCGCATCTGGTTGAGTCAAAGCTGCATCAACACGATCGCCAAATAGAGGATCTATTGCATCGCTTTGAAATCCTGAGTTCCCTGTACGATGAGCTGGGGAAGGTTTCGAGGACACTTTCGTCGCGATCTACGCGGAATTCAATGCCGTCGGGGCAGGCGTCGCAACGCGTTATCGTAGAACAGGAGAATGATCAGCAGCAGCAGGAGCAAAAACAGTTATCGCAGAACGTTATCGCTGAACAGGAGCAGGAGCAGAAGCAAGAGCTAGAGACTCAGGCCTCCCTTAAATCACAATCGCAGGTAACGCGTGATAACTGTGTGCATTTCATGCCGGATCAGTGCTCCACAGTTCGCAGTCCCAAACGTGGTCGCACTAGCTGTTCAAGTCGCACCACAAGTCGCAGTCGCAGTCGCAGTCGCAGTCGCACTTATAGCTACAGTCACACTTCTAGTTGCACTAGCGAGAAGAACCGAGGCTACACACCAACTGCGATAACGCCGCCATCTATTGATGCTGCTGTTCCATATGTTGACAAGAAGTCGTCCAACAATGTCAAGGAGGTCTTGGTTATCTACCATAACACGGCGTTCAAATTGTTGCCAATTAAACATGTGAAATCGATCGCAAATAAGCGGATAAATCAAGAGAAGCGCATGATTGCAAGGAAACGGATGCAGCGGCAGCAGCAGCATCAGTATAGGAAGAGCATCAAATCTGTGGCAAGCACACGGTGGAAGGGGCCAGAGCATGATATGTTCGAGCTCAATATGATGATTCGCAAATCATCGTGTTCTATGCAACTGAATCGTTTTAAGTTCCCTTTTGTACGCAAGTTTTACAATCTAGGCAAAAAGTTGGAGAAGCGAAAGGTTTATGATCCGCAGCATGTGACCTTTTGAGCTTCCGACGAGTGTGTGAGTGAGTTCAACTGTGTTGTTGTTATGTGGGTGTGCCTAGTTATGGATGGGATTAAGTATTATGTACGAATATTTTTACTTTTGGACAAAGGAATAAATACATTTTATGGGCATGGATTTTAATTTATATTGTAGTTTATTTTGTTTGTCGAATGAAGAGGAGGACATCTGCTGCCCCATAAACTCTATATATGTATATATTAGGGATTACCAACAATTGAAACGAAACTGGGATTACATTTAACATATAACTTTGTCGTTTGCTCTGCTTAACAAGAGGTTTAACTGCTGGTTAGACTAGAATTGAACTTCAGCTCTACAAGTTACAATTTGCGGGAAAACAGACTTTGATATTATAGATTCATTGACATAAATCACGTCTCTATACACATAATGAACTGCTAACAAGCTGTAGGAGACATCAGCCTCAACAGCTGAGCCGATTTAGTCAAGTCTGTCTGTATGAACGCCTAATTCTGAGAGACTGTTAGAGCTAGAGTTACCAAGGTTTGTGACAGCACTCATGTGTATAGCAGTGACCAAAACCGTTGTTTTAAAAATCTGCCACGCCCACTTCCGCCCTTGTAAATTGATAAAAATTGAATTGCTTTCGTAATTTTAAAGACAGACTATTCATTTTTGGTGTGTACCATAATTATAACCATTTAAATGATTTCTACAAATTAGCTTGCAATCGATTAATAAACATAAAAGTTATTTGAGAAATGTATTTAGTGGGTGCACCGCCGCCGCAAAGTATGCAGCAAAAAATATACTAAGATTTGATGTTGCTAGATAAATTGTTCTCAGCTTCATCACATCAACATCCCCTGCTCCTTCATCCGCTTTCTGCCTGCCCCTCATCATCCTTTTGTACCCTTTCTTCAATATGCTGCCATCTCTTTCGCACACACTACACCCCGTCGATTATTTGTCTTGCAGTGAGCTCCGCCGGCGCCACTTTACCCATGCGAACCGCACCAAACTTCAAGCTGCGCCAATTCAAACCGATGGTAACTGTGAAGACATCATCAGCCGGAGCCACCGCTGCTGCCGCCGCCGGAGGAGGAACAGGAAGTGTGGGAGCAGCAGTTGTACCTGCTACTGGAGCGGGAGCGGCAGCCGCTGCTGGTGCTGCTGCCGGTGGCGGCATGAAGGTGTCCACAATGATAATGGAGAATCTGCAGAAGTTGATAGCCCTCAATCCGGAGTACTTGACCAGCGGCATTCCCAACCACGTGATGACGCAGCTGTTCATGCAACCCATACGTACACCACCACAACCACAGCAACAACAGTTGCCCAATGTGGCTGGAGGTGGTGGCAATGCAACATCAGCAGCGGCTGCAGCAGCAGCAGCGGCAGCTGCCTCGGCTGCCGCTGTCTATGTGCAGCAGGAGGAGGATGAGGTTGACTATGAGGAAATGGGCGTGGCCGAGACATATGCCGACTATTGGCCAGCAAAGTGTAAGTAGCTCCCCCTCCCCCCTCCTTCATGACTAATTCTCTTCTCCTTCCCCACAGTGAAACTGGGTAAAAAGCATCCCGATGCCGTGGTGGAGACCGCCTCGCTGAGCTCTGTGGAACCTTGCGATGTCTACTACACACTGTCCTTACCCTCCGAAACGATAAAAAGCGGCCAGTTGAGTGCCCTGCAACTGGAGTCCATAACGTATGCATCGCAGGCACACGATCATCTGCTGCCCGATAACAGCCGTGCTGGTTTTCTCATTGGCGATGGTGCCGGTGTGGGCAAGGGTCGCACCATCGCTGGCATCATCTATGAGAACTATCTGAAGGGGCGCAAGAAGGCACTGTGGATATCCGTATCGAATGATCTCAAATACGATGCCGAACGGGATCTCAGCGACATTGGAGCAACGCGCATCGCTGTGCATGCGCTCAATAAGGTAAACTACTATAAATACGCTTTCACATCCCAGTCACATTCTCTAATCTATTGCAATCTTCTCTGTTCCTCTCTGGTTGCAGTTCAAGTACGCCAAAATCAGTTCGGATGCGAACAACAATTGCAAACGTGGTGTAATCTTCAGCACCTACTCGGCGCTGATTGGCGAATCCAATAATAAGACGGGCAAATATCGTTCGCGCTTCCGTCAGCTGCTGCAATGGTGTGGCGAGGATTTCGAGGGACTGATCATCTTTGATGAGTGCCACAAGGCAAAGAATCTGTGTCCAGTGGGATCGGGCAAACCGACAAAGACTGGCCAAACTGTGCTGGAGCTGCAGCTGAAGTTGCCCAAGGCGCGTGTGGTTTATGCCTCCGCAACGGGTGCCTCTGAGCCCAAGAACATGGCCTATATGGTGCGACTGGGTCTCTGGGGACAGGGCACGGCTTTTGCCAATTTCAGTGACTTCATAACTGCCGTGGAGCGACGGTAAGTCGTGCATATCACTATCGATTCCTTATCTAACTCTCTCTTTCTTTCTCTCTCTCTTTCTTTCCGTGCAGCGGCGTCGGCGCCATGGAGATCGTTGCCATGGACATGAAGCTACGTGGCATGTACATTGCCAGACAGCTGAGCTTCAAGGGCGTCAGCTTTAAGATTGAGGAGGTACCGCTGTCCAAGGAGTTTCGCAAGATCTACGATCAGTCTGTGGAGCTGTGGGTGGAGGCAATGCAGAAGTTCACGGAGGCAGCAGAACTCATTGATGCCGAGAGTCGCATGAAGAAGACAATGTGGGGTCAGTTTTGGTCATCGCATCAGCGTTTCTTCAAGTATCTTTGCATTGCGGCCAAGGTGAATCATGCCGTCCTCGTTGCACGCGAGTCCATCAAGTACGGCAAGTGTGTTGTCATTGGTCTGCAGTCCACCGGGGAGGCGCGTACATTGGATCAGTTGGAGCGCGATGATGGTGAACTCACTGACTTTGTGTCCACCGCCAAGTGAGTTGAATAGAGAGGGAGGGAGGCAGTTAACACCTCTCTCTCTCTACATCTCTTTGGTACTCATTCCTTATGCTTTTGCCCCCTTCCTTTCCCCCATTGCAGAGGCGTCTTCCAGTCGTTTGTGGAGCGTCACTTTCCGGCACCCGATCGCAATCGCATTAATCGCATTCTCGGGCTCTATGACGAACCGACAACGGCAGCTTTGGTCAAGTCCGAGCCGCATTCGTTGCACAACAACAATAACAACAACCACAGCAGCAGCAACAACAGCAGCAGCAGCACAACAGGCAACAATCGCAAGCGCAAGGGCGAAGCTGGCGCCGCCAATCTATTGAAGAAGAACAAACGCAGCGGCTCCTGGCAGTACAGCGACAGTGACGATGAGGATAATGAACGTGGGCACAGTGATGGCGCTGGGGACAGTGACAATGCCTATGACGAGGATCACGGATCGGATGATGATGACGATGATGATGAGGACAATGACGAGGACGATGACGATGATGACGATAAGCACGATGATGACAGTGATCGTCATAGCGTGGCCAGCGATGCTAGTTCCGACTTCAATCCGTTCTTCAGTGGCAGCGACAGTGACATCGATCCCTGGGTAAATGCGCGCAATAAAAAGTCCAGTAGCAACAAGAAGACACAGAAGAAGTCCAAGAAGAAGGCCGCCAAGAAGGCCGCAGCGGCAGCAGAGACAAAGATCAAGAAGGAGTCGACTTCAACGACGACGTCAGGGGCAACAACAGCAGCGACAACAACAACATCTGGCTCGTCAGCAATGTCAGCAACTGTTGCTGCCGCACTGAATGCGGCCAAGAGTCGCAAGTCAACGCAGCTATCGACACAGGACAAGATACAGGATTTGTTGCAAAAGAAACAGGAGCTAAAGGGCACCATGACACCGGTGGGTGTCAATGGGGTCAAGCTCAATTATGGGCCACCTCCGAAGGATGCCATTGAGCGTGCATGCACCATGAAGGAGGAACTGTTGCGTAAGATCGAACGTCTTGGCTCACGCCTGCCACCGAACACACTTGATCAGCTGATCGATGAGCTTGGCGGTCCCGACAATGTTGCCGAGATGACTGGCCGTCGCGGACGTGTGGTGCAGAGCGATGACGGATCTATACAGTACGAATCACGCACAGAGTCCGATGTGCCGCTCGAGACACTCAACATAACGGAGAAGCAACGTTTCATGGACGGCCAAAAGGATGTGGCGATCATCTCGGAGGCCGCATCCAGTGGCATTTCCCTCCAGAGCGATCGCCGTGTCTTCAATCAGCGCAGACGTGTGCACATTACACTCGAGCTGCCGTGGTCAGCAGATCGTGCTATACAGCAATTTGGACGCACCCATCGTTCCAATCAGGTCAATGCCCCTGAATATATCTTTCTCATTTCGGATCTGGCCGGTGAGCGGCGTTTTGCATCGACTGTGGCCAAGCGTCTGGAGTCATTGGGTGCACTCACGCACGGCGATCGTCGTGCCACAGAGACACGTGATCTATCGCAATTCAACATTGACAACAAGTACGGCCGACAGGCACTGGAGACAGTGATGCGCACCATAATGGGCTACGAGACGCCGCTAGTGCCGCCGCCCACCGATTATAATGGCGAATTCTTCAAGGACATTGCCGGCGCACTTGTTGGCGTTGGCATCATTGTGAACAGCGAGAGTCATCCGGGTGTACTTAGTTTGGATAAGGATTACAACAACATATCCAAGTTTCTCAATCGCATACTTGGCTGCCCCGTGGATCTGCAGAATCGTCTCTTCAAATACTTCACCGACACCATGACAGCGATCATTAATCAGGCCAAGCGTGGCGGTCGCTTCGATTTGGGAATTGTGGGTAAGTAACCATGAAGGAGAAGGTCTGCTCAAAGTAGAAGGTCTCCCTAGAGGAGGAAGTTTCCCCCAAGTGAAGCAGCTCACTCATTTGCTCTCTCTCTCTCTCTTACACAGATTTGGGTGCTGCTGGGGAGAATGTGACGCGTGTGCGGCTTATGCGTTTTCTGCGCAAACATGCCACCGGTGTGGCACCCACAGAGCTGCACACAGTGCGCGTGGAACGTGGCATGATCTGGCAGGAGGCCATCGATAAGTAAGTGTTGTCGTAGCTTAAAGATGTTTAAGGAATTCACTCACTAATCCTCTTCTTTCTCTTCTACAGATATGCAGACTTATTCAATGAGCACGAGGGCTTCTATACATCGCATCAGTTGCGCAATCAGAAACGTACCGCAATCTTGGTGGTGGTGATTGAACAGCAGCCACAACGCGGTGGCTCCACGGATGCCGACAGCGGCAGCAGTAAGTCGCAGAAGAAGAAGTCACGGAACAAAAAGGAGATCATGTGCCAAATCTACAGACCGAACACGGGTCTACAGGTGCGACACGAGTCGCTCGCTGAGCTGGAGAAGAAGTATCGCAAGGTTGCCAGCGAGGAGGCTGAACCGCACTGGACCGAACAGTACGATGCGTCGGTGAATACCTGTTCGCATGCCTATTGGAATGGCAATTGCCGCAATGTCAGTTTGGGCAACGATTGCGAGGTACGCAGCTGATCTCAGGACTTCTCGTGAATCTATATTAATGTGGACACCTTCCTTCCTTTCCTTTTCTTGCAGGTTGGTTTGCGTCAGCGTCTGTACCATGTGCTCGCGGGCTCGGTTCTCTCTGTGTGGGGACGCGTGGAGCATATTTTGAATACACGTTCCAATAGCAAAATGCAAGTAATACGCATGAAGACAACCGAGGGAGAGAAGATCGTGGGCACTATGATACCCAAGTCATGCTATGAACCACTCATGAATGATCTACGCACCGATTCGAGGAAGCAAGAGGAGTTCAACTATTAAGCATCTGACACACACACAAGCACACGTATATACACAAAAATATAAAGAGTCCGAATTGGCAATATACATATGTATATGTATGTATATATAGACATATAGTCTATGTACCCCAAACTGTTGCACAAACAAGAAACAAACAAGCTGAAAAGAAAATAAGAAATCCCTTCCTGTATCTATGTGTGGTACTTATAGTCTTCAAAGAAAACAAACAGAACGATAATGATGACACCTGAAACGGAAAATGGAAAACGAAATATGGAAAATGGAAAACGGAATATGGAAAATGAAAAATGAGAAAACGAGAGACCAATCAGAGGATGATGAGATGAGAATGATGTTTGAAACCAAATTTTAGGGTTTTTTTTACTATTCCTATTTTCTTTATTTATTATGTAATGATACTTTAGGAGCTTTTACTGTAATTTACCATAGTTGTAAAGGGCGAACACAAAATGTAAAGGGAAATGTGCGAAGCTGACATTTTCGCACTTTCTCTGTCTCTCTCTCTTTTTCTTCTCATACACACACACACACACACACAGACACAGACAGACACACAGAGAACATGAAAAGAACTTGAAAAAGAAATGAAAACGCTTATTATATGGACTTTTCTTCTTAATGATTAAAATTACAAAATATGTTTAATTAATTTTAATAGTTATGTATAGTAGACACACCTACACACCTACACACCTACACACCTACACACCGACACACACATACACACTCGCACCTTGAATTATAAAATCGATAATGTGCGTACGTTTTAGTTCGACATACATATTGTACTATGTATTTTTTTATATACCCAATTACTAGGATGAGTTTTCCCCCGATTCTATCCTATTTTAAATGTGAGAAGCAGCTGCAGCGCAGCGCGCAGCTGATGTATTTTGATGGAAAGCAAAGAGCACGAGAAAAGTGAAGAAAACAAAACAAAAATAATAATTAAAGATATATAAGAAATAAGAACAAAAAAGAAACCTAAGCATGCGATAATGAAATCAAGTTAAGGCATTTTTTTTTTGCTGTCATTTTAGTCTTAAGTCGAAATTGAAAAGTCAAACTGCAGTTTGTAATTTAAGGCCCAACCTTCCCCCCTCCCCCAACTAACTGTAATAATGTAACTTAAGTTTAGCCCATAAAGGTGTTAATATACAAATATATATACATAATACATATACATATACTTATATAAATATAAATGTATACCTACATATACCAATACCATATGCGACTACACACACACACACATTTAAAGTGAAGTACGTGCACGTATGTACATGCAGATAAATAAACGCGGAAAAGTGGCATAAATAAGAATGATGAAATCTCACTTATGTTTATTCTATTTAATTTGGGAAGGGAAGGAACTGAAACTTCATTGGGTATTGGAATATGTTGTGCTGTCTTTTGAATTGCTCTCTTGTTTTCTACTGCTGTCTACGGTATCGTCTTTAATGGGGTATTCTATTATTATTTGTGGTTCGACGATAGTTGCTCACTGGTTTGATTTTGTTTCACAACTATTATCAAAGTAAATGCAGTGATTTTATATAAGCAGTGATTTTTTATTAAGCTACCCATGCATGCCCGCCTGTCTGGCAAAGCAAACTAATCTCTCAGTTTTAGAGCTATCTTAGTGAAACTTGCATCAGACAGATACGAGTATATCCTATAAATATTCAGAGGAGATAAAATTAAAAATCCGCAACCATCGACATTCCGCTGGAAGCCTTCCTTTTTGTATTATTCAAGTATAGAATCTGAAAAAATTTGCGAATTTTATTTCATTATACCCTTCGACCATTAAAAATGGTCAAAAAAGGGTATACTAACTTTGTGCAAATGTATGTAACAGGCATAAGGAGGCGTGGCAGACCCCATAAAGTATATATATTCTTGCTCAGGATCACTAGCCGAGTCGATTGAGCAATGTCTGTCTGTCCGTCTGTCTGTCTGTCTGTCTGTCTGTGTGAACGCACAGATCTATTATAAAAGCTAGAATAACCAAATTTGGCAGGAAGACTCCTGTGTACTATAAGCAGATCAAGTTTATTTCAAATGTTAGGTGCCACGCCCACCGCCCCCACAAATCAATAATTTAATTTTTGAACGCAATTTGTAAGCGCTGTATAAAAAATACAACTTTCTGACTTTAACATATACTAAGCTGAATAAAATATCTACGTATCCTCAAAATTACAATCCGATCGGACAATAATCACAGAAGTTATTTAAGAAAGTATGAGCATAAAACCAAGTGCTTCTGTCAGCTAACAAAGGAGGCGCCATCTGTCGGGATTAATTTCAAAGCATGTGCATATGCATATGTGTATGAATTTAACAAATTAAACTACACGGGAACATATGGTCGGTCGAAGGGTATCCCACTGTCGCGTTTTGCGCGACTGTTGCTCTCGTTTTCTTATTTCAATATTGAAGGTTTATTTTTAAAATTATAAGAGCTTAATTGTGCACTCTTACAATTTTGAGTTGTACCCCTCTGTTGATCTCAGCGTTGCGCTCTCTATTTTAAGCTATTTCTCTTTAATTTTCTTATCTAGTTGCCCCTTGCCCAAGAAGAAAACATCACACATAGTGTGTGTATCATTTCATGTATTCATATTTAACTTTTATTTGTTTCATTTTAGATTTGTATTTCGTTTTCGATTTTTATAAAATATTTTATATATTTTCATATTCGTTAATTATTTAATTTACTGCCTTCATCATTAGTTCTGTGTGTCTTGTTCCATTATCGGTTATCGTTAATAAATATTGTACAATTCGCTTAGAACTATACACATACAAACATACATAGCTTAGTTCATGTATTTGCTTTTTATGGTATACGTACTTCGACGATGGAACACATAATTCACATATCGATTTGTTGTTGACAATTACAGGGTATATATATGTCTATCAAATCGTCACTCGCAGCGTGTGTGCAAGCAAACAGTTTTCCATTTTTCTTTTGAAATATAATTGTTTTGAACACGAACGAACGAACAAACATGGGTAAGTGTATGTGTTATTTATGTAAATTGGCTAACATTGATTTGGAGTTAATTTTTCATTATATTTGAGCTTTGATTGTCTGTCAGCTGCAAGCACGCTGCCCCCTCTCAATGTGTGTGTGTGTGACTGTTCGCTTAAATATCTTAACATATACATATTGTATATACGTATTTACTCTTATGTATGTTAGGTTATTTCAAGTGTATCATCTGTCATTTTGAGTAATAATATTTAAAACATAATTCCCCATGGGAACTAACACAAATACAAATGTAGATTAACACTCACGTTTCACATTCTCTCATTCACACAGTTTGAGGAAAAAGTACATATAAATCATAGTATATATATTCCCTATCATATCATGTTGTATGTTGCATGCGATAGATTAGTGTTGCACATTGTTGCTATGTATTTTCTGCTGTCTTTTTAGTAAGCATTTTGCAAATTTCATTTAATTCATTTATTGTCAGCAATTCTTTTTTTTTTCTTTTAGCTTTCTTCATCATTTAAAGTTCTTTTAGAGTTATAGAGAGTAAGTGAAGCAGATCTTGTGTTATTGGTGATTGCTAATGCCAATTATTCATTTGATCTCTACTTTGAGCTGATCTATTCAAGATCTTGCAGATGAATCGTGATAATCACAAATGATCTCTTGCACTCTCTCACACGCACACGAGTGGGGACGGACAAGTGCAATTTCTGTGTGTGTAGACCGTGTGTGTGTGTGTCGGTGTCTGCCCGTGTGCGTTCCACTGCCTGCTAAAATAAAACATACACCACGTTTCTGTTTATGTTGTTGTTGTAAATTAAGTTAAACCTTAAAGGGACAAATAATCTTACATAGTTAAGCCTAAGCGCCTTTGCAGTCGCTTCTTCATCTACATTTCGTTTCTCTTTTCTTCTATATGTTTTTATTTATTTTTACTTATGTCTCACATTTATGTACATGCAAATATTCCATGAATTACAACTTTAATTTACATTTAGACATTCATATGTTGTTGTGTATATAGCTTTATATATTTATTATATTATATGTGTATATATGGTAGATGTATATGTTTGTTAAGTATTCAGTATATTTATATGCGTGTATATATATATCCATGTTTTATACATTCAGTCAATTTATTGCAACAAAACAGTTTGTAAAAAAATTCGAAGGCTCCGCTCACGAAATGTCGAGCTGTTCTTCTGTATAACATACAAACATCTATATAAATCGATTAGAAATATTCTCAAGTTAAAAGCTCTTTAAGTATTCCTCCACATCCATTTCCATCGTCGCATTGTGTTTTTATCTTAGTGTACTTAAAATCAGAGGAAATATTCTATATGGGAAGATAGAAGGCTTTTCTAACTATATTCTTTGAGCTCTCTCTCTCTGTCTCTCTCAATTTGCGAGATTCATTTGACGATGGAACATTCTCTTTTATTTATTTTTTATTTTTGTATTTTTGATTTATTTAAAACAGAATTTAAAATTTGTATAAACAGGGGGAACATTTCTGTACAATAATCAAAATTACACATAAGACTTATAGATAGAGAAAAAAAAGGTTGCTAGCGAAACTAAGTGACAAAAAAAAATCAACCAGAACAGATTAAAAACTGCAATATATATATGGAGATATACATGTATCATATATATATATATATATAGTAGGTTGGTAGGTAGGTAGATATAGTACTAGTACTTGTTACAACATCGGAGTCTAGGTGGAGCATGCGGGAAAGGGAGTGTATATGACTTATTTTACGTGTGTGTGTGTAGCCTTGTGTACAAATACTTTTGACAGCCAAGGTAATGAAGCAACTACATGAACATATAATCTATATATCTATATATCTCTGTAGCTGCATGTTGATACAATATTAGATTTGTAGTTGCTGTTCCTGCTGCCTGCTCTGTTCTGCTGTTCTGCTGTGCTGCTGTCTGTGTCTATGTTGGCTTGTCATGCTGTCGGTTCAGTGCTTGCTGTGTGGCAATCTTATGGGTATATGCGGATATCATGTGTCCTCCATGCCACCGACATATTGCTTGCCATTGTTGTTACTCTTGCTGTTGCCGTTGCCGTTCATGTTGTTGCTGTTCCTATTGTTGTTGTTGCTATTGCTGTTGTGTTTAGACGTCAGCTGCTTTATCGGTATGACATCCTTTGGTTTTTGTTTCAACTGGCGCTCCTGTTGCTGGTGCTGATGCTGCTGCTGCTCCTGTTGCTGTTGCTCCCGTTCCTGCTGCTCCTCTTCATGTTCCTGATCCGCCTGCTGCTGTTGCTGTTCCTGCTGCTGCTGCTGGTCGGGCAGCATTTTATTGAATATGTTCTTCATGTTGTTGTCAATGGCATTATCCTCATTATTATTATTATTATTGTTGTTATTGTTGTGAATGTTGTTATTATCGACGATGTTGTTGTTGTTATCATCTGGCTTAGGGTCCAGTTGCAGCACTTGTTTCGCTTTACTTTCCCACAGCATGCGGTTCGCTTTTAGCTGCAATGCAAGAACATGTGTTAGAGAGAGAGAGAGAGAGAGAGAGAGAGAGAGAGAGAGGGAGAGGGAGAGAGGGAGAATGAGGGAGAAAGAGAGACAGAGCAGGGAAGGAGAGGGGCAGGAGAAAGAAACACAGTAGAGAATTATGAATTATGCGCGCGGGCAACAGGAGCATGCACACATACATCAACAAATACTTATGTATGGATGGCATTATGATGCTTAATATCATAAAAATACATATACACACGACACACACACACACACACACATATAGAGCGCGCTGCACTTGCCATAAGCACGCATAATTCAAACCTCATTGCAAATGGCCGCTGTTCGCATTATTTATAAGCTGCTGTTGTTTGGTGTTGCCTCTCCTTGTTGCTGTTGTTGTTGCTGCTGCTTTGTTTTGTTGTTGTTTGTGTGTGCACGACCAGCACGGACAACACATTCCCCCTTCCGCCCCCCCAACATCACGTATGCAAACAGCTGCACATTAAGCGTAAATGCGCTGCTTACGTCAACGTCAACGTCGACGTCGTAGTTGGCGTCGATTTAGGCTTAATTATTATTTATGTCCTCACGACCAACTGCTGCACAATGCAAGGCCTCACTTAGTGACCACACACTGCCCCCCCCACCCCCGCCCTTCCCTCTGGGGATCAATTTCTATGGCAACTATTACCATATAAATTATGCACTTAAAGGTTTTCATTAATGTTCCAAACTAGCAATGAATGCTCATTTAGACTAATCTGTAGCTGTTGATCAAGAATATATATAAAATATACAAATAAGTATATCTATATACATACACATATATTCATATGAAATCATTTGCCCAGACTTGAAACGTTTTTATCCACTTGGGAGAGCACACACAGTACATAGAAATGTGTCTATACATTATAAATTGATTCATTTAAGCAAACAATTTTACGCTTCAAATACTGCCCAACTTTAATCAATCTGATGTTACCTCAAACCCCCCCTATACACCCACATCTATGTATAATTATAAAGCCAACACGCTCAATTAAAAGTCCCCAATGCACGCTATACAAAAAAAAAAAAAAATAAAATCACCTGACAAAAAATTAATGGGAAATGAAACGTTTAATTTCGCAATGCCGAAGGTTGTATGCCCTTCTGCCCGTTGCCATTAATACTAAATTACTAACTAAATCGGTGATCATTACTAATTACTAACTAACTTACTACTAAATTACTAACTAAATTAGGCATTGAAACACGGATAAGGATTTGTCTTTTAACAATTGGATTTGCTTAATTGTTTAATACCAATGAAGACCTCTTCATTATATTGTACATACTGTTTTTTTATAATTCCAAGCTAAAAAACAGTTTCATATATTTTCATTCTTCGATTTAAGTCGATATTTTCCTTGAATTTTTTAACATAAATCGATTCATTGAATATCGATTTCTTACCACTTTTAATATGCGTAGCAAGTTTCATGTAGTTAGCTCTAAAATTATAAGATTAGTTTGCTTTGTAACCGACATGAACAGAAAAGATAATGAGATGAATCGATTGATCAATCGACAGCATCTAGAGCTAACACAAAAACCGATGAACGATGTATCGATAGATATTGTACTTTAACATGGAGACTAGTTTGACTTGCTTGATCACATTGGAGACGCAGATGGCCAAAATGAAGCTACCCCACGATGGGGCACATTTTTGCTAGCTCAATTAATTTTTAATTCGATTTTTAATGTCGATAAAATGCTGCACGATGTCGCACGCACCACGAGCCACATGGCACATGGCAGTTGGCAGGTAGCAGGTAGCAGGTGCGGCAGGTGGAGCAGCAAATGGCAATTTGTTAAAATATTTGCAATTAACATAAATTACGCGCATAAAGTAAAATCGTTGGCGGCCTTCCGATTGATTATAAATGCCCTCGGGGCACAGCAAGAGGAGAGACAGAGAGAAAGGGAGAAAAAGAGAAAAGAAGAGAGAGAGTGTGGAGTGTGGAGACAGATAGCGCGCGGTTGCAGCTTGTTTGCGGCATGCAACAACAGCACTGGGGCGCCTCTTTGTGCAGCGCCGCTGTACGCTGCCGTTGGCATTTCAATTGCGCCAACTCGAATGTGTTTGTGGGGATATGGAAGGCGTGTTTCGTTTGCTGCAAGCTTAAATTGGCATTTATGGCGCACACAGTACACAACACATGCATGTGGCACACCCATGTGGCACACACACACACAGACATACAGACACACAAATGCAAAACTTGGGGCTGACAGGCTGTGGAACAAACAGCAACAGAAATTGCAATTGTGACAGCCATGTGGCGCAACCTGACAGCATCGGAAAAATCAAAGTTGCAGTCAAATGGAGTCGAACCGGTGGCAGCGACAGCGTCACCTGCTGGCCAGTGCTGTGGGTGTGCGCGTGGGCGTGGCTGTGGGCGTAGTTTGCTTTCACAATCCCCAGCAACAGCTGCCGCCTGTCGCAGTTGCTCGCAATTTTAATTTATGAGCAGTCCTCGAGGCCACATGGACGTCATTCTGCCTTCCACTCTTCCTACTCTCTCTCTCCCTCTCTCTGTCTGTTCTCTTCTCTAGTACTCTCTCTCTCTCTCTCTCTCTCTCTCTACACTCTAGACTCGACTGGGCTTCTCTAATTAATTAGCCGCTAATTTAACGCGCCGTGCAAAGTGACTTCTGTTACTAAAACTCAACCCAAACAGAATCCGAACAGCAGCGACCCGTGCAGAGGATGCGCTTCTGCACTGCCTTCCCTTTCCTTTCCCCTTTTCCACTCCCTTTCTCTTCTCTCTACCCCTACTTAGTTTTTAATTAGTCAGGCGCAGACCCCGTGTACTTATCCTTTGCACACTTTGGGCTCTTCACTATATACTACATAAGTAGAACTATATAGGGGGCGCGACACATATTTTCTTTCACTGGCGCCTTTTTTAACTGCGCAGAAATGTATGCTACGTTTTTTTTTAAATTTATGGTAATAAACTAGAGAATGTTTGACAATCGATAGCTCTATCGATAGTTTGCTGAATTAAATAATAAAGGGTAGATAGATATAATTTTCTAATTTGACTTTGGCTTATTCTGAAATAGTTTTCGACAAGGAAAAGTTTCTTTTTATATCAGGAAAGTTTATGTTTTGCATGTTTAAGGTTAACTAGAGAATGTTAACAAACGATAGATCTGTCGATAGTTTCCTAAATGAAATAATTGAAGGTATATAGATATAATTATCTAATTCTCTCTTTCTAAAATAGTAAAGAATTATTTTCTTATAAAGAAAGTTTACATTTGGCATGTTAAGGAGGTTCTATATCAATATAATCGAATGATTTCTGTTCTTATTGAAGCTTTTCAAAATGCTCAACTGATTTGCATGAAATATTAACAGAAGTTAAATTATAGTAATAGTAATAGTTAAATATACCCCAAGGTAGGGCATTTAAATGGGCAAAGCTTTTATTAAGCTTATAGATATGCCTTATGTACTAGCTGTTAAGTTGCATTCGAGGGGGAGACTTACAAGTGGAATAGCTGCGCTGCTGCTAATTGCTAATTGGTCTACAAAACGCTTCATTCGAATCACTTCAAGCTGAAGCTTCAGTTGAGTTAGTCCAATGATAAACGATTTGTAGTTAGTATAGCCAAACAGAGAAGGGGGCTTTAAAGTGCTTTTATACTTCTAATGTTAGCAGCGTGTAGCAGCTTGGAGCGTGCAGCAGCTTCTTCTTTTATGGCAAATTGTTCCCCTAAAGATTCACTTAAGTCGCTGCTTCTGCCCTCTTCTTCTTCTTTATTTTAGCATGCACAATATGACATTATAGTAATAGCTCAGGCAGGGCACGAGGCGGGGCGGGGCGGAGCGGGGCTGGGCTGGGCTTACCAAATTGGCTACACAAATACAAACTCTACTCGGCAATAACAACTACAAAGCAGCGCAGCAGGCAAATGAGCATGCAACCGAGTGAGGCAGCTGCCTCTCTTCCCATTGTTTTTTTGAAAACTAAACGTGCCCCAAGCTGTGCAATATCTGCAAAGGGGTGGAAGGGCAGCTCGGATTTGAATGCAATGTGGTGCAGGCGAGAGAGAGAGAGAGGGGGGGGTGCTAGGGCTGGGCCCTCTCGTTGTGTATAGTCAACATCATTATCGTCATCGATATGACTCTGCCATATGCAAAGCCATGCAAGCCCGTATGTCTGCCCCCAGGGAGCACACAGCTCTAGCTCCATTTCCATTTCCAGCAACAACAACAACTGCAGTTACTATAGCAAATACGATAGCAACAATAGGAATCACAGGAATCACAGGAACAACACGAACAACGGCAACGCATGTTAAAGTGGCTGCAAAAAAGAAAAACATAACAAAGCAAAAGAAGAGGGCGCAAAAAAAAGGAAAGCATAGAAAAGGGAAGCCAGTGTGGAAAAATACAACAAAAAATAATAATACAAAATGCAGAGTGCAAAAAAGGTGAGTGCAAGAAACAAAACAAACAAACAAACAAACAAATATATAAGCCATATACAAAATCAAGTGTAACAAGTGTGCGGACCACAGCGAGTCGACACGACTAGCAATTACCCTGGAAGCAGTCATGCAGTCATTTATCTGTCCCCCTTAGGTGTATCGATCGATTAATGTAGCAGAACTATTGATAGATTGAATTCGCTAGCAGTAATTCACTGTCAAAGTCAAGTAACATAGATATATCATTCAATACAACTTCATATGCTGGGTATTACTACAAAACTATCGATAGTTTCAGTTATAATGTATATAAATTCTCTTCTCTTCAGTTTTGATTAATTTAGCTGACTTTATTGACGCATTTATTGCGCAAGCTTTTGGCATTATTGTTTAGTGCAACTTTCGGTTATTTGTAAGCAAAATCGGAGTACTATCGATAGTGTACCGCTGCAAACATATCGATGTTTCTATTTATTATGCATATAGATTCTTTTTCCTATCAATATAGAGTAAACTAGTTGACTTATTTAACGCATTTATTGCTTCAGCTTTTGGCAGTATCGATTCGTGTCTTTTTCGATAGTTAACAAGCAAAATCGGAGTACTATCGATAGTACTGAAGCAAAACAAACTAATATGCTATTTCGTATATGGAGGTTAATGTTAAAATACGCTAACAAAACTTATTAATAGCCATGCCAACTAATGAATACTATCGATAGTTTAACAACCCTTCAGCTCACTCAAAGATAACAAGCAGAGCAAGTATTTTAAATAGATAAAATCTGTGTCTATGTCTGACTGAAGTGTCCCTCTTAAGGTCCATCAATACTGCAGATGATATTATCAATACTATCGATAGTTTTGCAGTGCACTTGTTGCAGGGTATGCACAGCAGGCAGATGGATAGAAACCATATCTGCAAATGGGGCTGAAACCAAAGGTACAAAGCACAAGGCAAAAGTGCAAAATATGGCAATGACAGCAGACAACAACAGCGCTGTAGATCCCAACTACAACTACAACAAGGTGCAGGCAGTGCAGGGAGTGGAATTGGAAGTGGGAGCGGGAGTGGGAGTGGGAGTGGGAGTGGGGGAAATGCCGAACATACACAAAAAAATGACAATGAAGATGGCAACACAAAATGTTAACTGGAACGACAACAAAAGGGATGGGCGCCATGTTGAATGCTTTGGGGATATCCGGATCCGGTAGGCGGCTTGGTTGGCAACGCCGGGTGTGGTGAAGAGGGGTGGACGGAAACCGAACGGCAGTGGCGTGGAGCCTTGTCGCCTTTGTGTGTGCATTGCGTCTGCTCGATTGACTGCCTGCCCAACTGTCTGCCTGGTTATCCCTGCCAGCCAGCCTGCCAGCCTGCATGTACGTATGTCTGTCTGTCTGTCTGTCCGTCTGCCTGTCTGCCTGCCTGTCCGTCTGTTAGTCTGGTTAGTTGGTTGGTTGGTTGGTTGGTTGGTTTGTTCGTTCGTTGGTTGGTCCAACTGCTGCCTGCCTGTCTGATTGTTTGTTGCACATACCTTAGATGTATTGTCCTGCACCCATGCATCTGGCTTACCGTAGTCCGGTGGGTTCGCATACGGATCGTAGCCCAGCACGGATAGCATGGGCGCTATGTCGGCCATGTCGTGCACCACATCGCTTGGTATCTGGCCCACCCACTTTGACAGTGCCTCCAAATTGACCGGCTTGATAACCTGATCCGACGAGCGCTCCACTCTGTATTTTATTGCACACAAAGTGGCGGCAGACGAGTGGGGAGTAGAGAAATGAATCGATAAATCGTTGTTGAAATCGCCAACAATTGGCGAAATTGTTATTGAAATCGCAGCATGGATTTGCAACTCACTTGGACAGCGGCACACCGTTCGGCTTATTGATGAACTCCTCGTGATGTAGCACCGCATCGTTCCATGGCACATCCAAGAACTTTAGGATCTTGCGCATCCATTCCTCCGGATGCAGCACAAGTTGCTCGTAGTAGACCTACAGTAGGGCAAGAAATTTATTGAATTACAATGAATTATGGAATATATCTAGCTTATATATCATATATCACTATATAACAATCATATAGATTAATAACAATTGATGGAACTATCGATAGCACCGATGCAATTGTGAAATAAAAATGGTGAAACATAACTATCGATAGTAATCATTCTCCAACATCTAACTAGGGGAGGAAATGGACTGAACTACGCTATATAATTAGCTGATATATCTGATATCATTTATTAATAACTATATAGTATTAATTTATCTTATATTAAATGATCACAATTGAAGGATTGCTGAAACATTTAAAAAAAGTCCATAGCACTATCGATAGATGTCATTCTCTTGTATTGAACTTGGGCAAGAAATTCGTTGAAAGTGATTGAACTATAATATATAATTAGCTGATATATTATATCTTATCTGTTATATCATATACATATTATTCATTTATTGCATATAGATAACAATTGATGCAACTATCGATAGAATCGATGCAATTCTGATAGTCAATAAACATTCTCAAATATCAATTTCATGTCAAGTTTTAGAGGAAATTTAACTAGGCTCTATAGAAAACTGTATAATAGAATATATATTCTGACTAAGCTTGTTTTTTGCACATCTACAAAGAAGCTAGCAACAGCTTTCTATGGTATATGTTTTACTATTCCTTTAATGCTACATCTTTTTGCTGTATCTAAATTAGATTGGGTTGCTGTACATCTTTGAAATGGGGGTTCGCTTTAAAATACAATTACTTAAGTGATTGCTGAAGGATGTGGCACGGCACAAGGCACTCACCATCATGCAGCGCTGCTTGCCAATGTCGCGACACTGTTCGTGCATCAACTCGATGGCGTGGTTCCACTTCTGCATGCACTGCCGGTAGCTGGCCAGATCGAAGCCAGTGATTGTCACCTTGCGGGATATAATCGAGTGAACAGTCGCCCTCCCATCCCGCACCATGAACAGGAACTTTGCCTGCAAATCCAAGCAAATACATAGTAAATGTGTATGTGTGTGTGTGTGTGTGTGTGTGTGTGTGTGCTGCTGCTGCTACTTACGTTGGGAAATAGCTCGATTACATAGGAGCCCATTTTGAGTGTGAGCGGATCCTTGTTACATAAACGTGGCGCCGGCTCGCCATGCTTCGCAATGATTTCCAGGCAGAATTGCGCGATGGCGCTGTTCATGACCTCCTTGGTGATGCCGGCCTCCTGCAGGCGCAGTGACTCCTTCTCGGACTTTAGCCAGTGCGAGCGCAGCTGCAGAATGCGCGGAATGACGCGCGTCTCCTGCCCGCAGCTAAATGGATGAGACATAACAACAACAACAATCAGTACACTGGCACTACACGCACAGCACAGCAGGAGAGGGGGCGCAGCTGGAGGGAGGGGAAGTGACAGGGACAGCAACAATGCCGCAAGCCTGAATGGCAGCAAGCAGAGTAAAGGCAAAAGCGGAAGGTACAATGCAAAGAGCATGCGAAAAGAGATGAGCAAAAGGGAGAGGGGGGAGGGGGGTAAGGGGCAAAGGGTATAGGGGGTAGGGCTTAGGCAAGACAAAGGGCAGGGGGGCGGAAAGGGGACACAGTGAAGTGGGCCGCATGTTACACACTGCACAACAATGATGTTTGATATCGCGCGCGCACAGCTGGCTTAGAAAGCATGTCGCATTGCCTGCAACCCCCCTGCCCCCCTCCACTGTGTGTCCTCAACTTGCCCCCACCCCTCTCACGGCTTTGCTGCAGCTGCTTTTGAGCCTTTGGCTAATGCAATCGACCATGTGGAATGGGGAAATGTATCCACCGCCTTTCAGTTCCAATTTCCAGCCTCCAACTTCAATTTCGCGTACAGAAAATCGAAATTGCCAAATTGCTTGTCGCGTTTCTCGCTTGAGCCCTTCTTCCCCCCCACTGCCCCTCCCCCTGACCAGCGAGGAATAATGGGCGTTGCTTGTTTGTGCTTCAATCAGTGCGAAACCAGCGAGTTCGTCGTACAGTTGATTTGTTTCCTCGCCCTCGTCGTCGTCGTCTAATTTGCAAATTAACAGTGACAAAAAAGAGACAAAAAAAATACAAATTTTCCAGCTGAAATTTCTCACTTCTCTGAATTTATCGATTAACCAACCCGCCACTCCCCCCTCATTGGAATATCTTGTGCTACAGAGACTGCTCAATCAGACTGTCTTTACAACTCATTCTTGCTGTACCTTTCATTGATTTCACACACAATTTGATTTGAAACAACTGTAGAAACTGCATGTAAATAGAATATAGAATTATATAGAATATATAATATATATAATAATATATATATAATATTGAATTTATATATAAATCAATCAGAAATTCTTCTCTATATTTGTAATCACTTTGTGCAGATAAACTGTCAAAGATATTTGGTACTGCGGGAGACAGATGTAGCAAGCAAGACATGACAATATTTAAAGAATATATACATACATATACATACATACATACATATGTACGAGTATATTATACGATTGGCATATTCTTAGTCCTTTGAGATGCGGGAATAATGGGGAAACTCCCACAAAGTGAGCTAAATTCCAAGAATATGTCACTAATGCATTACCAACATGTTGATTTCAATTGAAGCAAGTGAAATACTTTATTTCCTATCCCTAACTCTTTGAGATTCTGAGATATCATGCAAAATAACTGAAATCAACTCTTTAATCTTAATTTATATTAGCAAAACTGCTAGAATATCTCACTGATAAAATCTTACAAACGTGGAACATTACTAAAGCAAGTAATATACCTGAATTTCCTGTCCCTAACTGCTTTAGTTCCTCAGATAACATGAAACATAACTGAAATCAAATGTTTAATCTGACTTAATAGCAGGGAACTACTGCAAGAATACGTCTCTAACAACATTTCTCATTTGTTGTCTTCAACTAAGGCAATTGATTTACCCAGTCCTACCTGTGCCTAACTCCTTTCTCTGCCTAATTCCTTTAGATCCTGAAATAGTGTGAACAAATACTTAAAATGAAGTCTTTAATCTTGCTTTTTATTACTCCATTGGAACTCCAAGAATATGTATCTAAAGTGAAATACTTAATTACAAGTGAAATACTTAATTTCGCATCCCTGTAATTAAGTATTTCACTTGTAATTAAGTAAACACTGAGATGCTGAGATAACTTCGATAATAATAACTACAAAATAAGTTTAAGTGTAAATTGAAAGGTATCTCATATTTCATAGAGCGCGATAGTTAAAAAGTTGATTAAAACATTCGCACACCTAATACCAGATTAGTACATCCATTTATGTACTCTAATTCTTCCCTTGTTTCTCTGCTTGCTGCTTATAATTTCTGCTTTGTCTCTGCTGGTTCTTTGTCTTTGGCTGCTGTTCTACAAATAAAAATTCATATAATCTTGGGAGCCATTGCAAGCGCGTGGTTTATATGCAAATCGGACGAACAAAGGGGCCCAGGAACAACAACCAGGGCAGAGACACACAAGCTAACCTAGTCTTGCTCTATCTCTATCTCTGTCTCTCTGTGTGTGTGTGTGTGTGTGTGCAGCAACTGCAGCACAAATTCAACTAAACTCGGGGGCTGCGGGGCGGAAGTAAGTTTTTAAATAGCGGAAATTGTGCTGTGCAGCCATCAGAAAAAGTGGCGCTGACTGCTGTCAGCGGCCAGGATACAGGGGCCAGCAGATGCCAGCGGGATACCAGCCAAAGCAGGAAAGCAGTTGAAGGGAAGAGAGGAGGGGAGGGGAGGGAAGGAGGTGTTGCTGCAGTAGCACCAACCAGAAGCTTCCTGGCATCCTGGCACCAAAAGTCAGAAGCCAAAGCAAATTGTTAATAAAATAAGCAGACAATGCTCTCTCACATATATCTCTCTACTCCTCCCTATCCCTCTCTCTCTCTCTCTCTCTCTCTCTCTACCTCTCTAGCCTGCCCTTGCACTGCCTCACATCTGGCCAGGACACAAAGGACGTCAAATTCCTGGCTAATTACTCATGCGTAACGAAAACTTAATAATCTAATTCATGCTCCGACCAAGGAAGGACCCTCCTGCCGTACCAAACACACGTTGGCTGTGGGTGCAGCACACGAGCCGAGAGGCTCTCTTGATTGGCCAGACGCTTTCAGCCATCCATCATGTCATCCACACACACACACACACACACATGTACACACATGTACACACATATTCATATACACATTTGTTTGTAGATACTTGTAACAACTCCCGCTCCCGCTCTCATCGCTCTTCAATTTATTTCGAAAGTTTCGAGCCCAAAACCTGAGCACTTTTTATAACCGATGTTTGTTTCGAGTGTGTTGTGCGCGAATACACATGTATCCCTCTCCCCTCTCCCCACTCCCCCTTCCTTCCCGTACGAAGGGAAAAAGATATATTGTATTGCTTTAACAGTTTTTTATCTCACACTTTGTCAATATTTGCCACTGCTGAACTTTGCTATAGACGAATATAAATTGGAATTTGATATACGATATGAATACAATGTGACGTCTTTATGCCTCAATTCGTTCTCTTCCTCTCTCTTTTTCTGACTCTTGAACTCGCTGACAGGTCGTAAATATCTAGCTTTATATATTATTACAATAGAGAGTCCAATAAGTATTTTCTTAGTTTATTAACAGATCTTTGCTGGGATGCCCATGAAATTTGCTAACCATATGTTAGACTTGATTATACAAATAAACTGCAAGTTTAATAGCAATATCTCTTCAAACAAAATAGTTATACTTGATATACCAATACTATTCTAGAGATTAAACTGTCTTTTCTATATGTTATAATGCTGGGACTCTTATGCAGCTTGCTAACCATAAGTAAGACTTGATTATACACATAAACTGCAAGTTTAATGGCAATATCTTTTTAAATAGTTATGTTTAATATTCCAATACTATTCTACTTGTAGAGATTAAACTTTCTTTTCTATATGTTATAATGCTGGGACTCTTATGCAGTTTGCTAACCTTAAGTAAGACTTGATTATACAAATTAACTGCAAGTTTAATAGCAATATCTCTTCAAACAAAATAGTTATACTTGATATACCAATACTATTCTAGAGATTAAACTGTCTTTTCTATATGTTATAATGCTGGGACTCTTATGCAGCTTGCTAACCATAAGTAAGACTTGATTATACACATAAACTGCAAGTTTAATGACAATATCTTTTTAAATAGTTATGTTTAATATTCCAATACTATTCTAGAGATTAAACTATCTTTTCTATATGTTATACTGCTGGGATGCCCATGAAATTTGCTAACCATATGTTAGACTTGATTATACAAATTAACTGCAGATTTAATGGCAATATCTCTTTAAATAACTTAGTAATACTCGATATTCCAATCCTATAGATTATAGTAGTTAATCTATACGATTGGAATATCGAGTATTACTAATTTATTTAATGAATAATGAATTCAAATTGGCATAATTATATGTATATGTGTGTACAATATCTTAACACTTGAATTATAATATTGCTGTGCACACAATTATGAATGCAATGCAATTTATAAGAATTTCTTTTTCCATAAAATATTGTCGATAATATTTGCAACATATTCGCAACAGAAGGACGGAAACAAATCAACTTGTGCATTTCCTAGGGCAATAAAACTGATAGAGAATGCAATGCAAACAGTTCGTGTTGGACACTTTCCGCTGAGGAAATTTCAGTGTAAGCCCCCGAATGAGGCGCGATAAAGCTTTGCGCCGCAGGGGAATATTTTCAGGGTATATGCGCTTTTATAATAATAAATACACATGCGATACATACATACACATATGTACATATCGTACATATGTTCGATGTTTGCCAAAGTTGATGGACACAGACATATATGTTGTGTATGTGCGTGTGTGTGTGTGTGTGAGCATGATATATGATGCATGACATGTTTGAGCACAATGCCAGGCAGGGGCAGGGAGAGGGGCAGGGGGCAGGGGCAGTCTTAAGCCTGCTGAAGCTGAATCTATATGTATGCTTGGAGCATATGTATATAGATTGGGAAGATTTGTTGTTCTTTTGCCATTTGCTTGCACAGAAGGACACAGGATACACAGGACAGGACAGGACAAGGCAGGACAGGGCAGGGCAGGGGCAGGACAGCGCAGGGCAGGACAGGACAGTACAGTACAGAGCTGAGCTCAAGCTGTTGCAAACTTACCGCACATCTGGATGGGCGTCCAACATGGCGCGCATTAATGTCGTGCCAGATCTGGGTACACCGCCTATGAATATTAATGGCATCTCACGGTAGTATGAATAGACCCGGTGATTGTCATCTGTGACGGATTTCTGGGTTGGCGGCCACGCGACACATGCAAAGTAGAAAAAGAATACAGCGAGAGAGAGAGAGAGAGAGAGGGGGGGGGGAGAGAAAGGGAAAGAGATAAAAATTAAATTAGAGCAGAGAAAAGTTGCAGGCAAAAATTACGTGGGCACGCGATGATGATGATGACGTTGATGATAATTATGAGCCAGGATGACGGATGTTAGGGGCGCCGCACAGGAAGTGCTGGCACTGCTGCCAGCTGGATTTACACACGCACACACACACATAGGCAGAGGGGGAGGAGGGTACAGGTATGTGCAGTGTGGCCCTGTTAACCTTCTAACGCGCCTGCTGCTGCTGCTGCTCGCATTAATGTCAATTTAAAAGGATTCACCCTCGGAGAACAGAACGGAATGGTGACTGTAACACGTTTAGCTAACCCCTCTACCCCTGCCCTCCCTCCCTACTCCCCTTGCCCATCATCCTTCTAATATGATTCATTTGGAAATCTTGCAGAACGAATGGAAAAATCATTTGAAGCGGAAAATGAAAACACAGCTTGTTTGCCCAGCTGCAATCGATCCGTTAACTATTCTATATAAATACTATATATATATATAGCATATGTGTATTTTCACATGATATATACCTGTATAGAATTGGGCTGTGCATGGCGTGTTATCAGCACGCGCGCGATAAGACACCGCGGCCCAATAATCAATTATTTGTTATTGATCTGAGGGCAATTATCCACATGGGGGTCTACACTGGCACAGTCAGGCAGGCAGGGAGGTGAGGGGGAGGGGGGGTAACAGTCACACACGTTGGCTGGCCCCATTTGGCCAAAGTAATGTTTACAAAATGCTGCTCGGCCAAGCGATAAGCGGGCCAAATCCCCCAATGACTTGGCTTCGCTTGCGGTTCGGGTCAGCCAGCGTGTGCAGTCAACATGAAATTAGTTATCCTGCAAGCAACTCCATGCCTCCCCCCTCTCTGCACTCTCCACTTGCTCCTTTCTTCTCTACTCCCCTCCTCTTGCCCCCCCCCTCTCTCTCTCTTCACACTAGCCTGCTGCTTGCCACAATTTGATTTATCATTGCAATCGTTTGGCTGGTCAACTCGAATCGCTTCTAAATACATGTCCTCGAGTGTAAATAAACTGCAAGCTGATATATGTCTACACCAGCATGTGTGTGCCTGTGTGTGTCTGTGTTTGTGTGTGTGCGTGACTCGACACTTTGTACATACCTCGAAGGGAACCATTTGGGGGGCAACATCGTTAGCGGGATCCAGCTTGAAGAGACAATTGGGTCGCAGTTCGGTGAATTTGAATAGGAACATCGTGACAACAATTATACCGAAGAGCACCCACAGGGTGACCTTCTTGTTGCGATAGGGTAGACGCATCTTGAGCAAAGGTGTGCCAGCTAACTGTTATTTGATTTCCTGATGCTGCTCCTGCTTAGCTCCTGCTTCCAGCTCCTGCTTCCTCCTTCTCCAACTGCTGCTGCTGCTGCTGCTGCTTCCACTCGATCTGACTATTTGTTTGGCTTGTTCTATCGATTGACTTGCCTGACTTGGCTCTCGTCTCTGGAGTGTTTGTGTTTGTGGTCTGCACTGGACTGCGGACAGGGCTTAAATATGTAAATTGATTTCTTCGACACACACCCACAAATTTTCACTTAGCCTCTTGCACACAATTGCCAGCTTTGGGTTACTCTTTTGCCTTTGAGTGCGAGGACTCCCTGCCCTGCTCCCTGTTCCACTCTCTCTCTCTCTCTCGTCTCGCTTTGTATTATGCGCCAACGCAATGATTACGTCTCTGCTGCTGCTGCTCCTGCTGCTTCTTGTCCTGCTGCTGCTGCTGCTGCTGCTCCTGTTTCGCCTGCTGTTTATGACGTTGATTGCTTTGCATTTCCTCGCCTTTGTTTGCTGCCGTCCGCACTTGGTCAGAGCCCCAACCCGGCTAGCGACTCCACTCTGCTCCTGCTTGCAGCCACTGCCACTCCTGCTCCGACTGCAACTCCCACTTCTCCTGCTACTTCCAGTTGCACTTGCAGTTCCGTTTCCAATTGCAATTTAAGTTCACAACTTTTGCTGCTGCTGCTTCTGCTGCTGCTGCTTATGGTTTCCGTTTGTTTTTCGCCTGTTTTTATTGCATTTTAAACATATTTACTTAGGCAAATTATGTTTTATATTACCTCTCTCTCTCTCTCTGTCTCTCTGTCTTTCTCTCTGTGCTCCTTGCTCCTTTCTCGTTCTGTCTGCAAGTGAAAAACTTCAGTCATAAGCATATTTAAATAGTTTTCAAATTATTTACAGCAGAGTTAGGAAAACTCACAGATAGCTCTCGCTGTCTCTTTCTCTATATCTGTCTTTCTCTCTGTGTAGAGGGAACAACTGGCGAGGAAGACTCAGCTCACTCGACTGACAGCGCCGAGTAACGTCAAGTGACTACGCACCTTCTTCTGCACGATGATGACTTCGCGCGCGCTTCTGCTCTCGCTGCCTTCTCCTTCTCCTTCTCCTCCTCCGACGCCTTCTCCCTTCTCCGTTCCCCCTGCTTTATCTGCTTTACCTTTGCTGCCAAGTCCAATTGCAGCTGCAGCTCAAAATTCTGATTATGACTCCGCTGCTGGCTTTGCTGCTGACTCTTGTCAGTTGTTGTCTGTCTCTGTCTCTGTCCCAGTCGCAGTGCCTGTCGCTTCTCTGTCTCTCTGTCTGTCTGTCCGTCTGTCTCTTTGTCTGTCTGTCTGTTTGCTCAGTTGTTCACGAATAGCTGCCAGCCCAAAAACTTAATGAGCTGAAATGCCAAATAGACTGGAACCAATGTTAGTGATATATACACATAATAGCTCCAATTGCCAGTTATTTCCTCCGTCATAGCTGCAGAGAGAAAGAGAAGGCGATTGGAAGAATGAAATGAATGAGTAGCTGTTCAAGTGACACAAAAAGCAGAGGGAGAAATGATGATGAACTGTTAGAACAATTGCCAAGATGCAAACAATCGAAGGGACTAACCAAAAAACTACTTTAATGACAGCCAACAGACACAAAGACACAAAGATACTCGATACAATGGACCAACAGACAATTGTCGTTGACAGATAGAAGGGCAAACAAGTGTGCCTGTGCCTATGTGTGTGTGTGTGTGTGTGTGTGTGTGTGTGTGTGTGTTTGACAGTCTTTTGCCTTTTGTATGCATTGTATAAATAAATAGAAACATATTTATTATGTTTGCTGGGGATATTTGATTAGAGACATCTATAAATTTATTCAATGTAAGTAATATGACACACACACACACACACAGTAAAAGACATTGACACACGCTGTTCAACACGCAACGTGCCTTGCGGCAAAGCATCCCATCGAGAGCATAAGCTGCTTATGCAACCCACTTCCCACTTCCCACCTCCCCACGTCGCACTCCCCAATGCCCAATGCCCAATGCCCAATGCCCAATGCGAGTGCACAGTTCCCTTTGCTCTCTTGTTGCCCGAGCATTGCAATCCCCTCAAGTGTTGTTCTGATGTACTCAAGTGTCGGCCATATAGCGGCCATATAGTTGCTGCCACATCCGTCACACCCGTTGACCTCCTACTTGCCTCCCTCTCTCTCTCATCTCGAGTGTTTGTCGTCCGTGCCAGCGCACTTTAGCAACGGCAACAGCCTGAGCCACCTGAGATCTCTTGCGCTCCATCTACGAGCTTCAGATGCGTATCAAATGTTATGACATCGTCGCCCGCACATAATCCCCCAATCAGCCAGTTGCACTCTCTCTCTCTCTCTCTCTCTCTTTCCTCAGAGCAGAAGGAACCGAGAACGGAAATCTGCCGTGAGTGCAATCGATGGAAGCATTTAGGCAGCTTATCACGGGATATGCTGTTGTTATCGATGGATGTTCTTCTATCAGCATTGACGAATATTGCAAGACTATGAATCACTTTAAAGATTATTTCTGTATAATCTCAAATTATCATAAAACATGAGAGAAACAGAGAGAGAGAGAGCACTACTTACTTACTTTAGTAAGGTAGTTTATTATTGTAGATATTGCTTTATTCATTTACTAGAAGATATCCATAGCTGAAATCAACTATTAGAATGGTATAGGTTGTATTAGAACTGGTATAGGTTTATAGGACTCATTAACCAATTTTCAAAAAAAATTTTATAATTCCCAACAGCAAATACTGCAACTATGAAGAACGTTAACTTAAATAAGTGACGTGTTTATTGTCCGATAGGATTTTAATTTGGCAAACAGGTACACGTTGTACTAAGCTAGTTATATGTTAGAGAAGAAAGCTGTATCTTTGATACTTCGCTAACAAATCGAATAAAAATATTACATTTAAAATTTGCTAAGGTAATAGGCGCGGCATTCAACATTTGAAATTATCTGTATTTGCGTGTGCTATACAGACACCTTCGTGCCAAATTTGATATCTCTAGTACTTAAAATAACTGAGATCTATGCGTGCATACAGACAGACAGACGAATATGGCCTAATTGACTCGACTAGCGATGCAGAACAAGAATAAATATACTGTGTGGGGTCTTTTAGTTACAAACTTTTTCACAAACTTAGTATACTCACTTTTTATTACCATTTTGAAAATAAAATAAAGCACATAACTAAAAAACAGTCGGACAAAGTTTCAGTTACTTTCATATTCAAAGCAGCTTAAGCGCTTAAAATTAGACAAGTTGTGATTCCCACAGCTGACGCCAAACAAGTATAGAATACTGGTATATACAATGTTTGGTATCTGCCTCATTGGGCACCTGGGCAAGTGCAAGGAGTAATTAAAAGTATGTTTTTAATTAAGTGTTGATAACATAAGCACTTCAAGTTGCAAAAGCTCTTGCGAATTAAATAACAACAAATAGTTTAAGCAAATATTTCAAATAGAACTTGTACAATAAATAGCAACTTGCTCTGGTCTCTGCCTCTTGCACACGATTAGACAAGCTTTCTTTGCACACTGTGATAACAGCTCTTCTATCTCTCTCTCTCTCTCTCTCTCTCTGTCTGTCTGTCGTTGTCTGTCTCTTTGTCAGCTGCAAGCTAAGCCCTGGCAGAGACTTCTGTTTGCATTTGCTGCTTGTGAGTATATTTAATCTGGTAATTAGTATTTAAATCACCAGCACTTGTGGCATGATGAGGGGGCATAAAAACGCAATGGCAACTTTCACTTAATAAAGTCCTTTTGCAAGCGGTTTTTTCTTCTTGTTGTTTGTTTGTTTGAGGTTTTTCCCCTTTTGTTGTTTTATTTTTTTTTTGACGATCTGTTTTTCTTTTGCGTGTATTTTCACAGGTTGCCCTTTTTCCATGGCTTGCGTATTTTGAAAGCATCCAATTTGTTGCCTTTTTTGTGCGAGTGTGCACCTTATCTTATGCTCTTGTTTTCTCTCTTTGCTCTCCTTCTGCACTACCTTTCTCTCTCTCTCTCTTTCGCTTGCTGTTTTTCCTTATTCCCAATTACACGTACTCGCCGTACTCGACGAGTGTGTCCTGTCTGCTTATATTGGACATTCCCTGAGCTGCAGTTATCCAAAAAGAAACCTCAAGTATGTGGCTGACGACGGAAGGGGGAGGGGCGTGGGTGTGTACCGCCCTTTTAATGTTATAAAACAAACACGCACACACACAGACACACACTAGGGAACATATGACATAGACAAGGCAGCAGGTCCTTTGCTCTCACATACTTATGCCTTTCACTATCTGCCTCTCTCCCTCTCTCTCTCTCTCTCTCTCTCTCTCTCTGCCTCTTGCTTTGTCTCTGCAAAGTTTCGAAATAAAGAAAAAATTGCCGTTGCCATATTTTGCATACTAAAATGTGGCTTATATGTACAATATATGTACACTAGATATTTACATGCAAACCTAAAATGCAGCGTTGACCTGCTGCCACTCCTCCTCAGCCCCCCTCCCTCCCTTCTTACTTTCCCACTGCAGCTCTCTCGCTCTGTCCTTCTGCCATCACTTGCTCATTGCTCAGCCAAAGCATCGCCCAAAGGGCCCCCGAAAAGTTTTTAGTGTAAAGTTACTACTAGAGCACTACTGGCGCGCCAGCCTCGCCCCCATTGCTGCCCTCGCCCCCGCCTGCCGTCCAGCACTTTGGGCTATTGAAAAAAATATGAGGCAACAACAACAACAACAGCAACAAAATACAAGTTGAATTTTCGTTTGAAGAGCTTCTGCCTGCGCTGCCCCGCCCCGCTGGCGTCTTGTCGTGCAGCCTCTTGCTGCCACCAACTGCTTTTCAATAGGCCCTCTCTCTCGCTCTCTCTCTCTCTCTCTGTCTGTGTGTGTTTGTTGTTTGTGTGCTTGTGGGTGAATGGTAAACACGCTGTTGCCTTACAAAAGACGACTGAGTTGTTGTTTCTGCCGCTGTTGCTTCTATTGTTGTTGTTGTTGTTGTTGTTGTTGCTGTTACTACTGTTGTCGCTGTTGTTGTTGTTGTAGCTACTGCTGCTGCTGTTGTTCATCGCTCATGTTACCGCTGCCTCTCGCTCAAGTGTCGGACAAAGTCTTGTAAAAATTAATAAGCGTGTAAATTTTATTGTATTGCCAAACAGCAGTCCAGTCCTCACACACACATTCACACACATATGTGTATACCACAAGCAAGCACCCAATCACACGCATGCACCCACACACGCACACACTCACATGCGCATTAAGTTTTATGCATGTGAAGAGTTTTGCTTTATTTGATGGGTTTTTCGTCTAGCACTTTTCTTCTTCTCCCCCTTCCCCCTTTCCAGCCCCCTTTCCCTGCCCCTTTCCTGCTCTGCTGCTTGCCGCAACTTAAGCTTAATGGCACCGCATTCTGTTTGGCCCTTGGCACAGTGTCCCCAAAGTGCCTGAAATGCGCTTTGCACTTGTCAAAGGCTTTTCGCGCTCACTCTTCTGAGAGAGAGACTTTCACGGGGAACTTGCTCTTTGCCACAGCTGCCAAGTACAGTGAACACACACAGACACTCAAAAATCATTTAACATTGTCATATTCACATTTACTGATTCTTCCTATGGCCGCTAAATGTTACAGTGCTTCGATTTTGATGGAATTTTATATGCATATTATATCATAGATGTAGTAAATTTGTTTGCAATATCTTTGCAAATATCAAATATCGGCCGATAGTTTGTATGCCAGCTATACGATATATCGTTGCGATACGGCTCATTCCGACTTACACGTATACACAAACTGCAGCAATAAGAGCCATGTGTGCCTAGTTTCATCAAGATAGATTTATGGGGGTTTTTTATGAAATATTTTTCCCCTCATTATAATCAATGATTAAATCAAAATTTATTTTCTGTTTTAAACATACTTTATTTCTAAAAAGGCCTGAACTCTTAACTCTCATGTATTACAAACACTCACACTTGTGTAATATTACAAATTTGTTAGAAATAAAGTGTTCCATTTCTATTCTATTCATCAAGATAGATGTCAAACTGAGAGACTAGTTTGCGTTGTAATAGACGGACACACGGACAGACGGACAGGGCTAGTTTGATTCCTCTGTTGATGTTGATGTACAATATGTGGTCGAAGATGTCTGCTAAGATGCATTGCAAACTCCTCACCAGAATTAATATACCCTCTAAGCAAGGGTATACAAATAAAATCAATGCATAGCAGAAAATAATAAAAACCATTGAAAAAGAGATTTGAGAATCGATTTAACATGCACAGCTCTATTACGTGCTTAGTCACACACAAAACTTTGATCTGTTTCAAATGCAGCGTGTACCACTGTGCGTGGCGTGGCTGGCGCTAGTTCTCACGCTTGTTGCGCTTGCTGCGTTGACGGCAACGTTTGCGACAGTTTAAGTTGGAAGCTTTTGTTTCACAAAAATCTGCATAAATAATGTTGCGCCACGCTCTCGCAGCTTTCGCACAGCTCAGGCAGGGGGGGACGGGGTCGAGGGGGTGCCAAGAAGTGTTGATGATTTGATGGCGAATACTCGCCGCCGCCGTACGACTACGACTACGACTGCGACTGCGATGACTACGGCGAATGCTGAGCCGGAACGTAAAGTGCCTTAATGGTCTGAAGTCTGAAGACCTTGTTCTAAATTGCACTTGGAGAGCGCGCGCTTGGAAGGCTTCGGCTTCCTCCACGACGCAGCTCCAACGATGCGAGACTTTGCTTTTTCAGCACTGGACGCTGCGCTGCCTCTTTTTTTTTATTTTAATTTCTTTTTTTTTTCTCTGTTCCGTTTTCGTTGTTTTTTCCACCTTGATTTGTGCTCACTCCCCCCTTTGTCCCGCTCTGTCAGTCTTTCGCTCGCTTACTCACTTTGTGGTTCTGGCCAAGATTGGCCAACTAAACGGAGCGGCAACGGGCTGGTTAATATTTAGCAACTGGCGCTGCGACAGCTCATTTATCAGCACGTCTCGCATATTATAAATGACTCGCAGAGTATGCACGACGCGACGTGCACCAGCTGTTAGCCCCCTGCCCCCCCACCATCCTCTCTACATCTCTTTTTGGTTTATCTCGCCTGTCCAGGCCTCTCGGGGAATTCGCCCTTCAATACGCAGTGAAGCGAAGTGGAGAACGAACGACGCCCCAAGCAAACAACTCGCAACTCATAGAGAACCCATCGAATCCACAGAGCCAACCCACTGACTTGACGCCCTCCCCCCAAAAGTCTACACGCCACAATTCCACACTCTCCACACTACTCACACTCTCTACACGTTTGCACAGTGAAGCGTGCCGAGTTTTTAAAGCGAATCAGTCGAAAGTTCGAACCCAGCAATGTGTTAATTAAAACTTAACGTTTCAGCGCATACAAAACGCTAAAAATGAAAGAAGAAAGCAATAATAAGAATCAAGAATTGGAACGAGACTCAGTCCCAACAGCCACGGCAACGTGGCAGAGCCAGACCCTCGAGCAGCGTTCTAGCAAGATGCTATAATTCAATTTGCTCTCTGTCAACGTTGGATTCACATATCGATTGAGCCATTAAGTGCCACCGGGAAGGTGCATTGAACTTGGATTGAATAGAAAAAAGCGCGCGCGAAAGAGAGAGAGAGAGAGCGGGAGAAAGAGAGAGTTGAGTCATGTCAAGAGTCTCCCCCCCTGGCACTTCAGAGTATTTGTCAACGAGCTTTAGTCATCAGCTAGATAAGTTATGAAGCTCTCTTGGCTGCAACTAAAGGTCAGAGTTGATTACAAACCATTTATCCATATACCAAACTATATTGCTTGCCATCAATAATTGGGGACTTTCCACTGAGTTCTATTTATATCTATACTCGAGCATAATATCATCAAAATTCAAGCACTTAATCATATGACATCATGCCGTATTCTTATATCATCTGATTACTGAGCTCTGATAACTGACAGTCAGCGCGTCATCACTTTCAATTCGCTTCAAAGAGGCCTTGGCAGTATTTTATATTTTAATTGCATACTTACAGGCGGCGCCTGTGAAATCTGTTTGCCCACTGGAATTATAACTTAAATAACTTCGATGTTAATAATACGTTCGCAACCAAATTTACAGAAATTAATTTAAGGATGATAATTAATCTATTGTGAGCCATGGATATCGAGCATAATTACTGCGCTCTTCTGTTATATTCTGTCCATTATGTATAGATATTCGATATATTATATTCTTCTCAATTACATTTTGCACAAGGTTTTCACACTTCTAGCGAGAAAATAAATCAAAAGCCAGAACATATCGAACATTAAGATGAAGTCTGCATATCCTCGTTGAATCCTCCTCAACAAATGATATAAATTCAATCTCTGTAATGCAAATTGTATAGTTCGCAGTTGTACAGTTCGAAACATGTACATAAGTGTTTTACACGTGTAAAAGTGAGTTCAATTGGTTCTGGATCAGCATAACTGCAGGCTCGCGAGTCGACATTGCAGACTGTGCAATTATTGGCACGATAAAGAGTTCAACCTCAGGTTATATTCGAATAGACATCGATTGAGGTCAATACTCGTATCTGATTGTTTTATGTGAAATATATAAAATGGAGTATTGTTTTGAAGATACACAAGTGTGCAGAAAAGTTGATAATGTTCTTCAATACGCTTGCATAGCAAATAGCTTTAGCAAGGGAAGGTACTAAAGCATGACAAAGGAAGGTACTAAGGCATAACAAGAGAAGGTACTAAGACATATCTACAGCAAATATATATACACTATATATGTATACTGTAGCATAAATCGACTTTGTATAGTGCAAAGCAGGTTATACTCTGTAATGTTTTCAGGACAGTTAGCTTTTGCAAGGGATACAATCAAATCTAGATATCTTTAGGGATAGATCAAAGTGATCTGCAATAAGCTTAACAACTAACTTTGGTAGGCAATGATAATACAATGAATTTAATTTATTTTATTGATTTATTTGAGTTCTTTTTATTTCTATTTATTTACTCGATATGGGAAGAGGCAGAGAGAGAGATCCTCTCTTGCTTTGTTTCTTTCTTAAGCGATCCACAGTAAGTAGTTGTAGTGTATAATAATACCAATGATACTGCTATGGAGGTAAGAGACAAATATACTCTATAAATATATATACAGAGAGAGAGATTGACACTTGTTGATTCTTACAGCAGTTAGCTGTTGTAGGCAATGATAATGGAACAGAATGTATTATAAAGGTAAAATACACAAGTTATTATGAGGCACATTTCGTGTGGGAATTACACTCGTTCTCTCTCTCCAAAATGAAGTTCTTGCAGATGCAATTTTCCATTTTTGTCATGCAACATTAACTGAAAGTTTGCTCGATATTGTAGTCGATATCATCGATGTACGTATACACCATACACACACACACACACACACACACACACATGTATTGACAATTAAAACAAAAAGTAATTAACACACTCTGGCCAACAAACGCGACGCGATGCGATGCGACGCCCCTGGCTAAGCGAACACTGGAGAACATGAAAACAAATGTTTAAAGTCAATGAACCCAATAACCGGCAAGAGCAACAACAATAAATAAATAATAAAAAAAAGCAACTGCAATAACAATGCTAGCCGGGGATGACACAACTCCGCTGGATGCGGATCGATCAAGCGGCGATTGTCGATTGTCGTCTCCGGCGTCAGCTATTTTATTGTGGAATAATGCACCGAAAGGAAATCGAAAGCCCCCCCCCCTGCCCCGCCTCCCACGCTGCTGCAACTGACTTTGAAATTGTGCAACACAAACCCGACAAATAAATAAATACAAAATGTTAAAGTGTAGCTACAAAATGCATAGCGAAAAGTGCAAAAAACTCTACAAAATATGAGCGAGAGAAAAAAGCTAAAAAAAAAAGCTGAAAAGCAGCAAACTGAAAACTACAAAATGAAAACTGAAAACTGCATTGTATGCAAATTGGCAGCAAAGTTTCCGCCATAAAAAAATGCAGCTGAGAGGAAGAGGGAGAGGGTGGAGAGGGAAGAGGGGGTAGGTGGATGGCTGGGTTACTGGGTATCGAAAGGGCTGAGGGTGCAGCAGAAGCAGCAGCTAAAATTGATAAGCGAGCGAGCTAGTTGCTAGCTCCTCCTCCTCCTCCTCCACCTCCCCCTCATCATCATTTTGTGCTTTTTCGATTATATTTTAAACAATTTGTGCGGCGCTGCGTTATTTGCGTGTTCTCTCGCGCTTATCATGCGACAACCCATCCCGGACTGTGCTCGTCATCATCATCATCATCATCATCAGCATTATCATCATCAGCATTGTCATTGTATTCCTCGGCATTATCATCAACGTCACCATCGAGAGCAAGTCAGCCGTAGACTTGACGACATCGCTACGTGTTCCCATTTTCGCGAACATGCACGTTGCGCCTCTCTCTCTCTCTCTCCCTCTCTCTCTCTCTGAGAGAACCCATTAAAAGTTTCGGGCAGGAAGCCTAGAGCCAGGAGCACACACACACACACACACACACACAGGCACACACACGAGCGCACAATCAGCAGCTGGATCGACGTCGAAAGGAATTTCAACAATTTGCTGTAATCTACGTTGTCAAGTTTTAATTTAGGCAGCGAGACGACACTCACACACACTTACACTTACACAAACTCACACACACTTACACTTGCACACACTCACACACACTTACACTCGCAATTACACACTCACTTCCGTTGTTGTTGCTTTTTTCTTTTGGGCCAGCTTTGTTAACTGGGCCACGTCAAAGCCGCCGACGTTTGCACAATTTGTTTAATTCTTTTGCGGGCCATTAACGGGGGCTCCAATGGCGCTCCATTGATATAGAGCTGGAGTGTGGAAAAGTGCCAAACGCGCGAAATGCGAGGCATATGAATGATATTAATAAGATAATGCGTGCGATGCGCGTTTTATTGTAATTGCATTCACAAAACTAACCAACCAAAGCAATGCGAAAAAACAAACCCCACAAAATGAACAAAGTCACACGAGCCCAACAGTGAAACACCCTTCACTTAGTTATGAATAACAAATACAACGACAGTCTTATGCTTTATTGTTGGTTTCTTATTTGAACACATACATGCAGGCGCTGCTTGGAACTTCGGACACTTCTAGGTGACTTGCAATAACTTCTGATCGGAATGAAATTTGCAGGTGAGGCAGACATTATAGTTAGTTAGATATTATTTGTATACATATATCGTTTACTAATCAAGTTGAAAAATTAAATAATTGAAATAAACCATTCAATATTTGAAATGAACTTGATCTGTGTATAGTATATGGTACATGTATAGTACACCTTCATGCCAAATTTGGTGCCTCTAGCTCTTGTATTAGCTGAGATCTGTGGAATCAGACCTCAACCGACTCGACTCTGATCCTCAACAAGAATATATATACTTTGCAGAGTCTGCCACGCCTTCTTTTGCCTGAAACATACATTCGCACAAACTAAATATAACCTTTTTTGAATATTTTCAATGGTCGACGGTTCAAGTTCGCAGACAGCACGAGAAAAGGGGAAGAGTGAGAGCGAGGTAGAGTTACAGATACAGAGAGGGAGGGAGAGGTAGAGTAACAGAGAGAGATATGCACGCAATTCAATTGAATTATATTATCAGCATGTTCTGTGTACGTATTGTGTATAGATGTGTACGCATTGTGTATAGATGATTGCATTATTATCAACAAATTAAGCAACAATTAGCCGATTGAAGTGCGTACGCGTGCTGTATACACAAATCACACACAGGCAGCATCATGAGTCGTCACTTTATACCTTTTTATACATTGTTATACAATTGCCGTAATCAAACGACATAAACGACAAAGTGCAGCGCTATAGAGAACCGATTGAACTGCCGATTGACGATCGGAACCGGAACTAAAGAGCGAAGCGAATGAAAGCATTTCGATGCGCAACATTTCGCTAAGTATAGAGAGAGAGAGAGACAGAGAAAGAGAGAGAGAGTATTTCCCATATACCTTATTATATAGTCATAGAAGTTTGTGAACTTGAACCCGTCGAGTTGAGATTGCACGGAACTGATAGGACAGGCGAGTCAAATACAATGTATCTACTGACAATTGGAACAAAAGGCGCTTTAAGTAGATGAGCTTCTATAGAAGTATATCTGTTAGATCAACTGAATTTCCTTATGGTTTTGTCTATATAGCTCTTTGTTTCAACTTAAGTTGTTTATCGACAAAACCTTCAAGACTTCCGTTCTGTTTTCCCCTCTCAGCTTGAATATCATTATCGATATTCGATTAATTTACCTATCTTTATATCTGGTGGATCTATTGTTGCATCATTTTACATTTAGATATATTCTATATACATTCTTTCTGTTTTAACTTGAGCTCTTAAACAGCTTCTCTACTTCTCTACTTTTCCATTTTGTGGCTTGCACCTTATATCGATTAATTCCTATCAATTTGTCTATCAACTTATAAAGCTACATATGCCTGGCAGATCTATCATATATTATTTAATTTCTAAGTATATGATTAATTATTCTGTTCTATATACATTCTCCTTCTGTTTCAGCTCTTATTGTTCTTTCTCTTCTGTTCCCCTGCTGTGCCTTGGTCATCATATCGATTAATTTACCTGCAACTTAATCAGGATCTGCTCTGCCTGCGTTGCGTAATCACCTGACTTTTTGCAATAAGCGCGTAATTTCACGCTTCTCTGTCTCATTACGGGAAAAGGCGATTGCTGTTTTTCTCTTTATTTTTTTTTTTGCTTCTCCTTTCTTAATTAACACACAAACTGAAAACTGAAAACGCCCCAAGCAATTAATCAGTTTTTAACTAGTTTCGCACAGTGTATTGCGCTGTGTGTTTATCTTTAAGAAAGTCATTGCCCTGTAAAATTTGTGAAATTGTTTAAAGTTGCTAATCAGAACTGACGATGCAATTGCTTTGCTCTTTTGCCATTCGATTTCCACTTGAATTGCTTTCCAAGGGGCGTAAATTGAATACATTTTCTAAATATGAAAATACGAAAATTCATTTTGATATTGATTTTCCTTCTGCTCTCTCCTGCTCTCCTGCTTTCCAGCCTGCTGCTGCTGTTCGAGGGAATTTTCGCAAGGTATTTGCATATTTCATTCTTCATTCTTCATTCTTCTTGCTATGTTGCTTGTGGCGCGTGTAATATGTATGTAATTAAAAGTTTAAAAAGCTTTTTGTTGCAAATACCCAAAAACCTATTAATTTATGAACTTTCAGTTGACCTCAAAGTTTAATTGAAAATCGGAGCTGCACTGCGGGGAAGGAGCAGTAGCCAGTTTGAATGTGGCAAATGGAAAATGTTGCTTTAATTTGTTTGGTTCTGGGGAGAACTGAAGCGTTCGCTTTGCTTTTCCATGTGTCGAACATAAGAACTTCCAACTTCCTTTTAGGGTAATATGAATCGAAAGTTTGTCAACCATTGCAAAGGTTTATTAAGGTATTGAATAGTGGAGTAGAGTATCTAACGCAGTAGGATATTTAATTCCGCTTCGTATTTAGTACGGCAAAATACTTAACATATTATGGTACCTACTTGCTATTACTTAAAACAGTAGAGTATTTAATACAATATAGTTCTGAATACAGTTGATTATAAATGGACGGAGATTATATACCGCAGAGTAATATATGCCGTATTGTATTTATAACAGTATAGTATTGTATACAGAGTATTACTTAAAATCGTATAATATTTATTAAGTAGGTAAAGTATTTGTTAATGTTATTCTCATACTATTTTGAATAACTTCTGTGTTTATTGTCCGATCAAATTGAAATTGAGATAGGATACGTAGATAATTTAATCAGCTTAGTATACGTAGGAAAGTTGTGTCTTTTATACGTCGCTTACAAGTAGAATTTAAAAATTTATTTATTGTTTTCCGGGGCGGTGGGCGTGGCACCTAACATTTCAAATAAACGTGATCAGTGTATAGTATACAGAAATCTTTCTGCCAAATTTGGTAACTCTAGCTTTTATAATAGCTGAGATCTGTGCGTTCACACAGACAGGCAGACAGACAGACAGATAGACATGGCTCAATCGACTTCGCTAGTGATCCTAAGCAAGAATATATATGTAGACTTTATGGCGTCTTTCATTTAGTATTGACTGCATTGTTATTGAATGAAATTGAATTATTGTTATTAAATGAAGAATTCGTTTAGCATATTGTAGTATCTTAAGATCACTAGAAAGCTGATACAGAAGAAGAACTTAATATGCCAATAGTTATATACGTAGTACAATATGGTCTCGATAATCTATATAGGAACTTGTGACCTATGCACGCATATAGACATACATATATACGATATTCGATTGCTTAGCCTGCCACAAGTGGAACGTGTTGCAGGTTGGGGTAACTTGGCGGTGTTTCGCTTCATTGATATGCTAGCAAATGACGATTAGAGCAACGACTAATTTGGTTAGGGCGCCTCAAGTTGCAGCTATGCTGCGTATGTGTATGTGTGTGTGTGGCACTGTCAGGTGGAGTTGGACATTCAATTTGCATGGCAATGAGCTGGCTTATTGAGTTATTCAGTTATTCAGTGAGGCTCGAATGTTGCCACAAGTATTGCCCCTGCCCCACGTCGAGTGTTGCAGCCTAATTTCATTTGGGAGTTGAGAGATGATGTGAGTGAGAGTGTGCTCAGAGATGATGTGACGTGTTGCACACACAGAGATGCCGCATGCCGCATGCCACATGCCACATGCCACATGCCGTATGCCGTAGTATACCGCATGTGGCATGCCATCGAGTATAAATATAACAAGTGCCAAGTGAAATATGTACATAAATAAAATGAACACGCTGCCGAATGGTTTGAAATGAAAATGGAAAATGGGAAATGGAAAATGCAAATATGCAAGTGCAGAGACAAAGTTGAGCAGAAGGAGTTCAAGTTGGAGTCGATGTGCAGCAGTAGCAAGTGCCGTCAGCGGGGGCAACTAATTGTTGCTGCACGACCGACCATTGCTGCATGCACCACGCTCTGCCACACAAAATATATTGAAGAGTTTTGCCTGCCACTGACGCTATCAGTGCTTGCCACAAAACCTCCTTTGCCTCCTTATCCCCTCATGCCCCGCCTGCCATATGCAACACACGCACACACACACTCGCTCTCTCGGCGATTGAGTTTTGTGGCAACTGGCGAAAAGTGCAACAAACTTTGACAAAAATGTTGCTCGCAAACCTTCGTGGGTCGTGGGAGGCAGGCAGCAGCAGCACATGAAGCACATGAAGCACATGAAGCACAAATGAAGCGCTATCAAGTGCGCCAAGTAGAAGCGGCACAACTCACACATGCCACACACACTCATCACACACCCAAACACACACACACACTCGCTGCAAAAAGAGCGGGGACACGAGGAGAGGCGCGGGGCGCGGGGCGCATTGCAATTGAAGCACTCTCATTATGCGGCTGCAGGCGCAGCAGATGTGCCAGCAACAGCTATAAAAGAGCCAAAGAGTGCTAGCTAAGTGCTAGCCAGAAACAAGCCAGACTCGCAGCTGAGTTATACTCGTAAATTATATCGATAATTGCCGGCACACTCTATCGATAGTCGCCTATTAGAAAGCAATACGACTATCCGACTTTGTTGCGCCATCCACGAATGACGCACACAAAGCGTAATGAAAGTAAGTCCCCCGCCCCGTCCCAGAGACTTGAAGTTAGCTAAGTAGGCAGTGGCAGTGGCAAGATACGAGTGGCGCCTAACGCTGTCTCACTCTTTGCCTTACACTCGCGGGTGTGCAAATAAGGTAACTTACTTAACAGATCTCAAACGCGACACACGTTCTGGGGAATTGTAGAAAGCGAATAAACAACAAAACGTAGCAACGGTGCAACAACTCGCAATGCTAACAACAAAACGCCTCAATGGACACTTCAGAATGCTGTGGAGTTGTTTGAATTTTGATTCACAGATTGTTTGCTTTGATAACAGAGAGACAGAGACAGAGGCAGAGACAGACAAGGCAGGGGCAGCGCGAGAGAGGCAAAGGCAAAAGATGTGCAGAAAGAAAGTCTATCTTCATGGCATGGCGAAGGTTTTATACCCTTCCCAGGTCTTATACCATCCGATCATTCCTATACTAGCTATATAATGGTGCAGCATTGAGTAATATTGTATGTATTAATTGACAGTTCAAATAACTCCCATCGCTGGACATATTCAACTTTGTATGAAAGTCTTTACTTCTAACAGATTGTTCCTATGAATGTTATAGCATATAATTGTTTGATTCTAATGAAATGGTACAAGTATACATTGGTTAATGTTTAACTTTGCTTGACAAGTACAGTTCATTCTTAAATTATCATTTTCATATTATTTACATACATAAAAATGAAGTCAGATGTAGTAAATTTGGTTGCAATATCTTGAAAGAGAACAAACATATACCGATAGTATGTGTGCAAGCTATACGATATATCGCTCTCATTCGGCTCGTTTTGACTTATTTACAGCAGGCAGTAATAAGAAGCATGTGTGCCAGGTTTCATCAAGATAGCTATAAAACTGAGGGATACACATACGAACAAACGGACGGAGAGACAGACAGACGGGCAGACAGACATGACTAGATCGTCTCCACTGTTGCTGCTGATTCAGAATACATATACATACTTTATAGAGTCCAAAAGGTCTCGCAAGGTGCACGGTTGCAAAGTTCTAGCCAAAATAAATATACCCTCTGCAAGAGCATAAAAAAGGCTAGATTTAACGGTAAAAAAGCGAATTGGCAACATTGCTGCAGGCAGCAGCGCAGCGCCAGCTACGATGTGAAGCAAAAAACCACAGCACGGACGGCAGCTGAAGACGACAACAAAAACAACAACAGCAACAACAAAGAGAAGAAGTAGCAGCAACAACAAGAACAACAACAACGAATAGCAGCAACTGAAAACTTGGTTAAGGTTTGTGCGCGTAGATGACGTTGCCGCGTTGCCGCGTTGTGGGGCAAGTGCAAAGACGTAAAGAGGCAAACACACCACAACCACATCCAATCCAGATCTTTCAATATTCCCAGCACATCATCATCATCGTCGTCGTTGCTGTTGCTGTTGTTCTTGTCGTTGTGATTGGGTTTCAATTAATTTAATATGTTAATATGCTTATGCTAATATTAATGGGGCACAATTGCCGACGCTGTTGTCAAGAGATAAGAGAGCAACAACAACAACAACACTAACAACAAAAACAAACATACAAATCATGACAGTAACAACAACAACAACATCATAAAGCATTGTAAAACGGTACAAATTGACATGAAATTAATATTTACTCCTACGGGCGGCTTTTGGCTCATTAAAACGTAACCCTTCCCATCTTTACCTCCACTTCCCCTTGGGAACACGGCAACGAAAATCACAAAAACAACAACAATAACAACACACTTCAACTATGGCAACTACAACGGCGGCAACAATAACTGTTGCCTTAGTGTTGTTGTTGTTGTCGTGTCAAAGGCGCAAAAGGAGTTCGAGAGTGCGAGAGTTCACTCGTTTCAAGTGTTGTGCGTCTGTGTTGCGTGTGTGTTGCGTGTATATGTATTTGTTGTCACTTGCACTTGTTGTTGTTAATGTTGTTGTTGTTCTAGTCGGTTTCTAGTTTTTTTTGGTTATTCTTTTTTTTAGAATTTTTATATTCTTTCTGGCATCCGCTGGTGATCAACAATGAATTTCACTTACAAATACCTTGGTAAACGTATTTGCATTTATTACACGCGCACTGATAAACAAATGCAGTACACGTATTTATTGCCTGCAAGTGTTTGCATTTACAAAAAAACAAAAATAAATAGTCACAAAACACGTCCGACTTTTTGAGCCGCAAAAAATCTACTGAATAAATATGCAAGCTATCGACGCATTCGATAGCATGCAAAAATGTGTTGAATCGATTGAAAAATCGACTACTTCTTTGCGATCACAGCTGATTGAAACTGCTGTCAGGTGGCAACGCCAAGTTGCTCTTTCCCGCAAAAATTGCAAAAATATATATAAGCATAAGAAATTTTAACTTATTTTTCAACATAGCAACAATTTACAATGGAAAATTATTTATTAATTATTGAAATTTCTTTTGTTTTATGATTTGTGCGCTATGTATTTTAAATGACAGCTGTTTGCAGCAAACAATCGATAAGTGCGCTTAAAACAAGCTGGCAGCACAACTGCAGCGTTGCCAGAACCAGTGAGAAAAGCCAAATAAACTTACACACACAGATGGCGCAACAGTTTTAGTTCGTCGCATTGTACACAGATGGCGCTAACAAATTCGAAACAAACAAATCGATTGACAGTGGGCGCTGTCAGTTATGTGATTCATACAAGCTTAGTTTGTTTCTAAATAAAAACCTATAATTCTTGATACATAATCGCCAAGATAATAGTTCAATATTATGAGTATGACTATTTCTAGAGAATTTCACTTTGTGCACACCCTTTGAGAGGCAATTGCAAAAGTCAATTAGCCGACCTTATCGATGGGCAATAAACGTTCGTTTGCTTACATACGAACAAAAAAACTTCAGTGCGCCGATTTATGGTGCAACTGCCGATAAACTCAATGAGGCAACAATTAGTGCAAAATCGTAAAAAAAAGTTATATTTGTTTAGCAAAAAAAAGAGGGGATTGTAGTAAAGATAAAGCTATAGTTGCCCATTCATGGTAGGGCAGGTTGTTGGTCTATCCACGCACCAGCACCTCGTAGAACTCCAGCTTGACCTCTTCGCCGCCAAAGGGAATGTAAATGCAGCCGTGCGATGGATGAATCTTGCCCACTGTCATGCTGCCGGCATGATGGGCCCGACCCACATACAGTGTCTCCCCATCGTAATTCGACCCCGAGGCGACGGCATGGGGCAACACATTGCCATGCGAGGCAGGCACCCAGTGGAAGCCGCCGCCGACAAGCACCTGCACGTCGGTCACCTCGTGCTCGGCCTGCGCGTAGGCGGCATAGGCGGTGCCCTTGGCCGGCACCACCTTGGCGGGCAGCAGGTCACCGTGATGGAAGACGCGACCCACATAGATGGCATCCCCATTCGAATCGTGGCCACCGAGCACGGCACCCGGCGGAATATTCGAGGCAGTCGTGTCGACCCAACGTTCCGGTTGCGAGAGCACCTCGTAGGCAAAGATCTTGACCTCATCCGAATCGTAGGGTATGTACAGGCAGCCGTGCGAGGGATGCACCTTGCCCACCGTCAAGCTGCCCGCGTGGTAGCCTCGTCCTGCATACAGATCTTCGCCATCGACATTCTTGCCCACCTTGACGGCACTCGGCGGCACATCCCCGTTCTCCGCGGGCAGCCATTCGTAGTTCTGTCCGCTGAGCACCTCGTAGTGCTCCAGCTCGACCTCCTGCCGGGCATAGGCCACATACGCCTTGCCCTTGTTCGGTATCACCTTCGCGGGCAGCATGTCGTTGCAATAGAAGGCGCGTCCAATGTAGATCGTGTCCCCATCCGAGTCATGGCCGGCGACCACCGCATTGGGTGGCACGCTCCCGTGGCTGTAGTGCTTCCAGATGTGTTCTGTGAAGGACATGCATGAGGGGGGTGTGCGGATGAAGGACTGTGCTGTGGACCTACCTGACATTCCGTGCGACGTCGAGCGCGTTGACTAACTGCGACTGGCGGCGACCTGCTGCTGAGTTCACTTTTATGGCCATCGCACGATAAGAGCCCCGCCTGGGACGGTCGCTTATCGCCGCCGTGGGCGGCACAGCCAGATAACATTCCTGAGGGGACTTCCCCCGTGCGGCGAGGGGAGGGAAGTCCCGTGCCCATGCTGCAATGTTGCACAGCGATTAGTTTGCAACAACGTGGAATGCGTGGAATGTGCAAGAAGGAGGCGTGGTGGGCGGTGGGAGTTGGTGGGCTACAATCAGGTGTGATGAATTATTTGCTGTTGATTTTATTTGACGCAGTAAAAACTGCGCGAAAAGTGGGTTAAAGTCGACCACGTGTGCGAATACTGACGCAACTGACGGTGCACAGACAGAGGGTACTACAACAAGTGTCTGCAACGACTGTTGCAACCCCTGCGCCTTTGATTTACAAATATAAATATTAAATTATTTAACATTATTCACACTGCGCACAAATAACATTAATAAAAATATTGCATAGATGAAATTTAGTATAAGTTATAATTTAACAAATACAATTGTCTTGTTAATTCAACCTTATTTGGTCCAGTGGAGATTTTAAACGCCATCTTCCCCTGGCAGTTACAATAAATTCAAATGTTGTCGTTAGTCATCTCTTTCACACTTACATGGTAGCTTCAAGGCGAAGATATATTCTTAATTCTTTAGAGTTGCAATAAGAAAAAACCTGATTTCTTACTCTGATTTGAAATATGCCAGATTTGACGTGAAAAAAAGCTGACCTAGCAACACTGATGATAGATTATGACGCCATGTTCGATTATGATGCCATATTGATCTAACAACAACAGTAACAATACAGAATGTCCCAAGCAGCAATGCATGCGTTCTCTCTCTGAGAGAGCAAAAATACATATAAATACATATATTTATATTTACCTATAAACGTACATAAGTATTTATATTTGTTTACTATTGCAATGCTCGCTCGCTTTGTTGTAGAGCAGTGCACCTTGTGTCGTAAAGCCGGGTGGCAACGCTTTGCATGCTGATCCTTTATTTGTTTGCAGCACTTTTGCCTGCGCTTTCTTTCGTCCTATTTTTCACGCACTCGCTGAATTTGCGTTTGTGGTTTTTGTTGTTGTTGTCCATTGATTTCTCTTCGTCGTTTTTTCGTAGTCGCAGTTTTTGTTTGTGATTTCGACAATTTACAACTATTTGAACGGAATGGCGAAAGGTGAATGGAAGAGAGAGAAAGAGAGGGAGAGAACATCACAGCACAGTGGGCCAAATCGAAAAAAGGGGTGAGGACAATTAAAGAGTTAAATCGTTCACAAAGCAGTCGACAAAGGGCGCATATTAACAGCACCCCGGGCGATACGTGACTGTCATCTCGTCATATTGACGACATAACATACATATGTACATACATATACGATAAAAGCAATATTGGGTCGGGTTCATTTGGAATTGCGGAATATTGCGTTTTACATGATTTTAATTAAATTCGATGCTTAATATATGTAAGTTAAATCATATTTTCAACATTTGACGTTCGACATCAGAAAGTGGCGTTATTTCTCTCTCTACATATTGCAAATCGACATCAAAATTGCTGTAAATATAAAAAAATGCGTGATACAAGCCCATAAGATATATGTATGCATATATATACATATATGCAAATGCGCACACATAAATCGGTATTATTAAAAAATATCGTAATGAATAAGTTGCTTATAAAAAAGAGAGCTACAATTCGAGAATTATGGCGACAATGAAGCCAGAGCCCAAGCAAAAAACTTGATACTCGTATTCAATTATTATTGCCGTATATTATAGTGGTATTTTTGTATTTATATTTACATATTTGTATGAACATGAATGTAGTATTGCATTTGGCATTTAACGCTTTTGTGGTCTTTGTTTATTTTATTTGCATTTAAGATCAAATTGAACACTTTCAGTTAACTTAAAGGATTCTTTACAAAATTCTCTCCAACCTCTCTCTCCCTCTTTCTCTCTCTTTTTCTGTCTGCATTTGTAGTTTTTATGCAATATATTTTTCTGGAAAAATGATTTATTAAAGGATTACTTAAAGCAATTTCTCCCTGCTCCCTCTCTTTGAACAAGAATCAATTCATACATTTTCCCCTTACGATTGCACCACTGTGCCGGACTGTGCGTGAGCAACAGCAACAACAGCAGCGTCAGTTCTGATTTTACCTGTAACGCTTTCCGCTCCCAATTCACATCCGTGTTTGTACACTGGCCGCTGGAGGTGACCGCGCCTGGGCCAGTTCAGGTCAGTTGGCCACACAATGCGGCACAGTTGTGAAGCTACTCGCCAGCCTCAGTGCTCCAACCCCTCCTCATCCCCATCTCTGGGTCATTTAGTGGACACTGCACAGGGAAGAGGGATGAGGAAGGCAGAAGAGAGAAAGCTGCAACGATGGTTGCGATTGTTGTTCCAACCGAATGGCAGGGAATAGTGCTAGGCCAGGGTCAGAGGTGTGAGGACTGTGAGGGGGGTGGGCTGAGGGGTCACTCACATCGGTCTGCGGTTGCAGCAGCTGCACGGCACATCCCCTAATGGATGCAGGGCAAAACAAACAGAGCAATAGCACTGCAAATGTGAAGCTTTCAGACGAATTAATGATGCGTGCTGCCAAAGCGGGGCACACTTAAAGATTCCTCACTTCCATTGGCCATCGCTGCAGCTGGCCGGGATTAGGTGGCAACCAGCTGTTAATGCGTAATTGCATCCATGCACCATAGTCCGTCGGAATGCGCTTTCAATTCCGGCAACTCCTGCAAATGGCCTGCAAGGGGAAGAAGAGATGGGGGGTACTTCTTGCAGATTCTAGAGTCTGTGGCATAGTCTGGTAAAGTTTTGACGTACAGAGAAGGATTCGGAGAGCCCAAAAGTTTGTCCATTTCATAATTGCCTCACGCGCTGCAGTTGCTAATTGCGAGCTTCAGTTTCTGTGAAACATTTTGTCTAATCGAGAGCGATTCTAGACAGCTGCTACTGATTTCCTTTATCCCCCGCCCCCCCCTTACTCTTTTCCGCTCTTCTTTCTATTCTTTATTCTCTTTTCTCTTACAATTCCAGTAGATCATGAAGAAATTGGTAACTCAATATAATATCATATATTGTATATAAAAATGATAATATAATAAATTATTAACAACTGTGCACTTGTATTCTTTTGGTGATAGTTAATATATATTTGGGATATACTTAGGCATACATATGTAAATATATCTATTCGACTATCAAGAATCAATCTTTCATTGTGTCAAATTATTTTGTAGTTCTCTTTGCTAAACGTCTGAAACGGTAATGTTAAGCAAAGAAAACGAAAATAGAAGAGTGTGTGAGGGGAGGGGGAGAAGGGGGAGAGAGGAATGTCAGTTTGGCGAAAAGGAAGTCATCATGTCGTCAACTGTTGAGTAGCCGTGGCAGAGCTCGAGCTGAGCTTGCGAGGGCATCCTGTCAAATTGTGCATGGCAAAAGTTCTCATCGTCGTCTTGCTCCTGTTCTTCCTTCCATTCCTATTCACCGTTCTCTTCTTGCTCTTCGTCGCGTTGCGCTTCCGCTTCACTTCGCAGTTCGCATTGCAATTTCAGCTTGATTCCCATTTGCCGCTCGCAAATTGAGAGCATTGCGAGAAAATGTTTTTCCTGTTGCATTTCTCTGCTGTTTCGCGTGGAATCCAGCCTTGGTGTGGTCCCTCTCTCTCACTCTTTCTCTCTTTCGCTATCCCTGTCTGCCAGTCCTGCCCCGGCGATATACAAATTCTTGTTTGCATTTGTGAAATTTGAACGCAAACGGAAGAATTTCGAATACGGAAAATTAGGAAGTTCAATTAATGAAACGAACAGCAATTGCAGCGTGAAGGGAACAAGTGAACTAGTTTGCAAGAAACGAAAGACTTTTCCCTTCAATTAGTGTGTCGGCTGCAATTTCCCGGAGAAAACTTGAAGGGGAACAAAAAGAAACGTGGAAGAAAGGCTATCTACGACATGCCGAAAGTTGAATACCCTTGTAAGATCTTATCTTCTCGGTGTAAGATCTTATCTCCTCATATAATACTTTTATCAAACTAGGGGAACGGAAAGAGACGTGGCTATATTCTATAACCAACTTTAAGTTACTGCAAAATTTGTTCGCTCCAGCTCTCATGGTCTCTGAGCTCTAGGCTTTCATACAGACAGATATGGCTGTTAATGCTGATTGAGAATATATATAGTTTGTGAACTTGACCTGAACTACCTATTACATACATTGGCACGAAGATAGCATACTCTTTTTGGCCATTTTCAATGTTCGAAGGTTATAAAAATGTCTTCACCGTTTTTTTAAGGCATTCTTTTAGTAATATTTTGTATAAAAAAAAAAAGTAGGACTATTATATTAAATGTTGTAATGGATAATTAAATGCTCGTGTCGACATCGAAGTCCGACTTCGGTGGTGCACTGCTAATGTCCGCCTTGACCGTGTAGTTGGTCTGGTTGAGGCTATAGTGGATATTCAGATACAGTTCCTTTTGGAAGGGCAGCGCGAAATATCCCTGCTGTTTGCTTGTGTCCTCCTCATTGCGATGGTAGTGTATGACGCCGTTGCTGATCAGCAGACGCAGCTCGCTGGAGCCATCCTCGTTGCGTCTGATATTCTGCTTGCTGATCTTAATCAGCTGCGATTCGTGTTGACGTAGTGGCAGTGGCAGTGGCAAGAGAGGTTCACAGCGACATGAGAGTTTCTGGGTAATGGAGCAGGATTGTGCTGGGGCTGTGCCAGTGTTGCCCGCCAGTGGTGGTGGCCTTAGTCCGCCTACGCCCAAGTTGCCCAGATTGCCCAGCTGCCCTAGATTGCCCAGCTGTCCCAAATTGCCGAGGTTGATGGCACCTAGACTGCCGAGCAGATTCTGCAGCGGTAAATTGGCCAGCAGCGGACCGACAATGGGCAGATTCTGTGCAAATGCGGGCAAAAAGCCAGGCTGGCTCTGTAGATTCGCCGTGTTGCTCACCACCGGCGTGACCACGGTGATGGGCTGAAGTGGTTGCAGTGGTTGCACTGGCTGCACAGGCTGCACTGGCTCCAGCGCGGCACCAGTCGTGCCGTCAAAGAAGATCGGTATAGCGATGGCAGCATTGCCCTGAAAGTGTTGAAATCGAGAATCAGTTCTGACCACAGGGATTACTCCAAGCATAACTACCAATTGTCGTTTGTCCCGTTGCAGTTCCGGCGATGTTGTTGTTGTTGTTACCTTATTGCTTGTCACTTCGGCGCCAACTGCGCTGATTAGCAGAATAAAACCCAGATAACTTTGCATGCTTGCTGCTGCCCGAGTTCTGTGTCTGCACTTCCAATCTGCTGCCTCTTTTATATGTCCATATCCAGCTCTCATCCAATGCCTTCAGTAAGATGCTTTTATGGCCCTTGCAGACTCATTCAGCCTGCAGACTCTTAATGGTTCCGTTATGATTATTGTGGATTAACCGAAAGTGTGTCAAAGGGAATAAAAATGAACGAGTCTGGGGCAATTTTGTGCTTCGTATCGTTGGCGCTGCTGACTAACTGAAACCAGATTCATTCTGTATTATAATAATATCTAAAATATGCACTCATTATTTCTTTGAGAATTTCAAAATTACTTCATTATCTTTAACCTTCATATTTTTATTGTATTTGTTTAGGTTTTTATCTCCAGATTGGTTGATTGATAATGTCATAGGTTAAATTGATGTTGCAAATGTGAATAGATCTCTTAAACAAAAACAACGAGAGCAACAGTCGCGCAAAACCGACAGTGGGATACCCTTCGACCTATGTTCCCGTGTAGTTTAATTTGTTAAATTCATACACATATGCATATGCACATGCTTTGAAATTAATCCCGACAGATGGCGCTCGCGCTTCGCGCTCGCCCGCCTCCCTTGTTAGCTGACAGAAGCACTTGGTTTTATGCTCATACTTTCTTAAATAATTTCTGTGATTATTGTCCAATCGGATTGTAATTTGGAGACTACGTAGATATTTTAATCAGCTTAGTTTATGCCAAATTATAAGGTTGTATCTTTCATATGCCGCTTACAAAAATTAAATTATTGATTTACGAGGGCGGTGGGCGTGGCACCTTACATTTGAAATAAACTTGATCAGTACACAGGAGTCTTCCTGCCAAATTTGGTAACTCTAGCTTTTATAATAGCTGAGATCTGTGCGTTCACACAGACAGACAGACGGACAGACAGACAGACAGACAGACATGGCTCAATCGACTCGGCTTGTGATCCTGAGCAAGAATATATATATACTTTATGGGGTCTCCGACGCCTCCTCCTGCCTGTTACATACATTTGCACAAAGTTAGTATACCCTTTTTTGACCATTTTCAATGGTTGAAGGGTATTAAAAGAGTTGAATATTAAATGGGAGAGAGTTAAAACTTTTTATATGAATTCTAACATTATCTATTCCACTTTATTTTCAAGGGATTATTAAAGGAAGAGCAGTTTTAACTTCTTTAGACACCTTTTTAAATTCATTCTGAACATAAATCAATGCAAACACTTGATATAGAATCATCAAAGAATCATGATATATTACAGTATGAATGGCAATTGTTCTTCCATTCCGTTCTCAACAGATTCTTAAAGGAAGAAGAGCTTAAACTTCTTCAGCTACCTTCTTAAACTCATCCTGAACATAAACGAATGCAACAACTTGATATATATGTAAATATGATATGTGACAGTTTAAGTGGCCATTGCTAGCACTATTCCTTCTGCTACTTAGGATCATTAATTCCATTGTTTGTCGCTGGAAATGCAACTGTATTTAATGTCATTGTTAGAAGCTTAATAAGTAACAAATTTCATACAAATGTGTAGTATGTACTTGCATAATCTTGCACAATCTCGCACAGTCTTGTGTCAACTAAAATTTAATTTCAATCAAATTCAAATATGTAAATGGAATTAAGTGCTCACTGATTTTCTGCCATCTCGGGCTCCGTCGAGCCCGCTCTCCTGCTCGCTCGGCTGACTTCCTTTGAGGCTGTCCAGCAGCTGTGACAAATCGCCAACAGTCACATGATTAAAGCCCTCGGCCCCGAACGACAAATTAGATTAGGCAAAATCATGTGCCGGAGACCAGGACCAGAACCAGGGCCAGGGCCAGGATGAGGATGAGGATAAGGCTGAGGATGAAGAGGAGGAGTACGAGGACCAAAACTGGAGCGTGCACGAAAAAGTCGAGTGCGCCACGTCGTTCGCCTCGTCCGGCAATTGGCAAACGCTTGCTTTTCGCTCTTCTCCCCTCTCCCTCACTTACTCTCTCACTTCCTCTCTCTCTCTCTGTCTTTTTTTCTGGTGTTTGCAGACAGGAACGGACGACGTTAACATGGCTATTTTTGTGGGTGAGAATTTCAATTTGTTGTGCTTTAAAGTTCAGCGCCATGGACGATTAGTAGCCCTGCTGAGAGGGGACAGGCCAGCCAGGCGGGAAGTATGGTGGAAGGAGGGAGGGGGGTGAACGGAACGGAACCTGGCACGCAATTGCGACGGGGCGCAAGTTTTCATCTTGTTGTTGTTGCTGCCGCTGTTGTTTTTGGTTTGTTTCGACAGTTGGGCGCATGTTGTTGTCGTTGTTGTTGTTGCTGCTGCTACTTGGGCCATAAATCAAATAAGTTTTGACAAATTGCACATTAAAGACGCATATTGTGTTATGTTCTTGTTGAAAATTAAATTTCTATGCACAAATGCGGAACAGGAACAGCAACAGAAGCTGCCCTTGAAAGTTAAACTAAACATTATTTGTCGTAATTTATGTGCCGTGTGGAGTATGTGTGAGTATTTGTACACAAATATATATGAATTTCAGTATTTACTTATTCAACAATTGCAAATATATATTATTATAACACGTTAAACTTTGTTATTTTCAATTTGTAATTGTGCTTCGCGGCTCGTTGGTTTTGCCGTTGCCATTCGCCATGCACCTAGACTCATTAGCGTTGCCACTTAGGCACAATCCCATTAGCTGTGACGTCACACTGCGATTATGGCACATGAGCACACACACAGTCTTTTGTACGTGTGTACACATGTGTGTGCTCGTGCAATTTGGCAAAAACCGGCGGCGTAGAGGCAAAGTTTAAAAATACTTTCCAACATAAAATATACTTTATGGCTATCCTCACAATAACAATAACAACAGCAGAACAAATACAATAAGAATAATAACAACAAAAGCTAAGCGGCAACAGCGACGTCAACCACAACGCTTCGTAAATGGTCGACGTCGCTGTCGCCGTCGTCGTCGCCGTCATCTTCGCGACTGCTTCCACGGTTCAGTGCAGCTGCGATACCTACGTTATTTGAGCATGGGGCTGTCCCAACATGAAAATCTTATTATAAATGATGTTCAAATGACCAAAAGAATGGAAAGTCCGCTGCAGTGCAGCAGATTGGCAAATGCAAGCAGCGTGAGAAAGGGATGGTAGAATAAATCAACTGTCAAATGCATTAGAGAGGGTTAAAAGGAAGAGAGAGAGAGAGAGAGAGAGAGAGAGATAGAGAGAGAGAGGGAGATAGAGAAAGCCATACAAAAGAGAGTGCGGATGTCGTTGGCCAAAGATCGCAGCGATAGCTGTTCGATGACCCAACGGACGGTAGAAGCTTTAGTGCGGCATGACTTGCAAATCGTTAAATTAATTACCTTTACATTATGTATATACATTACATTGTCAGGTATATATGTATGTATAAAGAATTACTTGACTGACTGTATCTAAAATGGGGGGAAACCTCTTTTTATATTTCGATAACTTCGATTGATTAGCAGCACTATCGAGTTTGTTATACAATCAATTTCAACAGTTGTTCAACTGTTTTATATTTTGATATGTGCTCTTCTATGGCTGCATCGATTAACAAAAGAGTTTCTTTCTTTGTATATATCGATAAAATAAAGAACTGATTACTAGTACGAATGTAATGAAAAGGGTATACAGTGAAGAGTTATCTCGATTTCTTTCCCCGCTGCTTTCAACATTATACTTAAATATTTGCAAGGCATTGCTTTTTGAAGTATTAAAAGAACTTTGAAAAAGAAAATGATAATTAATTCAGGGAAATGCGCGCGCTCTTGCGAAGACTTAAATTTTGCTGATGCTGATGGATAACATCATAAAATTAATATGAGCAAATTAAAGAGAACGCAACGCTGGCAGTTCTTGCAGCAAACACATACACACACACCGACACACACACTGTTGGGGCATCCTTTGGAGTGCCCTTTGGCCAGTTACCTGTTGCATTCTTCCTCTCGCTCGCAAGGTTTGCTTTTTATGGTTCTGCTTTGTTATTATTATGGCTGTTCTTGCATTTATTGCATAACGGTAACGCATCGAAAAGGCGCTGTTGATTAACTCGCTGCCAGCGTCGCTGCTGACGTTGGCAGAGCGCCTTGCGCCTTGCGATTCTGGGTATAAATACAAGCTGCAGCAACAACAAGAGCAGTAGAGCAGCACTGAGAGAGAGAGGGGGAGCAGGAGAATCGCAAGTGCAATCTGAAGAAAGAGTTTCGCAGTCCCCGTTGCAATTCCAGCCCCAAATGTCACCGACGACACTAATCCAGCTGATGCTGGTGCTGGGCGTGATTTGTGCTCGGGCAGGAGCAGCGCCGCAGCCAGCAAAGATGAAGGAGCCACTGACCACCATCGAAACGGCGCTTGAGCCGGAGCAGCGCATTGACTGCAAATTGACTTTCGATGCAACAATGGGCTCGTTAGAGCAGGAGCAGCAGCAGAAGGGCTGCCTGTCGAGCTCTAATAAGCTAGCCGAGGATGAGGAGCCGGGTGTCCCGAGTGCGGCCAGACATGGTTTGTCTGGCGGCAGCAGCCAACCCGTCTATGAATTACAATTGGTTGTTTGGCCCCTCGATGTGCCCGACGGCGACGATGACGACGAGTTTAGTGCAACAACAACAACGACTAGGGGTCCAACAACAACAAGAGCAACAAGGAGACCAACAACAACAACAACAAAGAGAACAACAACAACAACAGTGGCACCCACATTGCAGCCTTTGTACGAGGATCAATTGGTCGTATTTCCGCAAATGGATTTTGAAGAGGAGAATTTTGATTATTTCTTTGATGAACTGGAGGCAGCGAGCAACCCCAGCACGACCACAACGCGACCACAACGACCTACAGCAGCAGCAGCGGGTCCCGTTCGTGTGCTGGAGAACTACCATGTGCGGCATCCCAATGGTACCGAGGAGCACAAGTAAGAGCAGCAGCCATGCCACGCCCTTTGCCTTAACTCTTTGCACCTCCTTCTCTCTGCCCCTCGCCCCTCTCAGGTTGGTGCTTAGCAACGGCCTGGTCAACTACTTGAAGCTGTATCTGAAGCGTGTGGGCGACCGTGTGATCAACGTGCAGGAGGGCTATAACTCAGTGCCGACCACAGGACAAATCCCTCAGATCGAGACGCTCTACTATATAGCTGACGAGCGTGGCTATAGAGTCATTCGCAGTGAGTAGCTTCTCCTTCTCTGCTCCTCATCTTCATCAGCATCATCATCATTATCTTCCTTCTCTAGTCGAGCATAGTCCCATGCCGGCCGTGCTGCCCATTCGCGAGCGTCACCATGAGCCTAAGCCGAAGAACGTATGAGCACAATGGCCAGCCGCACGGTGGTACGCAGTCTGGCAAACACTGATATGAATATTTTTCTTAACATTTTTTTTCTATTTATTAAAAAATAAATTAAATAAAATTCTTCATTGAGTTTCGCATTTATTTGAAGTTGGAATGTAGATCTGATATGATAAATATATATGATATATTTATATTTTTTTATACATCCTTATACAAACTAGTTAAAAATTAATTTCGCATTTGTTTTTATTTGAAATGTGATATAACTTACAACTTGTTCTGTATAATAAACAATTAAAAGACAATTTTTCATTGAGTTTTGCATTTGTTTAAGGTTGAAATTTCGATAAAATATGATAGTTAAAAAAAAGTAAAGGTTAGTTTTGCATTTGTTTGAAGTTGCCACGATAGTTAAGTATATATCATATATGTATTTCTTTATTTAACGAAAAACTTAAAATGTGTCATTGAGTTTCGGATTTGTTTAATGTTGGAATGTTGAATCCCCTATGATAGTTAACGTACATACTTATATTTATGTACTATATCTCATATAGAAGATTTAATACTTTTTTTTAAAGACTATATTCGCATTATTTTTTCTCCTGTTCTTATCGACTTTCAGTCACTTTGCCCGCAATTCTTTTTCTTCTGGTTCCGGTGCGAGTTGCGGCTTAGATAGATATACGATAGATAAGTGAGGATGCCAAAATAAAATGTAACGCTCGCAAAATGATTTGCAGTTTTTCAATTTCTTTTGTTTTTATTCGTTTTCGTTTCCTTCGTCTCGGATTGCGGCTTTGTTTGTGTCTCAATCGCACTCGACTCTTGATTGCTTTTCTAGTTTTGAATACCCTTTGCCCACGCAAGGCATGTGCCTCAATCTATACAGTTCAAAGAGCTAATGATGGGAAATTTAAAAGACACCCTACTCTTTAACAGTCGAGGTTGAGGTATAATAAGGAATTCAACTTTATTAACTTTGAATTGATTGTGAATTCTTGTTCACATGTTGAAAAATCTCTTTCCCCCTTAAAGAAGAGTATCTCAAGGCTGAGTGCTCTTTGCTGTTGTGCTTCCTGCAATGTGTGTGCAGTGTGCGGTTGTTGATGTTGTTGTTGTTCTTGTTGCTTTTGCTTTGTTCCAATTCCCCTTGTTTCCCGTTGTTGTTGTTTCTCGTTTTCCATGTCGTCGCATTTGGTGCCCCCAACAACGAATGCTGATGATGCCATTTAGATGCATATCAAAGTGTTTCACTTTTGCCCAATCCTTTTGCAATTTTTGCATATGTATATGAATGCAAGAGTGCCTGTCTGTGTGTGTGTGTGCATGTGTGTGTGTGTGTGTATACATATTTATTTATTTATTTAGTTTTCCTCGAAAGCTGCTGCTTATTTTTGCTTTTGCGGCATTGTTTGCCTCGATTGTTGTTTATGGCTTCTTCTTCTTCATTTTCCCTAACTTAGCCACGCCCACTTGCGCCCACATTGCTCGACTCGGCTTTGCAGAAATAAATCTTGGCATCCCTTGTTGTTTACGACGCAAAGTTTCATTGTTCGTCAGCCTGTGGCAGCTGGCACCAATCGAAAGTTTGTTGTCTATGCCGCGCGGCAACGGGATAAGAGACTAGCAACGTGTGGAAAGGGGGTGCGGGGCATGGAAGGGGGTACGTGTCGTATACTTATTATTTAAGACGCGCGCTTGTTGCTTGATATTCATATTGCTTGTTTTTTTATTAGTGCTTACCAATGCCGAATCCCCTTCATGTTAAGTATACGCAACTTTTTAGAAGTCCCAAATCGAAAAACATTCCCATTCAGCCAAGTGAAATATGGCCGCCTTTTCCTGCCACGCGACAATCGGTTTCCGAGTATTGAAGTATCCATTTGCATAGTTAATATACTGTTTGTATATTCTTATTCATCAGACAATCAACTAGATGTTCTATAAAGACTGAAGCTATAAAATGGGAGATGAAACCTGTGGGAGGCTGGCAACTAAGATATGGCCATTCACTTAGGTAGAGTTCTGGTGTATCGATGGCTTCAAAGGTAACTATCGATAATATTGGCTGCTGTTTTGTATTCATTGCAATTCTTAAATATTTCGATGAGCGCTTATTCACTGCACACTATCGATATTATCGATAGTTTCATTACTAACTCATTAACAACAAAACTGCGTAGAACTATCGACTTATATGATGAGACAAATTCACATGAATCCAGATCCAGTTACGAGATCGACATACCTAGATATACTAGTAGTAACTACTAATGAAATGTTATTTACAAGTTCTGTTACTCATTTAACACACTTCGACTTTCGATTTCCGTTTCCGTTTCAGGTATTATTTATCAATCTTTCCGCTCATTTGCACTGACGTTAAGCGGAATTTATCGAGAGCTTTTGACATTGGCATCGCGCCCTTTAAGCCCGATCAAGTCAGTTACGGTTCATGATTGCATGGTTGCACGGTTGCACGGTGGAACAGTTGTACGGTTGGCAGTTCACAGTCACAGTCACCTCGAAATGTATGCGGCAGACGCATAAATATAAATACACATGGCACATTTAAATGTGTGCATAAGTAATGGTGGCGAAAAATTCAACCGCAAACAACTGTGGCAATGCCTCTATGTGTGTGTGTGTGTGCCTGTATGTGCGCATGCATGTGTGTGTCTGTCAGTGTGTATGTGCTAGTGTGTGTGTGTGAGTATGTCTATAAATTTTTAACGAAAATCCACTAAGAGCTTTACCAACAACGAGAACCATTGTGAACTGAACTTCGCTGCGATGTTTGTTTGTTTGTTTGCTTTGTTAAGGGCGCAACAGGAGCAGGGGCGGGGTAGGGGCGTGGGGCATGGGGACGGGTAGGTGGTACTATGTTGCGAAATGCGTAAAGCGTGAGGCAAATTTTTGTAAAATGAACATAAAGCTATTTGTTAATTCAATGAATTTATTTCCAACCCGGCAACCAGGCTCAGCACTGTCGCTGCAGTCAAGTTCGGCCTTAGCAGAGTGAGAGAGTGAGAGAGAGAGAGAGAGAGAGAGACAGACATGCCCACACCGAACACTGTCGGGCAATGTATGCTGTCTGTCTGTCTGTCCGTCCGGGAGTATGCTAAATGTACACACTGATAAACACATTACAAGATATTTTGCATATTTTATGTGCCCAACCAAACCGAAACGAAGCGAACTCAACTCGACTGAATTGAACTGAACACACTCCCATGTGTATGTGTGTGTGTGCCTGTAACATACATTTCGCTGACACTGTCGCTGCATGTAGAAATCTGTTTTTATGATTAATCGCCTCGTGGCGTGAAAAACAAAATGCCGCGAACGATTTTTAATTTTTCAGCAATTTCATTTGGACGCCATTTTAAATGAAAGCCCCCTTGGCCAGAAAGAGAGAGAGACAGAGAGAAAGAGAGACAGACAGAGAGTATGAGAGAGAGTCAATTTGTACACGTGCATGCATCTGTGTGTGTGTATGTGAGCTGTCAAAGCGACACGTTCGCCGCAAAGCTCGTTGTCAAGGTGCGTGTGTGTTTTGGCTTGCTTGACTGCTCTATTTCACAGGTGAGGGCACGAGTGACGTCGAAATGGCCTGCTCTGCATAGCCTGTAGAGTAAAGAAGGGAGTGGGATTTGCGGTAGGGTATTTGCCAGGGAGTTTGACATTTAAAACTGTTGACATTGGATTTGTACGCACTGTACTTTTTGTGAGTGTAGTAACTAATTTAAAAATCGATTAACTTGTATGCACATATGCCCGATTGCGAATTTATCGATAAGTCATGTAGAATATCGATAAGACTTCGATTGCGGTTTCCCCCTTATTAATTTTACTCTATCAGTTTAATGCATCAGTCAATTAATTAGTATGCTAATCTGTCCGATCATGAACTTATCGATAAGTCATGTCGAATATCGATAAGACTTCAATTGCGGTTTCTCCATCTTAGCTTTACTTTATCATTCAATGAATAAATTGATTAACTTATATGTCCATTTGTACGATTGCGAATTTATCGATAAGACTTCGATTGCTCGATATATTATATGACCTTTTTTTAATATTATTTTACTAAGTTGTGGAATAAATCGATTGGATAAATCGAAAATTATCGAATAAAAATAAATAAATATATATATAATAAATAAATATTTTTGAAGTCCACTGAAATTCGATATGTGTTTGTTAGTATTTCGACCTCCCTTTTTCGAAGTCAAGCTTTACCCTGCTCGTCTGAGATTCGACTTAACCTCAAAAATTCGAATAAACTTGTTAAGTCCAAAAAAATAAAAGAGAATCATGATCTGCATAAGCGTCAAATATATATTTAAATATGTTTTATCTTTCTCAATCCGAATCTAAAATCAAAACATAACCTAAAACAGCAAGAGGGCGAAGGGTACCTCAATGTCGGGGCAGCTTTCGTTACTTGTTTTGCATTCATTTGCTAATTTGTAAAGAGAATGCCTAAGGAGTGTCTGCATATGTAAGTAACATTTGTATAGGGCACACAAAGGAGTATTCCCCCCTCCCTCGCCGTTCCCGTGCCGTTAATAGAAAATAATTGAGAAGTCATAAATAAAATATTTGCAAACTTTTCCCTTCGAAGTTTCCTTCATCCGATTTCCATCTTAAAGTTACGCTACGATTTACAGGATTCTTCTGGATTTACTGCAGTCCTTGCAGCTGCTGTTCCTTTTTTCGGGTTCTTCTGCGGATTTTCGTTGTTCTTCTTTTTCATTTTTTTTCTTTTTTATTTGCTGGTGGCAAGCAAATTCTCCTTCGGCTATTTAGCTGTCGTTGCCTTGACGCTTCGCCAGGGAAAACTATATCCTCGTTGTTTCTTCTCTTGCTTCTTCTTCCCCTGCTCCATCTTCTGCTACTGCTGCTCGTGTTGTTTTTGTTGTTGCCGCGAATTTTCGCGTTTATCTTGTGCCATTTTGTGCACATTCGTTTCGCATTACTTTCTGCCGCGGCGTGGCACGGTGCAACTTGCAACTTGCAGTCTACCACCTCCTGCGATGGTGCTGGCCAACTTGGCGTGCGCGGCACGCGCTCACTAATTTTATTCCTTAATAAAAACTCAGGCAGCACAACGACGCCGATGAAGACGACGAAGACGAAGCCAAGAAGGCAGCACTGAGCACGGGTGTGGACTTTGGGGCACGTAGTCCACTGTAGTCTGCATTCCTGCCGCCGCATCCTTGGACGAAACCAACACCGACTATCCTTAGCCTTATCCGCATTCCTCAGGCTTCGACTCCGCGTTCTAGTCAGAGCCGGAGTTGGTGTCAGAGTCAGAGTCGCCATCCGGTGGCATTGTTTGCCTTCGCGTTGTTGGACGCTATCAAAATAGTAAAGTTCATTAAAGTGATAATTACAAAGGGCATAAAAAACCAGCGCAAACTGAAAACTGAGAAGGTCCTAAAAAGTAGACGGCCCCCTCGCCCCCCTTTGCCACTTTCCTAGCCACTCTTTACACTCCTTTTTCGTTCCTCATTACGGTGTTTTACGCTTTCGCCTCTCAGACATCCGCTGCGAATGGCATTTATAATGCAACTCTTGTATCGCAAACTATATAAACAGGCAAAGCTATTAACACACACACACTGTTACACCCTTCTACAAGTACATGTGTAAGTGTGTGTCTGTTTTACATATGTATACTGAGAAATAACTTCAAAGATCTTAAAGATCTTCAAAGCTAGGGCTACTTTATTTTGCGATAATTTATTTTTTATCTTATGCAGATCATGTTTAATTTTATAACTTGACCACTCCGTTTTTTGCGCTTGTTAATCAATAAAAACCTTTTTCAAAACGTCATTTTATTGCGAGACAGTTTCTTTTTTGTAAGCACAATAACTATAAGCGTTCAAATTATTATTGAAAATTTAGTTGTGAACGGATAATTAATAAAGAAGTTATTCAAGAAATAATTTAAGTGGGTGTAGTGCCAGGCATCGCCTGCAAGTATGCAATGAAAATATAGCTTACATATTTAATATACTATATATATATATATATATATATATATATAGATATATATATATATATATATGTATGATATTTTTGTATTTCTATGATATATGTATACATATGTATATACTTATATACTTTAATTATTATATTAACATGTACATGTGTATAAAGAGTTATATGCATAACATGAATCTGCTCTAGATCTAGAAAATCCTTGCTTTGCATGTGTTCGTATATATAGTACTAAGTCTATATTTATAACTGTAACTTATGCTTAGCACCGAGTCTCAATCAGGCCCGGAAGTTCCGCATCAATGGTAAGTGTATAGTTTTAAAGGCTAATCAAATTTGTGTGGTAATAATACTCTTCCCCCCGGAGTGCTCTGCCGCTGCATGCCTACCGTATTTAATTACATTTATCGCTGCGAATTTGCCACTGGGTGTGGTTCCATCTGTGTGACATTAAAATTGCATGGGGGAAGTCTGAAATGTTTGGAATGCATAGCATAATTTGCGCAGTGCACGTAAAATAATTAATTTCCGCTTCCGTAAACAAAGTGAGCTCCTCCGTTAGTTAGCCAAAGTTGTTCCGTCGCACCTCTGCCTCTCTCTCTCTCTCTCTTGGTATGTGTGTGGGTGACTGTCAACTGTCATGCAAGCCGGAATGAAACGGAATGGAACAGGGAAGCTAACGGAAATGGTACGCAACGGGGACGAGCTTCTTTCGTGAAGCGCGGCTTAGCTGCGACTTAGGACAACTTTGGATTGCAAATTTCATTACAAGTTGTCAGCAAACGGGGAGGGGTAGCAGACTCTGTCCAGAGGCTTGTGGCCAGAGAAAGAGAGAGAGAAAGAGATAGAGAGAGAGAGGGGTGGGTGGTTTGTGGCTCGACCCTGTTTCCAGCTGGGCTTCGTTTGAGGCACGTGTTCCTCGCGCCTTGCCTCGCATTCTGCATGGGGTCTGTCGGGCCAGGGCTGGCAAAGGAATTTCTCCCAACGCGACATGAAATATTTAATTATGCGATAATTCGTGAATATTCATGCGCAATAAATGGACAATTTTATATCAAATCTAATTCCATTGGTTTAAGTGTAATTAATTCAATTAATTAAAAGCAAAATATGTTTTAATTTTATTTTTTGTATCATTAGTTTATTCATCATTAATTCATCGAAATGTGTTATTAATTAATGCAGATTTCTTTGCTTTTTTCAGCCCTACAATGTGTAATAACTCTACATAACTCAGTTTGCTGGGCTCCATTTTTTCTTGTTATTTTTTATACCCTGTGCTTGTATTTTTTCGTGTTATGTTTTATAGCCGTTGCCTTTTGCTGCGGTCGCTGATGAAGTGAACACACACACACACACACGCTTATACATGCACAGTGGCAACAGCAATGTCCTTTTAGCACATCCTGGCCCAGGGTTTTTAGTCCCTGGGCGGGTTCACGCGCCGCCTTCCCCACGTCATTCGTCTCATTCCTCCAATTTACAACCGCAATCCGCGCGCGACTCAAAAATCCCAAGTGACAACACTTGACTGTGGCTCACCGAAGCTTAGATACCCTAGATCATGTTAAGTAGTGGACTATATACATATATAAATGTTATATATTATATTTTTGTATTATACAATATAATCGTGATAACTTTAAAGGTATAACCTGAAACTGTTCATCAAGTGGTTCTTAGAAATTGATCAGCAAGTATTCCGATCTAAATCGGGTTAAGTAAGGGGAATTAATATATATATAGGTATAGCTTATGTATTGGTTTTATATGACATGATATTAATACCCTAAGTAACAACTGAATTTAATGAGAAATTATTTCTCAAAAGAGAACAATTGTAACTAGAGTATTCCGAGCTAGATCAGGTTTAGTAGAGGAACATATATAATGTCACTAGATGATATGATCTTAATACCCAAAGCAGCAACTATGATTTTCCCGACAACCTCAACGCAATTCTTAACTTTTCGTTAAACAATGATAGATCATATTTAACAAGAAATAAAAATATATAATCATTAAGTACTATTGTATATAAATAGAATTGAGAGTGGAGGTACTTCTATGCTATATTTATCTGATCTGTTGGATTCCAATTTAGATATACTATTTAACAAAGCAAATCTTCACTAAGATTTCTTCATATTTTAGTGACTTGTTCTGCATCTTTATCAGGCTAGATTGCTGCAGATGGAGAATGTACATGCGACAGATCAAGAATATATATATAAAGATACCGTTGGTCTTTATTCCAATCTAGATCAGGTTAAGCAGTAGAATATATATATATATATACATATATATTTTGTGATCGTAATATATACATATATATACTCTCGATCTGTCGTAGGTATATTCTATATTTATATATATTTATATACAATATATATGTACGATATGTATACATATCATTTATGCCTTATAAGTGCTCTTCATGCTGAGCTAATCACATTAGTCGAGCAGGGTATAAAAACGGGCACTAAACGCGACTTTCGCTGCTTAAAAGCCATTTTTGCATTTTATATTTAATTTTTTTTTGCTGCTGCCCGCCCCTCCCCCTCCCAATCCGTCCTCCCCCTTAAACAGCACCGGTGGAAGCAGCTAACCCTCCCCCATCCGGTGATATCAACCTCCTCCCTGTGACACGCGCTTGGCATTTTTTGTCGTTTTGTTTATTTTTTATCCTTTGGTTTCAAGGCTCCTCTGGTTGTTGTTGTTGTTGTTGTTTGCTGCTGTTGCCGTCGTGTTACCACAGCGCGCAAACATTTTGCAGGCGTTTCCTGCTTTTATTTTTGCTGTGAAAGAATGAGAGCAAGAGGAGAGTGGGAGAGGCAGCAATAGATGGAGTGGTGGGTGAGGGACGGGGGAGAGGGAGGTGGTCGAGAGGGTCTGGTGCTGTTTCACTTTCATGGGCATTGGCCAACATGTCCACGCTTAACTTTCGGCCGCCTTGTCACATTTGCAATATTTATTGCGTTTTGATTAGGAAATTTAAAGGCACAGGTCGCTTCTCCACCTACCCTCCCCCTCCTCCTGGCTGCATGTTGATGCACATTTAATTAGCAGGGGATTGGGGAATATTCAAGTCCTTGACATTGGCACAGCAGAGGATGGAGACGGGAAGGCGAACAAGGGGGAACATTGGCAACATTTTAATTGTGTATCCAAGGCAAACCTTGCCAAAGTTCAACTTTCCAAGTTGTCGTTAGCTCAGATTCCCAGACTCTACAGCAGCAGCTCGACACTCACCTACCACCTCTCACCTTCCCCTCTCACCTACCCTCTTTCAGCAGCCGCTTTTCAATCTGCCTTGCCTGCTGCTTAGCTGCAAACTCGCGCTGGCTTTAATACAAGCAAACTTAACAAAGTTGCACTTTCAACTTTCAGCTCATTGGCGCTAGATACTTTTAGCAGTTTTCCCACTAAGTTTTCTTACTCTCTCTTTAGCTTTCTTACACTTTTCCCACAGCTATTAGCGCCACCTACTGCCCATTTTCGCCTGCAATCCGCATCTCGTGTCGTTATTGTAAAGTTTCATTGATAATTTTAACTACTGCAACTACATGTGACCGTCCCTCCCTCTCTCTCTCTCTCTCTCTCTCTCTTCCTCTCCACTTGTCCCTTCTGCTGTTCTCCTGCTTTGTCCATTGTCCACAATGTCCCCGTACTGCCGCTGGGTCGTGAGTTCGCGCTAAGCTCAAAAGGCGCTTTTAGTACTTTCCAAAGTTGCTTTATTTCCTTTATTTCCTTCACATACCCTATACCAGTTTGGCGCATTGGGTATATCAATTCGCAGTTAGGCTTGCGTGTGTTTTGAGCCAATCAAAGTTCATTTCTGGCTTAATTTTAATTACGTTATCGCACATTAAAAGTTGATCTCTCTCACTCTGCAATTGCATACCCTGCATAGAGTAAGTTGCTTCATTCTTTCTCTTTCTAAATGCTTCCCCCCTTCGCTCTATTTCTATATGTCTCTATCTCTCTCTCTCCTTCTCTCACTCTCTCTCTATCCCCTTTTAGAACACCAAGTGTCGCTTTTATGACAGCATACACTGAGCACTTGCTCCAATAAGTTTTTCATTTTAACTTTTTGTTTTGTTCTTTTTTTTTTGATTAGCCTCACTTTGCGCTACTTTTGTTGTTGCTGTTATTGTTTTTTTTCGTTGTTATTTCCCGTTGGCTTTTTGGTTTATTTAGTTGATTATTTTTACAGTTTTGTCTTTCAGCACAGACGGCGACAATTTTGTTCATTTTGTGCGCGAAAAGTTTTGAGTTCAGTTTGACAATCGCACACGAAACACTGCAGCAATGTTTCCCGCTTCAGCTCACTTCACCTACTTCTCCTCCTTCACCTTCCCCTTCCTCTTCCTATCCCCATCCATCTTCCCATTCCTATCCCGAATCGTAGTTACAACGTTAAGCGCAAACAGAGCAATTCAAGTAGATCCGCGCGTGGCATGCGTCCCTTTGTTAATTTTATGGTCGGAATTCACCTGCTTTAACATGTTTTTTGCACGGTGACAAAGCGTTTTTTAAGGGCGCCAACTCGCATGGGGGTGGCAAGAGGAGGACGGGGTATACACACCACGGAATCCTTGCTAATTTGCATCCTAATTCAATTCAAAACAGATTTAGTTTCAGTGGAGGAATAATTTCACTTTGGCAAAGAATAGAATATGGAATAGAATATAGAATAGAATATAGAATAGAATATAGAATAGAATATAGAATAGAATATAGAATAGAATATAGAATAGAATATAGAATAGAATATAGAATAGAATATAGAATAGAATGTAGAATATGGTAGAATATAGAATAGTATAGTACAACATGGAATGATTAAGTTAAAGCGTTCGGATCAGTTGAAAGCTCCGATTAAGCAACTCAGTTCAATACTTTATGCATATGAGAGTGAGTGCGTGTTTCTTCCCACCATTTTGCATCTGATTAAGTTTCGTGTAAATCTTCGCACACTCATAAATCGGACGTTCGTAATCTGATCTGGCATCGGGCTTAACGATTCGCCGTCGCCTTTAATGCAGTTTTGGGATTGCAATTAAACAGGCAATCGCAATAATTGACTGGGCTGGGTCGCGCTGGGCTTGCCATATTTTTGTTTTATGACCAAGAGATCTTTGCGGATATATGCATAATGCTGGCCCGGCAACATCGTCCTGCTCCACTCCACTCTACGCCAGCCAATTGGCAACTGTCTGCACTCACGAATTTATGATGGACCTTCATACTCGGTCACGGGATCGACGCTGCGTTTGGGGCACCAGCTTCGGGTTTGGTTTTAATATTGCTACTCATTTGCGTTATATATACCACTTATACACTCACACACACACACACACACACTCAGACACACACTTACACACAGTCGGAGATTTGTGCACTTGTATGTTTTATTGCCTGAGCCGCTTTGCGGTGAATTTATTGCCAAATTGTCGGCGGCGGCGGCGGCTTTCGAAATATCGCCGAAAGTCGCGGCATGAAAGAAGGAAGAGAGGAGGGGCCGATGCCGGAGCTTTAGCCCATTGGCCCAGTGGCCATAAAACCTCCAGCAGAAGTAGCAGCATCACAAACAACGTGGTCAATAATAAATTCATAATTTTCGCTTTGCCTTAATAAATTTTTATTATTTTTTAATTCCTTTTCAATGCAACAGAAAAAAAAAATACGTATATATATTGGAAATCATTTTGTAAAGCAATAAAATAAGAATATTATAATAATAATAGCATTCAGAAGTAGTCGCAGCTCAGTCTCAGTAGCGGCCTGCCCTGCGAGTGGGCGGGGTCGTCGTCCGTGGCGTGGAGGTGGAGCTGCCTCCTTGGCTAGCCTGGCTTGGCTGTCGCTGTGTCTTCTGCCGCACCGACGATGTTGCTGCTGCGGCTGCTGCTGTGGTTGTTTCCTTGAGCAACGGAACTTCGATGGAGCGCGGCAGGTTGGGATAGGTTTCTGGGGTTATCGCTGTAAGCAATAGAAGGGAGGGAGAGAGAGACGGAGAAAGATAAAGTAAGTCCTTCTCCGGATAAATAAAGTGCACTATAGCTGACAACTGAATGAACACTTTCAGCATGGACTTAATTGAAGTTCTTTTTAATTGAAGAGTGTCTTACATAACGCTAAAGTATAATCATTATTAATAGACTTGTATTGGCTTTGGGTTAACATATCGAGAATATAGTGTCTGGGATTATATGATGAAACCTAAGGAATTCGATTGAAGTTCATATATTCGATGGTTTAAAGTTTCCGCTTCATCTTAAATATTGTAAAGATTTCATGAATGCCTTTAACATTGAACAATTAAGTGTATATATGTCTATCGATATCTGTATCTATCTATCTAGTATCTATAGTATCGCTTATAATATGCGGGTGCTCTTTTCAAAAAAAACCAAACTTTGTCATACAATTTTATAAGCTGACTTTAGATTAACAGATATGCACATAGTTATAAAGATTAATGGTTGTGTTTATCTTTTCTCACTTGACTTGTCTGTACAGCATTTTAATTAAATTTATCTTCTTATTTATGTACAATAGATATCTGATAAAACTCTGATCTATGGAAAACGTGCTCGAGTTGCTATTGCCTTAATAAAGTATCTCATCAGACAATCTTCTTGTTTTGATCGTAGGTTATTTCACTTTTCAAAGCTCATGACCTGTAACAAACTCTTCCAGAATATGTTTGTGTCTTCTATATAGTTATGTATATTCATTGCTTTCGTAAGTAAGTTGATTTGGCACTTCCTAATAAAGTTCCTCATCACACAATCTTTTCGTTTTGCTCTAAGATTATTTTACTTTTCAAAGTATTCTTTACTCGCGTAGATCTTTTAAGTTGAATGTTAATGCTTTGTTTAATTAGACAATCTTCTCTTTTTGATCTTAAAAATCGTAGCCTATTTATAAAGCACATAACCGATATGTAACACATTCTTCTTATGTCTTGTATACTCATTTATTCTATGAAATGATCCTTCATTGTCGATCTTCTGTCAGTTGTGCTTATAAATCCCTATTGTTTTGCTTTACTGCTGTTGTATTTCTCTACTGCTGTACTATCTTCACTTGTCTTCAGTCTTCCATTTGTTCTTTCACTATATTCTAATAGTAAATTTCATATATGCCTAAGTTTTCTTTACTGATTCACTGCAACTTGCGCATTCTTGCTTCTCTTCAGATTCATTTACTCACATTGATTCTGTCGGTAACCAAACTGATCCGCATTGTAGAAGACTGTGATGTAGCGTCCGTCGGGCATGCGGTACGAATAGTAGCCGACTACCATGAGGGTCTTCACCTCGTCGATGTAGGCGAAGTAGCCCCGCTCGTAGCGTGCCGTGCCGTCGTCCAGCTCGAAGCGGAACTCGTAACTGCCGTCGGGATAGCGATGATTGAAACGATCCAGGAGGCGAGAACCTCGTCCCGTCTCCAGCTTATCCGGGTGGGCAACAGGTGGCGCTGCTGTGCACACTTGCAGCAGCAGCATGACCAGCAATGCAATAAGCATGCGATATGAACTTTGGCACATTTCGGGAAGGGGCGGAGCGGGAGCAGGTGTGGGAGTAACTGGGCTGGATGGTGTGGTGTGTGGTGAGGTGTGAGTGGTGGTGGTGGTGGTGGTGGTGCCGTTGGTGATGTGCGTGTTCACTCGATCTGGCGTCGTGTTGTTGTGTTAACTGTTTAATTCGGAAACCTGCGTAACATCGCCTTTTTATAGCCAACCACGATCGCGTCTGCGTTGCCTGCGATGGCTCTGCCGCTGCCTCTGCCGCGATCGCTCAGCGCGGCAACAACTCACAAGGCGGCCCAGTTGGGATGACAGCGTCAATAGCCGCCGCAGCAGCAGCAGCAGCAGCAGCAGAGGAAGCAGAGACAGCAGAGCCAACGTCAGCGTCAGCGTCGGCGGCGGCGGCAACGTCAAAAATTCTCAACGCTTAATCAAAAAAAGAAGAAGAGAGAATCTTAATTTCATCTACTTACACACACACACACACACACACACACCCATCGGCAGAGGCACGCACGTACTCGCTGTTGTTAGCGATCAGGTACCACAGAGGGGCGTGACCAGGGGGGCGGAGCGGCAGCTTCATCGGCCGGTTGCCAACTGGGCAATTAGGCTGCGCCTTCTCTTTCGCTGTGTTTGCTTTGGCATCTGTTCGCGCCGCTGCCAAATCACCTGAAAGTGATTCCACCATGGACAGTGATGGAATCAGAGACAGAGATGGAGAGAGGGGGGCTGTCACCCCCTTTTAATCTGTGCCTGGATGAGCCTTCTATCCGTAAGGGACAATCATAGGAGGGGCAATCATAGTCGCTGCTCCTGGTCAATTGCCTGAATTGGCTCCCTAATGAGACCGTCCCTTCCAATGTGGCCAACGAGGATGGGCAGGACGGCCAGAATGGGCATCGTTTTTGGCTTGTTAACTGTGTCAGTTGAATGGAAAACCCAACTGGAAAGTGGCCATGGAGACCGTGGAACAGTCGTTGCAATATTCATGTCTTACTTGGCGCTCACTCTTCGATCTGCTCGATAATGATTCAAAAGTAACCATGGGGCGACAACTCTTTATAAGGCAGGCGAGCTAAAAGAGTCACAAGAAGTGACCCCAATCCCTGATAAGTATTCAGCTGACACACTTTAATGAGAACTGCAACTGCAACTGGAATTGGAACTGGAACTGGAATTGAAATTGGAACTGAAACTTGCAGCTGAATCTTCTGAATCGGTTAACCTAATGAGGTATCGATGTGTTCGAACAAGCCATAAAAGGAGTTTAGCAACGTTTTGTATTAAAGCAAATCCTTATTATTATTCTAACCTATACGAAGTAGTAATTAGATAAGATCATGACATAACCTAAAGAAAATAACAGATTTCTGTAAAGATTTAAGTGAACTAACCTGTGCTAATATTTGCAAAGTGCTATTTGTCAAGTTACTTTCATGTTGGATGTATTTTGTGTTGCATACTTTGCGGCACCGACAACGAAACTACCTGTACACCCTGTACATTTCTTAAATAAATTCTATGTTTATTAACCGATTACCAACAAATTTATAGAAATGATTTCACTAGTGATTTTCATTTAATTCACCAAAAATAAACATGTCAGCTATAAAATGACGATTTCAATCCTATTTTTATTAATTAATGAGGGCATCGTAGATCCTATACAGTATACATATGTATATATTCTATATATATATTATATATATATTTTATATATATATTTCTTGTTCTGCATAGTTTTAAAACAAATAAGCCTGCGTCGTTTCTATTCATTACATTTATCTCGACTCGTCTTGCTTTTTCTAACTTGCATGGGAACCCCTTACAACATTTTGGGCCTTGAAGCCCACTGTTCCCGCGCCGGTAGCTAAAAATACACCCTACTACAGTGCAGCGTACAATTTGTGCAACGAGTTTGCGTACGTGCCGCCAGTTGAAGTGACCGCCACGCAAGCACCTGCATTGGCTGCATCTACAGTCTACAGTCTCCTGTCTCCAGTCTCCGGTCTCCAGACTACAGTCTCCAGTCACTTCTGTTGCCGTCTCCTGCTGCAGGCGCAGCCTCCTCCGCCTCATCGCATGCCAATTAGGGCTAATTTATGATTTCAATCATTTCTTAATTGCATTTAATGTGCAGCGATTTAGCGGACAGTTGCCGCTCAGCGGGCAGCAAAGTGGAGCCTGAGGATGGGGTGTAGGGAGAGGCGAAGGTGGAGAAGAAGGTAACTTCGCTTGTTCACTGCACTTGGTCACTCGGCCAAAGTTAATGAGCCTGGTGCCGTTGTGCTCGTCGTGGCGATCGATGCATCAACGCGCTCTTATCGCCGATGAATTAATTTGCACACACCTCGCAGGTCAGTTGGGGTCGAGCGTGGGGAGGGGCGTGGGGCGGAGCGGGGCGCGCCTGTGGCCACTTATGGCCATCGATGCTGTCACATAAATTATTACAGGGTATATTTATTTTGATTTGTTGCTATTGCTGCTGCTGCTGCTGTTGGTTTTGCTGCAACAGTTGCCACTGTCAGCGACACAAATTTATCACATTTCATTGTTGCAGGCAGGCAGAAGTCACTGTCACAGTCACAGTTGCAGTTGCAGTCGCAGTCGCAGTCGCAGTCGCAGTTCACTGAGTCGGTGACAGTGTCGGTGACGGTGTCAGTGACTGTGAGAGAGACTGTGACAATGACAGTGACAGTGACAGTGACAGTGACATTTGCAGTCAGTTTGTCACCCAGGCACAGTCCGTCAGTCAGGCCAAGCGCGCGCGAAAGATGACAAAAACAAAGCGCAGCAAAAGCGTCGAAAGTGTCAACAGCAACAAGACGCACAATAAGGCAACAATGCATGGCAAGAATATGGTGGAAACACCACTGCAAGATACCCTATAAGTGCCTAAATGTGATGTCTATGTCGACACATTCGTAGATTTCCAGATGTGGAGATTTATTGTTTATAATTAACAATCCCATTTGATAATCGCAGTATCTAAGGTTACCCCTTGATTTTGTATAAGTTAAACATTTCAAAATTTGATAAAAGTTGCATTAATGTGCATTTGAAGAATTCAGCAAGTTAACACTAAATAAAGAATTGAGTAAAAATGCTTATATATTTACGTTATATATGCAGATGAAGAAGAATTATACTGTTTCCTGATAACAGTCAGCATCTAACTACATATCAACAATTATGTATGTACAACTTTAAATTTGCATTAATTGAACAATTTTCAAATTTGTTTAAAGTTACATCAAAGTGAACTTTAGGGAGTGAATTTAAATTAGATGGCAAATAAAGATGTTGTATATGTTAAAGAAAAAGAATTATATTGAATAACCTATGAGCTGCTTAGGTAGAGTCACTTAGCTGGAATGTATGCTGAATGCTAACAAAAGACTAGCATACTCATCATCAACAATTACAGGGTATCAGCCGCAGTCTTCCTGCCAGAAGGCAATGACATGTTACTCTGTCTGATTTATTTATAAACGCAATTTATCTCTGACTACGGCAAAGCTTTCGCTTCGCATTTGAACAAAGCCCAAAGGCGAATTAAAATACAAAAGCGCCAAAAATGTTTGCCAAACTTGTTGCGTCGACTGCAGCAGCAGCAGTAGCAGCGTCGCAGCAGAGACGGCGGCAGCGAAGTCTGGCAAGGTCATTTGTTTCGTTTATCGATGACAAAGAGAACGAAGCGAAAAATCACAAAGTTCCCCTCCAAAAAAAGGGAGATAAGAAAGATGCGAAGATGTTGTTGTTGTTGTTGCTGGGGCTGTTGCTGCTGTTGTTGATGTTGTGATGTTGGCGGCGTGACAGGAAGTGTTTCTTGGTAGCGTGTACGCTTGTGTTGCTGCTGCTGCTGTTGTTGTTGCTGTTTTAGGACGTTGTTTGTCATTACCTCCAGGCGGCAGTTATTTTTGGGCTGTGGCAGTTGCATTGTTGCTGCTGTTGCTGTGGTTGCTGCTGCTGTTGTCGAGTTAGTTGTCGGCTGTGTGTTTAGCCGAGTAGCAGCCCCAATGGTTTGTAGGTGTCGTCGTCCTTGCCCTCTTCGCCGCCATTGGCAACTGCATTTACGTGGGCGCTGCTACGTGCGCTGCACCTTCAGCCGTGCACAGTGGGGCAAGTGTGGCAAGCAGGTCATCAAACTGCATTATATATTCTTGATGTATTGATCATATTTTTCTGATCCCACGCTATATCCAGCTAAACAGGTGACTCTGCCAAGTAACTCAGCCTATGGCTTACTGGTATGTGGCTATAGGTAGATGTGGTTATAGGTATGGCTATATACTTATGTGTGTACATACATAGGTATGGTATGTTATAGTACCTTAAAATACAAGTTTATTTTCAGTGAGAAATAGAAAACGGGTATTAAAAACTTATTTGCTTTGTATATATACAATCATGGTTATAATAATAAACAATAATAACAATAATAATACAGTAAAACAGTCATGATTGTAATAATAAATAATAATAATAATAATATAGTAATAGAGCCATAATTATAATAATAATAATTGACCACAATATTATTCAAAATAACCTTAAATTTACTTTTATTTATTCTTTAAACATTGCTTCTCAATAAAACACTCTATTTTTGTATCGTACATACTATGAAAATTTGAATAAAAATTGTAACAGGTCAATTTAGGTACATGAACTAATTTAAATATTTTATTATTATTATTATTTTGTATTTTGTACTTATTTCAATTAGAACTGAATTTGTATAGCGACATTTTTGGGATTCCACTCATAACTGTTATATTCTAAAAGATCAATTTGTACCTATTATTATAATGTAGTGGGTGTATATTATATATTCTCGGACAATCAATCTTCAGTCGCCTTTGCCTTGTTTCAAGGTGCGCGTGGTGAATTTACCGCGACAACCAACGGCAACAAGCATAATGGCAACAACCAAAAAAACAGCAGCAACAACAACAGCGAAAAAGAATAACAAAAAGTACACCCGCAAAAAAAAGAGCACACGCAGCTGAATAGAGAGAGAGAGAGAGAGAGAGATAGAGAGAGGCAGATACAGATAGTACAGATGCAGAGTCGCAGATAGAGCTGAAGAAACGGATACAACTAGAGCTATGCGGGTGTGTGTGTGAGGGCATGTGGTATATGCACAGAACGAAGATAAACACACGGAACAGACAAACAGACAGTCAGAGAAACAGACAGACAGACAGACAGAGAGAGAGACAGAGAGACAGACGAGTGGGCAAAGTTACACACAAATAATGCATAAAAGTAGCTTATAAAACAAAACAAAATTTGTATGAATGGTCCATGTAGCGATGCTACGTGACATGCCGCCTCGAGATTCAACTTGTTGTTTACGCCAAGCCAGCCAAGCCAAGCCAAAGTCAAAGTCAGCAACGGCAACGGCAACGGCAACGGCAACGGCTGTGGCTGTTGGCCACTTTTTGTGGCTTTGCCCGTTGCCAGTTGCCAGTTGCCAGAGTTGCCTGTTGCCGTCTCAGTTTTTGGGTCTGACTTGGATGAGGCAGAGACGGAATCGCAGTCTCAGTTTGAGTTTGAGTTTGAGTTTGAGTCTCGTTTTTGGGGCACGACACGGAATAATTCGCATCAAATCACGTCGCTCTCGCTCGCTTCCCTTGCTCTCTCTCTCTCTCTTTCTCTTTCTCTTTCTCTCTCTCTCCCTATCAATGTGAATCTGGACGCCGCAGAGTTTGTGTGTGTGCCGTTGCGGGTGTGTGCGCGTGCTGTATTTATTTGCCTGGTTTTGGTTTCGCCGTCCCTCCCCCTTTTTCACTCTTTGCCCCTGCACTGTGTAGCATCTGAAAACAATTTGTAAGACTTAAGTCGAGTCGGTGTTGCCGGTGTTGTGCATAAATTATAAATGCCGCATGCCGCCGCCACTGCAGGCTCGCTGCGTAAGCACAAATCGACTGCAGATGCCGCCGCCGCCGACTGTCTATATCGATATCGATATATCTGTGGCAGCATCTATATATCTATGCAGAGGCCCACTCTGTGCATGACCCTCATAATGTATCCCCCCCTCCCACCACTTTCCGATTCCAATTGGCAATTACCAAAATATGCTCAATTTGTGTATCTTCAAGATACGAACACACACACACACACACACACAGAGTGAGAGAGACAGAGAGACAGGGAGACAGAAACACAACTAATCCGAGCCAATAAAACTGCAACCGAAAAAGGCTTTTCCATGTAATCGCTGGACTGGCTTTGCCGTAGGCCAATTGCAGCTGTGACTAGGTTTCCCATTTGCAATTGCAACTACAACAACAGAGATACGACACCCTCTTCGGCATGCCCTCCCGTCCCGTCCCGTCCTGTCCCGTCCCGGCTGGGTCATTCATTAAGTCCCAGCCCCGCACCTTGATTTGCCTGAAATGCACAAAAAGCCAACATTATTAATCTCAAGATTAGATTGAGTGTCGTCTGTGATAGGCGTGCGAATGTTTATGTCGTATCTGCCGCATCTGTGCTAACCGGGGCATGTATGGCATGTGTATCTGTGCTATCTAGAACGTGTGTGCGGTGCCGCAAAGGGTCCCACGAGCCACGACTACACTGAGAACATTTAATTCAATCTGTTTGTGTGTTGACTAAAGTACTCCGAGTGTTTGCCTCATTTGGTTCTTTAAAATGCAAAGCATGTGAAATGTTGACTTCAATCCAGACTGCCAGACTGGCTAAGTGCGAGGCACAGAGACTAAGTGTCCTCACTGTATTTTGGGCAGATTAAGGGACTGACCTATAGTCAGTCTGTATCTTCTTACAAGTACTAAAGCGTTAATTGACATTTGTGTGTTCCACATTCATTAGAATTATGATAGCCAACATTAATAGAAGCTTTAAATTTAAAGGTATTTTGTGTTGCATGCCTCAATAGAGAAATCTCTATGTCCACAAAGTAAACTTCATAAATAACTTCCATGTTTATGAAGCGTTTGCAATCAAACTTGTTAAAATCATTGGAGTGTTGATAATTACTGAACATATCAAGAATGAGAATTCTAGCTTTCAAATAACACTTTAAATTCCTTGTTTATCAATATACGGGGGCGTAGCTAAATGTCTAGTCACTGCTTAAGGTTATTTGATAGTTTCAAAGTGTATTTATCATGGCAATTCTGTAGGCTTAAATATCTTTAAATTGACCAAACTTGAATCGATCTTTAGCTGTGCCCCGCCCCCTTTTGCGCAACTTGGGTCAATTATGGCAATTACTTAATTTATTTATTTATTTGCGGGCCGTTTATTTATTTATGAAAGAGACCCTTTTGACCCGTTTGTTGCTCCCCTTTCTCTACCCTCTACCCTTCTTCTCTTTCAGTCTTGCTCGCTTTCTATCAGACATTGGCATTGGGAATGGCGTGCTAAAAGGCAATGTTACGCTGGGGAATCGAATTGAATGCGCTGTCAATGCCTTGTTCCTCCTTCCTTCCCTCTCCCTGGCTCCCTTCCCCCCCCTCTGCAGATAGATTAATGATGGGGTTAAGCATACATCCGCAAATAGATTTCAACTGTGCTTATGCATATGCTATGCCATCGCAGGCAAACCTTTTCCACACACACACACACATACACACACACACACACACATACAAGCAAATACTTCAACATGTTCGTCCCTTGCTTATAAATAGCCACAATTGAGAACCCTCGAGACCGACCTTATCCTTCTCCAACATTGCCCCTTACATTATTATCAGCTAACATTTAAATCAAATAAAAATGTTTTGTTATGGCAAAGAGGGAGAGAGAAGGAGGGAGGGAGAGGGAGGGATAGGGGGGAGTTAGTAACCAAAGGTATTTCGAGCTCTGCTTCATTCTTGGCTTCCTTTGTGTGTTGTCGCATTTTGTTGTCATCTTTCGGTCGATTAGCTTGAATCGCAGTCGGATTGCAAATGAATAGAGAGTGAATACAATGAGAGGGTAGCGAGAGGGCAGTGAGGGGAGAGAGGAGTATACGCAGACATGTTGCTTCCTGTTCTGATTCTGGTTCGTCTTCCATGATCAACGAGTTGCCACAGCTGCAATTTATTCAGATTGCAACAGATTGCACAAGTCGCAAGTTGACACCCAGCTTGATTAGCATTGCAGGGGAAAGGGAGGGACAGAGAAAGGGGGGAGGGAGGTGGCTGACATAATGATCAGGTAACGACAGATTTGTAATCACAAATGTGCCCCATAATCAACGCCAGCATTAAAGCAATTGCGGGTCCATTTAAGCCACGTCATTTGATGGCCTAAGCATGACATTATGAGGCACTGTAGCTGTCGTTGGCAATGCAATTGCAGGCAGAAGAGAGTAGGAAAGGAGGGAGGGGAGCGAAGCGAAGCGGGGTGTGTGTATGGCAAATTGGGGGCGTCGTGTCCGTGTCCGTGTCCGTGTCCGTGTCCGCTCTTTTGGTCTGTTTCTGGTTGCTTGATGGTCGCCGCCAGCGGACATTTTTGTCAGCGGCAAATCGTTCAGCAAGGGGGCAGTGGCGGAAGGGAAGAGGTGTGGGAGGGTGAGGGGGGTAGCAGGAGTAGTGCTCGTTAAATGCAGCAGCTGGCTCTGCAGCTATTCATTTCGTTAGTTATCCGATGCGGGCCTGGACGAGGCAAGGCGACTTGCCGGTGCCGTCTAATGAATAAGGAGACCTGAAACTGAAACCGGTGCGGGTGCGACACGAGTCGAGTGTGAATGACTGAATAAATGAATGGATGAGTGCTTGAATGAATGAATGAACGAATGCAGGAGCCAGTGAATGGATGGTCTGCCTGGGGCATCTTTGGCGCCTTTCATGCACGACCAGTCGTCGTTGCCTTAACTAAAAGCTGTTCAAGCACAGGCGCTCTACAAAAGTAGACAGGCAGGGGAAGCGGGGGGGGGAACCTGCTGGTGGTACCTGCTACCTTCTCGTGGTTGGTTCCATAAAAAGCGCAGTTAGTTCTCATACAGTTTGAATACTAATTGCACAAATGAATCCGAGCTGCCTTAGTCTACTCAGTTTGGGGGAATTCAAGGTGCGGGCTACCCCGTCCCCCTTTCCGTCCCCGTACCCTCCGACTCTTTCTCCTCTTTGTATGGTTAGCCTTGTTCTCTTTTCCGTTCACTTTCGCTAAAGCAAATTCGCATCAATTTCAAAACGTTTTCATTTCATTCCGGTGTCAGATTCCTTTTGAAGCAGAAGTTGCGCAGCAAACAGCTTTTGAGAGTTGACATTGCAGTGCCAGGGTTGCCAGCCCACAGGCATTATGTTTCAATATATTATTAATATGAGCATTTAACACAAATATTGCTTGCACAAGTCGAAAAGAGCCCAGCCAATGAAACTATCTGCCTACTTTCGTTCTTGAGATATGAAAACCAAATTAAGTCTATCTTTGTTTATTATAATACAAATAAGCTGATAGAGAAATTGGACTACTATAATATAGGAAAGATCTGCTCAAGATATTATGTTGGTATGGAAACTTTCAAACTGGAAACTTCAAACTTTACTTGACTCCATACTATATTATATTGTACCCCATTTGCAGTGCTTAAATGAGAATCGGATCATTATATTTGAATATAACAACCTCAATAGGAACATTGCAATTTTTAGGGTATTTAACTGTACAATGCTTTAAGTTGTTCGACAATAACTCTGCGCCTCAATTATGCCTTAATTAAGTCACTCAAGAATTTCTTTAAAACCTCAAAAGTTATGCTAGAAATCGTAAATGAGAACAGGGCAGATTCGCAGTAATCGGGGGGAGAATGAAGGGAGAGGGGAGAGGGGTGTGTCACTCAGGAGTCAAGAGCGCTACAAATTACCGACGCTTGAAGAATGGGAGTAAATTATGAGAAATGCTTGCTGAACTCAAACATTCTCTGTGGCAATGGCAATGACAGTTGGTTGGGTTTTTGGTTACAAGACAGCCCCCCATCCCCTCCCCTTCCCTTCCTTCACTACTGTCAGCTATTGTGCTCCTTCAGCTTCGACAGCGGATATATTTCCCCTGCAGCCAGGAATGCTGTAATGCTGTAATGCTGCCACTGCGGTACCGTTAGCAACAACGATAACTATGCACGCACGATGATTAAGTTGATAATGACGAGCAACGCAATTGTCAGTAGAGCTGACATTATCTGTGAGCTTTTAACAAGCGACACACACACACGCACACACACATGGCCACAGGCAGCAGCATCATCGGGCACCAGCACCTGACACCCTCCACCTGTCAACTGCCACGTGCCAGTCTCATCTGCAAGTGGAAAATTCACCTTAAAGTGCATTCCATGGTGTTGAATAGTTTCAGGTTGGAATTTCAACTGTCCTATAGTACTTGAAAATTGAGAGAGTTTTGAAACATGCTTCGAATTTATTTCCACTGTAAATTAGTGTTAAATACAACACTGCAAGCAAATAGAATAGATGAAGATAGAAAGATGGAAGATAGAAAAGAAAACAGAACAATAGAATTTTCATAATATATGTATATTAATTCCCAAGCTGTATCGATCAAGTCGTAATAATATCGATATAATCCAAAGCTGTTTCGATAATGTTGTAATATCGTCTGCGCATTTGTCTTTGTATATTGAAGATTGTATATTGAAATGCAAGCCATGATTCTTAAAAAACTTGTTGCTTGCTCATGTTAATCTTAAAATGTAATTGGCAACCGATTAAATCTTGATAGACCAATCGATAGACCAAAATGAGGCTGATCTGGCAACGCTAATGTAAGCGTTCTTAATGGACTATTTGAAAAAAGGCAATAAATTTTGATGATTTCTGATTAATTCAATCGAACGAAATGCAATACAGAGTAGAGGGAGATAGAGAGGGAGTGAGAGAGAGACTGGGAGAGGGAGAGAGGGTGAAGAGAAAGCATGCATCGCAATGTAAAATAGGCAAATTTTCATCACTTTTCAAGCATAATTTCCATTGTATTTGTTTACTCGAAATTGAATTTGAAGTCTGATGCGGGCATAATGTGAGCAACTGATGATGTGTATCGTTGACTGAGTTCTTGCTGCTCTTTCTCTCTCTCTGTCTGTCTCTCTCTCTTTCTGTGGGTAAATTGTGTTACAAGCTGTTCAGCCAAAATGCTTTCGACAGGCTAACTCAGCCGTGTCTGCAGCTGCGGCTGTTTCTGCAGCAATTGTTTCAATTCGATTTAGAGCAAGTGAAGCCTGTCCTGGCCAGAGAGAGAGAGAGAGAGAGGGAGAGACAGGGGCAGATGCAGTGGAAGAACGATCCAGCAGACACACACGTGCTGCTATTCGATGTCACTTTACCAACCACGATTACCGGCAAGCGTCGTCGTCATCGTCCTGCCTGCTCCAGCTCATCCTTGCTCACATTCACGCCCTGACTTTCAGTTTAGTCTAATGCTGCTCTGGCTGCTGGCTGACACATCGTCATCATCATCGGGCAGCTCCTCAGTCACAGTGCCAACTTGGGTTGCCAAAATGTCCTCGTTCTCGTTCTCGTTCTCGTTGTCGTCGTCTTTGGCCACAGTTGATGCTGATGCTGATGGTTTGGCGAAGGTTTTGTTCACAGTCTGCAATTGTAACATGGATTTTGTGTTTTGTCACTGTGTGGAAGGAAGGAGGAGAGGAAGGGAGAGGGAGGAAGGAAGAGTGGGTGTGGAAGGTTGGCATTGAAGTGCGCTACCAGCTAGTGGCCACTTACAGGCTGCTCCAATTCAGCATGAACTTTGGCTTTGCTTGGGTATCGACCACGCAAACGGACACGGACTCGGCTTGCTTTGTCATCCACATGCACAGCATGATTATCAGCAACAGCATCATCATCATCATCATCATCATCGTCATCATCATCATCAATAGAAGCATCTGGCCGAGGCTCCTTCAGCTCTGACTGCCTTGGCGACTGCTTGCGCTGCTCGTAGGAGTCGTTACGCTCTGGCACGCCTATTGAATTTCGCTTAGCTGCTGCTGGTTCTCCTGCTCCCGGTGTTGACTTGCCGGCCATCGTGTCAAGGGGCGCCACATCGAGGCTGCGCGGCAGCAACGGCTGCTCCTCGGATAATGTGTCTGCGTTGTGGGCATCAAATTTTACACTTGGTCACACAGACACCGAGAGTGAATACTTACGCTCGTCCACATGGTAGCCCTGGTGGTCGGCCCTGTAGTAGACCGTGGAGTACTGCGAGCTGGGCAACGGCACTGAGAAGAAGCCTCTGCGGGCAAGCACGCTCCTGCCCTTGCCCACGGGCAGCCAATAGCTGCGCTCGTAGCGCGTGTCGCCATTGCTCAGTTGATATCTAGCAGGGGAGAGGAGAGGAAGGATTGCAGTGCAGTAAGGAATCGGGGCAGGTGCAGGCGCTTTACCTAAACTCCGATTGTCCATCGGGTGAGCGTTGATCGTAGCTGTCAATGAGTCGAATCTCTAGAGGCACAGAGGGCTCTTCACTGGCTGGCAAAGGTTGGCTAAACGGAGGCGCCACCAGTGGTGGCCAGTGATGCACAAGTTGATGTCGATCTACAGTTGTTGTTGTCATGCTACGTGGCGTCGTTGTTGTACGTCTGGGACGCACTGTCCACTGTCCCGCCTCGACGGCGCAGAGGCTCAGACAGAGCAACAGCAGCAGCAGCTGGGAGCACATTATCCTGGCAAGAAGACACATCATAATTGATTCCTTTGCCTGCCCAAGCGCGGCCTTTTATACCAAGCTCGCTTGAGGGAGTTAAGACTTTTTTGCCGCTGCTAAAGATGAAAAATGAGGCAAAGGCAAGGCAAAGGCAAAGGCAGCGGCAAAGGCTAAAGAAAGAGCCCATAATAAACTCACACGTCGGTGCCAAAGATGATGATGATTTGGCACTCGGTCGTGCCATGCACAGGAGTGTGTGTGTGGAGCACATGTTCCTTCTACCTACCTCCTAACCTGCCTGCCTCTTCTCCCTCTACCTTAGCAACGCCCAATTACTCAATCCCTAAGCCCATTTGCCACTCTCCCATTGACACCCGAACTCGCACCCGAAACTGACTTTGAATGGACATTCAGTGGTTGCAGTTGGGCATTGTGATTTTGACAGCATTTCTTTCCTCCTTTCGGCCTCAAATTGAACTTGGTCTCGGTCTCGGTCTGGGCATGTTTGGCATTTCGATTGTGCCTTTGCTTGCTTTGGATTGCGATACCGATTTCCATGCCTGATGCCGTTGCCGATGCCGTTGCCGATGCCGAAGTCGATGCTGATTCTGACTCTGATTTCTTTCGGGCATGACTTTCATTATTTGTTATTATTTATTTGTTACCCGTCACTGTTATGTGTGTCAAGCACAGTTGCAGCTGTGCACTGAGAGAAACAAATGGAAAAACAATTTTATATTTTGTACTGTATTTAGTTATGTTACAATATTATTAATTTATTTATTTATTAATGAAATTATATATTTAGTTATTTATTTATGCATTAATTTATGAAATTGTCTACTTATTTATCTATTCATTTTTTTTTTTTTTTTTGTGTGAGTTATTTATTGATTTGTGCGTGCGCAAACTAAAATAAATAAAATAATAAAATTAAAAACCCCTTCCCTTTTTGTTGGAGTGTATTTTTATACGGTTCATTGACCAGGACAGGGAGCCGCGTCATCATTTCGACAGCTGAAGAGAGCGAAAAGAGAGTGCAATGCCGTCGGCAGTGGGACGTGGGTGCGCTCGTTCTTTCTCTGTTATTGTTTTCGGCCCCCCTTTCTCACTCTCTCTCTCTGTCTCCCTCTCCCACTTGTGTTTTTAACACTTAAGTGTGTCCTTGACAATGGCACAGCTATCCGAAGGCGGTGCCTGATAAATGCCAGACAGATATGCAGACAGACACGCAGACAGAAGGAGATGGAGAGAGAGAGAGAGGAAGGGGAGAGTGGGTGAGAGGGGTGGGAAAGTCAATCAACGTCATCATCGTTGTTTTTATCGATGTGCATTGTGTTTAATCGATGCGTAGAGAACAAAAAGCCGTCTGCGGGCAATTGAAATATTTGCCGCATGAATTGCCTGTCGTCGGGCAATAAAAGCGACGATAGTAATAACTAAAAAAATCAAATATAATAATAATAATAATAATAATCATAATCGTTATCGTTATCGTTGTGCTTGCATTTTATAGGCTTTCAATTGAATTCAGCTCAGCTTTATGGCAAATGCCATTTGTGCCCGGGATATTTATGGATGCAATTTAATGCAAATCCATTTCAAATTTTATTTAAATGCTATTATTTATAATCGAAACGAACACAACACGACGCACACGATACATTTACTATAGTTTGCAGTGTTAGATAAAACTTTAATTCGTTCAATTCGCATACATTTGGACATAGTTAATGTGCATTCCATTCAAGTTTCCTCTTCAAGTTCCTGCCTCGGCTATTTTTGGATAACTTATTAAGTTACCCCTTGATGATTGATTTATTTTGCACACCCTTTTTTTCTTCTATTTTGGAGTTTTGAGATGCAGAAAGTTTCCGGCTTGAGTGCTTTTGCCTTATAAATAACTGACGAGTGAGTGAGGGAATGTGGCACCCCTTACAGCCCCCCTTTTCATGTGCCGTGACTGCTTTTTCCGTTTACAATCTTAAGCTGCGTAGGTGCCAACTGGAACAGTTCCCGGACTCAGACCGGTTAACGTTCGCACATTTAACGACTGCAATTACCGGTGAGATGGGGCGGACGAACGGACGAACGGACAAACAGACGGACAGACGGACAGACGGACATACGGAGAGACGGACACTTAGTCAGATTAAATTTAGCGCGTCAAGTTGAAAGCGCAATTAATAAATTTAAACGTTTATATGGCAACATTTTGACAGGCCGCCGCTGCCACTTGCGGAGGCTGACCAAGCACCGTTAGCTCTAAAAGGGGCACCATCAGTTATGGATGGTTGGGTGGTGGAGGAGGTGAGGAAAGGGGGAGGGGGAGGGAACATGGCAAAAGCATTTCGCATGTCGCAAATCGTGTGTGTCGCCTTCGCGAATGCAGCGCAAGGCCATAAAAAAGGAATTCAAATGGCGGCTGCTGCTGCAAATCCGTTGTCAACATCAACAACACTCTCTCTCACACACACACACTTGCACACACACATACTCTCACACACACACACACACTTGAAGAGTGGCACGCAAAACAACAAACTAATAAATATTTTTAACCATATAAGCATAAAATACTGTGTGTGTTTCAAGTCCGAGTTGCCTCTCCCAGTTGCCCCTCCCCGTTAGCCGCACCCCGCCAGCAGGACAATGGCGAACCGAAACCGAAATGGCAAACTCAGCTTGTTTGTTGCTCTGGCATTTTGCACAATATTTCATTCGCCAGCATTTCCGAGCCCAAGGACCTCCACCCCCACCGGATGCCAAAGCGAGCAGGACACACTCGATGGGGCAGCAAGTCCCACGCGCTGGCATGTGCAAGTGTCTAAGCCATGAATTTATATTGGTCGATTTCGATTTGAAAGTATTTCGGTTACATAATCTCAACATTTTTATCGCATTCCAGCAATGTCGACGCACTGTTTGATGGGCCCACGACACACACACACACACACACACACACAGGACAAGATGAGTACAAGGAATGGTACTAAGCAGAGCATGGGAATGGGCACTAAGACGGGGACTAGGAGATGACTAGGACAGGGACTAGGACGGTGACTAGGATGGGGATCAGGAGAGGAACTAGGACGGGGATAAAGAGACGGACTAGAACGGAGACTAAGATGGCGACGGGACTAGGACGGGGATAAGGAGACGAACTAGGACGGAGACTAAGACGGGGCCTATGAAGAGGACTGGGATGAGAACTAGAAGAGAGGCAAGGACGGGGACTAGGCCGGGAACTAGCATGGGACAAGAACAGGGGCTTAGACGGGCACTGATACGGGGACTAGTACGGGGGCATGAACGGAGACTAGGAGATAGGATAGGACGGGAACTAGGTCGGGGACTACCACGGGGACTAGGCCGGGGACTTGGCTTGGGACCAGGACAGAGGCTTGGACAGAGACTAGGAGTGGCGCCAGGACGGGGACAAGGAGAGGGATATGAACAGTGGCTAGGACGGGGACTAGGACAGGGTCTACCACGGGGACTAGAGCGCTCCAAAGAAGGGGAAGGGCACTGGAACTAGGCAGAGTCACAAGTTGAAAGTCTAGTGAAGCACTGAGGTCAAAAGCAGGCAGAGAGTGCGACGTGCTGGGGGTGGCTACTGCTGTTGTTGTCAGTTCTCTATATATCGTGCTGTCTCTCTCTCTCTCTCTCTCTCTCGCTGTCTCTATCTCTATCTCTGTCTGGCCGGCATGTTGTGGTGTAAATTGCTCAATTATAGGCCAAGCGAGGCATCTACAATTCGAATGTGTGTATCATTTTCCGCTCCCTAGGCTTCCCCTGCCTCCCATTCCCCCTCTCGTTTTATCAGCTCCCTATGCCAGGCTCTGGCTGAGTTTGTCTGCGAAAGTTTGTTGCGAAAGTTTCGTTTAAAGTTGATTACGGGCCCGAGTTTGCGCCGAACTTGGAGTTATTTACTTGTTTGCGCAAAAATTTGCGCATCAGTCAAACACTTTTGAGCAGAAACTTGTTGAAAGGCAACAACAACAAGAGTAACAGGAGCAACAGCAACTAACAAAGAGCACACAACTTGCAACACTTGACAACGACGTTGCACATATCGATGGAGAAGGCAGAGCTGGAGGCAGAGTCAGGCTAAGGCTGACGCTTAGGCAAGGACTCTTGTTTTGTCAGTTGACAATCGCTTTGCCTGCGGCTAGTTGAAGATTTGTCGATTTGTCCAAGTCCAAAGTCATCTGGCAAATTTAACACCTCCCTCTCTCGAATGGGAAACTTTTGTCAGAGCTTATGCAAATTGCGTGTGCACTTGACATGGGGGCGCCGACCAAAAGGGCCAGGGGCCCATAGACGAGAATGTATTGCAAGCTTTAGATTCGCAATCCGAATTGGAATCGCCTCGGCGTCAATTGGCCTGAAGGTGCTTGCCTACCTGCCTGCCTGTTCGACTGGCATTAAAAGCCAATCAGCCTGACGTCATGCAAAGGTGTAGAGGTGAAGGTGTTGCCTCACAACAGGTTCCATTAGATCGAGCAAAATATCATTTGAGATCTGCGTTTGGCATTTCTTTTGGCTCTTGCTTAAGTGCGGCTTGATGATGTTGAAATACTCTTGGTGAAATGTCATTATACACTATGATAAACTAATTTATACCTCGATATTTGTATACAACAATAACATATATCTTGGTTACCTTTATCACCATAATGCAGGCAAAGATCCCAGTCTATAAAGTTCTACAATAGCACTATCATTCTGGTACTAAGACTTGAGTCAGGCGAATAAGCAACATGCCGTAAAGATTCTCTTGGACGGACACTTTATTGTTGAGCAGTTTCCATTCTGAAAGATGCCAGATGTTCAAAAGACGTCGTATAAAACGTAAGCGTTACAAAAGGAAGTTCCACTGAAGAGAGGAGTCCGTTAATGGACTTTGAACTGTACTTCTCGTGAACGGACACTCACCTTGGTGAGTATTCTCCCTCCAAATGAAAAGCTGTTGGAGGAAATATCATTGAAAAATTGTTTGCTTAAATTAGGGTCCTTGAAGAATATTGTCCGTTATGAGGGAGTTTAATTACAAGAGATATTCGTAAAAAAGATTCCCATTTTAAAGTAGTGTTCGTAAAGATGGTGTCCGTTCAAGAGAGGTATTTTTTAAAGGAGTTTTAACTGTACCACACTTTTGCTACGAAGTTAAAAGGCGAAAATAGTTTAGAATTTAATTTAATTGTTGCCTCCAAATTGTTTTAGCTTAGTAATAAAAATAATGTTAAATTCTTTACCCAGTTGGGCAGCCCTGGCAAGAAGTCTTGCTCGTTTGCGGCGCCCTGGGTTGCTTTGTGCTTTGTGTTTAATTCAAATGACATTTGAAAATACTTTTTATTTGCTTTCATTGTCTTTGCTGATTGTCTGCGAGTGTTTCTTTTTTGTGTTTCGCGCAGCCCGAGATTTCTATCTATCTAACCATCTATGCGAGGAGGGTGTGATGCCTTGATGGGGCCCGGCGGGGCGTTGCTTTGCGGTCTCTCTCTGCTCTCTGGCGTCGTGTGTATTCCCACAGTTTTCAATTTTTGGCGATTTGTTGCGGCACTTAACGGTTTGTTAGCTGTCATTGTTGCCGGTTGCGTTGATGAGGCGCCTTTTGTGCGCTGCTGCTTGCGCCAGACAATCCGTATCCGGATCTTTGTATCTGTGTCTGAATCCACGTCCACGTCCACGCATCCGAATCCGCATCCGCATCCGAGTACAACTCGCTCTTGCCAGCAATTGTTTTTGCTTTTTTTACTGTTTCTGTTGCTGTTGCTGTTATTGTTTTTGTCTTTGTTTTTCTGTTTTCGCCAAGGGGTACCTCGCATCCGCAATTCTATTGTCAATAACGTTGTAGTTGTTGTTTCTTATTTCTGTTGTTGTTGTTGCTGTTGTTGCTGGCGCGCTTCGCGTTATTGTTGTTATTGTTTAAACACAAATTTGCCTAAATCAACACACGAAAAGCAAGTTTTGCGGCGAGTATCGTCACAAGTTTTGTTTTATTTCACAAGTAACATCGTCCCATAGTCCCATTGTCCCCTCGTCCCATCGTCACATTGTCGCCTATTTGCATATTCCGCGCGTGGGGCTGTCAAACAGATAAAGAGCCGAACAGCCAAACTGCCAAACAGACAAACAGCTTCCCAAACAAATAACAATTCTGCATGCTGCACGCACCGATACCCTGCTTGAGGTTATGTTCGGACTGAGGTTCGATAAGGACACTGACACATCTTCCTAGATCAGAATGAAACTCTTGGAATCAGAAACCAAATTATACTTTGTTGCAGTTAGCCAAGCTAATCCTGCCCAGAATTACACATATATACAGACACCGATGCCTATAGATATCTATACATATCGTATGTATGCATACCATGCGCCCATTGTATGATCTCTGATAATTAAAGCACATATACCCCACACTGCATGCCTGTGTACACAGGGTAGCTGAAGAAAGTTAAATGAAAAGAACAGAACAGGAAAAAGAAGAAACGCCATGAAAAACTGGTTCATTTCGCTCACGTTCTGTATACCCTGTACCCACAGAAATGGGTCAGCCGAGTATCATAAAGCTGTGCAAATAATGACAGTCAGGCAGGATGTCACCCATTCCGCTCGAGCTGAGTACACACTCAGCGCACTCTCGCGCACATGAGAGAGGGAGACAGAGAGAGAGACAGAGAGAGAGTCAACTTGTGAATGTCAAGGTTGTTCACTTTAAGAGCCCCGCGGAAATTTTGTTAGTTCTCACGCAATATTTGTTTAAGCACGGGAAAGTTCATTTCATCAACGAGGCTATTATTGTGTTAACACCTGGTACTATCCCAAGTTCACTTAATTGTATTATCTTTCATTGAGTTTCACTTCATTCCCTGTTCATCTTATTACTTTAGACTAGGAGCAAGGGAATATCCTATGCATAAATTGTATTTTATTCTATTACAATTAAATTCTTTCTATATCAGTTTATATTTGTCTACGTCTTTATCGTTTCGTTACATATTCTTTGCTATAGCATCCTCTTCATTCTAATTTAGTTCGAACCATCCCGTTTTATTCCTGAATATATTGTACATAACATTATAATTTTATTACATTCAACTCCCTTCTATGTCGTTCAAGTTTATCCATCTTTTATTATTCCATCCCTTTATCGTTTTATACCATATCACTATCTATAGCAAGCCCTTTCATCTTATTATCCTAAACTTTATTAATGTATTTTATTTCTTTGTATTTTCTTTCTATCTTCTAGCGTATCCTCCTCCTTATCATTAAATAACATATTGCTACCTACTATCGCTCTTCGACCTTTTATAGTTCATACCCTTTATCTCCTATATCTATATATGTATATCTATATATCTCCTTCATTGTAATCCCTTCTATTTCTGTCTATTATATTCATCTTCCCTCTTCCTTTTTAGTATTCTTACTTTTATCATATTATACCATATAGACTTTTCCTCACTTTCAAGTATGCTCGACCAGCGTATACCCAGTAAAGATTCTTTTCTTTTAGCTTTTCAGTTTTATTACGTGCACAAAAAAATGATCTAATCTCATCAAGTTCAAAATAAATTGGAGTTGATGCTTGATAAGTAATGTTATCGTTATCGTTTATCGTCCCAATCGGTTCGTATTGAAGCAGCGCTGGGCAACGTCGGGCAGCTCATAGCGACGGACACGTGGCGGCACTGGCAGATATTCCACTGCAAGATTAAGGTGGAAGAGGAGAGGAGTAAGGGGAACCAGTTGAAGGTGCTGCCTGTACTTACCTGTCAGCGGATGGTAGCCGTGTGCATCTGCGCGGAAGCAGCGCAGCTCGTACTCGACTCCCTTGCCGTGCCCCACCTGTCGGGGCTGGGCATAGAAACCCTCGACGACGCGACCCTGTTGGGTGAGGTAGCTGCGCTCCCAGCGACGGACACCATTGGGTAACGAATACCTGTGCCGGAGAGAGAGAGTAGGAGAGAGTGAACGGAATCGGATGTGTGGTCAACTCACCCGAAGACGTAACTGCCGTCCTCGTTGCGGTCCTGAAAGTTGTCACGATACGGATTGTACTCCGTCTCCGGCTGCGGCTGCGGCGTGGTTGTCGGCGGCGGTGGTGGCTCGGCTATGGGTTGCTGTTCGACATCGACGTCCGTTTCCGCATCGGCATCCGTCTCCGTTTCAGTGCTGCTGGACAGCTCTTCGCTGGACTCCTCATCGTCGCTGGCAAAGCGCTGTGCCGCCTCCACGCCCGAGTTGGGCGACACAATGCCGGGCTGACGGCGGATTAAGCCCGCAAAGGGAACCGCAGTCAGCGGCGCCACTGCGCTGCTAAGCTGTCGTCCCAGCAGCTGCCGCAGCTGCTCCTGTGTCCGCTGCATTGTGTCTGCATCGGCATCATCCTCGTCCGCAGCGTCGCTGTCGAAGCTCTCAAAGCTCTCGGCAAAGCGTAGACTAGGCGCCAGCAGTTGCCGCCTGGGCACTGGCAATCTCTGGCCACAGGTGCTGGCAATGCCGATAAGCAACAGCAGCAGAGGCAGCGACGCTTGGAATCCGAACATGGCTGTTGCTGGATTGGGGGAGCAGGAGTGGGACGTGGGGGGAGTGCTTGCTCGGGTATCGGGTCTGCTTGGGGTTGTCGTTGATGGTAGTCTAATCCTCGCGACTGCGGTCAGTGTTGAATGCGTTGCACATTGAGGCGCTGCAAGACTTTTATAGACAGAGATCGACTATCGAGTCGGGCAACAAATCAGGGCGAACATCGCGCATAAATCGCATTGTACAGAGGCGTCTAGTGTTGACAAGTGCTGCGACATCGCATTTGCATTCGCTGTCGCATTGACAGTCGCCCCCTTTCCCCTCACCCTACATCGATGATGCGCTGACAAATCGCCAAAGATTCGCGTGGAAGTTTAGCCAAAGCTGAGCTGAGAAATTATTGGACAGGTTGGGTTTTTGTTCTGAATCAAGAATCGAGAAATTAACATTCCCATGCGTTGAACTCATTTGGTTAATTGGGTCAGTCGATCGACCGGTTCTTGGGCTATTTTTAACACGCATTCAGAGGCGGTTCTTAACTCTTTAATTACCGCTATCACTTTAAAATGGACTATCATAATTGATTGATTGTGAGCGAGTAATAATTATATTCTTTTGTATATATTTAATTATCTCTATTCGAATATGAATATTGTGTGAGGTAGACAAAAAAAAAGAGAACTTGTTGCATACTTTTTAGCTTGCCTGGCAATTCAATAGCAAAGCTGCAGCCTGCAATATTTTAGCAATTAAAAGAAATATTCAAATTTATGAGAATTATCGTAAATCAATTTATATTTTATTTGTGTTTTTAAATTTTAGTTTTCCTTTGCTTATATTCTTGCAATGAATGCAATTCCAGAGCAGCTTTCGGGCTTAGCTAAGGGCCAAATCGGTTTTGCAAAAAGGTGCTGCATACTTTTAAGCTGGTGTTATTTTAATAAATAGTTAAAGCTGTGTGGCAACACTGCCATGCAATGGTAAATGAGGAAAGCAAAGTTAGTAAGAATATGCCAGTGATTGTCATATATTTATATATATATTGAACATATAACATATATATATGTTTATACTTTATGTATATATTTAAATAAAGCCGTGTTATCTCTTAAATCGCTTTAAAATGTCATATTTCTAATCTAATATTATGGCGGCAAAACATTTATGCTCCTCCTGATGAGCTGCTTTTTAATTCTTCTCTACCTCCCATGCATTTTCCATTAATTGCCGCTGCTTCTTCTGCTTCTTTCCGCTTTCTCGGCCAATTCGCAGCTCATTTGACGCGGCTGTAAATGAATATTCCGCTTGTGTCCCCATCTTCCCCACCACGCACCTGGTTTCCTTCGTGAAATCACATTAAAACGCGTTGGGTTGCGCTGCGTCGGTTTCTTCTCTAACTCCAACTTAATCTCAATTTTCATTTAAGCGTTTGCAATTATTAGAGTGCAACAGTGGCGGGGGCAGGGAGGCAACCCGTGGGTTGTGTGCTGCCACCCGTCAGCGATTTGTCATGCATCATTCATACGCTGCCGTGTTAATTATGCTGAAATGCGGTCTATTAAAGTTTCAGCAGCCACGGGTGGTGCTCGTGCCCGAGCTTCTCCTGCTCCTCATCCTTCTGCTGCTATCTTTGCTCTGCTGCTGTCCCGCTGTTCACCCCTGCTTAGGACGCTGGCCCCTCTTGGGCTGCTGCCTGAACCCATGGACAACCTCAGTGGTAAAACGTAATTAATGAAGGCGCACTTAAATCATTTTTGTGCGTGGGCGGTTCCCACTAACGTAAAACGCGACAAAAGCATCAACAGCAACAGCAACAATAGCAACAACAGCAACAACAACAATAGCAGCTGCAACAACAATAAAGGAAGCTAAAAAAAATTACAATTAGTTAACTAACAAGCGGGAATGAAAGCAACTGGCATAAAAAATAATATACACACATACACACACACACACACACACTCAAAGGAGCAGCTGCAGCATTGACGAATACTTAACTAGCGGAATACCCTGTAGAGGAAGGGAGCACTGACCTTCGGTTTGCTTTTACATTGGAGGATAAACAAGTTCAAATTCTTATTAGATACTTTAAATACCTTCTTATTATTAATTATTGATATTATATTATATTATTAATATTATATAATTATATATGTTATTACAAAAAACAAATAAATGTTCTAGTATTATATTATTATTTTATTATATTAGTAATTTATTATATTATTACATTATTATATTATTATTATATATGATTCCCATCGCAAGCTAGCTGCGCATACCCCTTGTTGCCATTGCAGGGTACAAAAGGGGACACAATCCTGGCTGGGCGCAGGCAGCGTAGACCGCGCGCGCTAAAACGTTTCAATTTTTCATAAATATTCAAAAAGGTAGCACAACAACAACAACAACAAGAGCACACCGACACAAGCAGAGCCACAACAACAGCTGCTGCTAGTCTTCATGTTGCTGTTGCTGTTGCTGCTGTTGTTGTTATTGTTATCGTTGCTGCTGTAGATGGTCCTCTTTCCCTCCACCCACCACGAGGACTCGCACTGATTTTGACGGCTTTGTGGAGTTTGGTCCGCTTACATGCGGCGGGATTTCTTATTCAGTTGAGCTCAGTTTGAGTTTCGTTATCGCCTTTGTAGGTGTTGTTCCCGCTAAGTCGAGCATAGCCTAAGCTGGCCCACAGCGGGCATGCTCGACTGGCTAATGCCCCCCCGCCCCAGTGTACTGGCAAGCCTGGAAAGCCCAGTACACCCTACAGTCATTCCCACCTTACGGGGTATCTGAAAGGAATGAAACTTTTTCGATTTAAGCAATTTGTGTATAAGTTTATATTATATATATACCTAGTCCGTCTGCATGCTGTATCTGCTAATGCCAGGGACGCGCTGCAATCTCCGTGAGGCTCTCCTGTGTCCAGGTTGCCAGCAACAAAAGAGAAACGGACAGAGGTGGCCAACGGGGGGCGAGGAGCCCAAAATTAATGCAAATTTATATCGCGGAAAACTTTTCAATTTGTTTTTTACTTTATTTTTTTATGTTTTGCTTTGCTTTTCGTTTCGTTTCGTTTCTTGCTTTCTTCCATTCGTCGCCGACGACAACAACCTGCAGCGCAACGTCAACGTCCCTTTTCGCCGGACACGCCTCCCTTCCGGCGACTGCCCCGTCTCCGCCCACGCCCTTGCTCCGAATGGCAACCGGTAAGCATTTTGTATTTCGCCTGCACAATTTGGCCATTTTTGTGCCATAATTAACGTGACGCCAGAGCCCGCGGCTGCCACAGTTTCCATCTGCCACAGTCGCGCACAGGGTCCGAGGCCGAGCAGGAGCCCAAGGACGTCGGCACTGAGACTGAGATGGAGACTGCGACTGAGCCTATGTCGAGCATACTATATAGCAGAGTGAGCTGTTTAGCGAGTCCCATTCTGTAAACAGAAATGTGAACGAAAACAAGTCGCACTGAGAGAAATGGTAGGGGTAGAAGTTGAATTGAATTGAAGAGAGAGAGAGAGAGAGACAGACTGAGTGAGAGGAGAAAGAAGGTGATAGAAAAGAATGGAGAGAGGGTAGGAAGGTGTAAGACAGAAATAAATATATATAGGGAGTTATAGAGAGACATTATCTATCAATTGATTGATTGGTAGATAGATTGGAAGATTGATTAATTGAAAGATTGAACGATTGATAGATAAATGAGTGATGGATTGCAAGATTGATTGATTGATAGAAAAATTGATTGATAGATTGATAGATATGTATATTGATAGATATCTTAATAGATAGATTGGTAGATAGATTGATTGATGGATTGATTGATAGATTGATAGATAGATTGATAGATATATTGATAGATAGATTGATAGATAGATTGATTGATGGATTGATAGATAGATTGAGAGATTGATAGATATAATGATAGATAGAATGATTGATAGTATGATAGATAGATTGATAGATAGATTGATAGATAGATTGATAGATAGATTGATAGAGAGATTGATAGATAGATTGATAGATAGTTTGATAGATAGATTGATAGATAGATTGATAGATTGATTGATTGATGGATTGATTGATAGATTGATTGATAGATTGATTGATGGATTGATTAATAGATTGATTGACAGATTGAAAGATTAATAGGTAGATTGATAGATAGAAAGAGAGATTAATAGATAGATAGATTGATAGAAAGATAGACTGATAGAATAATATATTGAAAGATCGATAGATGGTAGATAAATAGATAGACGAATAGATAGCGAGGTAAAACGATAGGAGAGCGTAAGAAAGAAGAAGATAGACGGCAAGAACGTGATAGTGTATACAAGTAGATTGAAAATAAAATTGCTAGTGACATTTACAGAAAGAAAGAGAGAGACAAAGAAAGTGAAATGCAATAGATAGATATAGCAACGATAGAGAAGGATAAGCTGAGGTTGAATTACATCGTACATCGTGTTCTTCCTCTCTCACTCTGCCGTTTTGCATAAACATGACCAAATCCGTATTTTGTGTAGGGTACGGTATGTAGGTCCGTTTAGCCGAGAGCTTTAGCCAGAGCCTAGGGCCAAAGCCGGCGGCAGAGCCGGAGCTGAAGCCAAATGCCGCAATCAAGTTATTATTAAGTTTTTCTATTTATCCAACATAATTCATAATTTGTTTACAAAGCGTATAATAATATTAACGTCTTGTCTTGCCACCGTTTCCAACTTTGTGCGCCGCTCCTTCTCCTTCTGCGTGTGCTTTCCTCCTTTACTGTATTCTTTGCGGTCCGCCATTCCCCGATTCCCTCCTCCTTCGTTGATTTGGCTGTCAGCACGGCCAGATAATCAGCTAGAAAGTCGAGACGTGGACTTGGTCTTCTGCTGGTGCTGGTGCTGGTGCTGCTGGCAGCCTCGTAATCCCATTAGAGCGGAACACTGCCCGCCAAGTCGGAACTGGAAGAGGGGAGCGGAGGGAGCGGCTTGGAACTTGTTCAACTGCCAGCCAGATAGGCGGCTCTCTTGTCTGCAATCGCATTAGCCCCAACTGCGAGAGCATTTAAAATTTCGCAGTTTTTTAGACGCTTTTGGTTTTGGTTTCATTCTTTTTCCTTCCCTTTTTTTTTGGTTTTGGTTTTTGGTCGCCTCAACTTCCGGCAGAGATACCCAAGCACAATGCCCGACAACGTTGCCAGCTAATTTTGCGATTGTCCCTTTTTGGTTGCTGTTGTTACTGTTGTTGCTGTTGTTGCTGTTGTTACTGTTGTTACTGTTGTTGTGCTCGGCCTTTTCCCTTTTTCACATTTCGCATTTCGCCACTTACGTTTGACACTTTGGCCAAAGTGCACACGGTTGAGTAGTTTGCGCGGGCGAGCTGAAAATCGTTTAAATATAAAATAAATAAAAAAAACATGAGAAATACCCGGGCGTGAAAGGAGGAACAACTCCGTACCCCGGCAAACGCGTTGTCTCCGCTGCCGTCTCCGGCGGGCTTATGCAAAAGGGAATTAAGTTAATTGAGTAGCGTGAGAAGTGACGGCAACGCAGCCAAGTAAACACGACACGGCAAGACAAGGCACAGCAAGGCACGGCAAGGCACGGCGTGAACTGAAACCGTAGCCGTAGACGGAGCTGGAGCTGGAGCCGGAGCCGTGCTATAATTGCGCATAAAAATGAAGCGATTTATATGCGCGTATTTTTAATGTTTCATAATTGGGTAAGCTCACTGGAATGCCGCACGGCATTCCGGGCACGGTTACGGTTATGGCCACAGTTAGGCGGAGTGGGGAATGGTTGTGGCAAGACACGGGGGGAAGAGGCGACCGCATGTAGGTAGATAAGTAGATAAGAATTACGACGAAGCAAAAGGTGAAGGCGAAGGCTTACAGCTTACGGGTTACGGGTTACGGCTACGGGTTACTGCTGGTCTACGGCCCAGGCTGAAGCAAAGTCGAAACAGTAAACTCAAGTAATAATTTTGTAATTATCAACTGTTTGTACACAGAAATTTATCAAGTTACTTTGTGCTCCAATTGGATAAGTCGGAGAAGAAAGCGGAGAGTGAATAACAAAGCAGAGTCAGGGAACGTTTCTGATTACCAGACTTGGAAGAGCAATAAGCAGTGCAGGGAAGCACAGGCAGCGATAACATTGACTTATCGATGGGGCTATTTATCGCGAAAGTCGATTAAAGGTGAGCAATGAGAATAAGTTTCAGTTGAAGTGAGCTAAGTAGTAAGTTAGGTGTTTATTAAATACATTTTATCTGCTAATCTATAATGATTTCGATAGTAAATCGATGGCTAAATATTTTTAATAAACTACTTTAACCATCGGTAATAATGTAACGCGTTCAGTTCCGCGAGAGCTTGTAAGGTTTTTTAAAATGCAGCTAGATATTCATAAAGAACATTTTAATTACTGAATCAATAGTAAGACAGGTCCACAAACTATCGATAATAATATTCAGGGTTGGATAATTAATAAAGAGAATGATTTATTAGCTCCCCGCGAATTAAATTAACCTATTCGCGAGTACCCCAACCCAATGCAGCCTCATTAGCCATGGAATTGTCGCAGCGATGCGATCTGAACTTTGCGCATTACACAACACTGAACACAGAACAGTTCTGCCAATTGACGAATCGATGCGAAGAGATTAAAATGTTTATTACCCAAAAGCGTAAACTTTTCAACCATCCTTTCTCCCCCTCTTCCCTTCTCTCCTTTCTCTCCACATCGCTGTTGTGCCGAACAATCGAGCAATCGACCAGGCGCGCAGGCAGGCAGGCAAGCACTGATAATTATCGTTGCAAGTAATATGCGATAAATAATAAACAGTAATTCGGTTATTAATGCGGCATTTAAGCGGAGGATTGACTGTAGTTCGCGCACAGTTTGCCCCGAATTCGGTTCAGTTCAGCTCAGTTCAGTTGAATTCAGTTCGGTTGGATTGGGCGGGGTTTGGGTTTGGTCTGCTGCTCCATGGCGCATTCATTTCCCATGGCGAACAAGTAGAATTCATTATCCCTCAACAAAGGGCAGGGGAGAGTTGCCAGACAGTTGGAGTGAGCTGGAGGGAGCTGGAGTCGAAGGCGCGGACTCATCATTAAAATTGAAAAATGCCACTTTAATGAATTTATTTGCGACACTTTACGCAGAAGTGAAAGCAAACAGAGAAAAATGATGTTCATTAACATAAAAATTGCGCTTTTCGCTTTTTGCTGTTTGCCGTTTATTCAGCGTGGCATGCCCCTGTACCCCCAACCCCGTCCATCTGTCCCTTCGCTCTTGTCTATTGACATTGCCGACGCGAGCTCGGTCATTGGCTTGTTCAGCCTTCTCTCTCGCTTGGCGATTGTCATTAACATTACCAATTTGACTTCTTGCCGTTCTACCTCCCCTGCCATTTCCACCTCCCCCTTTCCTCCTCTTCCAACCCCTCCTCATTCCCATGCCACTGGCTTAAGTCGCCGTTTCACAGCTGGCCTCAAGTTGATGAGTCAATATGTCAGCAGCTCGACAAGTCACGTAGCCGCCCCATGGGCCCAGACGAGTCTTTAAGTGCCCGAAGAGCTCAACCTGTTTTCACTGCACAGGAAGGAAGCAATGAGAAAGAGAGCGAGAGAGAGAGAGGGAGAGTATTAGCCAAATTGCCTGTAAAAAACTATGAATATTTAACAGAATTATAATAGATTTCAAACTGATTATCAACGACGTTCAGCGCATTTAGAGTTGAAGTAAGACAGCCCGAAATGAGTTTAACAACTGTCCTTTAGAGTGAATAAGGTGTACGAGAAATTGAGCAATATATAAAGGTAATGTATGTGGATAATAAAAACAATGTAATTTGATATAAAGAACAGGCCTTTGGTGTGTTTTTTGATTTCTGCATTGCTTCATTTGTTCAATTGTACCTTGCTTGCACATCTCTGATATGTGAATACAGTATTAAATAATATAACTAACTGATAAAACGATTATATTATTATAAAAGTTGTTTAATTTGAAGATATTTAAGTTGAGCAGCAACCTATAAGTTGAATTTTAGTTAGTCGATAGTAAGTTATCTCCAGATATGGCAAAAACTATCGATAATAATTTGCAGACTACGATAATAGGTTCAGTGAATGACCTATAAGGTTCCTTTAGTTGTATCTGTTGATAATAAACTGGATTTGTTTATTTATAATATAATACTTTATTTAACTAATGAGCTTGTGCTGCGTGCACTTCCTTTCTTCTTTACATTTTTTGAGCAAGTGGACAATTGACTTCATTATGTTAATCAACACTACATTATGCTTTTACAGAACAGCTGATTTACTCTTATGCTAATTAACATTACAGATCAAGACACACACATTTATTCCAACAGTATCAACCTATTTTCGATGTAGAACTTTGTGAATTACACAACACTGTACACTAAGTTCTGGTAACATTGTTATTATTATTCACTATTCTGCTTCATTCTCAGTTAGAAGCAAAAGTTTTCTTAGAAAATAAATCTCATTTAAAGCAATCGTAAACTCGTGTTGTTTTTAATTGTGAAATCACGTTCACGTTCTGTGCGAGAACTCAATGCACTCGACTACTTCAGTGCCCTCGCTGCGCCTTGCCTCGCCTCGCCTCGATTCGAGTTGGACTTGGACTTGGACTCGACAGTTGCGTCACATTGTCTCGAGTTCAGCTTCTGTTTGATTCGCTCGATTCCGACCTAATTGTTCTGCTGGCTTCCGTTTCTGCAGCGTGTGCTGTGGAAACACATTGTTAGCCTGCGGGCTAATGGGGCATTTTACTGTTATTCTCGGCACATCCCTCTCTCTCAGTTTCTCTTTGCTCTTTATGTTTTGACTTTTAGTGGTAAGTAGAAGAAGAGCCAAGAACAATTGAACGATTGAGAGAGCGGACAATTGACCGCTTGAGCTTAGTGAAGTAAATTGAACAAGTGTCTTCCTCGTTCCATCTGTCCTTGTGTCCATCTCTTCCTCCTCCCTCTCCTCCTTCTCCTGCTGGTGCTAGCCACAGCTGTTTGCCGACTGAAATAATCGTCGAGGCTTGAGCTGGCACTGGAAAGTGAGTCTAATCAAGAAGACACAATGCAAATCTGTGATGAAGCCTCCAGCTGAGTTTGTCACTTGGGCACTGCTATTACATTTGGTCAACAGAGAGGGGGAAAGGGTAGGAGAGATGTGTGAGAGAGAGAGAGAGAGACAGATGACTAAGCAAAGTTGCTGCTGACGCCTCTTGTTGCTGTTTGTTTTCGGGGCTAATTCGATTGTTTAAGCACAAGTAATGAAGTACAGTGGGCAGTGCCAGGCATTTGTGGTTGACTTGCACACACACACACACACACACACACATATTCACATTCTCATTCACACACACACGTCTCTCATTGCTTGGCGCTGCAAGTCACGTGTAACGGTGGCCCAACCGGATGTGCCTTTTGTGGTTAATTTGCGCCAGTCGAGTCTAAAGTCAACACTACTGCCGCTGCAGCAACATCAACGGCATCAACAGGCACTCGTCGTCTAACCATGTTTGCCACACTGGGCCAGACGAACAATGCCAGAGTGCCACATACCCCTTGCAGTCCCCGCAGTCTAACCCAGTTAGAGGCCTATGTCGGAGCCCTTTGTCTGCTGTGGCTTTTTTAATGCGCTCTTCCTTTTGCACATGCTGCATGCCACATGCCACTTGCCACTTGCCACATGCCACCTACCAGCATTGGCACATGCCAATTTGCGTGGCACATCATTTCGGTACATATTAATTGCAATTTGCCATGCCGAAAATGAATACACTGTCTGCCCCCGCCTTCCTCTCCCTCTCGTTCTCCACCTCCTCCACACCTAGGCAGCCCAAACCGGGACAATGCAAATAATGGCACGCCAAATTGGCCAGAGCCGCGCAAGCCGGACAAGTCTTCTGCATTATTGGCCAGCGATATATGCGCGTAGTGCGTGTGTTTGCAAAATTTCAAATTTGGAAACAAAGAAGGCAATCGAAAGGTTGCAAAGGTGCTCCCTACGTGCTCAGAGAGGGAGAGAGAGCACTGATAATGATCAGCTATTGTCTGTCATGCACGGTAAACAAGCACAAACCTGATTAAGCACGCAAAAACATGTTGTTACTGTCACTGTTGTGCTTCAATCTAACAGGGTGTTTCGTGTGATGATTCAAAAGATATGCGAGTTATGGGAGAAGACCTAAGCAGTTCAGTAATAGACCTAAGCAAGTTATTAGTAATGAGAGAGAGAGAGATAGAGAGAGAGAGAGAGAGAGAGAGAGAAAGAGAAGGGAAAGAGAAACAACGAGTCAACAATGATGAGTAAAGTTGGAAGTTCATCTTAGACTCCCATCCCAATGCCAGAAATCACTTTTTCAATGAGCTTCTTTCCCTTGTTGATTAAGGTTTCATAAATGAAACTTTCACTTGTTATAGTCTATATCATTTATGGGTATCAACTTGATAAATACTTGAAATTTAAGTAACGAACTGAAGGAAGCATTTCTTACCCAATAAAATTAATGAGACTAAGTCCTGCTTAACACCTTTCTCTCTTTTTGTTCGTTTGCTAAGATGCAATGAAGAGTTACTTGGCTCATCTTCTATTATAGCTCAACTCTGCTTTCAACTCAACTCTGCAGTACCCCAATAAAGCCTTGCAACATCTGCAATATCTCAATAATTGTAAATACACATATGATTTCCATAGTAAAGTCAAGTCTCTCTCTACTGAGCACCTTCTCTTCCTCTTTTTCTTCCACACGAACTCCGCCCAAATTCGTATCAGAAGTCGCTGATGATGAGCTTGATACCCGCTGCGACAAACCTTGTGGCTCATTGTCACTCTTCCCCCTCCCCACACCATCTCCATCCCCATCGCAATCCCTTTCCGTTCCACACCGTCAGCTTCCTTCGGTTGTAATTGGATTTGTCTGCGCACATGGGGGCCACATTACGCAAGTATTGTGCACGATGCACACGGCAGACATCAAGTTTGGCAGTGTGTCAATGCCAATGACTTCTTGGCCAACTAAGCCGACCCCTGATCCACGACCTACGACCCTCACGGCCGCAGTCCCGCAACCTCTTAACCCAAATGTGAGTCAAGTAAGTCGTCGTCTGTGGCAACGACGAATTGTTCAAAACTTTATTGACAAGTGTCACGTGTACGCACAGCGCCTTTTATTAGGCTCTGTTGACAGGTTAGACAGAGTAGGCGCAGCCAGAGGAAGTGGGGAGAGGGGAGAAGGGGAGCTGTGTGTGGTGGCAGGTGAAGTTAACTGGGCGCTGCGTGCCTCTGCACACTAATTGATCTCAACGCACGGATTAGGAGTGCCCGTAAATTGATAGCCTTGACGCAAAAGTTTCATGTCAAAGTGAGCAAACTCTGCCGGCAACTGCAGCGCACACACACACACACACACACACACACACACACGAGCACATTGTGCCAAAAGTTGTCGGGAACAACAAGTTTGTTGTGGTACTTGAAATAGTCAAATCTGCAAGAGGAAGAAGTAGACGAAGGCAAAGGAAGTCGAAGCGGATGAGGCAGGATGAGAGAAGACAGCGAGGCGAGAGAGGAGGGGGGGTAGTGCCAGAGGCAGAGGCAGAGGCAGTAGCAGAGGCAGAGCCTCGTTGCCTTGCAAGTTTGGCGCGTGGAGACAACGATTTCCACTTTTGATTATCTACGGCTTCAGGTCAGCAATTACCAAACGAGGCGAGGCAAGGCAAGGCGGCAACAACACAGCATGCAGCAACAACAGCAACAGCAGCAACAACAACAAGAACAACAGTTGAAAGTAACAAGAAACCGCAACAGCAACACAAAACAACAAGTCAAACACTTCTGCAGCAAAGCAAAAGCAGACGCAGTCGCAGAGTAGAAGAGAGGGCAGGTGGGGGCAGAAGTCCGTCTGGGGATCAGACAAATGACTTAATTACTTTTCAAGTCTGTTAATTAGTGCGCCGCAGCAGCAGCAGAGGAGCAAGGGAGTGCGGAAGGGAGGTAGAAGGAAGGCAAATGGCGTTGGTGACCGTGTTGCAGTCTTGGTTAACACAGACAAAACTAAACATGGTCAACTGGCAACAACTAAACAACAGACAGTGCGAGAGACAGACAGACAGAAGGATGGACACAGAGACAGACAGACAGTTAAAGACAGACAGAGAGACTGAAACAGAGACATACAGACAATTAAAGAGAGAGAGAGATTGAGACAGATAGGGAGACATACAGAGAGACAGACAGAGCGACAGACAGAGCGACAGACAGAGAGACAGACAGGACTGCCAGGCAGGCTAGCACTGTCACCAAGAATGGAAGGGAGCACTCAAGTGCTCTGAACTGAGGGGCTGAGCTGGGCAACCTCAAAGTTGAGCATAAATTACGAGCAATGGAAGCCGAAATGACCCCAAAATCGACCTCAACTCGTGGTGACCCTTCTGCGTCGCTCTGCATAATGATGTCTCAAGGTTTTCCACAGAGAGAAGCAGCAAGTTCAGCTCGCACTGTTCACTCTCTTGTACCCGTGGTGCCCTCCACTCTCCACTCTCATTTGTAATCATCATCTCTTCTTTTTTTTTATTTTTTTTTTTATTTTTTAGTCTCTGTCTGTTTTTTGGCTGTTACTCATTTCCCGGACATACGTTGGTCGTCGCTGTTATGTGCAGCGCTTGCGTTCACGCAGACGACTCTGCAACAGCGAGGCAGCTGTGGGGGCTGCTTTGTTGGTTGAAGGTGTCGCCTGCTCACGAGAACTCTTTGGCTCCTTCCTCAGTGGCAGTTCGGCAGTCTTGGGCTCCCTTTTGCCCGATCTAGATCCTCGATCCACGTTGCTGGCGGGCAAACTACAAGGCAGTGCCCTCGGTTTCTTCTGCGGCACCATCTTGCCGTTTGCCGCAACAGCGGCGTCGACGTCGGCCACGGACCTGTTCACCTTACCAATCTGCACTGTTGCTGCTGGCCCCCGTCGCGATGTGCTGCCTCCTGGCTTACGTTGTTGTCCATACGATGAATTTAGCTTCTGTTCGCTCTGTGAAGGCTCTGAGAGGCCATCCGGCTCCATGTGATTCTCCTGCGATTCGCTGGACCACAGATGGAGACTGATGCAGCGACCCTTGTACCATGTAAGCATCGGAACCTTTGACTGAAGTTCGAGCATCTTGAAGAGCTGCCCCTTTATCGCCGTCGGCATGTAGGCATCCTCCAGTTCGATGTAGCTCGAGCAATAAATAATCGAAAGCGTATCGGGGCCGAGACAGTGCTTCAGCAGCGCCGTCTCGTTGTTAACCAGATTCGATGCACCCAGATGCCACTGCGTGTCCACAGTGTAGCAATGCACAATGTACTTGTCCACGCAACGCGAGGCCGTCGCCGTGGGCGTGATCACCAGCAGGGCATTATCTGTGATGTCGATGTCGAAGAGCTTACGCAGGATCAGTTGCCCACTCGGCCGATAGATGCCATCGTGCGTGATGTGAGGCCAGACGAAGCGCTTCGACACCTCCAGGGGGAACACGCTGACCACTTTGGTCACATAGCGGCCGGCAAAGTTATCGATACCGCTAATGGAGTCTTGTGGCGACTGCGACTTTGCGTTATTGTTCTTGTTGTTGTTGTTGTCGATGGGGCCCGATTCAGTATAGATCACGTCGAGGAATTCCTCAAGCTCTTCGCGCTTATGCTCTCCACTCACTGACATATTGCTGCCACGTGGCATCAGGTGATCGTAATCAAAGGACATTACGCTTTCTAATTTCAAATATCCAGAAGGCCGAAACCAAAATATAACCACAAGTAGAAAGAGTTGTGGCTTTGACGAACAGAATTTAGGTAAAGAAGTAAAATCAATGAAAGGCAATTTTAAAACAGAGCCATGCCTAAAAATAATGAGTAAGCCGATTAACAGTTACACTAAAGTCGCAGGCTACTTGATTGCATCCTAACCTGGGCGTCGATTTAGCAATGCTTATGTTTGTATAAACTCGTCGCTCTCAACAACTAAACGAGTAAGAGACACCCTGTTTGACCTGAAGGTTATTGTATAGTGAAGATAAAGTGAACTTTCAAAACGGGAATTCCTTTCCCTTTGGAGTCGATTTAGCAATGATAATGTTTGTATAAGCTCGTCTGATTAAATTTGATGCATTCAGTTGTGCTTGACTCTTTCTCTCCTTTCTCTGTGTTTCAGGCAGTTATTAACAGATTATTATGAAATTACAGACTGATATGTAATTTGACAGAATTCCTTTTTGGAATCATGTATGCAAATCAAGGGGGAAAATCACAGCGAGATTCATTGCGTACCAATGCGTCGCATGCGTCGATAGTTAATGCAACTTGAATTGCATTTGTATGCAAATGAATATGAATCCAACGACCGATAAGCCCAAGTGATTTTATACGAATAACTCATGAATGCAATTTTGAACTGTTTGCAATACTTTCTGCTGATTAAATGCAATGCTTATTTGTGCATTTATTTGTCCGACGATGAATCGCATCGCTGCCTCATTGGTCTGCGATTTGTTCAGTTTATGTGCAGTTAACTCGCAAACTCGTCTCGCTGCGCTGTCAGTTTGCATCGTTTGGGGGACTTATCGATTCCACAGTCCCGGAAGCAAATCGAATCGCACGCTGCGATTCGCAAGTGTTTCCATCCATCAGTTTCTCAGGGCTGTCAGCACCTTAGCTACATCTTGGGAAAGTACCCTGTATTCCTGTATTCCCTGAAAGGGGTTGTACGTTATGAAAACAATACAAACAATCGATACTATAGAGTTGAGTGGTACTTAAAACTAATCTTAAACTTTTACTGCAAAAGCTGGATTGCAAATGCAATTAATGATATCGATTTAAAACTATTGAGGTTTAAGTTTCTACTCTATATATATATATATTTTTCTTATTTACAGTCGACTGTTTTAATTCATATTTAATTTTAATATAAAATAATGTAATACTAATTTTTATATCTAATTTTTTTATATTTTTCTTATCTACAGTCGACTGTTCTGTTGTTGACTTTAAATAAATAAATAAATAAATAATTTTCTATAAGTAAAAGCAAAGCTACTATCGATTAATGACCACTCAATGTAATCGGTAGTCTTCTAATTTGAAACTATCAATTATTTATGTAAGTGACTCAAGTGTCTATCGTATACCAAAAGTTTAAACAAAGCTACTATCGATTAAAGTCCACTCCATTTTATCGATAGTGTGCTCAATACAAATACGTAATATAATGTAGTTTAATAAAATAAACTATTCATTTCTGTGCACTGTTCTAGCTGTCAGGTACATCTTCCTTCTACTCGATATCCTCCAGTCGTATACACTCATTCTCTGCACGCTTGGCACTTGCTCTGTGTCCATTATGTCTGTCTGTTTCTTTTTGTCAGTTTGCGTCTTGTTTGTTCTTCTTCCTTTGATTGACTCAGTTCGCCCCCGAACTTGTCTTGTGCTGTGTGCCGTGTGGGCGTGGCATGCCATTGCGTGTTTTATGATACAATTAAGCTCCTGCACTGCCAACTGACGCTAGATTAATTGCACGCCCAGCCAAATTACTCATACGTCCCGCTGCCTTGCTGCCAAACGAAAAGGGGTTGAGGTCAAGACTAAGAATGAATAGTGGCAAGCTTGGCGTGGCAGGGAAGAGAGGGGAGTAAAGGGAAAGGGAGCTCTCATTGATACGCCGAGTGAAGTGCTTTATGCCGCGCTGCTTGCGTCCATTTACAGTTACGACCAGGTGGCACAACGGAAGCGCACGCTCGTAAATTACTCGAATAATGAAAATTACAATACGAGTATTTACTCTTTGTTGCTCGCCTTGCTTGCGTTGTCTGTTGTTGTTGTCTCTGTTGTTGTTCTGCTTGTTGTTGTTGTTGTTGTTGCTCTTGTTGCTGGCCAGTGTTTTCATTTGCATGTCGTTGCGCAGCTCGAAAGCGAATTCCTCCGTTAAAACTCCTAACGCTCGCCTAGCCCCAATAAGTATGCTATGAAAATGAAGCAAATGAAGCCACGCTTCGCCTTCTTGTGGGCAAGTTGGCGATTCTGCAGTCGAGAACGCGCATCGCATGCCAATCGGCACACACACACGCACACACATAAATAATGAGTTTCATTATGTGCGGCGCGTCTTTTGCGATTTAATTAAGGGCGCTACTAGAGTGCAGTCAGAGGCGTGACTGCGGGGGGTGGGGGGGGAAGGGGGTTTGGTCTGCCACGAAATATTGCCCAGCTTTACCTACACCATTTCGTTGTCGTTTTTCCGTTTTCTGTTTTCATTTTCGTTTCGGTTTCGGTTTCTGTGTTTTCCTTTTTTTTGTCGTTGTCGTTTGCTGCCGCACTGCGACCGAACATCATCGATGAATTGTCGCCGAGGCATTTTGTAGACTGCTGTCGTGCACGTAATTTCCGTTTCCGTTTGAGCGAACGGCAGCCGGTGACACGCGACAGCTGTTTGCACATACTTCACACACACACACGCACACACTCGCACATTATGGGGGGCCACCTACATGTGTGCATGTGTGCGCGTGTGTGTGCGTGAGTGGCCCGTGCCATTGACTCGCAATCGGAGCGTGAAGGCCGTAACAAGACTGATTATATTGAGTCGAAGATTCAATATTTAAAATTGCACACGCCTACCTCACAATTTTGTGGCTGGCTGAGCCGAGCAGAAATAATAAATAAATACATATTTGCACACACGCACACACAATCCTACTAACACACACACACACACACACATACACGCACACACAGGCAGAATGTTTGCGTGCGTAGTGTGGGATGCACATAAAAATGACTAAATCACGCGTGACTGAACGAGACAACCCACGGCAGCCCGGGCAGGGGCAGGGGCAGGGGCAGGGCAAAGGGAGAGCGCTTGTGTAAGCTAGGTGCGGCAGGTGTGCTTGCCCGGTGGAAGGGGTAGCATTCACAGATGATTGAGAGGCAAACTGAGTGATGTTTTCCTTTCCCCCAACGCAAATAACGTGCGAATCAATCGAATAATTGAAAGTGAAAGCTGATCGAAACAGATTGAATGCACAGAGTAGACAGTGGAGAGTAGATTGTGGAAAGTGGAGATTAAAGAGTAGATAGTAGAGCATAAAAAGTAGAGAGTATAGAGTTAAAAGTAGACGAGTAGATGAGTAGATGACTAGACGAATATAGGGTAGACGAGTAAAGAGTAGACGAGTAGACAAGTAGACGATTAGACAAGTAGACGATTAGACGAGTAGACGAGTAGACGAATATGGTAGACAAGAGGAGTGGACGAGTAGACAAGTGGACGAGTAGATGATAAGAGAGTTGACGAGTAGACGAGTAAAGAGTAGACGAGTAGACAAGAGGAGTGGACGAGTAGATGATAAGAGAGTTGACGAGTAGATGAGTAAAGAGTAGAGAGTAGATAAGTAGACGTTTTGACGAGTAGACGAGTAGACAAGAGGAGTGGACGAGTAGACAAGTGGACGAGTAGATGATAAGAGAGTTGACGAGTAGAGTAAAGAGTAGATGAGTAAAGAGTAGACGAGTAGAGAGTAGACGAGTAGACGAGTAGATGAGTAGACGAATAGACAAGAGGAGTGGACGAGTAGACAAGTGGACGAGTAGTTGATAAGAGAGTTGACGAGTAGATGAGTAGACAAGTAGACGATTAGACGAGTAGATGATAAGAGAGTTGAGGAGCAGACGAGTACAGATTAGACGAGTAAAGAGTAGATGAGTAGACAAGTAGACATGTAGAAAGTAGAGAGTAGACGAGTGGACGAGTACACAAGTATACGAGTAGATGATAAGAGAGTTGACGAGTAGACGAGTAAAGAGTAGTCGAGTAGACAAGTAGACGAGCAGACAGTGTAGAAAGTAGAGAGTAGACGAGTATACGAGTAGAAGAGTAGACGAGTAGATAAGAAGTGGAGTATAGAGTAGAGAGTAGATAAGTAGAGAGAAGGCGAGTAGAGAGTAGACGAGTAGAAGTAGTATAAGTAATAGAAGCATTAGAAATAGTAGAAGTAGTAGAAATAGAAGGGAAGCTGGTTATATAAAATTAACTTTAATTGAACTGTCAATACTCTGTGTACGAGACTTGGGCATGACATTAAAACCAAGTTAGGGGAAGGGGGAAAGTTCTTAAACCGCAGCTTAGTAGTTTCATCATCTTTGACACATTCCATCATCACAATCAGCGACAACAACAGCAGCAACAGCAGCAACAGCAACAGCAATTGCCATTTAATCACTTCAAACTGAGTTTTTGGCATTCCGGAGAATTTAATTACCCGGCCGCAGAGCCGCCGCAAACACGCGCGCAGCTCCCACCCAAGGAGGCAACCGTGAGCCGTGTAGGAGTCGGGAGTCTGGAGTCGGGTGAAGGAGGAGTCTGGGCTGAGGTCTGGGCTCTGGGGTCTGCAGAGCGAGAAGCTGAAGCAGAAACCTGAAGCGTGCTTGCTCGCTCCGACCTGATCCCGAGCTCCGAGCGGGGGCTTAGCACGCCACTCCGGCGCAGCGAAGCCAAAAGGCATCACAATGTGTGCAAGTTGTAGTTGTTGTTGTTGCTGCTGCCGGTGTGTGATTACGTAATTACGCGTGTTGTGATGTGCGATGTGTGTGTGGTGTGTGTGTGGTGTGTGTGTGCACAACGTTGTCCTTGTCGCCTTAGTCATCTCCGTAGTTGTTGTTGCTGCTCTAAATGTTGCTGTTATTTGCACGTCATGCTGCCTTATTCCCCTCCCCTCCCCTCTCCTTCTCTACTGGAAAATTAAAGAAACGCCAAATGGGCTTAACATCTTAAGGCAGCTCATTCCGCCTGTGTGCGTGTGAGTGTGCGTGTGTGCGTGTGTGCGTCTTTTAAGCCTGGCAAAATTATGACTGCGGTTTTCGTGTGCCCGCCACCTGCGACTGACTGTTGATTGTCTGCACTTGAATGTTGTTTCTCTCCTGTTGTTGTTGTTGTTGTTGTTATTGCTGCCTTTCCCCATTGTTGGCGCTGCCTTTGTAATTGTTTATTTGCATATTCGGCTGTGGCTGCTGCAGATTAGCGTGAAGATTTAATGAAATTACATTTCGAGCGGGACGAGAAAAGCGTGAAATGCGAGAAAAATGAAACAACGACAACGGCACAACAAGAAGAAGAGAAAGAAGGAGATGAAGGGGAAAACTTGTAGCCACAACGTAGAAATAATTTAGTGCAATTACGGGTAAAACAGCGTGAAAGAAAGAGAGAGTGAGAGTGTGAAAAAGAAACTGCCACTGCGAACTGTTTGCTAAAAGTTTAAATGACGCCACAGGCTGTGCAGCGGCGGCAGCAATGAACGACGTAGCGCATACTCTGTAATCGGAGCAATTTGTTTAAGGAGGAATAACCAAACGGAAGTCGAGAAGACCATAAAATGTTGCCATGAAAGGTGAAATAATGATAAATGAAATGGTGATGAAATGATGAAAAGAGAACGAGATGAAAAGAGAATGTTAGTTAGCCACAACAAAAGGATCTTAGCATCTAGACTGACTTTGCAAATCAGCCAACTATATAGTAGGTGTCTTCAGCCTTTCCCTCTACAGTTGTCGTATCGTATATATAATGATCTACAGGGAAAGTCAAAGTGTGTAGGCGGAAGAACCTTTTCAGGCAAAAGAACCGATTTGCAGAATGAAGAACCTTTTTCCCAATGATACCTTGCAAGTTCCTCTTATAATAAGAAGGTGCTATGGCAGCTTCATGAGAGAGGATCTTAAGTGAGAGTTTAATTGCCATACTTATACTGGATCTGTTCTTGAATCTACTCTCCTTACTTCCAGACAAAAGAAAATATTTCCCAATAATGTGATGGAAGTTTCTGTCACTATGAAAAACTTTTGAACGAACTTCATGAACAATTTTATTGCTTACCACACACAAGAAGAGGATAAGTGGAAATTGAATTTGGGTCTCTTCAGTTTGCTGATCTGTAATGATCTACAGGGAGTATCAAATATTGGAGAGATATACTCAAATTCCAAGATATACCTAATGTATTCCTTACCTTCAAGTATATTCAACCTTATGCTGGGCATCTACAGCCCTATACCAGAGAGTAGCAGAGCAAGCCTGTTCCCCAATTGCTGCTGCCTGCATGCCTGCTTGGCTAACCGTGTAAGGGGTGTACAAAGAGGTACCGAGCGTGTAATAAACCTTTCTGGTAAGTGGAAACCGTTGAGACGCTTCTCACTTATCGCACAGCCAAGGTGAGGCAAGGCACAGCAAAGCGACGCCATATCCGTTTGGTAATCGAAATACGCAAACGGACTGAGGAACCAGAAATGAGAGTACACACGCACACACACAGGGAAAGGGGGAGGGGGAGGGGTAGGGGTAGGCGGGAGAGTGAAGCATATGCATATGCATACAGATGTGAATTATCATACAGGGTTGTATGTTCTCTTCTTGTACCCCCGGATTTGTATAGCAGGTGCTTCATTTGCATTCAAGGAAATGGAACTGCTCCAGGTCTTAGTTCCTCTCTCTCTCTCTCTCTCTCTGTTTGGGCTCTGTTTGGTATTCGTTGTTGTTGTCGTGTTCGTTTTGGTTATCGTTTTGGATTGTGGTTTCAGATTTGCTTTTTCCGCTTGTCTCTCTTGCGCATTTGGCGAGGCATGCAACGAACGCACAGTGCAACATGCAGTTGCCTCCAATCTAACAAATATTTGAGGATTTTTATGTTCCTGGTCGCAGGTTCCTGCCATATTCCGCATCGAACAGAAGTCTGTGATGCTGCTGCGTGCTGTGTATTGTATGGGGACGCCGCTGCAATTGCAAAAACAGTTCCGAAACGATGGCATTACCACAAAATGAACATGCACAATTCAATTTCTTTGCACGACTGAGCCCTAAAAAGGCTGCTTGTAGTTGATAACAGACATGGAGTCCCCCTCTGCCTCCCTCTCAGCAAAGTAGCAACTAAGCTGGGACTTTAGCTTGTCAATGGTAAAGGGAATTGATTCAGCTTTAATCTTTCTCCTCTCCTCTCCTCTCCTCTCCTCTCCGTCTCTGCCTGCTGCTTTCTCTCTCAATTATATTCCATATTTAAGCTGACAGCTTGAAGTGCCTGCAGTGTCAACAAGAGTGTCGATCATTAAAGCAGGCAGCACTGCAGCGTGTCTCTAAGCCGATCACAGTGCCGACAGCAATAAATTGTGCAACAAAATGCAAAGCAAGTCGAAATCAAGTGCAGCAACGTGGCGTATACGCAACACAAACATAATGGGTGAAGACACAACTTTGGGGAGTGACAAGTCGTGTACAAACAGGGAGAATGAAGAAGGTATATAAGGGGAGGGGAGGTAAAGGGTAGAGGAGAGGGAAAGGAGGAGGGAGGAGGGGCGTACAACGCACTTTCCTTTAAGGTGAGCTCAGCTAGAAACGCTTTAGCGGTTACTCCAATTAGCATTCAGGACGCGAGGCAGCGTTTCTGGCCAAGCATAATTGGCCATTGTCGGTGTCATTGTCATTATCGTGGCCATCATTATTGGCGAAGGGGCTGCCTGTCTGTCAGTGGCAGTGCCTCGCCGCCCCCGCGGGGCCCGAACTTGGTGCTGTGGCGCAGAATGTCATGCATATTTCATCAACTGTCGCGCTGGCAACAACAATAAGCGTTATAATAATGACTCGAGTAGCAGCAGCAGCACGGCAATAACAATGACAACGGCAACAACAATCGCGAGCTACAATGACAGCGTTAAACACCAAATAAAACAAAGAGGTATTTAAAAATTAAATTAAAGTTAAAAGCTCAACAAATAATGAAATGCGCAAGAATTGCTCTGCACGAGGTAAGCGAGCGTGTGCAAGTGTGTGTGTGTGTGTGTGCGAGTGTATGAGTGTGTGTGTGCGATGCGATAGCAGCAGCAGCAGCAACAACAAAACGAAAGCAACATAAAAATCGCGGTGACAATTCAATTAAAATATTTTTACATACAATTTCACCGGCTGCCAAAAGCCGCTCGAGCAGCCGCAAATTGAAAAACCCCCAGCCCAAAATTTGCATTGCCTCTCGCACTTCCCACCTCACCCTCCACTCACTCCATTCCCTTCTCCACCGTCCATTGTGCCAGTTGGCAGTTGGCAGTTGGCAAAAGGTGTGTTCCGGGCATGTAGTTTGTGAATGCCACAAACCGCAGGCGTTCGTGTGTATAAGCACGATTAAGTGACGATTCAATTAATGTGTGTACGCTGTACATAAAGTACACACACACACACACATGCATAAGTCGCATGCATCTATGTGTGCAACACACACACACACATGCAGCTTTATCTGTGCCGAAGTCAATGAAGTCCCGTTGAAAGTGTCATAAATATAAAGTAGATCGACAAGTAATCGATAGTTTCGATAACTTCTGGTAACTCTTAATCGTTTATCGTTTTAAAATAACTGTCTCTCTGTCGTCTGTCTGTATGAACGTAGTAAACTCACCTTACAGCTAGAGATACCACATTTCACACGAATGTTAGTGTATTTCATGTGCACAGATTGTAAGATTGTTAACAATTTTAGATTTGAATATGACTTTGGCTGCTCTTGCACTGCAAAGTTTTGAAGCCTTCACTCTCTACTTTTGCATTTACGTAGCTGTCCTTGATAGTAATCTATCCACTAAATTTCAACTCGATCGGACTATATGAACTGAAGTTATCTAAGACACTGTGACAACTCCAACAGAAACGGAGCACTAGCCCGACTGTACGTATGTATAAGAATGAGATAGCCATACAAGGCAATTAAATATGTTAAGTGTACTCAAATGTACTCTGATAACTTAAATTAATTCATAGAGAATGTAAAAATGCATTGCATATTTTGCGGAGTAAAGTATTTTCTGTTCTCCCTTCTGGAATTTATGAGCGAAATCTAAAAATTGATGTTGAGCTTATTTCGGTTTATTTCGGTTTATTTCCTAAGCCTGAAACACACACACACAAATGGAACATACGCACCCTAAACTCACACATACACACACACTCAAATGAGCTTATTGGTCGGAAAAGTGTTTTATTTGCCTTGCCCAACTGACGAAATGCGAAAAGAATCGATTGAGAAAACAGTTTAAACGGCTAAACTGGCCAAGTACGCCGAGTATGCCGGGTACGTTGGGTACCACGAAGGTACCTTGCTCGGGCTTTAAATCGTTTGTACATTTTTAGACAACTTTTTTAGTGTGGCTGCCGGTGTTGTTGCTGCCGTCGTTGCTGCATGTTGATGTTGCTGATGTTGTTACCGCCTTTAACAATGTTAAGCATTGGCCCGAAATGCCGCCATCCTTTAGCCTTGGGTCTCGTTAGCTCTTTTCTTTTTTCGTTGTATACCGATTGTTCGATAAAAGGGAAGCATTTCCAACTACGCATATATCTGGCAAAGTATAAATATATATTCTTGTTCAGTATCAGTAACAGAGTCGATAGTTCACGTACGTAAAATCTTTTACATAATCATTTAGTTAATATCTTAAGTGTTTTGCATGTCTTACATTTGCACCTTATCTATAACAAGTTGACCTCTCTTTTATTTTTATTTTTGCTTATTGAACTATTTTTTATTTATTGATTGATTTTGTTTTACTGAAAACAGATGACTTACATTTTTTTTTTTTTTTAAATTATTATATTTATTAAGTGAAGAATCTATACATTATAATATCGTATCTTAACATCACAGGGTGGGGAGTATTCTTAAGAATTACCAAACACTATCTTTTGATATAGTGAAGTAGGAACAATTGTCTTGCCGTTTGAAGAACCATGTCCCATGTCAAACGCCTCAAACGACTGAACTACAGGTGTCGGCGATGACTTAAATTCATTTAAATTTTACATAAATTACACAAATTTAATATTAAAAATAATTTGAGAAAAGGAAATTTAGGTAAAAAAGACCAAATATAATTTTATATTTATTTAAACCTAATCTGGGATAATAAAGAAGCACACTATCCAAAAGTATACAGCAACAGTTTACGGTCAATATTGGTTTACGTTAGACTTTGGCCACGCCCTCTTCACATCTGCAAGTCGACAAAAATCTAATTGACAGCATTAAGGCAAAGCAACAATGTTCACTCTTGATGTGTACAAAGATTTCATATAATAGACATACAAAATATAAAATATATAATTATAATAATGTAATAATAATAATATAATAATGAAATTTAGAAATTATTTATGAACCAATATTAGTAGGATAAACACATATGGCTTTCGTTACAGAGTATGCAACAGTCGCACACGCTCTACTTTAACTTCTTCTCGCTTGTTTTCTGGACCTTTTTGTCTCTGGCTTGGAGCGCGCGGCAAGCGTGGCTACAATTTTGTTATATAAATAATAACAATAAAATGTACGTGCGTATTTTTGCGAAAATCCCACAAATTGTCCACACACCATCCGTGCTCTGCCGTGTGGCCTGCCGCCCCTCCCCCTGCCGCCTTTTTACATTCCCCTGCCATCATGCAACTGCCTTAGTCGCCGTCGTGGCATTGTCAGCTGGCAATGATTGTGCTACAACAACAACAGTAACCGAGTAGGTGTGTCAGAATGTGTAGGTGTGTGTGTCAGTATGTGGGGGAATTTGTAGGTGTGTGTGTGTCGGTGTGTACAACAACAATTTGCGGTTTCTGACAGTTCGTCAGACATTGTTGACAAACTGTTCGCTTCATGTTCGTTGCTATTTTGCTGTTGCTGTTGTTGTTGTTGGCCGCTCAACTTGTCTGCGCTTGGACCGTTAGTTACATATTTGAATATGAGTTGTGCCATTCTAACAACGGTTACAGCAACAACAACAGCAGCAACAACACAACGTGCAACAATAACATGAACAATAACATCAACTGGCGACAGGTGAGATTTACTTTTATAGACTTGTAACTTGCACACTTATGCAGAGAGAGAGTGTGGGAGAGTGAGGGAGCGTGTATGAGAATGAGTGAGAGTGAGTGAGAGAGGAACACACACAGTGCTATAGCTACACAGACAGCACCATGCATGGATAAGTAAAAGAGTTTAGCTGATGCCAATTGACAAAGTCAACAATTAACAAATTGCGTTACTCTTGTCTTTGCCCTATGCCACGTGCCCACCTAGTCAGAAGTAAATGTTATCCTTTATCTCTTTCGGTAACTTGTATAAATCTAAGAGCAATTTGGTAGTCATTGCTAACATCAATTTATTCTTAAGAAAAACTTTCTCTTACAAAGAAAATAATCTAATAAAGTATAAAAAAAATGTGACTGACATTTTAATTTATAAGTAGCAATACTTGCAGTGTTAGAGATTCTCATTAATAAAAATTAATGATATAATAAAAAAATTTCACATTTGTTGTCTCTCTCTTTCTTTCTCTCTCTCTCACTCTTCGCTGTTTCTAAAGATTTCTGACAATGTTTATCAAGTCCGTTTGCACATCAAAATCTCAGCTATTGTAAAAGCTAGAAACACCAAATTTGGCATAAAGATTCTTGTATTTTCTGAACAGATCAAGTTTATTTCACATAGTGGGTGCCACGCCTACTTCCTTCACAAACCAATAACTCAATGTTTCAATTTGATTATCAAGTGATGTATATAAGATAAGACTTATTGACTTTAATATATTCTAAGCTTACTAAGGTATCTACCTCTTCTGCAAATTTCATTAAGTTCGAACAATAAGCAAGGAAGTGCAGAAAGTTCCAAGCAGCGCACTGCAGGGTTGCCTACCCCTTCTGGTATGCAGCAGTTTTCTTGTGTGGCGCCCCTGCACTTGTGTGTTACCATGAAAAAGCAATAACCGGCAAGAGACTTTATCTTTGAGTATTCTTAGTGTATTGTTGTTTATTATGCTTATTCAAAAGGCAAAAGGCAAGGGGTGTTTTTACTTTTAGCTTTCTTACAATTTATTTTATTTTAGTTTCATATTATATTACAAGAATGCCCTTATACCAGAATTCGTTATCAGAGCTATATGTATAACATATATAGGAACGATCGCCTGAAATGAAGGTTTTTGTATGTATACCTATCCTGTTTTAGTAGTTAATGGTGATCTTAATAAGCTCTTTAAATATCTTGAGACATACGAGTACCATATCAATACAGCTATGATTTATAGCCTGCAGGAGTAATGCCTCGATATTAATGCATATCAAACTGGCTGGCATGCCGTATATTGTTAGACAAATGATGTTGGGATCTGCTCTGAGTTTGTGTGTGTGTATGTGTGTGTGCCTGTATTTATTTCCGCTTGTCTGTGAACACGCTCGTACGACATGTGCAGTGTTTATTTCAGGCAGTCAAAGCCTTCAGTTGGCAAGCGAAATCTCTTTGTGAGTCTCAATTTGCTGCGAGCGCAGGCCAATTGCTGGAGGGGCCACCTGATGCGGCAGCGTTTACCTCTGCTCTCTCTACACCCCTCTCTTTACTCTTCTCCTCCCTCTCTGCACTCCAGTCTTTTCACTTCTTTTTGATTATCACTTTTGCCTTTTTGTTTGCATGTTTTGTTTATTGTTTTTTCTCGTTCAGCCTTTCATTAGCTGCAGCTCATTCAACTAGTAGTTTTGCCTTTGCTTTCCCCCTCTCATTGCCCCGCTGTCTATTTCCCTCTCTATCTCCATGGCTCTCTCTTCCTATCTCTATCTCCCTCCCTTCTCAAGCTCAACACTGTGCGACGTGTTGCATATTTCACACTTTGGTGTTATGAATTTTTTAATTGCATATTTTTTGGCGCTGCAACGAAAATTTCGAATTCTCTCTTAGCTTGACTACGTGTGTGTGTGCCTGTGTATACGTGTGTGTGCAAGTACGTGTTTGGGTGTGTGTGTGGCTTGTATTCTGTGGTATGCTTAGAGCTTTTAACAGTTTTGAGCTCCGCGAGTCTCGCCTCACTTTAGATCAGAGTGGAAAGGGGTCGAGGGTGTATGCAGCTCGTATAATGACGCTGTGTAGGCAGGGGGAGTGCAGAGTGGGTAGGGGAGGGGAGGCTAGGGGTATGCAGGGGGCGCGTGGCAAACTAAATAATAAACAATGTGTCTCGCCGCACGAGTACTTGATTATTTTAGTTGCGGTCGTTGTCATTGTTGTTTTAATTGCCGCTAGCCATGTTTTGTGGCTTTGCCACCCACTCCCGGCCAGCCTGCCCCCCCCCCTCTCCCTTTCACTATCTCTACATAACACCCGCCCCTCCCACATTCCTGCTGCCCCGTGGTGTCGCTTCAATTATGCATTTGTGCTCACCTGCAAAGCGATTTGGCAGTAACTTTTGATGGCATTTACGGGTGCAGTTCCAAATGGATTGCATATCACGCCGGACAGGGAAATACCCTCTCAATGGGGTGGGGTGGGGCAGGATGAGTGGAGGAGGAAGAAGGAAAGGCGGGGGGGGGGGGTACGCATGGAAAATGATGGGCAAATTATTTATGGACATTTGATTGAAGGCTTCCCGTTGCACATCAGCTGCGATTATGGTTGGCTTTGTGATGCCGCAGAAGCAGGACGAGGCAAGAGGGAGGGGAAGGGGATGAAGGAAAAGAGAAGTGGTGCTGTACAGAGAGTGGACACAGTGTGCCCACCTACAATTGGCAAATTCCACGCAAATTGGTATTAAATTTCATGCGAGAACTTGTCTCGCTCTTAGTGCTTACAGAGTGGATTCTTCTCTTGCCACAAATTTGTTGCAGTTGCAGTTGCAGACAGACGAAACAGAAACGAAGCCCAAGTGAGCATAACTCTCCTGGGCCTCTTTGTTCTTTGTCTGCTGTGGTGTACTCTGGATATTCGGACTATTGTAGTAATTAATCGACAGCAGAGACGCCTTGTCGTGGCTCTGTCGGAGAATCCTTTTATGCTGCCTCCGATTGAATAGATAAATGGATTACACAATGGCCATGTGTGCATGTGTGTGCATGTGTGTGCGTGTGTGTGCGTGTGTGTGTCTTGAGCAGACAAAGAACGCACTATTACTTGCATGTCTAACTCGGGGCCGACAGGTGCGAGCAGAGAACTCCGCCGGCAGCACGACAAGTATCTGATGGATTAATTAATAATTTTAAGCGAGAGTTAGAGAGAGAGAGGGAGCTTCGTTGTCTCTCTTACTTACTCCCTCAACCTCTATATTAATCTGTCTATTTAATGAGGCTGTTATCTAATATGCTTCAGTGCGCTAAGCATTACGATTATTATTATAATCAACACCCTGTTGTTGTTCTTGTTGCTGCTGCTGCTGCTGTTGTTGATGTTGTTAATGTTGTTGTTGCTGTTCATGTTGCTGATGTTGTTGATGTTGTTGATGTTGTTAATGTTGTTGTTGCTGTTTATGTTGCTGGCATTATTCGACCCGAATTGTTACTAATCAGTGCGATAGACAGCACAGACATTCTACACACGACGTGGATGACAAATGAGACAAGCCCAGCGCAGTCACATCGAGAGAATTGAGAACAGGAGCAGGAAGAGGATAAGGAGAAGGGGGAGGAGGAAGAGCAGAGAAAGGAGAAGGGGCAGGAACAGGAGAAGGAGTAGGGATAAGAAGAGGGACAGGAGAGATAGAAGTAAGTCAAGGAGAAGAAGTGGTAGAGGGAGAGAAATAGGAGAAGGCAGGTAGAAGAGTGAAGAGGAGTTGGTAAAGTGATAGACAGAAGGACTAGGACAGAGTGAAGAGCAGGAAGGGGAGATGAAACCCAAGGAAGATGAGAAGAGAGAGAAAGGCGAGTGAGGAAGCAGAGCAGGAAACAATGAAGAAGAAGACGCATAAGCAGGAGACGCAGAAGACATGAAAGGAGCAGCAGGATCAGGAAAACAGGAGCAGAAGTAACAGGAAAAGGGAGAGAAGAGGCAGAAGAGGAAGCAGGGGGAGCAGATGCAGCAACAGGGGAAGGAACAGGGGAAGATGTAGATAACATAGCATGTAAGGTAAACACATATTGTATTAACATAACTATCGTATAGAATAGCAGCGGTTTGATATCGATCTATTGTAAATTAAATTAAGTAACGATGTATAATATAATATCGATATATCCAATGCGATGTGCGATAAATAAAAGAGAGAGTAAGAAGTTTGATCTCGAAGAGACAAAAGAACAAAAAATAAAGATTAATATATATTGCCTATTATAATAAATAAGAATAAATAAAGATATTATTGCCTACTACAAACAGGAGCTGAACAAGTTCAGTAGCAGATGCAGGATCAGGAGCAGGTAAGCGAACATGGAAGGGCACTGGAGCAGGACTAGGTGGAGTAGTAGGAGCAAGAAGAACAGGAGAAGGAGTAGGGGTAGGAGCAGGTGCAGGACAGTGGGGCAGGACAGTGGGCAACCAGAATCTTGGGCAACAGCATCAGCAAGCTAGCTTCAGTGACACCTCAAAGACAGAAAAAGAAAGAGAGAGAGAGAGAGAGAGAGTTGCTGTGGTGCCAGCAGCAGTTGCAGTTGTTGCGGTGCATGTCTGTTGTTGTTGTTGCTGTGTTGCTGTTGCTGTTCCAGTGGCTGTTGGCGTTGTCAGAAATGCAATCGAGACATTGCTTGCGGGTAAAGTAAAAGCATTCCCATATTCCATATACCCTGCACAGTTGCCTGATCAGATGGGGTAGTGTGGTTTCTCGCATGGAGTGAAGCGTGTGCAAGCCAGCCAAGTGGAAGATACCCTGTAATCTTATCACTGGCAAGCTAACTTACATTGCTGCTGCCTTACAGGGTATTTGACAGTCGGTTACTGAGCCTCTTTGGCTGCCAGTTTACTTGCGCGCTTTTCTCTTTTCTTCTTTGATTCTTCTTCTTTTTCTGCCACACACAATGCGGCTTTGCTTCTGCTGTTGCATGCCTCGTGTGCAGTGCAGGGGCAGGGGGAGGGTGCGTGCAGTGGCAGCCCGACAGAGCAAATTAATTGATTGCTTTTCCATGTTGTACCCTCTTCACAGGCATCGATGGCAGCAAAGGCAGCGCAGGCAGTGCTTGCATGTGACGCACGCAGCACGCACGCACGCACGCGCGCGCAGCGAGGCGCATCAAGGCGATTTTTCAATATTATATACACACATCAGTTCAGCAGCTCAGCAGCTTACCGGCTTAGGCGGACAGGTGCAGAGCAGGCAAATGAGCAGTAAAAGATAACCCTAAGATACCCTGTAAAGTCAACTTGAATGCAACAGAGCAATGTCAAGGGTAGGACGAGGCAGAGGGAAGCAGAGGCAGGCAGAGGGAGGCAGAGGGAGGCAGAGGCAGGCAGAGGGAGGCAGAGGGAGGCAGAGGCAGGCAAAAGGAGGCAGAGGGAGGCAGAGGGAGGCAGAGGCAGGCAGAGGGAGGCAGAGGAATGCATCTCCTACCACACAAAGCATTACCATTCCTGATGAGCGTCCACAGTCGAGACAATATGTGTCCGATCTCAGATATTGTAAGAGCTAAGGCTATCAAATTGATTAAACAAATTTCTTAGTACTGCCTGCAGGTCAAGTTTATAATAGAATCGGGCTACGCTTGCTTCTTTCCCTATAAATGAAAAGAAAGAATGTTTGTTTTTGGTGTGCACAATAATTATCGTCGTGCAAATGCTTTCTGCGAATTTGGCTGCAAACGAATAACAAACAGAGAAGTTATTCAAGTAACAACTTAGTGAGTGTGCAGATTTCAAAGGCGACGCCTGCAAGTATGCAATAGAAATGACGCTTATTTATTATCTATTCTTTTTATTTTATTTTCATTAGGAATCATTCTTTAACCCTATTTAGGTTTATTTATGTAAATATTATTTATGTACATATTTTTATACCCTTCGACCATTGAAAATGGTCAAAAAAGGGTATACTAACTTTGTGCAAATGTATGTAACAGGCAGAAGGAGGCGTGGGAGACCCCATGAAGTATATGTATTCTTGCTCAGGATCACAAGCCGAGTCGATTGAGCCATGTCTGTCTGTCTGTCCGTCTGTCTGGCTGTCTGTCTGTCTGTGTGAACGCACAGATCTCAGCTATTATCAAAGCTAGAGTTACCAAATTTGGTAGGAAGACTCTTGTGCACTATAAGCTGATCAAGTTTATTTCAAATGTTAGGTGCCACGCCCACCGCCCCCGTAAATCAAAAATGTAATTTTTGAACTTAAATTTTAAGCGCTGTATAAAAGATACAACTTTTTGATTTTAACATATACTAAGCTGAATTTTAACATACGAGTATACTAAGAAAGGCGGGCGAGCGCGATGCGCGAGCGCCATCTGTCGGGAATAATTTCAAAGCATGTGCATATGTATGTACATATATGCCTACATATGTACATAGGAACATAGGTCGAAGGGTATCCCACTGTCGCGTGTCGCGCGACTGTTGCTTTCCTTACTGGTTTATTTTATTTTCATTAGGAATCATTCTTTCACCCTATTTAGGTTTATTTATGTAAATATTATTTATGTACATATTATTTAGAAATAAGATTTACACTATAGTATAAGTTATTAAATTTAGTAACAGTAAGCTATAAATAAAAAAAAAGAAATTAGGTTTAGAATTCAGTTTTTAAATATATAATCTAATGTGTTGCTCTAGTTGTTAGTTCTCCAAGTTAAATATAGAAACATAGTTACATATTTAAAAAATATAACAGTCGAACTGACACGATTGCAATTGTCTTTATAGGTCAGTTATAGCCAGGACACGAACTGACCTATGTGGAATTGTCCATTGTTGTCTCGTTTTGCCCCACTGTGCAATATACTCACTACTGATGCGCTCAAAACGCTGCGATCCGTGGAACGTCTTTCAACATTCCGCAACAAAGGCCGCACCCCGATCCCTCCCTCACTCCATCTCCCTTCCTCTGTCTGCCTCCCTTTCGCAACAACTTCCTTGACTAGAAGACAGCGGAAGTGGTACGCACGCCGAACGGAAATGAGCAAAAAGGCTGCTCCAACTTGACTCACTCAGGCACTCTCGCCTGCCTGCCCCGCTCTCTGCTTGCTCTCTCACTCACTCACTCTCTCTCTCTCTCTCTCTCTCACTCAATCACGCTCTCTCTTGCCTGCAAAATATGGGGAAATATATCGCTTGAGCTGAAAATAGCAAAGAACTCACTCAACTTGGCAGCGCGTGCATCGCACTTCGTGTGCCTCGTTCGCCTCGTGCTCGTGTTCGTGCTCGTGCTCGTGCTTGTGCTCGTGCTGGTGATGCTGCACTCGTGTTGCTGCTCGGCTCGCTGAGTCATTGTGTCAACGCAGGCACATTCGAGTCTGCTGCTGCTGCTGCTGCTTCAGTCTCAGTCAGCGTCGAGTGTGCCACGTGCACGGACACGGCACGCAGCAGCGCAACTAATACGTAACGCAACGCAACGTAACGTAACGCAAGAAGACGCGACTCGCGATTTGCATTTGGATTTGACGTGAACACGAGCGTCGCGTGTGTGCGAGTGAAGCAAAACAAAACAGTTTGCAAAAATTAAACAAACAAAAAAAAAGAAAACAATTTGAAAAATACCAAAAAAAATACTTCTATATTTTTTGTATTCCTTTTTTTTTGTGTTGTTTGTCTGCAAGTGAAAGAGAAGTGAGTAAAAGCCAATTGGCGATTGCCGATTGGCGATTTGTAGCCGGCTTCGGGAGCGCGCCAAAAAATGTAAATCGAATATCAAGTAGCGCACATGTTGGCCACGTCAGAAATAACAACAACAACAACAACAACTGGGACAGCAGCAGCATCAGCATCAGCATCAGAGACAACAGGCAATTACATTTCGCAATTAGGCAAAGACAAACGAGCGCACAGTGGGCAGCATTAGCATGAGTACAGTGGGCAGTAAGTGGAGGCCAAGGCGAGACTGCCTTCTTTGTGGCTGTGCTCTTTAGCGAGTGTGCACAGCAGAGCAGTTTGGGAGAGAGAGAGGGGGAGAGAAGGGCAATGTGAGATAAAGAGGGAGTGAGAGATATAGGGAGAGAATGAAAGACAAGGCAAGTGAACTGTGTTAGTTTACAAATTATTACAACCAATTGACATAAGCACGCTTCACTGTATACACACACTCCTCACACACACACACCCAGTGCACACACACACACATTCGTCTATAAGTTGAGCCACTTAGCGAATTGGCAGACATATTTTTAGCTATAGCCAAAAGCCCAAAGTAAAAGCACACGCAGCAGCAGCAGCACTGTGAGTGTGTTTGTTGTTGTTGTTGTTGCTGTTGTTGCTGTGTTGTTGTCGTGTGAGCAGCAGAAGATGTTGTCGCCCGCTCTGCCCACTGTCGCCCAGCGTCGCGCATAAAAATTCATTAATAAAAACAACAACAGCAGCAAAAATTAAACAGATGCCATCAACTGCCACTGCCACTGCTGCTGCTGCTTCCTCTTGCCAACAATTCCCTTGTACCCCTACCTCCAGCCTCCCCCTCTCTCCACTCTGCTCCACCGCCACCTTTAGCTGCTCTTCCTGTGTTGACTTCCCCAGTCAGCTCAGCTGAGCTCACACAAATTATTACATATGCGTCTGTATTATTATTATAACATATTTATATTGTTGTTGTAATTGTTGTTGCTGTTGCTGTTGTTGCCGTTTCTGGGCGCAGCAAATCATTCGCATAGTTAGAGCAGCAGCAACAACAACGAACCAAGAAACAATAACAACAAATTGATAGCGGCAACTTTGACGAAGGTTTCCACGTTTCACAGTTTCCTCCTGCCTTTGCCACGCCCCCTTTCTCCTTTCTCCCCTTTTTGCCAGGCTCTGCCTCTGTGCCACGCATCTCTTTTCTTTGGCTTTTTCTTTGGCTTTTCTTTGGCTTTTTCTTTGGCCTTTTCATTTCCATCGCATTTGCTCTGCTCTTCGACCAAAGTTTGCATTATGAGCGTGTACAATTTTTGTCTTGTGTCTTGTCTCTCCTTCCGTCCGTCCGCCTGTCTGTCTGTCCGTCCGCCCGTCTGCCCGTCGGTCTGTCGGTCGCTCTGCCTGCCGAATGTAGCTCAAGGCTGACACGCACTGTGCTCCCTCCTCGCCTTCCTCCTCTCCCTTCTCTACGTCGTCGTCGTCGCGTCTTCGCTAGTTTTGAATTTTCTTCGCTACAGCACACAGAAAAGGGTTACATAGGGTATGCCCAACTATGCAGACACCTCTTAAATGACCTTGAATTAATTTGCAGCTTGAAATTAATTCAATTTTCTGTATAAAGAATAAATCGATATTTCATATGCATAATTTGATTATTTATATATTGCATACCATATCTACAGTAGTAATTTATTTAATTAGTTTATAGTCGGACTAAGGTCAGTCGACTGTTTAAAAGTAAAAAAAAACAATTAAAAGTTATAAATTATAATAATAATAGTTATAATTAATAATGCTATATCTACAGTACATCTACCTTCCATATCTTAAATGGTTCATGGCTTATTCAACTCGATGAATGTGTTTTCTAGGGTATGCATTCATTCAATTGAGTACTCCTTAGTTGATTTAGTGATTTGGTATTAAACTTATTCGATATTTCAGTCAGAACAGCTAAAGGTTTACCATTTATTGTACCTTTCTATATCTATTTATTTAGGTATACAAACTATGCCCAGTTAGAGCAACTTTACTGCATAAGATTTGGTTTCCAATTAGTAATTATATGTAAAACTATAGTCGATTCTACTTGGCAAACGAATGTCTGTTTAAACAAGTACACAATTTATACGTATTTCGTAGGAGTCCCGTATGATCAGTATCCCATTTGTTAACTGCTTATTTAAATAGGTTTACAGTTTATACCAATTTATACCAATTTAGTAGAAATTTCGTATTTTCATAATTTACATTATCAACTAAAGTTTTTGTATGCCACAACTATTTATATTTATTAGAATGGTATAAAATTGAACTGTTTTGTATGCCATTTGGCAGGGTTACTTATACCTAATTATACCTTTTTATAAAACATAAAATTGATATCAGTTTGTATCATTTATTTATTATTTCATTTGTCAACTTTACTTGACATTTCACAGGCCAATTTATACCTATTTATACCTATTAAAAAGGTATAAAATTTATACCAGTTTCGTAGAGTATCGTATCTTCATTATTGCTTTTGGCAACTCCACTGTTTGCAATTTTCCCGGCCTAGTTATACCTATTTGAAAGGTATAATAATATTATATACCTATTTCGTAGAGTATTGTATATTTTCCTTAAAAACACACCTAACAGTGGGACATTCTTCATGCAGCATTCCAGTTGGGAGAGCAACCAGTTGACCAAGTCTCTCTCTCGTCCACATTCCTCAAAAATGCAGTTTAATTAAAGAGGAGAAGCAGAGAAAGGCTGAGGAAGGAGAAGATGACGAAACTGAAGGAGAGAATTCTGTTAAAAACGACAGCAAGAGTCGAGCGCACACGGCAGTACAATACCCTGCGATCTATTTTTTATGGTGTCTCTAGCTCTTGAAATAGCTGAGATCTGTGTTCTGGTCATTCCGACAGACAGACGGACATGGCTCAATAGACTCGGCTAATGATGCTGAGCTGTCACGCCTCCATTTGCCTGTTACATAAATATGCACACAGTGAGTATACCCTGTTTTGACCATTTTAAATAGTCGAAGGGTATAAACAAAATGACGAGTGAGTGGATCAGCTTTGGGTGTATCTGCATCGCAAATTATGCACTGCAAATTGAATGATTGAATTGAATGTTCATGGAAGTGAAACAAATAAGTTTGACAGACCAAAATATTGCTATATGGCGATGCCCAAGTGAATAATCGAGTCCATTCGAAGAGTCCGAAGTTGTCTATGCCAACCTGTGTGCGTGCCCAGCGAGCATCGAGTGTAACTCTGAATCGTTGTATTTCTCTTGTATATTTGTTGGTCAGTCCGTATCCACATATGTATCTGTATCTGCAACTGTCTGCATCTGTATCTGCAGCTGCACTTTTGAAAACATTCAACGGCCACTGGAGTTATTCACGGTTCGGAAAACTGCCGAATAACGTTGGTAATTTCTATTCACTCTGACTGAAAATGGTCAGCATGTACTCGTAATTATCGTCTGAATGTTGCAGCTACTTGGCCAGATTCCGCCAAGGGGTGAACCAATAAAACTTTTCGAATCGCTCGAGTTTTCTATTTGCTTTTCAAAAAAACCAAACAAACTCCAAAGTTGAAATTCGAAATCGAATATTTGCAACAGTTTTTTGTCCCCAATTTTTTATTCTTGTTGGGTAGTTCAAACTTAGCTAAAGACTGAAAATGATGACTTTGCTTATTGCCTCAGAAAAAACTTTGTTGGGATCATAAAATATCCGTGGCTTAACTTGGGAACAGTGTGGCACAACTACTTATAGAGAATATGGCACAGTTTCAGACTCTGCTCAAGGTAAAAACTTGCGAAATATTCACGGGAAAGTGGAGCGCCGTATTAAAGTTTCTCTGGATAATGGGCTATATAGGTATATAGTTCTAGGTTCTGTGGTCATATTGCAGACACTACACTCCCCCCCCCCACTGCCACCTCTTGCCCCGTTGGGAATCCCTTCTGCCTTTGTGGCCCAATTTTGCAGTTTGCCACCGAAACGAAAAGCAGTGCAAAGTGGCAAAGATAAAAATACTCACACACTGAGATCGCATCGTCTTTCTAGCTCTGCTAGGTACGCATCTGTCTCTCTATCTCTTTCTATCTCTCTATGTGTGTGTGTGTGTGTACGAGTCCGATTGTGTGTGCGAGGCAGCAATTTAATTTCATTATTATGCAAAAGAAAAATAATATGAAAGAACCCAAAAAAAAAAAAACGTTGCTTGTTGGCTAAAAAGTGAAAGCTTTTGAATTTTTCTCTGTCGAATCTCTCGTCTATCTCTCGCTTTCTCTCTCTTTCTCTCCCGCTCTCTTTCTCCTGCTCTTTCTTCCTCTCTCCGTCACTCCGTGCGTCGCCTCTTGATGCGTTGATTTTTTCCTTTTTGCTTATGGAAATTAAATTTTGGTTTTCCATTTTCGTGCACACAGCAGCCGAATCGAGCATATATATATACACGCATATATATATATACTATATGTAGGTATATGTAGGAAGATGCCCCTATATCCACATATTTTTTCGAATATTTTTCCATTCTCTCATTTCTTACCGGTCAGCTGAAGTGGCGGCTGTTTTTTCTCTCGATTTTCCTCACTTTTTTTTATTTTTTTTTGCATCTTTCGATTCTTTTTTAATGAAAGCTCTTGGCGTGCCCCTGGCGATGCGAGCGATAATCACCGCAGCAGCAGAGGGAGCAAAGGGAGGGAGCAGAGGGAGGGAGGAAGGGCGGGGAGGCAGAGTACAACGTCCTTTGTGGCAGAAACTACTCCATTTCCATTGGCATGCTCAGCATAATCCCAGCCACTCCCCTTACAACTCTTCTCCCTCCTAGCACCTTCCTCCTCTCCCCTTCCTCTGCCATCGTCGCTGGTTTCATTTCGCAATTTGTTAAGTCGTCTGGCAAATTTATGACATTTATTGAAATCCTTTTTGTGTCTGCATTAAGTTGCATCACTTCTGTCCGTCTCTGCCTTTTTTTGTGTGTCTGTGAAGAGTTTTCGTGAAGCCGCAATTAGTTTTGCATACCACGGAAATTGCTGTGCAATTTGTACAATGCACAAAAGCCTCTCGGCCACAAAAAGTGCAAAAAAACAAATTCAAAAACAAAAGCCAAAAGCAACCGCAGCGCAAATGGAACCTGTTGCATTTCACACAGTCAAATGGCCAGAAATGGCCAGAACTGGCTGGAAATGCACTCGAGCTATGCAGAAATCTCGCCATTCAAATGCAGTCAGTTTCTGTGATCGACACACTTCATTAAAGTCCTTCAAATGGGGCGGGGCTGAGGCTACAGAAGAATAAAAAGGGAAATCTAGAAACACTTCATGTTTACCTTCTCTGCAAGTCAATCTAAATAGAGACAGAATATACTGCATGATATAGATAGTATCACATATTCGAAAGTATTATATGATTTACTATATTATACATATATATACTATATATGTATTTATATGATACTATGATCTGCACTATTATTAGGGAATCAATTCTGCTCTTGCACTGATAAGCTGAATATTCTGCTTTGCCTATGACATCATCTGCATTGTCAGCATGTGTTATCTTGGTTAACCTTTTCCTTCTTTAAACATTGCCAACATCATAACAATTTGGAATGTTTCCAATTCTATTACTAAATATGAACGAAATCGTTTGCTTATCTCAAGTAGAAAACACAAGAAAAGAAAAGTACATTGGAGTTGAAGAAAGCTAACGATTTACTTTTGACATCATAAATATATAATATTTTTGCTGCTGTATAATTATGCTATATATATAGTAATATAGTATAGTATTCATACTACATAGTATAGTAAACTTTTTAAATAAGTTTGTCAAAAACAAAGCAAAGGGAACTGTCAACAAGCCTCGATAGTCTAAGGCGCTCTTTCAATATCTCCATAAATATCTCTATATTTAATCAGTTCAGTTAGGGGGGTCCACGAATACGTCTTTCTTTTTCACAAAGAGAGTTCAATTCATATCGAACGTTTGCCACATTTAAGTATTGTTTCGTGGCAACAGTTGAAATCATTTCATGTCTGCTTTCAACTCTTTGTCTTTGTCCCAGAGAGAGGCAGCTTATAATCTGAATTGATCGAGTCAACAAATTAAAATAAGCGATAGTAGTTGCCGATAGTTTTGCAATTGTATCTAACATACTATACAACATCATTTCATCGGCTTTAACCCACTTCCGCTCTGAACTTGTAATTAAGACTTTGTCATCAAAGAATTTGCCATATTGTGTTGCCTAAACAGACTCGACTCAACAAAGCAGGTGGAGGAGGAGAAGGAGGAGGAGGAGAAGGAGGAATGCCACCAAGAATGGAGAACGGAATGTTTTGTTATTTCGCTGTTCGTTGTTCACTGCTCTCTCCCTCCCTCGCTCTCTCTCTCTCTCGCTCTGCTTGGCCCTGGCGCTGGCGTTGTTTGCGCAGCTCGTGTCATGTTTGCCTGGCCGAATATTACGCATACGCCGCGTGGACGCGTCCCCTGGGTTAACTGCAGGCGATTCGCCAGCTAAATTAGCCAAATATAAACACAAATCAATTACTGAGCGAGTCTGTGCGAGACTGTGCGAGTGTGTGTGTGCAGAGAATAATGTTTGGCTACATGTAGACAAATATTCATGCACAGTTTGTGTATCTAGTCTAGGTAAGATTAAAGTGGCCGTTGTCGTTGTCGTTGTCGACGCTGTCGCTGTCGCTGTCGCCAGCTCTGTCGTTGTCGCTGTCGCCGTCGGCGTCCTCGGCAACCTTCGTCTGCTGTGGCAGCAGAAAACTAAAAGTATTTGGTTCAAGTGCCAAATGAAATATTGACTAGGCAACGCTGCCGCTGTGAGAGACGCAGCGACGCGACGCGACGCTTCAACAACTTTCAGCATATGCTGTGCGTGTGTGTGTGTGTGTGCGTGTGCGTGTCTGCGGCGTGTGTTTGGCGAGGCACGCCACGACAAACACACACACAACGAGCGCCTTCCAGGCTGCCTTGCACACGAATATCTCTATAGATAACTGAATATGGCCCCAGTATGTGTCGGTATTTATATATATAAAACTATCATATTGTTGCTCTAAAATAATAATAATAATAACATGGCAAATATTTCTCATATAGCGCACGCTTCGACGCCCCCCCCACCTATATTCCTCCCTCCCTTCGCCACGGCCTGTGGATGTCTCTGCTCTTGGCGACAACTATACAAAAAACAGGCATCCCAACGTGCACCTCACTCTTTTGCACTCTTTCTCTTGCGCGCTCTCCCTCTCTTGCCATCACTCTCTTCCCTTCTCCCCCTCTCTCTCTGTCTGTCTCTCCCTCTGTCTCTCCCTCTCTCTCTGCGACGGCCTCGGCGTCTGCTTTTCTTCTAATAATAAATTGCTAAAGAATTTATGTACTCGTGTATTTGGCGTTGTCCGCTGCATCAACAACAACAACAACAACAGCAAACTTGTCTCGCCAGCCAATGTTGTTGTTGCTTTATATGATTTTTATTTATTACGCTTTTCCTGCTTTTGTGCTAAGTTTTTATCGTTTCTCTCGCCTCGTCTCGTCTCGTTTGAAACAGTTCTCCCCCTTCATCGCTCGTTGAGTTTTTTTCATTTTCGTTTTCACTTTCACTTTTCGCTTACCCTTTAATCGCGATCCCTAGTGAACCGCATCTATTCTTGCCCTTCTTCACCCCCTCCCTCTTGCCCCCTCTTGCTCCCTCTTGCTCTGCGCGAACCACTTAACAACTCACTCAAGGCCCTGCGCCATCGATGTTGACCGAATTTTCCCATCGTCGATTTTAAAATCGCGTCGAATGCGATTTCGCTGGCTGTCGCAATGTCTCTCTTGCCACACACACACGCACGCACACCTACACACACGCACACTTACACACTCGCAAACATTGTCAAGGTTAGGCAGAGTGGGCTGTCAATGAGCGCGCACATGCACGCACTTGTCGTAGGTCGCACAGTGGCACAAGAGTGAGATATGCTGGCATCAAAGTGCAGTGTGCAGTGTTGTTTATGCTGTTCAGTATATACTAAATAATAGTATATATGATGATAATGGAATACTTTTGCATTGCATATTTGCAGGCGACGTCTATCTGTACGCCCACTAAAACTACTTCTTAAATAACTTATATCTTCATCATGCGTTTGCAACTAAATTTTCAGAGATCATTTGAACTGTGATAATTGTCGTGCACACCAACAATGAATATTCTAGTATTCAAATTGCGCTTGTAATTCGACTTTTTTTGATTTAAAGGGGCGTGGCTAAAGTTTGAAATAAACCAAACTTAAACATACGTTACTGGAATATATTGTTGGATCATAGTTCAAGAGATCTATGACTACGGACGTGCCTTATCGACTCGGCAGTTGACGCAGATCAAGAGTGTATTGTTTGTCAACCTGTTTGATAACCTAAAACGGAAACTGCTATCAGTCATGTGCAAATTTAGAACAGCTCATTAGTGCAAAAATATGATATGTTTAGTAGATGATAACATATGTGATCTTTAACTTTTAACACACATTAAAATTCGCATGATTTCAATTATGCAACAACGCCATTTCTACTAGAGATTGTCTGTTGAACTTAGGTTACCATAAATATATTCTTAGATTTCAAGATTTATGGCTTTGATGAAGACATTGCAAAACTCAGGATTTCTCCTGCTCTCTCTTTCTCGTTTTACTGTGCTTCTATTCTTAGTTGTACTTATTAATTTAATTAAGCATATTTATGGCTCTCGTGTTTCTCTTGTTATTCATTTGTTCTGATTTGAGTTTTATTTCAACTTTGTTTAAACTTTAATAATAATGGACTGACTTGATCATAGATCTTGTCACTATACTATTATAGATTGAATTGAATTTAAAGAACTCACGCACTTTCGTGCACTTTTCCAGCAGCTGTGCCCACTGTGCGCTTGCTATTTTCGCTGCATGAAGTGGCAAAGTTCTTTTCGACGCCGATTCGGAACTAGTTGCTGCCGCTGCTGCTGTTGCTGGTTAGTTTTAATTGAATTCAGCTGTTTGGCTGGCCAAAGAATATTTCGAAATTATATGCGAGCAGGAAACTGTGCGATGGTGGAGGGCAAGGGAAAGGGGTGTACCCAAAATACGTATACAAATATGGGGCAAAATTGCGCAAGTTTCGAGTAAAAAATGAACTGCGAGAAAAGTTTGCTGAACGCTTTTCAATTGCTCTGCAAAGTATTTTCCATTTTCCTTGCGTGCAACTTTCACTTGCAAATGCTGCACAAACTTTGCGCTGCAAGGAATCGCGGTGTGTGTGTGCGAGTGTGTGTGTGTGTGTATGTGTTGTCTGCGCGTCGCATTAATTAATAATGGAAATAACTGCGCCTGTGGGGCCACCTCATTGCCGGCATTGCCAGATCGTTAAGGTGCCACAACACGCCACATATGAACCAACGCAAGTGTGAGTGTCTGTGAGTGCGTGTGTGGGTGTATGTGTGTCTGTACCAAGCTTCATTTAAAGTTTCGCTGCAATTTTGAATTTTTCGAGTGTAATTAAAAATTCAACTCGCAATCTACAAAATGAGCCAAAAATGTTGCGCCCTGCGGCAGTTCCCGTTTATGTTCAGCGCATATTAGTTTTCCCCAGCTCCCTCACTGCGAGACTGTGCAACAGAGATAGTGCGAGAGAGAGAGAGAGAGAACAGAAGAAGGGGTGGACACACTTGTGATTCCAGTCACATCTCCAATCTGCCAGTCGAACAACAATTGCGGCAAATCAATGCCAGGCAAATACGAGAATAGTTTTGCAGTGCCAACTTTCTGGCTTTGCTATCGCTCTCCCTCTCTCTCTATGTCTCCTTGCCTCTGTCTCCCGCATGCTCATGCTTTCCCTCTCACTTCACTTACTGCGTTATGTTTTCCCAGCTTATGTGTAAAAAGAACTTGAGAAGGGCAAACAAATCATCGACAAGTGCGGCTAACTGAAGTGACCCAACTCACCCGAGTGACCCGAGTGACCCAAGTGACTCTTCCTTCCTGGCCTTGTCTCGTCTCCTGTCTCGTCTGTCGACGTCTTTGTGTGGACTGCCAAATGGCAGAAATTGAAAACAAAATGAAAACTTCCTCAAGTACTTACAATTTAAAGAGATCAATTCAATATGAATTGTAGTATACGATTTCAACTTGGTTCCTTCGCAAGTCTTCGCAAGTTGACTTGAGTTGCTTTTTGGCTTTTCTTATCAGCAAATAGTGCAATAATTCGCTTGACAGCTTTATTATTATATATACTCGTAGTTCTGTCATTCCACTCTGCTTCATTGTATCAAAGAGTATACACTTTATATACATATACAAGATGTGTGATGTCAACATCAAAAGCGAACAAACAAACTATGTTATCGATTGCCAACAAGGGGAAGTTGCAGAGCATCAAGTTTGCAACAAGACAACTCGCACTTTATTCTGATTAGTTTTGTATAAAGATATTTATATAAACTTATGTTATATACTCATTGATAGTTCGTATTAAGTATCTATTAATAACCTATAAAGTTTGAAGAGTAGCAAATTATGATTGTCGAACTTCACGGTAGAGTCTAATGTAGCAGCTGTCTAACTTCTTTAAGTTAGTTGCTATAAATTTAAATCTCTAATTCAACTCAATTTAGCTTAAGGAGGACTGTAACCTTTGTGCTTGTTCCCATTGAGCCGCTTAGTCAAGGACGTGTTAATAAACTGAACACACAATGCCAAAGGCAATGCAGAAAAGCGATTAATTCAATTGACATGATCTTAAAACGCGACTCTGCTGCAGGCTATGACGTGATTACCATAAAAAGGGTCAGCCTGGCTTTTCCCACTGGTTTTCCCCCGCTACTGTTGTTGTTGTTGTTGCTGTGGTATTTTTAGTATGAAGTGCTAAATGTGTCGAGTGCAATAAATAAAAGCCGAGTCGAGCTGAAATTGAGTTCGTTAATCACAAACAGCTTTATTATTACAGAGAGCGAGAGCGAGAGAGTGAGAGTGAAAAGAAGGAAGTGTGTACTACCAACATCAAAATCAATAACGACAATAATAAAACAATAAAACAATATTAATAACAATAACTGTGCAAATAAAAAAGGGGGACGAGGAGCAGCAGGACACAAGCAGCAACACGAGGCATCGGGCCAACATGGCGCATGATTAACGCCTCTTGTCAAGCGCCCTGATTTAAGGTAAGTGTCATAATTCATTGACCAATTATTATTAATTAAATAAACGTCGAGTATGCTGCCCTTGCCCCTGCCACTCCCCCCCGCTGTCTGAGTGGCCTGTCAGACCTCGCAGTAAGTGCAAAACAATTCAATAAGAGCAGCAAACAGCGAACGATTTTTAACGCGAATAACGCAAAATTAATTTATCGAACGAGCCTCGCCATATCAGTTTCGTTCTGGGGATGTTGTGCTGTGGGCGGGGGCAGCCTCCCACCAGCTGTGCATTTGTATTTTAGTATATTGTAATTAAGAAACAGCAATGGCCAGAAAGACAGACAGACGGACGGACAGTTCGGCAGATATGCGGACAAAACAGTAATCAGAACAGGAAATAAGTGCGTAACGCGAGTGCCAGCGAAGTACCCGTTGCGACGCAGCGATACCCTGTTATCTGCACTGAGCTATCTACTATCTGCATACACTTAGGCGCAAACAGACTGGCCTAGCTGCCTGAAAATACCCTGAAAATAACTTCAGGTACAAACTGAAATTAGAGTTTCTTATTATAATTAAAACATTCTATATACGATATACAACAAAAATCAGAAACATGTTTCGTTATGGAATTGCAGTGTCAGATTATAATATAAACATACAAGGCATAGATATACTTACAATTACAACCATCTACTGAGAATTCTGTTTTGAATTCGTTGTTGTTCTTACTATAATTATATATGAACATGTTGTCTAAATATGATGAAGGCAGAGAGTGACAAGGAATGTAGCTTCCCTCTCGCCCAATGCAATATACCCGCTCTACGCAGTTGTTTTTCAATGGGTATAATAATTTTGGACAATGTTGCACATTTCGTTGCAGTTTACGGATACAGAATTATGAAACATATTGAAAACAGTAGCACAATTTACATGCCAGACAAAATTGTTGTCGAACCTTTGACCCCAGCGGAATTCTCTCTCTGTATCTCCGATAGAGAGCGAGAAAGAGAGAGACAATAATGCAAGGTAATATGTGTAAATAATGTTAATAACAGGCGATTATTATCGATGCCATTGTTATACCCTTCGACCATTGAAAATGGTCAAAAAAGGGTATACTAACTTTGTGCAAATGTATGTAACAGGCAGAAGAAGGCGTGGCAGACCCCATAAAGTATATACCATATATTCTTGCTCAGGATCACAAGCCGAGTCGATTGAGCCATGCCTGTCTGTCTGTCTGTCTGTCTGTTTGTCTGTCTGTCAGTCTTTTTGTCTGTCCGTCTGTCTGTCTGTGTGAACGCACAGATCTCAGCTATTATCAAAGCTAGAGTTACCAAATTTGACAGTAAGATTCCTGTGTACTATAAGCTGATCAAGTTTATTTCAAATGTTAGGTGCCACGCCCACCGCCCCCGTAAATCAAAAATGTAATTTTTGAACTCAATTTGTAAGCGCTGTATAAAAGCTACAACTTTCTGACTTTAACATATACTAAGCTGAATAAAGTATCTACGTATTCTCTAAATTGCAATCCGATCGCAGAAGTCATTTAAGAAACTATGAGTATAAAACCAAATGCTTCTGTCAGCTAACAAGGGAGGCGGGCGAACGCAAAGCGCGAGCGCCATCTGTTGGGAATAATTGTAAAGCATGTGTATATGCATATGTGTATGAATTTAACAAATTAAACTGCATACAAACTAGAACATAGGTCGCGTGCTGTGCGACTGTTGCTTTTCTTACTGGTTTGGAATATGATATTGTTTTCACAAACATAACTGGCCCCATCGAAGTTCTACATAGAATGAACACATATATTAACTGTATGTATATGCACTATATATTGTATATACACACAGTAATCCTGTAATCCAGTAATCCTCTCGTTGCAATCGGAAACTCAACACTTTGGCTTGAACACCTCGAGGATCATTCAACTCTCTCTCGGCTATGGCCAAAGTAATCCATTACGCCACTGCTTATGCCTCATAACGGCAGCAACTTTTCGTTTCGCGAACATTTCGCGGTTTCATCTCTCTCTCCCCCTCTCCCCCTCTCTGTCTCTCTGCCTCTCTGTCTCTGTCTCCATGTCGCATTACAAGACAGCGACAAATCTCAGATCTGAAGCTTCCTTTTACGAGTTGATGCCAGCAAAATTGGTAAATGCGGCCGTTGTGTGCTGCGCGCAGAAGGCTCCTCGCGCCGCATTACGACCAAGGGGGGAGGAAGAGAGACAGAGGGAAAAGCAGACAACAAGCATGGGCTTACAAATACCCTGCACAAGTAAAACCTGTAGCAAACTGTGTCAGCACAGGGGCAACGCAGACGTTGCTGCTCTCTCTCTCTCTTCCACTCTGTTTACAGGGTATGCGAAGGAGGGAGGGAGAGAAGCGCATAAAAAAGTTGACAAACGCTGCGCGTTGCCATTTTGCATTTAAAGTTAGTTTTGTTGATTTTTATGCATTTTATTACCACGCTGACACACACACACACACACACACACACAGACACACACATACGCAGACAGGCAGGCCATGTCTCGTCTGTCGCAGGCTGCGACTTTGGCTGCGACTGCGGCGGCTGCTGCTGCTGCTGTGGCTTTGCCTGTTTTGGTAATGGCAAAAGTAGCGAGCAGCCTGCAAGGGGAGGGGCAAAGGCGTGAAGAAGGGGGAGGGAAATACCCAAGTGAAATATGATACAACTGCGTTGGGCGACGACGGTGCAGATGGGGAGAGAGGGAGCGCGCATTGCTTTTGATTTGTGTTTGTGACCCACAAAAATGCAAAATGCCGCAAACAAGCGAAGAGCAGCGCAGCGAGAAGAGCTCAACAAAAGCAAAAATCGACAGGCAGGAAGGCACAGGCAGAAAAAGACAGACGGACAGATAGACAGACAGAGCGAGAAAGAGAAAGAGGTAGGTGGGGAAGAGAGGCAAAGGGAGCAGCAGCAGCAGCAGCCGCGGCAGGACGCGAAAATAATAAAGCACACGCGGAAATACGATAATGCTCGGTTTCTTTTGAAGTTGTTGCAGAGCGAAACACGGCAATGCAAAACAACTAACGAAAGCCAAAGTCGACAGCATTGACGTTAAGATACCCTGCAACCACAACGAATAATCACTTTTACTGAACTACTAAAAGGTTGACTTCAATAACTTCTCTCTCTATTGTCCAATTTGATTGCAATTCTAGGAATAGTTAGATATTATATGCAACTAACTGTAGGCCAAAGCAGAAAGTTGTGCCTTTAAAACGTCGCTTACAAATCGAATATTGACATTTCATTATTGATTTGAAAGGGCAGTGGGCGTGGCACTGAATATTTGATGTGAACTTTAGAAATTGATGGTATACAGAAATCTGCATGCCAAATTTGGTCACTCTAGCTTGTTCCGCTTGACTTGGTTGGCGATGGGGAATTAGTGTACATACACTTTGTGGGCTCTGCCACGCCTTCTTTTGTCTGTTACATATGTATGTGTATGTGTATGTAGTACATACATTTTCACTTGTTCAGTATACCTTTTTTTCAAAACCTTTTACATGGTTGAAGAGTGTAGAAAAAAGCGAAGCAAAAAGTGCAGGCACACATCTCACAAACTCACACACGCACACACACTTACACACTCACACATGCAAATATGCACACATGCAGGTCAGCAGCGTGTGGCAAATCAGTGCGCTGAACATTTCGAATTGATACCGAATGCACAAATCACACTGACTTCCAGCCCAGTGTCTCCTTCTCTCTCTCTCTTTCTCTCTCTCTCTCTCTCTCTCTGTGTCTATCTCTCCCTCTCCCTTCCCTCTCCCACTCTCTTATTCACTGTGCAACTTCAAGCATAACAAGTAGCGCGACATTATAACGCAGTAACTCACAAATGTCACACAGTGGCGCCCGAGAGTAGACGCCTATAAAAAGGCTATAACTGTAGCATACTTTGCAGGGCATGTTAAAAGTTCCCCCACTCGCACACATCGCACACACATAGTCAAAGTTACAGTTACAGTTACAGTTAGAGTTAGAGAGCTCTCGCTCACGGCGATTGGCCTAAAGTGTTGACAAATTTATAGCCTTGTTTTGCCTTTAGCCTTTTCCACTTACCGCTTTGCCGGATTTGCCGCCTGATTGAAAGTCCCGTTCAGTCACCAAAAAGTTGCGTAGCAATTCATAAGGCACCTCCCGCCCCTCCCGCCTGCCTCCTCTACTACCGTGAAGACGCTTCTGGCTTGGCCAGACAGCATAATCGGCAGCTTAGTTGGGAATTTCTATTAACAAAACGACATTAATAAACGAGTAAACGAGTAAACTATTTATCAGTATCTAAGTATCTAGCTCTCTCCCCCTCTCGCCCCTCTCCCTTTATCCCTCTTCCTGTTTGCCTTTCTCTATTTCTCTTTCTTCTTCTCTATTGAATCATTTATTCTCAGCTTACAGCTTAATTGAAATGCGCAAATGACAAGGAATTTTCAAGTGAATTCTTTGGTTCACTTGCTGCATCTCTTAAGTTCCTTGTACACCCTGTAATGTTGGCAACATCGCAGTGTTGACTTCGAATAATACACAAAGCTCAAACTCACCTTAATCATTTCCTTTGAGTTCTTTGTGTTTATACTAAGTTTGTTGGCATACAGGGTGTGCTGTGCAGTGCAACGCTGTTAAACAGGGTGTCCAAGTTATTACATCTGATTGGGCGTAAAGGGTATTCTTGCTGTTATACGAACTGTAATACAGTTAAGCTGTATTCTAACACTGTTATAATCCCATCGCTCCACTTGTGTGTGCTGTAAGACTGTTATACTGTTCAAGTGTTATACTGTTATATTGTTTAACTGTTATACTGTTATACTGTTTTGCTGTATAATGTTATACTTCGCAACTGTTATACTGTTACACTTCTCAACTGTTTTACTGTTATACTATTATATTATTCAACTGTTATACATACGTAAACATCCGAAGGCAAATTAACATAGTGTTAACCCCGCCACCCCCCTCCCCCTATATGGCCTGTTGTCTGTTGACAGATAGCAGACACAATTGAAAGCTGCTCAGCGAGGACTCCCGCACTGATGCGTCGCATCTCCTGCTACCCCTTCACGCATCTCTAGCCCCAATTTGCAGGCCGCAATCCGAAACTCAATCTCAATCCGTGCCCAATCCCAATCGGAGTTACCAATCGCAGTGGCCAGCTCCATTTCCCTCAGTCCACTCGTGCGACATGTTTCCTGTACCCTTACGCCGCTGCTGTTGGTTATTTCATGAGCGGGGGCGGTTACAGTGGGCAGGGGGGAGGGGAAAGAAGCCTGGTACAGCCAGTACAGGCTGATGGTATTGACATTTGGCTCCGACCATTTGGCATGCCGAACGCAGCCTGTAAAATAGTTGAAATTGCCTGTTAACTGATTTCGGGGCACCGCTGCGGGCGAAGAAGGCTGCCTCCGGTTTATGGCCGCGCCAGGATGTGTGCGTCTGTGTGTGAGTGTGTGTGTGTGTATGTGTGTGTGCGGGTTAGGCTGCTGGCCAAGAGAGTGGACAAACGCAGGGACAAACTGGATGACTGGATGAGTGGACAAGTAGCCAAGTGTTGGCCATTTGGCAGCCGATAAAATTTCAGTGTGCTGTAAAACGCCACTGCGCCTAAGGGGGCGTGTGCCAGTGAGTGTGCCAGTGTATGTGCCCCAGTGTGTGTGCGAGTGTGTGCGTCATAATTCTGGGACGCAGACTGGCGCTGATTTGGACAAGTCACGTTCCCCTTCGGGCTAACACCGTGCTCCGTGCACAGCTTCCCCATTCACTGCCACTTCTACTCCCCACACTTGCCCCGCCTCCTGCCCTGCTTGCACCTCACGCCGACAATTTTGGCCAAAACTTTCGCAATTAAATGTGGCTGTTGCAGTCAAGATTTATGCATCGCCTTTTTTGCTGCTGCAATTTATGCAGCACCAGCAACAGCAACAGCAGCAGTTGCAGCCGAATCCAAAGTTACAATGGGCCTCGCTATGCTCTTAAACTTCCACTAACCCCCTTCCGCTCACCCCTCTTGCTTCCTCTCCAAACACTCCCGTGACAAAAGCCGAAACAAAAAACAACATAAAAATTAAAATCTTTGTATCGAGTGTACTTAATGCCATAGATACGCTATAGAATGGGAAAGAATACAGAAATACAGTTTACTATCGATAAATGTATTACTACGCGATAGTTTTGTCGTATTGTCGGCGATATATCGCAGAATAATTTGATATAGCGCAATGCACGACAAGCCATGCAGCACAAATCGACAAATTTGTGTATCCTTGTAATGCATTCTCAATGAGATAGCCTGGCGATACTATCGATATCATGTAGAAAAGAGTGTATTCACTGAAAGAGAATATTTACTGCACAAGATATTATTTGAACCTACAACATGTGCTGATGTTTTGCAGCTTACTGTCGTAGAACATTTTATTGCAAATTAAGTTATTTATTTACAACTACACAAATTCTATATCGATTACCTACTGCTGACTCCCGTATTCCCTTGTATTTATAGAGGGCTTAAGACCTTTTCAATAAATATAGAAAAATAAATATAAATTACTTTGATGATGAGCTTAAGTAAGCAGAACAAATGTGATGAATGGCAAAGTTTTGTCATTATAATATTTTCCAATCAGATCAACATTTTGCTAACATTTTTCCATTGCCTACTCAAAGAACAAGTAAACTAAACAACTCGCAATTCCAACAACTTTTCTAGGGTATGGCCCAAGCCATAAACATTTATTTATTTCAAGTGAATATAATAAAACATTCGATATGTTCAAAATGTTGGCCACAATTGTTGCAAATGCTACGCCGTGTTGAGTTTTGATGCATAAATTATTCTGTTGTGTTTTTCGAATAATGCTCGAAATAGTTGAATGTGGGAAGGAGACAGGACGTGAGAGAGAGAGAGGTGCTGCCGCGTTGCAATGCGGTTTATTCAGCTCAATTGCCTGCGACCCAGTCAAGCGCCACGCATTGAGTTAGACTTATTGTTGAATTACTCATACGCCGCATGACACCGGCAATAGATTGCAGTCGGCTACCATTCGTACTATTCACATTCACATTATTCACATCGCAATCGGTGGTTGATTGAAACGAGATTTACGGCGTCGATTCGACACGTTGACTGGATTTCATTTGCCAAAGCCAATTCAATTAGAACTCGACCTTCAACCCCATTGACTCACTTGACCCCCTTGACCAAGGGAATGGAATGGAATGAATTGAACGAGCTCGCATAAATTCGGTATTCAAAATCGTCTAATCGATTCGCAGAGATTGAAAACGTGGTGCAGTGAACAAATTGATCTGGTCATGTTTTGTTTACCATTCGTGCCCCGCTCTCTTTGATGACTTTGTTTATCTATTTGTACACACTATTTATGCGACTTTATGCCTATTTGTAAACACTTTATATCCATGTTTGCTTTCTTTTTCTTCTTTCTTTGTATTTACACCCTAATATGTATGTGTGTAGATATTGTTTATAACCATTCCAGCATTTATACCTATACTTAAACTTTTACCAGTTTAGACGTAGATCTATTTGTGCCTATTTATTCCTTTGCATATATCTGCATTTCATTCATATGTATGTTTCCCACTTATATGACTTTGTAGCAACTTATACGTATTTCGACCACTTTACACCAAGTTAGACCTATTTATACCTTTGCCAATTTGCACTGAAGGCTTATATTTACTACTTAACAGAATTGTAATCATTATTATACCAGTTATACCACTTTATACCAAGTTAGACCAATTTATACCAATTTTTATTTAATCTGAATTTATATGTTTACCACTTGATACAAATATACTCACGATTATACCAGTTATACCACTTTATACCAAGTTAGACCTATTTATACCTATGCCTATTTCGTCTGTATTCATATATTTACCACTTAAAACAAATATACTCATAATTATACCAAGTTAGACCTATTTATACCAGCTAACAACAATATCTACAAGCTAAGCAGCGCATAGTTCAAACTGGTTCAGTCTCTTTTGACCCGGAAGTGTATCTATCGGGCCGAGAGGCCTGGCTTCTCTGGCCATAAACGAATTAGCGGCACGTAAATTAAGCACTTAACTGCCGTAAACCTGACAAGTGCGTTACAAAGTTGCCCCATAATACGCACAGATGATAGCTGCCGCTGCTGCTGCTGCTGCACACACAAACTGAAAGACAAACAAGCCAACACGAAGAGAGAGGGATGGAGATAGTGACAAAAGACAAAGACAGGGACGGCAAGACAAAGTCAAACAGAGACAAGGCTCAATGGAAATTTGCTGTGTGCATATGACTAGAATTAAATTAAGCGTGTGTGTCCATGAGTGTGTCTCTGTGTCTCTGTGTGTGTGTGGGTTTGTTGGTCTGTGTGCGTGCGTGTTGGTGTGCACTGGACCCGAGCCTTGTTGTGTGCAGACGTTGTGTCAACAAATTTTTCTAAGCTCAACATTGTAAAACTCATTAGTGAAGTGACCGGAAATCTAAGAAAATCTGCAAAGACACTAAAAGGATTCGCACATCCTCCGGCTTTGTTTAGCGCCTACAACCCGAGTGACAGAGAGGGAGTGAGAGATAGAGAGAGACGGGAGACGGCAGACGGGCACTGGAGCAGTCATGCATACACTTCAATTTTTCAACAAAATGAGTGCACATTTGACAACACACACCTTCAGTGTCACGTCCGGCAGGTGGAGAGGGAAGTGAGGGAAGGGGTGAGAAGAAGTGTCAGAAGTAAGTCCCAACAGTAGCGGGACATATGTGTGTCCCGTGTGTCTGCTGCTCACCCCCCCCCCCCCCCCTCCCCACATCCCCTCCCTCTCTGTGCCTGCCTGCTGTTAGCTTGTGCAAGCTACACTTCACATGGGTTTTTATCAGCCCTTGGCTTTATACACACCCCACATGTATATGTACCATATATAGAAAATGCTGGCCAAAATCTTCAGGCAGCAAAATATAAAAGTTTGCACAAATTTTGTGTGTCGGCATGCCGCACAGTGGGCCGCGCAGGCCAAGCTAACTAGCAAAAGCAATTATGTTGAAGTTGAGTTTGGCAAAAGTTTCCTAATTCAATTTGCAAGATCGACAAAATATAAATAAACATTTGAATACCTGAGTAACTAAACTAGAGAGTAAATTGAAAAGATATTAAGCACAACAATGTGAAATACCCTGCAGAGTCCAGGGTATACATGATATGTGAAGCTACTCTTCATATATCCCTTATATATCAAGAGTTCTGCAGTAGATTTCCTTGATCCACTTCGCACTCGAACTTCTCCACTGTGCATGGCTGTGATAGTATGTGTATTATGGCAAATCTGATTGGCGACGTGTGTGTTTCCGTGTCTATGTATATGTATGTGTGTGTGCGTGTCTGTGTGCCTAATTCAAGCTCATATTTTACAGGAATAACAAAATCAGTGCATAGCTGACGCAGCCGGACAAACTTTCAGCTTGAGTTTGAGTTTGGGAACGCGCAGGTGGCAGAGCAGAAAGAGAGAGGGGGGGTGGCGACACTGAAGTGTAAGTGGAGAGGAGAGGAGAGGAGCTAAACAGGGGGACAGGGTAATCTGTAAACAAGAAAGTGGACAGGAACATGAACAGGGACAAGTGAGGAGCGAGCAAACAAACGAGTTGGTTTAGCAAACCCAACAGCTTAAGATTTGTGCGATCGCATAATGCAATGGGGCATGACAAAAGTAAAAGAGCACACAGCAAGGAATGCCAAAGGCAGATGAAGAACGAGAGCAAGAGGGAGGAGAAGAAGAAGTGAAAGAGAGGACCCCAAAAACAGAGCAGTATCTCAGCCATGCCAACGGGGTCCTTAACCTGCCAAGCATGAAGCAGAAGCAGAAGCAGATGCTGCAGATGAAATTCCTTGACTTAATTCAAGTTTTTCGAATAGAGTTAATCTGCCCACAGTTCAACGATTTCAGATGATTCGCTCCAATGATTCCGAAATTAAAGCTCTCAGAAAGAAATTAGATATGGTAGCATAGAATTGGATAGGTTTGAGAATTGAATGAAAGAGTGTGAATAAGTTATAGATAAAAAGAAAGATATATAAATATAATTATAAGATGAACAAAGAAGTAAGGTTAGTGAGGTTAGATAGGTCACGATTGACTTCAAAGAACATTGGGTAGAGATTAATGATACTAGAAGTTTATGGAATTAAGAAATGACAAATGATGGAATAGTATTGGATACGACTGAAAGTAGTGTTCGAATTAGAGAATGAAATGTAAAATAAATAGGTTAGGTTAGTTAGGTGAAGATAATCTTGAAAGCACTTAATAAAGCATAGACAAAAACGATTTGTTGAAAATAACTAAGTCAGGTTAGATAAGAAAGGCTAAACCTGAAACAACAATTAAAGAGAACCAGTAAGAGAGAGAAAGAAATAAGTACCAGAGTAAGAGAATAAGAGATATAAGTGTAGATTGGATGGTATAAAATAGAATGAATGAATGGACACAGATTGAAATTGAATAAGATACAAAAAGAAAAACCAAATGAAGCTTAAGAAGCTAACATAATACATAATACACATTACCTAGGTATATTATATATATGTATAGAAATTTGCATTGAAGGTTAAAAACTCTTCTTTAGAGAACTCCATGTAGGGGGACTAATGGGTATATTCGTAAGGGCTCTGATAACTTGCCCAACAATTGTCCTCGCCTTGGTAAAAATAGTTTGTGAAGTCTTTCAATTGTCGAAATGTCAATGACTGAAACAACAACAACAGCAACAACTATGAAGCGGAGGAAGTGAGGAAGAGAAGAAGAAGAAATGCAAACAAAAGGCCAAAAACTGCAACAATTCTGTGCGCATTATTTAGCCGAAAGTTTCGAGCACTTCGGCCGTTCAAATTGTTAAATAATTGCACTTCTTCTACTTCTTCTCCCGCTGCTTTGTTCTTGCTGCACCTGTTGTTGTTGTTGCTCTTGTTGTAGTTGCTGATGTACGACTGTTGTTGATATTGTTGTTGCAGTTGCAGTTGCAGCTGTGGCTCTTTTATTTTAGCAGTTGCCGCTATGCAAATTCAGAAGTTGCGAGTGCGAGTGAATGCAAGTGAGTCCTTATGCTAGTGTGAGTGCTCGTTCGAGTACTCGCTTCCAGTTGCGTTTCATATATTTATTATTTCAATTTATTTCACTTCATATTTCGTATTTAGTTTCCATTTTGCGGCGCATTCTTTGGCACGTTCGCAGCGTGTTTTCTGTTTTGTTTTGCTTCGCATTCGCATTCGTTCTCGGCAAAAGTTTCAAAACCCACGACTGAAGTGCGTGCGAGGTGCACCAAAAACTCCAGCTGAGTGAGAGAGAGAGAAAGTGGGGATTGAAGGGAGAAAGCAGGGAGGAGTTAGCCAAGGTACTTGGCCTAACCCGAAGGCTGGACAACAACAACAAGGAGAGGGGGCACAAGGCACGAGCCAAGTCGAGCAATTAAACTTTTACAACAGCACTCAGTGAAGCGAGGGAAAAGAGAAACAGAAAGGAGGGGGGGGGGGGATTGAGTGCAGTCGAGCATTGCTGCTGCACAATGCACAAGTACAAAAAATACCAACGATTTGCGGCATAAGCGCACACACACACACCCAAATGATTTGTTTAATGATCAAATAAAAATTAAAGAACAAATAAATGAAGTGTTATACTCGTACCACAGTTGCGGTAGCTGCAATGATGTGCTCAGAAATACTCTGTAGTAGCAAACGAATAATACCAGAATGTGATACAAAGAAGTAGAATATTTAATAAGAATAATTTGTAACCAATCAACTGATAACAAAGTACTTCAAGTGACTGAGTTATAACAGCAAATTACAGATACAATAAAAAACGAGAGCAACAGTCGCGCAAAACGCAACAGTGGGATACCCTTCGACCTATGTTCCCGTGTAGTTTAATTTGTTAAATTCATACACATATGCATATGCACATGCTTTGAAATTAATCCCGACAGATGGCGCTCGTGCTTCGCGCTCGCCCGCCTCTCTTGCTAGCTGACACAAACACTTGGTTTTATGCTCATACTTTCTTAAATAACTTCTGTGTTTATTGTCCGATCGGATTGTAATTTGGACACTACGTAGATATTTCATTCAGCTTAGTATATGTTAAAGTCAGAAAGTTGTATCTTTTATACAGCGCTTACAAATTAAGTTTAAAAATTAAATTATGGATTTGTGGGGGCGGTGGGTGTGGCACCTAACATTTGAAATAAACTTGATCTGCTTATAGTACACAGGAGTCTTTCTGCCAAATTTGGTAACTCTAGCTTTTATAATAGCTGAGATCTGTGCGTTCACACAGACAGACGGACAGACAGACAGACATGGCTTAATCGACTCGGCTTGTGATCTTGAGCAAGAATATATATACTTTATGGGGTCTCCCACGCCTCCTTCTGTCTGTTACATACATTTGCACAAAGTTAGTATACCCTTTTTTGACCATTTTCAATGGTCGAAGGGTATAAACATACGTTTAGAAATCAAATGAGGCCTCTAAACATGAATAAATTTGAATGTATTGTACATCAAATAAATAATACTTAAACTCAACTTGAATTACACACAAATACCAGCAAATTATAGAGAAATACCAAAAATACCCTAGGAAAGCACATGAGTATAAAGTAACCTCATCCATTTGCATACAAATTTTTAAAAAATATGTAAGCTCAGTTTATTTTGGCTAACCTCAGTGTAAGTTTTTAATACTCAGAACACATACATACACTACAACTCTTGAATTCAGCTCTCCCCTTCCCTCTCTTCCTTTCTCTCTCTCTCTCTCTCCCTCTCTCTCTCTCTGTCTCTATGGTATCCCTACAAAGCATTGGATTGAGCAAACTTATTATAATGTCCGCAAAGTTGAAAGTTTGTTCGCAGTTTGTGTTACTTTTCATACCCTATACTCATAAGGTAGAAGGGTATCATAACTGTACTCCAACTAACATATGACATGTAGAGAGAAGCGTGTCTGAACGAACAAAGCATATGTTATATATTCCTGATCAGCATCAACAGACGACTCGCTTAACTCCTATGTCCGTCCGTCTGTCTGTCTGTGTGAGCTCGCAGATCTCAGATACTATAACAGCTACGTCAACCAAATTTGCTGACAATATTCCTTATGATTGCACGCAGATAAAGTTCATTTTATAATTAGCACACGCCTCTGCCGGCCCCGTTAATCGATACAACTTTAATTGCAAGCGTTATTTTAGAATATTAGAACATTACAAATGATTTATGAAACGAATATTTAACAATGTTATTCAGGAAATAAGTTGAATATTTAATTAATATTCTTTGCTGGGTATATAACAATCGAGTATGCTTAACTGTAGCTTTCAGTCTTCTCCTTTTTCTATTGCTTTTTAGCAGTATTTTCCTTTGTCGTCGCTCAATTTGGCTAAATTGAATTGTTAAGTGTTCAGGGCATCGTCCTTCAGGATGCTATTTATTGTGTGTTTGCCATATTTGTTGCGTGACTAAGCACCACCAAAAGTGGAGCAGACCGAGCAGAAGTAGAGCAAACTATTTGCTTGCCAAACTTACTCATAAAGAGTACACCCTGTCCCCCTTTCCCCCTTTCCCCCTTCATCCCGCTACAGTGGCTTCTTATTCATGCAGCTCGTCAAGTCATTTGTATCGAGAATCGCTTTGTGTCTTCTCCCCTCTTGTTTACTTGTCGCATTAGTCGCATTATCCACAGACGGCTTCAATATGGCGTTGCTATGTCTGCCACACACACACATGAGGGCGCTATCCATGTGGGTGTGTGTGTGTGTCCAGCAATTGTCAATGCAATTAACCCGAAACCTACGAGAATCTCTCAAGCTGAAGCAGCTCGTTGTGCCACCTGGTTGACCACCTGATTGCAAGGCAATTTCATTGCATTATCAGCATCCCTCTCTTTCTCTCTCTCTTTCTATCTTGGTATCTCTATCTCTCTGACTGTCACCTTTGGCTTAGCCTCGATAACAATTTCTATGGACGTTTAATTAAATTCGCTGCAAACTAGATAAACTCATCTAGTGCAGTTAATGAAACTCACATACACACACAGACACATGGGGTACACCTTGAGACTGCACTACCAACATATTGATGAGTGTGCAAACAAATTGATAAATGCAACAAGAACAACGTTAGCAGCAAGATGCAGGAGGCAGAAGAAGAAGAGGAAGCCTTCTTCCAGCCAACTGACCAAGGTCCAAACAGATTGCACTCTCCTCCTTCTGCCGCTGACTACTGCAAAAGTGCTGAATGCGCCTTTAGCTCTACAGCACGTGCTGCCACAAATGACCTTACCACACCAACCCCCCCCCCCTCGCCACCTGCCTTCCTCCCCTCGCCTACCTTGACTGCTGACTCCCGATTGCCGCCTGCGTCTGCTTGTCCATCTGTCGCTCATTTAGTTTGCACACACGAGCACACTATAGTCCGTGTGCTGTTTCCCTCTCTCTCTCTCTCTCTCTCTCTCTCTGTTGCTGCTCTGGGATTAGCCGGCTGAGTTCACGAGTCTCCTGCACGCGTTGATTGATATCCTCACTTGGGCTAATTGAGTGAGCTCGGCTGATAGCCTTTTTAGCCATAGTCCTTAGACAGGCACAGCGACATCCTCCCCCCTCTCCCTCCCTCACCACTCACCCACTGCACTTCACGCCTAGATGTATGTATCTCCCTCTCACTTGCAGCTGTGCACTTAAATATTGCGTAAAATCACTTGTTAATGTATGCACTGTATATATGTGTATGTATGTGTGTGTGTGTGTGATTGTGTGTGTGTTCGATACGCTATTTGATTTCATTTTCATTTATGCACACTTAAATTCACTAGCCCATGCCCCTTTTAATATCTCCCTCTCTCTCTCTCTATCTGTCCTTCTCTTCCTCTCTCCCTTTCTCTCTGCATACTGACCAAGAAACACATTTCGATAAATTGTATTTGGAAATTCATTGCATTTTTCGCTCATGCACTGACTGCATCTCTCCCTCTCCCACCCACTTCCTCTCACGCTCTCTCCCTCTCTCGATCGCAGTGTTGCTTTCTCCATTAAAGGCTGTTCAATTTTAATGCTTCCGTACGCATTTTAAATACACTTAGCCAAAACTAAGTTAAATACACTTTAGCCAGAGGATCCCAGATGGAACATTTAACACTTGTTTTGTTGCTGTTGCTGTGTTTGTTGTTCTTATTGCACATTAAGTACGCAATGTAATGATGACTCGACAAAAATGATCAGGATAATACCAATTATTTACAATTTACAATTGTGTTGTATCTTGTTATACACAAGTATGTATATATTTATACGTATTAATATTTATTTATATAAATGCATATTTATATTTAAATTGATTTTTATATTTTTCATATCCTACTGAAAATCATTTAATTATTTATTTAAATTTATATAAATATTTATTATATATACCATATTTATATTGAAATTTAACTCTATATTATTATTAATAAAGTAATAATATTGCCCAGAAGCTATAAATACCGTGTCCGCTACAAAAACAAAAACACTTCAAAGTGCCGTTTGCATTTGTGGCAACACACACAAAGTACGTGACATTTTCTTAGATTTCTTTCTTCGATTTATTTCTTGCAATTCAATAATCGGATTAATAAAATACTGAACGAAATAAGAAAATGCATGTATATATTTTGAAGACCATTGCAATTTTTAAGACGAATGGAAATTGATGTAAAACCCGTTTAAGAGCTGTTTTAATCAAGCACAAAGAATGTCAAAATTCAAAAGAATTATTTAATCCTTTTGTGGTTATTCCACATGAAAAGTGCTAAAACAAATAAATTGCTTCGCATTTTGTATATTTTACCAATCACTTAGATATTTTAAAAAACTTAAATATTCTTTGTACCGGCAGCGTATGAGAACGGTCTCTGACCTCCCAGTTTCTTGGTGAATATTCACACCTTTGAATAAAATATAAGCAGCAAATGGTGCGAAATATAACAAAAGAGAACATAAAACACAAAGACAACCAAACTTGACTTGCTTAACTCTCGAGTTGAGGATATTTAATTGCAAGTTTTGTGCCCATAAACATGAATAGTTTCGGTGGAGGAGGGTGACCATAAATATTTTAGAGACATTGACGAGCGGCCTGTTGCGTCCGCTGTGCTTGTGATTTCCCTTTCCCATTTCTTGTGTGGACGGCGTCCGTCTTTTTCTCAGCATTTAATTCAAGCATGACGACAAAACGGACAAATGAATAAAATACGAAAAGAAAAATTTGGCGAAGGTCTTATACCCTTGTTCTTCATATTTGACTGATTGTTTCTTTAAAGACTGTAGGAAATAGTTTTCCAATTAGAATGAAATGAGAAATGTAAAGTAGAAACTAAGTAAGTTTGATTTGTTGTCTTGAATTTCTTATACAAAACCCCACAATTTTACTGATAGTTCCCTTGACAGCTATAAGTAACAGTGGTCCCATTTTGATGATTTTGATATCATATTAAATATACAACAATAAAAGATTTCGATAACTTATTCAATGATTTAGAATATATATATTTTATGGAATTAAAGATATCTCCTTCGGTGGACAGAATGAATATACCCCCTGCAAGGGTATTCTAAATGAGAATGCGACAGTCACAGGACCAAATGTGCGTTTCCCTGTCTATGTATGTGTGTGTGTGTGACTGTGTTGGTGTGCTGCCTGCAAATCCGATTATGTGAACAAAACGCGTTCCGTGCGCGAATTGCTGTCGAGAGAAATAAAATGCAACATTATTCTTTCGGTCATGCCGTTGGCCATTGACTTTGTCCACATTCCCCACCGTCCCCCACCGCATGCTCGCCCATTTGGCTCTAAATGCCACATATTACCTAACAGACCACAATGTCGACGGAACCAGAACATATACATACATACATACTTACATGCACCGTGTACATTCGTAATGAGAAAGGTGTGTGGACAGGAACAGAGAACAGGGAAGGGGAGAAATGTGAGCGAAAAAGTAAATGGAAACCGCACGGGTAATTGTATCCATGGACGCCATTTAGACAAGTTGAAGCGAGTTATAAAATGCTCGAGCTTTTATTTATAACGACATCACAAATTAATCTTGCATAATGTGCCGCGTGCTGCATCCGCGACGCCGTGTGTGTGACTCGGCGCGAACAAAAACAGAGCAGCTTATCCTTTCATGAAGTACTTACTTTAGATTTCCCCCCTCTCACACACACACGCACACCTGATAAATAACACATGCGAGCACTCATACAGGCGACGAATACAGCGGAAATGATCTCGAAGAGGCGATAATATACAAATTTCAAATTGTTGTAATTATTTTATTTACTTATGTGATTATGTGGTTTACATTGGAAGACAAAAGAAGTTATTAAAAACTTTCGACCCATTATGACATATCAAATTGTTTTTCATTTATTTACATATCCTTTTGGTTGATTGTTCTTTTGTTTTAATTACAACTCAATTGCAATCAATTCAATCATATTCGAAAACTTTTGAAAAATTGTTTTATCAAGCAATTAATCTGCATCGTTTTCCATTCAAGTGGAATTTCCTCTCTCATTATGAGCCCACATGCCTTTGTGTAGCAAGCAGCTTTTAATTGATGACCTTCGCTGCGTGGGGGACAGGGCAGGGTTAACATCTGCCATCTGGCTGGCAATATTGTTACACACACACACACACGAAATTTCATTGATATTTTAATAACGCATATTTTTAATTTTCACATCTCATTTATTCTTTTAAACTACATAATGAATGAAATTTATTTTACATGCGGCTTAAATTATTTCTACCCCAACATACATGTTCACACATGGAGGGCTGTTCACAGGGTGGCTCGAGTGCAACTGCAGTTTCTTTTGTCAATTTCTTAACACTCTCGCTCAGGCACTTCATATGCATTTGATTTATTTTATTTGATTTATTTATTTATTTTTAGTGCCCAAACAGTTTAAGTCGAGCAATTATTTTAAATGAATATGCTAAAATTGTCATATACTTTTCCAAGTCACTTAAAGCCACAAAAGTTCAGCAAACACATATTTGACTTTCAATCAATTTAACTTGTAATTGAATAGGGCAATGTTGCAAGTTGATATTCGCATAATACATGTGAATAACTGAGCATAGAGAACAATGTTAAATCCATTGAAACTGTCTTTACCATGCAGTCAATTTGTGGTTAAAACACAGGCCCGTAGCTAGGCATGTGCAGGGTGTGCGGTGCCCCCTGCTACCCAAAAATATAAACATAACATACTTATATATATGTACATACGTTGTGTACCTATGTATGATGGATATTAAAAGATGAATGACTGAATGAATTGACAATATTATCAACCGACAATAAGAGAGTTCCAAATATAGAAATATACTATGAACAATATATACATATATGTTTATATATATAGAACTATTGATGATTTTGCCAATAGAAAATAGAAATAGAATTCGAAGTAATTTGTTTTTTTTTTTTTTTTTAAATCATTATTATTTTATTTATAGCTTACTGTTACTACTATATATTTAATAACTTATACTATAGTGTAAATCTAATTTCTAAATAATATGTACATATTTACATAAATAAACCTGAATAGGGTGAAAGGAAGTAATTTGTGATTAGTTTCTTTATTTTAAAACCTTATACATATCATATTTTGAAGCAAGACAATTACACTAGGAGCCCCAAAGGTGCTTTGCACAAGGGCCCTGAATCCGTCGTTACGGCCTTGTGCTGAAATTTAAGATGATTCGAATTAAATCACAATTAATTGCAATTTCATGTCGATGCGAATGATGATCGAAATTGAAAATAATTGCATTGTTATTAATTCAAATTTACTAGCAACGGCTGCGTTTGTCGGGTGGACGGACGTGGACGTGAGCACAGTGAAGACGACGCTGACGATGCCGCTCAAAGTCAGTTCGCAGTTGCGTTCCATTTCGCATTCATCTACTCCATCTTCGCACACACACACACACACACAGACACACTCTATCGTACTCTTCTTCCTCTTCCTTTCTGTGTCCTTGTGTGGGTTCATGAAAAATTACAACTCTCAGCATCAGGCATATCGTGCGATAAATTCTACTGAGCACCAACACCAACACGCACATATATATGTGTGTCTGTGTGTGTGTGTGTGGCAGGTTAATTTTGATACTCGTTGCGTGTGGGATAATTCATTGCTTATTATCTTTTTTGAGCTGCAATTTTTTGGGGCTGCCACCTTGCCACCTTGGCGCTTGTGGGCATGCGGCGCAGATAGCAAACGCTTTATTAATTTAGTGTGTGCCACTGTGGCATACTCCCGCCACTCTGCCACTCCCACTCCCTGTCGACCTGTCGCAAACAACAACAAACAGAAGCAGCAGCGGCAGCAGAACGTGTTGGACACACAATCGAGCCTAATGATTTATGAAACAGGCGCGCGCCTAGCCGCAAGGACCTGTGCCCCCCCTCCACTTCCCCTCGAGCACCTTCCTGCCCACCCTCAGACACCACGCTGAGCCTGCAGCCGGAACTGTGAAGCTGTGAGGCAGGAGTGTGGCAAGGGGGCTCAGGGTAGAAGAGGCTGCGGCAACTAGGCGGCTGGCCAAAATCCTTTTCTCTTTTTAGGTTCGTTGTGTGTGCATGTGTGTGTGTGGTTTCTTTGCTGTGCCAGTTCATAGTTCCACCTCTCCCTCTCTCTCTCCCCCACTCCCCTCCACATCCACCTCTGCCTGTGCCTGCTGTATGATATATGGAAGCGCAGTTTACCGACTGCTTAAATGAATTTTTCAGCCTCTCCTCTGCCTTGGCCATTCCACACTGTTGACTCGCAACAAAAGTCAACGTGTAGAGCAGCCCCAGACCGGTTTATGTGACAATTATGGGTCATTTACAAAGAGAGAGAGAGAGAGAGAGAGAGAGGAGAGGAGAGGAAAGGGGAAGGGGCAGGCATCTATTTGTAGTGGATACACTTGAGTACCGACAAGATTTGATAAACTTGAGCCTGACTGTAAAAGGGACTCTGTGTGGGGTCGCAAAGTGAACAAGGTGTTTGTGGCCCTGCACAGGATATGCACTTGGCGAGTGATCAATTCCGGAAACGGAAGTGATAATTGCATTAGCCACAGGCCAAATTGTTTGTGATTGCAGGCACGAAAGGAAGTGTCATCGGTTCGAGGATGTCTAAGGCAATTGCCACTGGAGTTTCCTCAACACTGCAGACAGAGTTCATCAGGCAATTTACCAAATCAAAATGTTCATGCAGATCCACAAATATATATAAATATATATATGTAACTTATATATATACCATATCTTGAAAGTAGTACTCCAAAGGCAGGCCATGAGAAAGCTTTATAAAAACTTTTTAAACGAATCCGTTTCACAGACATATCTATAAACTATAAATTATCTAGGAATTGTACACGTATTTTGTTTACCTACTTGGAATCTTATAAGGTATGAATATATATATATATATATGAATATATATATATAATACATATATTGTACATCTATATATATCTGTATATAATATAAATATATAATCTATACTGAGACAAGAAAGAGGCGCTAGTTATACCCTTGAATCCTTTGACTTCTGTCTTCAGTTCTAGGAACTCTACTGTTTTTAATCTAAAAGACTATAAGATATTGTGCTAGTTAGTTAGATGATGATAAGAGTTATCGATGGTAATGTATAAGTTGAGGTATTACAGAAAAACAATGCATGTTTTCATGCAAAAGCCAACCTACTTTATGCGCAATCGAAGCTAAGCCATTGTAAGTCGTTTAATCAGTGAACCGGCAAATCTTTTGGCATAGTTGGCCAAAGTTTTCAGCACGTGCGTGAAATATGCGCAGCGTGCGTGGATATATATGCATACTGTATAAACATATATACACAGATTTAGTATATATATAATCTACAAACATATACATATATTACTTCATGTCTAGCAGAAATCGCTGACAGATGATGCATGGCCCGAAGGAGTACGCGAAGGCATTTGCACGGCATCATGAGCAGCTCGAAGCTGCAATTTGGAAAGAGAACAGCGCAGAGAGGGGGGAGGAACAGGAGGTGGGCACACGCGAAGCTGCTGCGTCATCGAGTGCTCACTTACTGCAGCAGATTATTGGCACAACTTCATATTTCAAAAGTTTTGTAAATGTCATAGAGCGAATCCAGCGAGTGCAGGCAGCGAAGGGAGGCGGGGAAGGATGTGTAATCCCTTGTCGGGTCAGCAAAGAGGTGTTGCACTCAGTGCAGCGGTGCGGCAAAGGTGCAAGTAACAGCTCCGGCTCCGGCTCCGGCTCCGGAGTCGAACGCATTTTACGGATACCGAAATCATTTATTAAACTGCATGTCGCACCGGGCAGACTTATCCATTCGTTTTTGTCTCTCTTCCATCTCTCCAACCTCAGGATAGAGGGTACTACGGCTGTGTCATGACGAACATGACAAGACTTCTTCGTCTCTTCGGAGAGACAGACCGACGGACATCGATATATCGGCTCGGCTGACTAAGAATATATGTATATAGTTTGTGGTGTCCGCTACTCCTTCTTCTACATATAAAGATGTAAAACATCACTCCTATTATTTTGATCATGGTTATATATCGTATATTAAATACTATGCTTGTGCATATATAGTAAGGGCATCAGCACTTCGGTGTGTCGTCGGCGGCTTCCTTTGCCGTTTCCCAATTGCCTCGATTCGAGTCGTTTGACATGCTTTAAGTTGCACTCGCTCAAACGGCAACGCGCAGCAGCTGCGACTGTAGAAATGGATTCAGTTCACAGTTCGCTCCCTCTCTCTCTCTTCGATCCGGTTGCCTTTCAGTTCACCACGTCAGTCCGTGTGTGTTAGAGGCTGATGGTGGGGGAGGGGGGTCTTGTCAACTGAAGAGGCTACTTCGTTGCGGCGATATCATTAGCTTTCAACTTTGCAAATTGAATTTAAAAACGTTTAACGTGACCAGCCACGCCCCCCACAAGGAATTGAGCTGTCGATGTGCGGATCTGCGGATATGCGGATGCGAATGCCAATACGGATGCGAATGCCAATGTGTGAGGGGAAGGGCAGAGCCAAAGGCGAATGGATTTGCTTGCCTTGCCGCACTTTGGTCGCCCTGTTCGACTATTTACTTGAAAAGTTACCCTCACTCCGCTCCTGTGTTTGCCGCCCTTGTTATTGTTGTTGTTGTTGCTGCTGCTCGTTGGGGGATTTGTTTCATGTTTAAAGTTCGCTTTAAGTAGCTTAAGCGGCGACGGAAAAAGTTGACTTGACGTCTTCGTCTTCGTCTGCGTCTTCGTCGTTGTAGTTAGTTTTTATGCACGGCACACGCAAACTTGGCCATTAGTTGATAAATGGGCAAAGGCTTTAAAGAGAGACGTCTCACAATCCAGCAGAGACCAGCACTCCCCCCATTCCCTCCCCTTACTGTCACTCCTTCCCCAACCGAGTTGACGAGTTGGTTGCGAGTCGTGAGTCGCTTTTAATGAAGCGTTGGGCGTGCCAAGGCGCATATATTAGCTGCTTGTTACTCCCACTTGCACAAATATATATCATGTATATATGTGTGTGTGCATGGTTGTGTGTGTGTGTATATACATCAAGTTCCAGAAGAAGCCAGCAAGCCAGAAAGTTGGCCGACCAACAAGCCGGAAGTTGCCAAAATGGCGAAGCTGCTTTTATTTGCTGTTTGCTTGTTGTTTTGGCCCGCCTCAATTGACAAGCTGCGGCTGATGTTGTTGTTGCTGTTGTTGTTGTTACTGCTGTTGCTGTTGCCGCTGCTGCTGCTGACGAATTTAATTTAAATCAGCGACAGGCCAAATCAAAGTCTCGCGCTGATGAAATCAAAATCAACCTCAAAGTCAAAGTTGTGAATTTGTCAACTCAGCACAAAGGCTCAAAATTGACATGACGTTGCCAACCCTCCCACCCCTTCCCGTCCCACCGCACAACAACAGCAATTGCTACAACACTAACAACAATCAGGCCGAAATGTAAATGCCAGCACAAGCTGACAGATTTATTACACTGTGCAACACAAGTCTAATGACCCGCAACGAACTCCCAAGCTCCACTCCAGACTAACGATGCTGAACTCGCCTCGCCTGGAACTTGGACTCGCCAGTAAATATTTCACTTCTTGTTAATATTATCACAACAATAATAATAGATTTACAAAGAGACAAGCAAAGGCAAAGGCGGAAAGCCGGCAAGGCAAATTGTTTTGCTAGTTTTACTGAGGAGAGAGGAAGAACTCTAATTTACATATCGTCTAAAATGTCTAATCTTTATGCATATAGTATGTACAATCTACAATGTAAATCTACTTTATATATATTATTGTTCTACTATGAATATTAAGTAGACACTCAATCAAAATTAGTGATACAAACCTCATCTCAATCGAACTCTTCTCAACAGAGCAAAGGTTAACACATTTCTATTGCTCTACTCGTATTTTGAAATTGTAATATAATATAACAATAATAATGTACATGTAAATATTATATTGTTAATCATTATTATTGTATATATATATCCCTGCTGAGCTTTGAGTTTCATTCTCAGTGCAGTCTCTCTTATGAATTGCAAGAATCAAGAAAAGTTGCCTGCCAACTGTTGCACATCCTATACAGGCCAATGCCGAGTGTGTATTCTGACAGTTGAACCCCTTATTTGCATTGAATATATTGTATTGTATATATAACATTATATATATATACACTTACATGATATATATAATATTTAAGAACAATAATAAAGAGAGAAATCACAGTAAAAGTTTTGCAAGTCTCATATTTAGTTTAGTTTCTTCTTGAGAGAGCGTAAAATGGAAAACCCTTCATAAAATGCTACTTGAAATGCTTAAGCAATCAACGCAATGGCTTATTTTTGTCAGTGTAGGCGACTGTCTTGGCACTGCCAACAAATTGGACGAAATTGCAGTGCGTGCAAAGTCATAACTTGAGGCAGGCAGGGAGTGCAGAGTTGGCTGTGTGGCGATCTCATGCAACGGGGAACCGCATTCCCAACATGGCAACCGCAATAGTCAAAGAGGGAGAGGGGGGAGTGAGGTGAGGGGACAATAGTCGTGGGACTTGTCGCTCTGATCGCGCTGTCAAAGCGCTGTCAAATAATTAAAGTGCGTGCATATGGCAGGCACTGCTGTCACCGCCACTGCCACTGCCACAGTTGCCATACCAAACGAGCAGCAGGGAGGGGGATGACAGGGGGTAGGGGGTAGCCCACTCGATGGCGTCCCATTGGCAACCTTTAAATTTACAAATTAATTTCATGTTACAAGCGAATTCGTAAACAAGTCTTAATGTGCACTAAAGCGTGTTACCATCGCGGCAACGAGAGGCGGGCCACGCCTACACAGACCCCCCACCCCCTGCTTCTCTAGCTCCCTCTGCTGTTTGACTCGCCCACTTGCTGCTAGCAGCAGCCTCCACCCACCACCCACCACCCACCAAATAATGTTGGGCGCCCGCCAGACACGAATTCAGCATTTATCTTGCGCCACTTGAACTGCCTGCGCTAGCTGCGACGCCGACGCTAGCTGCGACGCCGACGTCAACATCGACGTCGTGCCTGACGAAGGAGGAGCTAATTTCAGCGCCTCTTAAGCGGGCACAGTGGTTGCACATGTAGCGAAAACCGTCTAGCAGGGATTAGCAAACAATTCGATGAGTTCCAGGCAAAAATCTTTTTCATCCTCTGCTACTTCCACTCTGGATGAGTTGAGAGTGTTGCCAAACTTTGCCCACATTTGCCTACAGTGCGAGGTGCTCTTCAGTGCTCAGACCACGGTAGACTAAGTTGCCTAATTAGTCGCAGTCTTAGGGCAGCTAATGAGAACTAATGAGCTGCAGCTTCGAGTCGAGTCGAGTTGAGTTGAGTTGAGTCGCCGGAAGGGATTGCATCGAGCTTCCTCTGAACGGTAGTGCCAGGCTAAGGGTTCTCTAAAGCAACAAATACAAATAATAATGCAACCTTCAAGAGTATTACTATTGAGAGTAGTTCAAACAAATAAAATGTTCTAATAACTTAAACAATAATAATATTAAAATGCATTAAGAACTTGTTGAAACTAAGAGAAACAAGAACTAACTAAGCAACTAAGCTACAATCAAACATGCTCGACTGTCACATACCTGATGTGGTTAGAGTTATTTATGTTGCATACCTTGCAGGCGACGCTTTGGTTATCAGTGCGCCTCTTAACATAATTTCTTCAATAACTTTTTTGTATATTATTCGCATTAGAAATCATATGCTCGATAGTAATTATTGTACATATAATTATCATAAATAAACATTTCAGCGTCACTTGCAATTGATTTTAAAAAATAGGCAGCAAAGGGTGTGTGCCAAAGTCTTAAATATACTTTATCTGTGTGCAGCAGTAAGACATATTGCCAGCAACTTTGACTCTTATAGTCTCTGCGATCTGCGTGCTCACACAGACAGGCGGAGCTACATCGAAGCTAATCGACTCGACTGCGCATGCTGATCAAGAATATATACACGTATATCAACCTGCTGGCTGTTACATACTTAACCTATATCCGACCCATGCAAATGATGCACATAAAATAGAAACAATCTAAAATGTTGCACATTAAAAATTCCATTAGCGTCTTTATAATTCATTTGGTATTATGACGGACGCTCTGATGAAAAACAAACATGGAACAAAGTCTAAACAATTTTCAAATAATAATGAAAAATGCAAAATTACGAATCAAAAATTCGTTGAAATGTGAAACAATTAAAACGAATGAGATTTTTTCAATTTGAATGCGCGCGTTGCGTGTGTTTATTGTTGCAGTAATTAAGTGAATTACGCGTAATTAACAGCAACAACAACAGCAACCGCAGTGGCAATAAAAACAGTTGCATGGCATATAATAATTTCAATGAAATTGTTTTCGTATCACTGTGCAAACTGCCGTCGGCCTGTCAACAGAGCCTCGTCCAGGGTTTCAGTGTCATTCCCATGTCAGCTGCCACCCCCTTCATGCCTTTATGTCTCCCCCCCTCCTCCCCGCGGCAGTGTTTCCATGCCAGCGTCTTGTTCATCATTGCCAGCAACTAATGTTGCGATGTTCTCATTCCCCCTCCCATCATCCCCCTCTGGTGTACAAGAATTCTTGTTCAAATTTGTTTCAATTCCATTCAGCCCACACGATGCGACACGTAAGCACGGCATGAAGTCATGCCAGAAGGAGGCACTGCCAGGCAGAGGCAGGGGACTGTTGTTAATATAGGAAAGGTAATTGAGACAGAGATGAGGCTAAGAAGATTGGCAGTAGCTGTGAGGGGGGGGGGGGGGCGAGTGTGTTGTGTTTTTGGGGCCACCCTAGACTGGAACTTGATCAAATTAATCAAGTACATTGAAAGCGCTCGTGATTTCTGCTGACTCAGCATTGCGGCTATAAAACCATGCGTGGCTGCTGTCCAGGCACACAGCTTCACGTCCAGCTTCGTGTGTGTGTGTGTGTGTGAGGGGCGGGGGGAAGGGGGATGAGACAATGAATGCACATAAAAATAATAATTGGAAATGAAAACAATTTTCATGGCTCGTGCGCAATGAAATGGCACAAAAGTGAAGCCTCGCCCTGCCCTCCCCTTGTAATTTCAATTTGAGTAGCAGGTGCGGCAGCAACACCAATACTAACACATGTCAGCTAGGTGTGTGTGTGTGTGTTGTATACGTGTCCTTTTGACCTTATCGAGGTGTTTCAGCACAATTATCGCGCCTTTCGAGCCAAATCGACTGCGACTAACCAAAGATGCTGAGGCGGGACGTGGCGGCAATCGAAGCCATTGAAGCTCATAATGCGCTTATCAGTGGCACGCACACACACACACGCACTCGTGCGGCCACTTGACTTTGCGACATTTTGTGGCGTTTGCATATGCATGAGGCCCATGCGGCGTATACGCAACAAGCGGCACTTGCAACAATTACCAAGCAGCAAGCAGCAACAGCGGCTGCTCTAGTGCTGTAGGGAAAGGGGGGAGGGGAGTGGAGTGCAGAAACAATGCTTGGGGGCAATAAAAACGCAAGCTATAAAATGAATTTTTATGCCGCATTTTCGCAATGCCTGCAGCGTTGCGCACATAAGTAGGCTACCTTTTTTTTTTGCAGTACAGCGCACCCAAAACTGCCCAAGCGAACAACGCAGCCAAGCGGGTAGTTTCCTTCTCCAGCAAAGTCCAAGTCAGCTTGACTATGCAAGTCTGCAAATGCCGCTAGATGAAAGTGGCAAGCTCTGTTTAGCTTTCTCGCCAGGCAAAGAAAGTCTCCTCTCTCTCTTTGCCTCTCCCTTTCTCTCTTTATCTTTATCTCTTATCATTTCCAAGATATTGCAACCAAATGATCCTCATCAAACATTTCTCTCTATAAATGCTGTCAGAATTTCATAAAAATTAAACACTTTAATATTATAATATAAATCTGCCATAGGAACGATCGGGCTAGATTAAGCTATCAATATGAATGAACGATATTCAGTATATAAATATTAGTATAAGTGATATAAGCATAAGGTATATCTAGAAATGAGATAAGCATGAGCTCAGTTCATTTCGATCAAATTCATGACTAGCCTCAACATAACCTCAATAATTAATTAATAGGCGCAACATAACCTCAAACGTAACCTCAACCATTGTGCATTAATCAATATTTCTATCAGTCATAGTGGGAAATAACTTTCAATTATACGCTCTTCTTTATCTCTATCCTTATATCTACCCCTTTTTCTCTCTCTCTCTCTCTCTCTCTGTCTCTCTTTCTTTGTCACCCTTTCTTTAACTGTGTTACACCCTATACATTGCCCTAGCTCTCCCTTGCTGTTTTCTCTCTCTCGTTTTTTTCTATTCACCTCTTTTGCTCTTTCTCTCTCACTTTGTTTCTCTTGCTTCAGCCCCTACAGGGTATGTGCAGGTCGACTCCAGTGCACGCAATTCTGCAGTTATTTTTTCGCATTGGCTAACGGCTAAAAATGTGGCTCGTTCTCTTGGCCTTTTGTTGCCCCTCATTCCTGGCCCAACTTGTGCAGCTGCAGCAACTGCAAGAAGGAGAGTGCGAGCAAGAGAAGGAAAGAGAAAGAGAGAGATACTGAGAGTGAGAGGGCAAGAAAGGGGCGCAAAGAAAAAGACACATTTACACATGTAGTGCATAAAATGTTTATGAATTTGAGTTTATGGCGCGTAAAACACGCCAATAAATGTTCCCAGGCATTTGAATGCCTTTCGCTACGCCAGCTGGAACTGTACACCCTCTCCTTTACCCCTTCCCCCCTCTCTCTGCCCGCTGTATATGTGTGTGTCGCAATAATAAACAATCAGAAATGGCATAAAGTATGCGGAATCAGCGACGCCTTCGCCCCGTGTCTCGTTTGCCTGAAGGTGTTAGTCGCCCTGTTGGGGGCAAATAGGGGCAGAGGCAGAGGCAGGGGCAGGGGCAGAGAGAGAGGGCTATTGGCAGTGTAAGGTGCCTCTTGTGGCCGCATGAATATTTATGCAAGACGGAGAACGAGCTCCGCATTGCTTTGGCCTTTTCTGTTTTTGTTTCTCTTGCCGATTTCCGGTTAGTTATTCTTTTTTATTCGCCTCCTTCTGCTGTGTTAATGCGAGATGTGTTTGTGTGTGAGAGATGTGTGTGTGTGTGTGTGAGGTATGTGTGTGTGTGTATGTGTGTAAGGGTGTTGCGCCAAGTGCGCTCTAATGCACTTTACGACACTTTATGGCTGCGCTGCGGTGCCGTCTGCGCGGCCAGGCAAATGACAGTTGTGCGTGGGGCCGATGGGCGTGTGGGCGTGCGGGCGTGCGGGGGCGTGGATATAGCGCTGGTTATGCTTGCGGGTTATGGCGCATTGATGGAACTACTAACAGACACACAAGCATATTGATGGTAATTGCAGTAACTCGCAGGTTTATGAAGCCTTCCCACAGCCTCAGCTGAGCCCCGAAGATTGACAATAATGCATAAATAAATTAAGTTCCCCTCACATATTCACATAAAGTAAAGGTAGACATATATAAAGTATATGTATATGGTATATAACAGGTATACATCAGCTTGCTAACATATTATTAATAATTCAAAGAGGCGGAATAAGCTTAAAAATTATTATAATTCAGATTTTATACAGGCAAAGCAAATAATAAAGATACATATAGTATTTATATAGTAAGCTTAACTTAGTTATGATAGTTACAACATGATTTACAAATACCCGCAAAATACAGCTCACTCTTTATAAAATACACAATACCTTTCTCTTACTTCTCTCATCAGTTAATCAAATTAGAAAATTACTCTAATGAATTTCGGTTAATTGATTCGTTGTTAATGTTTATCGATCTCTAATCTAATTTCTGGCGTACTTCGAGTCACTGACAGGTTCATTAAACTCGACTGGGCACAGCATTAGCACGAGCATGTGCTCATGCATACCCTGTAACAAGAAGCGACTGTGCATATGCCTCATGTGGAAGTCTTCTACAGGGTATACTCTATTATAATTGCAGCTACACTTCCCATGCCACTTGCCGCTTGCCACTTGCCACTTGCCACTTTGGTCAGCTAACGGAGTTTGTCTTGTGCGCGGCGCAGTTAGCCAAATGGATTGTGCGCCTCTCTGTCTGCCCCTACGTCTGTCCGTCCCTCCGTCTGCTTGTCTCCCCGTCTGGCACTATGCAAATTTCGTGGGCGTCCGCAGAGCGTCCGCGCGTACTTAACGCCACGAGCCGCCGCACGAGTCAAGCGAAGCGCAAAAAATGCGAAAAACATGCACCCCTTGAGGGTGAGGGGGGAGTGTAGCGCACTGTTGAGGCGTATAATCAAAGTGTCTGATATCAAACGACGAGGACAAAGTTATGCATAAATTTAGGACGCCAACTCGACTGGGCGCAAAATCAATACAGGAAATAAATTAGTTTCGGCTCGAACGCCGAAAAATAAAAGGGAAAACTGGCAAAAGCAACTACTCTAAGAGACACAGGGAGAGAGAGAGAGAGAGAGAGAGTGGTAGGGAGAGAGAGAAAGAGAGCACAGCTCTAGGTTGGGATTCAAATGCGAAGCGGATGCGGATTGCGAACTGAAACTAGAGCGTGGACTCGCGCAGAGTTGGCCACAAAAACATGTTGTAAATGGGCGTTAAGGGTGGGGGGTGCTGGGCTGACAGACACCGGATCTATGCGGCTGCCCTGCACTGTGTGCGACAATATGTGTGTGTGTTGTTGTTGCTCCTCTTCTCGTCCATTGTTTTCCAAAGGGAGGCGCTAGTAAAGTGTGCTGCAAGGAGGGAGGGCCAGAAGGGAAGGAGGAAAAGAGACAACGTGGAGCAGGCGGGAAGCTGGGTGTGCTGGGCAAGGAGGGAAGGAAGGGGAAGCCTAATAATAGCCGCACATAAAATTTTATTAGCCGAAGCGTAACAATTCAATTGGGTCGTGCTTTATGGCGCCAGCGGCTGCATTTTAAAACCTCAACCGAACTCATCAATGTGGGTCAAAGCGGCAGGTGTGCATACCCACCTGGCACTGCCTACTATCCCTACTACCCCTCCCGCCTTACCATACACCTCCTTAGCCCAGCAGAACAACAAATTAAACACTACGTTCGAAAAGTCCTCGGGCAACTACAGAAAATTCGTCAAATCGTTGAAATTCGCTTTTAGTTTCGAGTGCGAATCGAACTCAATTAGTCGATTTGAGGCTTTTGTTGCCAATTCAATTGTTTGCACCCAAATCACATAACTTTATATATTGAGTATAAACTCAAAAAGAGACGCAGTCAACTTAACTTGCTACACTTTTATAAAGATAATAACAATAATCTGGCAATATATCGATGAGCTTCTTTGTGCTCAGTGATAAAGGACATTTTGTGCCTCTTAGAACATTCAATTGATTGATAAAGGATAGTTTGTACCCCTTAGTACATTGAAATTTTTATATATAAATACGTTTCCAGAAGAACCACATAAAAGAAATATCAATAACAATGCTTAATATTAATAGTATTGCATTCATTTTTGTTGTGTGTAAATATTATCATCTTCTAAAAGAATTCTGCAAATTTAATTGCGATCGGATAATAAGCATTAAAGTTATGTAAGAAACATTGTCACTTTAATGTGGGATCTTTTGGTATATAGGGTATATAACAGTTTTATGGTCACAGTTTAATAGATGTACTACATGCATAAGGTGTCATGAATAACTAACATGAAAGCTTCATAGATCAGTAGATGGAAGCAGAACATTCAATTCTTGTTTCTTGCAATATATTTATTGATATAGCAAATCAATTGAGATAAACATATGAAAATATGTGTTATATGCACATATGTTTACAGGCCTGTATATATGATAGATTAAGCCTTAATCATACTTTACCTTAAATCTCTAATCTCAACTGCGATCTCTCTCTTTCTCTCTCTCTCTCTCTCTCTTTCCAGCTGCCTTACGTGCTCCAGGTGTACCGAAGAAGGAGCAAGAGAAGAAGATAGGACAGCAGCAAACATCAACCGCGACAATAGCAGCCCCAAGCGTAACGCCCATCAAAATGGGGCGTGGCACCACACAATACCAGCCCAGCTGCTGCTGGCTGCTAATGCTGCTAATTGTTGCCCAGACTGTTTATGGTAAGTGCGAACAGGGTGAGCAGAGTACACAACTAGTAGATTCTTATCGCCACACACACACGCACACACGACGACAATTGAGATAAGTGAGATGGTAGTACGCAGTAAACAGTGGAGGGAAGGGGGAAAGAAAGTGGGAAGGGCAATGGCGTGGCTGAAGCGAAAGTGTCGAGCATAAAACATTCCATTGCCGCTGCCCGCTTGACCTCATTAGGTGTTCATTTATACAACTATTTATGCAGGCACACACACACACACACACACACACACACACACTCACAACTTAAGCTTGTCCAATGGATGATGTCGCCAACTGCCTCGAAATAAAATGCAAACATTTTCATTTGACTTTTGTGTGGCGACCATAAAATATCGGCACATTGGCCGAGGCCGAGGCGCCCCGCTTTGTTGGCCACACAAAAGAAGCAGACACACAAGCACAGAAAGAGATAACCCGCTTTAGTGTAAGTGTGTGTGTGTGTGTGTGTGTGTGCTCGTCTGCCTGTAATTAATTGACTCGCATTTTCGCATCAAACAGAAAAAAACAACTCAAAAACTTTGCCAAGCAACTTTGCTGCGAATGTCAGTGTGTATGTGTGTCTATTTGTGTATGTGTTTCAATTTGTATATATTAGTATGCATGTGCGTGTATGTGTGTGTGTATGTTGCTGAGTGTGCGCCCAAAATGGCCGACAGTTGCATTCATCCCCAGCTGCAGTCAAGGTCGCCGAGCCAAAGAAAACTTTGCCGCATGTGGCAAGCAGCCAAATTGGTCAGCAGTGTCGCTAACTGAACTCCACATACACACACATACACATAGACTCTTCTGAAACACATACATATGTACACACTAAAGTGAACAAGCTCATAGAAACTTATAGCAAGGCCAAATCGATCGGGTTGGCGAATTAGTTCAGTATTTGAAACTCACCTGCACTGGAAAAAAACATGCTGTTAATCTATATACCCTATATAATAAAGTTAGTTTGATTTCCCTCTTAATGTTGATCAAGAATATATATGCATACGTAGTTTATCAGTAAGAAAATGTCGCTTAAGGTGCGTTGCAAACCTTCTAGACAATATGAATAGACTCTTGGCAAGTGTATAAAAATTGACTTATATCTATAAGAAAGACGACTTGTTGTTAATACTCGGACACCTTAAGATACTCAACTTGTATTTAAATATTCTTATACTATCTTAGATTGGTGATTTTGATTGTTATATTATTGTAACAAGAGGTCTTCACTTTGTAGATATTTCAGAAAAGTCCTGAAGTCAGTTTTGAAAGTGTGTGAATGATTAGAGGTTGAGGAATCTAGGTATTGGTTGGTAGATAGGTAATATACGAGTATATGATTTATATGCATGAATATATATACACATGTATATATAGTATATTTCTGTTCATATAAAAGTTATTTCAACTGAAGCAAGGATGAGGTAAGAAGGGGTTGACATTGTTCGACAACATTTTCGACTGTACTCGTATAGGTGACCGATCCGAGTGCTGCTATTTGATATTTGAAAAGCCATAAGGGAATTAAAGGCAGCACGGGCAACACAAAGGAGGCTAGTGTGGGCAGCAGGGCCCAAAGGGACAAGTGGGTACTCCACTCGGACCCGTACTTGTCTCTATTCCGGGTGCCAAATTGACGACAACACGCAAATCTCGGGACGACATTTACGGCCACTTGACCAGGTGGGGCTATGTAACCGGAGATGAAGTTGCCCAGGGCCGACAGGGGCAGTGGGAGAGGGTCCTGTGTTGGCATTGATAGCGCTGCGAGCTGCTATGGGTGCCGGATTGACATTTCATCATAATTGAAAATGAATACGCGCCTGAACGGGAACGCGACCTGAACGCGGCTGCCTGCAGGCGACAGACGACAGCGAAAGACCCAACGAATTAGGCAACAAAGGAAAATTCATGCTCATGCATACACGCAGCTTCCGATGAGTGGCAGCACACACACACACACACACACACAGACACGCACTTGCACACTCCAGCGAGGCATATCAGTGGTCCAATTTGGGCCTCATTTCCCGGAACTCAGGTCGACAAAAGAACTTTTCAACTTCCCTGACTCGCCCTCGACAGGCAGGCATCAACTATGCTTACTAACAGAAGGCAGAGTAACACAACAGAAGTTGAAGCAACTTAACAGAAGCTTGAAATCTATGATCAGTACTAACAGTATGTTAGCTAACATTATCTTCTGTGATCTAACAACATTGTAGCAGTTCACTTACGTTAAGTAAACATACTGTTAAGCAGTGTTAGGTTAACCTAATGTTAACCTAATATTTACCTAATGTTAACCTGATGATAACCTAATGTTAACCTAATTGAAAGTTAACCTAATGTAAAGTTAACTTAATGTAAAGTTAACCTAATGTAAACTTAACCTAATGTAAAGTTAACCTAATGTTTAGTTAACCTAATGTTAACTTAAGTTAACATTATATATCAGTTCATACAGCATCGAACTGTACTTGGATCATTCCCCAATTAAGGAGTATCTCTTCGCCCAGCACCATGTGCACCGACTGTTTCGACAGTTTCTCAGGGCTGCTCTTTTCTTTCAGTTCTTTTTGGCATTCTTTATGTGCACATTCTCGTGTATGTATTAAATTTTCTTGGCTTTTCTTCGCTTCAGCAATAATTGAATAATTCTGACATGAAAAATGGTACTAAAACCGGAATAATTTCCAAGCTTTAGAAGTTGTGTGCCGCCCTCACACGCACCTAACCCTCCTGGCTCCACCCTGTGCGTGAGCCTCTATAGAAAATCTGAATGAAACACGTGTCAGCGTGTCAGTCAGGCGGAAATGAGGCGTGGCAGCCTCACCATCCCTTCCTCCCTCCCTCTCTCTCTCTCTGGCCCTCTCTTGTTGTCTGTCTCGCCATCTCTTGTTCGAATTCGAAGAAGGTCCTTGGCGTTGAATTTAAATAAGCGCAAATAAAATGCCATTAAATTCGCACAAAATGCGAATGAAATTTTCGGCAACTTAATCAAATTGCACTGCATAATAATGTGCTGGATTTTCAGTAGAATTCGCCGTTGCCACCGTCGCTGTGCATTGGATAGACAAACAAGTGTTTGCCTTGGGCAGCCAACTCGACCGCGTTTGGGGGATTAACTCAAACAGGACAATGGCCCCTGTTGCGTCTGCGTCCTTGTCCCTGTCCACGCGTCGACCCTCCCGCCTCAGCCAGTTCTCTATTGTTTTCCCTTTCCCCGAGCCAGGCTCTACTTTATTTATTCAGCTGAACTCGCTGAAACTGCCCCACTGTGCCCCAAAGTATTCAGTAATTAGACACATGCTGAGCCCTGGCCCAGTTTGTGAAACCTGCTCAATGATTTTTCAGTTAAACGTTAGACGCAGCAGGAGCGAGAGAGAGAGAGAAAGAGAGAGAGATACAATGAGAATATCAGGGCGAAGAATACAAAGTTAATTCCCTTAAGGGTTAGTGCTATCGATTGATTTTCGCAATAGACAACGTCAGACATTCATTATTATATTCACTATAATTTCGCTCTATTTAAGCCTACACTTAATGCACTTACAAGCCCCTAACAACCCATAAGGGTAATTGAAACAGCTTTCGATAGTTTCCTCAACTTGAAACTTCCCCACAAATATTTAGTGCTCATTGGCCACTTATCATAAGTGGATGTTCGATTCATTCTTTATGGCCGGTCAATCGATTAATCTTTCGCTGTTGCCCCTCCCAGAGGCCATCGATAAATCAACAGCCAATCGGCAAATGGACGAGGGATTGCTTAGGTCAACAGCTTAGTACCTCATTATTTCCCATCCAAACGATGGTTCCAGTTTCCGTACCAGTACCAGTTCCAGTTCCAGTTTCAGTTCCTGTTCCCGTTACAGTTCTGTCGTGCCAATTTCAATTCCCTTTCCAGTGGGATGTGTTCCCCTTCGGGTAGTAAGTATATAGTTGACCGGGTCCATTAATCTTAATTGCTGTCCAACGCCTTCTGCTGCTGATTCTCGCAGCTGCGAGTTCTTTTGCTACACTAATTGATTGATTGAGAAGAGTCGGATTGCCGTTATTCTCGCGCAATCACCTGCCTGCCTGCGGCACAGCGGTTACCCCTTCATCCTCTTACCTTGTCTTCTTACGTGTCTCTCTCTACCTCTCTCTCTTTCTCTCCGGCTGTCTCTTGTCGTTTATCTCGAAATGGTTTTGTCTAATTAAAGACAACGTCCCATCGGCCGCATCTGTTTTCCACTTTTCCACTTGGTAGATATAACAAATTGAATTGTGTTGTCGGGCAGCCGCAGACTTTGAAGTGGGTTTAAGAGTCTGTCTCGTCGCCTTTCCCACTCACTCTCTCTATGTGTGTGTCTCTCTGAGTACGCAGTCAATTGTTGCAGTGGCTTGTCAAGTGTGAAATTTGGTCGAAAGGTTGGCGCAGTGGACGATGGAATGAATGCCATGAATGAAGAGCACATTCACAATGCCGCAAGAGTCTTTACATATGCACGAGTGTCGAGCATAAACTGCGTTGTGCACAGATTGATAGAACAAACTTCAGTTGTGCCATCTTTGCAACTATCGATATTACGTATACGAACGGATGAACTATCGAACTTACTCTTATCGATACATGAGTGTGAGTGGAGTTGACGGCCCTTTACATAAACAACTAATTTGTTTTATACTAATAAAATGGAAACGATTGTTATCAACACTTTAAACTTCACTTACTTGCAGTCAATAGCCAAATATTATATTATATATCGATACTTTTTAGATTAATGATTAATGATAATCAATTGTTATTAAAACAATGGAGATCAACTTCGATTAACAATAACACATTATCACTCAATAACATGCTATAATCTACCGATACTTTGTCCAGTTTGACTAGGAAAATATGAATTTCTATAAATGATAATCGATTGGTAGAACGAACGTCGATAGACCTTCCAGCTATTGTTCCTCACATTCCGTATAACAGTCTATTGTTCCTCACATTCCGTATAACAGTCTGTCCATGCTTGATTTCAAGTTGGTCTTGATGAACAGTGCTGAATTCGCTGAACATATATATATGTATACTAGTATATGGAATGCCTAACTGAACCTTAGCATTGTGGCTGCCTTATTTAACGGTTAGTTCAGCGATTTAATGGAATTTAAAGCGTGAACAAGTTGCTCTTGCTGGCTAGAGAGAATATTTCGAATTTCTCGAATTTGAAGCAGTTCTTGCGCCTCTTTTACGGCTCGTCGCATTTTACTCCGTTTGCTCCAAATGTGAGCTGACCCAATTGCGAGGGGACGCATTGCCATTGCCCCTGGGGGCCCATATCTGTGCCTGCGCTACCCTCTTTCCCCCTCCTCCCTTTCTCTGCCTCTCTTGCCACTGTGCCCCCGTTGTTGTTGTTGCTTTTGGGCTGCATCAAATGGGCTGCGCGCAGCTTTAACGAACGGCCTTTATTTAACATTAGCTAATTTGTGTTTCTATCTTTATGCCTTGTGCTCTCGCTCTCTCTCTCTTCCTCTGTCTCTTCCTCTCTCTCTCCCTCTCTTTCTGCCTCTCTCTTGGTTGTTGGCCATTTGACTTAAGTGCCGGATGGTTGCATTTGCCGTCTGCATTAACATTTAAGTTGTTGTTATAATCGCAGTTCTTGTTGCTGTTTTTGCCTTCTTCTTGCTCTGTTTCGCTTCTCTTCTTTATCCAGGCTGCTGTTGCTGTCTTGACACTGATTTCAATTATAAATTGTTTGCCTTCTTCGCTCTTTTCAGTCGCGTCTCCCTGCCATTTGCCTCTCTCTCTCTCTTTCTATGTTGCACTGGCGACTTCTTTGCACTGCTTATACCCCAAGATACCCTGCACCCTGCACCCTGCACCCTGCACCCTGCACCCTGGATTCCTTCTCATTTGCCATATAATTATTTTGTTTGTTCATTTAAATTGATTGTGCCATTAAATTGAAATCACGTGCAGGGCAACTCCAAGTCGTGCACAGCCCACGCACGCTTACTTATCCCATCGCTGTCCGTGACCCCAGTGCGTTTTTGTGATTGCTTTCTCAATTGGCGCGCCGCGAGCGCTGCTGGCGCTATCACTTTTAATCTAAGTTGGCAACAATGCGTCGCCCCCACCCTCGCTCGCCCACGACCCGCCTGACCCCGTGAACCTTTCGATTCACACCCCCCCTCCTCCTGCTGTTTCTGGCAGCACCTGACACGACCCTCCCTCCTCGCACTCCCACTCACTGCTGCAGACATTGTGTTGCGTGCAAAGACGTGCAGGCTGCTCTCTCTCTCTATCTCTCTCTCTCCCCCTTTATTTATTTATTTGTAATTTTTTGCCTCCCCCCCCCCCCTGCTTCCTTCCGCTTCTGCTTCTTCTTGTCTTTCTTCTCGTTTGTCTTGTTATTATTTCTGTTTTCTCTCTTTTCTGTTTTTCCCATCTGCTTAGCCGTCGTCCGCCGTTGTTTTCGCTGGTAATCCTTGCGGCTATTATTCTTATTCTTGCCCATGCATTTATTTATCAATTTTTGCGTCGCAAACAAGCTGTGTCTAGTGTGTCTATGTGTGTGTGTGTGTGTGTGTGTGTGCTCGAGTGTTTATGTGCTTATTTATAAAGATGGACAGCAACACGATACGACAGACGAGGCAAAAAGAAAGGCGGGCAATGTTTATGCGATGTTCGATCAGTAAACAAAGCGCTTGATTAGTAAACGAAGCGAGAGAGAGCGAGAGCGAAAGCTGGAGAGAGAGTGAAAGCGAGAGCACACTACTGTACACGTATGTGTTGAAGTTGAATTCGTTAGAGTACGAGAGCCACAAGGTGTCAAGTCGGAGCACCCTGTGCTGTCATAGATCAAGTTAGACAAGTAACAAGTAAGAGAGGGAAAGAAACAGAGAGAGAGAGAACACTGCACTATGGGGACTTTGGCCTGTTTTTTTTACAATAATGTGTTTTTCACAAGTATGCAAATTTGCAATATTTTAGTATTAACGAATAAGGAATAGATCAATCTATCATCTTCCACCGTGTAAATGTTAACTTAACAGTCCAATGTTAAAATATCAGCTGTTAAAGTCAGCGTTTGCAAGCGAACAGAACTTGTCGTCATTGCGCTCAATTTTGAAGTGGAACTTTAAATTCCTCAGTTTTCAAAAAGCCAATGTAAAACGTTCAAAATTTAAATGGATTTTAATTTTACGGAGTTTTACTATGCATTGTTGTATATATTTGGATTATTTAGTGCGGGTATTTCTAATAATTTGTACTTTTAGCGAGTGGTGTTGACATGTATTTTTAGGAACAAAATTTCAACTTTGAAAAGAGCTACAAAAAATTGTTCAAATTTGTTCAGCGAGTGTCTATATACATATTGTAGAGCTATTAATTCCTTATTCAGCACATCTAGTCCATATCTGCGTTTTTTGCGGGTTTTTGAGAAATTTAATTTTTAAGGAAGCAACAACTCGATAAAAATGCGTGATTGTGGCGTATGCAATGGTGTTTTCGTGAGTAACAAAATCCAATATTCACTTTCACTAGAGAGATATCAAAATGAAACTTAGCATACATACTTTTTATTATTCATTACTTATAAATAAGCCGGAACAAGGCGGATTGGGCCGATATATCGTATAGCTGCCATACAATCTATCGGCCGATTTTTGTTATATTTCAAGATGTGGCTTTCAAACTTATCTCATCTTATTTGTATTTGATCCTCAATATGATCTTAAAATTTCATCACAATCGGACTACTATTACGTGTTGCTGCCATACAAATTATTTGTCAAATCACGGGTTTTGGTTAAAATATAAAGGGATGGGCCACGCCCACATTTCTTAAATATTTCTGAGGGCTCTCATAATAATATAAAAAAAACTCCATCAAAAAATTTTACTTGGATCAAGAGTTATTAATTAATGTAAAAAAAACAGGGCAAAGTCCCCATAGTGCACTGTGTGGACTGCGAGTGAGTGCAAAGCTCTCTGGCCCAACGATTTGCAAGCGATTGTCGCTATGGAAGCCATTTGTACAGCGTGTTTTGACCGCACTTGCAGCAGCTTATACTAAGAGCTTGAGTCTCCCTGTATGTTTGTGTGTGCGAAGGTGCACAATAAGCCGGCTTAAAAGTCAATGTGTGGCAGCTGAAAGTTGCAAGTTGCATCGCGCGTTCGCCCCACACTTCTATTTCATATACTCTTCGTGTCATAATTCTACTCGCCTGCACTGTTCGTATGGTTAAGCACCTTTACTTCTGAGCACACTTCACAAATAACATGAACGAAAGCAACATTTTTGCCAAGTTGCAGCTGAAATGCATGCAACTCCCTCGGCAAGGGTATTAAGAAACAAACCACTCTTAAATACCTCGCAGTCTGTACTTATGTTAAATTATTCCCTATTTTTATTGTAAATAAATGAAGTTCGCTTTGTGTATATCTGATTTATATCGAATACTCAAAGTTGCCAGGTTGCCGCCCCTTTTTCCCATCGCTTCTTTTTCGTTTTTTTCGCTGTCTCGTCTTGTTTACCTCTTACGCTTTTCAACTGAAGTCAAGGAAAAAGCAACTAGAGCTGGGCACCTTTCCCTGCTGGACACGAATAAAAACATGACATAAACCGAGTAAAATGTGTGCATGAAAGGAGAATCCATTAGAATACTTTATAATGGCATTAAAATGATGAAATGTATTTAAAAACTGTCTAGAATGTTAGGCAGCTCTGTCTTTGATGAGGTAGCCATCTCTAATGGAATCATCAGACTTATCTGCGCAAAGGATCGTGGACTAAGCCAGTGGATCTACCTAATTATTGTAGTTGCTTATACTCTTCTAAAAGGTCTCCGTCGTTCAGTTATCTTTTCTTTTATCATTCACCATATTATTTATAACAGTTCCACCAACATTTCCCACCATGTCGGACTTCTCCTAGGTGCTATATATGGTATGCTGCACTTCAACCTTATAATCAGTGCCGTACTTGTTTATGTCCTTGCTGTGAGAAACAGTGTCCTGTACTTATTAGTGCACCTCTGTGTGGCTTCCACTGACCCATGTTCCATTATTTCGCAGCAGTCTGTGCATCTACTTGCCATTGCTTGTTGCATGCCACCTTTGCTGCTGCCTGTGTTGCATAAAGGCCAGTGGCAGCTGCCCTAAACGCACCCAAACTAATCAAATTTGATCGCTCACATTGACACAGACAGGTTTCCATTTGACAGCCAAAGGTGTGGAGCAGGAGTTTCAAAGGGGAGAGGGAGGATGAAGGTATGAGGTAGGGGGGTAGATGCAAGGGTTCCATTGGAGAACGCAGCCGTCGGTGGTCTCATTTGCAGTGCATCGCAGCACATCACATCACAGGACTGGCTGTCCCTGACGCAAGGCAACATCCCTTTCGGCAACTGATTTAATTTTGAAATCTTTCAGCGCTTTCACGCAAATTAAAATGATGGCAACCCTGGCCAAAGCAAAAGCAACACCAGCAACAGCAACAGCAAGAGAGAGAGCGAGAGACAGGGAGACAGGGACAGAGATAGTGACTGTGGCAGCAGCGGAAACAGCAGAGGAAGCTGTGCAAGCAGTGGAAAGACTGTTCGACGCAATGTCTACGTCAGTCGCACTTGGCCGCAGTTGGGGTTAATAGATCATCATCATCAACTACTACATGCAACATGCCACCACCCACAACCACTCCACCCTTCCTCCTGCGTAGCTGCTCTGGTGCGTTGCCTTTGGCAGAGCAGAGCACGCCCTGCTCTCAATTTGCTTCGCGCAATTCAATTGTCAGGCATTTCATTTCAATTTAACAATTTGGAAATTGTTGCCGCGACGGAAGCTCCTGTTGCTGCCGCTGCCACCATTGCTGCTGCTGTCGTTGCCACGATAGCGGCAAATTATTGTATTGCAATTTGTCAGTCACTCATTCACTCAGTCACTCAGTCAGTCAGTCAATCTGTCATCAGTCGAGCATGTTAGTTGCAAGTACTAGTACGACACACTTGACTGATTCCCTTCTCTCTCTCCCTCTCTCTCCCTCTCTCCCTCTCTCTCTCTCTCTCTCTCTCTCTCTCTCTTCCTTACTTAAATCAAGCTTGCATATTATATTTTGTTGCGTTGCAAGAAAGTTAATGGGGGCAAGGGAAAACATCGATTCGCAATTGCACAAAACAAATTGATAGCAAACACAAAAAATGGCTCCCGCTGCAGAAAAAACAATGTGTTGTCGTAGGCTGCGTGGTTCACAGGATGAAAGATTAGACATGCAACAGACTTGGCGAGATAACTAAACTCACTTTGCTTATAACATATCTTGCTATGAGCACCTTAGTAATCCTGTGTTTCAATAATATCAATCAAGACTATTTACAATTTACATTAATAACCAATTTATAGGTTATGTTCCTCAGTGGGTTACCTAACCTCACAGTTCATATCATTCAGAAAGGGCAATTTACATAAGCAAAGACATTTTGCTCTGTAGTGATCTTAAATTTTCAAATTTCACATTTATTTCCAATTTAGACTATGAATAAGGGTCCTTGGATAACTAACCTCACTTTCTGCTGCTTAAACTTTCTGAAATGACATTTAGTTTATGTCTCCATCTCTAATAATCCCAAATGTCATAAGTTGCAGTAGGTAATATTTGAATTTATATCCAATTTATAGGTAAAGGCCCTTAACGGGGGTACCTAACCTCACTGCGCAATTCTGCTTCACAGTGCAGTATTTTTCTCGCAATTAGCGACGTAAAACACATTCTCAATCGAGTGTTATCGATAATTCAGTCAAGCGATGTGCAGCTATGACTGGCATAGAATTATTTTATTTGATATCATAACTAAAATAAATACCATTATAGAATAACATTCTAATCGACTTCACTGCCAGATGAACCGCAATTGGAATCAGCCCAGGCCACCATCACAATTGCCGATTGCAGTGCACACCATTTGCGATGCGATGCATTCGTCCATTTGCCATTCCATTTGCCTAATGAAACTGTTTAAATGTCAGCAAAAGCTGGAGGCACAAAAAACAGATTCAAAACCCGCATACACACACAACACACACAGAGATATTATTGCACATGCCATATAACTTATGTAAATAACTAGAGCAGAAAGCGCGGAATCAGCTTATGGCCGAATCACTGCGATTCCCATCGGGAAGTATAATGTTTGATTGCCGATTCGCTTAAGCGGATTGGCTCTGCCGGCTCATACTATACTCTTTGTTTATGTTTATGTTTTTTAATAGCTTTCAAATGCATTTATCACTCTGCAATCTGAGTTAAATTTGCGGTAAATTTACGGTAAATTTGCGTTGTTTTTAAATTGCAAAAAAATGCAATTAATTATTTTTATAGGCTCTGTTGACATTCGATGAATCTGAATGTATTCCATTGCAGCATATACACCAGTAAATACAATATAAAAATAAAACATATCGTGTTCATGTGGGCTCTGAGCTTGTCTCAATCGAAAGTTCTAAAATTGTTTTCTTAGTCAAATTTTGATAGGGATAGGGATGAAATAGGAAATAGGGATGACGAAAACAATACAAATTGTAATTGTATAATTCACATATATATATATATATATATATATATACATATGAACTATAGTGTAAAGAACTTGTAAAAGCATTTTTCATGTCATAAGTAGTAGAAACTACTTTTGCGCAAGAAGACATACGCGATGACAAGTGCAAATGTGTCGAAGGACATGCGGTCCGTATACTTTTATTGCTAATTGTAGCGTCAGGTTGCTACATGGCCGAAGTGACGGGTAAACACTACAGGGCACTGTAAGTAGTAAAGAGTATTCGGCTGGGAGAACTGGCAGCTGGCAACTGGTAACTGGTAACTGTAACTGTGACAACGACTGTGATTCGTATTGGGACTGGGACTGGGAGTGGGCTGCTTTTTGTGGTGTTGTCGTCGTCACAGTGAGTGCCAAAAGTTGGCAACTCCTTATGGTGGAAAAATAATAAAACAGATTTTATTTATGTGCTGCGCAAGAGAAAATTGAAATTCAGCAACACGAGCGGAATCTGCAGATCGCGGCGCCTTGCCAGAAGTGTTTGCCCTGGCGTGCCACATCGACACTCACACACACATACACAGAGAGAGACAGAAAACATATATCGACACTCTGGCATCGCCATACAATAACAACAACAACAACTGCAACAGTTCGCCGCGTGCCGACGAAGGCAAACTTTGGAAATGCATTTGTCTACTGCGAGTGAGTTTACTCTCCCACTCCCACTCTCTTTCTCCCCCTCTCTCTCTCCGTCCCTCTATCTTGCTCTGCTGCTCTCTTCAGTTATTGTTGCACGCTGTGTTGTGCTGTGCTTGTGCCATCACTTGGTGCCGGCTGAGGACGCCGGCGATGATGTTGTTGAAGCTGAAGTGCGACTGCAAGCTGAGAAGGACTCAAGGAGCCGGCGGTGCCACTCGCAAATAATGGCATGTCAGCCGTGAAAACTTGCAACAAATTCATATCGCGCCGTGCCGCGCAGTGCAGCGCATACCTGTAGATACTGTGTATATCTGTCGAACAATGCGACGGTGCAGTTATCTTTACGATTTGCACGAGGGCAGTTCAAATACAAATAGAAACAAAAATACTGTTAACTTAAATATCAAATACAAATAAAACCAAGTATATTTTGGTTTCTAGTAAAATATCTAATAAAACAAATTTTGATCGGGATAATTTAATATATACAGTGATCTATATTTTGTATATTTCCATATCAGATAATCTAACTATTTATACTCATTTGTTTTAGTAAAATTATAATATGTTTCATTTATTATTTTCTTTTGATTTTTGTTCATTGATTTTTGTGCCTCGCATAGTATTTTAGTTTTGCCTGTTTTTTCTTTAGCTGTTTCTGGCGCTGCAGAACTTTTCTGCCTGCCCTCGCAGACACTGAATACAAACATGGACATCAATATCTCATTTGTAATTGCATTCAGCATTCGCAATTTACATGTTTTTATACCCTTCGACCATTGAAAATGATCAAAAGACTGTATACCAGTCTTGTGAAAATGTAACAGGCGAATGTAGGCTTTACAAAGTTCACAAAGTATATACATACATATTTATTCATGATCTGTATCATAATAGCCGAGGCACCTAAGCCACGTCCTTCTGTCTGTCTGTCTGTCTGAACACATAGATCTTCGCTGTTATAAAAGCTAAAGACACTAAATTTAATATGTAGATTGCTGTATATTATACGCTTGTGGGGTTTTTATAAAAAACTAAAGGCCACGTCCATAATAAAACATTTTAATGGAAATTGCAAGCCATGTGTCAAAGATAAAAATACAATATTTTATATACATGTAGCTGAATATAACAAGTACCATTTTTCTAAATTTGAATCCAATCGGAACACAGAAGTTATGCCTGTGATAGTTCTAAAAAATACTGCCTTCTCCAGGCGAAGTTTTACTTTCCGCATGCATACGTGTGTGAGAGTGAGAGAGCAATAAACAGCAGAATACATTGCTATTGGCAATTGCAAGTGTGCTTATAACGAAGGGTATTTCACTGGCGGGGGCACTCGACTGTTGCTTTCACTACTTGTTTTCCAGTTGCAAATTGTTTAATTGCAACTGTTGCGAATATATTTTCGCAGTGCAAAGAACAACGGTAAATCTGCCAAATTGTTATGCTTTTCCCTTCTCTCTCTCTCTCTCTGTCTCTCTGTCTCTCTCTCTAATGGCAATTATATAGCCTCTTAGTTCCGAGCCATTAAGTGCACCAGCTTTTCGATGTTAATTGCGTATTTGGAACAGAAAACTGCAAGCTGCACATTGAGCATATCCTGTAAATGAGAGGAGCCTCGAGAGTCTGTTTAGCTGCAGCCCAATTACTTTAAGCAAATATTAAATTGAAATTGTATACAAACTAATTTTCCAAGCAAATTTTCCAGCAATTCGAATCAATCATAAACCACAAAATGTCAATTTTTTCGTGTGATTTATGAGCCGATTTCTCATTCAGTTCGAAGTGACTACAGCGCGTGACAAATTCTCAAAATTTCGATTCAGTTTTTTTTGTTTAATATGCTACTCAAATTGTACTCTTCTCTTCCCTCTCCTCTTCTCTCCTCTCCCTCTTTCTTCTGCAATGTGCGGTCGCTTATTGTGGTCGAAAACCAATATAAAGCTTTGACTTTGTGCCCAAAACGAAGGAATACTTTAATAAAAATGTTGCAATTTGTTTGTGAGGAGCACTTCGAAGAACCAATCGAAGCATTTTTCCCTTCAACCATTCACCGCCCACTAACCAAATTTGAAGTGTTATAACCAATAAACTGTTTCGAATATTCATATTTCAAATGCATTTATTTCAGCAAATTCGAACTGCGAATTTACCAATTATTTAATCAGGGAAGTACAGTGTGCAATAGAGAGTGAGAGAGGAAGGATGGAGAGAGAGGGAGGAAGGGAGGAAGGGGAACACACATGGTTCCTCTGCAGTTGGAGCAGAATGTAAAATATATAATAACAATCGCAATTTGCGTACTTCTACCTCGACTCGATTGCACTCCTCGAGTTACCATCAAGTGAGAGTACTCTCTCCCTCTGCCTTCCCCCACCGACACCTGCTCCTCCTACCATCACCTTGTTACACTTGCCGCAGGTACATTGGCTGTGATTACAAGCTTATTAGTTGAATTTCGTCCAATTAGCTTTATCAAGCGTTAGTAATGTTAATTTGCCTGGCATCGCAGCGCGGTTGAGCTTCTGCATGGAGAAAGGAATGTGTGAAGGAACGTGTGAAGGAACGTGTACAGGGGAACGTGTAGGAGAGGAACATGTAGAGGGAGTGTGTAGAGGGACTTCGCCTTCCGGCTTTGCTCAGTTGCGATGACGAACGAGTGAACGAGTATCGCTGGGGCAACGCATATGTTGAGGGTGCTACGCGGTGCGATGAATAAAAAATGGATGAGCTAATTAGAGCTGGAGGCAAAAGTAATTTCCTAATGGAATGTAAAAGTGTTTTAAATCACTTTGCAACGCCATGATTGACGAGTGCGATTGTAATTAAAGACATGAAGAAACTTTAACCGAAACAGAAACTCTCACAGTCACGGAGTTCTCTCCACATGTATTAGAGGCTTTGGTAGCCTTCATGCCTTTATTTTTGTATTTAACTCTCTGCGTTTAACCCTGTGAACGGGCTCTTTAATATTCCGATTGACTTCTCTAGTTGTCGAGCTGTAAATGCGATAATAAATGAAGCAGAATTATAAATTAATTAACTTCGTGTCATAACATTGCGTATTAATTAATTACAATTCATTATTTATGCAAACCGAAAACTCGATAAAACACAAAGTCCTATGCAGACATGTTCTAATATTTTCAACTCGATGCCCTTTGTAAAACATTTCAAGAGCGCTTGCCTGACTACGAGATACCCTGTCTAGTGAAAGGGTTGTACGAGTATGATTCTATTTAATTGAGTTAATTGATTCTTTATGCTTATTTATGTGTACTCACAATATATATTATCTATTATATTATCTGTGCATATCATTTATACGATTGTATATATTAAAATATGTATTAATTATGTATTATATATATTATTTATTTATTTATTATTTTAAACAAACTTCATCTGCGTGCAATAAGAACACATATAGACAACAATAAAATCTGCTATATAAGGAAATAATTAATTCAGTTGTTCTATCGATATTCAGTGTAGACACTTATCGATAGTTGAACTGATATTTTATGCATGCTCTCAAAGAACATTTCAACTTCGGCTTGCTGTGCGCATTAATTACGCGCTGTTCTTGGATAATGTGGAGGAGAACAACCAGGATGAGGAGGAGGAGGAGAAGAACGTCGGCCAGACAATATAAACTATAAATATGCCCGCCCGCAGACAAGTCACAGTAGCCACAGAACGGGGCCACAGCAGAGAGGGCACCGCTTAACTCATGTCTATGTGTGTGTGTGTGTGTGTGTGTGTAGAGACAGAAATACCCTGAAATGTGGAGACAAATACATGTCCGCAGAGTCGTCGCATATAAATAAGTGCAGGCTGGAACTGTCTGACACAAAAATGGAATGTACAGCAGGCAGAGCTATGCCAAAGCTCAGCTCAGTGCGGTACCCCCCCTCCGTATGACGTGCCCCCGCTGCTGCCAACGACTTTCGACTTCTACTGTCGCTGCAAGCAAAATGCAAAATTTATTACAGAAAACTACAGCACAGCGGGTGGTGCGTTTATCAGAGAGGGGGATGAGGGGAGAGACAGGGAGAGGTGGAGCCTGGTTGCGTGTGTAGACAACGTCGCCATCGCTATCGCCGTCGTCGTAGTCGGATGAAGTGAGGCGTGCAAAATGTGTTAAGTCTATTGAGTGTATTAAAGCAAATAACTGCTGCGAATGAAATACATGCAACAACTACAACTACAACCACAACAACAACAAACAGGGGCAGAAGCAGGACGACGACATGAAGCTGCAGATGCCGATGGCAACGTGGGCGAGGCAGAGCAGCCGGAGGGGGAGAGGGGGAGTGCTTAAATGCCAAACACACGGGCGCACACATATGCGAATATGAATATAAATGAACAGCAGGCCTGTCTCTTTCTGTGTGTGTGTGTGGTGTATCTTTTGCATATGCAAACACACACATACATACAATGTACATCTGTGTGTGTGTGTGCGCGAAGCCAAAAGTTGAAAGTTAAACTTATGGGCGCAAAGAAATCGACAAGGGTCTTTGCAACTAAAACAAAAGCGCGAACAGGCGCAGCTGCTTCGGTGTGTGGGGCAACCACAAAGGCAGCGCGAAGGGGGGGCGTGGCTGATAAGCGACAGGCGCTGACTGCGTGCTAAATTTACAATTATGCGACCCACTCGTCAAAACAACTTCGATCCCCGCCACAGACACATTTGCTAAGCCTCCACTCTGCCCCCACTTACCCCCCTCTCCACACTTGGCATGCCGTGACATAACGGTAAATGGGCTTTTCACGTCGCAAAAGTGGCAAGTACCAAGTGGCCTTATACACCCCCTCCCCACCACTCCCCCTCTTCCCTACCTGCCCCTGCCACGCCTTTCCATGCTGCAAGTGTCAATACACAAATTCGCACCTAAAAGCGCAATTAAAGACGCAAACTAAGCGAAAGTGCGTACAACGAAGGAGAGTGCGAAGAAAGGAAGCGGGGTGAAGTGAAAGTGGCAGCAGGAGAAGTCCTAAATGAGTGCTAAGGGGCTGCCTCACACACGGCACACGGCACAGGGCAAAGCACGCCCAGCAAAAGGGACAAACTGGCGCGAGGGCCGAAAACTCAGTCAGTTGGTTAATGAAAGTAGCGAGCGTGAGGAATGCAAATGGACAAGGACGAGGATGACAAAATCCAGACGATTATTTTGGCACTACAATTGTGTACTCAGAAGTTAAGTCTTTACCGGGGGGTAAGAGGGGCAGCCACACTTTCCGATTATTTTGGTAGCAAGTTAAGTCCGGGTATATTAAACGAGAGTTCCTTGATTATTTAAGTCGTAGATTGTCAGAAGTTAAGTCCACTTGAGCTTGGGGCAACAGTTGGGAGACTTGGAGAGCTTCTTGGTCCCTTGCGGGTACGCAACAGTTTGAATAAGTTGGAGAATCTCAAATCAGTTTGTTTGCTTCTATCAAATAAAGAATTGAGAAACAAATTAAAGAATATTCTTTATTCAGATCAACCTTGAGACTTTTATCAACTATAAATATAATATAGAATAGAGTATATATACGATATCGTATTTATATATACGATATTTGTATTATAGCTAATACACAAGAATATAGATATAAATACAGCTAATAAACAAAACCTCTTTAACTTTTCTCTGTTTTACACAGTTTTTCATTTAATTAGAATCTTATTTAAGATTTCAATCTAGTTTGCATAACTGTTTCATGGGTTTACTAATCAGAGACGAGATATCAATCCGACCTATGGATGTACTACTTATATGCAGCTACTACTTGGCTTTGAATAGTTTTCAGAACATGTTCTTTTATGTGCACTCTGTCTTTTCTACGCCCTCTCTCTTTCTATATATATATTTATAGATATGTATAGTAAATATTCCTTAACATCCACAACTTTAGAACTACACAAGCAACTACTGCAGGTCTTATAAGGATCACAGATATAGAAGATCGCAGATATAAGTATACGATACTTTAAGACAAACAGTAAATTACTGTTAAGTATGTACTATATAGTATATGTAATATTTCTACGCCTTTACATAGACAAACTAACTACAATAAACAAAACACAAATAAATCCAGCTGCGAGGCGCACAGTGAGTCAAAAGGGCAAACTCACTGCAATTAATTACAAAGAACAAAACCCAAAAATATATTTAGAAGTATTCTCGCTATAGTTAGATGAAGAGTGCAATGGGATCTATTTGAATTAGTCGATCAAGTTGTCATAAGAAATGTGTTAAGTTTAATTAAAGTAATTAAATGATTATTATTATATTTATTATATATTTAATCAAGCTGGCTCGTACTTCGGGTGCACTGTGCGGCAGTCTTGAATTATAAATGTTTCAATTAAAGCTGCCAGTTGGTTTAAGTTTAAGGTACAATGTAGTCTCATGTTGTCCAGTGCAGCTGCTGAAACTGTGCTAAATACCGTTATCGAAATTAATTTCACTTGAATTTAATTTATGTTGCGATACTGACGCGACAGCCGGCAAGACAAGGAGGGTGGACAGGGCAGGCAACTGTGGCGCGACGTCAGCGGAAATAAGCTGCGCTGACAGGCGGCAAATAGATGAGTGCACACACAGACACTCACACACACATAGCAGTTCACTCTCTCTCTCTCACATACACACACACACTTAAGCGACAAGAGCGCAGCATAGTTTCAGGCGTGGGCTCAGCTCAGAGGGCAATAACATCGAGCAACAACCAACGACACGTGGGCAGCAAAGAGAGGTGGGGAGAGGGAGGGGGAGGGTGCGACAGTGGGCGGCAGGGTAGTGTATGTTCTAGTCTAGTGTTCAACGGCAACCTGTCTGCATGGGCGTGGCACTCATGGCAATGCTCAGCCTGCGCGATTACAAAAACATCAACACTTAATATGTTTATTAAATTTGTTGCTACATCATTAGGCACTAGCAGCCATATAATGCGGCGCAAACACTTCGCCTGCTCGCACACAGGGGAACACTGCCAGTGTATGCGTGTACATGCCTGTCTGTTTCCTGTGTGTGCGTGTGTGCCTGTGTGTATAAGCTCTTATACCCTACGCCTCATAAAGCGACTACTAAGGTAATTCAAACTTTGCGCAAATGCATGTTTCACTTGCCGCCAGCACGAAGAAGCCGTTATGTCGGCCCATAAGCGATATACAAACGTACACACTCCTCACTAACACATACACACACATTTATTTAAGTGTGCATGTGTGTGTGACTGTGCGAGGTTATGTTCACAAACTGCCGGTAATTATCTAGATGGAGCCAAGAACTAAAAATGAAGGCAAATAATGTCTGCCTTGAAATTGGTGAATATTTAATCGATAGATCGCTTGCAGCTATCGATAGTACTGCTAGAAATAATATATTGCTGCAATTGTCAAGATGGGAGCACGAACTATCAATGGAATCGAAAAACTTTTGCCGAGAAAATACATAAATATTTAATCGATATGTCACCTGTAGCTATCGATAGTAATGCTAATACTGTAGGATATACTGCTGCAATTGTCTAGATGAGGACAAGAGCTTTAAATGGGGTCGAACAAATTTTGCCAAAGCAATCAATGAATATTTAATCCATAGATTGCCTTCTACTTACGATAGCACTGCAAGTACTGATAGTTTATATTTACAGGCAATTGTCTAGACGGGGCAAGATGTTTAAATGAAGTCGAACAACTTTAAGCAAGAAAATAAAAGAATTATTTATCGATTAACGATAAAAGACCAAACTGAATTAAACCCAATAACAAGTATGTGTAGTATTGAAAATATATTCCGATTTAAGACTGTAGTACTTAGACAAAATTAAAACTTCTTTGGTATCTGAAAGGAAGAATATTTTTTCATCTGAAATAAATTATAATTTGAGTTAAAAAATAATTCATAATTTATAGGGGTTTCTATTAGTTAGGAACCTCATTTATTTAACATTATTTAGCTTCAGTTAGGTCACATTGGGCAGGCGAATATTTGAGGGTAAGTGAGGGTCGCACTGGCTGAGCTTGGTTGGAATTTGCGTACTTCGAAGCCAATGCCCTGCAAAAAGAGCTGTAGGCATAGAAAAACATACACAAACAGCTGCTGCTGCTTCTGCTGCTGCTCTTGGCTGTGTATGTGTGGGTGCGTGTGTGTGTGTACTTTGGGCCACTTAACAGGGGCTTAATGATTGTTATTTAGATGCAGTCACAGTTATAGTTGCAGTGACTGTTGCAGGTTGCAGGTTGCAGCTGCAGTTGCTGCGACTTGGCTGCCAGTGCAAATAGACTCGAGCAAGTGCACTTGTAAACAGTGGGAGGTAGGAGAGTCGGTAGAAGGGGGGGAATATGAGCATGGGTGTGAGCACCCTCATGTGCGAGTGGGCTTTAGAAATTTGCATTGCCTACTTTTCGGAGTTGGAACAGCTGCAACAGTCGTGCAGGAGCAGGGAGCTCTGCGAGGGTCGCTTCATGTGTTGTGTGTTCACGCTGGCGTAACAAGTGTGTGAAGTTTCCAGGTGCCACAAAGAGCAACGGGTTGCGTTTCTCTCTTTCTCTTCTCCACTCCCCCTCCTCCTCTCTCGCTCATGCTTGTCTGCTGTAGCAAAAGTTATGCGCATTATTAAAAAGCAACGCGAATCGCGCATAAATTTCAATGCCCATGATTATTATTATGATAATAAATTTCAGCAAAATATGCGTAAGTCTGTCTGCGTGCGTGTGTGTGTGTACGGGTGCGTGTGTGGGTGTGCACTGATATATTATGCAGTCAAGAGCAAAGCTCTAAGCTCGCTCTATCTCTCTCACTACTCTCTCTCTCATCTCTTTCTCTCTCTCTCTCTCTCTCTCTCTCTCTGTGTCTCCTGCAGCCAACGAGTCGCCCCACCTGGCCTGGACAAAGCCCCAAACAATGGCACAACTGATCAGCCCAACCCATAGTGCTGCCCATGCCACGCCCACTATATATAGTGATCATGTGCATGACGAACACGCCCTAACTATTTCACGACCCCCGCGGGCTGCTGGTCGTCACGAGCGTCAGGCCGAGGAGGAGGTCGATCGCTGTCGCCTCTTCGTCGAGGGAGACCCCACCAAGAACGAGCTCTACAGTCCCGAGTATCCCAATCTATATCCCAAGAATATCAACTGCACCAGAGTGATAACAGGTGAGTGTGATGTGAGAAAGACGTCATCTTAATAATAACAATAAATAAATATGATATACATATATATATGATAAAGATATTGCAGGATACTTTATGATATAAGATATATATGATATGAGAAATATGATATAATAACTATATAATAATAATATGCGATAAAATGCCAAGCATCAACATGATATACGATATGGAGGAGAAGAGAGAAAAAGCATTGTATATCATGTTATAGATAAAATAATATAAAGCATAAGTAGGGGCTTATGTAGTTTCTTAAAAAAAAACTGTACGATATGTAGTAGATTTCACAAATCGCAGATATAACCTGCCTTGTAAAGCTAGAATTTCCTCAATCCCTAATCTAATTCACTAATTACTTATTAATTATTATATATTATATATATATATATATATATATATATATATATATATATATATTATATTATATATATATTATATATTATATTATATAAAGCTACAAAATCTTATGAATTTATAGATTTCAGACTCTGCGAAAAACATTTGAAAAATTGTCTAAATAGTGCAGATTGCAGTTGAAGTATATTTGTAATTTTTGCCACGTCCCTTTTCACCCCCGTAAATCGATAATATCTGAATTCCTTCAGTGTAATTTTAATGCAGGATTAACACAATAAGTATCAATGCCCCAATGATTACTAAAAATTGGTTTCGATCGGATAATCAATATAGAAGTTACTGAAGAAATAAATATCCTAAAAATAAAATAAATTCCCTGCAAAGTATGCAATACAAAATACGCTCAACATAGAAGTTATATATTTAAGAAATCCTTTTGGTCAGTTGGATTACTAGTTTTCTTTTCTATCTACACTTACCTTATTGGCATGCAAAGGAAATGTGAAAAGGCAGAGGAATCTTTTCTATAATTTCGACTTCAAGTTTGTGTTTTTCATACTTTTTGTCATAAATGGAAATTTCCATTTGATTTTGCTTGATTCGATTGCGGATTAACTTGATTTTGGTCTTATGAACTTGCCTAAGTGCTGCATCAGCCAAGACAGACAGCCCTGTTAGAAGGAGAGCGGTGCAGAGGGCAAGACAAGGGAGGGGCACGACAAATAGTTGCAACTTTCTGTGACAGCTGCAGCGCGCATTGTGTTGACATTTAGGCGTCAGTCAGTCCCTCTATCTGTATGTCTGTCTGTCTGTCAGTAAGTCTATCAGTCAATCAGTCAATCAATACATCAGTTAGTCAATCATGCCGTCAGCTAAGGCAGATTGAGGTTTACTTTGCCGCCGGCTGACAAAATCGCTGCGTGCTTTGCTATTAAAAGCCTTAGCTTGTTTCAAAATAAGAGGGAATTGCGCTTGGGATTGGGGGATGAGGAAGAGGAGGGAGGAAGGAGAGAGGAGGGAGATGGATGCTGGAGGGCGGCTTAAGCTGTGGGTGGTTGGTGGGGGAGAGAGAAGACCCGTCATATTTGCGCTGCTTGCGCTCGGCTGCCTTGGGCTGCCTTCGATTCTTATCGGGTAAGCAGCAAGATGGGGAGGAGGTGGTTGGGAGTAAGGGAGTGTGTGTGTGTGTGCAGAGAGAGGGGAGGGGGGTGTGCAAAATCATTTGTCAGTTAAGACAAAATGCGAGCGAAATGATTGACTTTCCACTCGCACGCATCGCCGGGCAGCGTCAGCTGTGTGTGGTATCCATTACAGTCTTTGTATGTGCGTGTGTGCGTGTGTGTGTGTATACGTGTGTGTACCCTGTATTAACTGCACATGTGTGCGTTTGCTTAGGCAGCAGACAGATGCAAAGACAGATAGCTAGATGGCCGCCTGGATAGGCTGACTAACGTAGGACACCAAGAAGAGAAAAGAACGAGGAAGAGAGACAGAGAGAGAGAGAGAGAGAGAGAGAGAGAGAGGGGGCAGAATGAGACGCTACAGCAGTTGTGGGGCTTATTTGCATATCAATATGTGCTGTCAGGCGATACTCGGGGTCATGTTGCCTGTCGGCATTTGCCTACAATCTCCCCACTCTCTCTTTTCCTACTTACCTACCTCCCTCCCTGCCTCCCTCCCTCTTACTCTCTCTCCCCTACTTGCTGTCTTCCTGTTCTCTAGATGCCACTTCTACATTCTGCTGTCAGAGCTCAAAACGCTAAGCGGTTGCATTAGTATGATTTGAGCATACATACATCCATCTACCACCTCTATATCCCTCTCCCTTCCTCACTCCCTCCTTTCTCTGTCTTTATCTGCCTTTATTCATGTGTCAGTTGTGCCCACATTGCTTCTTTGCTTGTGCCGAAAGACAAGTGTAAAAGGAAATATTTGCATTAGATTATGAATTTGTATTTATCATAATCCAGCGGGGAGTGTTATAAATCTGTGACAAATTGAGTGCGACAGACAGAGGAAGAAGTAATGGAGACTGGGAGAGAGAAGCAGAGAGGAGGAGAGAGACAAAGGTAGCCTTTAGCATGAAGGGATAAGGAGACAGAAAAGAAAGGAACATAGAGCGTCGTCTTCAATGGAATCTATGTATAGTTTCTATATTGTATATGGTAGAGATCATGCATCACATAGATTGTAACTCTTTACACTAGATCTTTAGTTATTTAGCATAGCTCTAATGTCTAAGAAAATACATACTTCAAACTTCAAATCTCTATCGATTCCAAAGGGATTCAAATTGATAAGAGTATGCAGTGTGGTAGGGTATATTCGACTTGAACAAAACATTTGTGATACTTTATGAACTGGGAACTGTTTGGTTTATGGAAGAAGTACATGTAGGTAAAGGTAAATCAGGGATAATCTGATTGGAAGTACTGCCAAATCATGTTGAGTTTTCTGACTCATTGATAGTCTATTTTACAAGCTAGAGTGACCATATTAGGTATCAGAATTAAACTGTGGCTTATATAAGCAAATCAATACGGGAAATAGTCTGAGTATGCCTATTCGTCTGCTTAAAACACTAAGACTTACTTTAGAGTGACCATGTAACCCATAGAAAATTTTAAGTTATTCATCAAATGCATATATAGTAACTACCACATCTTCTAGCTGGCATTATGGTAATCTCTATCGATTCCAAATGCATTCCAACATATTCCAATCGTACTGGGGATAACTCAAAACATGACCTGAAATTCCAGCAATTTGCCATTTTTGCCAGCATTCCTGCTTTCCACACAACTCCTTTTACTACATTCACTTTAGCCTGCCACCCCCTTTCACTCCCTTTCCCCCTTCTGTATCTGTCTTTCAGTTTTTCTTACAAGCTGCATAGATGGCATGCCTATGTTCCATTGGGATTAAGTAGTGCGTATATACATACAGCTTGCGCTTTTGCTTTTAGTCTGGCTTTAATAAGTCCCTGAGCCGACTTTGCCACACCCCTTGCTCATCACACCCCCTTAGACCCATCTACCCCCCACAACACTCACATATGCCTGTTGATATAATCACATCGAGTTAACTCTGCATTGCAACCGAATATCAATGGGCCCGACGAACTGTATGCTCTCTCTCTCTCTCTCACTCTCTCTCCCTTATCCTCTCTATGATTCTGTGTGGTTAGTTCAACTTCTGTGCCACGCCCCCGAGGCGTTCTATTCAGAAACTGTTAAATTGCTGTCGCAGTTGCGTTAGTTTGCCGCCGTGTTTCTCTTCCTTTTATTTGCTTGCGTTTTTTGTGTGCGTGTTTTCTTTTGGCTTCTTTTTAAGTTTTCTTCTTTCTTTCATTCTTTTTTTTGTCAAGGCCAATCAAAGTGGAAATCCCCAAGCGGGAGAGGGAGGGGGAGGTGGAGGCGGAGGTAGGCAGGTCCGTTGAGCAGAGCATTTGTTTGCCCATATGTCTGTGATTCTGTCTTTCATTACGCCGCCATTATGTTATGCACACACAGAGGGAGAGAGTGTACAGTGGAGAGGGGATACAGTGCAAGAGGAGGGGCAGTGGTTGCCCTCTGGAGGTGGAGGTTACGGACCCTACAATTGCGTGTGGGCTTGTCTGTGCTCCCTTCTCTCTCGAGTGCCACGCGCTGAGCCCATTGATTCATGCCAAGGATTTGGTCGTTATCATCCGTTTATCTGTCTGCCCACACCCCACTCCAACCCACTCCACTGTAAGAGTATGTGTGTGTGTGTGTGTTTTGAACGCCTTTGGATTTCCTTTTTCCTTAATGCGGCCACTGAATGAGTCCCCAGTTTGCAATCCAGCTTGGATTTCACAGTGAACTTGTTCGTAATCCGAAATCATTTTTGTACCAGAACCGACAAAGCACTTTGGTTCGGTTCAGCCTGCAAACCGGTTCGGCAGCACTCAAAAAGAAAGGTGAATATTTTCTAATTACAACAGTTGCTTGGCAGCCTTTAAGGCTCCTATGGAGGTCGCCCAAAGTGGCTTGACAGATGAAATCTATCGAATAAAAGAACTAGAAGACTGTTATATGATGTGATTGAATTGTGATATGATGTGATATGTATGACATGTATGATGTGATATATGATAATACTATGGTATATTATATAGTATAATTTTAAGTTGTACTCCATATCGCATGGACATAGAGGAAAATGAGTTCAGCCTTCACATTATTTCAATTATAGCGTGACTTCTCAAGAGATATAAAAGTTCAATAAGCATACAGTATAAAGAACAAATTCTTGTCCACTAAAAGGTCATGAAAGTCTTTATTTTTCCAACAAATTTATCATATTTTGTTGAGCAATAGAAAAAAAAGGGGATTCTGATCAAATTTCGTGTTAAACAGACTTAAATTCGCCTATTTTTTGTCTATTACTCTCTTTATGGGATTCTTCTATAACCTAAAACGAATTTCATACAAATTCTTTAGGTCCTGCCTTAAGAAAATTCCTTAGTGATTATTCAGAAACTTCCTGGGTAGGAATCGAGTTGGTTAAACTGGCGCCGTGGGCAACTCTAAGTCGATTTGCCTGCAGCCAAAGCAAACAAGTAAACACATTACTCTCGAGCATCTCTCTCTCTCTCCTGTCTCTCTCTCTCTGCTTCTCAAGCACTCTCTATGTCTAACTCTTCCTCTTCATCTATTTCTCTCTGTTTCTGCTGCTCTAACCTTATTTTTTCCCTCTGTTTTTGCCTCTAATTGCAGCGCCAAAGGGTCAAATCATACGGCTGGACTTTCGCAACTCATTTAATATCGAGGCCAAGGAGGAGTGCAAATTTGATTTTCTTGAAGTAAGTAAGTGTTGCAATGTGCCAGCAGCAACAGCAACAGTGGCAGCAGCAACAGTATCAACAGCAACAGTAGCAACAGCAACAGGGGCAACAGCAGCAGCAACAAAGGCAATTCAAGTGTTGGCCCAACAAAATGCTTTTGCATTGAAAAGACACAGCAAAAGAGTCAAGTTTGTTGCAAGCAAACAGCAACAGCAGCAACAACAACAAAAGCAGCAGCAACAACAACTATAACAACAGGCAGCAAAATCTAAACAAAACTTGCCATGTCGCTTGTGAAAACTTTTCGAAAATCGTTTCCCTTTGTGACGATGGAGAAAAAGCCTTTTGGCCTTTTTTTGCATGGCAATTTTTACACCCGCCAAGTTTTAATTGAAAATTGGCATTGGGCAGTTGCCCGTGTTGGCATTGCTGCTGCTGTTGCTGCTGCTGCTGCTGCTTTGTTCTCTGCTTTTCTACTTGCTCTTCCCACATGTCGTATGCGCAGCATGCAGCTCCAACCGGAAGCCATTTGCATGGTAAACAACACGAGCGCGAGGTCCGCTTTAAAAGCTTTGAATTGAAAAGCGTGTTTGCACAGCGAGAGAAAAACTCTATTTAGTAAGCAAACCTTTGTCAGATTGTTAAGGGTATACGTGGTGTGGTAGGATATACTCGACTTGAGCAAGACATTTGAGATACCTAATGAAGTGAACTTTATGAACGTTTAGCTGTTTGGTTTATGGCTCGTGTATTTGTTTGTACGTCTGTTTGAAAGCTTTAGGTATAGCCTAAATTAGAGTGACCATGCTAACCAAGAATTGAAGATTGTTTTAGGGTACTGCTAAATCATAATTTGTCTTCTTTAAATGCAACTGACTCATTGATTTTCTATTTTATAAAATAGAGTGACCATATTACCATAGGTATCCGAATTTAACTGTGACTTCTATTATCAAATAATTATGCCTTAATACCAAAAATAGTCTACCTACATATACACATTCGTCTGCTTTAAACACTAAGACATATTTTAGGGTGACCATATTACGCGTAGAAAATTATTGGCCTAATTTGAAAACATGGTTCTAAATGTTATATAAGTTAATCAGTTGTTCTGTTGTTTTTAAAAAGTAAAGGTGACCATATTTAGACTGTTCGTTTTCATATATATTTTTTAAAAAATGTAGTACTTAGAGTGACCATATTAGGTATACGAATTTGACTGTGAGTATAAGCAAATAATTGCCTCTCATTATGAAAAATGGTCTGTCTATGCACATTCGTCTGCTTAAAACACTTACACATAATTTAGGGTGCCCATATTACCCGTAGAAAATTATTAGTTTTATTTCAAAATATGTTGAGTTGATTTTTTTAAACTGTAGGTGACCATATTTAGACTGTTAGTCTTCATATATAGTTTATAAAAAAGATGTAGAGATGCAGTACTTAGAGGAACCATATTAGGCAAACAGAAGTTTTACAAATTTGCCAAAGGTATTTCAAACAAAATTGCCAAACTTTTCACCCCGCCCTCGGCATCAGCCTGGGAATTCCTCAACACAGTTAATCATTTGATAACTTCCCTCTCTATATGGTATGTGGTTTCATTTTCGTTCATGTTCCCTCTCCTTCTCTCTTTCTATCTCATGTGTGTATGGCTGTGTTGCTTTGGATTTCGATGCTCCCCGGGGATTTTGCCAGATACGCGACGGTCAATACGGCTTCTCCACGCTGATTGGCAAGTACTGTGGCACAGATTTCCCACCGGAAATCACCTCGAAGGAACGATATCTGTGGCTGCACTTTCACTCTGACGACACCATCGAGTACACCGGGTTCAGTGCCGTGTACGAGTATCTGGACAGGAATCGCGAGGCACCCAGCACGGACCTCAACTGCACCATCGAGAAAGATGGCTACGAGGGATTCATCAACTCGACGGATGTGCCCACCGAGATCCGGGAGCAGGTGATACGCGACAAGATAGCCCTCGATTGCATTTGGCGTATCCAGGTGAAGGACAACTGGAAGGTACGTGTGTGTCTGTCTGTCTGTGTGTGTCTTACCAATTGTTTGCTTTATCTTTCGATAGATATTTTTGAAATTTCTCGACTTTCATCTGAGCAAACCGAACGACTGTGAGACGAACTTCCTGGACATCTTTCCCGAGCAGACGGTGATGCCACTGAGGTGAGTAAGCCGAGCGGGTTGTCGCTCGGCAAGTGAGGGCGAGAAAAAGGAGAAGTATTTGAAGCAGGGTGAGCACAAACCAATTTCCGCTTGACGAGTGAAGTCAGCCGAAAAGCCAATGTAACGCTGCGAAGATCAAAGCGGGCCGAGCTGAATTTCAATTTATTACCAAGCAAAAGCAAATTTGATGCCAGCGGAAGTTGCGGCGGCGCCTTTGACTTGCGACGGGGAAAGGGCCACGGCGACAACAGTAAGGTGCCGTGGCCAAGGGCAGGGATAGGTCCACTTTCATTCATGCGCATCCTGCGCCTGCCTGCCTGCTCCACGAATTTCCACTTGTTGCTCTATCAGCGACAGCACTCAAAGTAATTGACTGACTCCTCTTCCATTCGATTCGATTCGTTTCAGTTCAACTCAATTCGAGTTCGGCTAGGTTCGGTTGGCTCAATTCAGCTCGGCCTGCCTCTGGTCGGTCATTTACTACCGGCATAAGCATTGGACTTGAACCACCATTGGTCATTGGCAATCACTTTTGTTGTTACTATCCATGTGGCGCTCAAAAAGTGTTGCAACAATTTTGTTAACGTGTCAACCCGTCAACATGTCTAATCACTTCTGTGCATGGCAGCTGGCACAAAGCATCCACTGACACGACTATGTGCATACCCCGTAAAGAAGGCTCTCTGCTTTCAGTGAACTTATTGAACAATATTTCTCTATTGCAGGGTGTTACTTCATCTATATAATGCTACACTTCAATATTAATACCAACTCTTTAACCTTAAACCTATGAAGCCTTCTCATTTGCACTACCAACATTCCAGGGTATACACAAGGTTTCATAGCCATTGTTATGTGGTTTTTTGTGTGCAAATTGTAAAACCAATTTCAAAACCAGAAGCAGCTTTTGATAGATTTTGATAAACTGTCACGGGAAAAAATAAACACCTAAATTAAGGGTATTTCTTCGATATTTTCCACAATTTTCATCGCAAACGGTTTGGGGAGGACTTTTTATACTATTTATGACTAGCTTTACCAATTAAGGGCAAAATATCACAATTCTAAATTTTGAAAAATTCTAAAAATGTTGTAAGAGGGGACCCTTTGGACAAAATAAACACCTAAATTAAGGGTATTTCTCAGATGCAGAGTGCAGGCTCTGTAGAGAGGACGACGAAACCACCAAACACATCCTGTGTGATTGCCCAGCCTTGGTATGGACTAGGAGGAAGCATCTGCACGTGGAAATCGCAGTTTCCGAGCACATTGTCCGTTCCTCGACAAAAGATCTGTTATGCTTCATTAGAGAAGCAGAACAGCTTTTGTCAAAATAGGGAGAGCATTACAGGTACAAAAGATCTTTCTGGTCGCAGTGCCTCGCACCTGCTCTGCTGGGAGACTCCCTTTCTCATAATAATAATAATAATAAGGGTATTTCTTTGATATTTTCCACAACCCTTTAAACGGCAATTTGCTGGAGAATCATAGTCAAACCGTACGCCATGAAAAACTCTTCCCTATCATGTCACTGACACTCGCAGCTTCCTCTTTTTCTTCTCTTCTCTTCTACTTCTTTTACTCGTCTTTCTATGTAAGGTATCTATAGGGGTTTTTTCTTTGCCGCCTGTTGACGAAGGCAAAATGAATGCATTTTTACGCGTCTTGCTTGGCCCTTGATTGTTGTTTTCCCTTTTACTCTGATTCTGTCTCTGTTTCCGTTAACTACGGTTTCCCTTTACTTACTCATTCTCTCTCTCTTCATTTCTTTCTTATTCTACAGAGTGAAAAACTTCTGCGGCTCGGCAGGCGAGAGTATCACCACCGAGTCGAATATTCTCCACATGCGATTCTACGCGGAGCAGAGCGCGATTAACTCCACGTTCGCAATACTCTACACAGCATTCCGGGAGAAAGGATCGGGAGGTAAGTCCATGTTTGCCACACTTTCAGTTGCCAAACTGCGAGTTGGAATTCAACGTCTAGTCTGCGGTTAGGCGAGGCCAACAGAGGTAGAGGGAGAGGGACGGAAACCCTTCAAATCCTTCAAATTTGCCGCACGTGCGTTACGCGAAACTGTTCAGAGGAAGAGCAACATGACGGGAAGGTGCCGATGTGGGGAGGCAAATCCAGAGCAATCCTGTGTTAAGCTTTCGCAATCCCAAGCCGCACAAACACCGCGCAATCGGGACAATCGAGTCGAGGACGATGACGAGGAAGCAACGACCAGGCGACGAGGCATTTTGTGATGGCTTGGTGAAGTAGACAGCAAGAGGAGTCACGAGCCGAGAGCTGGAGCGGCAGTATGGCGACTTTTTGGCTGCCCATTTTTGGGCATGGCCTGCGGCGGCGAACGTCTTCGTGCCTTTCTCCTGTCTCCTGTCGCTCCTCGCCTGGCTGGAGGTTCTACAATTTGTCTGTCTGCCTCTCTGTCTGTCTGTCTCTCTGTCTGTCTCTCTGTCTGCCTGTCTTTCTCTCTGTTTGCCTGATTGCCGCCTGTTGCCAAAGGCTAAGCACTCTTTTGTCATTGCGGCGATTGTCCTTTGTGCCCGGCATTGTCGGCCAGACCCAGGCTTGGCCCAGTCGAGCTGAGATGAGCGTGTACTTTTAGTTGTCACTGTCGGAGGCATTGCAATTATTGTGGCTCGAGGACGATTTATGTTCGAGATTACGTGTATTTGTTTTGTGGCTCCTGCGACTGATTGCCAGCACCCTCTGTCTGTCATTTATTTTTGATTCCCATGCGCTATCTTAAGCAAGTCCTGACTGTGATTCCATCTCCCTCTCTATCTCTCTCACTCTCTCCTCAGCCTGCACTGCTGACGAATACGATTGCGAGGACGCGACCTGCATAGCAAAGGACCTCGAGTGTAATGGCCGGGACAACTGTAAATTTCGCTGGGACGAAGAGAAGTGCAAGGTGAGTGAAGCAGTCATCCACACAGCATTCAGAGGCGACTCATGTCATGTCCCGTATCCTCCTCTCCGTCCGCTTCCTGCTCCCTCGTTCCTGCTGTCGTGCATGCGTCTAATTATAGCCAAACTCTCTATCATTATACGCCTATGCCCAACACGTTCGCACACACACTCCCACACACACACACAAGTTAAGCAAACAAGTTTTGTTGGCAAACTTCGAGGTTTGTATTTCAGACATGCCTCGTCGCAAGGTCTTCTTCTTCTCCCCGGTGTCTCTGTTGTCGCCCGACAATTGTGTTAGATCATTAGATCTGATAAAGAGCTCTCGTTCCTTTTGTGTGCCATAAAAGCGGCATTTGGGGCAAACCGCAAATAGTTCAAGTCTCTCTCGCGCATGATTCACCAACGAAGCCGAATGGAGTCAACATCTCTCTCTCTCTCTACCTCATTCTCCCTCTCTCTGGAGTCGTGTGCTCTCAATCTTGTGCAAATCGTAAAACTCGACTAATTGTCCGACTTCAAGTGGCCCAAAAAACGACAACAAAAAGAACAACAGCAAAAAGAAGAATAGGAAAGCCCGCACGTACTTGAAAACTATGAAAACATTCAGCTCGAGTATTTTACGACAACCAGAGGGAATGGATAAAAAACGTCTAGCTGAGTCAGATCTCAAAACAGGCAGCGACGGGAGAGGGCTTCTTTTTATTCACTTTGTTGTACAATTACTTTTTCGGAAAGTTTTAAGTGCGGTTTGTATCGATTAACAGTTAAAAGATACCCTGTAATTTGAGATATTCACAAGAAGATTAAAGGTAGTTGCAAATAAAGAGTATATAAAACACACTGAATGAAGATTAGTTTTAAGGGTTACCATACTTTGCCGCCTGAGTTTATTATACATGAATTTAGTTTTAGGGTTACCATATTTTGAATACATGAATCGAGTTTTAGGGTAACCAGATTTGAAGTTAGTAAGGTTACCTTATTTTGATGCAGATGTTTAAGATATCTAAGTCGCTTGAGTTGAGTTTTTAGGGTAACCATATTCTGCAGTATAAGCTTTTCACAATAAATTGTTAGCCTCATGTATATAAATGTTTATCTACATTTTGGAGTGTTGCTGTAATTAGCATTTAAGTAGTTTTTTCAGGAGTATCATATTAGGGACTAAGCTTGCTACGAGGGATGGTGCCGCAAAAGAAACTTATTTTCAAGTTAATTAACTTTAGACATATGTATTATGGTACATCCAAAACTTAAGATCTGAGGACTTAGCATAACTGAAAATAAAACAGAAAAGATACACCAAATAAATTAAAGAGAGAGAGAGATGAACGACAACTTTACTCCGTAAGCGAAGTGCATATTAAACTCATTTATCGCAACAATTTGAATTGAAATCCAACTGTAAATAATTTATGACGTTTACGTATCATAACCCCTTCACCCCCTTCTCCACACACACACTCACGCCAGGTATCTACATAAAACTAAACAAAATAAAGCAATTTGCCATAATATGCGAAATTATAAATTCGTATTTTTGCGTTCTGGATATCGCTTCACGTAATTAATTTCAAAATCCCAAAAACCAATACGGTGAGTTGAGTCGCACCGAGTCGGTCGAATGATTCCAATTTGTGCATCGATAACATTTTGATTGAATTGCAAAATAGTTCAAATACTCCGGACCACTTGCCCCTTAATTGGCCCAATGGGTCAATCATCGGCTCAATCATGTGCGTACACAAATTATGTTTATTTAATTAGCTCGCATTAAAATTATGCGCCGAGTCATTTGTTAATTTCGCACCACGAAATCAGTTAGACAGGACCGGAATCAACCCGCACCACCCCGCGTCGACAGACCAACAGAACATATGGCTTATCCCCACGTATGGTATATTTGTTTTCATCCTAGCCAAAAATAAAAGGAAACAAACTGATTCAATTTTATTAATCATTATTTTTAGTGAGCCAATTAAGCGAATTGCGTGCACGCATTTTTTCGGAATTAATAAACCTAACCTCGGAATTAATAAACCTAACCTCACTAACTGTCGCTCGTTTTTTGTTCTCTAGGGGAGGCCTTCACCCTGAATGCGGCTTCCATTAGGCTTCAAGAATTAATTAGCGAGCAAAGCATGAAAGCTGAAAGAACCACAAGAAGCGCTGCCACTGTAATCGCTTTCCTTATTTTGTAAATTACTTAAGTCTTTATGTTCCGATTTTGATGACATTTGTATAAAAATGTATAAAATATATAGCAAGAGAGATACATTATTTTCTTATTCTGATTTGCAATAACTCAACAAATTATTATCAGATTATTATGAAATATATAATTCAAACTGTTTAAATATGTAACAAGAAAGATATATAATTCCTTTATTCTATCTGTATAACTCAACTTGATATGTTCCCTTAAAATGTACTATAATCCAAATTGTTTAAATATTTAGCAAGATATAGTAATTTCCTTATTCTATCCGTCCTCCGTTGAACTTGATTAATCAATTACTTAATCCGTTAACCTAACAACTAACATTAATCCATTGATCTGATTGGGTTTTTTCTGGGTTTTCCCAATCCTATGCAACAAATGTTGGATCGTGTTTATTTTTATTATCCCAAATTATAATCAAAAGAATTACATAAATGCATATTTTTAATTGTTAGGTTTAAACCTATTCACAATTGTTAATTTCTTACTTATTACTTGCACTTTATTATGAATTAATTTAATATATGTTAATTACTTCATTTTATTCTTTGTACTCATTATTTTCATTATTTTCAATGTAGTCCTCATTTAGATGACATTAAATAAATATATAAAATAAATAAATAACTCAATAATTTATTTATTAATTTAAATGATTTTTGTATTGCAGATAAAGTATGTATACAATATATTATAAACATGGTTTCACCATTCGCACTTAAACAACTGCGAAGCCATTTTATGCGCTTTTCTCGTCTCTAGCCTATAAAGCCCTTGCCTACACACCTACTTAACTTCCTACAATCACCTGGCTTATATCAGGCTCATGTAATTAACTTTTATCGAGTTACTTTCATAGCAAATTTCCCTTGTCTGTTTGCAGAATGAAACGAATGGGAAGTCGGAGCACGTCTATATCATAATCATCGTATTCGGTTTGATTCTTGGCGGAATGGTCATCTCATTCATTTTCAACTGCATACGCAAGATAATACGTGATCAGAAGATAATACGCGTAAGTATCGTAAACAAGCTTGTTTGGTAATTAGGCAAACATTTTGCGCGTGTCTACACCCCCCACCCAATCCCCCACAACCAACCCACACCCCATTCCCCAGCCCCTCTCTACCAATTGAAAAGTAACTCCCGCCTCTGCCTTGCTCTTTGTCTGTCTCTCTGTCTCACTCTCCCGCTCTCTCACTCTCTTGCTCGTTGTGCTTGCCCCGCTCGCTCGCTTGCACACACAAGCTCTCCCAAAGCTCCCCTCCAGCCCCCGCTCCCCGGACCTCAACTAACTAGCAGCTCGACTAACTAGCGTATGATTAGCTCATAAATGTTTGAAAACGGAAATTACATGCATTCTGCCACCTGGCAGCAACTATCAACTATCTGGCAATCCCTTTGTGCACACACCCACTTCTACACCCACACACACACACACACGCACACAAAGCAAACACACAAAAATGTATGTAATTATCAAAAAGAGAGTGCAAAAAATTAAATATTTTAGTTATTCCAGCTGAATAGATGTGCAAAATGTAACCAAAACAAAGCAGAGCGTACTGTGCTGCTGCTGCCTAGCTTTGTCTGTGAGCTGTCTGTCTCCCTCTCTCTCTGTGGGTGTGTTTTTTGTGTGCGCGCTGGAAAGTATGCTATGATTTTTGTGGGCTGCCCTTTGTTTTTGCATGCAGCTCTGGCTGCAAACTGCCAGAATTAGAAATTAGCAATAGAAAAACAAATGGAAACCCCAAGGCGAGCAATATCGACTAATAGTTACCCTATAAGCGATAAAGCAGCACATTCAACTCTGTTGTTGTCTCTACTAGGCCCCACAGAGTGCTTACAGGGTATTATTGTCTGCTTTAATTACGCACATTAAACAGTTATTACAAGTACTTCGTGGCACTCTCAGCGCCAGAGTCACATTAACATACGCATCAGCTTTAAACAAATCCATGGCAATTTCCCCGCAATTTCACTGGACTCTTTCTGTGTGTGTGTGTGCCTGTATATGTGTGTGTGTGTTCAAGAGCAAATCCCTTTGATTTCAAATGCGACTTTGAGTCAAGTCAATGCGCTGCATTAAATTATTTTGATTGCATTTTTATGCACACCCTGATGAACAGTTGATTTCGATTACCTGCGACAAGTGCGAATTGTTTGAGGCTAAACTCAAAGTGTAATTAGCAGGCTATACAGAGTGTTTACCTTTAAACAAGAGTGTGGCACAATAAAATGGAAAATGTGCCACATTCCAGCAAAATTTAACACAAGTTTGTATACTGCCTGAGGCAATCGTGTTTCTTTTAAATAATTAACATTATATTCTAAACATTATTTTATATATATACGACTATATACACTTATGAACATAAATATGTAGTATAACGTTCCAACTATATATAAAGTAATCATATGCCTTCATATACTATATAGTAGGTATACAGAGTTAATCATAGTGTACTCAGCTCGCAAGCATCTACGCAAATGGTCCCACTGTGCAGTGTGTGTGTGTGTGTGATTACCGTGAAAATCCGTGGAAATGCCGGCGTACAACTTCACTTCGTTGCACTTAGCACTTATTTCCTTTTGATGGCAACGCTCAATCGCGCGACTTAAGCGCCAGCGAAAATGGACAGCTCGTTGACACGCACACACACGCACACAGCAGGCAGACAGACAGACAGTCACACAGACAGACAGAGATTACACATTACGTATACGCAGCATGCATCCGCTGGCTGGCACGGCTTAACCGGCTGACCAATAATAGCAAAAGAGCCGCACCCGAACGTGGCTTCAATTTGTCTGCACGCTGTCAATATTACTTATACGCCACGTGACCGACGATGCTTGAATGACGATGTCGTCGGCTTGACCTTGACTTACCCCCCTCTCTGTCTCTCTCTCTCTCTCACTTTGTAATTACAATTTATGGCACCAAGCATAAGGAACAAAAAAGCCTCGACTTGACACCACTTGAAAAGGAGAGAGGGAAATGGACAGCAGTGCAAGTAGAGCGCGCGTGTTGCCTTTGGGGAGTCGCTTTGGCTATCAGAGGCAACATTTCATTAGCTGTCGATTTCAATACAACTGGAGCTGCAGCTAGCAGCATTCTCGCTGCGGTTCAACGGTTCTCTGGCACTCAACAAGCTGCCCGAGGCGAGGTGAGGCAAGGAGGAGAAACCATTTCATTGTCCTGGCAGCGTCAGCCGCCCAGGCCAGTTGCTCCCCTGGGGCATTGGTTGCTGAGCCAGAAAGAACGAGTAGAGCAGAGAACAGGAGGGAGAGAGAGGGGGAGAGAGACACACTGAAAGATTGCCTTTGACTTTTGCAATATTGACGACACTGTCCGAGCTGCAAAGAGGAAAACGAATCGAAGCGTTTCGCAGCTTGAATTGAATATGATTGTGACGCCCTTGCAGGCCAAAAATGTGTTCCAGATGCTGCATGAGAGCTAGTTAATTAAGTGTGTGTGAGTATGTGTGCGTGTGTATGTGTGTGGGGGGGCGTGGACGGGGCATATTATATTTATAGAGCGCACAACCAGCTGCGCAGACGGCGGCAGACCGCTTGATTAAACAGACGCCTCGCTGCCTTGGATTTGTGTGTCTTGCTGTTTTCCATTTTCCCTCAGACGGCGGCCACAGCGGGAAGCAGCAAAGAAAGAATAAGAGAGGGAGGGAAGGAAGCAAAAAGGGGGGAGAGAGGAAGAGCAGGCAGATGTGGAACACCTTTTAGCCAATTCCAATGGACAAATTTCATTTGAGTTGACTAAGTTTGGCACACGCTTCATCAATTCTCTGAGTTAGTGAGAGTGTGCATGTGTGTGTGAGAGTATGCTAGTGTGTGTGAGAGCATGCGTGTGTGTGTGAGTAAAGGGAGTCTATATTTGTGGGAGGAATGTGGTAGCCAGGCAGTCAAAGTCTGCTTTACATTTCGAAATGTCACACGCCATTAGAATTACCCGACTGCCAGCGGCAGCTGGAGCAACCGAGAACGGGATACGCAGCAGCCGGAGGCGGTAGGCGGGGCACCAGCGATACAGCAAAGATCCTTGCTGGGGTCTATTAAATTCCTGCCAGCTACAATACATAAAAAGGCGACAAGACAAGACGACAAGATTCCTATCACGCATCGTATTATTGTTTTACTAATGTGTTCCCCATGTACGCCACGCCCCCTTACCCACCCCCCTCCTCTGTCATTCGTCCTTCCCCCTTCTCCTACTGCTTCTCCGTGTCGTTCTCCTGCTGTCTCCATTTTATGGGAACTGCAGGAAGTGCAGCAGCGCAACCAAAGGATTGGGCATCAATCGCATTTGCATTGCCTAATTAGCAGCGAGCACTCGGTTTGATTAATTCGTATACCCTGTAAATGCATATGTGGTATGCCGCAAGGTGGGGCTGCTTAGTGTGTGATGCGCTGCTACCTGAGCCTGCACCAGGTGAAAGTGTGGAAGCGAATTTGGTTAACAAAGGAGCGATGCTTTTGTCAGTGTTATCCACACTGGAACTAAATCTGTTCATTTGTATCAGTTGCGGAACTGGAACCAGTAGAGGAACTGAAACCAGTAGAAAAACTGAAACTAGCAGCAGTAAGGGAACTAGAGCTAGTAGCGGAACTGGAACCAGTAGCGGAACTGAAACCAGTAGCAGAATTGGAACCAGTTGGGGAACTGGCACCAATAGTTCTTTAGGTCTTTAGTTCTTTAGCCAAAGCATCTTGAATAACTGGAACTATCGGAACTGGAACTGATTGGAATTGTATTTATTAATTAATCAGACCCCTAAACTATTCGTGATTTACTTAAAAGAGAACCAGTTCCGAACTGTCATCACTACTGAGTACTTTGGTTTACTAGAGATATGTAAATGATATGCCTGCCTATTAAACTTGGTCGACCACGATCTGACCAATATTTTCATTGTATTATCAGAGTGGGTGTACCTCAGTCTTTGTGTGTGCCTGTGTGTGTGCTTCTCTGTTCAAGGCTTCTATGGAAATTTATATCAACAGGTCGGCATATTAGGAACGTGATGCCTTTTGAGGTCCACTAACAATTTGATGAATGCAGTTGAGCCCTCAGAGGTAACCGCTCTTCGTCTTACCATACATTGCCTCTCTCCCTATCTCTCTCTCTCTCTCTCTCTCTCTCGCTCTCCCTCTCTCTCTCTCTCTCTCTCTCTCTCTCTCTCTCTCCTCAACACACATAATGGATATAAATGCATTTGATTAGTTCGTGGCAAACCTCGCCGCCGCACGCGCATATTAATTGGAATCGAATTCTCGAGCCGGAAATGGGCCTAATAAGCAGACAATCGAGTATCCAATTTGCAAGATGAAATCGAAATCGAAATCGAGACGAGGTCTAATCGTTCCTTTGATTAACTCGTCGAATATGGCAAGTGGAATTCGACAGCGTATTTCCCCTAGTTCAGTTCAAGACGAATGGAAACTGAAAGCTAAGTAATTAATCCTAAAAAGAGATTAAACTTGAACAAAAGCTGCACTTGTCGGCTGCCATGTTAAGCGCCTCTAGTCGTCGCTCCAGAGAGCCAAAGAGCTTTTGTCGCCAAAGCTGCAAGTTTGCGAAACTTGTTTTTCCAGCTTAAGTCGAGAAAATGACAATAAATTTCGAGTAAAGTGATAAAAACGCACAAACTCGAGGAAAGCAGCTGCAAAAAAAGTAACAATGAAAGTAGTCGGATAAAAGGATGTCCTTTAAAAGCGGCTTGAACTTAGAGTTGCCTTTAGAGTTGCCAACTTGTGCGGGTATGCACACAACACAGTGATACTCTAAGTAAGAGACATAAACAATTTTACTTGATTCTAGCATTTACAAGGTACAATAAGTAGCATTTATATTGTAATAAATTAATTAGTTTAATGCAAGAGCTGCCAGCTTTCATTAAGAACACCTATGTCAAGCTACCTAATGAATTTAGGATATACCCTTTAAAGAGTATTCCAAAAAGCGCTCGACAGTAAGATACCCTACACTGCAAATACACTAAGAATACCTAAAAATAAAGTCTGCAAGTTGAAATTTGGAGCAGAAAAGTCCGAAAATTCAGAATGAAATCGCATTGCAATATTTAATTATCAATTTGCGGGGACGGTGGCAAGGCAATCAACATTTTAAATATTCTTGACCAACTGACGGTATACAGAAACCTTCTTGCCAAATTTGGCATCACTAGCTTCTCTATAGTAGCTGAGATCTGTTCAAACGCACGATGCTAGGCAAGAATATATATACGGAATATATACCTACATACGAGTATACACGTTTCTTTTGCCTACTACATACATTTGCACACAGTTTAGATACCCTTTTTTAACAATTTTGAATGGTCAAAGAGTATAAAAGTGTTAAAACAAATCAAACCTTTGTTGCATTCAATGCTACGCTATGTGTATCTCTCTCGTCCTCTCTCTCTATCTCACTGTTTCTCACTTTTTCTCGCTTTCCTTCGCTCTCTGCTTTTCCCTCAGCCTTGCTCATTCCGTCCAGGGTATTTTGAATTGAAAGCACGGCCAAAGTAGCGTGAAAATCCACTTTGATTGGCATTTATTATATGGTCGCATGGCATCATCATCAGTGCTGCATGACCGGACATACATCGCAATGACTTTATTTCAATTGCAGCGCACACAGTGCGCGCTGTAAGTATGCTAACCACATGCTGCAAGCTGCCAAAGCGATAACGTATTGTGTAATTAATTTATTTAGCAGCCTTTCCCGCTTGGCAGCTCTTTCATTTGCATTGGGCGCCGGGCCACGCCTCAAAAAGCAACTGCGACTGCAATTAAAGAGTGCAGTCAACAAGGTGTTGACACGCCTCGCCAATCTGCAATCGATAAACGTGTTGTCGATAAGCGATAGCATCGCGGGCATGAAATGTGAACAGGCAGGGGGAGTAGGGGTGACTGTTGGCAGAGTGACAGCAGGTTAAACTGACGTGTGCTACCCTCGCTTTCCGCAAACTCCTCCCCCTCCACCTCTCCCGCACAGGGTGTGTCGCTTGTTATCGATGGCAGCTCAAAGGCGGCTCAAAGGCTGAGGACACACACACACACACAGTCAGCCAAATTGTAAAACAGCCGCTGACTATGCACGTCGAACGGTTCACTAAGCACACACTAACACACACACACACACACAGACACACAGACCTATAGAGCCTAGGTTGAAGGGGGTCAGGTGGCAATCTGATTATCGCCTCGAGAGGTTGTTTGCAGGGGGAGAATCGACTTCTGATGCTGTTCACCTTGGCAAACTGTGCGAAAATTATGCCATCACATAATGGCACAAGTCTCAAGTGGGTGCGGGGCAAACAACATGGGGCAGCGGCAGGGGCAGGGAGGTCGTGGTAACTCTATGCGAATTGCGAACTCACGCTAGCTCACTCAGTGCGAGGTTTTATTGCCGTTCGCATTTATGAAACTGCATCAAATAAATTTGCACAAAGCGCACATCGAATCAAATCAATTCAGCGTCAGCGGATTTGATAAAATCATTCAGCAGTTCGATCGATGCCAACGAGCAGGAGGAGGAGCAGGAGACGGAGCAGGAGGAGGGCAGTGTAGGGTAACGGCTGGCAACGGCTACCCTACACAGCATATCTGCTCTTCTTCTTCTTCTTTTTTTGGACACCCGCAAGGAAATTGCTTTGCGGCATTGGCCACTTTAATATACCGTTATGCCACTAAATGACGCCCAAAAACCAGTCAAATAAAAGGCAGCGCACCCAGAGTACCCAGAGAACGAATCAAAAAAAAAAAAAAAAAAAAAAAAAAAAAAGAAAAACAACACGCAGAGCGGAAAGAAAACAATAGAAAAATCATGAGGGAAAATCAAGAAAAATCTGCAAAACGAAACGAAACGAAACGAAAGGAAGCAAGCAATGCGCTCGTAGACAAGATAAAGGCTAAAATATTCGCACATTTGTATAATATGTGTGTCTGTATATATTTCCATATGCCACGCTGTATGTGTTGCAGCAACCCTTCCGCTTGCCCCATGCTACTGCTTATGCTTTATACGCTCTGATTTTTTATGTCTTCAGACTTTCGGCAGCGTAGCCCGCAAAATTCTGTTGCCACTTAGATTTTGCCATCTACTTCCCCATAAAAGTATTCGCACACTCGTGTCTGCACGCGGTTTTTTGGCACCGATAGTCGATTTGAGCCGCTGCCAATGTGTGGCAAACTTGTGACATCGATAACGATAATTTCTCACTGGGCAACTCTGTCCAGAAGCGGCTTGAATACCAAATTTAACGACAGTGCACACTACAATTACTTAGTGAACTAACTACAGAATTACCGATAAAGATAATTCTTAGGCAGTTCTGTCCAGTTTTCAGTTTTAGAGTCAGTTGCAGAATCATCGATAACGATATTTTCTGGCAAAATCTGTCCGAAAGTGCTTTAAGTATCAAATTTCAGCTTTATATCGGCAGTACCTACTGCGATTTTTCAGTAAATCAAAAACAGAACCATACTCTCTGGTAAAGTCTATTCAAAAGTGCCTAAAATATCAAATTTCTGCTTTTTACTAAGATTGCTCACTATACAATCTGAGGAATTTGACAGAAAACACTTAAAGTTCAACTATTGCAAAACTTTGCTACTCCACTTCAGGTAGAGCGCTGCGGCAACAAGGTCTTAACCAAATTTCAGCAAAATTCTTAAGCAACCACTTGAGATATTACGATGAAAGCAATTTTTGGAGCGATGAGTTTGTGCAGTACTAAAGACTACTTAGTGGCAATAGCACTCTAAGCGATTTACGTGCGAAATATCATTATTGCAGCTTACCAACCTGCCGCGATATCACGGCGAACCATTTTTTAAAGTGCACTTTAAAGCAATTGCGCGAACTTAGAATAGGAGTTCCAGTCGCGGTTTGCATGCTTTAACAATACTTGAACTAACCTAAGTTCTCTAACCTCAAATGGAATTGTAGTAGAGTTGTATTTTCTTTGGGTTAGAATGAAACTATGGGAATTATAGCCCGGCCCAGTTGGATGCTGGGAACGCACATCGAAAGGCAAAACGGCGGCATTGCCTTGACGCATATTGCAATTGCCATAACTGCATCCAATTTGGTAACAACAGCAATGCATATTTGCCCTGCCAGCACACACATATACACACAGGCACACACACACACACTTAGCCTTGAGTGATATTTTAGTGCTGTTTGCAGCGAGTTGATGCGGCCGACGATAGCGATGGAGCAGAAGCAGAAGCTGAAGGAGTACTCAAGATACTGAAGCCGGAGGGGTAGCGATGTGGGGGGTAGGAGGAGAGCAAGTTGCTAGGGCTTGTGGCATCTCATTGTGGCACTTTTCCTACTCCGTGTCATGGCGGCCGCCTTCGAGATAAACAGCTTAGCTTAGCTGGCAACGGGAATGGGAATGACGACGGCGCGCGTGTGCATGTAAGGAGAAGGTATCTGCGGTACATGAGAGAACATGCCTCCACATGCACGAGCATGTCGCTTTGATAGTTTTTATTATTTTAGCAATTTTGTTGTCAGAACGTTATCTGACAAATGCATTTTAGCTTAATTTGATAGCGTCCCCAAGAACTGCAGGAGTGGAGGCAGGGAGGAGGTGCCTTCAGCTGTTGTTTCATCTTTCATCTCTCGTCTCTTTCGCGTAAGCATTTCATATTTCATATAAATTAAGCAATAAGCGGCAAGTGCCCAGAGGCAGACACGGGGTGATGGAGTAGGGGGGGACCCTAAGGGGATTCCCTGTATGTCGGACACACTTGAAATGGTAGCCCAGTAGTGGCAACACTTGGCAGCGTAATGGAAAAACTGCCATTTCCGCCAGACGCATCTCATGCGCGTCGAGTGCGCTCGCTAAAGTCTTGAGACGCCTCTCAGTTTTCGGTATTAGCCCCTCGCTCACCATACCTACAAGTAGTCTAGGCGGCTTATTCCACTTACACGCAAGGGAGGAGGCAGAGAAAGAGGCTGAACCACTTGCAACTATCTAGTAAAGGGCCTGTCATGCATTTGGGAGTGCAATATTTTATTAGAAACTGAATTCTCACACAGATTCCGTAGGGTAAATGGCGTAGAGAGAGAAGAAGCAGGGGGCAGAGGGTAGAGTAAACTCGATACTGGCCAGAGGGTAGCGGATTTGGGGTACTGTGCTTGGGACTGGCTAGCTGGTATCGGTCGCAAGGTATAGGGTACTGACTAGTAGGGTAGTGGGGAGAGAGTAGAGGATAATGCGAAGAGGGTACTGACTAATGGGTGCCAGTCACAAGGTAGAGAGAAGAAGGACCTTACTAGTGGGTATATGGTGTTGAGGGTAGTAAGAGAAGAGGGTAATGCGTAGGAGGTATTGAATGGTAGGGTACTGGGAAGAGGGTAGACGGAAATGCGAAGAGGGTACAGGGTATTGACTAGTGGGTAGTGAGAGTAGAGGTTAATACGACGAGGGTAGAGGGTACTGAATAATGGTTGCCGGGTACAGGGTATTGAGTAGTGGGTACCGGGCACAGGGAAGAGGGTACCAGGCGCAGGAAAGAGGGTCGAGGAATTAGTATAGAGGAAAAAGTATACTGACTAGTGGTTAGCACTGTACTGGGTACTAACCAGAAGATAGAAGGTTAAGGGATTGGGAAAGGGTAGAGGGTACCCTGCCATTGAGCCGATTCGGTCGGACATTGGCTTTAGCAGCAAGTAATAACCAACTTATGTAGCTAACCGTATTTCTTCGCTCACATCAATTTCCTACCCGCGCTACCCGGATGTCCTGGACAGCCACGCTCCCACATACGCCCACGCCCACACACCCGCCCCCGCCAACAGAAAGTTTGTCTTGTCTTGGCCGCCTCGTTGCACTGGGCAAAATGAAATGAAATGAAATAAATCAAGCTGAAATGCAATTCGCAAAGAAACATCCACATCCAACGGCCATAAAATAATACATAGAAAGCGCCAGCCGGCTGAGACTGAGCATAAGACGGAGACGAAGATGGAAACAGAGATGGAGACGAGAAGGAACGAAGATGCTGCTGCTCTCTCTCTCTCTCTCTCTCTTGCTCTCTCTTGCTCTCTCTCGCTCTGCCCCTGGTGCCGTCAGGAGTCGAGCTAAGTGAAAAGCGAATAGGGACGAGGGGCGACGAGCAAAGCTGCAGCTTAATGCGAATTGAAATGGTTGCACTTTAACTTAACACTTGGGTGTCGACGCACCCACGTCTTGCCCGCTGGAGGCGTGGCCATTCACTGAGCTGGCTGAGCTATTGACATTTAATGATGCAGCATCTTCCGACCGCCGTTCTGTCAATCACTCGGGCACTCAGACACTCAGACAGTTCGTCAATCAGTCATATTTCCTTGCCTTGCCTTGCTTTACTTAGCTTTGCCTTGCCTTGCCTTCCCTCTCCTTTTATTTCAAATCCTATTGACTAGGAATACGTACCTATTCCTCGTTGCTATTAGTTACCCCTTTGTCTTTGGCCCCTTTTCATCTAAGCTAGTTCACAAAGTGCGCTTGTACCTATTTTATTTTGTATTGTACCTATATTTACACAGAAAACTCCATAACTCGAATATGTGTTAGTTAAATTCAAAAAGCTTTTACATAATTCTGGACAATACCACCAACTATGTACCAATGCAACCAGTATTGAGTAAGCAGCTTATATAGAACTAAGTCCTGCAGAGATCATATGAACTGAGCATAACTATTCCTTCTGCTGAAGTCGTGTCTCTCTGTTTTCGCCCCATGTGGTGCGTAAAATTAAAATTTAAATTGAACTGCTTGTGGGTGCGGGTCTGTGTGAATAAGTGGCATGTCACACGGGTGCATGCAACACGCATGCATGCTGCTTACAATTGCTAAACGATTGACGAAGTCAAAGAGTTGATGCCAAGTTAATTTTGAAATGCTCCAAGCATTTGCCGTAACACAAAGCCAAAAGAAAACCACAGTAGTCAAGACCCCCCCACACTCGACCTGCTTCCTGCCCTGCCCGTTCACTCCCCCACCGTTTCCACCTGTGCAAAATTCCAATTAAACAAATGCCAAAACTTTTGCATGCAAAGCAAAGTCAGCGATGCGTTGAGCCAAAACTTTTACATGCTCATAAAGTAAATTCCGCAAAAATAGAAAAATGGAAAAAAAAAGAATTGGGGAAAAAACATAGAAAGTATTACAAAGAGAAATATGCACACTTACGCACGCACACACGTGTGCATATAACTCATTTCAAATATTGAAAAATTGTAAAATATTTTCCTAAATTCGAAGCAAACGAATGAATTTCCAGCAAAATGGTAAACGACAGATGTGAAAATTGAGTGGGAAACAAATGAAGCAAATAGCAAATGCAATTGCCCGCCTTGGCGAGACCAATATGCAACTCATTTCATCAGTTCATCTGTGGAACATTTCATCAAATTCACATTCAAATTCAAATTGAAAAGTTCGTTAAGTTCAAAAGTCACGGAACGTGCGAAATATTTATGAATTTTGCGCAGCAATTTTAGGGCCAATTAAAATTCTAATAAAATATGCATATGTTTGTGTGCGTACGAGTGGAAGTATGTGTGTGTGTGTTTGTGAGTGTGAAACCATCAGCGAATTAGGTAGCCAAAACATTTGCATAGCGGGTCAATTAACGCTGCGGTCACGGCGAACATAATTGGAATTAGGCGCGACAAAATCAAAACGCAGGCAAATCGACTAATCGAATTAATTGCATTTCAATTAAATCCTACAAAACAGAGGATCACAATATACTCGGTTTGTGTGTGTTTTCAGTGTGAGTGTGGCTTTTCCCCCTTCGCTGCAGGCAAAGGCCAGCAGAAGCCACCACACAACACCAACAATCAAAATCTCAATCGAAACCTAACGCATTTCATATATTTGATGTTATTTTTGCGCCACTTTGATATTACAAATTCAACCAAAAATATATTGTAAAAGGAATTTCATATATGGTGTATTGATATTTAAATTGAACATCGTTAAATTGAACTTGGTTCGATTGAACAACTGTGACTCAAATGAACCAACACGCGTCTGTTAAGCTCCAACAAATCGAACGACTTGATCGAATGCCAATTAACATACGATTCGTTGGCTCACTTAACGCGTGTTTTTAGTGCGCTCACTTAACGAAACAAAGAGAATAAAGGATCGCGCCTTGTGAATTCGCATAGAACACACACACATAACCATACTCCTACCAATGCTTTTGCTTACAGCAAGCTTATATAAATAATTATAAAAGCAAGCAAACAATGCTTCACATGCAAATAGAGCTGCTTCAATAATATTGCTCATTTATATGTTTAATTATAATTATTCTCACTTTATTTGAAATATTTGTTTAGAATGTATGCATTTAAATCAGCTCGAGTCATATTATATACTATTTGTTACCCTCTTTAGCGATGTAATTCGGCAACATTTTAAAGTAGTAGCATAATCTAAGCGATTTATTTGGCTTAAATTTTAAAGCCATTGCTTACTAATAAATCTAAAGCAAAGTTCTGAATTCCCTCACAAAATAAACTGAAATAAATACGAAAGAAACCGCACAAGAGCAACAAGACAATGGTTTGGTGTGAGAGGGACGAACCGATGAGTCATCTGTCACGTCCAAGAGTGAGTGCGAGTGTGATGCAGGTGTGAGTGTCAGTGCAAGTGAGTGTGTGTGTGTGTGCAACGCTTGGCTTCATTTGCATCGTCCGCCTCGAGTTGACCATTAATTAGAGGAATCTCACAAATATTGGACAAATTGGAAGGCATCCAATTTGGCATGGACCACATTCTTTTCATTGTGAGTGTAAGCAGAATAAATAAAATTCTTAAGCTCATTTTATGCATTCGAAACACGCACACACACACATACATTTACAAATACAAATGTAGTACATATGTAATCCAGAAGTCAATTTGAATGTGCCATAAATTTGATTGTGAAAATCGGAAACATTAAAATGGCTGATCTGGTCAATTTATATGATATATAGTAAGTTTATAAAAATATTTATGTTTTTATATTCGTGCATTATATAGTGTTGACATATTTTATATTTTACTTATGCATTATTTAAATATTTTATACTATTTCCTTTTTAATATAAGCTTATCTATTATCTATTAATGTTGAATTTTCTCTGTTGGTAAATGGTTTACTTTATAATTATGATAGCTTTTAATTTAACTTGTTTTTTTTTTTGAGATACTCAATTAAAAATGATTTCTATTGAGAGAGATTTATATAGCAAACTGCACACCATGCAAAGAACCTGTGAGAGATTCTCTTTTATTTCGCTATTTCAAGACGACGCTTTGGTTGACTCTTCTGTATCTGAAATAAGATTAGCCCTAGAAAGAGAAGCAGTAGCAGCAGGAGAAGGAGAAGAAGAATGAAGGGTTGTAGTAGGTGCCTCGCCTGGCAGCTAAGAAGATTACCTTGCCTTCGTTATTAAGTTATCAATTGCTTTCAATGCCTCGAGCGATGCAAAGGATGCAAAGGACGCACTGCATCGGCTCAATACAGGCACAGAGAGACAGAGAAAGCAAGTGCAAGACGAGCACCTGTCGCTCACGCATATACATATACTCACTGTATATAGTAGTGTACATGTATATGCGTGTTCACTTGTGTGTCTCTCTGTCTCTCTCTCTCTCTCTCTCTCTCTCTTCTAATGCGCTCCGGCTAGCCATTGTGCCCCATTGTCAACATTGACGTCGACTCTACGGCATTTTGTAAAAGACCTTATCATGCAACAATGTTTCGTTCCATTCCGTTCCGTTCCCCTTTTTCTGCACTTTTTCTGCATTATTATAGTATTCCATTATATATGGATCTACTTGGGGCATCATAATATTTTTATGCAAGAGGTAACCCTGATAGGAATTCCCGTTGTTAATCTTCTATAACGTTTCTAGGTATATAACTACTTCCCATATAATACTTCTGAGAAAATCATAGTATATTCCTACATTATCATATTATAGATAATTCAATTCTTTATTCTCGTTTATATATATTGTACAATACCTATTGGGAAGTGTTCTTCCAATCTATCTTAATATATATTTTCTGTGTATTTTCACACTATATAAGTGACTTTTCAATGTCGTTCTATCAGTATATTACTTTATTATCAATTCTTCATCCCTCACACAACTTGAAAAGGGTATTTCATCTTCGTTGTGACCAACTAGTCTCCTCATATTATTTGTATCTTTTACGTTTTTCTTGCCACCATCTGATATTCTATGAATACCAGCATTATGATTATTATTATTATTGTTATGGTCTTTTGCTGTCGACTTGTCGCATTATGACAACAGTTATATGCGAAATTTCTTATACATCTCGCTATCTTCATCTCCCTCTCCCACCATCTCTCTCTCTCTCCGTTTTGCCTTCACTTCTGCTGCTCTGCTCATTCAGATTTTTTGCGCAAAAGTTTTTAGTTGGATTCTCAGTGCGTTTGACGTCTCTCAGCTGAGCTAAGCCTGAGGTCGAAGTAGACGAAGATGAGGAGGGATAGGAAGAGGGAGGGGAAGGGAAAGAGGAAGGGAGAGAGACAGGGAGAGTGGGAGAGGCAAAGGAAGAAGCGACTTGTTACGGCTTGTCAGTTCGCTGCAGTGGTTTGCCTACACTGACAGCAGGCTGGGTATTCTGATTAGCCCTTAGTGTTGTTGTTGTTCTTGTTGCTGATGTTCTTGTTGTTGTTATTTCATTAGTTGTTGTTTTTCTTTTTGGTGTTGTTGTTGTCGTTGTTGTAGTCGTCATGCATGCGCATCCTTCAGCCTGTGCACAATTTCCTGTAGCCTTTTCATGCCTTTCGCACAACAGAGACATCACTTCTCGATCTCTTTCTCTCTCTCTTTTTCACTCACACTCTCTCTCTCTGTCTCTCTCTCTCTCTCTTGCACTGTGTAACTACAATTGTCTTGTGTCTCTGTCTCTGTCACTCTCACTGCTGCACATTGTCTCCCACTGTCTCTCTCTCTCTCTCTTTGTGTTTCTATCTATCTCTCTTCCTCTTTCTGTCTTTCTCTGTCTACCTCTCTCTCTCTCTCTGTCTTTCTTTCTTTCTCTCTCTCTCTCTCTCTGTCTTTCTGTTCTTCTGTTTCTCTATGTGCTCTCTTCCACAGGATGTGCCAACGCTGCGCGACGGCGTCTTTCACATCGACTCCTTCGTCTTAGGCGCCCCAAAGAGCGCCATTTTCGTGGGATTACCAAACGATTTCCTCGGCAATTTTGCCTACAATCCTGAGCACGAACAGCAGCTGCCCACCAACAACACAAGCAGCAGCAGCAGCAACAGTTGCAACAGCAACAGCAATCGCAGTGACAGCTGCCAAGAGCAGCAACACGAAGCATTGCCCCTCGATGGGGGGGATCAGCTCTACGATTGCGCCTACGAATGCGACTACGACTACAATGGATCAGATCAGCAGTCGAGCTGTCCCTACCAGCTGCAGTTGCAGCTGCAGATGGAAATGGAGATGGAGGAGCAACAGCAAAGGCAACAACGGGAGCAACTGCAGCAGTATCTGCCGGATAATGTTGATGGTGAAGACGACGACGAGGATGACGACGAGGAAGAGGACGAGGACGAGGAATACGATGATGGCATCGGCTTCAGCTGCGACAGCGACAGCGCCACCTTAGCCGAGCACGATCAGTTCATGCTAGTGCCCGCCCCTGCCGCCCCCAACAGCAACAGCAACTCGCAATCGTTATCGTTATCGAACTCCTGCAGCAACTCATCGCTGCAGTGCAGCACACCGTCACCCTCCGCCACGCCCAGCGGCGGCGGCACAGCAGCAAGCGGCTCACCCACATCCAGTTCTAGTGCCATGGACACCATAATGCCAGAGCTGACACCACCGCCACCGCCGCCCCCACCGCCGCCACCGCTGACAACGTTGCAGGCGCTGAAGGCGAAGCCACGCAAAGGACTTAAACTATTTGGTCGCATCATCTAAGGGCAACTGTTGCACAGCCGGCTGCAATTAGAATACACACTCAGACTGACACACACACAGAGACAGACAGAGACACACACTCGTACACAGACACACAATCAATCGAGCACATTCGACATTCACTCTCTCGCTCTTTGCTCCTTCTTCAAAATTGTCCTGTTGCTTTCAACTGTATGTGTATGCGTTTTTGCATGCGTGTTTGTGTGTGTGTGCAGGAGTGTTAGGTCAGCGTGTAGAGAGGGGGTAGGGGGTGGCAAATTACCTTGCCTGCTGTTGTTGTCATTCGCATCGAGAGGACCACATTAAAAGCAGATCCCATCACAATTCGTATTGGCCACCCCAACTCTGCCTACCCCCACCACGCCCCCTTCACCATTCCCTTGACAAACACAATATTGCAGAAATATCACTGCTAATAATACAATATTCATAATGATCAACAATGCAAAATTGCAACTCGGCATTAGCCAATTAAATTAAATTTGAAACAATCAAAATTATAAACCGATTTGAACTATTGTTAAATAGAAAATCGAAAATTGCAAATTGTTCGCTTGTGTCGATTGTTTTCATCTTGAAAAGGGCTGATAAATTCGATAAATTGTGATTGGAACTAGTCAACTGGAGCAATTTTAATTGGAGCAAGTGTGTAATCGATATATCTGAATTCACTACATCATCTCAATTGGACACCAAGAAAAAACCTTTCGATTCCAATTACAATTTTATTTCAACTGGTTAATGATTTCAAACTTGAATTGTGAAATATGTTGACAAGAGAATAAGCTGCTAATCAAATTCTGAAATACATTTTGAATGTGTCATAAAAAAACAAAATTATACATATTTGGGGAACTTAATTGTTAATCAAAATCTTTGATATCTAATGAACTTAGTTAACATTTTGTATATGAATATCAAGACTCTTATCGGGTACCTTACTTTCTTTATCTTGAATTACATTCAACTATGAAATTCCTTTTTAATTTTTTCTTTCTCTTCTCTGACAATCTCGCATATCAATTCCGCTTTCATCAATTCACAATCGATACTTGCGATAATCCAGAATATATCGTATAGCTTAGGAAAACATATGAAAATGTATGCAAAAAATAGTGAACAACAGATTTAAAGGAAACTTTTGAATATCGCATAGATAACTATCAAATTGTAGAGGTGCTTAACAAGAAATGCAATTTATACCAAGAGCCAAAGTCTTAAATAACCAAAGTTAACCAATGTCAAACAATGTCAAAGAAAGTTAAACATAGTAGTTAATCGATAGTCAATCTTAGATAATCCGTAGAACATTTAAAAATGAATATTGAAAAGCAAAAGTGACTTTGATTCGCTAAAGATACAATACTTTATAGACATATATACCATATATATATTTAGAATGTCATCACAAAACTATTTCCGATTAATGATTACGAGTTCTAGTGCAGATAAAAGACTTTATCAAAAAAGCTATTTCCGATTGCTTAAACGATTGTTAATCGATACTCAGAGCAATTCAGACAGAGTTGCAAAACGAGAAAGTGAATCAACATTGGAAAAGTAACTGAAAGTTAAACAAAGCAAAGAGAAAAGAGAGAGAAGAGAAAAACCAAATAGCGGACATAAAATTGCCTGCGATTTGCGTATTGAGCTGGCGCCTTTATGGACGTATGTCTGTCTCTGCCTCTCTCTTTCTCTGTCACTTTCTAGCTCTATATATACATATAGTTCTATTGGTAGCTTATGCAAACTGCGGGCAGCTTAAGACGATATCGCAATGCAATTGGAAATGGAATATTGTACAATAAACAGAGCGAATATAGAGAAGCGGAAAGTGCACGAAATGTTTGGCTTGTGTATTTTATTATGAATGCAATTTGCGGGCGGGGGTGTGTGGTGGTCTAAAGGATGAGCAAGAGGAAGGGAAAGAGGAAGGAGAGGGAAGTGAGTGAAGGCAAGGCAGCGACTGCCAACAGTTGCATCCTCGCTGTGCACCTGGTGTGCACTGTGTGCTTTATGCTATTACTCCTCTCCTTCGTCCTCCCTTTACGCCTTCCTGCCATAGTCGTCATTCTTGTGTTGTACGCCTCTGGGTACTTACGCTCATCCTTCTCCTCCTTCTCCTCCTTCTCCTTCTCCCGCTCCTGATGTTACTGCTGCTACTTCTGCCGCTACACCCACTTCTTCTTTACCTGCATCCTCTGCTTCCAGCAGTCCAGTTCATTTTCTGTAGTATTTGCGTATTTACGCTTCCTTTTAACGCTCAAAAACTGCACTTCGCTTGGCTACCGCCTCTTGCCCTCCCCTCCCCTGCCCCCCCCTGCCACTCGGTTGCCCCTCGCCAGCAGAGTGAAAGGAGGGAAGGAGTGGTCGAGGTGCAGCAGCAGCAGCAGCAGCATGCGCTCAATTGCCAGCTGACAGCCGATGCCGGTTGGGAAATGTTAAGTGTGAATATAACGCATACGCCGCGTTGTGCCGCACGGCATGCGAGCACTGCGTAATCCCCCGTCTCTCCCACCCCTCCTTTCGCTGCATAACAAGCAGTCTTTTGTCAGCAGCTTACCTTGTACTTGCCCCGCTGGACTGAGGCTCCTTACCCTTCCTCTTCCCTTTCCATTCCTTCGAAATTAATTGAAAATATTTATTATTATGCATATTTTATTATCAATTTGCACTACAACTCTCTCTCTTTCTCTCTCTCTCTCTTTCTCTCTCGCTCTCTCTCTCTCTGTCGTGCATGCAGGAGCACATACGAGAGTCCAAGGAGAGCAAGCTGGACGAGATGGGCCGCAACTCCAAGGGACGCTCGCGAGAAAACATATCAAGGTGAGTAAAGTCCATTTCAATAGAAGATATTGTCTAGACTAATCTCTCCCTCTCTCTCTCTCTCGGCAGGCAAAAGCACTCGCAGACCTCGCTGCAGATCCTCGATGATGTGTACTATCGCGAGGCAGTGCCCATATCCTCGCAGTCGTCGAAGGAGAAGGAGCATAGCATATTGCGCCGCCATGGGGACATGAGCCAAACGCAGCTCTGCGACGACGGTGAATCCTCATCGACAGCAACAGCGACGCACGAGATGCTCACCAAGGCTGCCATTGCCAGTGTGCCCCAGGCGAGTGCCTGCGACATGGGCTGCCAGACGAGGTAGGTACACGGAGCGAGGGGGAACGGGGGCTGCTTCGTTGGTCCTCAATGTCAGCGGCCCATTAAGCTGGCCATGTGTGTGTGTGTGTGTAGAAACAATGGGATTACTGCCAGGCTGAAACGAAATGGATATGGGCAGCGCAACAGTGGGAGAGGGGGAAGAGGGGTGATGGCTGGGATTGGAAATCAAAACAAGAGTCGCAAACGGCGCCTGATGCGAGTACAACACAAATCGATGCAAATATTTGTGTTTTCATGCAGGAAGTGCAGAAGGGAAGCGCAGAGGGAAGCAGCAAACGGACTCGGGGTTACATGACAATCATAAACATGACGCAAGCACACACGACAGAGATGCAGCACTCACAGAGACGCATGTCAGCCTCATTAGAAGCAATCATCGAGAATTGGGGGGGAAAGGGGCTCATTGACTTATCATCTAATTCCATATAATGCCATAGTTCAATTTGATGGCGTCGCATCGAGAGAATCGATAAATAGTTCGATTTGCAGTTCGATAACAGCGCAATAACATTAACAGTACAAAGGCATAACAGACACAATTGCAATAACAGCAGTTGTCAGCATTAGCTGCAATTAACAGTAAATGCCAGTGGGATAACAGGAGTTGTAGTATTACTTGGGCTAGTAAGTAATAAGTATAAGTTACTTATACAGTTACAGTTACTATAAAAGATACAATTGCAGTTAAAGTTAAAGTCGAAGTCACTGTTAGAGAAGTCCTTGTCACAGTCGCAGTGACCACCCGCCTACAGTTACACACCATACATCGATTGGAGTACACACACACACAGCTCAGCCATATTCCAGATTTAGCATGTCCAGCTCCAACTCTGCCCCCGATTCCCCCCCCCACGCAATCGCAGTCGCAGGCTCTGCCTGGCAGTGCGTTTACTCAACGTTTATGAAAGATAAATATTAAAACGTTTCTTTTCTCTTCTCTTCCACTCCTGCCCCTTGCTCGTAACCTTTACTAACCCTTCCCCACATCCTCCTATCCACCAACTCCTTCCTCTTCCATTCTCTCTTCCCACTACTGCAGGGAATCGCTGTTTGCCAACAGCCCCAGTGCCGTCGCTACGCTAATGAGACAGAAGTCCAGCTCCTCATCCCTGGGAGCGGGGGGCAGTGCAGGCGGAGGCATCGGAGTCATGCCACCGCCGCCACCACGTTTCTTCTCCACCTTTGGGTATGAGCAGGGTGCACCAGCGCCAGGAATGATGCCACTATCGCCATCATTGCCCGCTACCACGCCGCCTCCACCGTCGTCCGCCCAATTGCTGAACACGCTGACGCGACGCAGCCAGTTGCAGCACTTGCAACACGCACCGTCGCCGCAAGAATCCCTGGAGCTGGAGGAGCGGCACAGCGGCGGGCAGCGCTCACATTACGGCGGACTGATCGTTGCGTCAACCATCAAGCCGCACGAGATCTGCCACCATCATCATCAGCATCAGCAGCATCAACAGCAGCAGCAGCAACTGCAACAGCAGCAGCATCAACAGCAACTGCAGCAGCAGCAATTGCAGCACCAACAGCAACTGCAACAGCAGCAGCAACTGCAACAGCAGCAATTGCAACATCAACAGCAACTGCAGCAACAGCATCAACAGCGGACGCATCATGCACATCAGGCCCCAAGTCTGGCGACCCGCCTGCCACACATGCAACAGCAGTTGCAGCAGCAGAAGGGAGGGCACAGCAAAGGGCCAGGCGGAGGAGGGGGCGGCAGCGGAGGCGTGACCGCTGGCGCAGTTGGAGGCGGTGCTGGTGGCAAGCCGCTAAAGAACGAGGAGTCCAAAGTGTTCATCGACATACGGAATTCGGCGCCAGACGTGATTATCATGACGTCCCATTGACATTTATGGATTGCCCGCCAATCAGCACTAGCAGCAGCAACAACAATGACCAACACGGACAGCAGCAACATTGCCTGCAGCAGCAGCTGCAGGGAGAAGAGGCAGCAGCTGGAGGTGGTGCAGGAGGTGCAGGAGGAAGAGCAGGAGGAGAACCACATGACAATGGCCGGCATATTAACCACAGCCGCAACGGCGCCGTCGACACGACACGGACATGAACACGGACTCACAGCCGGACACCGACACGGACACGGACACGGACAGGGAGACAAACACGAACACGAACTGGAGCACGAACAGGAGCACGGCGTGGCGCAATCAGACAGGCGCACCACAGCAAGCGGCACTTTTGCGGCCGGAGAACGGAACAGAGTGTTGCCATCGCCATCGCATTTTGTTTGCTGTTGTTGTTGGTTTGTTGGCCCACTCCTTCTTTGGCTTTAAGGCCAGGTAATGTCTACAATTTTAGCTTTTTATTTTTAGCTGTTTAAAGCTGCTGCAGTGGCAGTTAGAGAAGTGCAACCTCTTTGCTGTCGCAACCCAGTTGCAGTTGCACTTGCAACATTTGCAGCTGAAATTGGCTTGGACAAGCGACAGGCAAATGTCGCTTTAAACAATCAACACACACAGACAGGCACACAGTGCTAGAATTACAGCGATAAACAGCGAGAAGGAAAGCAAGCTAGAGAGAGAGAGAGCGAGAGGCTGAGGGAGAAGATAGTAGAAAAGTAGAGCAAACCGGCAAATGAACAGTGAAGTACAGTGGGCACTCAATAAATACAATTTGTTTGTTATTTGTGGTAATAAATTAATTATAAATATTAACATAAACACTGCGAAATATAACTTAATTTGTGTTAATTTATTATTTATCTGCATACAACTCAAACGGAATTACATATTTATTAAATATATTAAACTTTATTATAATATTTATTATTTTTTTAAATTTTTTTTCTTGTAATTAATTTAAATTTGTTTTTCTTTTATTTTTGCTTAAGCTGTGCATGTTTAACTATACTTTAATGATATTAAAATATATTTCTAACTGTGAAGGTAATTATCAAATAAATAATTAACTATTTTAATGAAGAATTAACGATTCCTTAATTACATTTAATATTTTTAAGTGTGCTAATACAAGGAAATGCACTTTAAAATGCTTTAAATTATTTATTTTGAATTAATTCACTTAAACGAATAAGAAATTCATTTAATTAAGTTAAGTTTATATGTAAATTCAATTAAAAAATAGGCATTAAATAGTTATTAATATATTTAAATTAAAATGGTTATGCTAAAAATCATCATATCGAGTGCCTACTGTACACTGGCAACGCTACACTGCCCACTGCGTGTATCTCTCCTGCAGTCCCTCTGGCCAGATATGGCAGACACTAAGCAGACGCTGGACAGGACAATGTGGCGCATGCAGCACATGTGCCGCGACAGTGGCAACACAACGCGAACAGCGTAACGCCAAAGCGGAGATAGTGATAAAAGGGAGATGGGGAAGAAGACGATGCGCACTGACCACGACAATCGCCTCTTGCCTTGCCCGCCCCCTTGTCACTCTCGCCCCTCTTGCGGTGGTGGCTGCTCCTGTTCCTGTTGCTTTACTTGCGGCTTTCATGCTCTATCAGGGACTTCTTCATTTACATGCATGACGTACGTGACGACGATGAGGATGGGGATGCCGATAGGGACGCGGGGGAGCATGAAGGGAGTGGGTACGTTGCTGTCGCGACAAAACTATCTGGCATCCCCTTTGCACATTACAAGCACAGACTGGGGGTCAGACAGTCCATCTGTCACGTGCACGTGCAGCACCTAGCACAAGTTACCACTGTCCACTGTCCAGTGTCCACGATTCAGTCGTGCCACGTGCAACGTGCAACGAACGAACGAACGAACTCCTCTCCCTGCCCCTGACAAAGTGATTTGCTAGAAAATTGTTTTTTAAATGTTCCCCTGTGCACGTCGTCACGCTTACCACTCCTCTCCGCCCCCTCTCCATTCCACTCCTCCCACTGATCATGTTTTAATCATTTAATTACATCGTTTTTACTCCTGTTTAGGGGATAGTGTGACCAGCTTACGTAAATATTTCAAAAGTGGCAATTTGATTTGCCATTTGCTGCGCAATCATCGCTGACCTTTGCCCTTTGTTGTTCTGTCTATCCCTGCTCACATTTTCCACAGTTTTTCCAAAACTGTCAGCTCGCAATTAGCACGGTCACTGTCGTGTTCAGCCAACAAACTTCACGGTTCCGATTTTCGATAACACAAGCAAATCGCACAAAGTTGTGGGGAACTTTGAGCCAGTGCTGGCAAAAATTTAAACAGAAAGAAGTGACAGGAAGTAACTTCAGAAAAGGACAGAGAAGAGTACAATAGGTTAATGGCTATAAAAAAGGCTACATTTTCACAAATTTTAATTTTTCATGTATATACTCGTATACTTAATATGTCTATATAGCATTTTAGTTAACATTTTCCAAGCTTTATCAATAATGTCGTCATTCTCAGCACATGATTTATATATTTAATATGTGCCTGACTTGCTAGTTTATGCCACGGTTCCTCAAATATGCATGTTAAGTCAAGTTTGATGATTGACAACTGTTTAAAGCCCGATAGCCATAATGATAGACCACCATAACGATTAGTGGTGTTACGTCGATTGTTAAAACAATTTAAAACAAACAAACATATTTAAGGAAAAGTTTTTTTTGAACAACAGAAGACCTTTTCACTAAGAACAAAGTGTAAGAACAGATCTTTCCGGAACAAGACTGACCTGGCAATCCTGGTATACACACTGTATACACATTTCCCATATACATACCTTTATCATATACACTGCCTTTGACTCGCCTAAATCAATGCCCACTCTAATCTCACAGAGAATCGAAACAAAAGACGAAATTGAATGACGGAACAGACCCAAGGGAAAGGGATCCATAAAGAGAAAGGGATGGTGTTGCTGCTTTATGAAGGTATTAGTGTTGCAAGGGGGCGCGCTGTGGTACTGAGCCGAAAGTGCCAAGCAATTTGATTGATTGAATTGAATGAACAACAACAGCAACAACAACAAGGACAGCAAGAACCATGACGACGAGAAGATGGACAATGATGAGCACGCTAATAGGCAGCAAACAGGTGGGGCAGCAAACAGCAAACAGAATGGTGCCACAATAAGGACACGCGGGGGGTGGTTGAGGGCACTCATTACTCATGACATGCGACGTTGGTCATGCAGCGTTTGCAATTTTGAGATCTCAAGCACAAAATCATTAGCGAGATTAAAGGGTGATTACAAAGTCAAACTTGCAGATGGAGACGAAGACGAAAGCAAAGCCAAAGCAACCAAAGACAGGAGGGGAAGGGGAGGGGACTGCGTTAAGTTCGAACCCAGCTCAAGTTGGTCACTTGGACAGTTGGACAGTTGGATGTGTTTTAAATGGCGAAACATGAAATGAATTTAACATTTTATGCCGACCGCAAAACTCATTAAAAATATGAAAAGTGGTGAAAATGGTCAGGAAACTTTTGCTGAAGTAGGGACACAAAAACCTGCCGTGTATAAGAGTCCATCTTCCTCTCTCTCTCTCTAACGCTCTCCCCCACTCTATCTCTTCTTCTATCTGCCTTTGTGTACGTGTGTGCACTTTCTCTTATTTAGTTTTTCTTTCTTCTTTCACTTTGCAGTTCATTTCATATTTTTGTTAACTTCGACTTTGTGTGCTACTTTATTATTTATATTGTTTCCACCTTATTTCAGTCGATTTTCACAGCCCCAGCAGCAGCAGTAGCAACAACAACAACAACTGGCACAACCAACGAAGCTGACCAACTGAACACGCCATAGAAGGCGATAATTAAATTTAATTGATTACGCCCCATACTAAATATACATACATAAAATATAAAGTATATACTTACAATATGTTAAGAAACATTTTACACAGATGTACATAACATTAACATGTACATTTGAGTAAAGAGTTTCTTGACTAACTGTATATACAGTCTGTCAAGTAACTCTTTACACAAATGTACATTACATTAACATATGCATTTGAGTAAAGAGTTTCTTGACTAACTGTATATATAGTGTGTTTATAACTCATTGTAAAGTCCACAACATATTTTAATTTAATTTGTTAAAACACTCTCATTTACCTCTCTCACTCCTCTATCGTTTCTCAAAGTCATTTTGTATATAAACTACAAAAATGCCCGACAGTTTTACTGCAGGCTTGATAAGCTTTTTATAATCCAACACACAGAAAAAAAATTAAAAAAAAATATAATACTTTCATAACTGTTATACGTAGATGGGTTGGTATTTTTCTGTTGTTATGGATTTTAAATAACTCTTAGCTAACGGTAATTTCTATAAAGTTCAACTTCGAAACCCAAAATGAAAGCTAAGCTAAATAACGAATACATGAATACTATTATAAATGTCGCTACAGACATACAGTCTGTCAAGTAACTCTTTACACAAATGTACATTGCATCAACATGTGCATTTGAGTAAAGTGTTACTTGACACTCTGTATATAGATATATATATTTGTTTGTTTTTCATTCGAATATTTAGTGCAATTGTGTAAATAAATGTATGCGGAACTAAACACTAAAACTCAATAAAAAACCAAACAGAAAACTAAACAAAACGAAACTAAAAACTTGACGAATGATTTAGCGATTTAACTACAATAACTGATGGAATCACAAGTGTTGGTACTCGTTACGGTCTACTACATACATACATACATACATACATACATACATACATACATACATACATAAATATATAGATAAGCCTAAGGATAGTACTATACAGTTTTTTTGTAATACAAATTTTTTGTAAACAAGAAGATGAAGAAGAAGAAACAAGAACTAAGTGTAAAAATGAAAGTAAACAAAACGAATACTACAACTTTTATTAGATGTTATAAATACAGACAGTCAAGTTACACTTTACGCAAATGCACATGTTAATGTAATATACATTTATGTAAAGAGTTACTTGACAGACTGTATGTATATCTAATGCATACCTATCTATACAAACTATACACAGATATCTGTGTTTGTATATCGTATGTGTGCATGTACTTAAAATTTAACGAAACTTTTTTTTGCATAGCATTAATTGCATAACACTAACGACTGCAAGTATGGAAGATAACTGTAAATGGAAATGACAGAAATCAAATAAATGAAGGCAGCAAGATAAACTTGTCTCTTTCCCTCTAATGCGTAAATGGTAATTCTTAAGTAAAATGTGTGTAAAAATAAACGATAAATTAATAAGATTTCAATGCGACTAAATAAAATTGATTGTGCAAAATGAGAAAATAAACCACGCTGCGTTTTAATTGGCAGGGGAAAACTTCGTAAAGAATATTCAAAGCACTTAATCAGTACTGGCAAGTTTTTATGAACCAAAAAATCGTTTATTACATGAAGGAAAGAGAAAAATAATGAAACTTTTCTAAAAAATTAGCATTGATCCTTTCTTGGTCGGTCTGTCTTTCTCTATAGAGCTTTCAGTTTTGGCACAAACACTTTCCTGGCACACTTAGCTTTGGCCCAATCCTAAATTGTGTTCTAAATAATGAAAGCTTAACCGGTTATAGTTAATATTCGTAAAAAGCAAGCTTTATTTAGAGGGTCTGTCGTGAAAATATTTTTTAGTCCCATTGTATAAGAGAATTTTGTTAAAAACAACGAATGTGGAAGTTAATAATATTTGTTCCACACTTAACGAAAGTAGGTTAAGGGTTGAAAAATAAATACAGGCCACACTTAACGAAACATACGCGGTGTATATTCTCCAAACTCAACGAAATGTATAACGCTTACAATAAATTCCCGTTACAAACTTTCCTATTCGTGTTGCATATGCGAATTATAAGACTCGAACTTATATTATATTGCAATGTTAACAAATGAAAGTATGTTGTGATTTTAAGCACACATGTTAACATATACAAGTAAGTTAGTAATTTTAAGCAAACACAATAACACAAGACCAGAAATTAATATAAATAAAGCAAAATAATATTAAAGCTAATTGTAAACGAGTTAACTTTATTAATTTGTCATAATGAACATTATTAAAATACCTAACATGTGCAGTGAGGAGCACTGTAAACAGAGGAGCAATTCTGTAATGGAAACGCCTTGATTCAGTTTCGATAGTTGCTTAGGCTATCGATTGCTTGCAGTTCTATTAAGATTATCAAAACTATTTAATACACTTTGAAAAGGGAGATTAAAAATCCCGATGATCATATTAAGCAATCAATAACAATGGAAGCGACGGAAGACCAGCTGATACTAGCGACTGGTGGCTATGACCACACAATCAAAGTGTGGCAGGCCCACACCGGCAACTGCATTAAAACCATGCGCTTTGTAGAGACATCGGTGAGTGGCGCCCGCCGTCTGCTAATGCGACTCCCGATTGTGATTGCAATGTGATATAAATTGCAATTATACTTACATATATGTTTTTGCAGCAAGTGAATGCATTGGATCGCACACCGGACAAGACGCGGCTAGCTGCCTGCGGATATCAGTGCATTCGACTATATGATCTGGATTCAAATTGCACTGCGCCGGTCATCAATTTTGATGGTGTGCAAAAGAATGTGACGCGTCTCGGTTTTCAGGAGGATGGCAATTGGATGTTCACAGCTGGTGAGGATCATCGTGTTCGCATCTGGGACATGACCTCAACCCCACCGCATTGTTCGCGCGTCTTTGACTGCCAGGCGCCGGTAAACGCGGCCTGCCTGCATCCCAATCAGGTTGAGATCGCAATGGGCTCACAGAACGGTGGCGTCTATCTGTGGGACGTCAAGTCTGAGAAACATGAGCAGCTGATGCCCGAGGTGGATGCCTCCATACAGGATGTGGCTATCTCGCCCGATGGCCACTACATGGCTGCGGCCAACAACAAGGGCAATTGCTACATCTGGCAGCTGAGCAGCAGTCCCAACCAGCATCTGAGCACAATGTCGCCCAAAAAGAAAATCCAGGCGCACACACGTTCCATCCTGCGCTGCAAATTCAGTCCCGACTCCCGTCTCCTGGTGACCACATCGGGGGATGGTACTGCCTGTATTTGGAAGACCGAAGACTTTAGCAAATGGCGTGAACTAAAGATCGAGAACTATTGGGTGTGGGATGCGGCATTCAGTGCCGACTCCAAGTGGCTCTTCACCGCCTCATCCGATGGGGTGGCGCGTCTCTGGAAATTGCAGACCAAGGCCCTGGTACGCGACTATACGGGCCACAACAAAGCAATTACAGCACTGTCATTCAAGGATGAGATCGTCGCCGATTAGCCTCATAAAAGCGCCTTTGCCTCAATAACTACAACAACAACAACATTAGCTATAGTTTTTGTACACTAGACCGAAACAAATTGTAACAACATACGCCTTTTTATGAGGCCAGAGGTCAGGACAGGATCAGGGCAGACGGATGCGCCCCCCCAGAGAGCTCAGAGTGCCTGAAGATTGCAGAAGCTAGTAGTGTAGTTCCATTCCAACGGAATGCTGCATACCAAAGTCGATGTGGAATCGATAATACAAGAGCAAGATGAGATGAGATGGTGGAGCGGAGTGGATACTAGAGCACACAGACAGAGAGACGGCTTTGGCCATTTTAGAGGGGTCCGGTTCGGGTGCGAGAGAGAAATACAGAACTGAGCTGGTTCTACCTCTAACAAACAAATGCGCGCATTGCTTTTGTAGCGGCATTTTTCATAAATTTTTATATAATCTATATATGGTATACAATATATATAGAAATATATTGCTGATTAAAATATACTTAGATAAGGGAATGCGATTTAATAAAACCTTATAGGCATATATATATAATAATAAACATAAGTACATATATAAATACACAATCATAACTTGCAATTTGAAATGGACTTTTTGGAAAAGCGGGTGTGCGACAGAGACAAAAACAATTTTTAGTTTCACAATTAAATATAAACAATTTGACAGCAGACCACAGTGGAGCCTGGAGGAGTATAAGGCGGGGCAGGGGCGAGGAGCATAAAATACAGATAAGAAAATAAAAATAATGATTAGATGAACAATTGACTGTATACTACTCCACATAGGCCACATCTTTGGCCACAATTGACTCCTTAATGGGATCGGGATCGTCGCCCAGCTTATAGCCCACAATGCAGGTGATGTCCACCGGTTTGCCTGTGGGATTCAGCAGCAACATCACCTGGTTTATGGTCGCCGGGCGGAAAGGTTTATGCGGCGCCATTGCGTCATCAGTTGGCGGCAGCAAGCGCACTTTGCAGGGCTGCAAAGAACGAGGAGAGAGAGAGATGTAACAATATTAGATTGGGCATGGCAGTGGGAGTAGGGGGTGTGTGTGTTACCTTCTTGACGCTCGCCTCGAACTGAAAGTCTTTGACTGGCTGGCGGCTTTTGTTCTGCGCCGCTATCACAATAACGGAGACATGGCGACTGGGCCGATCTTCGGTGAAGTTCAGGCTCAAATGCATGTCATCATCGTCCAGCACCACCCGCTCCTCACCCGTCGCCTGTATGTTGTCCAGTTCAATGCAAATCTCGCTGAGATGCTTTACTTCCTTGGGTGCCGGCGCCGTTGGCAGTTGCTCTGCCTCTGCCTCTGGCTCAGCCTCAGCCACCTTCTCCTCCTGCTTTTTAGGCTCTGCCGACACAGAACTCAATAATGGCAAATCATCTGGTGCATCAGCGCCTGCCCCTGCACCTGCCGGATGTTGCTCCGTCGGCTTCACCTGCATGCGCTCGCGCACTAAATCATTGAGTGTCAACTTCTCTGGGTCACGCTTAAAGCTACTCATGCGCTCCTGAGAAGCGGGAAGCACCTGCTGGAACAGCTCCTCACTTAGCATATCGATAGCAGGCATTTTGCGATTCAAGCTCGATCTTTTGCCCTGCCCAGCAGCGCCAGCGCCATTAGCCAAACTATCGGCAGCATCGCCGTTGCCATTGCTGCTCCCGCTGTTCTTTCTGGGACTAAGCACTTGCGGCTCCAGCAACTCTCCGCCGGGCAGAGGCTGAAAGGCATCGCTGCTCTGTTGCTTATGCTGCTTCTCTTCACTCTCGGCCAGGGCGCTGCTAAAGATGTCGCTTAGATCGGCCAACGAATTGGGCCTTGCCTCTTTCTGGCTATTTCCCACCGAGGCGGGGGCAGGGGCAGCTGCTGTGGCACCATCGCTTAGCAAGAGATCACCCAGCAACTCGTTAAGCAAGGCAGCATTATTGGAAGAGCCGCTGCCAGGTGCTGCTGCTGCTGCTGTTCCAATTGTTGTCGTTGTTGTTGAAGATGCTGCTGTAGATGCCGCTGCAGCTGGAGCGACGCCTTTGGTGGGCGAGGGCACTAGCTGCTTGTATCGCGCCATAATGGTAACCAGAGCCCCATTCGTTTCCAGCGTATCCTCTGCAAAGGAATATAGAGGAGAAAAGAAGCTTAGAGATTGGATGTGGACACGATTCACTCTACCTGGACTCACCTATCAGCTGAGCATCGGACTCGCCCAGAAGCTCGGGCAAGTGCTGGAAGATGGGCTTGTGTTTCTTGCAGCTCACGTAGAGCTCATGAATGGTCTCCTTGACATCACGATCGTTGGGATTATACGTGTCCAGCATTTGATTGAGCAGCTGCATTGTCTCCTGCACCTCGCGCAGCACAAGGCGATGCTGGGCGAGCAGATCGTTGCGTCTTGCCTCCTGCGCCATGCGATACTGCAGCAACAGGTTGGCCCGCTTAAAGTTCTCCGGATCCTTGCTCTTGATCAGCTTGGCAAACATCGCCTCGTCTATGGTGCTAAGGACACTCTCACGCTTCGCTACCGCTGCTGCTGTCTGGCCATGTTCGATGTCGCCCTCTTTGCGCAACATCTCGTACGCATCGCGGATTTTCTTCAACTGCGGAAACTCCGTTGTCCACAGCAGCAGGCACTCCATGATGCGCTGCTTCACCGGCAGCGGTGTCTCGGCGCCAAGGTATTTTTTTGATACCAAACGTATAAGCTCGTTTAGAAAGCGGAATTTGGAAGCCTCATCCTGAAACACATTGCCACACTGTGTCATGCATTCCTCCAAGAGCTGAGGAAAACAAAGAATTCCATTTGTCTTGCAAGAAAAACCGCAAATAGAGTGAATTGTATGTGTGTGTGTGTGTGTGTGTGTATGAGTGGGGGGAGTGAGGGTGTACATATGTGTAAGTGCGTGACTGTCACTGAGTGCAGAGCTGCGAATGTGAGTGTGCGTGTGCGGCATCAGACTTACCGCAATTGCTCTGGTCGCTTCGGTTACGTTGCTGGAACGCACTTTGGCCACTATCATTTCCTGGGCTTTATGCACCAATTGGGCATTACTGCGCACCACAATGCAAAACATCTGCACGCCCAGCTCATCAACGCGCTCCTTAGCCGGGTTTGTAGCGCGTTCTATATGTGAAAATCATAAAAGAACCCCATATACAAAGGGTTATCAGTGGGGGAGGGGTAGGGGTTTCAGGGGAGTTAATGGTTTGCCGAATTAAAATCAACAGAAAGCCGCTGTGACAATATTTGTGGAAACTCACCGAGCATTTCGGACATAATACTTTCGTCGGTTGTCATCTTCACATCAAATGCTGTTCAATCATCAACTATCAACAGTTATAAGTGAAAAATTAAGGAACCTATGTTATCCGGTGAATTTGAACAACAATCACATTGTTGTTGTTGCTTTTATTATTGCTAGAGCCGTGTCGTGCATATTGACATCGATACACAAGCTATCGATAACACCTTTCGTGTTTGATTATGCCGCGTACGCTGTTAATAACATAATTCAATAATGTCAAGACCGAAATATAGCTTGGCACACTTATTTTTATAATTTTAACATGTTCTTGATATTATTTGTATTTTTATTATTATAACGTTAATATTATTATTGTTATTACAATATTTTTATTTGGCATTGCTTTAATTTTGCTATAAGGCCATTAATGGTGTATAACAGTTTGAATTGTAAATGACAGGCTATCGTTGGTAAAAAATATATTTTATATAAATATCATATTATTTCATATTCAAAATATTTGTATATGCTATTAATTACTATTTAATGGAAAGTTCACTTAATTCATACAATATATAATTCGATAAAAAAAAGTGTCTTAAAAACATTCATTTCAGCCCTGTGTTCAAAATACAACCCTGTGCCATAGCCGGAAACAAATTTTTGTAGCATTGCCGCACACTGCTACAACATGTTCTTTTCCAGGCGTACGCCTTTGCGCATACATCGTACACCGATTTCTTCCGTGAAAAATGTAAGATTTTTTTGTCAAAATAAACGTGTATAAACATTAAAGTATTAGCAAATCACCGTAAATGCAATACTTAACGAAGATAAGCCAAGGTTTTGTGAAAAGCGCGGTGCAAATTAACAAAATAAGCATTGACTTGGCTTTACCACACACTAGTGAGGTTAAATACGGCGATGCCCGTTTTCTTATTTTTTTTTCACCCATTTTTTTTTATGTTTGTGTGCGTGTGCAGTGTATGTGAGATGTGTTCACACGTGTTTCAAAAGAGTAAAAATGAAATTTGAACTGAATTTTCTACGTCCACAACTAAAACCGCAGCAGTGAATCAAACGCCGTTGTGGTATTCAATTGGACTAAAGTAGACGCCATGATTTACTATTCCTCTTAAGGGCATCGGCTCAAAGATTAACCTTAATAAAGTCAAAAATCAACAACAGCAATAACAACAACAACATGATTTAATATATGTTTATATATATGCACAACATATCTGAATCGAATTATGTATTTATTTATGAACGTGTCTCACATTATTTGCAGCATGGCCGAAGTAGCTGAGAACGTTGTTGAGAATTTCGAGGAGCCGGCACCAGTGGAGGCTGAGGCTGCCGAGGCTGTGGTCGACACAAATGTGGTTGCCACCACCGAACTGCCAGAGATCAAGTTGTTCGGACGCTGGTCGTGCGATGATGTGACTGTTAACGATATTTCGCTGCAGGATTACATATCGGTTAAGGAGAAGTTCGCACGCTACCTGCCCCATTCGGCTGGTCGCTATGCCGCCAAGCGCTTCCGCAAGGCCCAGTGCCCCATTGTGGAGCGTCTGACCTCCTCCCTGATGATGAAGGGACGCAACAACGGAAAGAAGCTTATGGCTTGCCGCATTGTCAAGCACTCCTTCGAGATCATCCACTTGCTCACTGGCGAGAACCCTCTGCAGGTAAGCTAAGCATACAAACTGACCTGATCTATCCCCTTCCACCCTAGTTTATCTGCTATTTCCTACCGTACCATGCTAAACTGTGCCCATGATACAAAATACAACCTACACGGGCGACAGGTAGAATGTGTACGAAGAGCAACACATACGTTTCAATATCCTAGTGCTCGAAGATGTCACTCTTCCCGCTCTCTTGGAACTTGAAACTACAACCAAAGAATACAGAATCAAAGAGCTCTTCTCAAGTCTACCTCAATGCCAAGCGATCATCTCTCAGATTGAATTGAGCATACATAACAAATAGACTAATAGAAAAGCATTGTTTTAATATCCTAGTGCCCGAAGATTTCGCCCTCTTCCTGCTCTCTTGGAACTTAAAACCACATATAAAACCCGACTCTACATCTCGCTCTATAACGCTGTAGTCCTCCTCAATGCCAGACAAAAGCAATTCCTTGCTGAACTGAGCATCTTTCTCAAAAAGGACTAATAGAAAATGAAAGTTTTAATATCCTAGTGCCTGAAGATGCCTCTCTTCCTGCTCTCTTGGAACTTAAAACTACACTAAGCTCTTTTGACAAATGTAATCCAGTCCAAAACTAAAACCGCATCAGTGATTCACACGCTGGTGTGGTATACAATTGGATCACAGTAAACCCCACGATTAGCAATTAGCTAAGGGCATTGTCTAAAAGATGGAACCTTAATAAAGTTTAAAATCAACACGAATTATAAATAACACTCCCATTTGGTCACTCTAACTACACTAAGCTCTTTAGACAAATGTGGACAAGTCCAAAACTAAAACCGCATCTGTGATACACACGCTGGTGTGGTATTCAATTGGACCACAGTAAACCCCATGATTAGCTATTCCTCTTAAGGGCATTGTCTAAAAGATGCAACCTTAATAAAGTTTAAAATCAACACGAATTATAAATAACACTCCCATTTGGTCACACTGTAGTCCTCCTCAATGCGAGTCAGTTTATTTCTTTGCTGAACTGAGCATATTCTATAAAAAAGGACTTACATTGAATGAGTGTTTTAATATCCTAGTGCCTGAAGATGCCTCTCTCCCTGCTCTCTTGGAACTTAAAACTACATTTATTCTGATACAATACAAGAGAAATCATCGGATAATTCTGATCAAGTCCAAAACTAAAACCGCATCAGTGATATACACGCTGGTGTGGTATTCAATTGGACCACATTGAACCCCATGATTTACTATTCCTCTTAAGGGCATCGGCTTGAAGATGCAACCTTAATAAAGTTTAAAATCAACACTATCTATAAATGAATAAACCCTTAGATGGGTTAGGTTAACACCTTTGTAGTCCTCCTCAATGCCAGGCAGCTGAATTCTCGTGCTGTACTGAGCATATTTAACAAATGGACTAATATTAAATGAGTGTTTTAATATCCTAGTGCCTGAAGATATAGTCCTCTTCTTGCTCTCTTGGAACTTAAAACTACAACTCAATGAAATCCAATAGTGTTTATGAATTTTAACCATCCAGCGTTGATCTGATTCTAATGTTTGTTCTATTTTATTTATTTTAGATCTTGGTGAGCGCTATCATCAACTCCGGACCACGTGAGGACTCCACACGTATTGGTCGTGCTGGTACCGTGCGTCGTCAGGCTGTGGATGTGTCGCCCCTGCGTCGCGTCAACCAGGTGGGTTATCAATCAGATGTCAATAATAACAGCAACAACAGTTTGAAAATTGGCCTGCCAACGATGGCGTGCAGTTCGAACAGCGACTGTGCGACTTATAAAGCTGGCCAGATTAAATATCTATCTTATCCGTAGCGTCGTAATGTGTAATTGCAGACATTTGGCGTATGAACTGAAGAGACATTTCATGTCCAAATTGATGGCATTTCTATTAAGTTCTATTGTTATTTAATGCATCTCTCTCCTTCTGTCTTCCTTTCCAGGCTATCTGGCTGCTGTGCACTGGAGCCCGCGAGGCTGCCTTCAGGAACATCAAGACCATTGCCGAGTGCTTGGCCGATGAGCTCATCAACGCCGCCAAGGTAAGCAGCAGTCAACACTAATTCAACAAGTGTGTCTACTCTAATGTCACGCATTGTATTCCACAAATGTGTGGCCTCGCTTGTGGACAAGATCGGGAATTTGTGTTCGGCGCACGTTGCCATTCAAGGGGGCAGGGTATTCAACGTGGCCTGCTTCCCTGTAGCGTTCGTTACACTTGCCTATAACTTACCTAGTTGTTTAGGGAATACATACCCTGTATTTCATCCGTCCAGTCTAATTCTACGTCATGTCACTGGGATATTGACGCAGACTCGCTTTTGGACAAGATTAATTAAATGTCTTTTATTATCCTTGTGCTTGTGGCATATTACAGCTCAATGCACACGAGAAACGTAGAAGAACAATTATTAAATATATCTATATCAAATCATAGATCATATTCAGAAGAGGCCTGCTTTGCCTTTGCCCTTCATTTTACTTAGTTTTATCATATTTAGTCTTTTATCCGTCCAGTCTAATTCTACGTCATGTCACTGGGATATTGACGCAGACTCGCTTTTGGACAAGATTAATTAAATGTCTTTTATTATCCTTGTGCTTGTGGCAATTAACCAGCTCGATGCACATGAGAAACGTAGAAGAACAATCAATAATATAATTTTCATAAAATTGTATTATTTATAATGTATGTATATACTAAAATGTAAATGTTTCTTTTTATTCTTCCAGGGTTCATCCAACTCTTACGCCATCAAGAAGAAAGACGAATTGGAGCGTGTTGCCAAGTCCAACCGTTAAGGAGAAACAACCCAACATCAATTACAACATACAAATAACAAATACCGTTTGTTTAATGTCCGATTAAAATTTGATACTTTAACGTTTCGTGTAAATTTGTATCTAGCTAAAGCGTTTTTATCAATTTTAAGCGTGCATTGAGTGAACTGGTTGGGTTACACATGAGACAATGTTCAACAAATAAATCTGTGTAAAAGAAAACAAAATTACAATAGGACACGGATGTTTTTTTTTTAATAGCTATAGAGTTTATCACTATAAATAAATCTGACTTGTACGTCTGAGACAATACGAAGCCGTTATTTACGTTCTTCATAATCGAGCACATTTGCGACAATCGACACAACGCGGAACGCGTGCTTGCGACACTCAGTTTTGAATTCGATAACGATTGCGGCAAGAACAGCTGATGAGCTACTTGCTCTGTGGCAATGTTGCTGGAGTTACAGCGTTGCCAATTGTGTTACTAGCCAAAAGACGATTTTTTTATTTACTCTAGCTAGTCTAGGTAGGTAACGGGAATATAAAAATAATTTAAAGCTACTTACACAATTATTGCATGTGTGTCAGTATTGAATTAATTATTTTTCAGCTGCAGTTATTAATGGTGTAGCAATTTGTACCAATCTGGCAACGCTGTTGTTTGCCGCCATATTTGGAGAGTTTCGCACACAATTCTGATTTGAATCCGCGCATTTGGTTGATTGGACATTAATAAATACAATAATTTAATATATAAATATAAATATTGTATAAATCAAAAGTAAAATGTTCAATGTGAATACTGTCATTGAAACTCAAGCACTCAGCACACTTTCAAACAGTAGCAGCAACACAAATCGAGTAAATCAGCCCCGACATAGTCAGTAAGTAATGAAATACGTAAATAAAGAATAATTCTGGCATGTAAAATCACGAAATTTGTCTAACACAGATTCCATGACCACAAGCTTCTTGAGAAATATTGCAAGCAAACTAATTTGGCGGAAAAAATTAAAGAGGCATTCAACAGTTTTGTACTGAAATATACGCGCACGCGCAAGCCAGAGGAAGCTTTGGCGCCGCTATTAATACGATTGGATTTTGAATTTACTGAGCTGGTGAAGCACGCACAGGAGCTGCTCTACCTTGCCCTGCGCGAACCCTTGCAATTTGCCGATGCCATCAAGTACTCTGTGTATGCCCAACTGCGTGAACTGCTGAACACCGGCGTGGACAGAGACAGAGGAGTGTCGTCCATTGACATTGCGCAAGTGCACACCCAGTGGCGTCTGCTAGGTCTGCCACAACAACCGATTCTGTTCTTTACACCCACAAAACACAAGTGTCCGCTAGGCCTGTCGCTGCTGCTGGGCATCTTGTCCGCGTACACACCGCCCGAGATCTTGGTGTAAGTAGCGCATGTGTTTAATGATCTTTTCAACCTTCTCCTGTTGGTTTTCTAGGCTGCAATCGATTTGGTATTGTGCCAGCGGCTGCATGCGCAACGGCATCCAGACGAGCTGCACAGAAGGTGAGTAGAGGCCACATACATATACAAAACTATATTATGCCTAGTGTACATTATTCAATTTGTTTTGTCAATTTTGTCATATTGTCATTCGTAACTTCTCGTTTGGCAGCTGCCATTTTTCACATACATATTTCAACTTTCTAGTAGAATCTACACTTATTGTTCTCCTCACTTTCGATCTGAGCAGATACAAAATAATATTATTCATTTTGATCCTTCATTGTGCAGCTCCATTGTGTCCCAACTGCCAACGGCCTATGAGCGAATACCAAAAATTGCGCGTCACTGAGAACTATCAATTGCTCTCGATCCTGCCTAGTGCCTGTGCACAGAATCCGCGGGAGATTAATCGCATTTATCGGCCCATTATAGTGCGCTGTCAAGGTAGGTGAAAGGACTCACATTGAGACGATGATTGAACCTTCTTTCTCATCCCTTCTGGCAGATCACACCTACGACTGCGATTTAAAGTTGGGTGCCACTTACGAGATCACTGGTTATTTCAATAGCACTTCCAGTACCTATCAGTTCGAAGCATGCCATCTAAAAAGTTCGTAAAGGGCGCACGGGCTCGTCCTAAAGCAGTTCACTTGTCCGACTTTTTACGTGCCGATGCTGATGAACCGGCAATTCAGGAGCAGCAGATCCCACAGCCCCCCAAGAATCTGGCCAAGAAACCAGCACAGCTCTCGAACAAGACATCAAACACATCCTTTGCATCCATATTGTGAGTGGCAAATCTGATTGTTTATCTCCTTATTTGTAGTTAATCTTGTCATCCTTTGCAGATCACAAGTCAGTCCCATTGTAAGTGCCAGCAGCAGCGGGGCACAATTGCAAACCCCGGATCGCAGTTGCGATGGTCCACGAAAGGTCAAGAGTGCTTCGTTTTCACCCGATGAAGAAGAATTTCCTGCTGTGGGTGCCATGCGCAGCAAGAAAGCAAAGCTCAGTCCCTCTGCCAACGCCGGCCAGTCGCAGGCAGCAGTCGGGGCAGTAGCAACTGAGAGACGTTCAACTATGATTAGCAGCAACAATACCAACAGCAGCAAGCGCGTGGCCAACCAGAATTTGGTAAGCAAGTGGCTCAAAACAGTGGAACGCTCCAGTGATGAGCCCACGACTCGGACGACTCAGTCGCAGCAGCAACATTCCTCAGCTCAGTCGCCGCAGCAGACCCTACTCCCAGCCCAGTCACAGCAACAACAACAGCAACAACAACAGCAACAGAAACAACAGCAACAACAACAGCAACAACAACAGCAACAACAACAGCAACAACAACAACAACAGCAACAACAACAGCAACAACAGAAACAACAGAAGCAACAGCAGCAGCAGCTGCCTTCCTCATCTCCACATGCAGCAAGTACACCGCCAGTGAGGCAGCCATCTATTGCATATTCCGCTGCATCAACCTCGGCCAGCAAAGTGACACCAATGCGGGGAGCATTGAAGACTGCAATGCAACATCAGCGTGCACAACCTCAGCAGCAGCAGCAGGTTGCCGCAGCCTGTTCAGCACAAATTGATATAACAAGTGCTCCGGCAGTGCAGCAACGACCCGTTCGTGCACCTGCAGCTGAATTTCAGTCGATAAAGGCGCCAACTCCACCATCAGCAACTGCCACAGCTCCGGTGTCCAACTACCGCCCATCCAGGAACAGCAGCAACCAGCCAATAATGTCGCCCCAAGTCCCACCTCCCACACCACGCATCAGTAATCAGCGTGAATTTCAGTCTATAAAGGCACCTACTCCGCCATCAGCTACTGCCACAGCTCCTGCGTCCAACTACCGCGCACCCCGGAACAGCAGCAACCAGCCAATTATGTCACCCCAAGTCGCACCTCCCACATCACGCATCAGCAATCAGCGTGAATTTCAGTCGATAAAGGTGCCAACTCCGCCATCAGCAACTGCCACAGCTCCTGTGTCCAACTACCGCCCATCCAGGAACAGCAGCAACCAGCCAATAATGTCGCCCCAAGTTCCACCTCCCACACCACGCATTAGTAATCAGCGTGCTGCTCAAAGTCCCGGCATATCATCCAGTGGTCAATCATCTTTACGATTCAGCAACAGTGCGCAACGTATGCAACGCCAATCCAATTGGAGGAGTCAAAAGTCATCGCCACCGAGTAAATTGGACATCCTTGCAAATGCATTCTTCTCTGCAGACAACTCACCACCCCCATCTTCTACCTGGTCATCCCAGTACCCAGAGCGGCAATCCTTTGATCTGTCCCAATCCCAATTCCAGCCGCAGTCGCAGGTGCTGTCAATTGCATCGGCCAGCAAACTGAACTGGAATGCCAGCGAGTTTCATCCAAGGTCAACGGGCGCTACTGAAGAGAGTCGCCCCAAGACCTGTGGCATGATAAGCGTAAGTACAGACTGCCACAGTGCATCTTCAGCTCTCTCTCTCTCTCTATCTTCATGTACTTCTCAATTGTGCAACAGGACCGGCGGCGGCGACAGCGTTTCTATCGCACACTCAAGCCGAACGCCTTGTTCGAGCTGGTCTCGATGCCCACAGATGCATTAGGAGGCGACAGCTTGAACCAGTCGTCCACCAGAGTCGAAGACAAAATGTCGCGCCTCAACAATAATGTACGTCAGTCGGATTTTCGGCATACCAGCCGCGGAAACAGCATAGAGCATGACACGCAGTCAGGCCTCGGACAGGATACACAGCAGCAGCGAAACGATCGGACGCTATTAAATATGGATCCAACGCCAGAGCAGACACAGGAGGATTTCTTCATTGATTCAGATGAATCAAATGAAGACTTGAGCATAGGGGAGGCGGCCTCATTGCCGGCGCCGTCTCCGGTGACACTGGTGACACACGTTCAGACTGAGGTTGTGCCACAGCAGCTCAAGATGTTCTCCAAGGATAGCATCAAGTATTATAATCTGCAGGTGGACATGAACTTCATGCCGCCAAACATCAAGCGACTCTATCGCACCATTTGCGACAACTTTTCGGACTATGCGTTTGTGTACGCACTGAGCGCCCAGCTCTGCCAGGATGAGGTGCCCATGGAGTGTTTTGTCTATGTGAAGATGGCGTTGCTCTGCAGCCTGGCCAGCTTCGAGGCCGGTGAGGTGCGTGCACCCATCTCGTTGTGTGTCATCTGCAACGATAGCAGCATTGCACACAAGCTTCTACAGAGCATGGGACAATTGGCACAGCGTTTTGTTGGCGCCCATGAAGGGGGACAGCAGCAGGCATTTTCGGCACTGCCAACGCGTTACACGTGGGTGCAGGCAATGCCGCTGCTGATGGCCCAGCAGGGTGTCTACTATGCCGGCGACTGGAATCGTTTGTCGCGCGATCAGGGCGAGGAGCTAGAGAAATGTCTGGAGAATGGCAGTGTCACCATACAGCAGCAGAACAACACACAGATGCTCGAGACAGCCATTTGGACCTACTGGCAGCCGGAGAATGCCGTGAATGAGGCGCAGGCATTTGCCAAGCTTTGTCCGTAAGTTGCCAACATCAAATTCTATCTATATTCCCTTTGTATGACCTTCTGCTCTGCTTAGGATTTTTGGCATGCCCGTCTATATGGAAGATCATGGCAAGGATACCATGGCTGACTTTGTGCTGCGTCAGCATGGTGCAGTTCAAATCGATTTGCAATCGTTGAAGGATCCTTTTAACATCTGCAGCGAGGACATGAAATCGCTGCTGGAGATCATTCATCAACGTGAAGTCCAGTTCAGTGAGCGTGCAGAGCATTTGCTGAAGAAGTATTACGTTGTATCACGCGTGTTGCAGCCGAGTAAGTGATCAGCAACTCTCTTTCTATCTCTTTCATATACATGTATTGTACTCTCTCTCCATCTCTCTCTCTCTTACTCTCTCCCTCTCGCTTACAGCCGCCTTTAGCAGCAAAACTTATGTTGTGCTCAAACAGTTCGCCGAATCTCTGGCCAAACTCGCCATGCGCCTGGATGTGATGGAGCAGGATGTAATCGGTGCCATATTCCATTGCGAGCACTTTGTGCGAAAAATTTTCGGAGCTGGCGACTTTCCACCACCAGCCGTGTGCACTTTAAACGTCATTGCCAAAGTGGATCCCTATATGAATCGCTTTACACGTTGGTTGTACGATTATCTCGATCGTTACGAGGAAAAAGTGCTTTAAGAATATTTCTACAGTTACAAACGAATAGCCAATAAGAGAGAAAAAAGAGAACTTTCCCATCCCCATCCTTTGCTGGTATAAATTAGAGTTAGATTACCTTATTTGTTTATACCCATTTTGTACTAAAAACACCTTAGGGAAACTCCAAACAAATATCAATTTCTTATTTGTTAGAAGATTCCTTTCTGTGGATATACGTTCTAAATTAAAGTTCAATTTAGAAACACCTTGGGAAAACTCTAATCAAATTATCGATATTATTTCTTATTTGTTAGAAGATTCTTTTCTGCGGATATGCGTTGCGTTTCTAAATTAAAGTTCATTTCAAAAATTAATAGACTTTCAATTTCTTATTTCTGCGGATATATGTTCTAAATTAAAGTTCAAGTTAAAAATTAATAGACTTTCAACCTTTGTTACTACTAACTACTACGTGTATTCGTTCCACTGTAAATAAAACTTAATGCTTCTTGCTGTATATTAAATTAAAAACAATTTGATTTATTCACTATTTTTGCCGTGGCGACACACATATTTGCCTTCTTTAATTAGGTTCATGCTTTCTTTTCTTTTCTTTTCTTTTTTTGATTATCGTTTTCAGTGGCCTGAGCACAAGATTTGTATAAGTAAGTTCCGTATTTGTTTAACACTTGTCATTCCTCCACAGAGTTCTATTAAAAAAAATAAAACCATACACACATATCGTGTACGATCGAAGTATTTATAAATACATATACATATACATCAAAATATATTGTATAAACATAGTCAAAGGGTAGTAGTTATTAATGTGTATATAGATAGTTTACGTTGGGCTCTCTCTCATGTTGGTATCGTATAGTTTTATAGTTAATTATTTGAATACAAAAATAATGCTTAGCCTTTCTAGATTATATGACAAATTAAAAGCATACAAAATACATTCTTCACTTTGGTCCAGTACTGAAATCTCGGATTCCGTTAGTTACCAAAAATTGGTTGCTTAGTTTCTCTTGGGTATCTGCGATCTGCGTTCCATTCCATAGTTCTGTTCTATTTCTTACATTCTTTTGAGTAACCTAATGCCTTAGACTCTACACTGACGTTGAGCTGTCCTTACATGTCTATAAGTTTACAGTTATAGTTAAAAGTTTACAGTTGAGCTTATACAAGTTCGGTGTGTGGGGGAGTGGACTATGATTACAATATCTATATCTAGATAGATATAGTGCCAGGTTAATCAATAGTCCAAGTTGCCCTGTGCTCCGGTTATTATGGCATCTATCCAAATGCGGGCCGCCGCATCAGAGGCCGCCTGCAGATTGTAGCTACGCTTCTTTGTCTTCACAATGAACGTGCAGTGCGGCCGCCCGCTCTTCGAGGCATTCAGATGATCCAGATATACCTCGTCAATGGTCTGCAAGTTACGCAAATTGTTTAACTACTGTATTCTTTATTATTATTTACACAACTTACGGCAAAGTAGGCGCCGCCGCGTGGCTTCCGTTCTGACTTATCCGAATAGTAGATGAGCGCACTGCGCTGTCGATCCAGTACGAACCAACGCCTCGACCAGGCATGAAACGTGGCGCCCAACTTGTGCAGATAGCTATAGAGATAATGTATATTATAGCACATCAAATAAAAATATCTTGAGGGGGTGGCTTAACTTACCCGCGACAACTGTGCGCGTCGACAAACACGTGTGGACAGAGATCAATCTGATGTCCAGCCGTCTCGATATGATGTCGCAGATTCAGATCGGGCGAGAAGATGGGCAGGTAACGTGTCAGGGGACGTTGATGCTTTGGCAAGGCACGTTTGCGTTCCCCATTGCCACCACCGCTGGCAGTGCTGCTGCTGCCAGTGCCAGCGCCGCTGCTGCTGCCTCCACTGCCCACGCTGCCCGCCGAGGTCGTGTCCTGCGAGTTGCTGTTGCTGCTGGCGCGTTTGTTGTCCGTCTGCTGCTGCAGCAATTCGTTGCCGTTGGACAACTTGGGTGCCTCAATGGCAGCATCGCAGTTGTTGGCCTCCGACAGTGGGCGAGGACTACGCGCCGATGCACCAACTGCATGATGCTCCAGTTCTGGCTGAGAATGGCGTTGCTGTGAGTAGAGAAGAGAAGAGGAGAGCACACGTTAGAAGTGGGTTAGCGTGCTGTGAGGAACTCTATAAATAGTTCGACAGACTACGACCAAAGAGACCGTAACAGAGACCAAAGCAAAAGTTCTTTTAGGTGTCACTGACAAAGCTGCAAATTCCGTTGGCCAGCAGCCAAAGCGTTCAATTCCACAATGTCACCAGGGGTTGTTTTTGCAGCAATAACGTCATAAAATATTGTATATTTTGTATTATACCCTTTTATTTTCATTTTAAAATTAATTAACTTTGTAAAATGGCGCAGATCTTTAAATTTCCCCTGTTAACTCCAAAGCTGAGCTGCGCATTCTCTTTGCATTCTTATGTTAACAAGATAAGCATGTCCCAACACTGTTGTTGTTGCCTGATTGACACAAATAGGATTCACTTGAAACTGTCATAACAACTCTGTTCATTTAACGTTGCAGACAAAAAAGAGGGCATGTTTCTATAGTTCATGTACAGAATTTACGGCAAACAGTAACTTAAGTGCTCTCCACAACGCTAGATGTCGATAACACCGATTACAATCACTTGAGATGAATCAAGCATGTCTCCACACTGTTGTTGCCTGATTGACAGTGCATCTCACGTTTTGTTTACATTAACATACATTATGCATTATGTTAGTAATATGTGCATGTCACCACACTCTTGTTATTGCATGATTGACAGTGCATCTCACATTTTGTTTACATAAACATGCATAGTGCAAGCAGGGCTGATTAAACTGCTGCTGTTTAAAATAACATAATTATTTTATTAACATTTAAGAGTAAAGGACTCATGTTTAATGTAATCTCTCTCTTTCTCACACATGCAGCGAAGAGTAGATTGAGCTTGCATATATCGAAAGTGACAACTAATCGATAGCATCACAAATAATCAACTAGTATTGCATTAATCAACTAGTATATTCCATTATCATGGAATTCCTTTACTATTTACTAATATATTTTATCAATCGAGTTCACCGCCAAACACTTACGAGATAATAAAGCTCTGAGCGCTGTCGCGCATTTGCATCCATGCGTCGATGCTGCACGTATGTCATCCAGACGGACATGATTATGGTGTGGTGTAAAGTGGTGACTTTTGAATATAACAGTGACCGAACGTTACGCTAGCGACGTGCGAATGCGAATGCGGATGCCAAAACGGAACAACCGACAGGCAACTGCGAATTTGCCTTCTGCCTTCAGCCTTATGCCGTGATTACGACGACGCGGGCTGCCAATAATCAAACGAGGCGCACACGAATAACATTGTCCAGCTCATCTGCGTATCGGGATTCAGGCCAGATCGGGCAATTATATTTTGGCTAATGGGGAGCGTACGATTTGTGGCGCTATTGGCAATTGGATCGTGTAAACAAATAACAAAGTTCCGCACCAAGGTAAACGCCAATAACAACAACAACAACAGCACGACGAAGACGATGAAGAAGAACAAGAAGAAGAGATAGAGGCAGTTTAAGCAGCAGAAGTGCGCATAACGAGGAACGGACGCAAACTGACGCAGAGAGAAAGAGAGATAAAAATCTCGTGTGAGTCTATGCCAAAATATTATTATAAACTTATTAATAAGTGTAGTGTATATATAGTCGATATCCCTCTCTACTCATATAGAACACAACTAACGCTGGTGGGCGGCGGGCGGTGTGCGTTTGTATTAAAATAAACATTGGCCAAAATAAAACAGCTAACGAGACGAGCCGAGGCGCGACGAGACGAGCCGAGCCGAGCCGAAGAGTACAGCAGCTCGTAAACTCGTGACTAACGATCCGACGATCGATTGGCATGTCGAACGGAGAGGGAAAGTGCAAGGGGGCAGAGGGGGAGACCTCACATAGAGTGAAGGTCGGATGTGTGAACAGATCCTGTAGCTAATAAAGAACTCAAAGGTCAAAGGCACGCACTAACTTTTAGGAGGAGGGGGTGTGGGCAACTTATTTCAGCGTCATTTTTTTGGCATGTTGAATGCATTAGTCAGCGGAAACTCTCTGGCACGAGTAGCAAGATAAAATACCCTATACAGTATACATGGACATATGTACGCATGGAGCAGACACATGATAAATAAATAATCTAGAGCCATAATATTTTTTATAACTCGCTTTTGTTTATACTATAAATAAATATAAATATATGTATAAATACTTTCTTTATTCTTTCTCTATAAACAGCTGAGAAATATTCAAAAGAATTTGCGCTGCTTAAACACATGAGATTAAAGATTATGTTAACTAGTGTAAGTTCATTGAACATTCTGTGAATTTCTAATCGATTAATTTAAATCGATTTTAAATTACATTTTTCTACGTATCTCAAAATGATTGCAAGGCATTTTATATACATATGTATGTATGTATATTGTGAATAACAATGATATCTTTTCACTGGTATTTAACGTTTTTTTATGGTCATAGCGCGTGTATTTGTTGTTGTTATCACTTGCATAAGGTAACTTTCTTATCTGCAACTTAAACACGGCAACAGTTGCGACGGCATGTTAAATATCCTTTATAACAGAGTGGGAAATTAAATTGTGAATGCTTAAACTTTTTAGCGATATATTTATTGTGCTTATTTAATTATATTAACTGCAAACCTAATACACTTCTTGACATGCCAATTACAGGGTATACAAGGCATGCAATTGATAGTTCTCCACTATCGATTGTATTTAGCAATAAACACAAATTAAGATTCTTGAATGTAGCTGTAAACTTTAGACAGCTCTTGCAACCTTTTTACAGGGTATGTAAGGAGGCTTACTGTCAACTATCGATAGTTGTAGTTGGCGATAAATTTACACTTTTCTAAGTGTACTCATTAATTAATTGAGATACGTTAACTAAAAAGCAAAACTAGCATACCTCTTGCAACGCGTTAATTACAGGGTATATGCAGGGCATGCAATATACGCAATGTCTGTTGACATGACACTGAACAGCTGCCAACACTTGCTACCCCTCCACACTCCCCCCCCCTTTCCTTCCACTATCCTCTCCTCCTACTCCGCACTCCCCACTCTCCATTAATCGATTTACAATCTCTCGAAATCAATTGGCGCAACGCGTCGCATAAATCTTTCATGGCAATTTCGTTTGTTTTGATTGCGCAGGCGGAAATAAGAGAGTGAAGAAGGGGACGCACGCACTTCCGCTCTCCGCTCTCCCCTCTCCATCCTCAACAAACTGCAACTGTTGCCCGACTGCCCCTCAGCCTTGGGGAAAAAAGAAACTTTCGCTTTGCTCACCTGTTGACTGGGACTTGTTGCTGTTGTTTTTGTTGTTATTGTTGTTGTTGCTCTTGGACTGCCATCAGCTGACGCATTGCTCAGCAGCGTCTTCTGCTGCTGCTGTTGTTGTTGTTCTTGGCTTGTCTCCTCTGCATTGAGCTTGAGCATTTCAGTTTTCTCAAACAGTTTGGCATCTTTGCCGCCGCTGCAAGTGGAAGAAGAAGGGAAGAAAAAAGGTAATAAAAGAGATATATGTATATATAAAATAGATATAGTTGATATAGTGTATATATGCAGCGATTTATACCAGCATGGGATCAGCGCATTTAGCTTATCCATGGCGATGACTAATGCAGCTGCTGCTGCCGGTGCTGCTGTTGCTGCTGTCAACTGTGCCAGCGGCGGCGTGCTCCGTTTGACTGACTAAGCACTTGCGGGGATCGCAATCGGAATCGCGCTATCGGAATTGGAATTGGAAACGAACTCTCAGGGAAATGTTATACGCCGGCAGCAGACAGCAGGCGATGCAGTCGTCAGTTAGTTGGCAAAGAGAGAACGCGAGAGCGGCAGAGAGCGATAGAGAGAACGAGAGCGAGCACGAGCAAAAAAACAAACAGCTGATAACCTTATCAGCAACTGAGCAGCTACGCGCCGTCTGCGCAGTCGACGTCAACGTCAACGTCGCCGTCGACAATTGCAGTCCAACTAGAAATTCTTCAACAGGTGACGAACGAGTGTTGCTGCCACAGCGAGCGTCGATATCGTAATGCGACGACGACAAGACGACACAAGGGAATCGGAATCCGACTCGGAATGGGAATCGGAATGAGTAAACCCCTTACTTGAAACAAACAAACACACACACACAATAAACGGACGCACAATATTTGCCTTGTTCCGTCTGTCCGTCTGTCTGTCTGTTTGTCTCTCTGTCTGTCTGTCTCTCTGTCTGTCTGTGCCATCTGTTTGTCTAATAATTTTGAAAAACGACACGTAATTCGAAAACCGGTTTCCATTTTCAATCTCTCTCTCACAATCAACACAAGTCGCAGTCGCAGCCGCAGTCGCTGCTGGCGTCGCAGTCTCGCAGTCGTAATCACTGACTCTGCCACTGTCTCTGCCTCAGCCAGTGCCTCTGCCAACGTCGTCTCTGACTTGCCGCATTGTTTAGCTATTAGCAAAATATTTGATTAATTGTAGAGCCAACGGGTTGGGTTGAGTGTGCGCACGCCACCCGAAAGGCATTTACACTGTACAACACAAACTTGCAGACGTATGACAAAGAGAGGAGAGAGAAAGAAAGATAAAACGAGTAGGGCAAGAATATCTATTCCTTTCTTAAAGAACTTCTATATTAATTAACCAATCGCAACCGAAATTTACAGAAATCATTTTCATCATCATAATTATTGTGTTTACAAAAAATGAACAATTCTGCATTAAAATTACTTGATAAACTACAACAATTGCAACTTGAATACTTTTCCTAGACACTAGACCCGCAACCTTGCAGTGCTGTGTAAGATCTTCCGAGTGCCGACTGCGCGGCGTCTTTTGTCAGCTGCATTGCTAATTAAGAGCGCCTGCTTGTGGAACAAAGACTGCTGCAGCAGCAGCAGCGCCATGCCACGCCCACACCACACCATGCCACGCCCCGCGACTCCACGCCCCGTTGGGGGTTACTCAACTTGAACTCGAGGCAGGCATTGCTGGCTGGCTGGCTGGCGAGTGGGTGGAGGTAAAGGGCCACTGATTCAATTAGGGGAAAGCATGCATACTCACTTGGTTACCCCTCCCTCTCCTCCTCCTCCTCCTTCTCCTGCTGCATCTTGTGGCAGTTCCATGATATGTTGCGTGGAGAGCAAGTACTGTGTGCGTGCCTCGTCGTGACTCTTCTTCTTCAGATCGTAGATCTTCTGGCGTTCGTGCTCGATGACCTGATGACCTGTGTGTGTGTGTGTGTGAGAGCAACAACAAGAGTGACAACAAGTGTGTCTAGTTGACCTACGACTTCTCGACCTTACCTTGAGTTGTGAGCAACAGTTTGCGATTGCGTTCGATTTCCTTGATGCTATCAAAGATCTTTGTGCTTGCCCCTTGGCTGGTCGAAATGGGCGCATCCTTGGCCACCTTGCAACTGCGATCGATATCATCCTGCGAGGGCACACGCCGCTCCAATGGATTCACCTCGAATCTATCGCTGCGCAGTGATAAATTAAAACTGATCTGCTCACAGCTGCCCGCATCGTAGATCTGCAAGGGCGGACGCTTTGGTGTGCTCGTCTGCTGGTGGCCCAAAGGCAATTCGATTTTGTTATTCGTGTAGAACATATTCTCATTGACGCTCTTCGACATTAGATCCTCATCATCCATGCGCCGCTTCGGGCAGAGCAGCTCCGCCGAGCCGAACAGAGATTGCGACATGACGCCATTGATCAGATTGCTTCCACTGCCACTGCCTCCACTGCCTGCACTGCCTGCACTGCTAGTTCCTTTGGCATTATTAGCCAACTCTGGCAACTCTTGAGAAGAGCTTTTGTTGTTGTTTGACACTGGCGATGTTGCTGGCGGCTGCTCGCTCTGCTGTTGCTGCTGTTGCTGTTGCTGTTGCTGCTGCTGTTGCTGCTCCTCCCCATCAGGCCCCAGCTGTATACGCAGTGATGCCAACTCTGATTCGAGCAGCAAACGTTGCTCTTGTCGCTTCAATTCCTCATGGCATGCATGATGCTCCGACTCCTCCTCAAAGTACTGAAACTCCAGATCCTCGAACGTCTTGCGATCACTCTCCAACGATTCGCACACATTCTCCAGCTCCTCCTTGAGACAGGCGTTATTCGGCTTCACTTTCAACATGTTGCGAAGTCTGCAAAAGCACGAAAATAATAAAATGAGAAAGTTTTCCAAATTACATTTATATTTCTTTTAAATTCAAAATATTCAAAGTGGAATTTGATTCTTATTGAACTTTCTCTCTCTCTCTTTTCTAAAGTCTCTTTCATTCAGATCTAGACTGAACTCTAATGTAGAACCTACTTTAATATTATAATTTATTTGTGTATTACCATATCTATATCCATGTCTCTCCCTCAATGTCTACAAAACATTCAATAATTCGAACTAATTCAACTCAAGCTTAACTGTTATACACTGTGTTATACACAACAATTAGGCCTAGGCTTGCGTTCGCAATTCGAATCTTAAGTTAATTTAATTATAGGTTATGTGCCAAGTCGACTGCAACGCGGGGCCCCTTAATAACAGATCTGCAGCACAGCATAAATTGCGATTGCATTATGAAAAAAGAGATATGAATCGAAACTGAGACAGAGGCACTATACTATACCATGTCTATATATATATGTACATATATACCATATACACTATGTATATAGTAATGCAAATTATAATTATAGTTTGATATTATATCACAGATTTTATACAAATTAATGAACCAAAACTATACTCTACATTTTGATATAGATTGCAACTCCTGCTGTTGGCAAACTTATACATTACATTCCTCAATTAATTCTGACTATGACAAATAAAAAACCTTTAAAGGTTATGGAACTGAATCTTCTAAGTTATTGAACTCTTCTCTTTTCAGTGTTTTTGGTATTATTCTTAATCTTTTTTGAAATACTTGCAGCTACTGCTGATTAATTAATCAATTTACTATTTTATTTAACTGATTCGCGCTATGCTAAACGGAAAATGCTTTCCAGTTTCCAGGAACAAGTTCTCGAACTTTTACAAATTTTGTATAGAATTCTCAATGTACTCTCACACGAAACCTTTCTAGCTTATAAAGCTGTATTAAAGAACTCTCGAACAAGTCCGAATTTTGTTATAGAAAACCTCCTCAATCCTCTCATTAAAGACCTTCTTCCAATCGTTATAATAATTCTCCTGCCCCCTTCTCTTTCAATACTCTTCTTACTCAGCTCTTTTGGGATTAACTTACTCTAGTCCTCCCTCTAATTTACCTACTTCTCCTGCCTTCTCTCCTCTCACGGTATCTCGCTTTCAATCGACTCTCACTTAAGACTCTTTCTAGCTCAAATTTCTCAATCCTTTTCCTCCACTCTCACTCCTACCTATCCTATTCGTCTTCTCCTTTGCCTACTCTTGTGCTCATTCCTCCTGGTTTCACTCCCATCTCAATCCATTCTTTACTTCTATTACTACTGCTCCTGCTCTCTCTCTCTCTGCTCTCTCTCTCTCTCTCTCTCTCTCTCTCTCTCTCTCTCTCTCTCTCTCTCTCTCTCTCTCTCTTTGCTCTCTATTAATACTCTTTTCACTCAAGACAGTCTTGTGATTAAGTTACTCAAGCACTCCCACACTTCTGCCCCTGCTCTTTTCTTCTGTCCCTCCCTCTTAATCCTTAGCATACTCCTACTCTCATTCTAAATCCTTTCTAGCTTAAATTTCAATCCTTCCTCTCAATCCTTTTACCCCACTCCCACTGCTACTCTTCCTCCTGCTATCACTTCTTCTGCCTTCTCATCTCTCTGACTCCTTTGTCTACTCCCTCCTTTGTCTGCTGCTGTGCTCACTCCTGCACCAGCTTGCACTATCATCTCAATGCTCAATCCGTTACTCCACTTCCAACTGCTGCAGCAACTGCTTACTTATTCAGCTGATCCTGTTTCATTTCGATGGACTGCTTCAGCTTAGCCTGCTGATTCTCCTCCATCACTCGCGTGGCATTCCGTTGCGCCTCCAGTCGATGAATGCGATGTTGCAGTGCCAGCAGCTGTTGGCGCGGTGTTGCTGGACGCGCTGTTCCTGTCACCGTTGCCGTTGCCATCGCCATGTGATCTGGTATATCTAGCTGTTAAATGAAGTGAGTGAAAGTGAGTAAAGCTTCAGAGATAACTTGATTGTGGTTCTTACCTCATGCTCCACACTGGCGGGCAGCTCGGCCAGTTCACGGCGCAGTTGCTTGCGTCGCTGCAACAGCTCGCGTCGCTGTCGCTGTTCCACATTAATGCTACGCGGTGCCGGCGCTGGTTTCCGACTCAATTTGGGCGATTGCGTCGTTGTCGTGGTCGATTCGTTGTTGATCTTTAGCGTGAGATTGTTAATGTTCTTGTTGGCTCGCTTGGTGGGCTGCAGCAGACTTCGTGCCCCAAGCTGCTGCTGCTGCTGCTGCTCGAGTTGCTGCTTGCGCTCAAAGGATTTGAAGAGCTGATCGTAATCTCGCTGCTGATTCGGCGCTGGTGGTTTGGGTGCTAGCGGTGGCTTAACGACAGCGACTGCAGTGTTGGAGCTGGAGCTGGGGCAGGCAAAGGCACTGCTAAAGGAGGCATCCTTCTTGGGCGACATGCAATTGGTGCGTATCTTTGTGCGCGGACTCTGTGGCACATATTTGGTGGTGCCTCCAGTGAGATTCTCATGACTGGAGGCAGCAGCAGCTGCTGAGGCCACATGCAGTTGACCATTAATCTCCACACGATTGGGACCAAGCAGACGCACATTCTCATAACCAGAAGAGCTGCTAATCAGTGAGAGATTGTTGCCACCATTGCTGCTGCTGTTGCCACCACTGTTGCTGCTGCCTGGAGCGTGCTGCTGGAACGGTGACTTCTTGTCACGCGGCAATGAACCATTTGTCTTGATGCGATTCTGTACAATGGGTGAGGAGGTGATGCTGCCACCGCCGCCTCCAGTGCTGGCATTGTGCAGCGTGTGATTGTTGGCGCTGTTGTTGTGCTGCTGCTGCTGCTGCTGCTGGTGCTGTAACTGCAACTGTTGCTGCTGCTGCTGTCGATCCGCGTACTCTGTGCAAATCTTTAGCATATCCTCTAGCTCGGCGCCACTATTGAGCTCCGTGTTGATGCCATTCATGGCGAACAGCTGCAGTCCGCCAGGCGTGTAGGTGCCTGGCTTGGGATAACGATCGTATCGATCATTGTTCACCTTGCTGAGTAGCTCCTGCTGCTGTGCCTGCTTATAGACTGCCGCATTGCTGGGCACATTGCAGTAGCCCGAATTGTGTCCAATTCCATTGGCGGCGCCGCCTCCACTCGCTTTGGCATATTGATTGTTTAGCAGCTGCTTATCGCCGCGATGATTCTCGGCAAGATTGCGTGCGAAGTTTGCATATTTCTGGCCAAGCACATCGCGTGCCGGCATATTGACTGTCACCAGATCAGAGCTAAACACCTTGGGGCACTGCACCCCCTGCATGCCCCCATCCATGTTGCTCAAACTACTGTTGTTGCTGCTGTTGTGGTTGCTGTTGCCCTCCCTTCCGTTCTTCAGGGGATTGATAAAGCTCTCGTAGAAGGTCTCCAGCTGTGTATCCAGCTCAGTGTTACGCTGCGATTGTGTGAAATCGATTTGTGGCATCGAAATGCGCTCGTTGGAGCCCATTGCAGAGCGCATCATTTGCGCCTCGTCGGGATTGTTGAAGCGCAGATAATTCGAGTTACCAATCGTGATCATTGCACCCTGGCTGAGCTTCGCCTCCTCGCCCTCAATCTGTGAGCCGTCGATGAGAAGACGCGCTTCCGGTTCCGGCACCAGAGTCACCTCGTTCTCCTCGCTACGGTAAATGGTGCAGTGCAGCGGACGGACACCGCCGCCGTTTAATGAGATGCTGCAACTAGGCGCTGATCCGATTGTTGTGTCACCTGTGGGAACAATCGATTAATCGATGAGTGTTTTGATTGCAACACTAAACTGTATGCAATTTCAACTTTAACAGCAAGTTTAACTGTAACTTTAACAGCAACTTTGACAATAGGTTTACCTGTAAGTCAAGTTCAAAAAACTTCAGCTAACTGTAGCTCTTACTGTCAGTTAAACTAACTTGTCAGTATAACTATACCTTCAAATCAAACTGGACTGCAAGTCCAACTTTAGCTATAGGTTTACTTCTGCATAACATAACTTTAGGTTAAACTAACTTGTAAACATAAACTATAGATCTTTGAAGTTAACTTTACCTTCAGGTATAATATCAACTTTAGCTTACACTTGCATTAACTTTAGGTTTAAAATTCATTTTGCACTTTTACTTTAACTGTAAGTTAAATTGTAGATTCAACTCTAAGTCAGACAGCCACTTCAGCTAACTGTAGCTTCAACTGTCAGTCAACACTGACTGGGCTACAACTTAAGCTAACTTTTACTGTAAATATATGAATAATGAAAATAAAGTTAACTTGGATGTTAATTCCTTTAACTTGAACTATAACACAAACTTTAACTGCTAGTTAAACTACTTTACTTTAGCTGCAGCTGCAGACTTAATAGCAAAGTGTAACTTAGACTGCAAGTCTTATTATCTTATCTTCATTCATCATCATCAACTCAAACTTCAACTGTACATTTAACTGTAGCTTTATCAAGTTAATTCAACTGTTATTTAACTGTAATACCTTAATAATTATATGTTTGTATAACTGTATATCACTTTAAGTCTTGTCCTTAGATGCCAACTGTAACTGTCGCCTCGTTCTGTGCGAATGAGAGACGCAGCGTAAGAAGAAACTGAAAATGAAACTGAAACTGAAAACACACACAGAATAAGTCGGCTGACCTGGTCCCCCTTATCTCTCTCTCTCTTCAATTTGGAGCCAACAACAACTACAACACGGCGCCTCCATCAAGCCATGTTACCGTGGTGCAATTTAGTTGATTACGCACAGTGGTGCATGAGTAATTGACAGACGCATTGATGAGTTGCCCAGTTGGTCACCCTAAAACCTTGTACATTCTATATAAATTACAAAATGTCTGTTTGTATACATATATTATAGAATATTTGTTTGTTATTCCAGATAGAAATATATATACTAGATATATAAACATATGGGATATTTTCGCAATTTATAAATGCTTCTTTTTTTACACACACATTTTTTTAAAGGCTCTCAATTTATTTAACGAAATGAAGAACAGAGAGAAAATGTTTTGTAGAAAATGTTAACATAATCAATATAGCTTATATAATAATTGCTATCATTCTGAATGTTAACAAACATTTTTTCATTTTTTTCAATTATTATAAAGGCTTCTTTTTGTAAAATATTCCTGTTTAAAGAGACTCTAAATTTAACGGAATGAAGAACAGAAAGAGATGATATTGCAGAAAATGTAAATATAATCAATATATATATATTATATGTTTATTGTTTATATAATATTTGCTATTATTCTGAATATTTATAGATATGTTGTACATTTTTCAATTATTTTAAATGCTTCTTTTTGTAAAATATACCTTTTTTAAGAAGACTCCCAATTTATTTGAATGAATGAAGAATTCATTTCATTTTTTCAATCATTATAAAGGCTTCTTTTTGTAAAATATTATTTCTTGAAGAGACACAAAATGAAATGAAAACTGTTTTGTAATATTTGCAGGTTGATAAACCAAAACAAACAAGAGGCCCGCTTATGATATGAGGAATACATATTTCCAGAGCTATCGCTATCTTTATGATGACATTTTGCCAATGGAATAACTCAAGATCCCCAAAAGCTTCGCGAGCTGCCATAGGATTTCTTTTGGGTCACACTGTGCGCGGATCTTATCGCAAACACACACACGCACACACAGACAACACAGTGAGACGAAAAGTAAACCAAAAATTTGTGTTTGTTGTTTCGCTTTTTGTGCGTTTCAATTTCAGTTTCTTCTTACTTAGATTCCACTTTGAATCTCTCTCTCTCACATTCATCAGGTCTCTTTTGTTTGACATTTTGATTAAAGCGGCTTGTAGCTGCTGACCTTGAAGCGGGCGGCGCAAGTAAGTTGTTGCCGTGGCAAATTGTACTCACCGACGTGAATGTAGTGTATGGTGACAGCGGTGCTGAGGCGGCCCCCGCCAAGGCTAACCAAATGCGGATCTGAGGCAGCAACTCGCAGCGACGGATCCTTTTTCGTCAATGACATCTGCGAGCGAAGAGACAGAGAAAGAGAGAGAGAGAGATAGAAAGTGGAAAAGAGAGCGAGAGATGAGTTTCAATAACAACAACAACACAAATTTATAACGAGATGACGTGGCGCGTGCATTTGGCAAGGCGTGAAATTGTCGACTGAGACGCGACTGCATGGGACGCCGGCGTCGGACGTCCGCTGCGACGCGTCGTTGCCGGTGACAAACACAAACAATAATGCACACGGACGCACACGCACATGCACACATATACAAACGCATACGCACACATGTACGCTTGCGCAGCTGCGCTTAATTGTTATTGTTTTCTTTTGTTTCGTGTTCAATGGGCAGGACATACGCACACGCACACACACACACAGACACGGACGCGCGCGCAAACTCACTCTCATGCGATCTCTCAAACACACACACACACATTAAACAGCGCACGTGCCTTACAGCTGTGAGAGAGCGCTCTCTCAGATGCTGCTGTTGTATTTGTTTAGTTTTTGGTTACGCCTAATAGCGTTGCCAGATCGAATAGGAAATCAATTGGAAAGCTAATCAATCAACTTGGTACGGCAAATAAATGAAGAATGCGGCATTTGATAACACACACACACACACACATACACATATACACTCACTGACGAGCCGCATACCTTGACGCACAGTGGTGGGGCACGTGTGCGTACGGGAAATATTCAAGTTTTCACTTTTATTTTTGGGCGCGGAAATGAATGCGGTGGGCCAGATGAGCCAAATTGGGTCATAAACACCAAAAGTGGTCGTCAGTGAAGCAAAGAAACAGAGAGAGAGAGAGAGAGTAAGGGAAAGATGGAAGGTAGGAGAGAGTAGGTCGGGGGTAGAAGGCGGAAGCAAAGTCGAAGAGACACAATGCGATTAAGCTACATCATCAACACTGTGTGTCTCCCCCTCTATCTCTCTCTGTCTTTCTCTGTATTCGTGTGTTTTTCCCTAAGCATGTGTGTGTGTGGTATGTGGGCCAACTGTGCGTGGATAAGCAGAAACGAGAGCAGCAGCGCGCAACAAGCCCTCTGCAAGCTGATAAAGTTTCCTATGCGACACGCATCATTTTCATTTGCCACAGTATGTTGAGATTGTGTTGTTGCTGTCACTGATTTTTTAGACACCACACCCCCTCCCCTGGCACCCTCAAGTAAATTCTTTCGAACAACAACAATAACAAACATTATTATTATCAGCCCACTGAAGTCGAGTTGTTGTTGCGCGTGTCATAATTACAGTTACAAGTGCGTGTCCCACTGTCCCTCTGTGTACATGTGTGCGTATCGCCGGCGTCGGTATCGGTCAGTCATCAGTTAATGCGTCAATATGTTTTATGTAATATTTTGTGAACTCTGGTAAACAATAAGCTTGAAATTGTGTAATGTTGTGTGTGTGTGGAATACATGTGGATGGTATGTGGAACGCATATGTATCGCATGTTAAATATCCTACATGTATATTAATAATTACTGCATATTTAACATACAATCCACATGCATTCCACCTACCATCCACACACCCTATACGTAGTCTAGCTTATTCTTAAAGTACGTACATATACAGTATATATTATAAGAACGCCTTTGGTTATCATGGGTTTAATATACGATCCACAAGATAATGAATGATAACACTGATGAAACATGGAAATAAGGCCAAGCTACTTCAAGTTAACAGTCATCCTACTCTTAAAGTTAGGTAAAGTGCGGCATGGTGTGAATCGTAAGCACGAATAACCAGTGGATGCCAAACGACAAGCATGCTCTATTGATGGATTGATTATGTGCGCAAGGAAAGAAATTTCATTCTCATTTAAGAACTCCCCACCTGCCCCGACTGGCGCACGCCAGGTCTCTCTCTTTCTCTCCTTCTCTATGTTTCTCCCCCTGCCTCTCATTCCCCCATTATAATAAACATTACGAAATGCATTTTGATCGCCTTTTTTTTTCGTTTTCATTTTCTTTTTCGTTCTTTTGTTTTGCTTTGCAAGACGGCCGGCAGGCGGCGCGTCATCTGCTTTGGCGCGCCATCCTCAGCCATTCGTCAGTCCCTTTTGGTCGGTTTGTTGCTGTCGCCTCTTTCGAGCTCGAACAGACATCAAAAAGGCACGAAGATGTGTAATAAATAATCAAAGACAAACAATGAGCAGGCAGATGAGTCAGAGAACTGCAGCAAGAAGAACAACAATAACAACATCCACAACACATCTGCAGATGGGTTCCACAGCCATAAACTACACTATACTACACTACAATTGCACGCGGTGTATGCTATTTTATAGCTCTTTATGTGTTTTATGGGGCATCAGCATTGAATTTGTTTTCTATTTCGTTCTTTTTCGTTTTCTATTCAGATAAGATAAAAGCAACCAAATTAATCAAGGTATCCAACGGAAGCATTCGTTGTGCCTCCGATAGGGGGTACTGCTGCCTATGCAAAATGCCATAATACCATAGAGAGGTCTTCCTTTTTCGATAATGTGTAACTTTCTTTACGCCGATATTCTATTAGACTTACATATTGTCTTGATTTCCAGAAGAATTCTGTTATTGGTTTTGCCTCTTAAGATCTTTTTGCTGAAGTTTGTGAAGAATACTCGATATTATTATAAAATGTTTCACTTCCCAGAAGAACTCTTTCAGTGGAAATCTTGTTCATTTTAAGTTCTCAACGATATTTGCGCAATTCGTGGAAATTTAATCAGTATTTTAAGTTCAAGAGTTCCAAAACTTGCTGAATATCGAAACTTTATATATTAAAAGCTATTTTATAAGAGTTTCTACTTGAGTTGATGGACATCTGTAGCTGCTGAATATATTTATGATTTTAACAAAATTTGTAGAAACATTATCGATACTTCAAGTTCGATAATTCCATTAAGTATGGCACAACTTTTCAATATCGCAAATTTCTATCCTTTAAGCATATTTCATAAAAGTTTCTAATTGAATTGATTGCCGGAATCTTTAGTATCTGGTGTGAATCATTTTGATATTAGCACAATTTGTGGAAACATTATCGATATTTCAAGTTCGATAATTCCAAAAAATATCGCACAAATTCTTCAATTTCGCAAATTTCTACATTTAAAGCTTATGTTTTTTGAAATATCCCAAACTTTAATTAACGTCGACCTAATCTATATTCTTTTATTTATTTTCTACCATATTTCAACTCAAGGTTGTGTTGCTCACAGTTTTACCAAACTGAGCTCATCCTACCCCGAACCACTTTGGGAGTAAATTGAAAAACGAAATTAAGATTGCTATTAAGTTAAGCTGGTTTGGCTATAAATATCATGACAAATAGAGATCAACTAAATGGGGGAAATTTCAGTAAACTATGCGAAATTCAATTGTTGCTCCCCTTATCTCTCCTCCACCTCCCCCTCCCTTACTCACCATTCGTAAACGCAGTTTGTCACAACGGTATCGGGTATGAAAGCCAGACAGACAACACAAACAGGCAAACAATTAGACAATAAGACAAACAATCAACAAAAGTGTCAACGCAATTAACGTTTAACTCCACGTAGAGAGTCGCACCCCCTCCCCCGTTAAACAGGTCCCCCCGACCGACCTCTGCCCCCTCCTGCAATCCCCATTCCCCCTTTCTCGAGTGTGTTGCAGAGCCTGATGAATTGTTTGCTTTCGCTATACCGATTTCCTAGCGCTCTCCCACTCTACTTCTCCCTCTCTTTCCCTTCTCTCTGTCTTCCATCTCTGGAAAACGGAAAAACATCATAGATTTGCCATTTTTAGTATATATTATTTATAGAGCGCAAACACAGCTGCGTTTCTTTCGACTCAAAACAGCGCTTCAATCATACGATATGGCGGCAATTATCTGTGGATCTATGTATGTGGATCTTTTTAGAAACAGGCCAGATACACACACACACACGCATACATAACTAAACCTAGGGAAGAGATCGAAAAAGAACTGTCAATTTGTATTTTCTCAATTTCCCAATTGACGCTTGTTTTGGCTGTGAAATCTTGATTTGTTTTCGTTACGTTCCACAGAGGGGCAGAGGAGGGCGTGCCAGTGGGCGTTTGCTTTTCGGTTAAGCGTTCGCTAATTGAATTTGCCTGTCGAACAGACAAAATATTTGCCTTGACTTGGTCCAAACAATGTGGGCAGCAAACTTGTGGATTGCTTTGCCAAAAGATTACACAAAAAAAAGGCTAAAAAGTATGTCAAAAATGCCGTGTGGGACCCTCTCTTAAATGCTTCGCAATTTATTGAGATCAATTGTTGAATTTGACATATTTGTTTGCGTTTTGTCCCACGGTGTGTGTAAAGCTTTCTCAGCCACTTCAAATTGGCATCCACTGAAGAAGCATCGCTTATCGTCGTTTATGGATTACAAGTGGAGAAGGAGTACACAGCCCGTTCTTTTGTGTAGAAAGTTGTCTGTCTAAGTCATGAAAAGAGTGGGCAGATAGCGAGTAGACTATCTCACTCTCTCCGATGCACGTCAACTGTCTATATAGATTTTTACATTGGAGTTGCACATAATATTAATACAAGCATACAGGTAATATATGTATATTTTTGGTGCCCAGATCTTGTAGATCAATGAAGAATACATAATACATTCAAAGTAAACTTAAGGACTACGAAACCTTTAAAATAGTAATGCGTTTCACAACACTGTGGTTTCCAGGCATTGTGGATCGAATGTAGATCGAGCTAAGCTTAAGGAGTACAAAACCTTCAAATTATTATAATTTTAATTCTTAATTTTAATGTAAATTCCTTTCCTAGTCGACTGCCATTGGTCTACATTATATAGATAAATAAATAAAAAATAAATCAAATCTGTTATACCTTTTACAAAACTTTGGAGTTCCCCAGGCATTGTGGATTGTATATAGTTCGAAACCTTCAAATCTGTTATGCCTTTTACAACACTTTGTAGTTCCCAGGCATTGTGGATTGTATGCGGATCGTAGCTGTGCAGCTGCATATCAAACGTAGGCTTTTTCTTGGGACGTTAGCCAAAATGTGGATGCCATTTGAGGCGAAACGTGCAAACTAGTTTTTTGTTACGCACACACACACGGAGACACATTCACACATACAGTGGTAGGAATACAGGAAAGTGACACATGGCGGACACAATTACACGACCCGAACACGACAAAACGTGCATATTGTGTTTATATGCGCGTAATTATGTTGTGCCAATAAAAATAAACATTTACCTAGACGGGGACGGCGCAATTTAAATTAAAAACACGCAGACCGTAGCCAAAATATAAAAATTTTATTTTTGATGTGTTTTTTTTCAGTATTTTTTGGGTTTTTATTTTGAGGTCTCCGGGGTCGACGACAAAATCGCGCGCGAGATTTTATTCGCGTGCGTTTTCTCCTCTCTGTGTTGATTTTTTTTTATGGATTATGAAGGTCAGTCAGACAGGGACAGCGATCGAGAGAGAGGGGAAGAGAGAGACAACGACGTTGACACGAAGAGTGTTAAATTTATATTGCAATATGCACTGTACGTGCATGCAATAAACAACGAGGAAAGAGTCGATAATAATGCACAAATTGTGAGAGGGGAAAGGAAAAAGATAGGGAGAGAGAAGGACAGGGATAGCAACCTGCGATGCATAACTAAAATCTCTGCCCTATTTTTTGTGCAGCCTCTTCCCTTACTCATTCTCTTTTGTTGACTCATGTCGCAGCGCGCCAAAGGGCTCTACTTAAATGCGCATTCATGTGTGTGTGTGTGTATGTGTGTGAATTTATGTATTCTCAGCTAACGGTAAATTGGAGTATGAAGGGAGGGGCCGCCACTTGGAACTGTCAAAAATGAAGTTGTTAAATGCCTACAGATGTGTACATCTGTGTATGTATGTGTGTGTGTCAAGTGGCTTGTTAATTACACTCATGAATGGAGAATTACCGAAAATAAGTGTGGACCAGAGAGAACAGCAACAATCTCGAACCCTCTTAAGATGACGAAAATCTAATTAACACACACACACACTCGCGGACTCATTGTTGACTCGGTTCATCGCTCAAATTGAGTTCAATTGAAGTAACTGTTTACCAGTTGACAGCAACAACATTGGTTCATCATATATGCTCTCTCTCTCTCTCTCTTCGCCGCTCTCTTACTCTCTTGTTTGTGTTGGTGTTTGTGTTTATGAATATTAATATCGTAGAGGAATACAATGAAAAGGGAACAAACAATTGCAACGCAAAGTGAGCAATGCAAATGCAAAATGCGCTGCGCCGTCGCGTTGCTGATGTCATCAGCAGAGAGAACAGTAACAATAACAGCAACAACAACAACAATCACAATGATAATAATACAACTACACTACCACACGTAGAAACGGCACTTTGCAAATCGTGGGGCAAAACTCGCTCCAACTGGATGACTTCATTAATGAACAGGCAGCAAAACGCGCATAAATATGCAAATAGCTGGCAAATATGTAAATACACACACATTTACACAATAACAGACAGTAACACACACATACACACACGCACAGCACGTCTGTAAAAGTACAAAACGCTGCACAGTGGGACAGCAAACCGTTCTAACGCAATTGTATTCAAAAAGTAACCAGAAAGAAAGGGTACCTTCGAAGGTTTTATACTTTTGCAGACTATTATAATATAATTATATATATACATACATATAGTATAAAATACTTCACTGACAAAGACAACATATCAAAATCCATGAACTATTGTGCATTATATAAATTAAAGTCCGCTAGATTGGTCATTTGGCCCATTGTGCGCTGGCGTGCGTGCGCATTGGCCACGCTCAAAAAAGAGCAACAACAGTAACAAGAACAAAACGCACGCCACTCCATGCGCTCTCGATAGCCCTCCCCCTCTCACTCTAATTTTACCATTGTGCGATCGTTGCCAGCTTTAGTTTTGTTTTGCTCAAGTTGGCAGCATTGTTTTTGGTATTTTTGCAGCGTAGGTGCATGGAAAGACAATTCAATTGTGAATGTGTATTGTGCACTGTGAATGTTAAATGAAGTCTATTGATTCAATTGGTTTCCACTGCGCGACTGCGACTGTGGCTGCGTTTTTAATTAAAACGAAGACTAAGGCCGAATGGGAAGGAATGAGACAGCAACACATGTGCGTGGGGTGCTTGAACTCACTCCTTACCCACCCCTCTACCTCAACCAACCCCTCTCTTAGGGCAAATGTTCTTTATTATTGCTGCTTGCTGTTATTTTGCACCGGAAAACGGAAGTTCCCGATTTGGTTGCCATATGCGTATGGCATGTTTACATATGCATACATACATACATATACTCCATGTATGTTATGCTGTGTGGCCCACTGTCATCATTATGAATGTGCCAAGAAGTTTACAGTCGACGACTTGCTTAAAATTCAAATTGGGCCATCTGTAATGCGAGCAGTGCTAGGAAAGGTGTCGTCAGCACTCCTATGTCCATGTGTCCATGTGTGTGTGTGTATGTACAATGTATGGCTGCCATTTATCACGCACGCACACACACACACACAGACAGATAGGTTGAGACGCACCATTAAAGATTCAAGTGACGGCGACGGCGGCAGCGGGTGACAAAGTGCGTCCGGTTCGAGCGCTTCGGATGCAAATGTCCAAGGCCTCGGGGGCTGCTGCTTGGCTTGGCTGGTGCCAATGAACGCATGGCACCGTTATGGCCGCCTTCAACACAATATTGGCAATCGTCGAAAAGTTTTCCCCCAGTGGAAAAACTATGCAGGCAGAAATGCGCACAGCTGCAACAGCAGAAGCAGCAGCAGCAGCAGAAACGTGCAGCACATAAAAAGAAGTGTGAAATGGAAAAACACATAAAAAGGAAAACAGAAAAAAACTCTCTCACACACAGGCAGGCAGACAGACAGAGCCACACGCAGCACATTAAATGAGAACATTGCAGGAATTTCATTCGAATTCAGTTGGCAGCGTCGTCGACGCTCACGTCGTCGTCGTGCGACCTGCCAATTGGCGGCTTCATTAAAAAGAAAATAAAGAAAATCCCCCAGAAAAAGAAACTCGTATATCAAACTTCATATAAAAGACGTCAAAATGATTTGCATACATGTACATTCGTATGTCTTTTTGTGTGTGTGTGTGTGTGTGTGGGTAATGGCAGCGTAAGCAAATTCCGTAAAAGTTCTGAACAGGCCTTTCATTGTTTCTCTCTCCAACTGTAATTTGATGTGTCACAATCTCTTACTGCATCTGCACTCGTGATGCAGACTTAACAGGGTAAGAGCGGAGGCGAACAAGAGGGAGGGAGACCGCAACAGACAGACAAAAGAGGACTCAGATTCGCAGAAACGAGTCAACAACAAGCGTCGCTGACGTTAATGCAAGTCATACTTCCACACACACATACATACATGCATATCTATGCACATTTGCATATAAACATATGTATTAATTACATGAGTTATGTTTGTTTGTTTGTCTAATGCTTTTGCAAAGGATGCAAAAAATAGAACGCGCGATCAATTTCACATGAGAATAAGAATGGCATTAGAAGGGATTGTTTTTCACACACACACACACACGCATACATATATATATATATATATATACATATATATAAACATAAGTATTTATGTATGCATAACTATACAGTGCATGTCCTTAATATGGACTCTATCCATTTCAGAGTAACTTGAAGCATTTTATAAGAGTTCATATAAGACATAGTTATCGAGTATTAGCTGTAGTCTGATAATGATTAATTACCTGTTTGTATTCGTGTATATTTGACAAACAGTTAAATACAATTAAAACAAACACACACACACACACATCGCGTTGTCGTAGAAGACAATTAGCATTAGGCGACTTCTGCTGCGCTTATTGTCTTAGCATGTTCCACGAAATAGACATACATACATATGTACATATAATTTGTATGTGTGTGTGTGTGTGTGTGTTTGTGCACAGTGTGCATGTGTGAGTGTAAGTTCTGCATGCATACATTCAATTGGCAAGGGCAGCTTATTTGTGTCAGCTCAACAACACTGTCGCCCCCACCCACCCTTTGCTGTTGTTCCCTATCCACAACACCCTTCCCTCTTCCTCGCGGGCTGTTGACACACAAAATGCATTTGGCAGCACTTGCTGCGTTGTCATGTTTTTTGGCAACTGCTTGGGGCGGCGTCACGTTGTTGTTGATGTTTATACGAGCTGCGCCTGTGCCTAATGTCATTCGGATATGATAATGACGATGACGATGATGACAATGGGGATAGCGATGACAGCGACAGTCGAGGTATGCTGCGGCGCCACTAGCTACACTTGCTACATGTCTACATATGTATGTATGTATGCAGCATGTGTGCCACATAAGATTGGTCACTACACTGCGCAAAATAAGTGTGTCACAGTCTCATCTCAACGTGCATAACATAAGGAACATACATACATGTACATACATGTTTCACATTTAAATTGTCATCATAATTTTGTACAGTGTACGTAGAAATCTCAATTGTGCCCATTGTCACCGTGTTGTCTGCATAATTATGGCCGCCACTTTGGACTGAGCCCAATTCTCTCTGGCAACCCGGCGTAACCTTTGCGCAACAATTTGCACAATAGAATATCATAAGACAACCAAAACGAGAGCAACAGTCGTGCAAAACGCGACAGTGGGATACCCTTCGACCTATGTTCCCGTGTAGTTTAATTTGTTAAATTTATACACATATGCATATGCACATGCTTTGAAATTAATCCCGACAGATGGCGCTCGCGCTTCGCGCTCGCCGCCTCCCTTGTTATCTGACAGAACCACTTGGTTTTATGCTCATACTTTCTTAAATAACTTCTGTGATTATTGTACGATCGGATTGTAATTTGGAGACTAGGTAGATATTTCATTCAGCTTAGTATATGTTGTATATGTTGCAGAAAGTTGTATCTTTTATACAGCGCTTACAAATTAAGTTTAAATATTAAATTATTGATTTGTGGGGGCGGCACCTAACATTTGAAATAAACTTGATCTGCTTATAGTACACAGAAGTCTTCCTGCCAAATTTGGTAACTCTAGCTTTTATAATAGCTGAGATCTGTGCGTTCACACAGACAGACGGACAGACGGACAGTCGGACAGACGGACAGACGGACAGACAGACAGACATGGCTCAATCGACTCGGCTTGTGATCCTGAGCAAGAATATATATACTTTGTGGGGTCTGCCACGCCTCCTTCTGCCTGTTACATACATTTGCACAAAGTTAGTATACCCTTTTTTGACCATTTTCAATGGTCGAAGGGTATAAAAATGTTAATTAAATGCAAACACACACACACATATATATAATATATGTACAGATAATGGAACACTTGCCTGTGTGTGTGTGTATGATGCTCGCAAACATTTGTTTTAAATAAAGCAAAACGAGCAAATCAAATCAAAATCACAAAATTGCAGAAATTGCGCAGGCGTCGCTGCTGCCCACTAGCAAAAAAGTATGGAAAGATTTGCGAATATCAAAGTTGAAAGAACGTAAAAAGCAAATCAATCAGAATTTATCAAGAATGTTCCACAGTTTCCAATGAATATGCAAATGTGAAATCTCTTGGCAAAAGTGAACCAGTTCCTGGAAGTTGTGTTTGCAGCAAGTGGAATGTGCGTTCCAGTCAGATGCTGTGAATTCCCTTTTGTTCTAGTTAAAAGTATACATTATGTACATTTGTGTGTGTGTATGTACATATATTTAGTTAGTCATATTTATGTATGTATATGTATTTTTCGGAAGTGAAATTACAGATTTCTGCAGTGCGTGAAGTGGGCTGCGCTTGGGTTTGACCTGTTAAAATTATCCCCCAACTCATTTATTCGGCTGCGCTTGACCTGTTAAGTTAAAGATTCCTGCAATTTCCCATCGTAAAATTCTATCCCCTTTGACTGCATGTCTGCTATGAGCGCATGATTTTGTGTTTAACGTGCTCTTACAGCGTACAGCGAAAAATGTAGACTTAATAAAGGCGAAAAAGGTAACAACGAAATGCCGAACAAAAGAACAAGTTCTCAAGCAAATAATAAAATATGTTTGTATATTTTCTTCTTCGTCATCTCATTCTTATTCTTGCCATTGCTGTTGTTGTTATTCCTGTATTTGGCTTATTATTCATTTGACTTGATTTTGCCTTTGCTTTGCTTTTCTTTTGGCAATTTATTTAAAATTTACATAATTAAATGGGTGTGTATCGCTTTTAAGTGTGTAATTTGTGCATTGTTGTTGCCCATTTGCGTGTCATTAAGTGTGGACCGAACGAATGGAAGAATGGGAATGTGGCATTCAAGTGGATTCCAAATGGATTGCGTTTGCTATCATAATAATAAAAACAGAAATCAAGATTCAAACTCCTGCAGCGGCGAGACGCACATTCGCCGCCCTCTGCCGCCATCTGACGTCGCTGCCAATGCTGCGGTCGCAGTCACCGTCACCGTCGCAGCCGCCAACTTCTCTTCTGGCATTTTGTCTGCTTTTATGGAAACCGGCTTAATTCCATTTGATTGGGATGCCTTTGCCTCTACCTTTGCTTTCCTCTTTTTTTATTTTTGTTTTTTTTTACTTTTTTTTTGTTCCCACTGCATTTCACCTCTATTGTGGTTGCCGTTTTGAGTTTCTGCTGACGTCGCGGCGAAGCGCTGCGCAGCTGTCAAGGGCGTTGGGTTTTTTTTGACAGACCCTGCAGCAGACTGCCTCTGCTGCTGCCATTGCATTGGCAGCGCTTTTAATACCGTTACATGCGCTCGCTGTTTGTGGTGGGCGCCGCCGGTTGAAGTTAATTTCCACCGACAATCACGTCAAGCATGCATACACACACACACACTTACATACATATGTAGATTTGTATAACAACAATATTGTATATACGAACCTTTTACGTTTGTTGTTTTGTTTCTGTTTTTCTGCCGCCTCAACTGTTGCTACAGTTGGTAAACTGTTGTTCTTTGGTGGTGGTGGTTGTTGATGTTATTGTTGTTGCTGATGTATTCCGCTTGCCAGCGTTGGCGTCAGTGCAGCGCGGCAGCAAGGAATGCATTGAATATGATTTAGTTCTTAATCTCTAATTTTTCATTAACTCTTGCATTAAATTTACATCTGCAGTGCAAATGCAAACAAACACAAACAACAACACAGTACAAACACAACACAACACAAAAACACAGGGTGTGTGTTGGTAAACGAGTTTATTGTTGGCGTTGTAGAAACCGCAATAACAACAAAAGCGAATTTAATTGCCAGACTCGCGAATTTCATTTACGAGCACTTCATTCAATGCCTTTCTTCGAGTTTCAATCACAACAAGACTGCAAAGCGCAACAACAAAAAACAAATGGTCAAACAAAAAAAAAATAATAATTGTAAACGCACGCAGACGCCGTTGCGCCAGTTCAGTCAATGAGTTTTTTTCGACTGACTCTGCTGAAAAGCGACTGTTAAGATATCAGAGACTCTCTGAGAGCGCAACAGTTGGTTAACAGAGTAAATATCGGAGTGAAATGTAAATGTTTCTTATGTTAATAAAGTTACGAAATTTATACTTTATTGAAAGTTATACATGTTTTACGTTTATTATCGACTTGTTTTACTCCAAATTGTTTTAAATTGTAGTTGGAATGTTAGCACAACAGAGTATGTTAACGCAAAAATGAGTCAACAGCTTTTTTCGATGTTTAGTGATTTAACTTTTCGAAACTTGGTCCCTCTGGTAACTTTGGGTGATGGTACAACAGAGTTATCGATATCGAGTGTAGCTTGTAAACTAATTGAGATACAGAACATTTTAATTTAATCTTTTCGTTTTATTTCGTACTTAAAAGCATTTCCTCATTATTAAATATAAAATGAAATTAAATGACAAATATGTTTTGTCAAATAATTCACAATATTAATATATAAATCTTTATTTATTTCTAGATTCCTTTAAATTTACGTACTCCATACTTTTACGGTTATTCGTTACTTATCTAAAATTAATTTAATTTTTAACACAAAACAATAGTTGATTTAAACCGGCACCTGTAGTCAAATTAAATTGTCTATTAAAAAAAAAAACAAGCTTAATCCTAGCCATAAAATAGCTGTTTCGCATATGATTTATCGACCAGCCGCCACAATCTATCGCCAGATGGCACACAAATTTTTCCTCTTTTTTCATCACTAATCACTAATGCCACACGATAAATTACAAGCGAAGCGGCTAAACTAAGTTACAAAAAGGCAGCAGAAATTGCAAAAACATAGTTCGATGAGCCTGAACATCGACATGTCCGACATAATTGAGTTTGTATTGCCAATGAAGAACGAATACTCGGATCACAACAACGATGGGGGCGGCGGCGACGACGATGAAGCAGAGAGTAAAAATCACTATGTAGTAGTGGATGCTGTTGATGTTGGACGCGACTATAAACACGAGGAGTTCCTGCTGGTGAACGATGACGGCACCGAGAGTGAACTGCTGATGGGTAATGCGCAACTGCATCAACAGCTTGTTAATTGCCCTGAACTGCATCAGGCAATGTTGCGCGTGCCAAAGATGGAACCTTTTGAAGAGGTGCAATATATGGTGGCAGATCAACAGTCCGACGAGTTGGATGATCTGGTCGAGGAGGAGGAGCTGGAAGAGGATGATGATGGGCAGTATGAGCAATATGAGGATAACATAGAATCGGAGCAAATACAGGTGCATCAATTTGAATGGAACTATCTCCAAACGCAATCGCCCGAGGAGGAAGCCGAGTCGGAGGCAATCGAGCTCGTTGCACCAACTCTATCGCCGCTGCCAGCAGCACCAGCTGCAGGCGCAGCAGCAGCATCCAAAGCTCATTCCAAAACCAGCAACAACACAACACAACAAAGTCTGAAACGCGGCTACATCTCGTCGTCGTCGCAGTCGCAGCTCACCGAGCTGATGGACGATTTTGATGCGTACGAAGAGATTGGCCTGACGACGACAAGCGCAACAAGTACAACTTCCGATTCGATTGCTGTGGCAGTGACAGTGGTAGCTAGCGAGGAGCCAGCCAAGTTGGCAACGCCCAGTGACAAGATGCTTGACCTGTTCAAGGGACCCCGCCGTTATATGCTCTTCGACGAACTGATCGCCACCATTGTGGACTTCGATGAGGATCGTACACCGATAGTGGAGTTCTCAATGATTGGCAGCATACAGGATGAGAAGCTTCCCGTGGAATGTGGCATTTGTCCAGATGTAATGCATAAATCCAAACTGTCCAAGCATCAAAAGACTCACCTGGTACCTGGTACAAACCGTTACGCATGCATCTACTGCACCGAAACGTATAGAGATTGCAAATATCTGGCCGGGCACGCACGACGCCACATGGGCATCCGACCGTATGTCTGTGAGCCGTGCAAACTGTATTTCTCCACCAAGCAGGATCTGCGGGTGCACAACCAGCGTCGGCATTTGGAGAAGGAGCATATCTGCGAGATGTGCGGCAAGACGTTTGCACAGAACACACAGCTGAAGCGGCATCGCGAGGCGACGCACGAGAAGAAGCGCAGGTTTCAGTGTCAATACTGCCAGAAGGCATACTATAAGAACTTCTCCCTCCAGGAGCACATTCGCAACGTGCACATGGGCAAGCGGCGCATGTTGAAGTGCCCGTTCTGTGGCATGCAGTGTCGGGATGCGCACAAGATGGCGCGGCATCGCAAAGAGATGCATCTCAATCAGGACACGTATGTCTGTCATTTGTGCCAGGAGGAGTTCACCGATATCAATTACTTCGATGCTCACAAGCGTTCCATCCAATGTCGCAGCAATACGCGTCGCATGGTCACTGAGGATGAGACTGAGGGTGCCGATGGCGAGGATCGAGCACCAAACGGTGAGGAGGACGCTAACCTTATAAGCGAGAGTGATCAAATGGCTGGCATGTTAGAGGAGGATTTCGATGAAGATGCCGGTCTGCTGGTTGAGGCCGATGGCGATGCGGATGCCGATGTGGATCCCGATGCCAATGCCGATGGTGTCGTGCAGCAGCAGCTGCCCGCCGGCGATACCATCTATGAGACAATTAATGGCAACTATCTGCACGAGGCGGAGGGCGAGGAGGTTGACAATGGCGAGCAGCAATTTGTCCAGCAATACGAGCAGAATACCTACGATGACGATAGTCTGCTCGTCGAGCAGTTGCCCGAGGAGGATGACCACACCGAGCAGATACTTGAGGATGATGACGAACAGTATCTGGAGGCGATCGATGGAGGAAGTTTTCAGCAGAAACAACTTCAGCAGCAGTTCCAGTCGGCGCAGCAGACACTGCAGCAAGTTGGTCAGGAGTATAACGATGATGAGCTCATTTATGAAATCATATTGGAGACTGAGGATAACTGAACAGCAATTGTATCAGCTTCGCCCACCCCACACGCCCACACACCCCCACTCCCCATATCCCCCCACATACCATACGAGCGATAACTTCGTTCAAACCCATCAAAAAAAACTGTAAATAAAATTAAATAACTTGTATGTATGTACGTAATCAGAATAATTCCATTTCGAACATTAACTCAATAAATCGCGTTGATTGTAATTTTTTCAAAAAATCAACAAAAACAAAACAAAGGCAAATTTAAATCAGCTTTGCATTTTGCCAGGAAAATGTACGGCAAATGCAACCCAGGAGCGCAGAGCTGTATTCCGTGTCCACCATCAGAGTCAAAATGCAACTCATTGTGACATTAAATAATTAGAGATGTGCACGCAGACGCAAGTCCTGCCAACACAATTTGCATTCCAATTGCACTTAAAATAAATACAAATTGTATCTATATACATATGTACATATGTGCAAATTAATTGTGTTTGTGTGTATGTACATAAGATGACGTGATACACAGCGTACATACAATGTATTTTAGGCGTGTGATGAGAGGGAGATAGCAATAGTGTACGATTGTTCCTACTCACATTCGTATTCAACACAGCTGCTGTTATCGGACAAATCGATTACTTGTATCATTCGATTGATACTAAACTGGTCACTGGTGCTGGCACCTTTTGAAAAACCGAAAATAAAGCTAAATTTGCGTGAAGCGATGCAAAAAAAGGAAAGATTGCTGTTTCCGTGACGCCATGATTTGATGATAATCTTTATAATCCTTACAGAACTCGTCGAGATAAGACGAAAATTTCAACTAAAAATTTTCCATTTTCCGCTTAATTTCGGAGATATAGCTTCCGATTAGTACCAATTTACCAGCTGAAATATTCAGCGTGACCGGTTTCGAAAAGTTAAATCACCAAATATTGACCGCACAGAGATACATGACTAAGGTCTCACTATGTTTACTTACAGTTTGATTTGGAATTAGATAAACAGCAATCTTCCCAACTAATTGCATAAATAATAAAAATCCAAAAAAAAAAAAAAAAATAGGCTTACTTAGCTGGAATTGTAATCGCAATTTTTATGTAATTTATAGAAAAACTTGCTCAGTTTGCCAATATTTATTTAGCTGAAATAGAGACAAACATTTTATTAAGAACTGTGCATCAATTTATGAACAATAAAATTTTAGTGCAAGCAATGAAATACATATCAAATACTTTACACAAAAGTCAGAGAATTCTTTTTAAATTTATATAAATCTAAATACATTAGGATAATTCAAATCTATGTTATGGCGCTGTAACAACATGTACTTCTTCTTTACACCATGACGTGTCGACCACTGACTAATTATCGATAATCGTCTTACTTCGATATTCCTCCCATACAAATACGCATTCACACACACACGGCGAGATTTTATTATTTATTTTTGTTTTCTGCTAGTGGGTCCCGAACATTTTGAAGCGCCAAAGAAATTGATAGAGAGAAAACAAAGTAGAGAACGGAGAATGGACAACAGCAGTACGCCGGCTCTGGAGAAATGGGGATTTCCGCTACAGGAGCTCTACCGCCTCGCATTCACATTTTACAAACGTAAGTGAAAGAGAGATGACAATTTTCCTCTGTTTCCCTTTGATTACTCTCGGCTTTTATCTGGGTTCACTTCTTCTTACAGAGAACTCGGGGAAGGCAATACATCTGTCGTACGAGGATAACCTCAAGTTGATCGCATTCAAGCAGCAGGCTTCGCTTGGACCCTTCAATACCAAAGATGCGCCGGCTTTGGGTGTCCTCGATGTGATCGGACGCGACAGGCAACAGCACTGGCAGCTGTTGGGCGATATAACGCGGGAGCAGGCCATGGAGGGATTCATTGATCTGCTGGACACAATGTGCAGTGCCTTTCGGCCATATATCGAGGCAGTGCGTCAGAATCGCGATGAGACATTGAAGGCCGAACTGCGTCGCATGGAGCAGGAGAAGGAGGCGCAACAGAAGAGAGAACGCGAGCAGCAGGAAATGCTCGAGGAGGGATACAAGGAGGAGCTGCAACGACGTCAACTGCAGGATGCGCTTAATAAGCAAACATATCAGCAGTTTAAGGTAAACTTCCAATCGATTTTTTTAAAAACACCTACCATAAATGCGCACCCATGCGGGTATGTGAGGCCATCTCTGAATATGCAGGTTACCAGTCCAATTGAAATTTGGTGTGGGAAATCAGATTAGAATTCCCTTTAGCTGTAAATACGCAGGATACCATTGCAATTTGAATTGCCTGGGGAATTTTGTTAATTTCCTTTTTCATTTGGCCATCTCTTTGCTTTGGTTCATATGAACTGAAATGATTCAAAAAATCCCTTCGAGGTATTTTTATTTAAGATAAATTTTATAAGTTTTTATAACAGATTTAATTGGATAAATGCAACATAAAACCATATTTCATATATATACAAAGTGTATAGGGTATTTGTTAGTCGACTAACGCCGTCGTCCTAGCGCCTGTCAATCGCAATCTGCTGCGTCTAGACGAGACATGTGCACCTGTTGTTGCTAACTCATTGCGACGCCGACGCCGTAAAATGTCAATAATGAATGGTAATGAATGGCGGCTAAGCAGTTGAGCGGCAGGAGGAGGGGGTTGCGTGGGCGTGTAAACGAATGAGTTTTCGACCCAATTTCAGCGCGCATAAAGGGAATGAATTAAAATTCAAGGATAAGGTGGCAACCCCTAATTTCCCCCCTTCTCTATATCTCTTTCTGTCTTTCAGTTGTATGCAGAGAAACAGTTCCCTGGCAATCCTGAGCAGCAGGCGGTGCTTATCCATCAGCTGCAGAAGGAGCATTACCATCAGTATATGCAACAGTTGCACCTGCAGACGCAGAGCCAGGCGCAGACAAAAGACGGAGGAGAGGAGGCAAACAAGATGAGCAAAGCACCTGGAGGAGGAGGGGAATGTGGACACCCGACGCCAGCAAACAACGAACCAGACAACGTGGACCTGATCAATGCCATGGGGGTTCTGCAGCTCAGTAATGACTTGGAACAGGAGCAGCACCAGCAGCAGCTCGACGAGCAACAACTCCAGGCACAGGCGGCGCAGGATGTGTGCTCGGAGACGGGTGTGCAGTCGGGGGCATACGATGAGTATGTGTTGATACGTCCCGCCAAGATGTGGACACGTCCCGACATAAGACAGTTCAAGACTGAGGTATCCGCCGGCGACGGAGACGGAGTCATTACCATTGGACATGGTGACACGGTGACGGTGAGAAAATCTCGATAACATCTTTCCTCTGTGTCTCTATCGGTAACATCCCTTCGATATACGCGACTATTCCTTATCCTCTCTCTCGATAACGTATTCCTGATATACTCGACTTATTCTCTTCCTCTCCCTCCCGTTAATATATTTCCGATGAACGCCACTAATCCTCCTCGCTCTCTTCTGATAGGTGCGCGTGCCCACCAACCTGAATGGGAAATGCATCTTCTGGGAGTTCGCCACAGATAATTATGATATCGGTTTCGGCATTTACTTTGAATGGGCCAAGCCCGTCACCAACGAGGTCACTGTACATGTTACGGACAGCGACGAGGAGGACGACTGTGTCGATGAGGATTATCTATCGACTACGGAGGATTTGGAATCTGGATCGCTATCCCTGGATCGCAATGCCTTGGCCACGCAGAGCGTTGGCGTTGGCACCGGAGCCTTTAAAGCACCGATATCGATAATTGTGCCAATATATCGGCGCGAATGCTACAACGAGGTCTATGTCGGCTCCCATTCCTATCCCGGTGAGGGTGTCTACTTGCTGAAATTCGACAATAGCTACAGCATATGGCGTTCCAAAACACTTTACTATCGAGTCTACTACGAACGGTAAATATATCGAAAAGCCGAAAGCCAAAATAAAAGTGGAGAAAGACGATAACCGACGAAGGATGTGCAAAAGGGTTATAAAGAGAGGGGAGGGGTTTTTGTGTGTGTGTTAAAGTACGTTAAGTAGAAATTTCATTTTTCCATTTGCAAAATGATTAAATCAATATTATTTATTATATAGTTTGAAAATAAAAATCAATTTAAAACATAACCTGCATACAAAAATTCAAATATTTGCAGGCTGCCAGATGTGGAATTAACTGCACGAAATTAAAGTGCTGCCAGATTTTTGAGTTAAAGTATTTGTAATATTTACTTACAGCTCATTGAGCATAACTATAAATAATATTAAATTACAATTACAAAACAATTTATACAAGTAAAATATGAATATAAAATGAAGATAGAAAAAAAATATTAATTAATTAAATTAGCAGCAAGCATATGGCAGCTTTTCGCGTTGCCAGATGTGCGTGCGTTGTCTGTTGTTCCCTTACCTCTCCTCCGTAATTCAAAAAGTCGGCAATTTGTGGATGTATTATGTACGCACTTACAGGTCAGCTGAGGCGGGGCAACAACAAACACTTCGCCCGTCGTCTGGTGAATTATGTGCTCGGAATTGAGACATCCTGCGATGACACCGGCCTGGCCATAGTCGATACCAATGGCAAGGTGTGCGCTAATGTGCTCGACTCACAACAGCAGTTCCACACACGGTAAGCAGGAGGAGGAGGTTGCAATTCCAATTGCTCTACTATTCCTCTCTCTCTTTATAGATATGGCGGCATTATACCACCACGTGCACAGGACTTGCACAGATTACGCATTGAGCGCGCTTACGAGCGCTGTCTGGCGGAGGCGCAACTGCAGCCGGAGCAGTTGGCGGCTATTGCGGTGACCACACGGCCAGGTCTGCCGTTGAGCCTGCTCATTGGACTGCGCTTTGCACGCCATGTGGCGCGCAAGCATCAGAAGCCTTTGCTGCCCGTGCATCACATGGAAGCACATGCACTGCAGACGCGCATGGAGCACAGGCATGAGTTGAGCTATCCCTTTCTTTGTCTGCTCATCAGCGGCGGCCACAGTCAACTGGCACTGGTGCGAGGACCCGGCCAACTGACCCTGCTGGGCCAGACCTTAGATGATGCACCTGGTGAGGCATTCGATAAGATCGCTCGCCGGCTGCGCCTCTACGTGCTGCCCGAGTATCGCCTCTGCAGCGGTGGCCAGGCCATTGAGCATGCCGCCCGTTCCGCCAGCAATCCCGATGCCTACCAGTTCCCCCTGCCACTGGCCTCGCAGCGCAATTGCAACTTCAGTTTCGCTGGCATTAAGAATAATTCCATTCGCGCCATACGCTTCAAAGAGCGTGCCGAGCGCACTCCACCCGATGGCATCATTAGCAACTATGCTGATTTCTGTGCGGGTTTGCTGCGTGCCGTGAGTCGCCATCTGATGCATCGCACTCAGCGCGCCCTGGAATTTTGCCTGCAATCAGAGCGGAATCTCTTTGGTTCATCACCGCCCACACTGGTCATCTCGGGCGGCGTAGCCAACAATGATACAATCTATGCCAATTTGGAGCATCTTGCCAAGCACTACAACTGCCGTTGCTATCGTCCCTCGAAGCGTTACTGCTCCGACAATGGCGTCATGATTGCCTGGCACGGCATCGAGCAGTTGCTCCACAATGGCGACGCCAGCTTGCGCTACGATCTCGATGAGATCAATCTAGCAGGCAGTGAAGGCTTTCGTGACTCCGCAGAGCAGCAACTCGTCGAGGCCCACATCAAATGCAAGTGGATAAAGCCGCTCTAAGGGGGAACAAGGAAAGTAGGAAACTATAGCATGCCGAATCTTGTATACCCTGCCCAGAAGTCGTCGACGATTGTTGTTATGCTTACTATATATGTATATATAAAAGTATCTAGTTGTAATGAAACTTTTCTGAAGTTCGTGAAAGATTTCTGTAATACTTGAGAATCTTTATTTCCGACTGATTCTTTATAGAAAATAAGTTGTTTTTGTGTTGGAATAAAAATAAGATATAAATAATTTGCGGATCATGAATATATACTTTATAGAGTTGCTGATATATCCCTCGTTCACCCTTCTCTTTAAGAAAAGGAAGTGGAAGGTTAAAAGACATGATATAAATTGTGCACCTTAATTATACCCTTCGACCATTGAAAATGGTCAAAAAAGGGTATACTAACTTTGTGGAAATGTATGTAACAGGCAGAAGGAGGCGTAGCAGACAGCATAATATATATATTCTTGCTCAGGAGCCATGTCTGTTTGCGTCAACGCAGAGATCTCATCTATTATAAAAGTTAGAGTTACCAAATTTTGCAGAAAGATTTCTGTATACTATACGCTGATCAAGTTTATTTCAAATGTTAGGTGCCACTTCCACCGCCCCCACAAATTGTTAATTGAGATTTTAAAGTCGATTAGTAAGCGACGTATAAAATATACAACTTTCCTACTTCGACATTTATTAAGCTCATTAAAATGTCTTCGTATCCTGCAAACACAAAAGTTATTCAAGAAAGTACGAGTATGTCAAGTTGGGCGCGGGCCTGTTTTTTGAGGCCCGGCCCGGCGCGGAACTTTTTTAAAGGGGGCCTGGCCCGAACCAGACTCGAATTTTCGAGGCCCGGACCGGCCCGGAACTTTTTTAAAGGGGCCCGGCTTAGACCAGCACGAACCCGACTCTAATTTTTTTGCTTTCAAGCACGCCGGGCCTTCCGGGCTTTTACCCCTAGGCCCGGGTCCCGACAGTAAAAGGCCCGGTAGCTGGTTTTAGGCCCCGGGCCTAAAATTGTCGAGGCCCGGCCCGGCCCGCGCCTATCTCTAATGTCAACTAACAAGGGAGGCAGGCAAGCGTGAGGCGCGAGTGCCATCTGTCGGGCATAACCTTAAAGCATGTGCATATGTGTATGTATTTAACAAATTAAAACTACACCGGAACATAGGTCGAAGGGTAACCCAATCGAATGTAGCCCTCGTTTTCAACATTAAATTCTTTGATACTTTTCAGAAAATTGAAATAATCTACAGAGCAATTCTATCTACTGCTGTTATATGCGTAATATAATATATTGTAGATATACATATATAGAAAAAGAATATCTAATCTTCTGGAACAAGAAAAAACATGTTCACATTTGCTTTTCTTTTTTATATAATTTTTTTGTTGGTTTTTTTATTGGTTTCATTTTTTTTTCATTTCATGTTGTTGTTGGATTTTCTTGTGTTTTATTATAATATCTGAAATCAATAATGTCGAAATGTCTAAGGTCTAAAAAAAATATGTAAAAATTGATAATGTATATAATATAAAAATATTAAAAAATGCATTAGTTCGTTTTCGTTTTTCTTCTTGTTTTTTTCCCTTTTACATTTCTCTTCTTTCGTTTTTTGCTGAACTACAATACAATTTTTGTTTATCATCTTCTCTTCTCTGTTGTTGTTGTTGCTGGTTTTGTTTTTGTTGTTACTTTATGGATTATGCCCTATATATAGTTAAGATTTTTGAAGTGTTTTGCTCTCTGTTTTGTTTTACAGCTTTTACTTAAATATTTCAATACTCTTACTTTTATTACATAATAGAGCGTTACATACATTACGCATACGTATTTTATTTTTTTCTTCTTTTTTTTTCTTTTCATTTGTTTTTTGTTTAGTTTTAGTTTTATTGCGAGCGCATTTCGTGTGTGTGTTTCTATTGTTATTGCGCCATTTGCTTATTAACTTTTGTGTTTTATTGTTGTTGTATAATCCTTTATTTTCTATTATTTTTTTTATTTCTTATTTATGCAAAACAGAAAATTGCATATTCTTATTTCTTATTTTGCTCACGCTTTCCTTCTCTTTCTCTCTTCTGCGTTGTGTATGTGGTTTCTCTTTCTGTTATCCTTCCTTCCTTCTCTTCTCACTTAATTTTGTATATATGTATATATATAAATAATTTGTTTGCTATATTGTTATTGTTGTTTTTTGCTTTTGCTTTCTCATATTTTGTTTCTTTTTAAACTTATACACGAAAATTGCGCCAAAACAATATAGAGGAATAGGTGGGGAGGGAGGGGCGTGGCAGGGGGCGCTTTAGCTGAATTTTGATTAGATTTTAGATCGACGAAGCAACAGAATGTAGAAATTTTACATTAAATAGAATTAGATCGATAGATAGTTAGATAGATAACTATATAGATAGATATAAGAAGTGGTTTCTGGCAGGGGGGAGAGGAGTATATCGGAGTGACATGGAACTATATCTGAACTATCTAAATACTGCGAGCATCAATTTAAAATTTGCAAAATCCTCAAGAAATTTCCCAAAGCGAATTGAGATAATATTCCATGTCAACTCAGTTGGTTGGTTGAGGGGGGGGAGGAGTTTTATATGATATATACATATAAATACACATATATAGCTGAATATATACATATACAAATATATATATAATTGATTTTGGGAGGGGTTCGTGGAGTGGGAGGTGGTGGGGAGGGGGTGTCTAAAGAAAAACAACAAAGCGAATTAAAGGAATTTGCATCTCCTCTTCTTGGTGGGCTCTGGGGGCTCCAAGGCGGCCAATATGGCCTCATCGAATACATTTTTCAGTCCCTTCTGTGTTAGGGCCGAACACTCGACATATTTAACGGCCTTCAGCTCCTTGGCCAACTTCTCGCCCTGCTCCGATGTTATTGGTTTCTGCTTATTCTTCGCCAGCTTCTCCAATGTGCTTGTTTCGTCACGTAAATCGATCTGTGTGCCCACAAGGAGGAACGGTGTCTTCTGGCAATGGTGCGTTATCTCGGGCACCCACTAAAGCAACAAGAATATATATATATATATATATATATATATATATATATATATACATAAGTATAGATAGAAAGTATAAAGCGCGCGTCGTCAAACTCACCTTCTCCTTCACATTCTCGAACGAACTGGGACTGACCACCGAGAAGCAGACAAGGAATACATCCGTCTGCGGATAGGATAACGGTCTCAAACGATCGTAATCCTCCTGCCCAGCCGTATCGAACAGGCCCAGTGTATAAGGCTCGCCGCCAATCATCACCGTCACCGCATAGTTATCGAATACAGTTGGCACATATTCCGATGGAAATTTGTTCGTTGTGTATGAAATCAGTAGGCACGTCTTGCCCACAGCGCCATCGCCAACGACCACACACTTGATTGTTTGCATGCCTGCTGAAAATCTGATGATTCTACGCCTGAAAGAACAGAAGAAAGAAAGAAAGAATTAAACGATTGATTGGAGAGGGGATTTACAGATTAATCAGCGCGCGTCGTCAAACGTAAATGAAAACGTTTCTTTTTTCTTTTTTTATTTTTTGATTGATAAACCGGTTTAGAAATATTTTGATAGAACTACGTAGAAAAATGAACCATGGTGTGGTTACACCTACGGAAATAGCTTAGGAAAATATTATGTTTCATTGGTTGGGGTACACTGTGCATGCCTGTGTGCGTGTGTGTCGTGTTTTGCACTCCTCATATGCCTTAATTACTTTCGCAACGTCGTGAAGACCCTTGTCCGGCCAAGTCGCTACAGGGTTGTTGGGTGGGGTGCACACACTGACAGTGGGAGGAATGAGGGAAGTGAAGTGCAAGTATGAATGGAGTGGTCACACTGGCTGCTGCTGTCAAAGTTGGGAGTGTGCTTTGTTATTATCGCAGCTGCATTGCATACACTGCACATACATACATACACACATACCCCTTCTCTCTATCGCTCTCTCTCGCACATATCAATGCATATTTTCGAAACGCAAATTGCTATTTACTTGTATATTTTTTCGCTTTTTTGCTCAACTATTGTCTTATCTATGCGTACGAGTTGTATCTGTGGAACTTTGTAGACAGAAACCACACATACACAAGTACACATACACACATACACGAGTCGGAGACAGCAACACAAATACATAGGCAGCCGGGCGGTATCACCGACGTCGTCGCCGCGCCGGCTTCCTTTTTTAGTGGAGCAAAAGCAGAGAGCAGCAGGCGACGACAGCGACGCTGACTGCGATGACGATGACTCAAACTGTGTATGTGTGCGTGCAGAATAAAAGAAAAAAGCACCATACACTCACATACACTGGCACACAGACAAAGTACTTAGATAAGCTCGCAGCGAACACTTCTAATATGAAAATATGCAGCCCGCTCCCCACCTCCCCGCACCTTGCAATACACACACACACACACACACACCCAGATATATATATACAGACATGATTATAAATATGTGCACGTTGATGCGTACGCGCGCGTGTGTAGGTTTTAAACGTAGTTTTGCTGCAGCAAATATGCTAATTTATTTTGACACAAATGCACTTAGGTACAAATATACTCTACACACTAACACTAACACACACGCACGTACGAATTCGTTCGTGTGCATCGGACACATGCATACGACACATTGGTGTGCATACAAGTTTATAATTATTAGAAAGCCAAAGCGAAATGCACAAATTAAAGTCGAATTTCGTAAATTCGCCAGCAGCAAGAATGAAATTGAACCAATCGTTTTTCACACACACACGCACACTGTTACACATACACACACACATACACATTAACGGCCATACTGAGGCAAAGCAGTCATCGCCGTTAACAATTTTTCGTCACTTTTCACTTTAGAATTTTCTCTTTCTTAGTGGAACAGATGAATTGTTTTTTATGCTACATTTAGTGCGTTTCCAGCGAAAACATTGCGCAATTTTACTTACAACGGATATTAATTGAAAACGGCAACAAATGTGTTCTTTTTTGGGCTGGGTTGGGCGTCAATTCGTATAGAAAACTACTATTTTTCTTTTGTGTGTTCGTTCGTTCTCTCCAGCAATAGCAATCTGTATGCGTGCGAATGACGAAGCACAGGGTTGCCACTGCGTTAGCAATCGCTATCGCAAGTTTTGTTACGTTTGACGTTTACAAATGGCAACGCCATTTTAAATCTATGGTTGCCACTTGTTTGAAATGCAACTCTCACACAGATGTCATTAAGAACAAGAACAAGAGAATTATTAGCGACAACAAAGTAGGCAATCAAAAAATCTTTTTTAGGGAACTTTAACTTGGGCACCTAGGGAATGAAACTGAAATGGCTGGATTCTTAAGAACAAGGTAAATCAATTGCCGGAAAACAAAGGAGCTGTTTATACCCTTATAAATTCCTATCGAACTACGACTTAATGCAGACATTCCCCACTAAATAGATAAACATATGTACATGCATACGCACTTCCACACAACAGTGACATACAGCCTATTTAGTTTAGGACAAAATATTGTGTTCCTAACTTGATCAAAGGAAAGTAAAATGAACAAAAGAATTAATGTTTTATAAATTTAATTTTCAGGAAACGCAGCCGTGAAGATGATCTGCCTTGTGAATCTTCACCACTGTCAAAGCGTATAAACAATCTGAATATAAACTACGACGATGGAAACAGCAGCAGTAGCAGTAGCTGCAGTATTTCGGGTTTAATTAATGACAACAACAACTATCTCATGCCAACGATTAATGCCGGAGGTGGTGGGGGTGGACCAGCTGAAGTTATAGGCGGTGGATACGAATATAATCCGGAATTGAATGCAGATCAAAATCCCTACTACTATGAGAAAAACAAAATGTTGTATGACTTGCATGTTGAACGTGTCAAGCGCAACAGTCACTGACGTCACGCTGCACCACAAACAAAACAACAAGTCTGTTTATTTTATAAAGAGCATGTTAATTGTTATGCTATGATCGATGAGTGATAAACTAATTTAACTTGTATAAAACACGAAAAAACAAAAACAAAAAAAATCTCTAAAAGTTTCAAAAAACACACTAAATTACAAGTTAAAGAAGAAGTTAACAGAAGCAATGTCTTACGCGTTTGTAAAAAGATTTAATAATTACAATTTGATAGCTTATAGTGCCAATAATTCAAAGAAAATCTCAGATGGAATAGTAAGCCAATCGTATCGTAAATAAGTTGCTCTCTATCTTGTGATTAAAGCCTAAATTTTAGTCACAAATGAATAGAATATTTGTAAATCTTTTGCTAATGCCTCAAAACTGTTTGTGTTCGAACTATTTGCGACTATCGATATTATACATTTATAGTTAAGTAATGCCTGACGTTTATCACAACGAATCAACTCTAATAGTAGACCATTAAAAATTTACACATAGGTAGAGATATTTTGGAAATACCACTATATACCTGCGAATAGGATATAAGAATTTGCCCAAAAATAGCCCAACAAATTATCAAAAGCAATAAACGACGCATCAGTTAACATTGGTATGGTGATGTAATATTTTAGAAATTCTAGAGTTTAATGTGCACAAGTGCTTAACTGATCAATTTTTTACCATACACTCCCAAAACACACACACAATATATACATAGACATTTAGTTTTCAATAAGATATGTATGTAAATTAAGCCATGCTTGAAACAGCAATACTGTTAATAAAGTATATTAAGAATTTGATGAAGACTTGAGTTTCTGACATTTAAAACGATCGCACACCACTGTGCGTGCGAGCAATGCAGCGTTGTTGTTGTTGTATTTTAGTTTCTCAATTTTGACAGCAACAAAAACAAATGCATGTGGTACGCTCTTTCTTCTGTTGGGCAGACTGGCCAGCACGCTCTCTCTCTCTCTCCGTCTCCCATTCGCATTTACACACTGACAGTGTCACACTAACATACACTCACACACACACACACAGCTACAGAAATATATCAAAGAGCACACTCATTCTTTGTTGTTGCTATTTATACGCTCGTAGTTTATTTTTGACAACGTTAAATGTTGTAATATATTGTTAAAAACTTAGTTATAAAATACAAATAAGTGCCTCAAATTGTGCCAGTGCAGTATTTACACCAATTAATAATTGTTATTGTTGTTGTTGTTGTTTCTATATTTTTGTTGCATTATGTGCGAACACCAAACGAAATGGAATGGAAAATGTTTTTTTTTGGCGAGTGCAACAAGTAAAAACCAAAACAGCAGCAAATATCGTATTTAGATATATGTACTATATACCATATACGATACGATACACTTAGCTACACATCACACACACACACATATATATATATAAATATATCCCCTACATAATGAGCCTCTTTGGTTCGAAAAAGAACCATTCACTGCCGGTGCGCGTGAGCACCTTCGATTCGGAACTGGAGTTTGAACTGGAGCCGCGCGCCTCTGGTCAGGAGTTGTTTGATCTAGTCTGTCGTACGATTGGACTGCGAGAATCCTGGTACTTTGGGCTGCAATATGTGGATACACGTAACAATGTCTCATGGCTGAAGATGGACAAAAAGGTCAAAGATCAACGGGTTGAGCTGCATGCGAACAATAGTATTTATGTCTTCAGCTTCTATGCCAAGTTCTTTCCGGAGACTGTGAGTGAGGAGCTTATCCAGGAGATAACACAACATTTGTTCTTTCTGCAAGTAAAACAGTCGATACTCTCCATGGACATCTATTGCCGGCCCGAAGCCTCTGTGTTGCTCGCCTCCTATGCGGTTCATGTTCAGTACGGACCCTATGACTACGAGAGCTACAAGGATGGCATGTTGGCAGGGGGAGAGCTGCTCCCGAAGGGGGTTACCGATCAGTATCAGATGACGCCCGAGATGTGGGAGGAGCGCATCAAGACCTGGTAAGGGATAAGACTCTCAATTCTTGTAGAAACTCTAGTTAATCTCGATTCCCTTTTAGGTACATGGATCACGAGCCCATGACGCGGGATGAGGTGGAAATGGAATACCTGAAAATCGCACAAGATCTGGACATGTATGGTGTCAATTACTTTCCTATTACAGTGAGTACTCGGATTGGAGCTCTATATAAAAGTATCTATATACTATAATATATATTTATATATTCCTCATTCTCTCGGCAGAATAAGAACAAAACCAAATTGTGGCTGGGTGTGACCGCTGTGGGACTAAACATTTACGATGAACGGGACAAGCTGACGCCAAAGACAACGTTTCAATGGAACGAGATACGACACGTTAATTTCGATGATAAGAAATTCACGATTCGCCTGGTGAAGGGGTCCAACTTTATATTCTACTCACAGGATCTGCACATCAACAAGATGGTAAGAGATCGAGTCATCTTTCAAGATAGTTTTACTCATGCTAAAGTGTTCTACAGATACTCGACCTGTGCAAGGGTAACCATGATCTCTATATGAGACGCCGCAAGCCGGACACTATGGAGATACAGCAGATGAAGGCACAGGCCAAGGAGGAGAAGCAGCGACGTCAGATCGAGCGCAAGAAGTTTATCAGGGAGAAGAAATTGCGCGAGAAGGCGGAACATGAGCGGTATGAGCTGGAGAAGCGTTTGGAGCATTTGCAGGACGATATGCGCATGGCTAGCGATGCGTTGGTAGGTCAAACCGAACTTAAGTTATTCCTAACTAACCCAACTAATGACTGAACCTTCTCTGCTGCCTTATAGCGTCGCTCGGAGGAGACCAAGGAACTGTATTTCGAGAAGAGTCGCGTCAATGAGGAGCAGATGCAGTTGACCGAATGCAAAGCGAATCATTTCAAAACGGAAATGGATCGTCTGCGAGAGCGACAAATGAAGGTGGAGCGGGAGAAACATGATCTGGAGAAGAAGATACGCGATGCTGATTTCTATATGCTGCAGCTGACGGTGGAGAACGATAAGCGTGAAGCGGAAACGGAGAAGCTCAAGAAGGAGTTGATCTGTGCCAAGATGGCGGAACGTGAGGCGACTGCAAGGTTGCTCAACTTCCTCAATCGGGAACGTAAATCCTCAACAGACAGTCTGTTAACTGCATCGACAGTATCTCATCCAAATCATGTCAACAATCCTGCAAGCATTGCGGCAATTAGTACTCCCTCCCTGGCCACAAGTAGCTCCACAAATGATATGGAAACAGCCGGCGGTGCCGAGTTGACCACATCGACATCAGCATCACATCATTATATTGTTATGGGTGATAATTCCAGCGGGATATCCGATGATTTTGAGCCCAAGGAATTTATACTGACGGATAACGAGATGGAACAGATCACCAATGAGATGGAGCGCAGTCATATGGAGTATCTGCGCAAGTCTAAGAAGCAAATGCAGAATCAGCTGCAGACACTCCGCAGTGAGATTGCCCCCCACAAGATCGAGGAGAATCAGAGTAATCTGGATATACTAAGCGAGGCACAGATTAAGGCCGGCGAGAATAAATACTCGACGCTGAAGAAACTCAAGTCCGGTTCGACCAAGGCGCGGGTTGCCTTTTTTGAGGAGCTCTAGCAATACCACCGATTAATCGTGCTGTATAACTATCGTATTATTACCATCGTTTACTATCGGTCTTAGCTATTGTTCGCGTCTTGTTTTATTAGTTGTAATACTCATCTCAATTAGATCTGTGCATATTGTTTAGAGCCTTGAGGAGCTCTAGAGATTTAGCCTGGAATACCACCGATCCAACGTGCAGCACAACTATCGTAGTGTTACTTTCGCTTTAGTGCATCAAATTTAGCTCCTGTCTGTCGCTTTGTATTGGTTTTCTAACCTAGTTTCAATGGGTAATAATCGAATCTAAATTGGATTTGCAATATCCTATGTTGGGAACCCTGTTCCTTGCGATAGTACTAGCGGTTACTGCAACTGTAACCTATATATATATGAATTTGTCATCTCTAAATTGTATAATTCTGTGGACTGTATATCAAAATAGCCATAAGATATGTATTATACTATATACCATATTTAAATGGCAAACTTATTTTTATGTTTCCAGAAATCTGCGATTTGTTGCCAATGTACGATAAATAAACAAGGAATTTAAATATGATTTAACATGACAAATATGTAGTTTGCACTTTATTTACACTCTAACCTCCATTCTCTATAAGAAATTTCCAAGAAACTACTTCAACTACTTCTCTCTCGCTTCAAACCGTAATTCTCACTATTGCTGTTTTGTTCTTGAAGTGAAAACTTGCTAGAAAAGAAATATCGGAATAAAAGTGTATTTCATTTTTGTAATTTTCGTATATTTTAATGTGAATATAAACACTTTCAGAAACTAGAAACTTTCAAAAGAACTATACATACATATCTAGACTCTGGTGCAATGAGTTATTTATTTGCGGGCATAAATGTATTATTATTATATCATTGTTATATATAGTATATGTAGACACAGACATATTACTGCTTAGATCTGATCGATTTTTAGAATTTTGTAAACACTTTTCAAGTTAGCAATCTTTTCCTCCTTTCTTGATATTTCAATCAGATTCTTTTATAAGCTCTGAATTAGTATGAATGTATTTTCCTCTTATAAAGAAGTCTCTGCCCGATTTACACTCTCGCTCTCTCACTATCTTTTCTTTAGTTTTTTGTTTTTTATTATAGAAGTTCTCATGCAGTTCTTAAGTTTTTAAAACATGTGACCATTTTACATTTATTTATTTATTCTCTTTTTTCTCAGTTTTCATACAGCAATAAGTAAACGTAGATTTCGTAGTATTATTATGTATATGCCTATCCAATAATTATTATTTCCTCTTACTTTCTCGGCGACTTTCCCCCGCGTCGTTTTTGTTTTTTTCGATTTTAATCTTTTTATTTTTATGTTTTTTCTGGGTTCCTTATGCGCTCCTTTCCCCCACAAAAAAAACACCAAATGCTTTCCCGCCCCACTACCGCCGACCCCGACTTTAGTTAGTTGTAACACATAAAAGAAATTTTTGTTTTGTTTTTCTTGTTTGTTTTTTTTGTTTTTGGTACTAAGGAATTTCAAATAGTTACGTCTTTTTGTATTTTTTTTGTTTTTCTTGTAACACCATGGAATATTTGATATATATATATCATTATATATATAGTATACATCATATATATGTATTTACATATATATGCACATATGTGTGTGTGATCTAGTTTTACTTGTTTCCTCCTTCGTTTCGTAGTATAGTAGCATAAAATAAAAAGCTCAATTTTTGTAATATTAGCATCCAATGCATCCCGCATACATATGTCGCTGCCAGTTGCTCGATCCGCACCAAACGCAAAAAGTTGTTGATTCTCTTTTGTAACGCACACACACTCACACACACATATATACGTCTTAGTGTGGGTTCCTCATTGTACAATTAAAAATAATTATTACAAAACTTTTGCCTTAACACAATTACAAAAAAATTAGTGTAGATATATATAAAATATATTCATATTAATATAGACAATTAATAAGAGCACGAAATTTATTTGAAACGAATTTGCCGCGTTGATCCTTTTGCTATTGCTCTGCACCCCTTCTTCAATAGTTTTGATTGCGTTCTCTCTCTCTCTCTCTCTCACTCTCTAGCTCTCTGTGGTCTCTCATGCGTGTGTGTGTGTGTGCAGTGTATCCAATACAATTTATATTTATGCTAACTATCGATTTTTATCGATATCCAAATTGATGTTACTTTGGCCGATTACTTTGAAGCTGCTGTGCATGTGTGTGTGTGCGTAGGATTTTAAGCTCTCTCCCATGTTGTTCTCTCCCGCTCTCTCATTGACCCTCTCACTGCCGGCGTATGTGCGCATATGTGTGGGTGTGCATTATCAGCATTATTTTATATATTGACATCGACATCTGACAAAGCGGGGGTGACAGGGGGCGTCGTATCAGGTGAACAATACGATACAACAGCTAATATTATTTATATATATATATATATATATATAAATATATATATACATACATGCATGGGGATATACATGCAAATACACATACATATACGCGCGCACACACATACATAGACATGTTTTTGTTTTTGCCTTTGTTCTTGTTTTGTTTTGTTTTCTTTTCTCTTAGCTTTTCTTTTGTTTATTTCATTCTTTGCGTTTGGCGTTTACGAGGAGGCGTCCGCCTTAACAGTGTTAACTCAGGGACAACTGATTCAACGAGAGCAGGCGCTCCACGGCCGCATTGATGTCCCCAAACGTGGCGATAAGCGCTGCCGGAAGAGAAAAAAAGATAAATAAATACAAGAACTTCACCAGTGGCTCCTTCTCTTGCTCCCCCTTGCCCACCACTTCCCCTGCTTACCCTGTAAATTGGCCTCGCGATTGGCGAATCCCATCGAGGCAAGCTGCTCCAGCTGTGACTGATAACGCACCTCCGGTGGCTGCGTTGTGTCCGCATTGTTGGACATACCATTGAGCATGCGCATCATGAAATCATTAAAGAGCTGCGCATTGGGTCCCCCACCCGGCGCCAGTGTGGGCGTTCCTGCTGAGCCCGGCGTGGTCGCATTTGGTACAGCTGCCACGGGTGAAGTGCTGTTGCTCGCGCTGCCATTGTTAGTGTTGCCACCATCACCACTGGCGGGATCTGCTGCAGGAGTTACAACTCCCCCCGTGCCTGTTGCTGCACTGTTTATACCCGGCGGTGGCGGCGGTATTCCCAGTGTACCCACTAGATTTGGTGCTGCACTACGTAATTGCTCCATGCCCTGCTGGATTTGCAATATGGCATTGATTGCCTCCGGATTGGTCAACATATTCATCACATCGGGATTCTGCATCTGCGCCATAAACTGTGGCATCATTTGCCGCACCTGATCCTGCAGCTGTGGATTGTTCGCCAGCAATGGACTGGTGCCCAGTAGTCGCGATGCCATGTCCGGATCCTGCGACATTGATTCCATCATGGAGCGCGTATACGGTGCATTCAGTAGGTTCTGCATCAGTGCCGGATTATCGGCCATCTGCTGGAGTAAGCTCCTCATTGCCGGTGTGTTGAGTACATTGTTTGGTGGCTGATCACCACTGCGCGCATTGGAGCCCGCTCCGATATTATTGGCTTGGCCACCAGCGCCGCCGGCGCTACCAGTACGATTACCAGTGCCACCACCCCAGGGATTGGGTAAGGGATTACGATTCTCGGTGCCTTGCTGGGGATTCACACCAGCCGCGGAGGCTCCTCCACCCTCAACGAGGCCAGCAAAGGGATTGCGTCCAAAGGATTCTGTAGCCGCATTCATCATTGGCTCCTGTATATCACGATAGATGCGCTGCAGCGCACTATAACCACCAGGTACAGATTCGAGATTGGACATGGCTCTATCATGGGAACGCATTAGCTCCTGCAGCATGGAGGGATTCCTTGCCAGCTCCATTGTCTGTCGCAGCAAGTCGGGATTGTTCAACATGTGCGATATTTCCGGATTACGTTGCATTAAGTCCTGCATTTGAGGATTCGATGTGATCAGTTGACGCATCGTCTCCGGGTTGTTCATCATCTGCTGCACTAGGGGATTATCCATGAGGGAGCGCAACATGTCGCCGTTGTTCAATAGCTCATTCTGCATGCGTGCCTGTAGATCCATAAACGTATTCGAACCTGCTCCCAGTGCCTCCATCCCTGCCAGGCCACCAAATTGATTAAGGCCGAACGGAGTCTGCCTCACATCGGCGGGCGCGCGTGCGGGTGCTTCATTGGTGCGGGTGGGCGACTTTATTACCAGATGCACTGTTAGATTATCCTTGATGTTGTGCATCTTCAGTGTGTCGGTATCCTTCATGATTTTACCGGCAAAGATCAGCACCAATTGCTCCGGCTCCGCCTCGAACTTTTGTGCCACCAAAATTTTGAACTGTTCCCAGAAGAGAAGAGAAAAAGAGAGAAAAACAATAACAATACAATCAAACTTTGTTGCATAAAAAAGAAAAAACAACACACTCATGCACGCGCTTTGCACTTTGCCATCCTTTCTAGAAAATACATATACATTTATATATACATACATATATGCACTGTACCTTCCAATTACATGCAAGCACATACACACACGCACACACCGTCATTGAGTCACACACACTTACGTGGTGAACCAACAGCAGCAGCAGCAGCGCACAAGTGTGCCCACCCCTCCTTGCATAGTGTTAGCCGCAATAATTATGTTTTATTGGATGGACAGACGGACAGGGCAAGCAGCACCCCCATACCCTGCACCATGTAATCATTCACACACACCCGAATTTTCCACTTACATCTTTTATTCCAGAATCTTCGTCGACTTCAACAGTTTTCTTGTCCTTTGGCGTTTTAACTACCACGTTGATGCGTTTACTACCGCCTTCGGCCATTTTGATTGTTTTTCCCTTTTAGCGCTAGCTTTTTGCTTTTCTTAAAATAATATATGTTTCCAAGTGTTGTCTTTTTTGTTTTAATTTTTTTAATTGTGATCAGCTTTCGAAATTTATACGTGCTTTCAAACAAAATTATTTTCCATTTGATGAAAACTAATTCGTCACTTTCTCACATACGACACACACACACACACATATATATGTCACACACAAAGAAGTGTGACCAACAGCCAGCTATGAGAGAAATATCGAAAAACAAATACGAAATTCGTGTGCAGTGCTGCCAGAATGTTTTTTTTTCGTTTGCCGCTGCTCCACATCCAACAAATACAATTTTATGCTAATTTTTGATTTAAAAAGTGTGCTTAAAAACCTTTGATTGTTATTTAATGCTGATTTTTGAAAATACTGAGCATTTTGGCTGCGCGCATAATTTTGTCATAAAAAAGTGTATTTTATCGGACTGCAAACTGGCCACACTGCTAAATATTCCAAGCAAACGTAAAGCAAAAGGCAACGCACAAGGCAAAGTAAACGGTTGAGTTAGTAAGACCTTTGCAAACAGTTCGAATAAAAAACGCAAGAATAAACAAAAATAGACGAAGATTTATGTGCTTATCATAGTTGGATATATAATAAAACGTTTGTAAAAGTCGCGTAAAAGAATTCTTAACTAGTATCAGTTTGTGTGAAACGCATCAAATCAAAATGCCATAAAATCACTTCTTGGAATTTGGTAACATATATAAACGGTTCCAAGAATTACCAATACAAGTACCAACAAGTGCCTCGCCAGGTATTTTCTGTAGTATTTTCTTTCGAATAGCAAGGTGTGTACTTACTGTACAAGTGTGGCCCTACTATCCAAACAAAATAAATAAATAGAAATAAAAACAAATCTAACAAATAAAAAGAAAAAAATATATATACAAATAATATAATAAATGAAATATTTATATCCGTTAATTTGTAGGATCACACACAGACACACACACGCATTAAGATGACGGGAACAATGACTCTACTGGTCGTCCTGAGCCTCGTCTATCTGAACCTACACCTTGTGCACTGCGTTAAGGGTACACCTGGTTGGGTGATGCCATCTAAGGCGGAGCTACCAATTGGCAGTGATCTGAACATTAGCTGCACCATCGATCCGGCCTATTTCAAGCAGACGGAGGTGACAGAAACATGCGAAGTATCGCAGCTGTACTTTAAGGTGACCACCGATGTGGGGAATACCAGAGAGGAAGTGACCTATAAGACGGAGCCCCATGTATGGAACATAAACCATACCACCATACTCTTTACGATCACCAATCTAACGGAACAAGATGCATGCTATTTGTGTATGTGCGGTCCTTATGGCATCGATTCCACGCAGGTTTATGTCGGGACTAAACCTCAAAAGGTGCAGGATTTTAATTGCACCAGTTACGATTGGGATTATATGTTCTGTAACTTTACTGCGCCCAAGAATAGCATTATCACCAAGTATAATGTTAGTTTCGAGACACAAAAGAACGCAAGTTATCGCTACTTTCTGCATGATGCATCTGTATGTAATTTTGATGCATCGCCGATTGTGAATTGCAACATAACCGGAGAGATGTATAAGAAATTCTCTGAGCACTATTACTTCCGACTGGACATTGAGAATCATTTGGGTAAGGATCGACAGTACTTTGAGGTGAACAATGTGGAGCGTATGATATTGGCACAGCCAGGACAGAATTTGAATGTCCTCAACATAACGAAGGATTCAATTTGCATCTCGTGGGAGATGCCACGACGCAGCAACTTCATCGGCGGTGTCCTGTGGCAGGTACATGTGATACCCGAAAACTTCTCCACCATTGTGCGTGCCATGTGGCGCAACAGTTCGTCGGCAGTGCGCGATACTCTGTGCCTCACCGAACTACCCTATGCAGGGTATAGTTATGTTCTCGAATTGCGCGTGCGCAACAACAAAACCAAATCACGCTGGAGTAAACCGCTTCATTATCCCTTCCGCACTGCCTCGGAGCGACCAGATCGTCCACCAAGGATTACCAATGGCAGTTTCTATGTTTACTCCTCGGAGGCCCAACTGACTGTTTACTGGGAGCAGCTGGAGAAGCATGAGTTGAATGGCGATAACTTTACCTATGTCATCAGCGAGTATCGAGAGAACGACATCATTGAGTGAGTACCAGAGAAATACCCTGTAACATTGCAGCACTAGAAACACTTGTCGATTCTTAACTTCGATCGGTTTATGAAAGAAAAATTCCTTTTTAACGGAGAAAATAATGAAGTTTAACATTATTTTATAATTTTTTCTTTCCTATTTTTTATTTAACGTTTGTTTTTCAAATAATAATACTTGTAATATTCTTAAAAAAAAAAAAGAAAACTTAGAGTTTCATACCTTATTTCGCTAATCATCCATTAGGAATTTTGTTTATTTTAAATTTTCCTATTTATTTATTTTCATCATTTTGTTTTTTCCGCTTTTCTTTTCTTTTAAAATTTGTTTTTGCACATTGAAACGTATTTTTCCTTATGGAATATACACGAAAATGTTTATTTTTCTTTTGATATATACCCTGTAAAGCTGGCAAATTGCACATAGGGTATATGGACAACCATAAGTCATATTTAAATGGAAAAATTAATTAAACTACTTAAGCTGAGCTCAGCATACAGGGTATTTAGCGGTCGATCTCTATCAAATTATTTACTAAGCACGACATGCTTATCAAGGGGAAATGGCAATTAAAAGAATGTTAAGTAAGGAATTCAACGCAAGACTCAAGCAGAATTACAGGGTATATGATGCCACAATTGAGATACAATAACTGATCTATTGGGGGGCTCCTACCATATCGTATTGTTTTCATAATTATGCTAGACAGTGTAATAAATGATATTATTGACAATCGTATAGAGTGTCTATTTGTGCAGATGTGTGTGTGTGTTTGTGTGTAGGTGGGTGTGCGTGTGCATGTGTATATCTCCGACTTCTGTTCTGCGTAATTGTGATAGCGCGAAAACAAGTTAAAAAGATATGGCACACAGATAGACGATAGAAAGAATACGAAGACAGACGGAATGGACTCTAACAATTTCGTATAATACGTGAGGATGGAACATAAGTTCAATTCGCAAAGTTTTTCCACACACACATGCATACAGACACACACACATAAAGGGAGCCAGTCGGAACAGATACCGAGACGTTTCTTGAAAATTGTTTATTTTTAAAAATTCCTTGAATTTCTGTTTGTTGCGCTGGCATTCAATTCGCTTCTCCTGCCCTCTCGCTCTATCTATCTATCTGTCTGTCTCGCACACACTCGCTCTTGTTTTAATGAGAATTTCTTTAATAAGAAATGCGCTTTATAAAGTAATTGAAAGGAAACGTGTGTCTCTCTGTCTGTATTGAGAGATCAAAATTTTGTGGAAATTGTTTAATGTTTCTATGCGGATACAGCAGATGCGCGATAAGCGGAACGAAAGCTCAGCAAATCATTTCATTAATTGCACATTTATTTTGAAATTTTTAACATGTTAAGTTCAGCTCTCTTTTCGTGTTTATGTCAACAATGTTTTTGAGTAGGACCAGTGTTGTGCCTTCTTAAATAAAAAATAATTCAAATAAAAATTAATGACTTTAATCGATTGTTATCGATAATACAGGTTATTGCAGCGATTCCTTTATGCCTCTTCTTCGTTTTTTACGTAGTTTTCAAATTACACCAGTGTTAAACTGCTTTTCATCGATTGCTTTTGTTAGTTGGTAATGATCTTTGGCCTCTTCTATGTACATATATTTTTTCTGTTTCTCATGTGGTGTACACACTGTAGCTGCACAGAAAATACACACATGCACACTTATTATTGCACGCGATTCGACTTAAAAACGCGGCTTGCTGCAATTTGCCGTGTCGAAAAATAAGAGCAACAAATTGGCGCATGCCGCAATGCATTGGTGTGTGTAGGTTTGTGTGGGCGTCTGTGCCTGTGTGTGTGTGTGTGTGTGTATTGCATTCAGTCGGCGTTTCTTGGTAGGGAAATCTTTGATTCAATGTGTGCATGTTATGATATATTTTTAAATGGAAAGAGTACAAATATTTCTACTAATGTTGGAATAATTTACATAATTTTGGGAACTGTTTATTCTCAGATTTACCTTTAGTGGGGAAAATAAAGTGTACGTCAATATGCAAAGTATTTATGGAATGCTTCAGCTGCTGGGAAATCGATAAAAAACAAAGCTAATTTGAATAACATTGAAGCGCAATGTGTGCGATTGTTTAACGATAGTAGACAACGACCTTGATGAGTAGGTTATTTCTGCTTATCATTCGATAGTATCTGCTTTACGTGTAAATCGATAGTAAAAATTGAAAATGGCATAGTACTACTATCGATAACCATCGCATTGATTAGATAAACAATGCTCGAAATATTTCAATTCTTATAGTAACACTCGACTATCACAAGCACAGCTGCTATCCATAGAAACTAGTTAATGTCCTCGATAAGTCGCTTCTCATTGCTGTTCTTGCTTAGTATTGCTATCGATAACTATCGAATTATCTTCATACTCTTCTTAGCTAGCACTCCTCAATGCCTATATAGCCATACGAGTACCATATACTATTGATAATATACTCATCTTTCCGTTTCTCCCCCGTTCGCAGTGACAGCTCCGAGGTGAAAGTGGAGCCAAACTCGGCGACAATTGTGAAGTGGAACCCAAACAAACGGCACGAACTGTTCATTCGCAGTCGCAACGAGATGGGCACCTCTGTGGAGGCTAGTCGTCTGATGATCCCATCGATCAGCAACGAAGACACCCGTCTGCGTGTGCCAAAGAAAATACGGAGTGTTTATCATTCGAGCGACTCCAGTTACACGCTCAGCTGGAAGGCACCGGAGAACACAACAGAACTGATCAACTACACTGTCTTCTGGTGCAATGCCAAGCCGGCAGTGCAATCCAAATGCAATGGATCGATACATTTCGAGCATGTACCCAGTGATAGATTGCAATTCACGACGCGTAGCTCGCAGCCAATCTCCCTCAACATGGCCGTGTCGGCGAACTATGTCGATCGTAATACTGGAATGCATTGGATGAGCTGCTCCCGTGATGTCTACGATGATCTGGCCAAAATGGAGCCAAGCATTGAGGAGATAACCAACTCTTCCCTCACTGTAAAATGGAGCACTGAACGCGTGTGTCCCGCTATCCTAAGCGGCTATAACCTGACATACTGTCAACGATCGAATGGTAAACCCGATAATTGCACCACCAAAGTGCTGGATCCCAATTCCGTGGACTATGTCATCTATAATCTCGAGCCCTACACTTACTACAGTGTCAAGATGTTCATGTACTCCAGTTCGAGAGCCAGCAAATATAGTGATGAGTTGATCGTGCGCACTGGAGAAGCTGCGCCGAGTCAACCACGTCAATTGGAGTACAGAAATGTCAGTAGCTCTGGGGCGATCATCACATGGCGTCCTCCACTCAAGGCCAATGGTGTTGTGCGCGCCTATGAAGGACTGTTCAGGCATGACAACAAGACTGATTACTTCAAGCTGCCCGCTTCCACAGATGAGCTAGTGGACAATGAGAAATTGGTCGTCTATGATTTGGGAAATCTCACTGCGTATACGCAATATGAGGTCAGCATTAGGGCGAGGACACTCTACAGCTCAGAGTCGAGCAATGTTATCACTTTTCGGACTGCAGTTGGAGGTAATTAATCGCTCCCTCTTTCCACCTCACACTCTCTCACTCTCTTGAGGTTATCGGTGTAACCTGCAAACATCCGCTTTAAATTGCTTTACTAATCTTTGTATTCTTTTCTTTTCTTTTCTTCCTTTGCAGTGCCCACGGCACCGATGCTATGGCGTGCGGAGAACATACAGCAGAGCACATGGCTGGAATGGACGCCACCACAGCGTGCAGCTGGACGTTTGGAGTACTATGAGATTTTAATAAGTGAAAGTGATTCTAACAATGTGTTAATCTCGAACCGCTCTAGCTACATTGGCTCCCAGCAGAATCACACGTGTGTGATGATTACGCCCGTCTGCACGCCCATGCATCGCTTCCACTATAAGGTGCGTGCAGTTAACGCTGAGCAACTGCAACAGCACCAGCAGCAGACATTTGGGGAGGAGGAGGAAGAGGAGGGCAGTAAGTCACGTCGTTTCACTCCATCGCAATCGCAGCAGCAACAGTGTGTGGCTCAGCTGCCGTTGAATGACTCCGACTGGCACCACATTCAATTGTATCAGAATACATCTCTCTATCGCCTCCACAACTCTAGTTGGGCAGTGCACGAAGTCAGCTGCTCGCCAGAGCGTAATAATGCCAAGATGTTGGTCTACATGCTGGAGGTGGGCATCTCAATAGTCATACTGGCGGTGACCCTTCACCTCGGCTATCGCAAGTATCAGAAAATGTCTGACATTGATTTGGTTCTTCCCCCTGGCATTATGGAGACACTGAAGAAACCCATTGAGATTGGCGCCGATAGTGCGGGGGGAGCTGGAGGCGCTGGTGTTACCAGTGGTGGCATCAGTTGCACCCGTGTGGATACAGCCCCACAGTACTTGCCACAGTATTCTCCACAAGATGCGCCACATGATTTCAACAGCGGCAGCGAGAGCTCCAAGCTTCTCTTGGCCAACAGTTCTAGCGGTGGCGGCGGCATCTACGACGATCATCATCATCACCACCATCATCATCAGCAGCCTGTGCCGCCCATGAGCTACAATTTGCTGTTCAATGATGAGAGTCCCAACACGCCCACCACACCTGGACAGGCAACAGAGTTGCATGTGAGTCAGAGTCATCAAGGAGGTGGAGGAGGAGGTGCTGCCAACAACACTGGCTACATAAAGCCCACACAGATGAAAAACTGGACGGCGGCCAACACTTTGGTGGACAGCAGCAGCCCCGCGCTGCCCTTGAGCGGCTATGTGCCCGTCCAGGTGCTGCAGCAGGCGCGCAACACGCAGCTACCCACAGCAGCAGCAGGGTCGCCTACGTCGCCAGCCTCCGCCTCCACACCGATGCACTTGCTCAGCAGCAGCAATTATGTGCAAGCATCCGATCTGCATAAGCTCAAACCGATGCCGCCTCCAATAGGAGCTTATGTGACGCCCACAGCAGCAGCAGCCGCAGCGACAGCAAAAGCAACAGCAGCACCCCCCTTGGCCAACAACTTTGGCTACACGGCCATGGAGCAACTGCAGCGCAGTGGGCTAATGAAGCCACTAGCGCCACCAGCGGCAGCAGCAGCAACTAATACAGCAGCAGCACACACAGCTCAGACGACACCTGGTGGACAAAGTCAGCAACTGCACAGACTGCAGCCCCAGCATATTGGAGGTTATGTAACGCCGCAGGATTTGAATGCTATTGCCCACAATCGCCATATGATGTAAGGGGGGAACGGACGAGACGACGCCTCCTGTTGCATTCACCTTGGAGCAGCTACTTTTTGCCTTCCACACTCACACACACACCAACAAACACACACACGCATTTCGATCAGCTCACAGACATTTCACACACACGTACACACACACACAGTTGTATACTCTTCATATTTTTATTTGTAATTCGTACCTTTCGATTCGTGTGAATCGCACTTTTTTATTTTAATTTATGTTTGAGCCACTCGAAGTTATTTTACACTCTAGTATTGTTTATTATTCTATCTATATCTATCTTTATATATATATACATAAATCTATATATATACATACTAATGTGCTTACATACATGAAATATGTAACTGTAAAACGATGCGCAAAGCTGATTAAGAATTAATGCATTAAATATACATATATATAATTAATTACTTTTAATAACAACAATGACTACGTTTTTACTCTTACTAATTTGTCTTCTTTTATTCCTGATAAGCCGTATCAGTGTTAATGACATTTAGCATTTATGTATTGCATCGCGCAATTGCAATTTCAATAATTTCCCATTCATCCCTAAGCAATTAGTTGATTACCTTTAAATACCTTGGGTATTCATTGATTCTGTTGGTTTATACCGCTTATCGCTTACATCTGAATGACAAATTGCATAGCCACTGCAAAGTTCATGCATTCAAATCGATAACAAACTGTGCATATATCTCTGAATATATCGAATAACGCAGCAATTTAAATATTGTGTTGAATGGCGCCAACATGGCTTGTGCGTAATTATAATTTGTATATTTACAATCTTATCAGTGAGCGAACAGACGTCATTCCCGCGTATATTCTATTATTAATTAATTGCGTTATTATTATTAATGAAGCGGTACGGGTTTAAGCATTTGCATGTGATACTCACATCACAGTCTCTGACCCACTAAGCAATGAACAATGTTCATTGCTTAGTGCTCTGCCCTAAATGGTGTTTGTGTTGTGAACTGGATAAAGAAATTCGGCTTTCAGTGTTGGTTAATATATACGTTACGACTTTTTAAAATTATATGCTGAACATCTAACAGTACAATGGGCTTTTTACACAAAAGTTAAAAGATCAAATTTGTCATACTTCCTAGTAATTGATAATGATGTTTCAACGGAAAACATTTGTCTCTGATTTCCATATTCTGAGAATAATGGGATTTCAATTGACTGAAATTCCTGGAACCTTATTAATGGGTTCATCCCAATTAATTTTTTTCTTCAAAATCACACTATGAGGGATTTCGTAAATGGAGCACTTGAAAAGAGTATCGAAAAGCATGTGATAACAGGGACAAATATGGAGAACGGGAGGGCGTGCATAAGAGCAGCACTGAACGATAGAGAGAGAAGAGAGCGAAGAGAGAGAAGAGAGGGAGAGAGAAGAGAAGAGAAGAGAAGAGAGAGTGAGAGTGAGAGAGAGAATTTCATTTGAATTCCACGATAAATTCCACTATAAATTCCACGCATTTCTACACACTTATACATACACATATAAATATGTACTTGTATTGTACATATATATTTTCCTGATCGGTACCAAGCATGATAACTACGTTATACAAAATCAAAACAATTATGTACGTGCTCATCCTACACAGCACTTAATAATTCAGTCATTATTGCTATAAAAAATAAAATTATAATAATCAATAAAATTCAATTTTTATACCCTTCCACCAATGAAATTCGTAATCTACACATAATTTAGGTTCTTCCGGTCAGGCAGCTATAGTGCGCTTTTCATCTTAATAGCTTTACATCTTAAAGGTTATGTTGCAGCCCAAAAATAGGAAGAATAAAAGACATAGCAAGATTTGATAAATGATCGAGTAACCTTTAGTGACTAGTCTAAACAGTCTATATATTATATATATATATGCAACTCAAATCTGAAAAAAAACATCTCAATTTTGTTGTTGCTCTCATGCTCAGTTATCGCACAAAAAGCCGTGTGGTCAAGGCGGGCGATGCTAGTTTGAAAACTGCGGTCGCTATGTAATGTTCGTCGGGCTGTACAGAGTGAGAACCGAATCGGGAGCGGAAATTAAAATTGAAATTGAAACTGTATACATATTATTAAAATTCTACACACTTAATAATAAGGCATAAATCATTTCTATTTGCATATAGAAATACAGCTAAGCTAGCACGTTCTTATCGACAACACAATGCGACGAAGCTTTGTAGAGCTTTCACTGAACGTGCCCGTTGTTCTTGTTGCCCTTCTCGTCGTTATCGCCGCCCTCAGCGAATCGGGTGCTGAAGAGTGCAGAGCAATCCATGCGGCGCATTATCCCGAAAATGGCCTGCGTAGGGGCGCCAACTACACGGTCTATTGTTTGTTCGACAATGAGACGAACCCATGCGATATAAAGAAAATGGCATTTGGCCTGTGGAATAACACAGATCTAAATCCACAAGTGCGACAGATACCAAATGGCACTGGGATCTATGTGGAGATGAGCGGAGCGGAGCCAAAGTACTATTCAAGCTTCCCCTTTGAGTGTCAATATAATAACCATACAGTGTATTCGGACAAGTTCATGATCGGTGAGTTGCTGCAAGTGAAGGACTTTTCCTGCATGTATGTCTACTACGAGGAGAGAGATATGTTCTGCAACTTCGCCAGGCCGGAGAAGAGCTACGATGCAGATCCCAGTACGACATATAAGCTGCATCATAAGAACACGTTGGTTGAATGTAACACCAACGACACGGATCCGCTGGTACATTGCATTCTCCCGGGAGCCAGCTTTACACGCAATATCGATGGTACCTTAGACTTTCGTCTCGTCATGAATGACACTATGGGAGTGCAGGAGACAAACATCACTGTGCCTCAAAAGGAAATGGCAATCCCCATCGAAGCAGGAATCGATGCGAAGATGAACGTCACTACGAATTCCATTTGCCTGGAATGGGTGAATAATAATAAGATGGATGTGGTATGGCAAGTCCACATCATGGAGGAGCCGCAGTGGCAATTGGAACGTGACTTTCGCTGGGTGACCATGAATACAAATACCAGCTTGCGTGAGGCATACTGCTTGACGGGATTACCCCATCCCTATCGTGAATACACATTGAATGTCAGTCGAAAGTTTCCGAATGCAACACGCTGGAGCGAACCCTTCATACATAAGTTCACCACGCAACCCGACATTCCCAGTCGTCCGCCAACGCTATGGAACGGAGGATATCAGTATGTTGATGAGAACCATCAGTTGGTCGTCTACTGGCAACAACTGGAACATCTCGAACGCAACGGACCCAAATACACCAATGGAGTCAGCGTGCGATACCTTCATAACGGTACGGAAGTGGAGTAAGTGAATGTGGAATACCCCTGAGGAAGTGAGAAGAGTCTACGCTTCCGGCTAACTGTGCCTAGACTCTCCTTTACTATGTTCTAGTTTAATTAGTAGTTGATTTATTTTGGCTAAGTTATAAGTTAACTTGTGCTAATATTTGTCTAACTTTTAAAGTTAACTCTTCAATTAGTATGGGGTCTTTGATGATCCTCTTAATCCTAATCCTCTAAGTCCTTACCTAACGAATAGTAACTTGTCTAACTAATTCCCCCTCTGGCTCCTTCTCTTTTCATCTTCTTACACCAGCCTCATAACCAGCCGTTCCTCTGTACCCGCACATCTAGTGTTTGTTTCTGTTTAACCCATTAGTCATGTCTCTTTTCTTTCAGTAACTTGAAAATTGTCGTGGAAGTTAACTGGGCAACAATCGACAATTTGCCAACTGGAGGTGGACAATACGAGATCCTCGTGAATAGTTCGAACTCCGTGGGATCATCTAACAACAGTAACATACTAATCGGCGAACTGGAGAAATCCGCCCAAAGAAGATCAAAGCTAATCGAAAGAAATAAGGAAAAGGGCATCATTAGTTGGCCTTCACCGGAGAATGCAGCAGATCTGAGCCACTATATGGTCTTCTGGTGCATTGAGAACGAGAGCAATCATAGCCAATGCCTCAATTCGACGAGCATTGCGGCCGATAAAGTGCCAAAGGAACACAATTATTACGTGAATCCCAATATAACGAACGACTCGTTTAAATGGGCCGTATCGGCCATTTATGCTGATGTTTCTGGAGGCATGGTCTGGTACAGCATTCATGGGGAACAATCAATTAATTCCACAGCCTTTCACGGCATAGAGGGCGTTGTAGCGCTGCTGATACTCGGCGGGTTCGGCTACATGGCGTTCCGAAAGTTTAGAGATTGTTCCGACATTGGTATCGAATTCCCGCCGGGAGTGTTTTCTAACCAGGACAACAAGGATAATGAGCAGCACCCGATGCTATCGATGCCTGTTCGTTCAGTTCGATTTACAGACATTCCACTCCCGGGATCAGTAACACCCGGTACTCCTCCGCTTGGATTACACCTACCTGCTAAGCCCGGTACTCCTCCGCTGGGGACTGATACTTCTGGTACTCCTTCAGGTGGTTTACTTGCTGTAGCTATTCCGAAAGTACCTCCACCCGTTAGTTCCTCTGGTATAGATACACTAGGCATTCCTTCGTTTGCACTACCGCAGACACCAAGTGGTTATGTAGTACTCGACTGTCCTGCTAAGCCCGCCAAGCTTGGATTACCCCCAATTGCTACGCCTGGTACTCCTCCAGGTATTCCGAATGTACCTCCACCCATTAGTTCCTCTGGTATTGATACACTAGGTAATCCTTCGTTTGCACTACCGCAGACCCCAAGTGGTTATGTAGTACCCGCCCGCCCTGCTAAGCTCGCCACGCTTGGATTACCCCTACCTGCTACGCCTGGTACTCCTCCAGATAGCTTACTTGCTGTAACTATTCCAGATGTACCTCCACCAGTTAGTTCCTCTGGTACTGATTCATTGGGCTTTCCTTCGTTTGCACTACCGCAGACCCCAAGTGGTTATGTAGTACCCGCCCGCCCTGCTAAGCTCGCCACGCTTGGATTACCCCCAACTGCTGCGCCTGGTACACCTCCAGCTAGCTTACTTGCTGTAACTATTCCGAATGTACCTCCACCCGTTAGTTCCTCTGGTACTGATATACTAGGCATTCCTTCGTTTGCACTAGCGCAGACCCCAAGTGGTTATGTAGTACCCGCCCGTCCTGCTATGCCCGCCACCCTATGTGACTATGTACATATCGACACTGTTAAAAACGGTACCCTATCGAATAGTTTACCTGGTATAGCTTTAACCGGTACTACTTCTAATGCACTACCGCCTAAAGATTATTCCGTTGCATCCGATTATGTGCTACCCGTGACTGGTATGCCCGCTACCCCTCCGGCCGCGCCCATCGTTTCGACTAACTGCGAATATGTTGACATGAAAGTATTAGAATCTCGTAAACCCTCGTTGCCTCAAACACACCCTGCTACACCCGGTACCCCTGCGGTTGCGCCCTTGGGCTCGGATATCGTTCAAGCTAAAGTTGCTCTCAAACCCGCTGGAAACGGTTATGTTTCCATGGAAAGTGTTGTGTTCCGTAAGTCGCCGTTGTCATAAGCCTTCTCTCAGTATGTGCCGCCAGAGATCACATTGCGTTAATACAATTCATATATAATTATATGAATCATGCTATACCAAAGCGCGGATCCCAGACAAAACAAAAACCCACCTCCCCATCGAGGGGCAATAGAGCACGAGCGAAGAGTATGAGATATTTTAAGGAGAATTTACTTAATTTCTAGATAGGTGAGACAGAATTAGGGTTGATACGGAGTGGAGTCCCTGAAGTTTGATCTCTATTAAGAAGTGTAAGTGGTAAGAAGTTCAGGGTTTTTCTAAAAGGGGCAAAGATGTGAAACAGACTAACTAACTCAGCACTATCAATGTCTCCTTAAATAGGGTTATTGATAAATACTTCACCAAGCATTGTTATATATAATATTACTGTATTATAATCCACATTAGTATATAAACTTAACTTATCTTTTACCTCAAACATTTCTACTTGATTTTAATATTATTTATTATACCCTTCGACCATTGAAAATGGTCAAAAAAGGGTATACTAACTTTGTGCAAATGTATGTAACAGGCATAAGGAGGCGTGGGAGACCCCATAAAGTATATATATTCTTGCTCAGGATCACAAGCCGAGTCGATTGAGCCATGTCTGTCTGTCTGTCCGTCGGTCCGTCTGTCTGTGTGAACGCACAGATCTCAGCTATTATAAAAGCTAGAGTTACCAAATTTGGCAGGAAGACTCCTGTGTACTATAAGCAGATCAAGTTTATTTCAAATGTTAGGTGCCACGCCCACCGCCCCACAAATCAATTATTTAATTTTTGAACTTAATTTGTAAGCGTTGTATAAAAGATACAACTTTCTGACTTTAACATATACTAAGCTGAATGAAATATCTACGTACTGTCCATATCACAATCCAATAGAACAATAAACACAGAAGTTATTTAAGAAAGTATGAGCATAAAACCAAGTGCTTCTGTCAGCTAACAAGGGCGGTAGCAGATTTCGATCGTATATTCAGCATTTATTCACATTTGTACAGTAAGGTTAAGCTCACATGGCGATTAGGTTAGGCTCGTTTATGTGTAACAATCAAAAACATTAACAACGTAGTTCGTAAATAGTTTAAAGAGTAAATGAGAACACCCGAAGAATTCGTATAAGAAGTGATTATGCTTGGCTTTAGCATATGTACAATTATACATTTAGTTATGCTATGTATTCCCGATCCATTCAAGCGACGAGCGTACTTAGGCTTAAGTGCAGACAAATGAAATCTTGTAACTACTTTAGCAGATATTCATTTAATACGAAAACAAAAAAAAACCCGATATCAAAATATAATAAAATTGCTAACATATTTGTAGGTTTGTATATATGTATAAAAGTATATACACTTGTATATTCTTATGCTGGAACAGTTCAGAGATTGGACGATTGCTTGTGCGACTTGCCGCCGTGCCACTTGTACGATCCGGTGTACAAGAAGTTATTCTCCTCGCACTTGCGATCAGCCTCCTTGGGCCCCCTGGATCCATAGATATAGGGTATGGCCGGTGTGTGTTCGCGTTCGATCTTATGAAGGATGGGCGTAAAGATGCGCCAAGCCTCGCGCAGTTCGTCGGAGCGCACGAAATGCATTTGCGAGCCGCAGAAAACATCGAGAATAAGTCGCTCGTATGCATCTGGAAGATACGAATCCTTGTAGCGATGCTCGTATGTGAGATCCAGCTCGGTTTCCTCAATGTCAAATGTTATGCCCGGACTCTTGGTCATCATCTTGAAGTACAGTGCCTCCCCAGGCTGGACACGTATCACCAGTTCATTCCGTTTCGTGTTGCCCTCAAATATGTCCCCGGGTACATCCTGATACTGAATGCGAACCTCGGCCTTTCGCTCGTTTAGGGCCTTACCGCAACGCAGGATAAAGGGCACTCCCTGCCAGCGTTCGTTGTTGATATTGATCACGGCCAGAGCATAGGTGGGTGTGGTTGAACTCTTGTCCACCGTCGGATCATCTAGATAGCCAGTACGCTCCTCCTCGGTGGCACCATTGGGATTACCAACATATTGACCGAGTACCATGTCGCTTAGCTGCAAAGGTTGAATGCTCTTCAGCACCTTCACCTTCTCATCACGTATATCATCGGGATGACAGCTGCATGGCTTCTCCATGGCCACCAGGGAGAGTATCTGCATCAGATGATTTTGCATGACGTCGCGTATAATGCCAAATTCATCGAAGTAACCGCCACGCCCCTGAGTACCAAAGGGTTCCTTGAAGGTGATCGACACCGACGCGATGTTCTCGCGGTTCCATGTCGAGCTGAGTATCTTGTTTCCAAAGCGTATCGTCATAAGGTTCTGCACCATCTCCTTGCCCAGATAATGATCGATGCGGTACAGTTGCTCCTCATCGAATAGACTAGCCAAGTGATCGCTCAGTGCTTGCGACGTCACATCATCACGTCCAAAGGGTTTCTCTACGATTACACGATTCCAACCACTAAACGTGAAGGCAGGTGGAAGGGGAGAGCAAAGATCGATCAATTATAAGTCTACAGTTCAGAAGAGATCCTTCCATTCTTTTTCCACTTACCACTTGGACATGCAAATATTCTTGATGTTCAGCGTTACCAGATCGTACACACTGGGCGGCAGTGCCAGATAGAATATACGATTTGCCTTATATCTGTTCTCCATGGTCTCCAGTTCCTGGTTGAGCAACTCGAAACCAGTTCGACCATCGTACGGCCCAAAGACGTAGCTATTTAGGTTCCAGAATTGCTCATACTTTGCCTGCTCATTGGGCTGGACCTACGGCAGGACAATGAAGCATGAAGCTCTTAAGTTTCCCAACAGAAAGAGAGAGAGCACTACTTACCTTCATGTAGCGATCACAACTGGCCTTTAGCTGCTCCACGGTCATCTTGGAGCGAGCATATCCGCAAATCTTGGTGGGTTTGGGCAGCAGATCATCGCGATAAAGCCACCACAGGGTGGGGTAGATCTTCTTTTTGGCCAGATCGCCCTATAAATGAAACGGTACAAGCAGTTAATGATATATAGGATTCCAAGTTCAAAGGACTCTCAAGGATGCTTACCGAGGCACCAAAGACCACAAAAGTGTGCGGAATTTTGCCATCAAAGTGGGTGCCTTCACAAATCATTGTGGAGGACTTGAGGGACTTGATAATCAGATCCAGCGTGTCTGAGCCCTGGCACGGCGTATTGTCTAATGAATGATAATCAAAACAACCAACAAAATATTATTACAGAATGTTATGAAATATTTTAAAACGAAATTAAGAATATTTTCGAAGTTCTATTAACCTTGAGCACAATAAGATACAACCTTGAAATTCAAAAGTGAAGTGGAAATGACAACGTAGAGGTCGGAACGTTATACGTGCACTGGACGTTCAACTGGGGATCTATCTTTGCGAATATGCGTATACGACTGGGTACATATGTATCTGTGTGTATGACTGTGTGTTTACATCGGGGGCTCGGGAGTCGCGTGTACTGTTCGATGCGGTTCCAAATACGTAATAAAATCGCAGTTCTCTTGGCTTGACTTTCAAACGCGTTAACAGCGCTGCGCTGCGACTATATCATAGCTCTGCTACCTATATAATAGATAAGTATGTACCAAAGTGGTACATATGCATGCAGTACATGGTACATATGTACCATACATGTGAAAGCAACAACAGCTGCCCTTCGCCCCGCCCATCGGTCAGGTGAATGAGAGGCGGATATCGGTTTGGTCGCGCGATTTGTTTCGAAATAGGGAAATGCAAAAAAAAAGAAAACAATATGGAGAAAAATAACAACACCTTACTTATAGAGAGTACGTGCTATGAAGAATTGTTTGACTTAAGCCAAGATCGCCCGACATGTAGATTGGGTTAGCTAATTTGTGAAGTGAAAAAGAAAGTGAAGAATACCGTATACAGTACATACAGTATGTAGTATACATGATATTCTCTATATGTATGTATGTATATAATATATCTTTTTTGAAAAGAAAGTACATATGTACATAAAATATTATTAGAAATGTAAATGTACAAGTACATTACAATATAAAAATAAATACACGATCTTCTCGCCTGACTCACGCCCCTCGTTTTCGAAAGCTTTGCTCCATACACATGACATGGCATTATAATGCGTAAGTCTGCTGTCTGCCTATGTGTGTGTGTGTGTGCGTGTTAAACATGTGTTTGCTTGCACATTTTCAATGTCATTAACGTTGGCTAATTCTCAATGTCAATGCGCGCGGACGGCACTGTAGAATGGCGCACCACGCTCCCTTTACGTTTCTCTCTCTCTTGCGTTTTTAACTTCAACTTGAAAGGTTATTTGTTGCTGTAATCTTTGGAGTGAAAAGCAATAATAACATCATCGGCAGCAACAAAAACAACAACAACATCTCAACGTCGTGGTGTAGATAATTGCAGAGTGAGGTAGAGTGATTGAAATTGCGATAAGCCATTGCTTGTGCTTTGTAGGTGACCCTTAGGTAAAGAACAAACATTTGAAGGGCGCGCTCTGTCGGGCACACTTGGCAGGCGCTCTCTCTCTCTCTCTGTCTGGGATTCACCATGATCGACAATCAATACACGCGTATGTTAATGGTGTGGACACACAGCAGGATAAAACAAATTTCCCCATTCTGTGTGTGGTGCGTACACACTAACAGCAGGATAAAATAAAAATTTCCTCTTTTGAGTGAGATGTAGTGAACTTACAAACCGAATGGTAAATGGACTTCGCGATACTCCTGACCCAATTTTACCCACACCCACACAGCTGTTGTTGTCGTTGCTGTTGCGCTGTTAGCTTAGTTTTTGTTGTTGCTGGAAGTTACTTACCTGCTCGTTGCATGTTGTTGTTGGTTTGATGTCTTTATGATTTGTTGATCTTTTAGCGTTTGCTTTAAAGCGTTTCTTTTGGTTGCTTTTGAAACTCGTTTAGCTTATATTGTTGACGCTAAGTAACGATAGTGTAATTTTTTATATTAACCAACAAAAACGAGAAAAAAAACAACAAAGGCCAAGTCCGCAAAAATGTTACTTCAGTACACACATATGCACGCACACAGTGGGAGAGGGAGAGCAGCATACACGCACGCAAGCGCAACGTGAGTAAGTGTTTTTTATATGTATGTATGTGAGTTGTGTGCTTTTTTGTTTTTATACACGATCGGCGGGCGCTGTACGGTGGTATGCGTAAAGTTTCGTAGGTTATTAAAGGTCTCTTGGAGTTGGAGCCGGCGGAGCCCTCGAATATTTACGTTATGGAGCTCAACACGATCACAGCGCGAATGCGCCACAGCAAACGTACGACGCGTACATGAAGCAGCAGCGCAGCCCACAGCACCGGCAGCGTCGTCGTCGCGACCAGCAAATACCAGAGACTTGTAAAAAAATCAACAACAAAAACAGCAGCGACGTCGGCGTCGGAGCGTACAAGCTTTTGATATTTCAGTTTGAATGCGGCGCGCGCTGCCGGCTCTCTGTTGTGCATACTCACACACACACATGCGCACACACGTGCACACGTTCACAGTTTGTGCGTATTGAAGTCCTGCATGAATACATTCATTATGTACTTGACAGTGGTGTACAGGTGTGTACCGCACCAAAAATACTGTTCTCATTGTGTCCTCACATTCATATAAAACTGTACACAGAAAAATTTACCCACTTAAACAGTGGATGATTCATTTGCCCTGTTAAATGCATTCATGCAGTACTCTAATATGTACACATGTGTAATTGAGTGTGTGTGAGAGCCCAGTCTCATGCGAGTGGGGGAGCCAGTGTTGCCCCACTCGATAATTTAAAGAAAAAGTATGAAAACAGAGATTGCAGCGTCATGGTCGCGATTACACATTTACACACCAAACACATATGTAACTATTTACATGGAGTCGTTGCCTAATGTGTGTCAGGTGCATAAATTAATAGCAGGGTTCAACAACTATAGTAGTGTCACTTAACTTTAAGTTGTTGCCGGCCCATGCCCCTGTCTGCTTGTCCCTCTGTTCAACCCCCCCCGTGACTACCGTCCGGCCCTATATGAAAGTCATACAATATCAGAAACGGCGATTACCACCAACAGAGGATTTTTAGAGGTCTTTTTCGAAAGCTGGTGATTCACACACTCAGACACGGCATGCACATGTGTGTGTATACGGAATTTGACTAAATTTAATAAAGTCGTGCCTTATCAGCTCAGCAGAATGAAGTGAAGTGAATCAATCCGTGACAGGTGGACGAAGTCACATCGATGAAACAAACAACAACAAATATGCCCAATTTATACATAGTACAAATTCGTGTAAAGCCTGCTTATCTAAACAATCTACTTAAATGAGATATATATGTACCATATATACATATGTATGTTTTATCGAAATAGTTGCTTGCATTATATTTACAATCAAACTAGGAATAAACGTTGAGAACAAATTAAAAATAACATTAAATTTTAGCACAATTTGTGATAGGACAACAGTCTGAAGCCGCGTTCATATAATCTATATGTATCTTCATCATCATCATATATAGCACATGCAGTAAACACATATTACAATTTTATTGCATTGTTGTTCTTGGTGTTATTGTTGTTGTTTTGTTTTGGAAATTCGACTTATTCATTTTCTTCTGTATTTTGTGTTTTGTTTTCGGATTCGGTGCTGATCGATTGATCGTTTCATCATCGTATATATTTACAGTTCTTATTGTATCGGCAAATCATTTATCATGTATCGATCATTTCAATACGCGGCAATCGCTACGTTGATCTTGATACCATCGATTGCCACGATCACGTATAGAGCGCAGGTGATAGAGCTTCGCTTGCAGCGAACTATCGGCTGTCAGTAGAAGAGTACGGAGTGGAGAATTACCCGATTTCTTCGCTCCTCGAATTCCTGAATCATTTCATCGATATCGTTGTCAATATCATTCGATTTCGCCATCTGCAAACAGAAGAGGGGGTTGTCTAAGAAAAAGTTCCCTTACCCAGGGGTCTGGGGTAACCTTACCAAATTGAGCATGTCCGTTATTAAAAATGCACCCATTAGAGCGTCCTCGGCATTATCTACCACGTCAACATTGAGTACATGAACGGGCCGATTATCCACAGAATCCATAGACTCCATATGCATGACAACCAGATCGTAGACACGCTCCTCAACCGTTATTATAATATCAAATTGTTCTTTGGTTTCCTGAAAACGTTCCGGACATTTTTTTATCCGCCGATTGCGGTCCAGCATGTGCAGCAGACCGTTCTGTGTGTAACTGAAGGAGGGGTAGAAAGGTAAGATTGGTGGCACATTAGAGAAGGCATGGACTGACTGACTGGTCACTTACAATTCCTTATCTTTGGTCTCCAAGTCGCGGTAGATTTCCTCGTAACTGGTCCCGAATTCGTAAACATTTGGCTTATCAAACGCCAAGCCGGGCAACTTGACCCGTTCGCCGGTCCCGTAGGAGCGCACATTGAATCCCTTTTTTGCTAGAAAATTGTGCGCCTCCATGGAACGGTTCATGTTCGATGAACAGACCACCGCAACGGACAATTTGCTCGGGTCAGTCATGTTTATTTGGCAGTGGTACAAATGACGTTAAACCAGTAAAAAATATGACTTAGAGAGAGAGATTCACACAGTGGAGTTGTGTGTGTTAGTTCATTGACAATAAGTTCACAAGAACGAAACTACCGAAGTGAACATAATAAAGTGATTCAATGGTACAGAGAACGGGACGAGTAGTGGTTCCGTTTCAGATATGGAAATATGCTTGGCTGGTAGATTAATGGAATTAAAAATGAATACGCCTAGTCATTGTTTCGCATAAAACTAAAATTATAATAAAAATACAAGTTAAAATTAGTTATAAAATTTATTTTCAATGCTTGTTAATGATTATTTATTATTTCACCAGAACTATCGATAGACAATCAGCTGTTAGGCCAGGATCACCGCATTCTGAACTGTGTGACCAGACTTACGCAATGAATTCAATCACACTTTTGTAAGCCTAACCAGGGCTGCTTACACATTCACTATTTAATTGCAGTTTAATGCGTTCTTTACAGAATCAGCTGTTGACAAGCAACTCAGCTGTTGATTAATCGATACATCGCCGATAGTAACTTGTTGTGGTGGTCGGCAGATATCTCTCAAAAAGTGCTACTAAATCAATGAGCTTTTGTACAGCCTCTTGCGGTTAGTGTGACCAGACAAGGTCTGTGATAACAAGCGGTCGTTACGTTTTTAATTTGCCGAAAAATCAACCGTTAGTGCGCGAAATTGCTTACTGTTAATTGTTTAATTAATTAAATAAGAAGAAAACTTTATTGTTTAGTTTGTTTTGCTGCGCATGTGTCGTGAACTTTGCGAGTGTAAGTGTAGCCAGAATGTTGTTATGTGGCAAGTTGCTACGGTTGCCCAGGCTAATGCAAAAGAGCGCGCTCTCTTCTCCTACCCCTCCTCCTGCTCCTCCTTCAGCCGGAACTTGTGGAATGCGGCTTAGCAAGTTGCAGCTGTGGTTGTTGTTGTTGGTAGCAGACAGATACTCGCTCAGTTTGCGGCAGACACTTACACACACAGAGACAAATGCAGATGTGCAACATAGACACAGAGAGTGCCTTTCGATCAGGTTCAGGTTATTTGCTTGTTGCACAGTGATACCACATACCACATACAGGAATGTGTGTATATAATTGTATATATATGTATGTGTGTAGGTGTTGTACATGGTGCCGCGGCTCTGGTTGTTTGCGCTCTCTCTCTCTCTCTCTATCTTGCGCTCTCTTTCCGTTTGTGTGCTGCCTGTTAACTGGTTATGCGAATAGTGGCAGCACTGGCAGCCCCTGCGGCTAGAACCAACGGCTGATACCGACTGCGACCGCGGCTGCGGCTGCGCGTGGACACCATACCAAGCTGACCGCAACGAACGTCACAACGTCGCTGATAGTCGTTGTTTGTCACTCGATCTCGCTCATCGTTCACTTGTCGTGCGCTCCGACCTCGGCTCCACGCGCGACTCACCTCACCCCACTTCACCGCGCGTTGCTCTAACATTGCGCTCTGCTCTGCTCTCTCTCTCTCTTTCTCTGCATGGCTTTGGCATTTGTTGTGCTCAGCAAAAATAACTCGCAGTGATTATTATTATAATTCGGGATATTTATCGGGCAATTATCGAATTTTATTTTGTTTATTAGCGATAAATATGCAAATGTCACAGTGGCAGAACGCAGCGAATTGAGCGCGAATAAATAAAAAGGAAAAGGTAAACTTGTTTTACAACTTCCCCAAATTGCATATCGCAAAGTGTCTACACACACACACAAACACATGCAAGATTCTTTTTTTATTTGTGTACAAAGTAATCAAAAAAAAAAGACAACAAGAAAACCCGCAAAGAAAATTGTTAACTCAGCGAAAACCAAAAACATATGAAATGAAATTACAGCTAATTTTGTTTTGTAGTGCAGTGTAGTTTCCCGTGAATTATGCCAAGGAACCAGCGTAGTATCACATGAAGCCACATTAAGAGACACCTGCCTCACAGAATGTTTCACCTGACCCCGAATCGTGGCAGAGGTAGCAGCAGAGACAGCGGCAGAGGCACCAGCGTCGCGTTTCCTCCGTGTTTTTAGCCACTTAATTCTAGCGGCAATTTCTATCGCCAAATGAGCGTGCGAATAGGTCTCTCTATCAAGCCCACAGTGCGCTACAGTGGGCACTCACACTCACGTTGTGCTGTAAAGTTCTTAAAGTTTATACTGAAAAACTCTGAGACTTTGAAACTACCATATATACACCCCAAATATCATTTATAATTTATAAAAGCTATAGTTATCGAACTTCGATCTAAAGCTAAGTTTATACCATAGATCGTATGATATGTTATATTACATACATATATATATATATTATATGATAAATTATATATATAAATATAAAATTACATGCATATATTAAATTAAGATTAATTCGGTTTAATTCGAACTTAACACTTCTACTTTCTCTACAGTGTAATTTCCCTTGGTTTTACTATAGCCAGTACCCACTGTAGGCGCATCTAACAGGCCCTTGGCTTCTTAGCAGACGTTTAATCACCTTCACATACACACACACATAGAAACAGCCCATTAAAACGGTGCAGCCAACGAGTTAAGGGGGCAAATGCTTCTGTTTGAACCCATGCATGAATCTCAACTCTTAACGAGAATTTGAAATTGAACAAGTTTAAGATTGATTCAATATGTTCATTTTAAAAATAGGTTGGCTGATCAAAAATCGATTGGATTCGAAATGTATTGTAGCTGCTTTTCTTCTTGCAAATAACCCGGAACTAGAAGAACTATAGATAAACAGAGAAATAAAAGTAAATAATAGTTGCTTTCTCTTTCAACAGCATCTATAGCATTTGCATCTAGAAAACAGCACCCAAAATATTAAGAACTTAGAATGAGCTTTGCTTTTTATACATATCTCAATGAAATTTGTGAACATATAAAAATATTATGTTATTGCTTTCGACATGAGAATGTTTTATATTCAGTTCTCATAAAAATCAGCACCCAATATATCAAATGTTGATAAGCATTTTGAGTCGCTCTACAAATTGAAAAAAATAATTAATTAAAGACAATTTGAGTTTCTTTAATTCATCATAGAAGTCGGAACTAACTAAAAGAAACTATAGAATTTGTATGGAAATGTTGATAATATACATATATAAACGTTAAGAGTCGCTTGTAGCGTATTTAGTTTGCAGTTTTGACTGCCAAACCGTTGCGGTTGTGTTTTCAGTTCCGGTTTTGTGTACGGTATTATAACCTACCTCCTGCTCTCTATCTCTCTCTGCCACTTATTCACATTGCCCTCTTTTTGAACAGTTCTTTTATTACAATTATATCGTTGCAGTTGTCCAAGGCAATCATTATGTGAACCACCCCAGCGGGAGCAACCTTAGCCAGCAGCAGTAGCAGTTGCAGCAGCAGGTGTCACGCAGGTACCACGCGAGCCTTGACTCCGGAAATGCTGAAACACGCCTCGAATGCGGGCAGCGCCACGGCTGTCGCTCCTGTTACTTCACAGCTGCTGCGCACGGCGGGCAGTAGCAACAACAATAACAACAGCAGCAGCAATGGCAACATTAACAACAGCAACAATGTCAGCACAACGAACAACACCAGCATCAGCAACAGCAATTGCAACAACAACAACAACAACATGACAAACAACAACAATAATAACAGCACACCCTTAGCGTCGGCGGGCACGATCAGCAGCACTGCCACCACCACCAGCCCCGTACCTGGGTCAGCAGCAGCAACATCAGCGTCGGCAGCAGCAGCGTCGGGCGCATCGCCAACGCCGGCAGCAGCTGCTGTCGCTAGCACCGCACGCAACATTCACCTGCGACCCCCGCAGCCTTTGAACATTTCCGCTTTGAATGCTTCCACGTGCAGCAGCAACACGCTGCTCAACGGACGACTGCTCAACATTGCCACGCCCCCCATGAAGCCACTTACTCCCCTGACGCCCAATGGGCATTGCAACAGCAACAGCAACAGCCTGCACCATCACACCTACACAAATCAGCACATGCTCGCCAGCAGCACCAGCAGCGCTGCTAATCAGCAACAGCAGCAACAGTTGCACTCACAGCAGCAGCAGCAACAGTTGCAGTTGCAATTGCAGCCACAGCAGCAGCAGCCACTGCATCATCATCATAACAACAACAACAATGTGCTCAACTACAGCCAGTGCAATAATCTGGGGATGAGCGGAATCAATTCAATGTTGCAGGCGAGTGTTAAGCCAACTAAACATGGCCCAGGACCGCGTGAGGTGCTTACCAGCCTTGGTTTGCTTTGTCTGGGTGAGTTTCTGTAGGGTGGCTATGCTGAATTTCTTACGCACTGGCAACGCTGCCCTCTCAATGCAGAAATGTCACTTGCTATCCTCTCTCCCTCACTCAATTCGTAACTCACCTCACTTTCTGCAATATGGTGAGGTGAATTCGGCAAATGCATTGCGAATTTACCCAACAGTGGTCACGCTGTGCTCTTAATTCACAAATGTCTCCTCTCTCCCTCTCTGACACTCACCTTACTTTCGCTTACTCTCTCTTTCAGTTTCCTTGCTGTTGGCGCTGCTCTCACTGATCTTTCTGCTAAAGATCTCCCCGAATAGCCGTGAGGATGCATTGACACGCAGCTTGAGCAGCGAGGACTTTATTATTGTGTATGACGTCACTCTGGCACTATGTGCCCTCTCGCTCTCGCTGAACCTGTGCTGCCTGCTAGTCTGCGCCATACAGTTCTTATTCGCCGTCAAGCTGTTGCGCTCGCCCATGTTCGATGGACGGGACAATAAGTATCTGGAGAAGTCGAGTGCCAGTCGGACATGTGCCGTCAGTGGATTCTTCATATCGATACCCGTCTTCCTTACCGGCATCATACTGTACACGTTCAATCATTTCCATTCCACGCCGGCGATCATCACCAGCATCTTCATTGGAGTGGGTATCGTGTTCTGTGGTGGCGCCATGGTGCACAATGTGTTTGTGTGGCAAAAGGAGAAGACTATCAGCTATCGCAGTCCACCGCCAACGTTGCCACTTGCCATGCCCCCGGTGCAATTTCTCACTGGAGGAGGCGCCACTGGAGGTGCTAGTGGCTATCAGGGCGTACAGCTGAACGGTGGCCCGCCTGGTGCAATGTCAGTGCTGCCTTTGTATGCACAACAACAACAGAATCATTCAATGCTGCTGTCGCATCATCCCACCTCAGTGACTCCGGTGTCCCCCAATCATTCCCATGGCAGCTTTAATCCATTACTTTGTGCCACCAGTGGCGGCGCCACAAGCAACACCGGCGGCATTGGCAACGCCATCATCAGTTCGCCGTTTCTGGTTAGACCCGCTACGGCAACGCCGCCCACGCCCAAACCCATTTCCATTGTGGCCAATGGAAGTTGCCTGGTGGGACGTGAGGCGAGTGGTTCCGTCAGCCCCTGCATACCGCCCACGCTGGACATGAGCAACATTACGAATATTTCCCTACACGAACTCTCCACACTGGTGTAAATGAGAGAGAAAGAGAGAGATAGTCCCAGTACACAAACTCGAATACAAATATGATATAAGCTTAGCCATTAAGCTTTAGTTATAGACGACATCCACCGTGTCTTTCTTGCCGCCCTGTTATAAACTGTTGTATATACATTTTTTGTATAATATATATTTATTTTAATGTTTCAAATCTGCTGCGCCAAGTGTTTTTATCTTTAATATAATACGATCATTGAATACTGTTATCGATATATGTGTGATGTGTCGTGCGTGACAACGTACAGCACGATGACCAGATGGCAACACTGGCTCAAAACCAGTTGCGCAGTTTGAACGACACACGTTTGTTATTGTTTCACAAAAAATAAGTATAGAACACGTTAAACATTTTAAATCAACAAAAAGAATTTATTTATCTGACTTTATTAATAAATTTCTTATCTGACTTTATTAATAAATTGTGTGGCAACCCAAATTTGAAACTTTGCTTTTTTTACATTTGAAACATTTTAATTTGATAAAAGTGCAACAAACAGGGAATAAAGAATATATAATATTTATATGCATAAACAAGGCAGAAGACAACTCCATCCCTCTCTATTTCCTAGGTCTGCCGCGTTTCTTGGGAGGCACATGGGTTTCATTGGCTGCAACAAAAAAGAAGAGTCAATATAAAAAGGGAGGAGGATCAAGAAGGATTCGCTTACCGTGTGACACTTCTGGCGTGGGAGATGGTGCTGGCGAAGCCTGTGGTTCCTCGACAGTGCTGCGTCGACTGCGCAACACTCTTGGCTGAGGTGAATCCTCGGTTGGCAGCCCATCGGTGCTGGCTACGCTGCTGGCCACACTCGTCTTGCGTGCTCTCTTGGCTTTGCTTGGCTTGGGGGCGGCAGCAGTGGTTGCAGTAGTGGATGCAGTTACGGCTGCTTCTCGTGGCGGTTCACTGGTGCTGCGCAGCTTGCGCTTTGGTGTCTCCACATCCACATCCGCATCAACGATAGATTGATTCAACTGAGTGCGAGATCTGGTGCGTGGCATCAGTGATGCCTCGCCAGTCTCTTGGATCACCTCCAGTGGCTTGGGCAGCAGGCGGGTGCGACGCTTAGGCGTCGATACCGGCACCGTTGACATTGCCGGCATGGAGCCAGCGCGTAGCACACGCTTGGCCAGCTCCGCCTGCGAGTCAACGCTCGCAACAGAATCATCGCTGCGCAGGCGACGTTGCCGCTGTCCGTGGGCACGACGACCACCAGCTGCAGTCGACACTGTTGCTGGCGATGGAGTACCGCGTTCCACGGTGCCAGGCGAGGCACTCTGCTGGCGATCGGAGCTACGCAGGCGTCGTCGCCCCAGGAAAACTGGCGATGTCGATGGCGGTGGCGATGGGGCTGGCGATGATGCTATCGATTCAAAGCCGATGGCACTTGCCGGTCGCCCTGCTGAGGATGGGGGAGGCGTGGCATTGTGCCGTGTACGCAAGACGCGCACAATGGGATGCTTTGACAATGACACTGGTGCCTCATCCACTTCCACAGGCTTTTGCTTTTGCTTGCGCTGCTTTGCTTGCGACTGTACCTTCTTATATTCCTTCTCCTCATCCCCACTTTGCGCCTGCTCTGCCTCCACCTCCTGCTTCTGTTGCTGCTCCTTCTCTTCAAGGCGGCGCTTCTTCTCCTCTTGCTCCAGCCGCTGCTGCTTCTCTTCTTGGCGGCGCTCCTCCTCTTCTTCCAGCCGCTGCTGCTTCTCCTCTTGCAGTCGCTTCTCTTCCTGCAGTCGTTTCTCCTCTTCTAGGCGTGTCTCCTCTTCTCGGCGTTTCTCCTCTTGCAGGCGCCTCCTCTCCTCTTCTTCCCTCTCTTGCTCCAGCCGCTGCTTCTCTTCCTGCAGCCGCTTCTCCTCTTGCAGGCGCATCTCTTCCTGCAGTCGCTTTTCCTTTTGGAGTAGCTTCTCCTGCTCCTCTTCCTGCAGCCGCTGCTTCTCCTCCTGCAGCCGTTGCTCCTCCTGCAGCCGTTGCTCCTCCTGCAGTCGCTGCTCTTCCAGCTGCCTCAACTCTTGCTGCCTCTGCTGCTCCTCTAGCTGTGCCTTATTTCCTGCCTCCGTCACCTCCAGCACCTCGTCATCCTCCTCCTCATTATCGGACACAGTCAGCACCAGACTGTGCTGGGAGTCGGCATCGGAGTACATCGACTGCTCGACAATCTCCACATCCGATTCGTGGGCAGTTGTGTCCACCAGTTCACAGTCGGACTCCACCAGTATGACCTGATCCGATGCGGACTCTTCAATGCTGTTATTCAAATTCTCCATCTGCTGCTGCTCCCCCTCTCCCTCTTCCTGCTGCTGCTCCCCCTCCTGCTCCTGTTGCTTGTGCACTGTGGCCACAGATTCATTGGCAGCGCTCTCAATGCTGTCCAGATTGATGGTATACCCCATGGCGGAGTCACCACTATTGCCACCCAGCGTGGCACCCACCAGCGATGGGCAGGGCAAGTGCTCGGCAGTGCCCCCCTCCTGCTCCTCCTCCTCCGGCTCATCCTGCTTCTTCTTGAAGGAGAACAGCTCGGCGCTGCTGCAGGCACCCGCAATGGGTTCCGTTGGGGCCACATAGCCACGCACCTCGGTGCCATCCAAGGCAATGACGCACTCATCCTCATCCAACATATCCACATCGTCGTCATCCTCCTCCAGTGAGCCCTTGGTGGTGTCCAGATCATCTACAGTTTCCAGGCTATTGGCACGATAAATGGAACGATTTGAAGCATCGACAGCATTGCCAGTGGCGCCACCAGCTCCTCCTCCTCCTGGTCCACCTGCACCAGCAACAGCTGTGCCCGCTGCATTGAGGGAGACATTGGTATCGCTGGGCAGGAATGAGGTGGGCGTGTGCGAGGTGGGTGAGCGTGAGGTGGTTATGGATGTGGTGGTGGATTCAACCACAATGGAGTAAACAGGCGCATCCTGTGCCGCTGCTGAACCGCTGTCCGAGAGCTCCGAGCTGACGCTATACGAGCGGGGCTGGTAATCAACCTCCACATCAGAGCAGGAAGAACGACGACGCTCTCGTTGCTGTTGCTGCTCCTGCTCCTCATCCTCGTCCAGTTCAATGTACTCTGTGGGCGCCTGAGCAACTGCAACTGCTGCTGCAGCTCCAGCTTCAGTCACATCATAGCTGGACATGCCCAGCGTGGTGTCCAGTCGCTGCAGTGGTTGCCTCGGCGTGCCAAGCGAGACGGAGGGCATGGCCCACAAGCAAGAGGAGGTCGCCGCGCTGGCTGCCAGACTGCTCTCATTGAGATCCCCACAGATGGTTGTGCGCTCCGAGATGCGCACCTCCTGCACCTCCTGCACGTGCATCTTGGATGAGCACACTGGGGGCACAAACAGTGATCCTCTAGTGCTGCCACTTTGAATGCTGCTGGCAAAGCTACCAAAGCCGCTGCTTCCCTGCTGCTGCTGCTGCAGTGAGTTCCTAGCCTGGGGGCCAGTGGGGGGAGCCATTTGCAGCAGGGATGTATTGGCAGAGGCCAGTGGGGACATGTACTCCTCATCTGTGTTGGAATCTTCATCAGTTTGACTCGAGTTCTCGTGCTGTATTTCCACAATGATCTCATCTGTATCCTCCTCTTCATCCTCCATCTGTTCTTGATACGACTCCTGCTGCTGCTGTTCCTCTGCCTGCTCTTGTTGCACCTGCTCGTCCTCCTCCTCTTGCCTACACCCTGCTAGGGGAATGGGCGCCATAAAGCTATATCTGCTGCGCCTCTGTACCGCCTCCGCTGCCGTTGCACGTCGCCGTAGTATGGCAGCTGGCACCACTCCCGCTCCTGCTTCCACTGCAGTTCTCTCTTTCCTCTCGCCCTGCTGCAGATAATCGGGCGGCTTTATTAGTGCCAGCAGTTGCTGCTGGTCACGCTGTTGCTCCTGTTGCCTATCCAGCTCTTGCTGACGCTCCCGCTCCGCCTGCTTCAGCTGCTGCATGCGCTGCACAAAGTTGCCCACATCCTGCGTAAACTGCTCCCCGCCTGGCAGCAGACGACGTCGCTTCGATAAAGACACTTCCCGTCCCTCCTCCAGCTGCTCCTGGTCTAAAGCACGGCGCTTCTCGGCATGCTGATACGGTGTGGGACGCACAATGCGTCGCTGACTGCTGGGCAGCATGCTCCCCCCTGCACCCTGGACTGCAGCATTGCGCAGAAAGGGCATATTGGGCCCCTGCAGCATGCGTGGCTCGTGGGCATAGCGCGTGGCCCAGTGGGCACTCAGCGCTGAGCTCTGGAAGATGCCACCCATCATGCCACCGTTGGCGCTCTGCTTGGCCAGCTGGCAACTGAAGGGTTCAGGTGCCACATTCCTCAACTGAGCCCCATTCAGATTGTTGCGAATGCGAAAGTATTTGCCGGCAATCGTTTGATTCACTGGCGCCATTGTGTGGCGATAGGCAGACAAAATGGTGCTGGGATCATCGCTATCGATGCCCCCCGCCTGGCTACGCTCTGCTGCCACCTCATCCATGAAGGACACGGCTTCGATATACTTGCAGCGCTTGAGCAGCAAAATCAACTGCACGCAGTCCGCTTTGCGTGTCTTGCACTGACGCAGCAGCCGATAGACAAGTTGCTCCTCCTCCTCACGCAGACAGAGACTGCCGAGGACATGGAACTTCCTCGCTGAGATGCAGTGGCGGAAGAAGTGCTCCAGCAGTGGACGCCCTGCCTCATCCTCATAGAGACGGGCGTGATGGAAGGCCTCGGGAATGTTGTTGTTGGCCAGCAGCACATCCAGCTGCAGCTGTGAGGGTATGTGGCCTGGCGCATGTTGCACTACTTGCATTGCCTGCTGCAGGGCGCCCAACGTGAGCAGCTGTTCGAGCAGCAAACGAGTTTGCCACTCAACATACTCGTGGCTTCTCTCGCGGGTAGTGCGCTGCAGTTCGAGAAGAGAGCGCTGAAATGAGAGAGAGAGAAAGAATGATTATCAATTAGAAAGAGAGAGAGAGAGAGAGAGAGGGAGGGAGAGGGAGAAAGGAAATTTTAATTCGAGAGACACAGAGTGAGGAGAAGTGAATAGAAATAGAGAGAGAGAGAGTAACAGAGCTAGTGGGGGATGAGGATTTGTGCCAGGGTATATTACAGGGCGCCCAACGTGAGCAGAGGGATAGGAGAGGAATAGAAAAGATAAAAGGAGGAGAGATAGATTTAGGAGGAAAGAGAGAGAGTAAGCACAGAGGTGGAGGGGAAAAGAGGTTCAAGGAAAGAAGTAAAAGAAGAAAGAAAGAAGGACTAAGTGAAGTAAAGAAAGAAGGAGAAGCAGGGGAGGCAGAGGTAGAAGAAGAGGAAGAGGGGAAGGCAGGAGAAATAGAGAGTAAAGGAGTTAAGGAGATAAAAGAGTTAAGAGATAAAGGAGTTCAAGAGCTAAAGGAGTTAAGAGATAAAGCAGTTAAAGAGCTAAAGGCTTTCCAGGCTTACCTCACACTGTCCGCGATCCAGAAACCAAAAGGAACGCACCGAATTCAACAACGTCTTGCCCACATTGAATGCCAAGGCGAACTCATCGAATAGCAACGTCGTCGTGGTCGTTGTGTTCGTGGAAATGCTGTCCAGATCGAGCAGCAAATAGAGCAACAGCTCGTGCTTGTGCAGCACCATCGAGTCGGGAAAGATCATCAGTTGCATCAGTGCACGAAAGCTCTGAGGTGGATAGAGAGCACCACCCACACGTGCTGTTCCAGCTGACGACTCCGCTGCCTGTTGCAGTGCTTGGGTTAAGCCAGTGCGCTGTAGCATCTCATCAATGTAGAGTCGCCCGATGCGCTTGTGCCTGCGCTCCTGATAATCATGTTTGATCACCCTCAATGGTCGCTGCTGCAGGCACTCGGGCAGCAGCCCCACATCGATGAGCCAGTAGAGGACACGCTGATACTCATAGAGCAGATGGAATGCCTGCTCCTTGTGCTGCAAATCCTCCACCACCTCCTCGGGCAGTCGTCCCTTGCCGAGCTCCAGCAGCTGCTGCTGCAGTTGCCAAAGCCTGTAGAGCTGCACATTCAGTTGCCCGAATTCACGTTGCTCCCGCTCCTCCAGATGATAACCCTCCACATCGAAGATGCAGTGACACATCTCCGTTATATAGTTCTTGATCTGTTCCGCACGCGTCACCATCCACTTGGTGAGCATTGACAGCGAGAGCTGTGTGGGGTTCGACATGTTGCACATGAAGCTGCCATCCAAACAGCTCTGGGCGCACTTATTTAGCAAACTCATGCGATTGTGCTCCAGTGCCACCGAGAAGATAAGCTCGTACATGCCGCGCTGCAGAGAAGATGAAGGGGAAGATTGATTGATTGCAGACAGAGAGAGAGAGAGAGAGGGAGAGAGAGCTCCTACTCACCTTAGAGAAAACTGCATCCACCTGCTGCTCACAGAACTGCGGCATGAGACGCAGTCGCATGATCTCCTGCTGATAAGGCTGCGGATTGAGCAGCAGATTCGCCTGCTGATTGTACAGCGAGTTGAGGAAACGACGCTGTACACCCAAGTGCGAGTACCGACGACATCCCAGCTGGGTCAACAGCGAGCAATCTAAGGAAAGTAGTAGAAGAAGAACAACAATCAACAATCAAGTCAGCTCAATCCTCTGCAGTCGTCTGCCTTTGCTTGCTTGCTTACCAAACGACAGTGCATTGGGAAAGTAGTGTTCATCGTGATGTTGCAATCCTTGGAAATACATCACGCTCTTCTCGTCCAGCTGCAGTGCGAGGCCAGTGTGCAGGCCACTCAACACGTAGCCACACAAATAGTTTGGCTTCTGTGCTGCATGCGAGGGCAATCCCTCGCTGTACCATTGATTGATGTCCAAGAGCACCAACTTATTCTTGTTCTGCTCTGGCGAATGCCAACCAAGAGCAATCAACAGGGAGCCACCATTGTGAATGGTTGAGCAGCAGATCATCCGACTGGGCACCTCATCCAAGAGCAGGCGAAGGCGTGTATGAGCTGCTTGGAAATCCTTCAACTGAGTGCCTCCTTCCTGCTGCTGATAGATGATGCTGTGCAGGGAGGTGATCAAGTGGCTGCCGAGGCTATTGTACACAGCGCAGATGTAGAGACACGGCTTGGGATCGTCCAGTGGCAGCACACAGCAAAGACTCTCCACCATGGCTGGTGGCTCATTTGCCGGGGGCAGGAGCTGCGTTACCACCTGACAACGTTTCAGATCGTAAATGATTATGAGACCATCTTCGAGACCGATGGCAAATCCACAGATTGCTTCAATTGGCAACAGGCTGGTGATGGCCACGCCGTTAGGCACAGACTGCAGTTGCACCTCCACGGCTAGATGCATATCCAGGTCACGTGCCCGCCTCACCATGCCGCGCACAAAGTTCCAGTTGCTTTGATCATCGAGGAATCCTCGCAAGACTTCTGCACGCAGCACTTCGTTGTCGGGACGATTGATATTGCTGCAGTGCAGCGTTTGCTGTGCATTTAGATCGAGCAGGAGAAGCGCACCCGAATCCGTGCCCAGGACAAGGCAACCGTCGAGCTCCTGCAACGCCGTCTTGCCACAGCAACGACGATTGATAAAGTTCATGGTGCACACACTGGACTTGAGTCCGTCCAGGTCAATGTAGCGTAACACCTGACTGCCCACTGGTGAGAATATGGCCACTTGTGTCCCAGGCAGATCCTCCAGTGCCAGGCAAACTGCGAGCAATCTCCGCTCGTTTTCGCCCGGAAATAGCTCCGCCACACACACAATGGTGCAACGTTCCCCCGGCGGCTTTTGATTATCCCGCCAAAATGTATAGTGGGCAATGCGATCGCCCGTGGCGAGGGAGCAGATCAGCAGCGTCGTCTCCTCCAGCGTCTGGCACCTCATCCAGCCCCATTCGCCGTTGCTTATGATGCCCCCAATGTAATCAGCTGTAAGTATATATAAAGTATATGTTATATATGTCTTTAGCATAATATATTTCTTGATCTGTTCCAACTTACTGTTCTGGCTGCCCTCGGGCTGCATTTTTAAGTTGTCGCTGCTGTTGCCGCCGGGCAACGCGCGTTCCGGAAAATTGCAGGTACGCCGGCCATCCAATTCGATCTCATACCACTCCATGTTGCAAGCGTTGCTTCTTTATGAATTCTCTATATATGTATATTTATTGTTTCAGTTAATATCATAAGTATATATTTCTTTAGTGGACAGTGTTGGCGTTTCTTCTTATGCCTTTGGACATTTTTGCACACATGCCGGCGTTGTTTTTTTTGTTGTGCGTGTGTCGTTTGTTTGCCAATCGCACGTTGACCCACACTGTTGTGCAGTGTTGCACAACACTGCTCGCATGCTGGCGCGCGCTTAAATACCAAAACAGATGGTTGACATTTTATGATTTTGCAACACTTGCACCGAAAGTTACCTTGTTGTTTTTGTTTTTGCACATGGAAACACTCTTTGGAAATATGTATATTATCTTTATCTTTATTTATTGTCAAATAATAAAATACAAATAATAATTAAAAGTGATTATGAAGCCAGTTGATGCACAATTAATAGTACATTTTATTCCAATGTGTCAGTTCCTTCATTTTATTATCATCTAGAACTCAAAGATATAGAATATTTAGCAAATATATAATAATTAACTAAGAAATATAACAAATAGATGTTTGTATGTAAAGTTAATTTATTCCATTCGCAATATTAATTATGGTTTATTGTATATATAAGATATCTGTAAAGATTGCAGAAAGAATCATCCAACTGTTTAATGATTAATGCACATTGATACTAAAAGTTTTGTTAAATCCGACGAACATCAAACTAGACTTGGAGCAGTCGTGTGATAATTAATTTCTTCAATAGCTTTGCTAGCAAATTAAAAGGAAAATCTGGAGAACAAATCGATTGGAAATACTCTTCCCGTCGAGAGGATTAATTTCTCACCAGTTTGTGTAGCTTTGCAACTTGTTAAGAATCAAGCAAATGAAGCGAACATTACCCACTATTCTTTCTTCGAGAGCACATGCTTTGTCGTCTGTTTTAGGGCATTGAAACTACCATTTGTTAGGAATTTCGTGTCTCAAACTAAGTATAGGACTAACTCTGCAAATTGATAGCCAAAATTAAACCTTTACATACTGTTTTGTCTGCCATGGGTTTGTTAATCAACTATAGGTATCCATATTGTTAAAATATACGAGTTTAGATAGATATTTGAATCATAGGCAATTTCATAGAATAATCATATCACTCGTTTATTTTAAAGCACGAAACCAAAATCTCACAATTTTTGAGCTATATAGAATACTTCTCAGGGCACAGAACATTACCTAGGTCCAAACAGACAAGCAAAGCTTTTCCCCATGTATTTTTGAGGTTATGAGGTTACTAACAAATTTCGTTGATTTGTTTTTTGGTCACTTGAAAAAAATAAACACATTTTTGCAACTATTGTAATTATTTTGTTTTGTTTTTTTAATTGTGGCTTAGACTTTTCAAATATTTCTTTCTTTTAACACTTTTTGCGTATTAAACACCGCGCAAAAGAAAAAAAAAGCACAGTTTAGATGTTGTTGTTGTTATTGAATCTGCTGCTGCCGTTGATAGACGCCGATCGATGTGAAGGAGCGTCGCTTACTTGGCATGGGTCTGGGCCTTCCTCAGCTGAGTGAGAATGTTGGACAGTTCCTCACGCTTCCTCTTGGCACGGATGTGTGTGCCCAAGCGGCGCTTCAGGAACTTGAGGGCTCGCTTATCCTTGGACACCTTCAGCAATTCCATGGTGCGCTTCTCGTAGGGAGCATGACCAACCACCTCGCGTACCAAATCGCGGGTGAATTTGGTGTGGCGGGTTTGAATCTGTAAAAGGTAAATTGAAAATTTTTGCAAGTTACTAATTGTAAACAAATCCCTAACTCAGTTAACGGTTTACTTACGTTCTTCAAACGGGAGCCACGCAGACCCTTGACCTTCTTGTCGCCGGTATATTTAACATTCTTGACTTTGGTGGTCTTGTGGCCTTTGTTAAGACCAATACACAGCTCGTAGCGGACTGCCATCGTCACTGGAAGGGAGTAAGAGAAATAAAAAACAAACAATTAATTTATACACAATATTCAAGTAGTTTTTATCGTTGATTGCATTAAACAATTGTGCTATATTTAGCGTTTGTTTAATGTCTTAATATTGCACATAGAATAATCACATACAACTTTAGGATGTTTGCAATATTTATGGAATTTGTACACAACAATTTTTCGGCCGACCTACCTCAGTTGCTGTCAAATGGTAGAAAGAGCGCTGTCAAAGCAGACATGCAGGAAACCGTCTGGGCCACTGACATTCATCTAGGGTTGCCAGACAGCACAGCTGTTAACTGATGCGGTCGAAACGGTTTCGGCGATTTTAGTATGAAATAACTGAACAAATGCTTGTGATATGAGATTCTTAAAATTAAATAATTATTTGTTTACTAATATTTTAATAAATTCTACATGTATATAGAAATAATTCAAAACATAACGATAAATTCACAACATGGTGGCAACATAGTTTCCCGATACCTGCTATTAGAGTTGCTTTTGGCTCATCATTACCCGGGTAAGTTCAACGATCTGTTTAACTTATCGATAGATTTGTTATATTTAGCATAATATTTGTATAGAAAAGTTTGAATCTAAATAAAGTTAGATATAAAACCGACAATATTTCTGTTAAATATATCTAACAAAAAATATAATATAATTTCAATGTTGGTTATATCGATGATGTTAAGTCATCGATTAATTATCGATCGTACCTCATTACAACCCTAGTTCGGCATGTGTTGTCATTCAACGCGATTACCCATATTCACACGCGTTTTTGTAATTTGTCCAAACATTTGGCAGTGCTATTCTGCACAGAATATTATAAAAATTCAACTTCTTCGCCGTTTCAAACGTTTCAAAAAAATAGTAAAACATTGTTGTAGTTTATTGTTTATTTTATCGGCGTGTTTGCGCTATGATGGCAACACTGTATACGCCGGCCATGTTATGATATGTAAAAGGTAGACGTAGACACGTGTTTAATTCGTGCTGCTTTTTGTACGCTCTAATTTTGTGCAAACTAAGTAAAAAAAACATTAAACAATTGAAAAAAATAATCAAACAATTAAAAGCTAACTCGCGTTAATACAAACACAATCAAAAATCGAATAAATAACCCACTGGTTTTAAAAGGTAAGCGCAAATTTTGACCACGCGGAACATAACCTACTACAAACAGTTTCCCAAAACACAGAAAAATGGTGTCATATTGCTCTCTTGCTGCTGCATGTAAGACTAATTTGTTGTAAAGTGATGCGTAATAACGAAAAATCTAACGTGAATTACTTAAATAAAATTCAAATTTACTCCTCATCTATATGTATAATTTTTTTTTGTGCGTGTTTGTGTAAGTGCAAAATATGCGCAACATAATCAATAGGTGGCAACATCTTGTTCCTGTTGTTGCTGTTGCTGCTGCTGCAAACACATGCGGCGTTAAATTTGTGCCGCCTGTCAATGCGCGTGTGTGCGTGCCTGCGTGCGTATTGCTGTGTTTGTGTGCGTGCGGCTTAGGATCAACGTGCTGAGTCCTTGTTCTTTGTTTTTGTAGTATGATTTGAAAGGTGATTACACAATGACAAGTCGTTTTCGCCTGTCTATGTATGAACACATGCATAACATATATGTATATGTATGTATATGGATGTGCATGTATGTGTTATATATACATTTGAATATGTAAAAGTTCCGCTTGTCCGTTGAGTCATTTAGATGAAATGATGTTCTTTTTATTGTTGGGCTTTTCTTCCTTGAAAATGTGCGTATGTGTGCATTGTCTTATTTTGGTTTTGTTGTTTGACGGCTTTCACTACAACACGAATCAATCGTTAAATAATGCTTCTGATAAGCCATGAAAAACAACAATAACAAAAATCCAACCACCCCCCCTCCGCCTTCCCTGCTTGCCCTGCCCCAAATATCACACATTTACGCGATTATACAATACACTCACTCAAAGATATTTGTCGCTGAGCATATGATCGTCTCGCCGCACCAACCACGTTGCCAAGATATTATGGCAAATGTCTTGGGTGTATGCAGTGGTGGTGAAGGGAGGCGGGGAGGCATTCGTATAATGTATGTTGCACCTGGTTTGTCGTTTGTTTCTTTATTTCATTTATTACTTTTAACAGCGTGCGTATTATTAATAGACAGACTGTAGTTGCCTCTCTCTTTCTTTTGCTCTCGCTGTGTCTCTCTTTTGCTCTGCTTTGCTTACTACGCACTGTGTTGCGCCCTATGTGTGTGTTTGTTTGATAACGAGTTAAACCTCAAATTCATAGGCCTTGAATTTAATTTTTTGGCTACGAGAAAAAATGTTATGCGCATACATAAGTACAGAGTGATGTGTTTGTGCGGTGGCTAGTCGATTTCAAGGATACCGATCGTTAAGTTTCAATCCCCACTCAACAGGTTAGCACCACTGCATAATTACATACATGCTTGTATGTATGTGTATAAATGTTATGAAAATCTAATGTTAACATATTTCTGTTACCTTGTCCGAAAACGTGTGCTTTGTTGCAGCCCTGCAAGTTCAAAGTCAAGCGCCCAAACATGTTTGCTTTGCTTACCACACACACACAAACGCATGCACGCACATACACGTATACGACAACAGTTATGTTAATTCATGCTTTGCATAAGGCAACTCTTTATAGACATTTGGCAATTGCGGCCATGTGGCAACATAGTTTGTGCGTATGCAAGTGTACGTCTAGTAAAAAATACTGTTATAACTGGTATACATGCATACGCACAGCTGTTCAAGCCGGTCAATTTAACAGCTGAGCGATCTCTCGATAACATTATTGAAGCAATGCTTTGTGTCTGTGTGTGTGTGCGCGACCTTTGTGCCCCGCCACATATAGACAAACATTTAGCAGAATTACATACTCAGACTCTGATTAGGGGGCGCCTTATCAACAAAAAAATTGTCGGATTCTTGGTGACGAAACAATAGTGTCGTCTAGCTCGGTCTACTAATAAACAAGACAGACATAAACAGACCAATACATATGAACATACACAGAGACACGCACACAAAGGTATAGACACAGGTAGAAAAACAAAATAACACTTAAAGTGGCAACAGGTTTGCTGCAAAGAAACGATTACCGGGAATATAGAACTTGTAATACCCTGTATAAAACTAAGAGTAAAGGAGATCTATCGATGCAACTGAAACTAATTATTGACGTTGATTGCATAAATTGTATTGTCAAGTTATCTATGGATCCTACTGAAATGCATTGCCATATCGATATCTCTCTTTTATTGCCAAGACCTAGGGTAACTGCCTATCAAGCATGCTCAATTAGTTTTCGCTTTGAAGGGCGCTTTCGTATAAAATTTAAAAATTGAGTGATCATTTTCAAAGGCTGTTGACACTTTGCCTCCTCCTATTGCTGTGTGTGTGTGCGTGTGTGTATGTGTGTGGGGCAAGTGGGTGGTTTGGGTGGTTGACAACACTTTTGGCGTGGCGCGATGGAGGAAAGCAACATTAGAAAAGCAAATAAATAGACAAGGCGAGAAGCGAAAGGAATGAAGAGGAGAAGATGGGAAGAGGAGGAGGAGCAGCAACAGACAGACCGCACGCACACACGGACAGACACACACAAATCAGTCACACACACACGTACGCACGCCCACAGAGACTCACAGCACATGGCGGAAAACAGCACAGCAAATATCAAAATAAAAAAAATACTCTCGGGTAGTTTCCCTTTGTATATCGAGGCGCTATCATCGCGCATCGCGGCAGATACGCATGCAAAGATAACAAAAAAAAAAAAACAATTTACAAAATAAAAAAAATACGAGAACAATAACAAATAAAGTCGTCAATAAAAGCTCAAATTGTTCGGCATATTCTATATTTTGTTCCCCCTTAACGATATTTTGACCGGCGTGCCGCGTCAATTCGACAAATTCGAATAAAGATAGAAATAATAATCGCAGTCATAGAAAAGAAAACAAACGAATCGAGAAAGAAGAACTAGAAAAGACGAATACGAAACGAAAAAAAGAAATAGTTATAAATTCGAAGTTTCTTGAACTGAATCCGAAGAAAAAGAATATCATCAATATATAATAAAAATTCGTTCTCTCTGGTGGAATTTTCCGTACAGTGAGGTAAACAACGTGTTAAAGGTGAAGCTCCAGACTTGCAGACTGAAAACTGTGTTGTTGTTGTAGCTGTTGTTGTGTGGGTTTGTTGTTGTTTCATTTATGGTTGATCGACGTTAAAACAATTTTAGCTGCGTTTCGTTTTGTAATGATTTCATAACAATTGCAAAACTGTTTCTTGTTATTGTTGTTGTTCTTGCCAAAAGTTGCTTGCGTTAGCTATTGTTGTTGTTGTTCTGGTTGTTGTTGTTGTTCTTGCAGTTCTTTCTTAACACCTCGACACTCGTCGGCGCATGCGCAAGAGAGACGCACACACGCTTCTCTGCTCTCTTACTCTCCCTCTCTCTCTCTCTGACTCTCCCTCTCTCTCTCTCTGACTCTCGTTCACCCCCCCCCACACACACACACACGCGCTTGATCGGCATGCATTCTCCATCCCTCTCTCTTTCTCTCCCACTCCATTGTGGCTTCCGCGTGGCATTCTGTGTTCTTCTTTGCTTTGCACCTTATTTGCTCTGTGCGCCTCATCGTATTCAAATGATTTTCTATAATTATGTATTGTTGCTATAAATACGCAGTCACACACACACATACACACACACACACGGATATATGAACATTTTGTGGATGCCAAATGGGTCTCGTGATGGCCGCCACCAGCAACAGCGCAGCATCACCAAAACAAACTGTGACTTTTTCTGCAGCATTTTTATAGAAAGCAAATATCTATTGATAGAAATTCCCCTACCCGCAATCTCCCCCAGTCTCCGTCAACTCTGCTTTTTCTCCCACTCCACTTCCTGCAACAGAATGAGAGCGATAGAGTGATGAGGCAGAGAGGGAGGTAGAGAGAGCTTAATTGATATTTAACATGCAGTTAAATTTGTTGCAAATTGCAGCTATCTGGCAACGCAACGCAGTTCCGAATGTGTTCTAGGGTTGCTGACTTCTGCGGAATCTTTAAAGCGACAGTTAATGATAATGATTAATGATATATGTATTTATTTAATAAGTCATATATGTATTTAATTAATGATATATTTAACTCAAATACTTGAGAAAGTTTTATATAATATGTTAAAGTTTAAAATAAAGTAGGCAAGTTGTAAAGAGCAATGTTATAGTTGACTTTATGGCAACAATTTAATATACATTTAAACTTCATGATAAAATTGAAAGAAAGAGAAAAGGAATTGAGTTTAAAACTGTGAGATAAAGCTTCCCAAATCAAACCTTAACAAGTGTAGTCTAGCATATTGTATTATGGACTTTATGGAACAAAAACGATACAAAATTGATAAATCTTATAACAAGATGAACCTCTAACAAACAGTCCCCAAGAACAGAATCTAATTGCATGGCAGTAATACAAAAGAAAACACTGTTTAAGTGACCAATGTGCAAAAATATACGAAACCGTTAGCTAATGAATCTTCAATCTTCTCCCTCCTTCTTAACAGATTCTCCAATATTCAGCGAAAATGGTATCCGGTCGTCCTCTACTCTATCTGTCAGTGCCCGGTGTAGCATTTATTCTCGGCGTCTTCTGGTTTCGGCGTAGAAATAAAAATCGTGTAGACAAGAATGATGAAGACGCCGCCGCCGGCAATGGAAAGCTATACAAGGAGGTTGCCTGTGAGTCGGCAATTCTACAGCGTAAATCACAGTCACAAAATGGTAAATTACCCACTGGAAATGTAAATGGAAATGTTAACGGATCTGCGGCAACCAAATCGATGAACATATGCGTTGGCAATGGCGGCCTAAATGCGTCTATCGATGATAAGGATAGTCCCACGACAATGTTATATGGTAAATCGGCACCGATCACAATACAAAGCAATGGACGCCCTTCTCCAAAGAGTCAACAGCAGCATCATCAGCAACAACAACAGCAGCAGCAGCAACAAATCGATTCGGAAATGTTAAAGTCCAAGATACAAGATGCGGAGCACAAGAAACTTTGTTCAATTGACGAGGACTTTGAGAATCTATCATCGCCACGTGATTTGCCCGATTCGGTGAATAATCGTGTATCGTTCTATAATCGTAAGATCAATCAAAAGACCGTAGAACCGGTCGTGATCAAGGCGACACGTACACCAAAAATATCACCAGAGAATTCGTTCCTTGAGAGCAAATACACACAGCAGGAGCCGGAACAATCCCAGGAGCAAAACAACAATTGTGAAGCCAAGAAAGAAGAGGCTCCGATTCCGGAACAGCTAAAGACAGAGCAGAACAACAACAACAATAATAATAATAATGAGACTCTAGTTGTGGCACAAACAAATGCAAGAGAAGTTGCCGTAGATGCCACCACAGTAGAAGGCACAACACAGAAGCGTAATGTGGATGCAGCTAGTCCATCGTTGAGCATTTGCAGTGTACAATCTGGGGACTCTGGCAAGGGTTCGAGTCTGCCTAGATCGGAGGCGACCGGCACCAGGGTGAAGACCAGCTATGAATTCTATTTCCCCAATAGCCTGATCGGTCAGCTCTATGGTCGCAAGCGGACGTTCATCAATCAGATCAAAGCAAAGACTATGGCGAATGTGGCGTTGAGTAAGAATCGTTACTCATCCAGCAAGCTAAGGATCTGCACCATCGAGGGCACCGAGAACGAGATCGATGCTGCCCTGGCCATGATTAGGAAGCGTTTGCCAGCCAGACGCTATCCCAATTTCACAATGCAACGCATCCATTATGCGTTGCCACAAACTGTAGTTCCTCTTTCGACTGAAAGCCTCTATAACCTACAAGTGAGTTTGATCATCAACAACATGTTCCACTGTAGACGAAGAAGAAGTTGCGAAAAGTGGGAAAGCGTGAGGGTTTTATGCCCATTTAAATTTGTTCACAATAAATGGGTAATATGCCCATTGTGACTGGCTGGCTGAGAGGGTCTTATGCCCCACTGTTTAAGGGTTTCTTCCCATTGTCTGTATGCCCACAATAAATGTCTCCTCTCTTGACCTGATCCTATTGTAAAAGTCTCCTCTTAATACATTGACAGGGGCTTTAAGCCCATTGTAAAAGAGAGAGAGCGAACGAGAGAGAGAGTATGGGTATTTTGTATGTAAGTGGCAGCGTAATTTGCCCACTGTATCTGTCAGTGTATAAAAGAGAAAGAAATTCGGAATGGAATTCCACTTTCTCGCTATACAGAGAAAGATATTTGTGTGACAGAGACAGAGAGACAGACATACAAACATATTGCAAGAATTGATAACAAATTCGATAACGATATCGATAGGCATTCACTGTCATCATGTACAAATCTGGTAAAAGAGACGTTTATTTTCTCTGCCTGTTAATTTTCTAATAATTCCTTACTAACATCGAACTATCAATAACTCTCGCTTTCGATTACAGCTTAAACTGATCGAGGGCATCAACAACGATGTGGTGATCAGTGCCATACTCTCTGGCAATCATGTGTTCGTCCAGCATCCGCTGCATCCGTCACATCCCTCGCTGCATGCCCTGCAAAAGGCTATGTTCGATAGCTACTCCAACATGGAGGCACCACTGCTGCCCAACATTGAGATCAGTGCCGTCTGTGTGATACCCATCAATGACATCTGGTATCGTGTGCAAATTGTCGATGCCGATGCTGAGGATGAGGAGCGTTGTGTGGTTAAATTTCTGGATTTCGGTGGCTATATGAATGTGACCTTTAGCTCATTGCGTCAGATTCGCACCGATTTCATGGCGCTGCCTTTCCAGGCTACCGAGTGCATACTGTCAAACATCGAGCCAATCGGTAAGCAGCGATCGATATATCAATTATTTATCGATTATATTCATTCATAATAAACTGTGTTTGTTCAATTGCAGATGATAACTGGTCGGCGGATGCGGCCGATATCCTTAATAAGCTTACCAAAGGCATCGTCTTGCAAGCACAAGTCGCCGGCTACAACAGCCACAACATACCAGAAATCTATTTATTTGCTTCTCTAGGTCCAAATGTAAGTAACGGTAGATAGAACGGAGAGAGAGGGAGAACGGTAGGAATGAAGGGAGAAAGGAAACTGAATGTAAAAACACTTGTGTGATAAACGATGAAGATAAGTTAGTTAAATGAGTTCTACTATATTGTATAACATTTTTTCATTCAGTTTCCAGTCTCTGTTAGTTTCATACAATTCAAGGCTATCGAATTAAGAAATATAAATAATATATCGTTATATACAGGCGTTTAGATGTGTTGATTGTATACCATATTCTTCTTCTAAATTCATACAGTTCAAACATCAAGTCTTGATTGCAGAAACTTTTACTCTGTTAACTCGATAAAACATTATCTCTGAATCTTGCAAATTTTAATTTCATATTCATATCCATATCCATAATAAAAAGTTTAAAATTGTCATTCAATGCTTCATGCCTTGCTTTATCTTTTGTATTTCCTTGACTAATTATACTCTTTTTACCATTGAAAATGATCCATAAAGGGTATACTAACTTTGTGCACATGTATGTAACAGGCAGAAGGAGACGTGGCAGATACTATAAAGCATATGTATATTCTTATTCTCAAATATTTTTTTCTTTTGAATTTTCAGAATGTTATTTTTATCAATAAGGAACTTGTTGCAAGAAATCTCGCTAAATGGGTCGAGATACGTGACTAACAACAACAGCCTATGTGAACAACAAAGCAAAGGAATAGAAATATTACTACTATATAACAACTATAACAACAACAATAACAACAACAACAGCAACTTTAAAAGCAGCTAAGCTAAGCGCCCACGTTCCCAGAAATTGAGAGAAGAAACAAATAAGAAAAAACCCAAACAAAAGTTGTAGAACGCGACTGAGCCTAGAGCCCGTATTTAAAATAACAAAATATACAAACACATACAAACAGCAGCAACACCAATACACATACACCTACGCACGCACAGAGAGACAACTACACATACACTATATAAAAACCGATTCTAAACTATAACTGCAAAAGCCGTCGCCTTCGATTTGTTTGTTGAGATCCTTTGCTGATCTCCTTATCCGCATAGGCAACTAACTAACTAACCAACTAACTAACTAACGAATAGCAATACAATAACACACACTACGAATACTACAACTAACTAACACTAACACAAAAGTTCGAGTTTAATCAAATACTAAAAACAATACTAAACTCTTCTAAGTCGTGGGGATCGAACAACCTAATGCACTTTACAACACTAATTACAACAACAACTACAACTACAATTAATTCTCGGCAGTTGCGTTGGGGCACATCTACACACACACACACACAGCAACAGCAACACCCATACAGACACACACAAGCAAGCAACCAACGAAAGGCTTAAGATATTACCATACTCAGATAATAAGTAGCGATACTTAGTGTAAATAGTTTTTTTTGTTTTCTGTTTTAAAATCATATAAAAAACAAATTATTTTATACATATATAATGATGATGAAAGACGAAGAAGAAGCAACTCTCTCAAATAGCAGCACATCAAATCGGAACTTGTATATATACAGAATAATGCTTACATAATACGGAAACTTATCGATATGTGTGTTTGCAATTTTTATATAGATTTTTACAAATGATTTTTTGATGCTCTATATAACATTGGCATATATATAGATAGATATACTATATATATATATATATATATGTATTGCAAAAGTACAAGGAAATGCGTATTATTTTGAGAAAGAACGAGAAAAACAATAAGAAAAGCAACAAAAAAAGAAAAGAGACGAGAAAGAAAAGAAAGAAAATGTTAAAAAGACGGACAAGCGCTCCATTTGAGTAATAACGGACAAATCGACGGAAATTAAAGAGATATATACACACACATACACACACACTGACACTGTTTATGTAAAGTAACCTTTAGCCTCCTCAACCTACACTATCCTACACAATGAAGATGCGTGTGCAATTGTTTATAATTGCTAGATAAAGAAGAAAATGCAGTCAACCTTGTAAATACAAATACAACAAAAAAATACAAACAGCAGCAACAAAAAGCAATTTAACACAGCCAACAAACAATAATTAATAGCTAACACACAGATACCCTATAAAAAAACAAATGAAAAGAAAAGTTAATAGAATATATATTAAATTTTTATAGAGAAAACAAATCAATTTGCTAAGCATATATTATATGTCTTTTGTATATTGTATTTCAACAAGATCAAGAATGTATATGTAGAGTGTGATGGATGCATAGAAAGAGTGCATGAGTGAACAGTGAAGAGTGGGAGTGAATGAAGGGATAATAATAATGTCAGTCTATGGCAGGAATCGGTCGTTTTAGTCGTCGTTTTGTTAGGATAAGCGTTGCGAATATGTATATGTATAAACAATACACAGACACACACACACTCATGCATACACACACACACACACCAACACATGCTATATAAATATTTATTTTGAAACAATATGTTTTGCCAAAAGGCTAATTGATTAATTGTAATTTGAATTAATTGATAAACGTACAAGTGATGATAATTAATATACATGATGATGATGAAGGAGAAGAAGAAGGAGGAGGAGGAGACACGTTAGCAGATGATGTGTACATTTATGTGTGGAACTTATAACAACTTGCAACTTGGCGTTAAGTAATTCGATTCGAAACTAAATTCGTTCTTAATTCTTTAGTTTCCTTCCCCCCCACATTATATTATATTGATTATTGTTGATCAGGCGCGCAATAGATATAAGGAGGGAGACAGAATGCGGGAAGACGGAGCTGGGTGAGTTAGTTGGGCTCCTGTTCCCTTCCCCTTCTGGGGCTGGGCCTGTTGAGCGAATGACAAAGAAAGAAAGGAAGAAAAATAATTATTATTATAAATTGTAGTGCAAATTTGGTAGAATTGTAAAGAGTGCGGCGCGGCGCTTATTGATAACTGATTATTGTTTTGTCTGATTTTCATTTACTGCATAAAAGAGAAAACAACAAAAAGAAAAATACTTATTATATAGAGCCTATTTTACATGCAACCTATATTGATGTAGAATATTAATTTTACTTATTAATTATTATTAATATGATTGTCATTATCATTATTATTATCATTATCATTATTTTTATCATTATCATTATGATTATTATTATTATAGTTATGATTAAATCGAGTTGTCAACGTTTTTTTAGTGTTTTCATTTCTCAATGTAAATTTTCACTTGTACAATTGTTGATAAATTGATTACAAACTGACAACAAATAACGGTAAACATAATTATACAAAAGTTAATGCTTAAATAAAAAAAGAGAGAAAAACATACCTGCAGACTAATTAAACATGATGATGATGATGATGATGTAGAGCACATATTAAAAGTAAATAGTAAAAGTTACAATTTAAATTTAACGTCTAGTTATGTCGTGTTTTTTTTATTCGTTCAATTAGTTAAGAATTAATGCTGAGACGATAAATACTAGATAAGGATTTAATTTATAGACAAGTGAAAATAATTTACAAATTTAGCTATTAACTTAATATAAAATTAATGCAACTATATTAAAAATAATAAAAATTACAGAAAATCATTTCATCTATCTTGTGTATTTTTTGGGGTATGCTCAACTTATTTTGCAAATATATAAAATTTCTATATTTTACCAAATTTTAAAGCATTCCTATTTATATGATATATGGGTCCTTTAAACCAGTTAAGTATCGTAAAGAACAGACTGTCTCAGTGTGTCTCGATATAACAAGAGACATGATCCCAACACATTCTTCAGACTTATTGCTTCTATCGAGGTAAATAAGTCCTCGTGTCTAGAAATAATGCAAAGATTTAATATGAGTCGAATCTCCTATTGACATGGACATATACAAGAGTTTAGATCAACTCTATGCGCATTGGTGGTGCCTCTGCCCAAGCTCTACCAACGTACGTACGAAGGTGTATGTGAGGATCCAAGCATAGCAGGTACCGCACGCACGCACTAGTTACCCCAATTAAAAGGTTGTTGATTTCGTACGCAAATGAACCGTTGTAATATTTGAAACGCAAACTGTGCACAAACGCAGTGAGGCCATAATCATAAAGCACTGCGTGGTAATTGCTTTCTTAAGCCTGGTCACACTTTGGTATCTTTAGCTGACAAACTATGCAAATATACAACTTATCGGAGTATTTATCTAGTAAACTAAGCAAGATATTTGAAAATGTAAAAACCACATTCGTTTCGTCGGTTTTTATACTAATAATATGGCAAATCTTGAAGTCCCGTAAAATGAAATCTTGGCCCGTTAAACAGGTATTTAAATATCGATAAGCGCACTTTCGCGCATGGTATTTAAATATCGATAAGCGCACTCTCTGAAATAGCATTGAGTACGTAAAGTGTTCATACCCATATCGATAGCCCGCATTGCGATACTTTTCTTACATCACTAGAACGGAACGACACAAACGCTGGCTAACTGCAAAAATACTATATACAACACAAAATACGCATCAATTCCGGATAAACAATTTAAGACTATCCGCGTTTTACACAACGTTTGGTTCTGAGTTATTTATTTTTTGTTCCTTTTTTATGTTGTTCAGTGCTGGCTGCGTATTGTTAAACTATATTTTGAGTGTTGCGTACACGAATCAAATAACACAAAAGTGAAATAAGTTTGTTTTCTTCCATTGTCTAATTGTTGTTGTTGGCCGGTGAAAACAATAACGAAATCTAAGCAAAAATGGCGTTGAAAATGTTGGTGGGACAGAGTAAGTGTATTGTTAATAACAAGGGTATTCTAATTGGAGTTGTGACTAACGTACTTACGCACACACACACACATTCTCATACACACACGTACGCACACGCACACACACATTTGCCAAGCCCATGGACAAGGTTGTGATAAACATGACGCCCCACAATTAGGAATGTTACCCACTGTACTTTGATTGCATGTATTAGTAAAGTTCCAATTCGAAATCTACATTTGCATATCCTTATCAAATGCGCTGTCATATATCTAGAGAGAGAGCCCCAGCCCCATAGCGCCCATCGATTTTTCCCACACACACACACACGTACAACAACAACAACATTAAACGCCCCGGCGTCCCACCGCCCCCAGGCAGCAGAAGCAGCACCAGCAGCGCCTACGCGCAGCGCAGCCACTGAGCTACAGCCAACGCTTTTTTGTATACTGTGGGGGCGACATTTTTGTGTGCCTGTGTGTATGTGTGGGTGTGTGGGTGGGCGACGGTGACCTTTGACGCAGGATAAGCGCTTCCCAGCGCCTCTGACCCAGCTCAGCTTATTAGTTATCAGATTTCCTTTTTGCTTGCCGCCTTGCTTGCATTTCCTATGTATGTGTGTGTGTGTGGGTGGCTGGGAGTGTATATGTACATATATGTGTGTGTGTGTGTTTGTAGTTATCTGGTCACCCTGTACGAGATATGCAAAGTAATCGTTGATCAAAATGTTGTTGCACAGTCAGAAAATCAATCAGGCAACGCTGTTTGTTAAATGGCTTATTTCATGCATTCTCTTTCCCCTTTCATTTGTCGTCGTTGTTGCTGTTGTTATTTCGCTAGAGGTGGCCTGGTTATGACTCATCATCCCATAAGGAATGAGTAATACTTAAAGCTCTACTGCTGCACGTCAGATGCTTATGACACTATCAATTAAATGTATATGTGTAGAATTAATCTCAGCTATGAATAGGAACTAGAAATCAGCTCGATAGGACCTGCACAGTGGTGCACATGTATCGAATGTGAAAGACCGTTCCCGACCTACGATAGATAGACAACAGTAGTATTAGTAAAATTGTAAGGATGCAGATTTAACTTCTTATTTTTTTCAAGATTTCAATTGAATTCCCGCCCCTCTATCGTCGGCCCTGAAATTGTTGCCCTTCTTTTTTATCTACAGTATATATTATTTACTGCTGCACCTTCCAGCTTGTTTTATGAGACACGAAACTTAGTTGGGATTGTCATTATAGCTTATTGATTTCAATCAAAGTCAAATTTATTTCGAACTCAAATATTTCGATGTTTTTCTCTCTTCTTCCCGCCCCTAACAAGAGTCGTAAATTAGTCTTTAATCTTTAAAAATATTCTATTTGATTTACAAAAAAGTGAATTCATGATTTGAATTAATTAAAAATTCTCTAAAATAATAAATTAACATAAGAATTGACGCCATTTTAGTGCCCACTCCTTTTGACAACGATACGATGCTTACACTCTTTCCCCTCTTTGCAGAGATCATGAACGAGGTGGTCAAGTACAAGCCGCCGCCACCTAAGAAGGCTGCCGGCGCAGCTCCTCCAAAGGCAGCCGGAGCTGGTGGGATTGAGTGGCGTGTGCTTGTTGTGGACAAGCTGGGCATGCGAATGGTTTCAGCGTGCACCAAGATGCATGAGATTAGTGCCGAGGGCATAACATGTAAGTCAACTTGGCAATCATAAAACATACATATATATAGAGAAATCATCTCATTGTCTTGCTGCACAGTGGTCGAGGACATCAATAAGAAGCGCGAGCCGTTGCCCACAATGGATGCGATCTACTTGATAACACCATCGGATGAGTCTGTGCGTTCGCTGATCCGTGACTTTGAGAATCCGGCACGTCCCATGTACCGTTATGCGCACGTCTTCTTTACCGAGGGTATGTGCTAGCCGTTTGGCCAGCCCGAATTGAGCTAATGAACCTAATGAATAACAACCAAAACAAAAAAAGAGATAATAATCGATAACTCAAAATAGTGATGATGATATAGTGCTGTAATATTGTGTGTGATATGATCTTAACTCTTCATCATTTATAGAGTTGCGATCTACACCTCCTAGTTTTGTATGATTTATTTATTTACGTATTTCTTTTTCTTCAAATTTCCATGAACTCCATCTTCAAATACACCTTCGCACCACGCGCACCACCTGTACCCCGACTATTTAAATGTATCGAATATATCGATCTATATATATGTATATAGCGATACCACCGCGCATATTCGAAATGCTGCAATCGCACAAAGACATTTGTCGCCGTTATGTGCGCACCTGCAAAGAGATCAATATTGCCTTTTTGGCCTATGAAGCTCAGGTACAGTTTAGCTCGGAATCAACCGACCGACCGACCAAGCCACTTGACATCACCTTGTTAGCTGTCAATCTTTAATCGATTCTCTACTTATCGAAAACTAATCATATCTATCTAAGCGCTTGTGTTGTACAACATGCGGCGGTCCCCATGCCGTTTCAATCTGTCAAACTGTTCGCCTTTAATCTGGGCACACAATAACTGTTAACTTGTAACCGATAACATATCGAATGCTTATCATATCCCACAACTCATCCTTTTCTTATGTCCAGTGGATTCATTAAGGTTTTTCTGTTTGCATTCCTAGTGCTTTCTGTTTATTTTTGTCAACAATTCATTTACTTTAAATCTGCTTTGTTTTTGTTTTCTTCTAATACCTTTCTCTATAATAAGGCAAGCCTATCGATAGAACTGTTGCGAAAGTATTGAAACAACAAATTTATATTGTAGAACGAATTCTCTTTCGAACTTAAACGATAGTTTGTCGATAGTTTTGCCAACAAACTCCTCTTTCTAAACTAAAACAACAAACGTTCAATGAGTTTACTTTTCAGGCTTTTAGAACTAAGCGAATAAACTCTGTGTCTCTCTCTCTCTGCGTGATACAAAATAAGAAAGAAATAAGATATATATGAAAAAGAAGATAATACACACACACACACACACAAACCTACATGCATTGCATTACATAGCATATATATATAATACTTACATTAGTTGTAGTTAAAAACAAAAACAAAAACGATAAGCGAAATTTTATATTATTTATAAATAATTATAGTTTGCCCGGAGGAATTATTTAACGATTTGTGTAAATCGTGCGCTGCAAGAAAGATCAAAACTCTAAAGGAGATTAATATTGCATTTCTACCATATGAATGCCAGGTGCGCTAAATCAATTAAACCAACAACTATTCGTTAATTAAACGTTAAAAACCAAAACAAAACAAAAAAAAGTAAACAGATTAAATACCCCCTTAAAACCAAACCACATGCAACATAGTACTGTATAGGAGCAAGAGCGACACTCGACAAACTGCAAATAGTCCCCCCCAAACTCAAGAAACTATATTCATATATACTACAATATATATGCTGCTTCTGTCACTCCCTTTCCTTCTCTCTCTCTCTCCTGCTGTTTTCTGCTTGAAGGATCTGCAAATGTTGCAAATGTTTCTCTCTCTTTCACTTACACATGCGCTGTCGCTCTCTCGCTCCTGCTCTCTATCTCTCTCTCTGTCTCTCTCCTACTTCTTTCTGTCTCTCTCTCTCTCTCTGTCACTGTTTATAGTAATATATATTATGTATATAAATATGTATATGTACTATATGTGTTGTACTTGTTGTTGTTGTAAATACTGACACACGATCGTAAAAAAACAAAAACAGAGCCTAAAACTAAAACTAACTAAAAGTCACAGGGTGACTCAATGCGAGCGTTTCCATCTCTCGAACTCTATCGAATCTCCTTAAGTTTTGTTAAACTTGTTTTGTAGTGTTCAATTTAATGTATGTAAATTGTATACAGAAAAGCAAATCGTGCCTAACCTAACAATATGAATATCAAACAATAAGAAACTGACTTCATCATCAATCACAAAAGTAACAACAGAATAAATCAATAAGAATTCCACAAACAATGTTACTCGTTCCGCCAGACACAACATGACCAGGAACGTTTAGGCAGACACTGTCGATCTCTCGCCAGAGTTGCCGCCTACTCGTTATTCGTCATCTTGTGAAGCGGCGAGTACAACTCCAGGGCGAATATGATAAAGCAAAAAAAACAAAAGACATAGCAAATGTGCGAGAAAAACTAATACCAATACCATTATCTATTAACTATTAACTCTCATGCTCTATGTATAACCTACCTATCTGTCTATCTCTCTCTCTCTCTGTCTGTGAATGTGAACAATTGTAAATTGTAATTGGTTTTGTATTCGTTAATCCATTCGCCATTTGTATGTAAATATTGTAACTCGTTAATGTTAAGAACGCACACACACACAGAGACAAACAAAGAACATAAACTAACATTCAGTTTGGTTGCGCTTACTCATGTTAGAATTCAATAGCAGAGCTGCCAGACTAGACAAAATTAAAAGTACAGATCTGTACAGAAAAAGGCTGACCTAACAGCCCTGGATCAAACTTAAAGTAAACAAATGAGTAAACAAAACTTAACAGAGGGCTGCACCTTGTAATCGATTGTTGATCTATGTTAAGCATAACATTAACAGACGCTGCTTATAACGGTGCATACTAATCGAAACATGAGCAATCGCATCCTTTACGCTGCATTACTTCTTCTATCTCTTTCTCGCGCCGCTGTGAATCATTGTGCTTTCTCTCTCATCTAACAATCTATCGTTCTGCATGCTCTCTTGCGAGCGCTGCATGTCGCTCTCTCTCTCTGTCCATGTCGAGCAGCCCAGCAGGCAAATGAGATTTGGCTTGAAACATGCGATTTTCTTGAAAGCAAATCAATAATTTGATCACCATTTAACTAATGAGAGTGTTTATGCACTATCGATAGAAACTATCGAAGCTTAAGAAAAATACTAAATTCCAAGAACTTTTAAAGAGATGCGCAAACTATTCAAGATCCAAACATCTGCTTGCTGGACTGCAAACACACCCCCCACCCACACACACACACACATATGACCTATACACACACACACACGCAACTTGGTCTCGTAGCTGAAGAAGAAGCAGCGCTTTCTTCCATTCTCGATCCGATTTGATTATCGGATGTGCAGAAGTGTCGCCGAATTAATAGTGCTATCTCTATCTCTGTCGGCTTCGGTCCGTTCGTTGCATTGGTCGCAGGTCTTTTCGCTGGACTCACCGGACACGTTCCAATGCCTGTATTCGCCGGCATTCGCCTCAATTCGCAGCAAGCACATCGAGCGTATTGCCGAGCAGATTGCCACGTTGTGCGCCACATTGGGCGAATACCCGAATGTACGCTATCGCAGCGACTGGGATCGTAATATCGATCTGGCCGCCTCGGTGCAGCAGAAATTGGACGCATACAAGGCCGATGAGCCGACCATGGGCGAGGGGCCGGAGAAGGCACGTTCCCAGCTGCTGATTTTGGATCGTGGTTTCGATTGTGTATCGCCGCTGCTCCATGAACTGACACTCCAGGCGATGGCATACGATCTATTGCCAATTGTTAACGATGTCTATCGGTATACACCTGGACCAAACCAGCCGGACAAGGAGGTCCTCCTTGATGAAAACGATGATCTGTGGGTCGAGCTGCGTCACGAGCATATTGCCGTTGTTTCCACTCAGGTTACACAGAATCTGAAGAAGTTTACCGATTCCAAGCGCATGAGTTCCAGTAAGTTTTGCATCGATTACGCCCCCTATAGAGAAATGATTACTGAACCATCTCTGTCTGCTATCTTTAGATCTGTAACTCCCTCTCTCTACTTACACTCTACTTATTTCTATCTATTTATCCTTCCTCTATAGCTGACAAGTCATCTATGCGCGATTTATCGCAGATGATCAAAAAGATGCCACAGTATCAGAAGGAGCTGTCCAAGTATTCGACTCATTTGCATCTGGCTGAGGACTGCATGAAGTCCTACCAGAACTATGTGGACAAATTGTGCCGCGTCGAACAGGATCTGGCAATGGGCACCGATGCCGAGGGCGAGAAGATCAAGGATCATATGCGTAACATTGTGCCCATTCTACTGGACGCAGTAAGTGCTCAACACTCAACACTCCCAAGTCTTTATCTTTAATCTCTGTTTGTTCTGGCAGAACGTGTCCAACTACGACAAGGTGCGCATCATTTCGCTTTATGTGATGATCAAGAATGGCATTTCGGAGGAGAATCTGACCAAGCTGTTCACACACGCTCAGCTGTCCACCAAGGATCAGGACATGGTTCGCAATCTAAGCTATTTGGGCATCAATGTGATCGCCGATGTGAGTTGAAAGAGGGGAACTCTAATTAGAACATTCCAGAGATTGATCATAATATGTTTATCTCTATAGTCTCGTAAGAAGATATACTCGGTGCCGCGCAAGGAGCGCATCACTGAGAGCACCTACCAGATGTCCCGGTGGACGCCAGTGATCAAGGACATTATGGAGGATTGCATTGAGGATAAGCTCGATCAGCGTCATTTCCCATTCCTCGAGGGTCGGGCACAGAACACAAACTATCATGCACCGACTAGCGCTCGCTACGGCCACTGGCACAAGGATAAGGCCCAGACGCAGGTGAAGAATGTCCCACGTCTGATCATCTTTGTTGTCGGCGGCGTAAGCATGTCCGAAATGCGTTGCGCCTATGAGGTTACCAATTCAGTGCGCAATTGGGAGGTATTAGTTGGCTCATCACATGTCCTGTCCCCAGAAATCTTTCTCAGCGATTTGGGCAGTCTCTCTAAGGAGGATTAGAACACGAGTCCATCGCCAGCACCACCACCTAACCAATCCTCCAACCATCCTCAAGTCCAGTCCCAACCTCAGCCACAATCCTAATTCAGAATCGGAACCCAATGTAACCCGAAATGAGAAACCATTAACAACTCTATGCTTACTACATCTAGCCAAGCTGTAATTTGTTATTCGATATATACATCTATATATCTATATATATACATATATATCCTTTAGTTTCCTTGTTAAGGATCTGTTCCATTGTTCACCCAATATATTGATGTAGATGGCATATTTATGCACCTCTTAACTAACTAACTTAACCCACAGATCAAAAGAACAATATACACACACACATACACACTATATATACACCCAATTATATTTACACATAATGGAAGGAAGATAAGCCCAGAAAACTCAATATATACCCCTGTTTATTATGGATTACTACGAGTTATATATATGGATATATGTATATTTTCTATTTATGTGTGTCTCAACATGTTTATTATTATTAATTTTAAATGGTTCAATGATGCATTGCAAACAATTCTATTATATTATTAACTATTAACTGAAGAGGCAATGGAATTAATAATGTTTGTTGTTTCTGTACATCACAATTGAAATTAGAAAATATGTAGTTATGCTCTAAATGCAAAATTCAATTAAAGGAGAAATCAAAAAAAAACAAGAAAGAAAAACAAGAAAACTACAAAACATGTTCGCTAATTAAGCAAGCAAACAACAAAAAAATCGTTTATCGAAATGTAATAACAACAATTTAGCCTTTTCTCATTCGATAACTTAGCACCATTTAATGATAGAAAGTATAATGCAAGCACTTTACAGAGATTGAATATAGTTAACATGCTTGATTCGTGCCTCCGACGATTCGAATCTGGTGTGCAGCAGCAGCAGCGGACGATCGATTTATCGATAGCACATACACACACACATTAAGACACACAGATAGGCAGACAAAGGACACACTTAACAGAAATCGGGTTAGCTCAAAGACAACGCAAAGCGCTTCGCATTGGTAAAACTTGTGATTCGATATATTCAAGTTCGTTAAAACAACAACAAGAGAACAACAACAACAATTGCAACATTGTCTTGCTCTTGCATTCGCCTACTATCTTGAAAAGCAATATATTGAAAATTGCCATGTTATCGAGCCATGCATGTGTATATCTGTGCATGCATGTGTTTCCTTACAGTCTTTCAATTTGACACTACACAATATTGTGCGCCTTCCACATTATATAGTCTCGTTAACCAACCAAACAAACAAATAAACAATGAAACAACCAACCAACTACGTGTATTCGAAATCAAATGCAAAACTTTTTTAAAGAACTGTTACTTTTAATTCGAACTAGCAAAAACAAAAGCTTTAATTAACTAACAAACAACAACAAAATATACAACATACTGCATACTAGACGAAAATAAATAACAAATCAACCTACAACTAGTTACAAAATAACAACAAAAACAAAAAGCAAATAAATCGAAAGGCAATGTTAAACTATAACCTCTATTTATACCAATATACAACAAGTACTACGATTACGATACTTATACTTATACCCCTTACTCTTATACTGTTAACGAATTGGCAAAGTAGCGATGAATTGCATTTACAATACAATACAATATATGTACATCGATATATGTACGGTATATACAGCTGTCAAGTAACTATTTACATATATGTACATTACATTAACATGTGCATTTGACACATGTTAATGTTATGTACATATGTGTAAAGTGTTTCTTGACATACTGTATATGTATCAGTATACTAGCTATGCAATTTCAAACCAAATGCATTCCCATTCTGTTCATGTTTGTCAAAGAATCAAGATACAACTCACATATTTATCACAAACATCATGAAAACACAACAACAACACTTTATTCTCTTCTAAGTATTATGTGTTATAAGTTCTCTCCTCTAAATTTGTTTGATTTCATTTCAATCGCCTTAAATTATACAAATATTGTTTTTACTTACATAAAAAACGTAAAAGAAAATAAAAAAAAACAAATAAAATCATTAAATTTATATCCCCTTTTTATTTTATAAATTTTCTTGCACTTGCTCCACACTTAACAAGATGTTCTAAATGTAGTGAAGTAAGATTAAACACAAGGAAATCTCTTAAATATTAATAACTTATATAAAACAAACATATTTACAAAATGATATAATATTGAAATTTAATGTGTATGCATTAGCGCTCGCTCTATAGCTGCGTCGCCCAGTGTGACCGTGTCTCACGCACACACGCACACGCACTGCGACCGGCACAGGCACACACACACAAGCACACAGGCGGCGCACCAACACACTAACATCGGCCGACCACCTCGACACCAACCAATCAGGGGCGCATCGCGGGGCCGCAGTTCGCAACGCACACGCGCTCAACTAACATCTCGGGCCCAACAAGGATCACACTGGCGAATTGCCACACGATGCGGCGTGCTTGCGAGTGTGTGCGTGACGGTCGCTGCGTGCGTGCGTGAGTGGCGCGTGAGTGAGTATCGCGGCGCACTGGTTGATTAATATTATTCCGAATTCACGTTTAAATGTTTATTGCTTGTTGAATGATCGATGCAAGAAGTTCGATAGAAACAAAGAAAGGAAGGATCATAGTAGTTAGTGGCAGGTTTATCTTTAATGTCTAGTCTCTAAGCCAGTATTCTAAACGTACTTACACTACACATACACAAACCGTATGGGGTCAACTTTTCTCTAAGAAATTCCTATTCTAAACAAATCCAAACCCAATAAAGACAGACAATTCAAACAAGGAATAGCTTTGTATATCATAGGGATTACGATGGTGAGAGGTTGATTCTATTTAGGTTTGTTAGTAACATTATAAAAGAGTATACAACAACACGTACATATGTATTCCAGAAATAGGTAACAACAACAACAAATTAACATAATAATTACTTTATGGGATAAATTCTTCAGAATTCTTATCATATAGTGGAAAAGGCAACAAGAAGTTTTTTTAGCATAATTGTCAAGTAATTGAATTAATTAACTATTAATACTCTATATACATCTAAATATACATATTATATATATACATATAAAACAAATTTAAAAGATTTTTGGAAATTTACATACATATTTTTAATGAACCACATTAATATATATATATATATATCTATATATATGCGATTATATACATACATATATAGTCTATATAAGCCCCCCCTATTCAAGGGATTAAGGATTGCTGTCAATTTCTTAAACATACTTAACAATTAAAATGACAAAAGATTACCTAAACTAGTAGCTACAACAAATATTAACAAAATATTACAAAAAACAAACAAAAAACAAAAAAAAAACAAGCAAACAAACAAAAACAATCCGAACAACGAAAATCGAGTCACAAGTTTTACCAAAGTTTTTTGCAAGCGACGCTTAAACAAAATACAAACAAATAAAACAAACAAATTAGAAAGGAAACAAATTGAGTGAAGGAAACAGTTAGCAAATTCATATATACTATATATACACATACTATATACATACATGCATATTATAGCGAAGTATTAATGCGAGTTTTAAATAACAGAATTACAAATAAATTACCTTATGCTGTAACAGGGTGTTCCACAGCCACGCCCACAACAACAATAAGAACAGAATAGAAGCAGAACAAGAACAATGTCTAAGTGTGTCGGACCCAACAGTTTACAGTGTAATAACTTAACTTTATTAACATGACAAATTATAACAGTGAAAAAAATAAAATCAACTTTGCAATGCAGAGTTAAATAAAGAAGAAAAAAAACTACATTTCCATTGTTTTTATTTTGGGAAACTGCTAAGTATTATATATCATTTCTGAGATCAAACATAGGGCTGGAAATTAATTCGATTCTCGAATCGATTAATCAATGTTTTCCATATTCTCCGATGCATCGATTTAATTTTTAAGAATCAATTAAATCGAAAATTTGAAAATAGTACTAAATTACTACAACTAAATAAGTTAACATGTCTAGTGGTGGTATAAAATTTGGTAAAGGTTAAATAAGTGCCCTCATCATGGATTTTTTAAAATTTTTTTTACAGGTAGGGCTATATTTATGATGAATTTAGGTGAAAGAATTAAGTCTCGGACTCTTCTAGTTTTTTTTATTTTTTAATTTTTTAACATCTGAGACATTTCAATACCGCTTTGGCATGTCATGCGCCAAGGCAACAATCTGTAATTAATTTGTCCCTTCAATCTCAAGCATCAATATCGTTATCGTCATTGAACAAAATAAAAGACTTTCTGTTTTATTTGTTACATCTTTCAACTTTATTTTTCGCAACATTAATTTAATGCATACATTTTGTGTGTGTGTGTTTTTGTTTCTTGTTCATCTTATCATAAGTTGTAAATTTACGAAGTAATATTGTTTGCTTTGTATATCGATATATAAATTATATAAAAAATACGACATAATAAATTTAATGTTCTCTATTTGCTCTTGAAAATAATTAGTTGTAAATATATGGATATATAGTACATACATATGCTTAGCAGAATACATATATAAATATTTAGTATATTTAGTTGACGCCGAAACTCTCATATCTCTTAATCAAATTATGTGCACTTCCTACGATGTACGATATAAGTTTTGGAAAAATTGTGGATTTAAAGCGTTTCATATATAGTATATCGATATATGTATATTTATATATATTGTATATCATACATGTATCATAAGCATTATCATAATCATTATAACAACTGTTTGAAATATTTACAATGCACAGAGAATTGATTGATTTGGATGCGTTCTCTAATGTTTCTTGGCATTCTTATTCATCTTCTACATCTGGATCTTCTTTCTCCGACTTTGCTCGTGATTGAACTTTAACAAATACGATTTACGGCTTAGCACAGTTGGAAATTGTGGAAACTGTGCTAATGCCGTATGACTGTTTCTAACTGTGTATGACTGTATGACAGTTGAGGCTGCATTTGTTCACTTAGACATATAACACTTCTTTCTAACATAAGGCTTTAATTACAAACATATGCGAGCCTATAGCGTCTGGCTATATGTGTGTCTCCGAACCTCGTTCCCCCTCTCTCTCTGTCTGTGTGAATATGTTCCTGGGGGCGTAAACGATTTGCGACAATGCTAGTGCTATGATATGTTTACCATCTATAGGGACCAGTCGGCAACTTTAGTTAAGTTGGGCAAAAAAAATAGAAGGAGAATATAACAGTAGAAAAATAATATTATATTATATATGTTAAAATCCCCAAGACACATTTGCACACATATCATTATGAACTATCGTCTATCTCGTTCGCACATCACATAACACATTTGCCTATAGACAGCATACAGAATAATACAAATTGAGTTAACGGCGAATCAGAACTACTCTGCTATATATAAAACTAGATTTATATATATATATATATATATATATATATATATATATATATATATATAACCCGATCTATCGGTCAGTACTGTTCCATCGATATCTCGAATGGATCATCGCTAGATCGTGTTCTCACGCACGCTCCCTCTTCTCACTCTCTCACAGTTGTTATCGTTATCGTTATCGCTCTCTCTTCCTATCAGTAAGGACGTCCATTGGTTGTGTTACCATAGTACGAGGGACGATCCGGCAGCTTTGGTGGTGCATTCATGCCTGGGCGACTGTGAAGAGCAAACAAAATCGTTAAATGTTAATCGATTAATTTTATTACAGGATATACACATATCGGGAGTGTTAACTTATGAGCTACGTTGGTGGCTTAAAGCGTGAGATACAGAGAGGAATAAAAAGAAAGAGAGATATAGATTGATATACAATAGTACAGATTCAGACTCACCGGCAACACAGGTTAGTTTCTACGAATTAAGCGAACCAACACCATAAGAAACCAAGCTGTTAGTCGTTAACAGTGGAAGAAGTAACAACAACAAGACGATGTAGAGGAGCAGGACAGCAACATGAATCAGAGAATTCTCTCTTCCAACTGGCTAGCTCACTCTCTCTCTTTCCCACTGGAGCTTTATTCAATTCAAAGCAAGCAGTGTTAAGTTGCAATTAACAGAGCGCTGTTAGTTAACAGAGAGCAGGCAAATGCAGGCTCAACAGTGTTGCCCGCATTTCAAAAATAAAAGCTAGATCTGACGGAAAAAAGCTGAATTGGCAACACTGCTGTTTAAGGAAAAAACAAACAAATCAAGTAGGCAGGTTTTCTTTTCTTTTAAATATTTCTTTATGTATATATACTTTTTTTTTTTTTTTTTAAATTTATTTATAACATTGTAGTTACCCCTCGGCTTACGACTGCATTCTCTTTTACTGTCGCTCATTTCTTTCGCAAATACATATATATACATGAATATATTGCATATATATATTGGATATATACGCTATGTTTATGCATATATGTGCATATGCGTGTGTATATGTATGTTGCGATGCGTTTCTTTCAGTTTTGTCCATTAACTTAATGCTCGATTTTATATAGTTCTCTTTTTAGTTCGTTTCAACTAAATTTGCAGCCACTTTTCAATTCAAATTCAAGTTCAAATTCAATAAACAGCAATTGCTACACATAGTTGGGATGTTCATAAAGAGGTTTTTTCTGCTTCTGCTTCTGTTTCTTTATCTTCTTCTACAGCTTCTTCTTCTTACGTGGGTTACACATCATACATAAGTTTACAATGTAAGTACATATGTATTATATATTCGTGTGTATGTCGGTGTGTTGGGTGTGTCGGGTGTGTGTGCTATACTTAAACAAACACATAGAGGAGAGCTAAATACTTGTGACATTTTCTATATAGCGTATATATATTGTATATTGTATATCGTATCGTAACGCGAGAAGATGACGCTTTGGGGGAAAACACGGTTAATTTCAATAGTTAAGAATCCTTGATCGATTTACAATAATTATCGGTTAATCGCCATAAAGATACGTGCGTGTCTCGCGATAGACACGGCCCTAATTAACGCGTAATTAATATACATATAGTATGTGTGTATATGTGTGTGTGTAGCTGCATGTAATCAATCAATCAATGTATAATGCCTGGACTGAAACAACATTGCAATAATAACAGCCGATTCTTTAGCTTTATCTCTCTTAATTTTACATATTCATTTCTATTCTCTGTTTCTCTATCTTCTTGTTCCTCTTCTATTGCTTTCTAGTTTGTTTCTCTTTCTATGTATACCCGTGCATAGTCTCATAGTACATCCTACAGTTATAATAACAACAATGAAATCCGAGCAGAAGAAACAAGGAATATTGGAAAGACTTTCTTTACATATTGTACCGTAGTAGAACCGCTTAAAGTACTCTCTTGCTCTCTTGCTATGCACGACGCTCTATAGTTTAAAATACACTTTTTGTTGAGGTTATGTTTCAGCATTTTGCACGTGTATATAATGTATGTACGTGTGTGTGTTGAGTGTGTTGGTAGTAAGTCGGTGAGTAGAATAGAGAATTTGGAAAAATTACATCAAAAGCTGAATACAATATTGCTTCATTATATGTATGTATACATCATTAGGGGGAGGGGAGGACTAAACAGTTATACATCGATCATTGGAGCCTGCTTATTTAAGCTGCTGTTATTTAACAGTGCTGCGCTCTCTCCCTTTCCTGATCTCTGCTAATAAATGAACTAATTTGCAGAATTTCTACGTTTCGAGATTTTATTTTGTGCTTATTTCGAATACATTCACATGCATATGAATACGCATATGAAGTATTCATGTACATACACATACACATTGAATTGTTTTTTTCATCATAATAATAATAATAATAATAATACATGTCCGCATAGTTTCGTTAACCTTTTCACACTAAACTCTAATTTCATATTTCTTCTTCTAACTGTATAATATGTGTGTGTATGCATGTATTTCTTTATCTTCTTCTTTCTGTTATACAATATATAGCGAGAATACCAAATATCGTATTTAAATATTATTTCTCGTGATCATTTCCTTTTTTCTCAATAGTTGCTGCAGCATTAACAAATCTTGTATACAGTTATTTGTATATATATATATATATATATATATATATATATATGTATATGTATATGTATATGTATATACTTTATAAGGTGGCTTTTTAAAAACTACACAAAAACACATTTTCTTTTTCCATTAGCAACAATTAAGCTAATTCGCATTATGAGAACATTTCTAAATAAGAGAGAGCATTGCAATGCAGTGTAGAGGTTATGTACGAGTATGTTAGGTTAGGTTATGTTGCTTACTCATCTTGCTTTAAGGTTAGAATTAAAGATTATTTGAGATTCCTGCTTGCCTGCACGTGTGTATGTGTATGTGTGTGTGTGTGATGGAATGTTAGAAATGGAACGCAACGATAAACAACAGAACAGAAAGAGAACAAACAATGAATAATAAATTTAAAATAAATACAAAACAAATACAATTCATTTTCTTCATCTTCTCATTTAGTTGCCACATACACACACAGAACACATCAATAAAATATATATGTATATGTATATGCAGGGTATATGGGTATATGTATAGATGGTTATCGATATCATGTGTATGAGTTGTATAAAATGAACACACAGAAGCACAAGATGATTGACAAGTAAAATAACATATAAATTATATAACACAAAGAAATTTTGTGAATCGAAAATTTGTTGGGAATGGCAAAAAGAGAAGAGCTGAGCCAAAAAGAGACACCAAGCCAAGTCATCGTCATTGTTATCGTTATCGTTTTCTCTTGCGCACTCCTTTCCTCCTCTCTGTCGGTTCTTTCGCTCTCTCTTGAGTATATTGCATGCACTGAAGCTCTCTTTCGGGGTTTTTGCTTGTTGACGCTCTCTCTCTCTTTTGCTCGCTCTCTCTCGCTGACACCCTCACTCGCTTCGCATTTGATATTGCTTTACTTGAATCGTGTGGCAAAGACGTTGGAGAGCTCGTTGACGGCCGCCTGGCCCACAGCCTGGTTCACCTGTCCGCGCATACTCTCCGGGATGTATCGATTGGCGCCCGATTGCTGTGTTATCGCACCGCCGACGGCTCCAGTGACGCGACTTGAAAGGGGGGTTGTAAAAGTATTTTGTACTGTTTGTTGTTGTTTGCGGTATTTTAAATATTTTTTTGTTTTTGTTTTCAAGTTTGTTTTCTTTTCTAAAACGCTCTCTCTTTCTTCAATAAACTAAACAACACTGGATACGTAGTGGAGGATAGGGGCTTGAAGGGCGGGGGGTAAATTATGTGAGCTCTGGGCGCTAGGTGATCAGACAGTTATCGTAACGCATGAAACCCCTTTTTATCGATTTCTCTGATGCACTGCCGCTAATTCTGTGATGTGAGTTGTATATATATGTGTGTGTGTGTTTAGGTGTACATGTATAGGTGTATTCGATAATTTAGTCACAAATCATAAGTTAATAAGGAATTAAGAACCAAAAAGCAAAAGCAAAACAACAAATGATAAATTCTATATGATTACAAACTAAAATAACAAAAAGCAATAGGGGGAAGTAAGAAGAGAAAGGGGGGAAGGGAAAGGTTTAACACATACACAGTCGCACACACACACACGATGTTTACAAGCCGCATCGCTTTACAACACTGGAAAAGTGGTGCAGAAGCAAAACAAACTGATCACTTTTTTTATACAGTAAGCGAACAGTTGTGTTTCTTGTTGTTGTTGGGTGTATGTATAGTATGTCAGTCTGTTTTGTATAGGTATCATAGATGTATCATATATTCATACATATACATATATCATCTCTGTTTCCATATATATGTGTATGTATTTCTTTTGTATATATACTATGTATTTTATATCTTGCTCCTCTTCTTGTTGCGTCATAATTACTTTCTTTTTAGGATTTCAAGCTGCTTTGCGGATCTATGCATGGAATGTGGGTTTGTCTATATATTTATTTATATATATATAAATATGTATAATACTTTATTTGTATTTTTTTTGTCTTTTCTTTAGTTTTATTTAACGACAACAACAACAACACAAAAAAGGTACTTTAGTTAACTTAAGCATACTATATTTTTTTCCTTTACTGTTCTCTTCTCCATTTGCTTTCGATATCGTATTTGTATATATTATATATATGTAACTGTAGGTGTGGCTGTGAATGTGTTAGTGTGGGAAGGGAGGGGGGAACACTCTGCGCCCTCACAGGCTGGCTCAGCTGATCGACTTTCGTTCAGCTCTCAACTCAGACATTGTCGCGTTATCGTAACTGTTATACTGTTATAAATATATATTGTTCTAAGAAACTAGGAAGTCTGTTATAATGTGCTTCTGTGTGTGTGTGTGTATTCAAATATTATATATATATATATATATATATATATATATATATATATATATATATATATATATATATATATATATATATATATATATAATCACAACTAATAAACAGAGATATTTGTTCATATTCATATGTATATATCGATTATGGTATATATCAATATTTAAACAAATTAATGCTGCTAGACATCGTTGTTGTTGTAGTTGTAGTTGCGGCGACAGTTAACTGAGCAAGAGAGCGAGAGCGCGTATGCGAAAGAGGATGCGGAGCACAGAGAGTTTTCCTTCTCGATTCTCGATTGGTTTCTCTATGTTTCTGTGTCTTTTATTTGATTTTTATATCTTTGGGTTAAAGCGAAAGCGATTTGGTTAGTTTAAGTTTAGAGAGAGAGTAAATGCCTCGGCTGCAGCTGTGGCTATAACGGTATAACTTCTGGCTGACAACTTAACGACGTCTGTTTGAGGTTAGGTTGTTTCACAGCGTGTCCGCGTTTGTGTTATTTGTTTTGTTTGTATATGTGTGTGTGTGTGTGCATTAGATTTATTATTTATTAAATATTTATTTAAATATTTTCAGTTGTTTTTTTTGTTGGCGTTGTTGTTGATTTTTATCACATTGGGTTGCATTAAATTCGTGAGTGAAGGCGATATTGAAAAAAGAGAAGAAAGACAAACGGAATGTTTCGTTAAGTTTTCAATTCGTTTTCGTTTTGGCTTTACAATGCAGTTTAAAAGGGGGTGTGGGAAAAATCCAGAAAGAGAAACAACTGAAAATTTAAATTATATCGATAGCTTGCCACTTGATGAATAGTTATGTCGATAGACACAAATAAATAAATATAGGGCTATGTAAAGGGTGATTTTTTAGCTATTATCATTTTGGCAACACTGGTTTAAACAGCTGAGACACGTTTCGTGTTTTGCATCACTGTCAAACATTTTCAGTTTGGTCTATAATTTAACCATGAATCGTCTTAGAAACGAACAACGCTTGCAAACTATTGCAGCTTATTATCAAAATGCGTGCTCTTTTAAAAAATCACTCTTTATAATCGTGGTCATCTATTGTATTTTTCTTTTAGACACATCAAAGGACAAGCTACCTACAGAATATACAGTTATTTACAAAACCGAAACTCAAGAGCAAAATCAAATACTAATTATAATACACCGATGTCTGGCATACAGTGGGGATTATACAAAATTAAATGCAGACATTTTTAGGCAGCGTTAGCTTGAATCTCCAGACATACATATGTTCATATGTTCATATATATGGATTCACATATATATGTTTGTACATGGTATATATAAAGATATAGTATGAATGCTAGTGTAAATATGTATGTGTGTGTAACTGAACGTGTGTGTGTGTGAGCATGTGTGTATGTGCTAGCATGTCGTATATATGTCGTATATATATCGCGGCATAAAAAGAGGTCCCAATCGTCGATAAAAGATAAAGGTGCGGAAATTATAATCGATAACACGATAATGTACGAACAAATTACAATACGGAGATTAAGTGTTCGTATAGATACGATATAAAAATTAAAACTGTACAGGGCGCACTTAGCCAACTAATTAGACAACTACAATAACTAAAATGAATGCATATCAAAAAATACTCACGATGGTAGCAATGGTGGGGGCAGAGCACCGCCTGGCCGACCACCGGGCAGAGGTGGAGCACCACCGCCGGGGCGGCTTGGTATTGCGGGCGCTGGGCGACCAGTTGCCGGGGGCAAAGGTGGATTGCGACCACCGCCCAATGAGCCCTGTAAATAACAAACACACACACAAATTTATACAAAAGTTCCTTTTGTAGAGTGGGGCAAGGTACCACCATGGCACCTACCTGTTGGGTGGGTGCTGCCTTCCGTGGGCCACCGGGGCTAGGAGGAGATAGATGTGGGTCCAGACCGCTTGGTAGCCAATCATTCTTCACAGGCGGTGGCAATGGCGATGATACGGTAGCCATTGAGACATCACCTGCATGGGAGAGACAGACAGATAGTAAGTGAGTGAGAGAATAATATGGTAATAGTACGATATTTAAGGGATCTTTAGTTATTATACACATAAAGAATACTATATCTATAGAATAACTAACCAATAATTTGTAAAGCATCCTTGCAGGCGCGATACATGCGCAACATTTCCTCTCGCCGTGTTGCAGACTCAGCGGACTCTTCCATCATTTGTGCCTGGAGAGAAAAACTTGTTATATTAACGATATACAGATATATAGATTGCACTCTTTTTCTCACCTGATCACCGGAGGCATAGAGATGGGCCAACAGTTCGCCATTGATAAAGTCCTTGGCATTGTTGATGATCAGCATCATGATGGCCTTGGGTACCATGTCCCGCGTGGTCTTTGTGACGATCTTCATATACGAATCGACCAGATTACGAATGGTCTCCACTTGACGCTCCAGTTGTGGATCGGTCGAGCTCTCCTCATTGGCCGACTGTATTTTTTTGTTTTGGTTAGCGTTAGCGTACGTTATCGATCGACCATTAATCGATTTATATTGTTGTTGTTTTTGTTTTTGGGAATTTTACAATATTGTAATTTTGTTATAGTTCGGTTGGTTTGGTTTATGGTTGTTGAGGGGGGCAAAAGTAAGTGGGAAAAGAATACAAACAAACGAATCAATTAAATGATAAAAGTGTAAGTTGCATTGAATCGAAAAGATGCCAAAAACAACGGTGCAGCCGACAAAAGTAAAGCACAATTCGTACAGTGGGGTCAAATCTCTCGATAACGGATGAACGATGAAAGAATTCAACAAATTGATTTTGATTTATTTGAAATCTTATCGATAAATTTGATTGTTAACCACAGTAGATTCAATCAATATATGGTTTATAATACTATGTAGATACTGTTACTTGCTAATTTGTATCGAATACAAAAATGAAACCAGATTTAAGCGCAGATAGATACTCAAAGAAATCAACAAATAACTCAAAGCGAACTTTATAAGCTGTGAAAAGTATTCTTTTTCTTTTGTTAAGTATAAATTTAATTTAATTAAATGTGTATTAGACCAAGAGAAATAATGTTAGTGATTAATTTTGATGCAGTGTTATAATTATTTGTGATTATTATGTGAAGAGTGTGTTCCCAACTATAATATACAAATGATATACTAAAACTCGCTATCAGCAATTAAATATTGTGATTTCAATTAACTTTTAACCAGTTCATTGCCATCGTATCGTATCCGAAAAATCGAATTGATTACACAAATGAATAAATCTCCATCTACTTTTGGATTTGTAAAAACCCTGATTGTCAGAAGTGAAAAGTGAGATTGTCAGAAGTGAGATGAGTGTATTAGTTGTTTCAGATAAGGTACCCAAATTACGAGTAGATGTAGGCGAGGGAACTATCGATTTACTAACTATCGAATCGAAGCGAGTGTAAGAATATGCTGGCAAATAATATTAGGTGTGCAACTCAGTTGCCGCTGTTTGTCAGTAGATGACCGTGGCACATGATATGTTTTCTATACTTTATGAAGCTAGGAACTTTAAATCGAGATAACTTTGCAGTTTTTCGACAGTACAATGAAATCAAAAATATGTTAAAAAAGCGTTAAATAATTTCAATAAATACTAGTATACTCTTTCGACTTGTATTTTGCTGTTTAGTTACGTAATTAGTGACGCTTCAAAATAGTGTGTTAGATAAGAAATGAATTTAATAATAATAAAAATCAATGCCAATGTTATTATTATGAAGGTAAGATATTATTAGATCGGGTTTAACGTATACGAAATGCATCTCAGGCAATTAATTGAGGAATTTCTCAAAGATTGTGAATAATTTGTAACAGAAAAATCAACATACTTTTTGCTATTAACAGTTGGATATATATATATATAGATTGATATTGTTATTGTATTTCAGTATTTTGTTTTTTTTTTATATATATATGTGGTCATTTCGTTTGGTCGGTGGACGGGAAAATAGAAGAAAATAATTTGTAAAAAATATTGTAAAATCAAAATTATATTTTATATATAGTCATTGATATATTGAAGCATATATAGTAGGATGGACTTCTCCAAGTTAAACACAAAATGAGAGAAAAGGAGGAGAAATTGAAATGGAAAATTTGATCTGATCTAAACGAGATAAAAACGTAACGTGGAAGTCATAAATTATTAACCCTTTTTTCTATATTCTTTTAATATTGTTAGTCAGTCTTGAAGAAGAAGAAGCACAAATAAAGTACGGTTAGTTCAGATAACATGAGATTCTAGTTTTGTTAAGTTATATTTGGTCGATGCAAATCAAAGACGAAATCATAATTTAGAACCCCAATTACCAGATTTTTATTTCGATTACCAAAAGCCCATCTCTTTTTTGTTGATGACTCTTGTAATACTTCTTGTGATCTTTTTATTTGCAAATATTTTAGTCGCTCTTGTTCTAAGAATCTTTCAAATTCCAATTCGTCCTAAGTTCAAAACAAACACACTACATAGGTTAATAAATAAATGCAAACATAAAGTAAATATTAAGTAGAAATAAAGATAATATGCTGCCCCTTTTCCTTGTGTATAGGGTGATATATTTATAAATCATATGCCATAATAACACAAACAAAAGAATAGAAGAAACCAAAGGCAATAGCAAAATCTATGACTTAAATATAGCTTTACAGTATAGATAGAGATAGTTGATAGTTGATAAATAGAAAGATATTGTAGGAAAGTATGCAAAGTATATGCTAAAAATGATGAAAAGAAACAAACCTCTTGTCCTTCCTGCACATTTTATAAATCATATACATAGTAGGTGATTTATATATATTGATATTATGATGAATTTTGTGGTATATTTATTTATTTGTGGTATTTGGAGCGCAAAGTTTCAAAAAAACCAAAAAAACAAAGAAATATTGAAAAAGTTATTACGTTATCAAAATTATTTTTGTATTATAAGTTAGTTTTTTTTTATATATATTCCAAAGACCATTTGTCACAAGATGTATGTATGCATACATTTGTTGTGAGGGATGAACGATTAGTAAACACTTTACGCACAATACAAGCTCTTGCCGACGGCGTTAGGAAAAAAGGAACGGAAAGAAATTGTGAGGGCAGGAAGGAATGAAAGAGGAATATGTTGGACTGGAGGCTGCTCGTTCTGATCATTAACAGCGTTTAAATACTTGAGTAACAGCGCGTTGTTATACTGCAGAGTTGGGTACAAATGCTAAGTACCAAACAACAGCAGCCCCTGTTACGCACTAACAGATAGTGCTGTTAACTACCATACTGTTAAAAAGTATTAAGAATACGCGCTGTTAGCTTTACTTAGCTTAGAACGATCGTTAACTCTTCTGGTATTTTGGATAATGCTTGAGATAATTACATAGAGAAAGGTAAATAGGATAATGTAGGGTAGGGTAGGATAGAGAGAGAGATTGGTAGACACCAAAGTTAATGTCACATGCTACACAAAGCATTAGGTTACGTCAAATGCATTGGATGGTGGTAGCATGAGGTCTTGCGACTTGTTATCTTATCATTGGGGGGTACTGAAGGGGATAATGCGGGTTCGTTAACACATACATACATATATGTACATTAAGGCTTAGTCTAAGCTACAAGCTTAGCACGATAACTAAATGTTGATAATATCTTGATATAGTATAAGTTATATTTATATTATTATATTATAGCTATGCACTGAGCGTACGCACCTCGTCTCCGTTCTCCTGGGTCTCCTGCTTCTCGGGATAGACACCGGCGCGCAGGAACGAAGCCTTCCAGGATTCGACATCCTCTACGGTCTCGCACGAAAGCTCCAGTTGTTTGTAATCCTAAATGTGTAAATATGTGTGTGTCAGTGTGTGTGTGTGCGGTAGGAGAAAGAGAAGCGTCCAAGCGCAAAAAGAACAAATGGATAGGTATTTTCGTCAAGCATTTGGTAAATGGGACACAACGTATTACGATTACGATTACGATTACGATAACGATTACGATTACGATTGTACGAGTACTTGGACGGGTTGTGGTGGTTTTGGTGGCTTTGGTTGGTTGGTTTTCGGGTCTGTAAGATTTATTTCTTATATCTTGTTTTCATATTTTGTTTTCGTTTTCGTTTTTAGCTTTCTACGGCTCGAGTCAAGTTGGTTTCGTTGGCAGCGTGTGTCTTGGACCAAAGGTTAGTTTAGTGTAGTTTGTAGTATCGGTGGTATATATATATATGTAGAGATATATATTGAAAGACATATGTATATATATGTTGATCGCAGGATATCGTTAGCTAGCGTTGGGTTAGGTTTAAGTTTGGTTTGGGTTCGTCATGCTCACAAATCGAAGGCACGAAAGGAGTTTGCAAATCGTGTGCGCACGTTCTCGCTTGCTCCTTGCAAGCTCCTTCATCCTTCGATTTGACTCAAATGTTGATAAAAACATAGTAATTTTTATCTTATACAAAAAAATTAATTGTTTACTATTTCTTTTTCTTTTGTCTGAACTGAAGAATCAAATTTGGAATTGAATTGAAATTGTTGCGAAACAAAAGATCAATGTAAATAATTGAATGTAGTTAACATTGTTGAGTCGTCTACAACAAGTAAGCCCATAAACTATTTATAGTTTAATTGTTGTAGTTCGATTTGTTTGTTATATTTTGGTTTTTTCATTTTTTTATGTTTCTCATTTCTTACTGTTTTTCTGTTTGTTTCTTTCTCATTTGAACTTTTTCAGGTAAGTTTTCTTTATCTTTTTTTAGTTTGGTTTGTTTTTCATTTTTTTGTATGCTAACAAAAATTACTAACCTTATAAACATTACGTCCATCGGGACTGAATAAAGCAAATGTAACACGTCTAGACATTGACATAAAGCCCTGCTCAATATCGCGCAATTTCAAACCATCCAACGGCAACATGAATTTCTTTTCCCTCTCATCCTCGTCCTTGTACCAGGAGATGCTCTCCGATGTGAGCACAAACCAATATGGACGCGACCCGCCTGCGAAAGAGATTAATATATAGCATATACATTTAGTAAATCTGATTCAGATCTATGACAGACACACGTACACACATATGAAGAGTGACAGCAAAAAGATGAGATGTGGGAGAAGGGGAGATTATGGAAGATGTGTATATAGGAGTGTATATGGCAGGTATACATTGTACATACTAAAGCACGATCCGATCAAGTTTTATGTTCAAGCTACAGCACAATAATAATGATATAAGAAAGGATATATAGGAAATACAAACCGAGTATACGTGGCAAAAACCATAGCAAAGCTGTCAGTTTTCCTTAGTTTTTAATTTTTTCGGTTTTTTGTTTGTATATCAAGAAAAGTAATAGTACAAGAGAGACCACGCAGAAATAAACAGAAAAAAGAACAGAAAGAAAACACCAAACGTCAAATCAATCAAAAAGCAAAACGAAATAAACAATGACAAAAAAAAAGACAAAACAAAAGGTTAAAAATCTGTGCAAATCTGTATTGCTTATGAACTTGAACAAGTTCTTAGCATCATGCCTCATGCGTCTTGGAGAAAGATTTAATTTTGGCAAAGTGCTAACAGAGGTTGCTTTACCTATGCCGTTAACTACTGAGACAGCTTGCCGTGAGTGAGCTGTTGTTACTTGTGTGCATTCCATATAGACAAGTTACTACTAGCAATACTCTCAGTAATATTTAGTGCTAGGCTACAATAAGTTAAGGTTTAGTTTCGGGTAAGTTAAGGGCAAGTTTAGGTTTAATTTAGGGTAAGTTTAAGGTTAGCTGAATCTGTGTCACAAGGTGTTGATTGAGTGCAAAGTGTGCGGCGACTGTTTGTTGATTTTGTTGTTACAAACGGATGCGAGATTTGTAGAGCCGATCTATAGACATATAACATACCTTTCATAATGCCCAAATTCTGTATGACCATGTGACCCTTGCGAATGACCTGATTGCCAAGCTGTCGGGTACCGGTCTTATTTGCATTCTCAGATTTGTTCTGAGCACTGCAAAGAGAAGAAGCTCGTTTAGTACATGATTCTCGTATATATATATATATATAGCATTGGTTATCAGTTAAATCAAGACATACTTGGCAAAGCCAATGAAATCCTCGTGATTGGTATTCATGTAGGCCAACTCGAAATCGATAAGCAATAGAATTTGCTCCTTGCAGCGCTGCTCCCGTTGACGCACATGCGTGGCAATGATGCGTTCGGTTTCCTCTCGCAAGCGCGGATAGCGGCTCATCTGCGAAGAGTAGACAATCAATAAGACATACATATATGATGTATATATCTATCTATATTTTGCCTACCTTATCGGTGCACATGCGCACAACAACGGACAATTCCTGTACGACTAGATCGACACACTTGATCACCGGCTCCTTGAGCAGCGCAATCTGGCGCTTCACAATCGCCTCGAAAGCCATGTCGGGCGTGAAGAGACCCACACGAATACCATGTATATTGCGAATGGCAAAAGATATCTCGCGACGCAGCTCCTTTTCATCGCAGGCCATTTTAACGATTTCAAAGCGAAGACTAGAGACAAAATCAGTTGCATAATATAAGTATCAATTAAATGTTATATGTATATATGCAATCTTACCGCTCGTGGAATATGCGATTGATTTTAGCACCGCCAGAGAGTTCATTTGTATTTACCAGGGCCGAACCGCTGCCCTCGATGGTGCGCTCAAAGTCCGACTGCAGTTGTTGGATCATTCTGCGAAGCAAGAGAACGAGAGAGAGAGTTACTAACAATATATTCCCCCACAGTACGATGAACAATCGATGATCTCTTACTGCAACATAGCCTTTGTTTTGATGCTGGCATCGCCGGGCTGAAAATGCTTAAACTCCTCGACTTCTTTCTCCAGCGTTAACATCTGCTTCTGCAACTTATCCCGCAAGCCGGGCAATGTGTCGCGAATGTGATTCGTAAGCTGCTGATTTAGTACTCGCTGCAAATAGGGTGTACCCAGGCGATCGGCCATGTGGCGATACGATGGATGGCTAAGGAAGAACTTGCGTTCAGCGGCCAGCGCCATATGGATATCCTTCCGCCCTTCAATATCCTTTTGCGAACGATTCACGACACCGATATAACCACGTCGCAGTGGCAATAGTTTGTTCTCAAGAATATCGCGTGCATCGGTACCCTCGTCCATGAGATCCAGCTTGGTAATGACACCAATCGTACGTACGCCCTGCGGATCAACCTCCTTGGCCAACTTGAGGGCATCCGAATTGGCCAAATCAGTATTGGCTGGCGTTACGGCCAATATCAGACAGGTCTCCTTGCGTATAAATTGGAATATCATTTGCTTAATCTGCTGCTCAATATCCACAGGTTGATCACCGATCGCCACTTTCGTCAGGCCAGGCAAATCGATAAGCGTCAAATTGAGCACATATGGCGAATAGACGCGCAAATTAATCGGAATGTTTGAGATACCCTTATTGCTACCAGTTACACGATCCGTCTCATCCTCAATCTCTTTTCGTATCTCATCGAAGCTGGCAAACTTTTTCCCCTTACAATGAAGAAATTCGCCATATTCTGCAATGTATTAAATATAAATTATATATTGTTATATATGTATATTTATATACATATATTAAGGGAACACCATGCTTACCGGTGATACCATTGATCAATTGCAAAATCAAGGGTCTGCGCGTTACAATGCCCGAGCCACGAGGCAGAAAGTCTCTGTAAAGGAGGGAAAATAATCATTTTTATTATGATGTGGTTAACTTGTTTATTTTAAATACCCTTGACATCACTATGTATTTCATATATTATTTTATAAAATTGCTTTTTATTCCACTGTGCAGTGAGTCGTACTTTGAACTGCTTTCTGATACACTGCTTCGCAGCAGGATCTCTATATCCGTGCTCTCTCTCTCACAGATTGCTTTTGCACTGCTTGCCACCGACCCTCGCTCTTTCCCTCATTTTACTCTGTGATTATTAAGAGAGCTTTTACGTCAGTTTTGGCAGGAGGCTCTTTCTCTCCTCTCCTCTCGCTCCCTCCTACTAATTTATTTTGCACTGCCCTATCTACTACTAAGTACTACTCTTTCTGCAGCCTACAACTGCTTGCTACATCAAGAGATGCTTAGAAGCAGAATGATTCTATTTCTCTTACTCTTTTCCTGCTTGTGTCTTGACAGACTGTCACTCTCTGCTTCTCCAACTCCCTTACTATTTCTTCTCTTTCTCTCTTATCGAAAATGAGCGCCACTTACAATATGCTGACACAGCGCGTAAATTATTGTTTATAGCACGATATACGATGTCAATGTGGCTGAGCAGCTTTAAGTGCAAATGAGTCATGGTGGATGATTATCAAAGAGGAAATGAGAGGAGAGGAAGAGTGAGAATGACAGAGAACCCACTTGGACATTCGATTGATCAATTGTTTTGAAGTTGTGGGAACGGTTATCGAAACCAAGCACACAGCACAAACAACAACAGCAACAGGGAGCAACATGTGCAATTAATTGAGTGGGAATTATCACATCGTATTACAAATTCTATATAAACAAATCTACATACAGTTTGTACATATTTTATATAGAATAATTGCAGTAGTCAGGGCAGTGGGGTCTGTTGGGCATGTTTGTATATTTGTACATTAATATTCATATGGGTACATATTGTACCCGATTATTAATGTTAATGTTGTGTATATATACACAATATTATTGCCGCACATTTGACCTGTTTTCCTGCGGGGCACAAACAAATCCGCTAAAGTCAACAAAAAGCCCTCAGCGACCGCTTGCTGCCTTATCGACGATATCGCAAACAATATCAATTATAATGACACAACATGAATCATCGATAGCAATTTTAATCACAGTTTGTTTAATGAGCGTCAAAAAAAAAACAAAAACGAAAACCACTTAAGAAAAATAAACTCTAGCTTGATAAAAACTATTAAGAAATTTCGAAAAATTTTCTTTCAAAGTTCGCTCGCTTATCTTATCAACGCAGGCAAATGTGCTCCAAATTCACAGTAGCCTGTAAACATATTGGAAATTGTTTTCAGTGTAAATAAATTGCAATGTTATCAATTACTTGCGATGAGTAACTCACTTATGAAAGTGTGTACACACATTTTATTGTAATTCACAGACACACTCACTTATCCAGGTGGTTGCGTGCGAAAACATACAACACACACACGAACATGAATTTAAAATTGTAAATTGGTTTGATGATATCAGCACTAGCTTCATTTACTTCTAAACAAAGTTTGTTTCATTGTTTCTCTCCCTGCAGAGATGACTCAAAAACTACTCATACTCAACTCTGAAAACAACTGCAAATTGTTGTTGCTTCTTCTTTGTCTTCTTATTCATCTCATTCTTTCGATTAGCTAAGCACAGTTAATGCAAACAATTAGCAAAGAGGTCAGAAAGCTCTCACAAAAACAACGTAACGAAGAAGATAAACAGATGGAGCAGAGACGCACTCACTCACACACACACACATGCATGCACTCTCGCACTCTCACTTGCAGTTCAGTAGTAAGTGCAACAACACGACGCCGGCTGACAGCGCAAAAGAGCGATCTCTCTCAGATCAGATCAGATCAGATCAGATCAGCTGCTGCTGCGCGTGTGTGTGTGTGTGCGTTTCTCACTCTCTGAGAAAGCGCTTTGTGCGTGTGTTGGCTTATTTGCGCTGTCGATTTTGATTTCATGATGCGTTTTAACGCATTTTCCTCTTCTTCTTTATTTTCTTCTCTTTTGTTGCTACAATTTAATTGCTTTGTAAAATGCAACTGTATTTAGCCTTGACTAACCAGACTATTGTTCATTATATTACAAAAATAAAACTCAACTTTGTTTCTCTCTCCCTCTCTCGCTCTCTATTGTTTTCGCATTCTTTGGCTATTTTACGCACGAACAATATGTATGTGTGCGTCAGTGGCTAAACTTAAACTACATATGTATAGGCAAATATATGCAGGACATACCTACATATGTATGTTCATGCATATCTGGACTTTATATACAGAAGTAAACACATGCTAAATACAAACATAAATACATACATATGTACAAACATATATAAATATGTTTCTCTTTATATTTTGCTCCAATGTCAAGTTATCACAGTCAGTATGATGAATCAATGTACATAGCTGAGTAGGTGTTGCTGTGTGTGTGTATGCAAAGATGAAAAGGAAGAAGAGGACGAAGAAGTGGAGGCAGCGCAAGAGAGAACGCGCAGCAGAGATGCCATGAACTATTGACATTTTCTTGTACGCTGAGCTTTTCTCACCGCTAATGTTAAATTGACATTGAATACTCTTCTCTCTCTCTCTCTCTCTCTCTCGGGGCTTACAGTTTGAGCTGCAGCGTCATTAAATGACATTGATGACAACGGCAGCCACAGCAGCGGAGGCTGCATCAGCAACATAAGTGGCATATGAAAAAGTATAAAACTAGGTCATTAACAAACACACACACACAAACACATACATTGATATCCCCCCTATTTATATACACAATATAAATTCAATATATACATATAAGGGTGTGTGTGTGTATACAATACAAATGCGACGCGGCGCATGCGAAAACTAACGGATTTGCCAAATAGACTGCGCTGCGTTGAGCTCTGCTTGCTTTTGTTGTTGCTGATGCAGTCAGCTTATGTAAGTGCAACTGCATGTCAAAATGTTTCTAAAGGAGAGAGAGTGAGAGCTTGCGCATGCACACACACGCACGCACACACACATTCAAGTATTGAATATACCCAAAGGAAGCAGCGCCCACGCTTTTCAATACACACAATATACACACACATACACATAGTATGTGCTTGTGTGGGTCTGTACCAAGGACTCGAAGCTATGCTCAAGAGCATAAATAGCCAAGCACCAAAGAAGAAGAGATGGTCAGGCGCAAGAAGGGCGACGTACATACACACACACACATCCAAACATAGGGAGCATCTGTGGTGAAAAGGATTACAGTGGTGCCGACAGAGGCAGAAGCAGAACCAGAGGCTTATATAATTTTGCAAATTTGCATAGAAAAAACATGCATACACATGCACAAATTTATATGTGTGTGTGTCTGCCTTTGATTAACAGTTACAAAAGTTACAGGCAGTAGTGGAATGAGGGGACCTGAGCAGCGCAGCAGCAGCAATAAAATGTAGGCTAGCGTTAGTGTCGGCGTAAACGTCGGCAGCGACAGTGGCAGCATTGCATAAATGTCAAAGTGAAGTGTGTAGTAAGAGAGAGAGAGAGGGAGAAAGAACATTGTAACTGTGATGGGGATGGGATGAGGGCTTGGGCTGGGACTGGTGTGCTGTGGTGTGTGCTGAGTATGGGGTGGCGTGGGGACTGGTGAGAAAGGGAAAGAAAGGAAAAGGAAATGTCAACGTGCATTGATTTTTTTTGTGGTGTTCATTTTGTGTTAATTTCGTTTCCCTATCGCCACCAACTTTTTTGGGGCGTAAGTATTTTGTGGGTTATAGTATTTATTGTTGCTGTTGTAGCATTTTCAGGGGGCGGGCAGAAAAGCCGATAGATAAAAAAAAGAACGAGCGAACGAGACGCAATGAGCGCCGCGCAGCCAGCAAAGAGTCCAACCTGCCTTACCGCCCAACGCTACCCCACACACAGACATAACACAACTACAACTGCTATTTAGCTGAGTGTGGGAGGGAGAAAGAGAGTAAGTATCGTCAAAAATGTTTCGTTTTCGTTACTTTTTTTTCTTATTGGAACTAAGTCCATCTATTTATGTGTATGTATGTATGTTTGTGTGTGTGTGTGTGTGTGTGTGTGTGTGTGTGTGTGTGTGTGTGTGAGTGAGTTTAAGTAAAGTTTACTTAACAATGGAGGCAGTAGCAAGTAGTGCGACAACAGTATGAGGTGTTGACCTGATCCCTATGCAAGTGGTTACCTTTACGTGTGAGCAAGAGAGTATGTATGTAAGGTGGTTGTTATGCTGTCTCTGCTTCTGCCGCTGACCATGTACAACTGGATGCGCATTTACTTCTACACACACATATACTGTTACATAGGGGAAATTATTGATGGCCACCTGCTCGCACCACACACACATACACACAACGCCCACTGACCAGGGCAGGCAACAAAAACAAAAGCCAGGAATGCTGCTTCATTGATTATTCACCGAAATTCACACCAACACATACCCACACGCATGCTTGCTAACACACATACACGACACTAGAGTGAGAGCGCGCATACACACACACACATTTAACCATACATGGCTCTCAGAACAGTCTCACACTCTCTCAAGCACACTCAGAGAAGAGCTTTCACGCAAAAATATGGATTTTCTTTCGATTGTATGAGAGATTTTCGAGTGATTTTACCATAAATTCTTTAGCGAATATTAGAGAATATCTGGAAATAAAATAAAGTTTCTTCTTCTACTTACTTGCCCACAAAGTTCTCGAGCACGGAACTCTTGCCTGCCGACTGTCCTCCAACTACGGCAATTTGTGGCAAATCCAGCTGCATATGCACCCCCAGGGATGTGAATGCATCCTGCAGTTTATTGACAATGGGTATCAAATTATCCATGGCGACCTACTGTGATGGCGTTGACTGTGACGGCGACTGTGACTGCTATGACAGTGGGACAATTGGGAGAGTTCTTAGAGTAACTCTTTCAATCACGTTCTTTTCTTTTTCTTTCGTTCTTTTTCTTTTTTTGTCTCTCTTCGGTTGTTGATGTTACGTTGTTTAACAGTTAATTGCTGCGCGGAGAAGAACGAGACGATAGAACTGAGAGACGGCGCTTAAGCTCTGACTACGACAACGACAGCAGCGACGACGACGCCTACGCCACAGCTTCTGGCTCTGCCCGCTGCTGCTGCTGCTCGATGTTTGTGCTGCACGGAGCGGCGGCTGCTCTGCTCTGCACTGAGGGCACTGATACCTTTTTAGTTATCACAAATTGATGTGAATGTTTTTCTGTTGTTTTTTGTCTTGTGTTTCTTTTTTGCTCTACTGCTCTCTCGCACTCACACACACATATACGCACGACGAACGTAACAAAACGTACAACGCTATCTTCCTTTCTCTCTCTCTGCCGACACCAACAAACACTGCCACTTGTGTTTTTGTTGTTGTTGTTGCTGCTGCTGCTCCTACTGCTGTTGTTGTGGAAAGAAAAGAGAATTAACTGCGTAAGTTGCGCGCAAAACAAAGAGCAGACCAACAAAAAAAAAAAACCTAGTTATCACTGTATGTATGTATATCGGCTATCGGAGAAATTCTTATAGGAATCCAGGCACAATAACAAAAAAACCAACAAAAAAAACGTATAATCACACACACATTGACACACAGACGACGACGGACACGTTCAATTCGACGACGGCATCGAAGCGCGTAACGTAAGCGTGCCTTAGCTTTTGCCTTGATGGTAGGTGCTATGGTTCTGGGCTGCGCTGCTGCTGATGACGGCGACGCGTTGGGCCTGGCGTTTGTGTTGCTGCTGCTGCGCTCTTGCATATGATTTTTCTGTACGTGTATATGTGTGCGCGCAGGGTTGTTCTCTTGTTTATCAAAAAATTTCACTGCAAAATTTAGCTAACCGATATCGATAAATTAAAAACTTAAAATTTATAATTTTGATTTCAGACACCCAGACTAAGTATTTTCTTAAATGGTACGTGCTGATAGTGTTTTTGGATTTATATTTTTTTTTTATTAAAAAACTATGAACAAATAAATTCAAAAAATTTAACTGGCATAGGCATAAACAAATTTGCACACACACACAGGCACACACACAGTGGAAAAAATGTACTCGTCGAGAGACACGAATGTTCAAATCAATAGGAACATAAAAAAATTAATCTATTTATTCGAGTTAAACTATTAAATGCTGCTTATTGACGATTGCCACAAGTTCCGAACCTCTCCTTCAACGACAATGAAGAATTACAAATAAATTACGCGTACCGAGCGCTTCACGTCCGCCCCTTTTGACTTTGTTTTTGGTTCTGAATATTCGATGACAACTCATCGGTAGTAGCATAGTAACTAACCAGGGACGAAAATATCTCACCTCGAGCATTTTTTAACGATATTCGTTTGCAATAATTTTTAATATATATGTATTGTCTTAAAATGTTGTTTAAGTTCTACTGACATTTCACCAAAGTATGTTATGATTTTATAATATTCTGTAAAAATCCAATAAGAATTTAAAGATATAAATATCGATTTTCTCTGTAGTTCGGCGCCAAGAGGCAAGCAAACAGGGCTTTGGGAATATATTTCAAAACTGTTTGTTACGATTTAAAAAAAAATAAGAGTATTGACTAATAAAATATATTCATTTTGATTGATTTTAAATAATGTATTATAAAATTTATATATTGATTAAAGGAGTAAAGAAATTTATGTTACTATCGATAGGCAATGAGCAATAACATTACAGAATTATGTTATGAATGACAGCGACAGATGAGTTTAACAGATGTGAGAGAGAAACGAATCGTCATTATACATTACATTTTTCGGCCAGTTATGAATTCTCGCTCAGTCGTATTTCAGTGTTCAACAGAATCAATTGTGTCTGGAGCTGTACGTCGAAAGTGTAATATACGGAAAATAGTTTGAAACAAAAAGTCTTATTGTGAATCAAAAGTATTATTAACTAAATCAAAAGGTAAATATGCACTTATTGAATTAATTTAAAACTACGTAGCATTACTCTATATTGCTTGGGTGCGAGAACTGCTGCTGCATCTGAGGACAAAGGCAACAAAGAAAATATTGCATGTAATGCAACTGTGTGTGTGCATGCATGTATGCGTGCTTGCTGTGCATAACGCATTTTCAAGTTGCAATTAGGATTGCAATGTTTTGTTGCTGCTTCGCATATTTAGTTATTTATATACTTTATTGAAAAATGGAAGATTTAATGCAAGTCGTCATGGCTACTTCAAAACGCCATCTTTGTTTGCACACTTCAAAATGGCGACGCAGCAGTGCACTAAAATAAATAGGGTGCATATACACACATCTAATAAATACATATAGAAAAAAAAAACGCATACATACACCACCACAGATGAAAGTAGTTAGAAAAAACGATTAGTCATGCAGTGTCATGAAACATGATGAAATAAAATGATGACTCGACTTGCAGGAAATATGAAATCATATGTATATATATAATATATATATATATCTATAATATATATGTATAAGGGGAAAACCCTAAGTATATATTTAATACATATGAATACACACATAATTTGATATACACATACTGTTATACTGTTATAACAACTGGCTAATTTTAACTGTATTAGGGTAGAGAGGAAGCAGAGGTGGCTGCTCCAATTATTGAAACTAGGTCACGACGCAGAAAAACTTACTGCGCACTTTCTACCCAACGTTATGTATACACATTCTCCCAGACAAAGTGCCAAGTTGGAGGGGCGTACTTATATTTTCTAATACCTTATCTGACCTACAATTTATTTTTTACTATTTTCTTAGCAACAGGAAATATGCAGATCTTTGTAAAGACCCTGACTGGCAAGACCATCACCTTGGAGGTGGAGCCATCTGATACTATTGAGAATGTCAAGGCCAAGATCCAGGACAAGGAGGGTATTCCCCCAGACCAGCAGCGTCTGATCTTCGCCGGCAAGCAGCTGGAGGATGGTCGCACTCTTTCTGACTACAACATCCAGAAGGAGTCCACCCTCCACTTGGTGCTCCGTCTGCGTGGTGGCATGCAGATCTTTGTGAAGACCTTGACTGGTAAGACCATCACCTTGGAGGTGGAGCCCTCTGATACCATTGAGAATGTCAAGGCCAAGATCCAGGACAAGGAGGGTATTCCCCCAGACCAGCAGCGTCTGATCTTCGCCGGCAAGCAGCTGGAGGATGGTCGCACTCTTTCTGACTACAACATCCAGAAGGAGTCCACCCTCCACTTGGTGCTCCGTCTGCGGGGTGGCATGCAGATCTTTGTGAAGACCTTGACTGGCAAGACCATCACCTTGGAGGTGGAGCCCTCTGATACCATTGAGAATGTCAAGGCCAAGATCCAGGACAAGGAGGGTATTCCCCCAGACCAGCAGCGTCTGATCTTCGCCGGCAAGCAGCTGGAGGATGGTCGCACCCTCTCTGACTACAATATCCAGAAGGAGTCCACCCTCCACTTGGTGCTCCGTCTGCGTGGTGGCATGCAGATCTTTGTGAAGACCTTGACTGGCAAGACCATCACCTTGGAGGTGGAGCCCTCTGATACCATTGAGAATGTCAAGGCCAAGATCCAGGACAAGGAGGGTATTCCCCCAGACCAGCAGCGTCTGATCTTCGCCGGCAAGCAGCTGGAGGATGGACGCACTCTCTCTGACTACAACATCCAGAAGGAGTCCACCCTCCACTTGGTGCTCCGTCTGCGTGGTGGCATGCAGATCTTTGTGAAGACCTTGACTGGCAAGACCATCACCTTGGAGGTGGAGCCCTCTGATACCATTGAGAATGTCAAGGCCAAGATCCAGGACAAGGAGGGTATTCCCCCAGACCAGCAGCGTCTGATCTTCGCCGGCAAGCAGCTGGAGGATGGTCGCACCCTCTCTGACTACAATATCCAGAAGGAGTCCACCCTCCACTTGGTGCTCCGTCTGCGTGGTGGCATGCAGATCTTTGTGAAGACCTTGACTGGCAAGACCATCACCTTGGAGGTGGAGCCCTCTGATACCATTGAGAATGTCAAGGCCAAGATCCAGGACAAGGAGGGTATTCCCCCAGACCAGCAGCGTCTGATCTTCGCCGGCAAGCAGCTGGAGGATGGACGCACTCTCTCTGACTACAACATCCAGAAGGAGTCCACCCTCCACTTGGTGCTCCGTCTGCGTGGTGGCATGCAGATCTTTGTGAAGACCTTGACTGGCAAGACCATCACCTTGGAGGTGGAGCCCTCTGATACCATTGAGAATGTCAAGGCCAAGATCCAGGACAAGGAGGGTATTCCCCCAGACCAGCAGCGTCTGATCTTCGCCGGCAAGCAGCTGGAGGATGGTCGCACCCTCTCTGACTATAACATCCAGAAGGAGTCCACCCTCCACTTGGTGCTCCGTCTGCGTGGTGGCAATTAAATCTCAAACAGGGCGTCTTGCCTACCATCGAGACTGGCCAGACCGTTGAACACCCTACAATTAACTCAACTATAAACGTATCTATCTATATCCGCAAATATGTATTCAAAGTAACTCAATATATTCCGGTCTTAATTATGTTTTCTGCAAAATAATTCAAAATAGACTAAATAAATTTGCAATTAGTAAAGTTCATTGTGCATTAAAAACACTGGGTTTTATTTTTTCGAACAATTTTGCCCATTGCAATACCAGTGGTGATCGTTTTGGTTTCGATTGTTTTTATTGAACATCTTAGTTAACAGCGCAAGTTCTGTTATGTTTACTAACAGCGACTGTTAGTTACACCACTAAGCATCGAACATATAGAGTACTCAAACAGCGGAATCTACTCATTTGATGCAAAACAGAGACTGGGACCCCTGAACACGAAGTGTTTCAAGAGTGAGCAATCGGCTTTCTTCGTTAGAAACCGCGAGAAGCGCACATCGGCATCAAGTCAGTCGCGGAACGATGAGCACGGGTATATTTCTTTGTTCTACCCATCGTTTCAATGTATGTGTGCTATGTATGCACAAGCTTGCATATGAATGTATGCGTTGCTTGTGAAGTTTGACAACAGGCAAATGCTTCGGCCAGCACGCTGGCAGCCTGAAGTCAATTTTCTGTTTCGGTGTCGAGTGCCAGGAGACTGAGATACAGTGGGCAAAAACGGTTATCTTGCGGCGAAACTTTTATAGCTTCGAAAATATGTATGTGGCTTGATTTATGGCATAATTTTATTTAGTAAATAGATATTGATGTATTCCGAATTTTTTAGTTTCGGGTGATAAATTTTGTCAAATTTAGTACAAACATAAACAAACAAAAATTATAGTTGTTCCACAACTTTTTTTCAGTGTTATAAATTTGATATAAAAATTAGAATATAAATATGAATATTTAATCTATCTACTCAATAAATTATAAATAAACATGTTTTCAGATGTTAAAAGTTATTGCCTAAATTTAAATTTTCCTTTAACCCACTTTTTGTGTGAAGTAAACCTTTTAAAGTGTCCGTTTCTAACTGGTTTTAATTAAATTAATTTCGGAAAATAGTCGCTCAACATTAGCACTGCTATGTGGCAAAATAAGCAAGTTTTGAGTAAACTCCGTCAAGATCGGAAACATCTGAGTTGAATTTCCCTTTTTAACATTTGAAATATAACGCCAAAAAACGCCTGGTGGTACCGCCTCCTCCTCTTTAAAGGGAAAAACTTATGTTTCGAAGAAGTCGCCATTCGCGGTCTAGCTCCGTCAAATTTTGTGAACACAATCCTGTAAATTATAAGAACTTATTAAAAATTCTGTTAAGACAATAAACAACGTACCTGGAAACATTTGCCCCAAATGTGCAATAGATGGTAGCTTTGCTTTCAAACTATTGTTGAGTATTGTCGCTGGATTCAAAAAGTTTAAGCTTTTCATTTTCTTTAGCTCATCATCCTCAAAGGAAAACCGATTTTGTAGTTGCCTTAAACTTTCAATATAAAATTGAAGGCACGAATTTTGAACCTGGATGATTTCATCTCGTTCCAGATGTTGTTCTTTTCTTATCAACAAAGCCGCAAAGTTGCCTCCGAAATACATATTTTTTATACATATTATTAGCGAAATCAATCTTTAGTAATTCTTCATCAGGAAATAATAAAAACTCTGATTTTACAAAGCACTCAACTATTGTCTTGTAAACTGCAAGAACTTTTTCGTAAAACAAATACAGTTTTGAACTTTCTGACTGCATTTCCTTGTTTAAATCGTTAAAATAGGGCAGCACAAATTTTAGAAACTCCAAATACAGTTTTGTCGTCGTATCTAAACACATTTGGAGAATCGGCTCTGCAGATTTTAACTGATCATTCAATGCAGCTCCTTGAAAGTAAATTTTCAAAGCAGGAAGTTGTTCTAACAGCTTTTCAACTACTTGGAGCAGAGATAGCCACCTTGTTTGCCCGATATGTAAAAGTTTGTGTGGTTTCACATTAACGAAAGACTGAAACTGCCTATAGTCTCCGATACGTTTTGGGCTTTTTGATATAAAGTTATAGACATCTCTTGCAAATTCCTCCACTGTTTTTGGCAATTTTTTGCACGTGTAATGGCGCAGAGGTGAAATGAGTGACATATACATTTTATCAACAAATTCGGAATATCTTTTTTCAGCAGTTGCGAAAGAGAATGATTTTGGCCAAACATTGCATTGCATCCATCCGCAGCAAATCCTATCATGTTCTGCTTATATGGAATGTCCCTTTCTTCAAAAAACTTCTTGCATTCATTATGCAATGCCGTGGCAGAACTGTCAGTGACTGCAATAAGCCCTAAAAAGGTATCTTGTACCTTGAATGCCACTGCAGTTCTTGCAATAAGAGCGAAATGCTTCGTTGTAAATCTGTCTGTACTTTCATCGACAATAAGCGAGAACTTATTTAATTTCAACCGTTTTATTAACTGGTCCTCTGCCACTTGTCCAGTTACCGAAGTTATAATAGCTTGAGCCTTTGTCCGTCCGAATTTGATTGATGGTACGACTTTTGATTGATGGTACGACTTTTGCAAAACACTGTTCAAATCTTCCGCCAAAGAGAATGGAAGATTGTTTTTCGCCAAAAATAAAGCCATTTTTAATTCAGTACATTTTACCTTGTTTTTAAGGGAAGTTGACGCCTCAGGCAATATTGACAGTATGGTTGGTTGATCGACGCCTATGAGTAAAATATTGACAACACGACTGATTATTATAACATAAAAAAACAACATAAAACACTGTTCTTTGTTTAGTACATTTTTCACAATTTGTTAATGGAAATCGAACTACGAACGTAAACAAAGATAGCATGGACACACGACACAAACTTGACAATTATAAAATGCAATACCATACATACTTTTCAAATTTTTCTTGTGCTTAACAGAACTTTCATGTTTTTCTAAATAATAATTACCCTTACTGATTTTCGTCAGCCAGGAGGAATACTTTTTTTTTCCCAAGCTGTTGAGTACTTTACATCGTAGTGTACTTTCCTTTTTTTGGTTGGAGTTGCTTTTGCGGTTTCTAACGAAGAGAGCCGATCGCTCACTCGTGAAACACTTCGTGTTCAGGGGTCCCAGTCTCCGCAGTGCATCAAATGAGTAGATTCCGCTGTTTGAGTACTCTATATGTTCGATCTACTATTACTATCTACATTCAGGTGAAGCGCAGTTTACTTTGCTATAATTAATACTAAAAGAAAACGTAAATCCAAACTCTAATTTAACAATACATATTTATAAACTCAAATGTACTTCGTCTATTTATAACTTGGGGAATACCAGAATCGGATCCACCATAATGAAAGTTATGTTCGCAGTTTTTATACCCTTTCCTTTGGTTAGCCAAAGTGCGCGAAAATTTCAAATCGAACTGTCAAGAGATCTACAGGGAGGGAGAGAAAGAGATGAACGGAGACCAATGCAATTCCGTTCATTACTAGTTCAGAGATGAACCACTTCGATGGAAATACTATGTAAATTTATTGATGACTAGCCGATAGACGTGTGACCATATTTGAATTAAGCGCAATGATTCAAATTGATATTCAAAATTCTTTAATTTATTTGCATGCACAATTAGAGAATACAATTAAACCTACACTTAACTAGGACTAAAATGAAAATATGAAGGTCAACACAAATGGATCAACATTGCAAACATAAAGTACCAAATAAAACATAAAAAATACAAACATTATTTGCCCGGAATTAAGTGGACTTCACAACTTGGCTAACTCTAACGACGATCGCGCGCACGATCAATTTCATCGCGTAGGAGTGGGAGTTCCACCGTATATGTCGCTTTGGTGACTTCTATTGTCTGATTTGGATCATCGCAACGGGCACAGGTCCGAATAGGCGTAGCATGCGCGAGGCCAGCCGCTGCTTCTGCCTGCCGGTATATCTGAAAGGTCACATATATTCCACACGTGACCAATGGTTAATGTCACATCCGTTTGTGTTGCCTTTACAACGCTACCCGTACTATGATTGCGCAATGGTAGGACATACGCTTATGAATGCTCAGTTTCTTTTATCAAGGGCTCTTGACGTTTCATTTGATCCTTGCACTCAGTCAGATCATCCCGTATCACTTCAAAATTCTTCTTCAACTGAAAATTAGCCTGTTTGCTTGGAGAGTACTTCCTGTAGATAATCAATGTAAGATTGTTTTTCTTTAAGCAGACGTTCATAGCTCTCATCCAGGGATAGCGACTCGTCCATCTTTTGCTGATCCTCGGCATTGCCCCGTGGCGTCAGGCATTCTAGTATGGATCGATGCCGTTGACAGCGCGATTTCGATGTTGCTCTTCCTGTCTCTGTATATCGCCTAGCTGGTTACATGTTTGTAGGTTTTCTTAGTGTATGCCGAGTTTATATCCTGATAGGAGGCGGCTTTGCTGCTTCGTCCATTCCCCAGGTGCAGGTGTGTATGATGGTCACTCTAAATGCTTTCGCCATGATTATTATTGTTTATTTCTGAAAGTGCAAAAATTGCATTTATTTTTACGGTTAAAGACTGAACATTTCTTAGTCTCACCTTCCTCGTTTTTCTTATAACCCACAGAATTTGCGGCGCACACTTTTTCTAAGTCACTGTTCACAAATAGTGAGTCGTTGCCTGCAAAATCGTCAGGCTCAACGGTATTCAAATGTATACTAAATTGTCGCTGAAGGGTAAGAGGGAGGAGGAGAGGGTATTATTTAACCGGTCGGATATTTCATCTGCTGGAAAACGTTCATCTTATAGACTCATTTTCAACTTAACGATTACGATTAATGTTAAAACAACCGCTAAGTATGTGAACGCACTGCATGGTATAAAAACTTGGTATATTTTAGGATATTTTGTCGTCTAGTATATATTTACTACAGTTTTTGGTATTTTATTTATCGATTATATGAATGCAGAAGCCGTGTAGTTGGTCTTCTACGAGATATCGATGTATTTAACATCCCTAGTTTCTACGTTGTGGTTGTACGAATTTTGGCAGTCAAGTTTTTTTATACAAACTAAACTACAATGGCTCTAGAACAGGTAAGTTATAGCACTTTATGCAAGTTATATAATATTAATGTGCATATATATTGAAATCACTAGCTTAAAGCCGATGTTGCTGAGTTCACAGCCTTGCTTCAACAGGCTAAAAGTGCTCGTGTCAAAAGCGCGCTCACCCAGGCCAAAGCTGAAGCAGAACGTGAAATTGTTAATTTAGATATTAAAGCACGTATTGCGGCTGAACGTGAAGCCGCTGGCACTGTTGGTGGAGATTCCAGGAGGTAAGAGTTGTGGCCAATAAATATTTATGCCTATCAAATGTTTTTTGTTCTTCGAGAAGCCTCTCGAAGGTTCTGTCAACATATGTATGGATGTGCGTACCTCAATATTTTTAATTTACGTTGCAGGTACTTGCATGAGTTGACCGACTATGGCTGGGATCAGAGTCCCAAATTTGTAAAACTCTTCATAACATTAAACGGTGTTCAAAATTGCCCCGAGGAAGCTGTCACTGTCAACTATACGGAACATTCGTTGCAGCTCCACGTGCGCGATCTCAATGGCAAGGACTTCGGCCTGACGGTCAACAATCTGCTCTATGCAATTGATGTGGCGAAGAGCTATCGTAAATTGAAGACCGACATGGTAGCAATATACCTGAAAAAGGCTGAAGAGGGGCAAGACTGGGATGTCTTAACTTCAATTCAGAAACGATTGAAGCAAAAGCAGGATAGTGAATTGAGCAAGGATAGCGACAATCCAGAGAGTTCGCTGGTTAACATCATGAAGAAAATGTACAACAGCGGAGATACGAAAACGAAGCAAATGATAGCCAAGGTGTGGACCGAAAGTCAGGAGAAAGCTCGTTTCGGTCAAGAAGCTGGTGGTGGACTAGAAAACCTGGGCAACCTGGCTGATATTTAAGTTGTCGTATATTTAACAAAGGGTATGCAATTGATTTTATTTGTGTATGAAATATATTCCTTTTGATTTGCCCAAAGCATTAAGATATAAGGATTCGCGAAAATTCCAATATATTTCTAAATAAACCATGGAAAAAACAAAGAAATTTATTTTCCTTCATTGTTCAATACTGCCTATCGATAAGTGCAAAATATCGGTTTCGTATGCGACAAAATGATGACTGCTATAACACTTGAAGATATGTAACGCATATTCAAATTCTTGTTGCAGCAATTAATTGCTTGTCAAAATGTACAGTAAAAGTCTCTGATTATGCTAATTAGATTCAGATGTACGCGCTAATCTACCTTGACGATTCGCACGACAGCGAATCGTTTTGAAGAAGCGACTTGCAGAAACTCTCAACCAGGCACAACGAGATGATGTGCATGTCATCCATAATGACTCTTTTGCTATAATTAAGCCAACTAATCCGTCATGCCACAAACTGAGGATATTGCCCGATCCCAAGGTAAGAAAAGGTGAAACATTGTAGTTATCACTTTTTATATAGAGTACACATGTATATGCTCGTGTTTATTTATTAAACTCTTGTGATTAAAATCAATAATGTTGTTTGCATATATTTCACGTTTATATCTTGTAATCTATTCCATTTTTAATAGTTAGTTTGCTTTAAATGATTTAATAATAATTAATTGTATTTTAAATACGCTTTATATGTTCGCAATATATTTCTTCATTTAAAAAAATTGACAAAACAAATCAAATGAATAAGTTCCGAGTAAGTCAAATTATCTGTATCCGCAAGATACTACAGTGTTCTTTTCTTTCATTTTATCAATATATTTACATTTTTTTATGTGCGCGTATTGTAAACAATTAAATTGTCCTTTGCTGAAATGATTTATATCTTTATCGTTTCGATTTGATCTATATATGTATATGTATGTTGCGAATTAGTATAGGAGTGGGGAGGCTATGGGCCTTCCTCATATATAGAGAATATATAGGTATGCGTTAAATCGGCATAAATACACTTGCCTTTCAATTTGTTTAGTTTCGTTCGAAGAACATTTGGTTGATGCTACAAACTGAAAGCAAATCGCACACTCAAATCATATCATAGTAAAAAGTATACATTCATTTTTTACAACAAACATCGATTGAATATTAAGGCCGATTCCAACATATAATGTATGCTATATATATCTAACTCAGCTTAGTGAACAAAGAATTCGTTTGTTTCAACTTTAAAGGTACGATGTACTAAACATTGCTATAATCAAAGGCAAATTAAGTTTACATAAAAAAAATCAAATTATTTATACGATAGTTTTATTTTTATAATTAATCTAAAGTTTGTCAAATGAAAACTGTAGCATAGTATATAAGGTAATGGGACTCGATATATGGTAAGTAGTATCGCAAGTATTAAGTGCATACATATGTGAAAGTAAGCTTTCCTAAGCAAAGGACTCAAGATTCCAGAATTTGTGACCGTTGCCAAGTAATATGTATGGTAGAGCGCATCGGATGGGGGAGTAGGGTCTCCCTTCCTCTTTTGTGGTGTTTGAGGGGTGGGGGAATCATTATATATATGTATATACTATATTATGAGTTTACAATTTACTTTCGGTGTTTGCCTGACCAAAGTAAAGCACCAAATTCGTTATGTTCTATGCTCTGATCGGAACCATGCCGCCTAACTAAATATTGTACGAATATATAGATTTACTTATTTATTCCTTTCTTTTGCTTTTTCTTTTATGGTTGTATATATATGTTTACCATATCATATTGTTTCGTTCGATTTTGTATGTATAAAATCGAGTTTGTTAAAAGCTTTTCCCTTTCACATTGATGGCTTTTGCTTGCTTTGGGTGTATATAAAAAATAAATCATTTGTTAACACTTTTAAGACTATGTTGGAAAAAAGCTATCGCTCTCTCTCTCTCTCTCTGTCCCTCTCACACAGCCAAACACACCGCGTACTACAATCAGTCCTACCAATTACATCCTGCAAGCCCTTTTTAGTAATATTCTAATTTGATTTGTGTTGTTTTTCTCTCTATATACAAATAAGTATCAATGGCTATGTCTCTGTGTGTGTTTACAATGCTCGTAAAACTTCTAGAAAAATGCGCTTTCTATGCTTTCTATGGGAGGCGTGGGGCGTTAGGGGCTTCTAAGAACTATTACGATCGCAGCAGATTGCAGATTTCATTTAAAACATCTCTTAGTTCTATTAAAAAAAAAAAAAAAAATTGCAAGCAAAAAGTATGTATTTTTGTATTTTTCAAATTGTATTCGAAAGTCTCTGTTTGGATTGTAAACGGTTCGTGGATGTCTGGTTTTTGCTAGTTTACCGAAAGATTGAAGGGTATTTTCTGTAATCTCCTTCTTTTAGTCTACCCTCTGGCGAAACGATGATATGATTGCGATTATTATTCGGGCCTGAATTTCGGATCAGCTGATGAGGCAGTTGCAATTACATTTTATTGATTACGATCTCTAAGTGCTATCTATTTATGTGTGTATTTCATCTTTATCAAAAAGGCTACCTGTCTGTATGAGGTCTTTTGGAACGGTTCCTTTGCTTCTCTTTGCTTCGGTACGGTTCGGTTCGGTTTGGTTTGGTTTGGTTTCACGCACACGCACACGCACAACCGCACAGACGGACAATTCCATTTTGGCCCTATCATTAACCTTAAAAGCTAACCCCTAATTCGCCGTTCACCGTTCACATCCCTTCATCCACACATCCCTTGCAGCTTTCAGAAAACACTCGGAAGTAGCTTAACATTGGTCGTGGTGCACGGTCGTGTCCTTGACTTGGGCTTGGGCTTTGTTCGGACGCCTAGCGTCCGCACGTGCCGTTAATAAAGCTCCGTATGATGCCGCACCGGCGCTGGTATCTTGGACATGCCTCGTTCACGGCGTGGCGACACCACAGCCACCAATGTAGTGTTTCCCGAATTATTGCTGCCACACGAAGAAGCCGCCGAACTGCGCTTGGACCTGGCCTTGGCCGGCGGCGAACAGCTCTCGGATCTCTCCAGATTGCCATTGCTGTGCACCCACGCTGTGGTAAAGTCCTCGTAGACCGGCGTCTTCTTGCCATTGCATCCGGTGCTGACGGGTCGCTGCTGCTGCTGATTGCCGGCAGCATAGCGCGAGAGAAGTGTCTTCATTTTCTCCAGAATCTGTGCATCGTTCTTGGCACTGCTTGCCGCTTCGAGCAGCTGCTGGGCCAGTGGCGATGAGGCGTGATTCTTGACCGGTGACGTTGTCAGCGAACTGCTGCAGCCGCGCACCCTGCGCCCATTGCTATCGTACAGAATCTGGGAGGAGCGTGTCTTCACGCTGCGCTCAAATGGTGACGGCGATGGGGACGTTGATGTCGACGCCGATGTTGACTTTGTTGGCGCTGACGGCGGCGCAAATGTGTCTGTATTGATGGTTGGTCGCTTTTTGCTGGCCACAGGCGCTGCAGCACTCCGTCCACTCCATGTGTTGGTCACATCGCGCACCAATGGCAGCTGTGAGGCCTTTGCACGGGCTGTAGTTGTTGGCGCCGCAGTCGCAGCTGCCGGACGACGCACTGACCGATAGACGGGCTGCTTGCGGCTGAAACTGAGCGCACCAGATCGTGTGCTCAGATCCTGCAAGCTGCCGCCGGCGCCGCTGCAATTGCTGTTGTCCATGCTGCTGCGACGACGGCGCTGCGCCAGTGGAGAGCGCGGTATCTTGCTACCCACAGCGGGCGTGCTCACATTGGATGTCTGCTGGTGTACCTGTTCCTCAGCTTTGCTTGGCTTGCAGCCATCGGTTGTGTCCGTCTCGGTTGTAACTGTGATGATGTCATCGGATATGAAGACGCCAGACTGCTCGAACTTGGTGTGACCCTCGTAGCCGGCAGGCTGCACCAGCAGCTTGGGCAGCGCCAACACGGCCGGCAGCGACTGCGGACCGTCGATCTCGCAGGCAGCATAGTCTGGCTCCTCCTCCTCCAGCATGTTGTTGGCCTGTTGACCTGATCCCGTGCCTGCTTCTGCTTCCGCTTCTGGCTCATCCGTTGGTGAAATCTGCGAGTCGCTGGACGTTTGATCAAGACGCGCTGGACGAGTGACCGAGAGAGAAGGAGAGAAAGAGAGAGGGGGAGAAACGAGAAGAACTGTAGAGGCAACTAAACAGACGACGATGAGCGGCATCACTTACCATTGTTTTCAGCATCTTCGATGGAGGCCTGACTGTGCAGAGACTCGCGTTTCTGTGCTGAGGATTGGATGACTCCCAGACTGCGATAGCCCTCGTCGCTAATCTCGCTGCCGTTGTCGCTGATGTTCTCGAATTTACTGTTCTGCTCTGGCTGGCCAGCAACCCCAGCTGCTGCGTTGCTAGATGACGTTGTGTTTGACCCGCCAACAACAACAGTTGCAGACTCCTCACCAAAGTCCACGCTTGGCAACGACTTGGGTCCGCTGCTGCTCCCATAGGACTCTAGCGAAGTCTGCTTACGGCGCATATCCCCGAGCAGACGACGCTGATTGGGCGACATGGAGCGCCTGGCCAAGCTGGGGGAGCTCGGCAAGCCTGGCTCAACACCTCCATTGGCGACGGCCGCTGCAGCATTGGCCAAGGCATTCGATTGGTTGAGAAACTTGCGCTGCGGTGTTGGACTGCGACTGCGATGCTTGACCGCGGCGACGGCACTGGGCGATAAACTAGTGTTGGGTGATGGGACGCCTGCTCCAGCGCCAGATCCAGCTGCTGTTGCAGTTCCAGCAGTTCCAGCTGCTGCTGCTCCGACGTTCGATACATTTACACGCCGTGCTGCATGCGGTGAACTGCAAAGGAATCAAGAAGAGCAAATTAAGGCGAGCGCAAGATACAAAACGGAGCAGAGAGAAAGATCAAGGAAAGAGAATGGACAAGTACAAGAAGGAAGAATAAGAAGGAGTAGGCAATGGCAATGGCATAGAGAGTACAAGAGAGGAGGGAGGGGCAATTGCAGAGACAGGCAGGCCTGGTAAGCAAACAAGAAGGAGAAAGCAAGAATGATTTGACGCGGATCAATCGAGAGCGAAGGAGCAGGAAGAGAGCACAGACAAGCAAATAAGTAAGTTGCATCAAGGAGAAAAGATATAGAAGAGTTAGGTAGTCTGGATATACAACAGACAAAGCAACAGAGAAAGCAAGAATGATTTGACGCGGATCAATCGAGAGCGAAGGAGCAGGAAGAGAGCACAGACAAGCAAATAAGTAAGTTGCATCAAGGAGAAAAGATATAGAAGAGTTACGTAGTCTGGATATACAACAGACCCAGCTTTATTCTAGTTGCCAGTAATCTAGCATACAGTAGCGTAAAATTCAATCAGTTGCCTTTAAAGTGAGTGCAATAATTGCGCATGTAATAAATTTGTTGTAGATTAGCAAAGCCTTGTTGGCCATCGAAGATAATACGCGCAATACGCGTGTCTATAAAGAAACCACAGATAAACAATGTTTTATAACTGTCTGAACTAGATAGACGACGACAACTGTGCAAACTCTAAAGAAATCTATGAATACTGTGTGTGAGAGTGAGTCGTTGCCTTTGAAGGACTCTCACATGCATATTAGACCGGATAGTCAACTTGTGAATGAGATGTGCTCCCCTGCCCCCTGCCACCCTGACTGCGTTGATTGCCTGCATCTTTTGTGCAGCAGCAGCAGCAGCAGCAGCAGCGGACTGCTGTTAATGGAGCACTCAACTGCAACGATTCCTAGTCCGTGTCTGTCTGTGGAAGCGCCATCATTATGCAGTTTTATGCATGCAATTAGCAAAGCGATAACAACTTAATGCAGCTCGACGCAGTAAGTAGTCAGTAGCACAAGAAGAACGTGAAGGGGGATAAGGAGGAGTAGCAGGCAGACAGCGCTTGACTTACCGTTCGTATATCACCTGCGCATTGTGCAGCTCAATGCCTCCGCCGTTACCGGAGTTGGAGCTGCTGTTGCGGGGCAGCAGACGAGCCGTGATGGAGCTGCGATGCTGGGCACGACAGCGGCAAGGGTCGTGCTTGTCCAGATAGTGCGAAAGTGTGTCCCAGCCACCGCCAACGCGCACCATGACATGCGAACGCAGGATCTGCAGGTGATAAGGATAGAAAACATACATTTATTATATGCAAACATGTGGAGCATATATAGCGAGATCAGGATATATGTATATAGAAACCTTTGGCAGCCTCTGGCTGGCCATACTTACGCGCACAAAGATGAGAACTTTAGTGTCGCCAATGCGATATTTGCCCTCGGAGACGCGTACCATGGGAAACTGTGAGGGGCACGTGCACTTCTCCACCAAATCCCTGACCTGTAATACAAATACAAAGTTAACTTTATATACTATCGATGTATGTGTGTGTGTGTGGGTGGGAGAGCGGGAAGGGGGTGTCGTGTAATGCAACCCAAGGCCTGACCCCGCAGGGCATTGCATAAGATCAAGAGCCACAGACGATCAACTACCAAATCCCAAAGACCGTACAGACCATTGAGACTATGCCCTAGAGATGGGAGCATGGCAACATGACAGACACGGCTACACAATCAAAAACAACAAACAATCAATGAAAGATCTTCTAAAGGAAATGCAGAGAAGGAGCCAAAGAAGAATACATTGATGGTAGATAGCATAACTCGCTAGCATAGTCTACTTTCCCTCGATCATCATCACTTTCGTGCCTGGCCTGCTTTGGTTTCGTGTCACGCGTCCACCTATAGTCTGCTGTATCTGAATCGCAATGGTTTCCACTGCATAAATTCACGCGCTGCCATTGTCCGAGCAAATGATCAAACAAATGAGCGGAACAGCAAACGACTTGGCTTCCAGTTGCCGTCGCGTCGCGTCGCGTCGTTGTTGCCGCAGTCCCAGGCCAGAAGACAGTCAGGAAGACAGAAGGCAGCCAGTCAACCCAGCAGAGCCTAGAGCCCACAGAGCAACTGCCTCGTTTCAATTCGTGTCTGTAGGGAGCTTGGCTTGGCTTGCTTCGGTTCGCTTGGCTACTGTGCCAGCATCGCCATCGCTTTGACAGGCCTTTGACTGGGCTAACAAAGCTGCCTCCTCTAAATGGCCGGGCAAACAAAACGAGGCAACTCCAAACACAACGAAACAGACAAAACGCATTTGCACCTTTGAACTTCGCTAGTTGCATACATACATATACCCTATGAGCAACTGCAAAGGGGTGTAATCAATGAACTTGGACAAACCTGGGAAGTTCTTTAGTTATGTAGAGATGAAGATTATCTATGTTGGCTGAACAGATTCCCCTTTATATATAGTTCATATATGCACACTAGAGTCTTATTAATTTACAAGGCATATCTCAAAAACCATGTTCATTTGCTATAAATATGAAAAACAATCTTTCTCTATCTAATTGTGCCAAAGTTTTTATACCCCTGAATTGGCTTCTGTCTTTACTGATTTTTCCTAATTAACATAGGAAAAATCAGTAAAGATATATATATATATATATATATATATATATATATATATTATATGGCACAAAGTTTCTTTATATTGTTCTTAAAAGGATTAAGGAACTATTATTGTAGTATATATAATAATATATTTATTTGAATGCTGCAATGATAAAATCATATTATTATTATATTTATAAGTTAGTTATGAACATGCAAAAACCCTCATTTGGTCGATCGTTTCTGTGGCAGCTATATGTTATAGTGGGCTGATATTCTCTAGTATGGTTGCCATATCTTGTTTAGAATCGCGAGTATCAGGTTTCGCTAAGATAACAGACGGAGCATGGCTAGTTTGAATTCCCCGTATATGTTGAATCAGAGTATATATAATATTTATAAATTATTTATATATAATACACATAATTTATGAAATACTTTATATTATTCACATACTTTATATTATTCACAGCTAATAATAAATACCTAATAATAGATAAATAATCAATACTCCCATTTCTTAGGCCAGTTTATCTCGCTTGCTTAACTGTCTACAGGGCATCTACAAGTTGATCTATTTTAGCTTTTTTCTTGCTTCTTTTAACGTTTGTGCATTGCAGCAAGGAAAACCTCCAGGAGGGCCCAGGAGCAACAGTCTGGCTAACTGGGAACTGTGCCACACAGCTCTACGAGTGTGTGTGTGTGTGTGTGCGTGCCACGGCTGCTGGAGCATGGTTAAAGTGAGGGAGGGTGGGTGTTGGCATGCTTCGACATCACAATAAATCTGGCATTGGCGATAAGCCAGAAAAGAAATCTGCCATCGACAACGACGGATCCGACTGTGACTGTGCAACGCATGCAAGATTAGCTGGCGTCGGCAATGGCGCTGCGATCCTGGTCAGGCCATAAATCGCATGCGCAGCAGCAGCAGCAGCAGCAATAACAGCAACAACAGCAACAAAGCTGACGACGACGCGGACGTGCCAAACGGCAGCGACAAATGGTTGCTCGTTGTCCGCTTCAAGTTGCAAGTTGCAAGTTGCCTGCCTGCCGCCTGTTGCCGGTTGCTCGTTGCTCGTTGCTGTGCTACGTGGTGGCACATCATTTCATTTTCGACAAGTTGTTGAGGCTATTTGCTGATTCGGCAGGAGCTGTTGCTGCTGCAGTTGCTGCTGCTACGACTGCGACTGCTGCAGCAAACAAATTGATTGGCTAACTGAGTGATCGCCGGGGCTGGAGTCACAGCAGCAACAGCAACAGCAACAGCAACAGCAACTCAGGCCAGAGCCAGAGCCAGGCAGCCTGCAAGGCATGTCCGCCCGCCGGGCCACTTTGTTATTGTTGCTGCTGCTGCTGCTGCTGCTGTTGTTGCTGCTGCTGCTGCTGACAATGGTTGCAGCAGCATGTGGCGCTGTTCACTATCCATGTTGCATCCAATAAATGCGCAACGATTTATCCATCCATCCACCCGCTGTCGATCGCAGGGAGGGGCCAACGGGGGAAGTTGTGAGCATTGTTTGTGCCGTCGCATCGTCAATGTTGCTGGCGGCGTGAGGAAATGTTTGCATGGCTTTTCATTTTCCGTTTACTGATTTGCCTGAGACGACTGGCCTGACTGCCTGAACTGCTTCTCAATCCTTGGGCGCTGCTGTTGTCCGTTTGTCTGTACACTGTCCGCTGTCCGTTGTCCGTTGCATGTTGCCTGTGCATGTTGCTGTCGTTGTCCGAGTCTCGTGTTGTCATCGCGCAATCGCTGCTCGCAGTCACACTTGCAATTACATTGCCAATTGCGATTGCGATTGTTGTAATTGTTGTTGGCACATCACTGGCGCCACCGGGCGCCAACAGCAACAGGCAACAACACCGTGCAACGCCTCGAACATATTGTCAAATTAATTTACAATATGATGAGCCCGTGACATAAGCATCGACAATCGTCGATCGGCAATCGGTAATCGATTGCAGCTCGCAAAGCCAAAGCAATAACAATAGATCAACAGTAAACACAGATATGCAGACACTTTACACAGGCGGAAATCTCTGACAGGCTTAATATAGAGATTTAAAAGTGTCTCCTCTGAAATACCCTAGACCAAGAAATCTAACAGATAACTGCGAATATCTGAGTACCCCATTGCCACCCACATACCACGAATATATGAACTAAATATGTACCACGAATATATAAACTAAATATGTATATATATATATATCTAGTAATGTTGCATCTTTATATTCTGCTAGCTAATAAACACTTTACGGTGCCCCCCCCCACTATATCTTATTGAATTTATGAGTGCAGCGAGTCTTATCCTACAATTCTCACAGCTAACATTCTCTTCTTCCCAAGTTACTCAATCATTCACATGCGATTACCATATACAAATAATCATGTGTCGTAGACCTTGTTGATTCAGAACTCTCACTAAATCGACGCAGCCATCACGATCTCAATCACGATCACGATTCGCAGCTGCTCCCTATGGTAATGGAGGATGGGGACGACGACGATGGCGACGATTTTGGATAGGGTAAAACGAATCCGTTTTTAGGCAGAGTCCGCGCAAATCGTCTGAACAATTATCCATCGCATTTGTTCAACTTTGTTGCATTGTTTTTGTTGTTGCTGTTGCAGTGACTGTTGTTGTTGTTGCTGTTTACTTTTGATTTGTTTTGCCCAAGTTTGAAACTGGAAACTTAGCCATGGCTAAAAATGGACATAAGAAAAGTAGCTACGAAAACTACAACGACAACAATAACAAAAAATCGTGAGGTCCGTTGCAAAAAAAAAGAAAAGAAAGAAAACAGAAATAAGAGAGAAAACACAGCCCACGGAACCTACACACACACACACACACACACATACACACTCACACAGGCAGAGGGACACATTCAAACGTAGAGTAAAGAAATGTCAAATTCAGTAGCCGGAAAAGGGAATCGGGAAGAGCGGGTGTTGCATGTTGCAGACTGCTTTGGATTATCTCTCGCCCACTTACCATCTCGTCGAGACTCTTCAGGTCATTCGTTACAATCTGCGGCTGTGGCCCGTACATCAGCATCGGATCCTTATCGTCCTCATCCTCGTTCTCTGTATCGCTGTCATACAGATCTGTCTCAACTGCAGCACACTCGGCACCGACAGATGGCGCCTCTGTTTGGGTGCCGCTCTCCGAGCAACCGTTGCCCGTTTGTGTGCCACATCCGACGCCGTTGGCTTTGTTATCGGCTGCGATTTCGCGATCGATTTGTCGCTCCATCTGCACCAACATCGGCGCAAGCATTCCTATATATATATATATATATATATGAAGTCACACATATCAATCAAATTCCCTCCCCTCCCCTCCCCTCTACACTTACCAAACTTGGCGCCACGTCGGGCTACCTCCAGCAGGCAGAGGATCACATGCTTCTCGTTTTTGCGCATGATCAGGTCGTCTGTTTCGAATAGTAGGCACTCTATGATTTTAAGGCTCTTTCTGTAAAGGAAGAAGACGAGAAATAGAAGATTGTAGACAACTCTGCCAGTTTGGAAGTTCTTGACTGTCGATCAATCAATGTGTCTGTGATCAGTGATCATCAAATCTTTCTCACAGTTCGTTCTTTAGAAAATGCATACACGATTAATCTAAGGATTGATATTCACTTCTATCTCATTCCTTTTTTGACAATACAATGATCTGTTGTTGTCTCTAAAGACTTGAGAAATTTGTCTCTGCAGTCTTGAAAACCATTAGTCTCTAGAGTTCTTTCTCAATGAAGTTTCTTTGATAATTTCTGCATTGGATTTGAAGATTAATCATTAAGAAAAAGATTTCTGATTACAGATTGAAAACTGAAAACTGAACAAGTCTCGTATCTTATCATTGATCGACTTACCTGCACCAGGTTATAAAGTTGGAGACATTGTCGCGAGAGAAAAAGGTGCCGCTCTTGGCCGCCGGCAGATAGTGTACATTGCCCAGGGCGAGGATCGGCCCGGCCAATCCGGAAGTCATCGAGCGTGTCATTGATTTGTTGCGCGCCTGTCGCCGGGCCAAATAGTCCTCAGCCGCTTGCCGCACATAATTTGCGTGCTGAAAACAGATTAAAGAGTGCAACAACAATAAATTAGACAAGAGTCAAAGTAGAAAACGACAACTACAACAACAGCAAATACAATTGATAATGCAACGAGACGCGACAACGCAAATGAAAGTCAAAAATATTTTTGGCTCATCTTAAAGCGCAACAAAAATCTAGAAAAAGTTTATTTTTAAGAGTCTGAAGAATTTAGCGCGGCATTTTTAGGCTGACGACGTCGACGACGACGACGATGAGGAGAGACCGCCAACGGGGCACCGGTAAAACCCCCTTTCCCCCACTGCCAATCCCCCGTTACTGAATCCAAAGGGGCAGTTTGGGACAGTGCAACAATGTTGGGCTGATTAAGGGGTAAACGAAAGGGGCACAGAGAGAGAGAGAGAGAGCGAGGAAGACGGAGGGAGAGGGCAGGCAGGAACGAGGGCCGACGAGGCGCCGCAATGTTATGCATAATTAATTGACATGCCACAAGATTCACAAAGTCTGTGTGACACAGAGACACTCGTCCGTCATCAGTCATTAGTCCGACGCATTCGAATTTAAGAAAGGCTAAAACGGGGGCGTGACACAGATAGGAGTAGTATATCCCCAGTATGCAATATGCATTTCAGGTATTCGCATTTCCCGAATACTTGGCAGCCAATTGAATCTATTGTGAGGGGAACTGACAGTTATTGCTTACATACTCGTATACAAAATCATTAGTCGATTATTCGAGACTTTAAATTTTAAATATCAATAAGAATATATACAGTCAGGATATATACACATATGTACATCACATTAACATGTACGTATGTGTGAAGAGTTACTTGACTGGCTGTACGAGGTGTGTTCAAAAAGTATCGCGAATTTGAATTTGTATATATATATTAACAATGTAGATTCTACAAGTAAACTAGTCAATCTTTGTATACTTCTATATCATTCAATTTCCTAACCCGTTTTCAATTCAGTTTATATTTTTTCATTCTTCTTCGATCCGTACAAGACACTTCGTAGGCTCTTTCTATTCGGCCTTGTCTGGAGATGCTTGATTTGTCCGTTGGAAAGTCTTGGCACTTGTTGCACCCGCCAGTTGGCGCCCCCGCAAATCAACTCGATGGCGATGTCGATGCTGCTGGAGGTTATGTCATCGTCGTCTCTCACTTAATGCCAAGCTGTTCGAGACAATCCAATCGGATTCAATTCGATGCGAAGTGAATCGAAGGTGCTGCGCGCGAGCGTTGCACGACGCCAAGTCTCGACGTGTCATGCATTTCCATTTCCCATTCCCATTCCCGTTCCCGATCGCGCATCATCTAAATCTCCATCTCCATTTCGATTTCGATTTTCATTTGCATTTCCATTCGCATCATTCCGTATGCATTTATGCACATTTTTCTGTAATAATTTAATATTTAAACAATCTCAATATTTGCCTCGCTTGCGCCGGTGCCGTTGCCGCTGCCTTTGCTGTGTTGTTGTTAATGTTATTATTATTATTATTATGTCTCCTCTTTATGGATGCGGCTATCTACCTCAAGCTGCATGCGAAGTGCTTTATTTGGTGTTTATTGTTTCGACGCTTCGTACCCTAAGCCCAAACAAGGGCAACGGCAAGCGCCGCCATAGATTACCGATTGCCGATTGGCGATGTCGATGACGTTTGCTGTCTCTGTCCGGCTGCGTTTAGCGGGGGCGTGACACTTGGGCAATTTGTATAAGGATATGCGAGAAAGCAATTGCGCTCACCAGGTGAGAGACGGAGTATGTCGATTTGAGAAAGAGTATTCCGCATTCGTCTTTGGCCGTCGTATCTACTGACGCTTATCGCATTCAACCAGAGGCAGACAACTCCCACGTTGCAGTCGGCCAGAGGCGTTAAATGGATCTCTGCTCTACCCACAGTGGGGCCTATTGGCCTTCTTCAGCATTGCAGGGTATATCGCATTCAAATTTAATGCCTGACTCTTTAAGTCGTTTATTTTTCATTATTGATCCGATGAGTCAATTGATGATTTCTTTCAGCGGTGCAGCCAGTCGTCAACTTTGACTAGAACCGCTATTAATAATTTATGCAAACTTATAAATTCACATACACAAACACACACTCACGCATTAATGCATTTGTATTGACTGCATTCGCTTCTCTGCCTCTTATTATTGCGGCATCCGATTTTCACTTTCGAAAGCGCTGACAAGACGACGACGAGCACACGAAGGAGGAGGAAGAGAAGGTATCGGTAAGTTGCCATAATGACATCACTATATGTTACATGCAACACACAGCACGCGCCACGTGCCGCTCGTTTCGTTTCCTTTTTTGCTTTCCTCATTCTTCCAATCGGCATTTTGATTTAAACAAAAAAAGTGTTGAACAATGTTGCACTTAAATTAGAACTTTACACTGCACTAAAGAAAAATATTTAAATATTTAAAATATTTATTAAAATATTTAGCAACAAGTCGAAGTTCATTTAATAATGAATCATCACAAATTTAAATAAAATTCCAGCTTTCATTGCAGCACACGCCATGGCGGCCATTTTAACGAAATATCGATAGTAATTGATGAGCTTAGTTCAATATGGCAACCCTACTATTTTCGCTGCTCTTTTGTCTTTTCTTAAGAGATTGCTTCTCCTAGCACAAACGTTATTGACGAAGAGTAAGTTAATTGCACAGAGATTGATTCATCTAATTTTTTCTCACTCTTCAGTATAGCTTCAATAAAAAGGAAAGTATTGCGAAATATTTTTGACATGAGTTCACCGGAGTCGAAAAAGAAGAATGATGAGGTAAATTTAAGCCAGCCATGTGATCGCTTGCCATCCATCCCTCAACCATGCGGGAACTTGTGAAGCACCCTTCTAGCGGATCAGCTGCCGCACCACAATTTCTGCGTACAGCGCCTTAGATTTCCAATAGATTATCAAATGGAGCGCTTCATGCGCTACTTTCTGCGGCAGCCTGGTGCCTATATCCTAGGTCGTATAACTGTTGAAAGTGTTGCCATTTTGAAATTGCTCTGTGCTCGTTTCTATGGCGAAAGGGTCGAATTGGTTGAGGTGATAGTGAGTAAGCGTGTCCAAGTCGAGAGCGGCAAAAATTCAAGTGGACTTTGCTGTCTAAAGAATACCTTCGCATGGTCGATGACATACACATTAATCGCATCGATAATTGCTTATCGTTATCGTCTCATTTAAATAAAAATTCTGTTATTCAGGGTGGTGCAATGGAGACTGGAGATACTGGAGCAGATATCGAAGTGGGGAAGATTCTCGATCCCAATGTGAACGAGACGAGTCTGCAAGAGTTGAAGAAACGTGCAGCGTATCTGCAGAAGCTCCTAGAAGGGCCCTGCAGCAGCGTATCCAAATTGCAGCAGGAACTCAACGAGATTCTCATGCAAGAATGGCAACACGAGGAAATATTGCATGATGACTACCCAGAAGCAAATCAGAGCAATGATCAGGAGTACGATGAAAAACAATTAAGCTTCCCACGCTTAGATGGAATGGACACAATTTTTTATTCGGGAATCGTAATGAATGATATTACAACGGATAATGTCCAATTAGACAAGTCTATTAAACTGGAGCAGGAGAACTTTACGCATTGCAAGCAGGAAGTCCTTAGAGTCTGCCACGCCAAAGGAGGTGAGATAACCATGGCCAATGTGTTGGAGAACAAGCCCTCCTCTAGTGTATCGCCATTCTTCATGGCCTCTCTGATGCTGGCCAGCGAAAAGGAGTTGGAACTTCCGAACACAGGGCAAAAGGCTGAACCAACCACTATGGATCAGCTAGTCATGAAGATAATACGCAAGTGTTAGATGCTGGCCAAAGTTAAATTTTCTTGCTACACTACAATGTTGCATAAAGGAGGCTAAATATTCTCGTACAAGATATTTTATTTACGCATTTATTTGATATATGTACATTTTTTCAATTTATAATTTTATAAAATATATATATTATTTTTTTACTTTATATTATTTGTACAAATTAATAATTATTATTGGCAATTTGTTAGCTCTTCAAGATGTACATATCATTCAACTACATAGTGTTATATGCTACATATACTCCTGACAACATGCAAACCTACATATATTGTGTCCAACACGTGACAATCTTTTTGAATCTCTGCAGTCACTTTGCCACAGTGGATTTTTACATAATTCATGGATCACGCCGTCTCATGGTGGGTATGTGGCACTTTTCACATAGGTCACAGGCCTCTTGCAACTGAGTCGAGTGTCAGATGTCGAAGCAATTAACGTGACTTTGTAGCCAGCGTCCCGTCCACCGTACCCCGTCCGTCAGGTGGATTCCGGCTAGGGGCGAGTGACGCTGCGAAAGTGGGCCAACTGGGGTACTCAAAACGTAAGTCGATGCTGCCACAACTGATAGCCAGTCAGCCAGCAAGGTAGGCAGGCTGTCGAGCGACGTCGAGCTGTCTAGCTGCCACACAACTGTGGCACAGTTGCAAGAGCAAAGCCTCAAGTACGTGCCACACGTTGGGCAGGTGGAAAAGAGAGCGAAAGTCGGTTGAGGAAGCGAAGATGTTGCAACGCCCGTTCAAACAACATGCGGGTGGGGTATGTTGGTGTTTCTGTCACTCACTCTCACACACAGATATGTGTGTTGTACATGTGCATTATGCAAAAGGGGTGTCGGGGGATCGAAGGTACTTTGCTGTCACGTAATTAGCTTAGATTTTTGCTTTCTTTCGACCGAAAAGTGTGTCAATATGGCGTTAATAACATTAGGTAAAAGGCAATTGCAAAAACGTCAGTCTCGTTATGCACACACATGCATAAATATAACAGATATACCTATGTGTGAATGAGATACACACATATGTATATGTACGTAGCTCAATAGCCGTAACAGCTTTTTGCTTCCGCAAAAAAGTACAAAATGACATTGCAAAAAATTGTCCGCCAACAAAGCAAACTTAAGAAAAAATAAACTAACTGAACATGTTCCCCGTATTTATTGTACAATTGCCAACTTTTGTTCGTCGTGTCGCACATACCCTATGTGCCACACAAATGACAAGTAAGCACGACTAGACGCTAGCCTCTAATCTAGAGCTGGAAAGAATATCGACGAAATATTGATACATCGATATTTTTCAATTTTTGGAAATATCGAAGTTTTTAAACATCGATGTTCGATATTCAGCTGAGAATTTTATACGGGAAATCAGGAATTTTCGTAGGCTATTTCTTCTAAACTAAGCCGAAAACAAAAAATTATTACTTCATATTTTCGTCATATCTCGTCGAGATTTATAAGGATCAATCATCAGATCTTAACGCCTCGGAAGCTGCAATCCCTCTTTTGATTAATTAATTTTGTATATAAATTAACAGCCAGCGCTCTAAGAATCTTCGATATATCAATACATCGATATTTTTAAAGAAAAATATCGAAACATCGATGTACGTAAATATAAATTTTTTTCCAGCTCTACTCTAATCTAGCACTAATTCTCCCTCACGCTCTCTCTTTCTCTCTCTGGCTATTAATCGGATTCGATTTAATACATTAAAGTTATCGACATCGAAAGTTAACAGAGTAATCGATGCTGCTCAAAAGAAGCTATTGCATAGAGTGCAGTGTAAACCAGGGCTGTCAAGTCCATCCCCTTTTTAGTGAGCGGTAGCTGGCTGCCCTAGTGTCAACTCTAGCATGCGATACCCTGCAGACTGCAGATACACAACTACGGCCGACGCGCATGCGGTGGTTCGTCGACTTGGATTCAAGCGGATTTAGCCCGTCAACCGTTTGGTGAACAAGCAAAAGAGGCAGCCCAAAAAATGTGTAATAAATAAAAATCAAAAAAGTCAAATTATTTATATTCGCATTGTGCTGCGAGTGCTGGGGGAGTGGAGTCGAGGCAAAAAATAAAAATAACAACAAAATTAAGCATTAAAATCGCACTGAAAGAGTTCAGACTCTAATGAAGTGAACTGCCACCGATTGTCAGATAGCCGAATTGTTTGACTGTTGGACTGTCGGAGACTTCTGACTGGATTGTTGAATCGCCAGATTGGCTTGGCTATAACATATCTAACACCTACCAGGGCCAACAAAGCACGGTTTGGTTTGTTATTTTTTGTTTTTGTTTTCAACTCAATCAAAATCAAAAAACTGTCCACGGTTTTCCATTCAAAAATTATATTTCAAAGCCGCTTGTCGACGTTGCCGTCATCAAGCAACGGTTGTTGTTGTTTTTGCTGTTGTCGTTTGTCTCTGGTTTTTCTATCTCGGAGTTCAAGGTTCTCATGGACAACTTCCTAGCCAACCATCTGTTGCGGTGTACATGTATTTTCGGCCATTTGGCAATGATAGATTGCTGCCAAATGATTATTGCAACAGCAACGGCAACACAGTACTAACAACAACAACAACAGCAGCAGCAACAACAACTGTTGTCGATTGATCGGTCACCTGCTCGGGGGCCTTTTGATCTTAGCCAGCGCAGAAATACTTATGAATTTGATTGGCTGTTTTTGGCCCGCACTAACGGTATTTCCATAAAGCCATAAAAGGCGTTTTGTTTGCCAAAGTTTGTTGCTCTCTCGCTGTGTGTGTGTCTGTGTGTGGTGTGGGAAACGACCATGGACTTAAGATCGATGAGATTGTAGAGAATAGTAGAGAGAGAGAGATGAGATGAGATCACTGATCGCCTGATTGCATCGATTTTCAGCAAAGCAAGTGTGTATGTGTGTGTGTGTGTGTGTGTGTGCTGTGGGAAATCTCAAGTGTGGGCACACACACCCCGACTATATGTACATACATATATATTAAATAACTCAGAGTTCAGGTAATTGATAGCTGCACTGTGAGAACTGCAGCTCTAATGTGTTGACGCCTTCTAATCGATTTCCCACAGATCAGAAAAAGATTCAAGAATCTCTCTCTTGGTTAATTGTAGTATGTATTCTGTTATTGCATTATCTGTAGCAATTCGTGTGGAAGTTGACTTGGCGAAACAAAAAACTTACACACAACACGCGGCTAACGAGACAAAGCCGATGCCAAAAACTAAACCAAACTGAACTGGTTTTTGTTTGTGTTTTTTTTGTTGTTGCCATTTTCCAAAAGCTAAAGCCAAAGCGAATTTTGAATGTGGGTGAAGTTGTTAAAAATGTGGCAAACGCAAAAGCAATCGAGGCCAGTCGCCCCGTGTCGGGTTCCAGAGCAGAGAAACACCCATACCCCTTGCTCAAACTACACCCAGCTCACCCCACCCCACGCTGAACGGGGCATAGACCACGCCAACCTGCCAAGCGCATATTTAGCTATAAACTTGAATTTAGACTCGGCCCAAATTAGACAGATACGTAGATCGACTTTTGGGCTGCCACAAAGAATTCGCGCAGAAGAAACTCAACACGATGCGAAACAAAAGAAAAGCAAGTCAAATGAAATGAAACGAAACGAAACCAAACGAAATAAAACGAACAGAGAGTCGTTAAATGAAACGAAACCGTTTTGGCCATAAAGAATAAAGCGAGAGTTAGTTCAGTTCCGTTTCAGTTGAATTTGGCTTGGGCTTCCTGCTGCAAAATGGCCAAATTAACTAATTGAATGGCTTTCAGTAATGATTCAGATATTCCCTGCCATTTGATGATAATTGTACAAATAAAGCAAACAATTTTAGAGTTGTTTATTTGCATTGAAATTACTTTATAATAAAAGAGAAAAGAAAAGGGGTGCGCAGTATATTTGAATGTGCCACTAAAATTTGTTAACATTAACAACTATGTTGTCTGTATTTAATATCATCTTGAATTGTGGCAAGTATTTGATTTATCAAGGTCAAGCCAGTGCTAATCGCTTGAAAAATAAAATTAAATCTCACGTAAATAAACCTTGAAGCGGATTTAGTTGCAGAAACTAAAGTTCGCAAAGTTTGCTTTGATGTTATCGATAGTTTTTCAACTATCGTTTGTAACTTGTGCATGCACAACTCTGCCCAGCAGCTGCATGCAAATGTTTCATATTATCGTTAAAGGGAATACCAATTATGCACATGAGTGTGTATGTGTATGTGATTGTGCACGAGTGTGCATAAGTTGGAGTAGGAGCTGCCGATCGGGGGGCAATCTTTGACGGAGTCGTGCAAATTGCCCGGCCATGTTTATTTTAGCCATTTGTCCAGTTTTGGGCACAAAAAAAGCGCTAAAGCATTTGCGAGCAGGTAAATACGAACATATGTAAATATTAATTTTATTAAACAAACGTGACGCTAACTCTGTCAACGGCAACAGCGACAATTGTAGCCCACACACACATACACACACGTTCGCACGCACGCATACAGATGTAGATTAAACGGTGCGCGCTTTTCATATTTGCCTTTTCAATTCACAATTGTCGCATGCAAAACTGTTGTTTATTGTTACTGTTATTGCACTTCCCCCCGCACCTATACCCCATTCCCACCATCTGGCCACACCCCCGCACAGAGTTGCTTTGAGGTCTTCGTTTCGGACTTGGACTTGGTTTGCAAAAGTCATCTCTTTCTCTCGTTGCCCTCCCCGACTGGGCATCGGATTGGGAATCGGAGGCAGTTCATCAACAACGCATCCAAGTGCGTGGGAATTGCGCCGGCCTTGCTTTGAAGTCGCTTGCAAAAGGCTATTTGCAGAATTTCAAATGCGAAAAAAACTGTAAATACATGCATGTGTGCAGTGCTGCTTTTGCTTTTTTGTTGGCGGTAAAAAGCTAAATAGCCATAAAAGTATTTGTGTTGTACATATCAGGGCTCTTAGCTACCACTCATAAAAAAGGATTGACTTATATGAAAAAGAAGGGTTAGGCAAGAAAGATTTGTACACAAAACAAGTGATTCTACGTCGATTTTAAGAACAATTTTCTTAAAATCAAATCAATAATACGTTATATTTGAGCAATTAAGAATGAACCGATTTCCGGACAGTAAGATTTAGAAATTATTTCAGGTTAGATAAAAAATTAAAAGGACAGATCTGTTCCGAAAAAGGCTAACCTGACAGCCCTGAGATGCATGCATTGCTGGGATAATTTGAAGCTACGTGTTGCTGGTAAGCTATTGTGAATTTTTAAGAATGATTTCTAGTTTTTTTTCTTTTAACTTCTAGTTAATCTAGCTTCAAGCTAGGCTCCTTTTTTAGCTTTTAACTCGCCCAGCAGCGCGCAACACTGTGTACGTGCGCTCGCATTTAGCAGAGAAAGTCGCATAAATAGTGTCTCTCTCTCACTCTCTGCGTGTGTGTGTGTGTATACACACTGGCGGCCGTCACAAGTGTGACCCTGCCTGGCTGCCGGGCGCAACAATTTGTCGGCTTCGCTACAAACGAGCGCTAAAGTTGTTGGCAAAATGCTTTGCAAATATGGCTTGAGAAGCATAATTGTCGCAAAATAGTCACAATCGACTTGAGTTGGACTTTAATTGGCCAAAAGTGATTCATCGGCAAACAGCAACAATGGCAACAACAACAATAGTCGCATTTCGTAGGCGACTCGACGACAATTTGGACTTCCTTTTGCGGCGTCGCCATTGAGACTGCACGACAACTGCAACGTGACGCATGAGCAGCGCCGCCCTCCGCGGCGAAGTTGCAGTCACAGTCGCAGCACCACCAACAGCAACAACAACAACACAATTGTAAGTAACAACAGAAACAACAACAACTATGAGGACTGTGTGCAGCAGTCGCCACCGCCGTCGCTCTTTAACCTTTTCTCGACTCCGCTCGCCCCCTGCCGTTGCCTTTGCCGCTCTTCGCATATGCGTTGATTTCTATTTCGAACGTGCGACGAAAATAGAACTCAAGGAGCCCCAAGACGAATGACCGTTAATGGAGACATTTGTGCGTCGTGGGCAGGGGGTAGTCAGTGAGACGGGAGTGGGGAAGGGGCAGGGGGAGGGACTGGGGTTGGTATTAAAAGCTATTTATACGCTGCATATGCGCATATTTGTAGACGATCTTGATCTTAGCAATCAGTTTGCTGCTGCGGCACATGCCACAAAAAGGGGCAGCTCAATAACAGCAGCAGCAGCACGATAACCGCCAGTTGCAATAACAAGAGGCAAGCAAAGAGACCCAGTTGGCTACCCTGCTGAGTTAATAGCGTCAAATCGACTCGGCTTCCTTTGCCATACCATGACTTGCACTTGACATACCCTTGCTGGCAGTGCAACGATTGCAGGGTATGCTAACAATGCTGCGCCCCAAAACAATGGCGCACAGTGGCGACCACTTACAAGAACTTTAACACGCCGGAGTTCAAATTAGTCAGCCACACTCCATAAATCAGACAACGGAAAACAATCATAAAGGCCTGGCAACGGCGCTGGGGGTCCAGCAACGGCAGCCAGGCCACTACCAGCAGTTTGGGGGACTCTCTTGAGGCAGCTGCCACAACAGCAGCAGGCTGCTGCAACTGGCCAATCGAGTTGGCCGCCCGCTGTTGCTGGGTCGAGCGATTAGCATACAATTTGTGTGGCAACTTGTTGTTGTGCTTACCTCTGTTGTTTCTCTTGTTGTTGTTGTTGTTGTTAGCATTGTTGTTGTTTTTGCAGTCATATTGACAGCAATAAATAATAAAATTGCATTGCGATACCCTTTCCCCGCCTCTGAGTGCATGCTTGATAAATCCTAGTGAAGAAATAATGAGAAAGCCAGGAACTGTTCCAATGTGCGAGAAATTGTTGCAAATACTTTCCATATTACGATACAGCTTTGAATTGTATTCAATACTAATTTGGAATCAATTCAACACATACAAATTATTCACAGTTCTCAAAGAAGTCACTTAATGTCTGCCTCATAGGGTATCTAACAGTCTTATAGTGCCTGTGTAGCCACGGCTATACAATAGTGGGGTTGGCAGGATGGCAGAGAGGTGCAACTCTATTCGGGGGTGCTAGGAAACATAAAAAATAACTGTAGGCTGTTGTTGTGTGCTTTGTGCCATGTCTCGTTGTTGTTGTTGCTGCTAGTGCTGCCGTGGCACAGTGTCGTACAAATTGCACCGTTAATAAAGTCAAAATCGGATTAGACACGCCCCGTCCGACCCGCCGCCCCCTCGGGCCAAACTATGAACTGAGAGACTTACTTCCCCCTCTCTACCTACCCGCCAACCTAACCGAACTCAGCTGCACTGTGTTGGCCAGTTGGCGGCTTGACTGGACACACGCTTACAGATCAGGCCCAACGATATCTCGGGCGATATTCGGCGAGATCCAGAAACGATATTCGATATTTGCAGCACCAAAAAGTGCCAAACAATAAATTGCCACTAATGAATTTGATTCATTTCGATTTGCTGCTGGCAATAACTAAATCAACGTTTGCCGTGCGCGGGGTTATGGAGGGGGCTACAAACATACCTCATATGACAGTTGTCATAAGGCATGAAAAAAGAGTGACCCATATGTGTCCGACAATGCGATAGGCAATAGGCGTGCCAGTTACAACGTAACTTATTTACACACATGTTAGCTAACTGAGGAAATCGCAAAGATTGCAGTTTATAAAGTCACAAATTAAAACGAACCCAAAGGTGCCCCTCTAACTGTGCCCCATACGGTCTTCAAAAGGAAACTGTTCGCTACATACGAGTAAAAAAGAATTGATCTACTCATAAAAAAGTAAATTATTTCAAACAGATCTATTCTAAACTTACTCTAAATATTCTACAATACAATTTCCACTAAACTTGGATAATATAATATATCATATATATAATATATAGATAACATATCTTTTTTATAGTTCACTGGACATATTGCTGTACTGACATGATATTTGAATCGAGTAAGTCTCTTTATCTTTATTGCTGAGAATGGAATCGATTACATATAGAAAACGCTGACATTCTTGGACTGCATATTCAGAATCAACTATCAACGAGACCATCGGCCATCAACGATCGACTGCAATTGCATTGTGCCACGTCCGTGTCCACGTCCAGGCATTTAGCAGCAAATTTCCCAATAACTCTGCCCACTTGGTATGCATGGGCAGACATGGGAGACAAAGGAGAAACAGACGACAACAGGCCAAAACCAGCGTACGCCGCAAGAGCAAAAACTCAATTAAGAAGCCAACGACCGAAGTTGGACTATAAAATCGGATGGGCTCACGAAGTGTCCAGCGAGTCACGATGCCGCTGCGACAGATCGAGAATTCTCAATCTTATTTAATGTCTCAGTCAATGTGGAATATTTTATTAACTTGCAAAACTATTTACATATATTATTCCCGAAAATAAAACAGTATAGAGTATAAGGATTGGCGGAACTTCAGATAAGATTATCATGCTTTTAACAAAGAAAAGGGAAACCTTTTGTACTACATAGTTACTTTTTGGAATCTAAAGTTCTCCCTTTGTTCTCGAACCGGAATCGGACTGAATAGAAGCCGTAATTGGAACAATTTCAATGTGTGCCAAGTAACCCAATTAAATACATTTAGAGAAATTTCATTTCTTTATCACTTGAATTTTTTTCCCTTTTTCGTAGACTCTTCGAACTCTTTACACTGCTCGCTGCCACTGTGGACGTCGTATTCGGCTGTGTTTATTGTGGATATCAGACGATATTGCGTCTGGTGCGGAAATCAACTGGCAGCACTTGCCACAATCACAACGACGGTCACTTAATGCAGCTCCGAAACCCGAAATTTTCTGAGGCCAATTGGCAAAGCATGGATGCATTGAATTATCTACAGAGCGCAAGTGGAGAGGGGATAAGTCCGAGTCTGTACTGGGGAGTTCGGAATATCGGCGGTAATTGGGAGTGTGAGTGTTTGGCCAATTAAAAGCATTCGTCGGCTTTATCAAATTCAATTAGTAGCCCCGAGAAGTCGTTGAAGTCAGTTCCAAATACAAAGAAAAAGACTCGGCAATACCCTGTTGTGTGTATGTGAGTAAATTGGGAATTTACTTAGCGAGTGCCATGTTATTGTCCGAATTATATGTTTAGAGAATAAACATTACTAACAATACTCTGCAATCACGCATACATATGTTATTCATGTGTTTTGAGTAAGAAATATTCTATATATCCTTAACTCTCCGTAGTTGTCAGTTTAACAGGGTTGCTCGTTTACTCCGGCATATCAATTAGAATTTACTTGTTCATATTCAGCTAATTATATAGAAATTGTGAAAAAATCGTTTATGCCTTATGATCTTCTGATACCAACTAAGGAATTTGCTTCGTGCGGTGCGAGCTTTAATTTCTGCCTTATTTTTCTCAACTTTAATTATGATAATTTTGTTCCTTGTATGTTTTATAGTATGCGAGATGGATAGATAGAAAGATACATATCTCTCTTAATGGTGGAGTCGGTTGCTGAGGTATTTTTGCAACTATGGCACAGCTGCGCCATATAATAATGTGGCATATTAATTAGCTGCCAACAACTAACTAAATTGGCCAATTGGCCATGTTGCACGTGGCCCGCGAATGATAAATGGAGGATTGTGGATTGTCGACGACGGATCGTGGATGTTGGATCGTGAACACTGGATTGTTAGACAATTCGCTAATGATGCCAACTAACGATCTGGTACGCTAATTGGCCCGCTCAGAACTGCCAACTATGAACGTCTCGTATCCCCTGAGTTGTACGGGAAATATAAACATAAGTATATACGGGCATAATTAATACGCACACACACACTCACACACACAGGCGGGGATGAAGACATGGCAACAAAGTTGCCTTATTTTCATTCAAAGTCGAGTGTCGCATCCACAAGATACAAATGCATCTAGATACATGCATGCCGCATGCACATCGTGAGTTTCAATTAAAGTTCTATTAACGCTTCGTGACACACACAATTATCAAAAATTAAATTTATGCTTATGACATTTCCGGCAGCGCACCCCACCCCGCCTTTTCCCGCCCCCCAAAAAAAAATCCCTGTCATATGCTAAATCGAAATGTGACGCATGCTGTGTGCACGTTCCTCGCTCTATCTGTGTGTGTGTGTGTGTCTGTGTGACTAAATAAATAAATAAATATGAATTTGAAGACAGCGAACTGAAGATCAAAGCAACTTTGCAACGATTGTGCTCCTTGCGCATCCATCGCTGCTGGATGCATGGAGCTGCTGATCGGAGGAACAACCTGATCAGGCCAGTCAACGCAGCCGGATGGGAGCTGAAGAATGGACCGATATTTTCACATTCAGGTGAAAATACGCAAACGCCCCAAGTTCTGCAGGGAACATATCTGACGCGCTGTCCCACTCTTACACACCCTCAACTCATTCTTTCTTCCTCTCCCTCGATTTCCCGTCTGGGTGTGTTTTTACTTTCAGATATAGCCGCAACAATGCATCACACAACGCACAGCAGGAGAGCCCCCGAGCGAAGTAATGCCGATATGAATCTGCGTACACTGAAAGAAATTATAGTGAATAACCCATGCTATAAAATACAAATTATATTCGAATATTCCATCAATACGTATCTTCAATCAATTGATTTCTTTATTCCGATTTTTTTCAGTGCACCTTCAACTGCCTTCAGTTGGTCTGCACTTTTCAGATCGTCTGCCTGCCGACAACAGCAACAGCAGCAGCATCAACAACAACAACAAGTCGGACAACAGCAACAACAAGTCGCAAGACAAATTGTCTACGCGCTGAGGTCTTGGCTATTGGCCTCCGGCGTGACGTTGTCGGAGCTGCACAGACGCTGGCGCCAGTAGCCGCGGGCAGCGCCACTCAGCGCCATAATCACAACAAACATGGCAATGGCACAAACCACACACACATACACACACACACACAGACAGAGACACACAAAAACCGACACACGGGCACACACGCTGTGGCAGACACTGGCAATGGGCAGAGGTTTTATGGCATGCGCCACGTAACCGAAACCGAAACCGAAACCAAAACAGGCAACGGCAACGCATTGGTAATTAAAAGTGGCATCATGGAATTTGCTGCAGTCAACAAGCCAGAGCGAAGTGTGGCAGGGCAGACCAGGCCAGGCCAGGCCAGTGCAAACCGAGTTGCCATTGCATCCAGGAAGCCTGGCAGACCGGCAGGAAGACAGACGCTCCCTGGCGGCGGCAAAATCACAAAGCGTGTTCGCAACTTGTAGTTCTCCACGGGCTACTTAGCATAATTAAAAGCATCTCTTCCATATTGTTCGATATATTTAGACTAAACTAAGTACATGATGTCAAGGAAGATGCTAAGCATAGTTGCGATAATTCGATTGTTATTGTAGGTAGATGTTAAAGCTAGCCTACTTAAGAATACTATAATTTATATTGAATGTTCGTATAGTATTTAGTTACATAATAAGTTTTAGTTTAGCTATATAGATATACTCTGAAGTTGAAGTCGATTTGTGTGTACTCGACTCAACTGAGGGTTGAATTTGCATCAATTGCCTATGAGTAGCCTACTTTTGTTCATAATTTTGTTATGTTTCATTGGATGTGGAACATAAAGAGAGAAATTCAAGCATCAGAAGCGTCTATTGAAAATCTTTCGCTTCATAATGGATCGACTAATATGAAAATGAACCTTTTTGCTTGGCAAAGTACAAAAGTGGAGCAACTGCAGCAAGTGAAACATAAACTTGGCCAGCCACTTCAGGCAGCACACAAAGTGCAACATTTTAAGCACTTTACTGGCAACAACAAAAACAACAGCAACACTTGCACGTACACTTACGTACAACATACAAACACTTGCATTTACATCTGAATTTGCATATCCAGGTGGATGGGCCTTTGGCCATGCCTATTCAACTCAACTGGCAGGCAGCTGGCACAACGAACGGAGGTAACCCCATTTCGAGGCAGAGAAGCTACTGGAGCTAGAGTTGGATTTGGTGTTGGTGTTGGAAGCATAAGGAGCTTTGACCTGCCCACCAGAGGATAATGCAAATGCATGACGAAAGCCAGAAGCGATGTCGCCTTGCGTCAGGATGTGCCCAGCCGGCTTTGGCTTAGTTTGAGTCGCGAGCCGGATGGCTTTGATAAAGTGCCGCCTGCCGACTGTTCATGTATTTGGCCGACTAACTGACAGACTGCCTGCCCGTTTGTCTGTCTGCTCGTAAAAGCCGAATGCACCTCAATCCGTAAATCGCCTGCGCTTTTAACACCTAACCAAACAAACATCAATGCAGTCTTTGGAGTTGGGGACGCATTTCATGCGAGTTTCGTGACACGGAAGATATTGTATTGTATTATATCTGTGTATATTAATTACACAACAGAAATGTGTGTAAAGCCTAAGGCTTGTTGTTAAATCGAAAGATTAAAAAGCCGTAGTTTATAGTTTGTATCTATTTTAAGAAGTGAAGTGAAGAAGTGAATTCGGAATTTAATGATCGATAGTTTAAGAAGATCAGTATTCATCTAGACGCCCATCTCTAAGAGAAGTTGTAATAGCCACCCACCCCAAGTTGAAAAGGCATGTGTGAATTTGTTTTATGGACTTGCAAGCACAAATCAACAAAAAGTCGGGCCAGGGGAAGACGCGGTGGTGGTTGGAGCTAACAATACCTCCAACTGCAGCATCTGCCCAAAATGTGTGCCAGAGCTTTTCCCATTTGGCTTTCTTAATGCGCTTTATTTGAAGGAAACAGCTGTAGGTCATAAAAACCACACCAGAACCACTTTTGGGGCAAGCACGCCGGAGAAGAAGATAAAGGAGTACGAAAAGATTTCTCCAGATGTTTTTCTACTTTGGAATCGCTTACCTTGCACAGTGCAACTCCAGTATCTAGGCGATCCATAAAGTTATCAGCATTAATGCTTAGTTCCGGATATAGTGTGCTAAGCCATTCTGCCAGATCCTCTTTCATGGCCTCCAGATACTCCTCGCTGGACTTGAATGGCCTATAAGGCCGCGCCTCGAGCATTGCCATGGCGCCGGTGTATTGTCGATTTTTCGATCAATCGATTTTCAATCAATTATCGATTTGTCGTTACGCAACCTACAAAGTGCTTTCGAATCTTTCGTATTATATAAAACTCTCGCTCTTCAACTAGATTTCGTGTCAAGTGTTTAGTGGGGAGAAGAGGCAGAAACACGCTCTGTACTTATGGTTTGGAAAACAGAAGATAGTCGTGCATTGTCTCTCGTTCGTCAAAGAGAGTCAGTCGCCAAGATCAGCGGTACCGCAGTTCTGAAAAGAAACAAACAAAATTCAGTTGTAGATAAACTCTTTAAGAAATACAAATTATTTAAAACTGAGAACCCCAATAAACCTCTTGAATCGTATTCAATACACTTCAATACTGATTGATCAAGCTTGCTGCCAAGAACTTTGCCGATTAATTGTGGTAAGTGAAAGCCGGAACACGCCCGAAGCTTAAAGCCAAGTGGTAAAAATCAACCGCACGTTTAGGAATTTAATTTCAATATAGCTCAAACGCAGATGAAAAGAGAACGGGTGATGGGGAGAGAAAGAGTGCGGATAGTAGCTACAGCAAAATGAAGTGGAATCATAAATTTCAATATGCACATTTCCCATTAAATCTGCATTCCGAATAAATATTTGCACTTAATGGATTGCTTCGCTGCTGCTGCTGCTGCTGCTTGGATAAGTATGTGTTTCAATACCGCCGTACTCTCCTGATAGACCCTCTCCCTCATCCACCTACACGGCACACAAATGAATGTACACTGTAAGACGGGCTAAATTTATGACTTTGGCAGTGCAACTGACATAATTATGGGACACAAAACCACAACAACAGCAGCAGCAACAAAAACAACAAAAATTTATACAAATAAAATCAATAAATAAAACATAAAAGTGACTCGCGGCGGTCGGTTACTTAAAAGCGTACAACAACAGCACCAACAACAATACCAACAATGGCAAAAACAACAACAAAAAGCCACTGCTGGGCGCCAGGTTAATCACGTTGCCAACTGGCAGCTGCTCGCCCTGCTACCCCGCTGCCACTCAACACCGTCTCCACCTGTGCCATTCCTCCTTCTTCTCGCAAACTGCCAGGCCGCCAGCTAATTAGCGGCAAGCTCAATTGAACTGTGAACTTGCAAGGAGCAACCGTAGCAGCCACCGCAACCAATTGTGGCTGCAACTAAACGTTACATGTACCCTCCTCTTCCCGCCCACCAGGGCAGTGCCCAATGAAATTAAGTATATCCAAGGCTATGAAGCTCATAAAATTTATCGCTTATCTATTTATCAAGTTGTTGCTGCTGCAGCAGCTGCTGTTGTTGTTGTATTGCAGTTGCTGTTAACGTTGCTTGCATAATTCAACGCTGCCAATTGACCTTGCCAGAGACGTAGAACTCACATCGCATCGTGTCGCGTTTTTGCCTCGTTCTGTGGCGTGTCGTGCACTCCCTATACTTGCCACTACACATCATTCATATATAATATTAATGCGTATACTGTACAGCCAAGCTCAGACTGAAACTTTCTTAAGGCATTAACACTTCTCGATCTATACAACTTTCCAATTGCAAGCATACATTTTAAAAATACTGTAAACTTAATTTCGGATCTGCCAAACAAACGAATCGCAACGGAGATTCGCCTGGATGTATCACGTACAACGCACATTCGGTTTTTATAATTGTAAGTTGGTTCTGAACTGTATATGAATAAGTTATTTTATTTGATAATAATATACAAAGTGTAAGCCCAAATAAATCTACAGGGTGTCAATAGGGCAAGAAACTTTTATACTGTAGTCTCACTTGGTTTTGCTTAATTTTTTTTCTTGGCATTTTTGCTATTGCCATTTATGTAACGTTCCCGGCAATCGAATCCAATGAAACGTCGTCGACGACGCCAACGAAGCAGTCTTAATTAAGCTGCAGCTTTACCCAGTTTACTTAACTCACAGCTCGCAACTTAATACGAAACAATAAAGGAAAGCAAAATATTTTTATAATTATCAGTGCAACGAAGCCCAAATACCCTTTACCTTAATGTGTGTTGAAATGCAAAAGCTGTAGATCAAGATGAAAAAGAATAAATGACTTTTGTAGAATATTTAAAGATTGAATGAAAATGTATAGTATTGATTATGAAATCAAGTTGTAGCTTCATGAATTAACTTTCTCGGGAATTGATTGCGAACGGCCTTCGATCGTATTCGCAGTAAGCTTAAGCTTTACATAGCAAAGTATTGCTTAATTATTCGTATTGATGATCGATTGCAGATTAAACAATCGTCGAATCGTCTTTGGATCGCTTTGCCCTATCTGTGCAAAACTCTCCTCTATTAGTTTGATAAGTTATTTTGTTTTGTGCAACTTTTGATTGGAAATTGTAGCAAAACAATACGCCCCGCGGTCAGTGGGATGGGAATGCCCCAAAGAGATCTCTCATACGATCGAATCGTTTGTTTTGGGTTTTTCGCTTATTTGGATTTTTGATTTTGCGCTTGTGAAAAGTTGCGTAAATTCGCGCACAGATCGATCAATGAATGACTATATAGAAATTGTGATCGATGCGATCGATCAATGAATCGAATAACGGTATGTCTATCTCGCCACGCCTCGCCCCCATTGAGAGCTGGGGGGCTGTTGAGTGATGAGTGAAACAAATATGCAAATTTGCGCATATTATTAACCATTTGCATGTGTTTCTCTCTGTTTGTTTGGTATTTTCTTTCTTTTTTTTAATGATTAGCGGTATTTTTGAAAGTGAATTTAATTAAAAACCAAAATTATGCATAGGATGCACCGTCGCCAGCGCGTGCTTATAAGGCGAGAGACTCGTCGGGATCCCAAAAATCGTTTGGACGGGTAATTGAATTTTTGTTGGAAAATTTGGCAATTGCAATTTGATTTTTGTCTCTGTTACGACGGCTTTCGCAATTGCCAAAAATCTTGTGGGGCACCAGGTTGAGTACAGAGAGAGAGAGAGAGGGAAAGAGAGAAACAACTCCCCACAAGCGGATTAAATGAAATTTGGCTTACTTCATAAGGACGTATTACTACAACTATGTAAATTGTGTATGAGGTTTTAATTTAACAGCTTTTCCCTTTCATTCGTTTCCCATCCTTTTTTCCTAGACAATATAATTACCCCGATCTGAAGATGTCCCAACCTTACACAATGTGTTAATAAATTGTATGAAAAACACTTTCGTTAATTAAAATTTTAGGCCTCAATTCGATTGCGTTATATCGTGTTGTTGTTGTGTTTTTATTATTTTTAAAACATTTCGTTCGTGTTGAGTCTCTCGAACGGTTTTTCATTATCACTCGACGACGATATAACTTTACGAAATTGGAGGTATGCATGTTCGAGTGCCTGTCTTTGAGGGGTGCTTCAAAGTGCTGTTAAGTGTGAATTGCCAAATGACAGACAAAGAGTGCCAGTGCAACAGCAACAGCAATAGCATTAGCAACTACAGCAACAACAACATCAGCAGCAACGACAACAATCGAAGCTACAACAAAAGCACTTTCAAGTCTTGTTTTGAGGTGAAAAATCGTATCGTATCAGCAAATAGATGTTGACTCTCTCAATTAACAATTGCCGTTTGATAGATGAGACAGCTTGTTGCAATCGTAAGACACGTTATAACGGCATATACGTTATATACACATATATATATTTCTGTACACACATTTGTTTACTTCTTGTTGTGGTTATTGGGTCACACATTGCACAATGGAAAAAAGTTCGCACACAGTTATCTCACTTCTACGTGGTGGGGTAAGATCTTACAGTAGTCTTATAGTACTTGAACTTCAGATTGTGCCAAGAGCTAACAATTCTTATATCTTCATTTAAGTACTCACTGTTATAAAAGTTATAACTTCTTCTTAACTTGCACTTCCTTTTGTAATTCTAATTTCAACTTTCAACTTTTATATCGAGTAACCCTAGTTCCAACTAGTTGCGCACATTCACTTGCAACTCCAATTCAGTTGCAATTCCCCACAACCGACTCCAAATCCAAATCCATTTCCAATTTCAATGACACTCGAAGAGACAATCGAAACGATTTTGTTTCAAGAAACGACATCAATGGCACAACATAAATTCACACAGCGCGTAAACAGAGACATTTGCCATTCCCATTCCCATATCCATATCCATTCCCATCGGCATCGGCATCGGCATTGGCATCGGTATCGGCATCGGCATCGGCATCGCCATTGCCATTCCCTCCCGCCCTGTCTACTCCATTCCCACTCACTCCATACCCCTCCGTTTATCCCATTCCCTTTGCCTGCCCTGGTGTTGCACATGTGGAGCATTGCCGGCACGATTTTGAAGCGTTTGTTGCACTTCGCATCTGTCAGATTTCAGTGTCGAGGCTTTTTATTGCATTGAACAGCAACAACAGCAACAGCAACAACAACAACGACAGCGCTGTAGGGAGACGCCGCGTCGTTGAAGCTGGAAACGGAGCAGACGACACCCGTGGACTATGATTTTGACAGCCTTTCTGTCTGTGGCTGTGTGTGCGTGTGTGCTGCATCGAGTGCGGGAGTAAAGCAGAGGTAGAGTAAAGCAGGCGATACTCGAAAATACCCTGTACTACTTCATAAACTACACTCTATAAAATGCACAAGTCGTGATTTCAGAGTAGAGTTAATTGTTCTTTAAATTGAAATGTATACAATATTATAAGAGTTACAAATATGCGAGTAAATTTCTTTAGTCTTCCAGTTTTTAAGTATTTAGTAGTTACTTAACTAGTTACACGTCTCTTCTACCCATTTGCAATGCACACTTTGTCTACAGGGTATTGAAACAACGAAATCCAACGTCAAGTGCAAGAGTTATTTTCACAAGTTATTATCTGTCCATTTATCCATTGAGCCAACAGCACAACAACAACATCAACAACAACAACAACAATGCTTGGTACACAATGCAATGGCTCAACACCCTGTAACACTTCAGACCCCCCTACTTCCCCTCACCCGTGGTGCACTTTGGTCGACACTCGCACAACAAACTCACAGTGTGGCACGTTAAGGCCCCATGATAGATGCGTTCCCTGTGCACTGCGGCTGTTGCTCTTTTTGTTAGAATACCCTGTATGTAAGCTTAAGTAGAGACTCTTAGCTATTTCACAGTGGAAACAAAAGAACTTGCATACAGAAATTAAGTAAAGAAAAGTGCCTCGAACTGTGAACTATATGAAACCCTATAAAATGATATACAAGTAACAAACAAATGTATCACATCTTTAAGAATCCTTGGAAAAATTCCCTAACACTACAGGGTCTCTAGCAGTCGTGCATACCATGAACTTTGGCACTCAGGCTTATTTTTTTCCCTTTAGTCGGCTTAGTTTTGTGTCTTTTGTTTACGCGCCTTGGCATTTCCATATATGCAACACGCGCATTGTCATCGTCATTCGCAACGTCATCATCATCATCATCATCATCATCATCAACGTCGTCGTCGTCGTCATCTTCCCTAGAATGAGCATCGGCTGAAGTGTTGCCATAAATGTCGTCAATTGATTTTAAGGGTAAATGCACTGTGCGGTCTAAAAGGAAAATCAATAGAGACGCCTCGCCCACGTGGCGCCGCCAAAGTTGCCAGACAAAGGATCCAAGCAACAACAACAACAACAACTCCTTTTTGGACACATTTAGTAAGTTGGCCAACGTAATGAGTTGACAGTTTCATTTGTGTGAGAGAACATCGTCACAGGCTTTGACTCATCCGTATATATGTATGTGTGTGTGTCAAAACGAGGAGAGGGAGTAGAACTGTTACGCTAGGCAGTTGGGCAGGGGGAGGAGGATGGGGAGGTGAAGGCATCGGAAAGGGAGACACACGGAAAACAACTAGCTGAGTAACAGGACGACGACCTTGGCTAAAAGTCCATTGGGCGCAATGCCAGATAGACAGACAGATAGGCAGGGAAGAAGAGAAGAGCAGTGGGAGACGTAGGGGGTGTAGTGGGGGCTAGAAGGGAAGGGCGGTCTGGGTTGGTGTTCAACAAAGTGTGCAGCTGCAACTGAGTCACAGCGCGTGTGTTGCATTTGGTCGTGCAACATGCTGCATGTTGACAACATTCACTGAATATAAATATCCAAAAGTCTATGGGAATGTGTACCTACACACACACACACACTATACACATGCATACATGCTGCATACAGACATACTGCCTACAAAAATACCGCATACATACATACATACATACTGCACACATACTCGTACATACAATGAGTAATGCTTCGTCAAACTCTCCTAAAAACAGTTGCAATCTTCGTTTATATTAAAATTTTGATTGGCTTTTGGAGTCCAAAAAAGTAACGACAGAAGGGACAATTTATAAGGAAGGATATATAACTTATTATATAGGCCAGGGTATATATCGTGTATGTGCATTAAGCAACTCCATATGTAGTACGTATATTTATTTATGTACAATATTTGTTTATTTAATGTCGACTAATGGCAGTCGACTGCGAAAAGAGTTACAATTAATAATAAAAATTGTTACATTAATAATAATTTTTTAAAAGGATGAATGTAATGAAATGTAAATGTAAATGAATTAAAAAATTATTATTATTTTATTTTATTTAAATTAAAATTAAATTTAAAAAATTAAAATTTAAAATTTACACGTTAAACTGGGATACATGCACAGACATGTCCATATAAAAAACCCCTTGCCCTTCAGCAATTTGATCAGATCTCTGGCACTGTAGATGTAGTTAAGATGTAGTTCAAGTGTGTTTTTTATTGACAATTAGTATTTGCATATTGTTCGACAGAACTACAGGATATTCTCAATTCGAGAAGGCTTTACTTAATTGATTTTTTTGCTTAAACAACACATGAACAAAAGCAAAAAGCGGGAACTGTCTGCTTAAAAATGTCGCAGAGACTTTGCTTACCATATGTGTGGCAAGTATCTGCACGAGTGTCCATGTGTGTGTATGTGAATATCCATATGTGTGTGTGTGTGACAGAGACAAGTTAAGAATTCGAAACAAGAAACGCAACTTAAGCTGCGTAGGTTTCTTAAGTAACTTCAAATGTTTTGATTAGACTTTAAATGACAAGAACAACAACAGCAACACAACGGCAACAAAAGCCGTGAATGCCAAATGCCAGGCCAGGCCAAGTCACAGTCTCAGCCTCAGTCGCAGTCGCAGTCGCAGTCGCAGTCACCGTCGCCGTCGCAGTCACCATCGATCTCGAAGTCCAACTTAAAGTCGAACTCGAACTCGGGCCGAGGCTGTTTGCGCAGTGTGGGTTGCCTCAAAAGACCCGAGACATAAGAGACCTGAGACCCGAGAACTGAGAACTGAGAACTGAAAACTGAAATTGCCGCTGCCTGTGGCACACACACACACACGCATACGTATGAGCTGGCAAAGGCAACTCGAAGTCGCACTGCAGTTGCTCTTACTTTAGCTAGATTTACAATGCTGCATACTGCTGGCACTCAGTGTGTGTGCCCACTTTGCGCAATAACAAACAAATGAGTCGAGCCTCGTAGCTGTACGTAGTATAACTGTAGCCAAGTTGGACCTGCAGTTGTAGTTGTTGCTGCTACCTATAGCTATAGCTGTCGCTCACGTTATCCGGCGCGATAAATAATCGACAAGCTGCTTGGGTGGCAAAACTTGCCGCACTGCAGCAAAACAAATGCAGCAATTTGTGGGAGTTGTTTCGCTTTGTTGTTGCTGTTAGCTGTTCTAAGCTTACTGTCGACTTGGCCAAGCGACCAAGAGACCAAGAGACAGAAGATGCAAAGATGCCTTTGGTATTGTTGTTGTCGTTGTTGTTCTTCTCGGAGCTTTGTCTGGCGCTGCTTGTGCGTCTGCGTCGCAGCGAACGCAGCTGCGCATCTTAAACATTGTATCTGTATCTTTGTATCTTTGTGTATCTCTTGCCGTGTCGGGTCTCTGTGTGTGTGTGTGTGTGTGCGTGTGTGCGAGAGACCCGCACTTGACCTTGAACTTGTACAGGTTTACTTTTGTTTTCTTTTTGCCGTTTGGCCGTTCGTTTGGGTTTTGGCTTTTGCCTTTGTCCGCTCTTCAACTCTTCTCTGAAGTGTTGTTTGCCTTCCTTTCTTCTCCTCTCGCCCTGTCTCTTCTCAGTGCTTTGTCTCATTTTGACCAGTTTTTTTGTTGTTGTTTTTTTTTGTATTTTGGTCATTTTTTTGTTGATGCACGCGAACCTAATCAGGCTTAATGCCGTCGCATCGCCTCCAAGCAGGAGCAAAGAACGAGAGCGACATTTCCAAGAATCCTTTTACTTCCCGCAACTTATGAAGAAAAGAAATCTCGATGCGTTGTGAACTTAACCTATATGAGACTATTAATTGTATAAGCAAAGATTTATGCGATTTATGAAGCAACACAACGACGACGAGTTGAAGAAGGCATTAACACAATTGTGTTAGCCGATCTCACGATTCGCGGTATTCCTCAAGGGTCGCCAGCTGGAGAAGGTGTCTTGCTTTTCTATTTGGCGATTTATTGAATTTGAGATTTAGAGCTGGAATTCCTTTACTGTGTCTCATTGAAGAGGCCTTATATACCATCTTAGTATACAAATGTTTTTCACTCTTTAGTTCCCTTGTTCTTTGCGTTTGCGTCTTTCCCATTGCGTTTCTTTATTCTCAAGACAACAGATTTGTGTCTTATAACGAGCTTAAGTTCTCTTATTAACCATCGCATCCTGTACTCATTTTTAAGTTATAATCCGACTGTCTTTTAACTGCAGATCTTGAAGAGTTTTCTCAGGTTCTCTCTGCAGGTTTTGTTCTAATGAGTTTTAGAGCGAAAAGCGAAACACATGATATATGGGCTAGTGTTACAGCACTCTAAATGGCTTATGACCATATGGGATATACACACACACATGCACACAGACGAGCACACACACTATATATGTAGTAGATGCTGCGTGTGTTTTTGCTGCACACGAAGCGTGACATTTTCCTCATGAGCGAATTCACCTTATGCAGAGATCGCGTACCTGACAATCTTAAGCTCCAACTCAATCTCAATTACAGACACCGTCAGACGAATGTAGGTGAGTGATGGGGCAAGGTGAGGTGAGGTGAGGTGGCAAGGTGATGCTGCAGGGCTTGAGCTGGAAATGGGCCTGAGGCTAAGTGGATAAGTGGAGCAGCAGCAGCTAAATCTGCAGTTTCAAGTGCGAGCAGACACACTCGCACACACTCACACACACACACCATTAAAGATCTATGACAAATGACATTGGACAAGCTGAGCGTAATTGGAACCAGGTCCAGAGCTGGCAGCCAAGAGGTGTGACACAATTGTTTGCTATCAGGTGACAACAACAACAAGAACTTAAAGACAAAACAAACAATTACAAAGAGGGAGAGAGATATATATGTATAGAGAGTGGGAGAGAGAAAGGGGGTAGAGAGGGGCTGAGACTGAGGCTAATTCAGGCAGACCAACTACGACAGATTGAGATTGAGACTGGAGACCAGAACTGAGACATAGACATGGACATGGACATAAACATAATTGGCATTGTTGCAATATGATGTGTGCGAGTGTATATGTGTGTGTATGTGTGTGGTGCACCTTCAGCGTGGCTGCTGCATCAGTGGCAGGTGAGAGTTATGCGCTGCTGTTAATTAACCATTTACGGCCTGATTGCAGTGACTGACAGACAGACAGAGGGAGCGAGACAAAGAAAGACAGAGAGAGATAGAGACAGACAGAGAGATAGACAGACAGACAGTTAGCTTGATAAAGAGACAGACTGACAGATTAAGCGCGAGAGAGAGAGAGAGAGAGAGACGAAATCGAGCAAGATAAAAGTAAAACGAGGTTAGTCTGCCAATCGAACTGCCTCTTTGTCTCTGCAAAACCCCTAGTAACTTCAAACTAGAAGTAAAGCTTTCTTCTGTGCTATCGATAACCGATATACTGTTAATAATCGATACTTCAAGTGAAAGTTTGTAACGTTTGTACTTACACTTTAACAGCGTCAGCAGAAGAGACTGTTGTTGTTGCACTTGTTGCACATATTGCTGCAGCAGAAGAGAAAGAACGAAAGGGAGAGAAAGAGAAAGAGAGAAACGATTAGTTGAAGAATTCAATTAACATGCAGCACGTCGCACTTGACGCTTGAATCAATCCAATTGATGCAACGATATGTCAAGCGGCAAACTTATTTGAATGCATCGTGAGGGGGGGGGGTCGGGGTACGGGGCATTGACAGTAGCTGCCACGCCCCTGCCTGCAGTCCCCGTACTCGTAAATATGCAGGAATAGCTGCAGTTTATAAAGAGTTGACAGCGAAACGGGCCAATCAACTGCGTTTTCGGGCACGTTTGCAGTCGTGCCTTACCTTCCCTTCCCTTTCCCTTTCCCCATTCCCTGCTACTCCCCTTCCTTCTTGATCGCGCACTTTCTGTAAGCACTCTACAAGCGTCAACCCATGCGGTTAGTTACCTTTTTGGCTGGCCTGGCCAGCTGCCCACTGCTGGCCAAGTTGATAGCACGCACGTGATCTGCAGACTGAACGCGCCAACCAAATCTGAATGAAGAATTTATGAATGGAGCTGCGCGTCAGTGCGTGAGCGAAACAGCAATAACAACAACAGTGCCAGCAACAACAACAGCAACAACTACATCAACAACAACTACATCAACAACAACTACAACAAACAGCAACAGCAGCAGCAGCAAGTTGTCTGCGTGTGTGTGGAGGATGCCAAGCAAATTCATACATATTTAGAGTGTTCTGCTGTAAGCGAGACAGCTAACATATCCGTGAGATACATTTGTATGTGGCAACTTCTCGCAGGAGATTTTTACAACATACGCGCACGTGCCTCGCGCTCTTCTTATCGATAATCGCCAATCGGCAATCGCTAATCGCATCACAAAGTTACGATCGATTAGCAAGTGCCAGACAGATCCCTCTCCCTCTATCTCACTCACTCCCTTTCCCCCCCCCCTCTCTCTCTCTCCGTCGATTGCGCAAAAATGCCAACGTGCAACAGCAGCAGCAGCAGCAGCGACGATTTCCTCGACGCCCACCAAGTTGTTGCACTTTGTGGCAGCGCGCGCGTATAACTCAAAGGTTGTTGGCTACTGTATCTCGAATATGTATTTGTATCTGTATCTGTTGCTGTCGCCGTCGCCGTTGCCGTTGCCGTTGCTGTTTGGCACGCATGTCTCGCGGGGCTGCCGCTGCCGTCGTCTGACGCATTGTCTGTGCGTGGCTCAACAACTTGAAATTGTGGCATAAACACGTTCTACTATTTCCGGCATGAGTGTTGTTGGCGTTGTTGTTGTTGATGTTGTCGTTGTTGCTGCTGCCGTTGTCCCTTGTTGTCGATTGTCGATCGTTGTAGTTGTTGTTGTTGTTGTTGTAGTGGTTGTTGTTGCTGTTCTCATGTGTTTACTAGTTTCATTGATCATCATCATTACTCGCACTAATGTTGTGTGTTTTGTGTCTGCTGACATTGTGTCTGCTCATTAGCGCATCCCGCTCGCGCTCCCCCTCCCCCTCCCCTCCTTGGCCAGGCCAGGTGTAAAAACCACAATTGACCTCTTGGCCCAATTGAAAGCATTTTGATCATCTCCATTCGCACATTGATCTACATCGAAACACTTAACAGATGCGCCGCTAATGCGTAGCTCAGACAGATCACAAAGATTCACACACTGATCGATGGGTGCCCGATCAGTAATGATCGCAAATATGAGTAAAGTGGAGGATACAGGAGTGTACATAGTGTAGACTCAGTTTAGAATATAGTGCAGACTCAGTATAGAATATAGTGCAGACTCATAATGTACTGAAGTCGAAAGGCAGCAAAATATGTTCGATCGTACTTGGCAAAAACATAAACACTGCAGAAGTTATTTACAAGTGAAACTGATCTCTACAAAAATTACTATTCTTTACTTTGTGGCATCTGTTTTCCTTTGGAGGATCTCTAGAGAATGTGATAAGAAAATTTATAAACTAAGCATCTAAAGAAGGTTTTGGGAGCCTTATACTTAATATAGCTAAACACATGATGATCTGTTACATATAGATCCCTTCGATCAGTAACTTATGTATGTCAACAAATGTTTTTGCAGACTTGATTCAGTTCGCTTTCTTATGAAAGTTTACTAAAGAGCCTTTGAGCCTCTTGAAGATTACCATTCTTATGGCAGATCACCTCAATCAGTTAATAACTCAATAAAGTGCCTCGAAAAGAACTGGAATATCCCAAGCTTTATCAAAGTAAATGATAGTTTCCATGCAGCTGACCTTGCAATTTAAGGTCTTTCATCTTTGGCAATATTTTGCGGCCCCCAAAAGAAGAGACCTAATGACTTTGACAAATTTGTCTCGTTTTAGAACAATTAATTGATTTGTGTGCGTGTTTGTTTGTCTTTTGAGTAGCTTTTCGGTTTTTGCCGATTTCGTCGATGGTCGACTAACAAAATAAACAAACGAACCAAGCGACTAGCAAACCAATAGACAGACAGACAGACAAACAGACAGAGAGACAGACAGACAGACGATGAGGCAGACAGTTAGAGAGAGACAACAAGCAACTGAGCCGAGAGTGGGCTGGAGTCAGAGACCGTTGTGGCAGAGACTATAGAAAATAGCCAGGGCCGACGACCGACGATTTCAGTGGATCTCAGGCCGATCTCCGGCAATGATCCGACCTTAGGCGACAGAGAGTTGGACAAGTGTTGCGCATGTGGTTTGCTCAAATGATCAAATGATCGTAAATTAAATAAATTTACTTTCGATTTTGTTGGCATTTGTTCAATACCGATTGCCGACGGTGGCAAAGGCAATGTGAGTGTGCCTGTGTGTGTGTGTGTGTGTGTGTGTGTGTGTGTGTTTGGGCAGTATTTAAGTAATTAATTTATGACTCTAAGGGCAATTAGACGATCATGGGCTGGGTTAGAGGGCCAGAGCTATAGCTATAGCCAAATAGATCAAGTTGCAGGCGCGCAGACTGAGACGACATCGTCTCTTCAATCATTAGCCTGCCCTCGTACGCCCTTGTCCACTCACTCTCTCTCTCTCTCTTTGTCTGTCTCCTCTTCCAACATCATTTGCGATAATGATCCGGTAATCAAACGAGAAAAACTGTGTGAATGCCAACTCAATGGCATGTCAAATGACCAGGCCAAGTGGCTGGGCAAATGGTCAGCAAATGACCTAGACAGCGCCTAGTTGTCGCTTGTGGATTGACGATTACCCAAACGCAGCACGCACTTCATTTGATTTAGGGCCCCAGAAACAGAGAAACTGAAAACAAGCAATCAAACCTTCACTCATGGGTAGTCTACACGTTGATACTCCGTATTTAAGTTGCACAAACATATCTTAAATTGAGCACAGGTTTCTGTTGTGATGAATCTTGTCAACTGATTGATTGATTGATTGCTCACACAAAACACAATTTCGTCATTTCTGAATACCTAAGAATAGGAGGTTCTTTATTACATAACTTCTATATTTAGTGCACATTCTCAAAACTAGTTTCATACTGTGGTTAACTATGACTAAGTCAATAAAGAAAGCTTAATCTTTTTGAAAACTATTCGTGGTACTGCAAATTTGAACAGTATAAAACTGAGTGAATACCAAGTTGCTTGCTGTGATCTATACTTTTCTATATTATCACCAAATACGATCAACCAGTAATGCAACCTTATTAACAACTTACAGGGTATATCAACAAGAAAAAAACTGTCAAACCCAATGGCCAGCGACAGCCCCCAGATGAGCCCTACATAGGCCTGTGCAAACGACGTCTACAACATAATAAACATAATAAAACATAATAAACATGCCAAGAGCATTATAATGAACTTGCCTGAAAAACGAAATACGAGTCTGAAATCAAAAAACCAAAAGCGAATTAGAAACAGAAACCGAAATCAAAATCAAAATCAAAATCGAAAATCGAAAAACGCAATAGTACAAGAAAACACAGCGGGCCATTGAGTTGACTAACTTCATCTACAAGTTCGCCAGTTCCGCGCTATAGATACTATACACACATACTATAACATATGTAGCTAGATGAATGTGGTACTACTATGTAGACATGGAACCAGCAATTAAATCATGTCGAGGCGGCTTCGCAACCATATTTTACACGCATATCGTAGAAAGTTAACTTGCTTACTTTCGGTTATTGGGTTATAACAGGCTTTACGATCTGATTTTGTAATTTCCAATTCAAACTGCCCAAATTGTATCAATAAACACGGATATTTCCGTTGGCTTCGGGTTTGAATTACAAGTGGATCAATAGGAAGCTAATCAATATTAGAGAAATTTCAATCTTAACTTCAAGAAATGAAATTAATACAAATGTGAACATAATTTGACGGTGGATCAAAAAGAATAAAGCACACAGTGAAGTCAATAAAGTTCTTAAACTGTGTAAAATCTTTCCATACAATATTTGTTGATTTGATTTGATTTACTTCATATATATGTTTATTTTATGATAGTTATATATGTATAGTATTTATAAGACATTTACATATGTTATATACACACATGTGTGTACATATCTTCATTAGCAGAATATATTTATATGGCATATATTTATTTGGCATTCATTTTTGATATAACCTTATAGTGAGTTTACTTCATATATATGCTTATTTTTTGATAGTTATGATATGATAGTTATATATAGTTATATATAGTATATAGTATGTACACATGTGTGTACATATCTTCATTGGCAGAATGCTCATTCTTAAGCCAATTTGAAGTGATCTCTCTTTCGCAGCTGCTTGTCAACTGGTTATTTATACCTTAAATAATCGCTTTCGATATCGATATTGTTATCGAAGATCGTTTGCTTTGTCATTTCCGCATCGCCTTTGGCCATTCGCATGCATATGGCGAGCTTCTACCATATGAGCGAAAGCCAACGCCCATTCGAGCAGCGTCCGCTGCATTATTATCATATATACATATATATGTATGTATGTATGTATATATATGTACATATACTGTTCCGTCATATATCATTGGCAATTGCCGCGATCGCCCTGCTGCCTGACAGGAGGTGACAGCACGGTGCCATCACGACAGCAACAGCGTCGTTGCCAGGCGCCAGCTGCATTCAAAGCGGGGCGAGGCAGCTGCAATGGCCGTGAGTGGGAGGATGGGGGGTTAGGGGCGGTAACGGGGTAAATATTGATGATAATAAGTGAGACTCCGGCGAGGCGATTAATTGCCGAGAACTGCGCATGCATAGATAAATATTAATATAAACGACGAGTATTCTACTCGATTCCAATCTATTCCACCCCATAAAGCAGGAACACACACAGATATACACACACACACACACACACACACACACACAGACACAGCCGGGTCGCATCGCAACGTAACGAATGACCAAAGCCCAAACGAATTGCGCAGCGATAAATTACAAAGGAATTTGCAACGCCCAACGCACGCGCCCGAAAACGAGGCGTAACGAGGCACTGCGAATGCGAATGCGAATACGAATACGAATACCGAATCAAGTCTGAATACGGGATAACGACAGAACAAGTGTTGTAAATTTGATTATGATCTGATCGATGACAGCAGCAGCAGCAGAAGCAAGAGAACTTTTCCCCATCTATGGATCAATTTATTTTCCACTTACAATTTTATGTAAACTTTTTAAGGTACAAAGAAAACGAGAACGAAGGCTGCCGAAGGTTTTATACCCTTGTAGGTTCTTATATCCTCCGATCGTTCCTATACTACTGGATATATTCATATACATAATAGTGCAGCATATTATGTCTAACTTTGATTGGCACTGATCAGTAAAGTTACTTCTAAAATCAGAACTTGTCTTTATACAGAATCACCTTCATTGCGGCCACAATTGGCCGATAGTTTGTATGGCAGCTATAGGATAAGTCGGTCCGATCCAGCTTGTTCCGACTTATATACCATACAGCGTGCAGCAATAAGAAGCATGTGTGCCAAGTATTATCAACTGCGAGACAAGTTTGCGTTGCTACACACAGACTTGGCTAAATCGAGTTCCCTGTTGATGCTGATTCAGAATATACATATATATACTTTATGGGAGATATCTCCTAAAGTGTGTTGCAAACTCCCGGCCAAAATGAATATACCATCTGCAAGGGTATGAATGCACAAACACATGTAATATTGTAGGTTAAAGAAAGGATTGCGATCTTCTAAAATAAAAACAGTATAATATTAAATTTATCTTAGATGCATTAAAGCAGCGGGCAAAGCTGTCCAGATAACTAAGCAAATTATACTGTATATTATTAAGTATTATTAATGAACCAATCAATGTAACCATTTATAAATTTCTAGTTATCTTAGTCTATAGAAGCTTGTAATTCATATCATATTAGTTCAGCTTACAATTTAGATAGACATATACATGGAAAATCTCCTGAGTGTTGAGTTTCCTTATGTATATCTGTATTTTCATCTATATCTATATATGTATATGTTATCTATATATATATGTATCAATCTGTATCTTCAACTATTCATTATTTCACATCTTTCTTTATGTCTCCCTCTTCATTCTCTGTCTTCCTATTAATTTTTGATTGATTTGATTGATTTCTCCCTCTCTCTTTTAATTTCTCATTCATTCGTGTTGTCTTATTCTGACACTCTTTCACTCCCCCGCTCCCTCTTTTTGTTCTTACATATATCTCTCTGCATCTTCACCTTCATCTATATCTGCGTCTGGTTCTGTCTACATCTCTCTCCACCTATTGCACTTTCCTCAGCCGGATGAGCTTTTCTTCCCCTTCCCCTTCCCCAACGTGTGTGTACATGCAAAGATATAATAGTGAATATTATTCACTTACTCCCAGCGACTATTCGGATTCGTTTCGCATTCGCATTTGTGCGCACCACAAAATTATCTATGCAAATTTTATGCGCAAAAAAAAATCGCTTGCATTTTCATTATATACAGACACATATATTGATAACAACATAGATCTATGTATGTGCGAATATGTGTGTGTGTGTGCTTAATGCACTCTGCGTTGCTTTTGCAACTTGAAACGAATCGAGTCTTTGGACTGGGGGCGTGGACAGCAACGGGGGCGTCAGCGTCGGCATTTGTCAAAGGCTTCTCTGGCTACCGATTTGTTTTACTTGCAACTGCGACATTGGTGGCAATTGTTGTTGTTGTTGTTGTTGTTCTTGAGCTGCGCATGCGCAGCAGGCCAACCGTATGTGTGTGTGTGTGTGTGTGCGAGTGTGTATCTAAAGTGTGTATCTTATGGCGTAGACGCATATTGCTTACCTTGCAGCACAGTTGCACACACCGTTGTGCTGTGGCAACTGCTAATGAGGCAGCCATGGCAAGCTCACTCTCTGCATGCAACATGTGTCCACATAATTAAACAAATCTCCACACATGAGCATGAACAGTTTTCCCACTTTAGAGCCAAGACTACATATATACATATATATACATATATATACATATATATACATATATATATACATATATATATACATATATATATACATATATATATATATATATATACCTACATATATCTCTGGCATTAAGGCACTAACCAGGTCGACTCACAGAGCGAGCAACCAGGTTGTCCACTCGATATCGCTGTCGTAGTTGTTGTTGCTGTTGTTGTTGTCGTTAATTAATGCAGCAGCAACATGCAGAAACAACAACAACAACAGCAGCAAGAAATAAAACGCACCACGACGTCGGCGGCGGCAAGTTTTAGTCACTAAATTGAACTTTTCAAATGATTTAAGCCAAATGCCACTTTGCATTCAGGGCCATCGACTTGGCCACACACACGCATGCACGCACACACACACACACACAGCCACAAGCGGACAGTCACAGCTAGAAAGATATTATAGATACGAAAGACAGACAGACATGGAAATGGGCGCCTGCAGTTCAAGCTGTATCTATATCTATATTTGTATCTGTATCTGTATCTGCGTCTCGTTTAGATGCCTTGACAAGTCAATTTTAGTCTCGTCTAACGGTTACAAGCTGTTGACAGAGCACTGCCCCAAGGGGTTGAGCATAGCCACCAGACAGGGGCAGACTAGATAGATGTATCTCTGGGTGTGTGCGTGTGTCTGTGTGTGTGTGTGTGTGAAAGGGGGCGCAGGCAGTCATGTCAAGAGTTCTTTGAAATCAATTGGATACCAAAGCGACTGCTAATGCCCATTAGAATCTATGAGCGATAAAATGAAGTCGTTAAATGCAATATATATATACAAATATATATAAACCTAGAACGATACAATCCAAGAAGCTGACAGCAAGACAAGTCTTTATTGTACAATGATATTTTCATTAAATACAATAAATTTATACTCTGATATCTTAGGCTTGACAATCACAACTACTTTCTTTAGTGTGGGGCAACAAGTCTACCTAGTTACAGCAAGTTAACTCTATGCATTGAATGATATTTTCATTATAAATATATAATACAGTTCCAGTCTGATATCTTAGGCTGTAATCAATTGTATTGATGCCTGACCAAGAGAATTACTTTCTTTACTGTAGGGCAACAAGATCTATTTACTTTCAGCAAGTTAACTCTATACATTAAATAACAAGGGTACCTAGTTTCAGTAAGTTAACTCTATGCATTGAATGATATTTTCATTAAATATAAAACAGTTCTAGTCTGTTATCTTAGGCTGTAATCAATTGTATTGATGCCTGACCAAGAGAATTACTTTCTTTACTGTAGGGCAACAAGATCTATTTACTTTCATCAAGTTAACTCTATATATTAAATGACATTTTCATTAAATATAATACATTTCTAGTTTGATATCTTAGGCTTGACAATTGTATTGAGGCCAACAGAATTACTTGCTTCAGTGTTGGGAAACAAGGGTACCTAGTTTCAGCAAGTTAACTCTATGCATTGAATGCTATTTTCATTATAAATATATAATACAGTTCTAGTCTGATATCTTAGGCAGTAATCAATTGTATGAATGCTTGACAATCAGAATACTTTCCTAAATATTGGGCAACAAGTCTACCAAATTTAAGTTAGTAAGCAAGTTAACTCGATGCATAACTTAGGCTGTAATAAATTGTGTTGATGCTTGACAAACAGAACTACTTTCTTTAGTGTGGGCAACAAGTCTACCTAATTTCAGCAATTTAACTGTATGCATAACTCAGTTACATTAGTGTTAATCGCTAAAATGTTGGCATATTTTCAATAATATTAACTAGCTGCACGTGCCAGTGTTAATTATGGTACCCTTCGCTCAACTGATCAATCAATGCCAGAGACGAACGACTATTAATGAACCTAATGATGATCGGGCCCTGATAGACATTGCTGGCGTGCGAACAGTGATGTGAGGTCTTCTTAAGCCAGATTGTAAGTTCCCTCGGACCTTAAACGAATATATCCGGCATAGAGAATGGAAATGGAAGTGGGAATGAGAACTGGAACATTCCCCTATTTCGATGGGCAGGCTGTGGCAAGTGGATAAAGTGGATAAATGCAATTGAAACTGAATGCGAAATTGCGATTGCAGTCGCCAAATTGTCGCGATAGAGCGCAGACTGGCGACTGGCGCTTTACACTTCACTGGCTGCCACAGGGTGGTGACTCAGGCAGGGCACGGGCACGTGCGACAATGGAATACCAATAAAATGGTCAAATAAATTTCCAGTAAAGTGATTTTCTCTGCACCTTCCCACCAATTGCGGCGAGGTTGCCACTGAGAGAACTTTTCTTTCTACCTTCGCCTTGGTGGTTTTGTCAACGGAAGCAAAGAATGGTTCGGCGGCGATGCATTGGAAACATTTTTCGAAAAGCCAGAGGAAAGAAAATATAAAAAGAAACCCCAAAAACGGAGACGGAGACGGAGACGGAGACGGAGACAGGAAAATCATAAAAATGGCTTTGGCGGTGCTGAAAGGTAATAAATAAGCTAGATGCGGACACGTGTCCCACGTTAATCCCAGCAGCGCAGAAGGAACACACTCCCCAATTGCAGGCAGAGTTCACTTCGCTTTACACTTCTCCATCCCTCCACATTCCCTCTAGAATTCCACCCAGCGATCCCGCTAACTGCTGCAGCCACGCATGGTGCATCTTTCTAATTAAAGTCACAAAAATCGAAAGGAGAAGCACCAAAACAGAAACAGAACAAAACGGAACAGAAGGGAACCAGAAGCAGAAGCAGAAGCAGACCAGACCAAAGCAAACCATACCATACTATAGCATACCATATGAGGCATGGCATGGCATACCATATTATACCATATCTATACGTATAACGCACCCAAAGTGAAAGAAGCAAACAAAAGATGAAAGCAAGAGCTGCGGAAAGGGGGCAGCTACAGCTGCAGCTACTTCAGTTCTATAAGAAAGCGTATTTATATGCACGCCTCGCATTGCAATTCACACAGGGGTAGCTAAAGCCAGAGAGAGAGAGAGAGAGAGTGGAGAGGAGAGAGGGTGGGCTCTCCCTGCAATTGAGATGACAACATTGCAGCGGCCACATATTTCTTCAATTAGGGGTTCGTTGCGAGTCACAACAAACATCTCTGTCCCCCCTTTGCCACTCCCCGCTCATCTCTACTCTTCTGCTCTGCATCGGCCGTCCCCAAATATTTAGCCCCAGGGTCGCCAGGCGTGCAGATCCGGCTTCGCAACAGATTACAGAGTAAAAATTAAAGCCCAAAAAAGGTTAACTCTTTTGTTGAACTCTTAGCGCTAAACTGAAACCTGAACACAATTAATTAGTGTAGATCGATCTTATAATGCGCCATATACATACATACATTCATATATGTATCGTACATACAGCAACATTGTTTGGATCGAACCGATCATTATTCATTCCGGCAATATGTTATTTTGCCTTGCGATGCTGCCTATGTTTATTTTGCCGTATTCTGATGATTCTAATGAACTGTACTTAGGCGATAATTGGCTCTACATTGATTGCAATTTTAGTTAATTGTTATTTGCATATCAGCAATTGATCACGAATGGGCGATCGTAGTAGTACCCATAGATATATGTATATATATACCATATCGATCGTAGAGTCGATGTTGTGTTGCTCTTTCCCTGTTTTTGATTTCTTTTTCATGATATGCTCTTTAGCTTTTTTAATCGATCGTAGCACCATTGTTTGGTTGTAACGATCATTAATGATCTTTAAACGGTTTTAGTGATAATTATGAATTGATATTATATTATTTTCAATACTATTTATTGATCGTTCGATCAGTGGGTGATCGCAGCTTATCCACTTAGTAGCTCTTTTGATACTGATCGATACCTCTCGATATCTTGGCGTAGGTTTGATCGTTGTCCTACTTTACTGACTGATCCTCCTTACATTTGTTTACGTATCTGATCTTAGCCTAGTTGCTAACTCAATTACTGCAACTGCATGGGCCCAACCCATAGTGCACAGTGCAGTACCTCAACATAAGTATACGTCGAGTGTCGATTGACGTTTGACGCGATCGAGTCGAAGCATAGCTACAGATGCCTCAAGTGGAGTTCGCTTCAAGTAAACACTCTCTCACACAGACACACCGAGGGAGACCAACACCCACCCATGAGCAATAGATGCAGCTGCAGAACTGATGGGCTAGGTCTCGATCTGGATCTGGGTCTGCCAGTGTCTGTGGCTGTGGCTGTGCCTGATCCGCTGGGTTGGGCCACTAACCTTGACCCAAATGTTGTCGCTCGTGTTTGTGGTATGTGCTGAAAGCGTGCTAATTGCCAAAATAATGCTCTCCAGTGGTGGTTCAAGTGTAAACATAATAAAAACACAAGGGGCGAAGCAGAAAACTAAATACAAAAGCACAAGTAGATGAAGATGAAAAGGAAAAGCAGACAGGCAGGGGAAGATACATTGCGACAACAGATCGCAGACAAGTTTATCGAGTGCCTGGCAAGGGGCGCCCGCGGCAAAATACAGAACAGAAGGATTGGGTAAGTCAGAGCAGCAGTATATGTATATGCGCTCATGTATCTATGGTATTTGTATCTGTATCTGTATCTGATATTTATTGTCTACGCACAGGTGGAGCGGACGACTCGATAAACAGGCCAGAAGACAAATGCGTTAAACGTTTCTATTTTCTTCTTTGCATTTGAGTTTACTGTGTGTGATCCACCGCACGTCGTCATCGTCATCGATTGTTGCTCTTGTTGGTCTTCCCATATGGGAATGATACTGTATAGTTCTGAGTGTGTGCACTCCTCTCGCAGACAAACACTCGCACATGTGTCGTGGCTTACCAAATACGTTGCGATAAGATAAGAAAAAAGCATTTGCCCGCTCGCTGTTTACATTTGGTTCAAATTCCAATGTTGTTTGCCTTGTGGCTTGATTGATATGACCCGCGATTATAGTGCTATGCTGGGATATAACCAATTTACCCTTTACCATTTACCAACCACTAACCAACCATGTCTCTAACCAAAAGCAGAAGACCAGTTAACGGTGTCGCACACGAGTCGAGTCAAAGATACGAGATACAAATGTATCTCAAATGTATATCTCGTAAACCCAATTCTCTGCAAGACCAGAAGACTTCTACTTGGCGTATTTATGAATGAACTTAACGATCATCGCACGCGGACACGACGCCACAGATAAGACACGAAAGTGTTTCAGAGCGCGCCCATCGAATGCGTTTTTACTTTGGAATCGTATCATAAAAGACAAAAAACAAATACAAATACAAATTGGAAATGGAAATGGAAAGTTGGCCAAATTGCCGAAGTGCAGCGCTAGGCTCATAAATGTTCCAGATATGCAAATCGAAAACATATGTTAGAGTCTCAAGTTGAGCCCAATAAAATAGTCATAAATGAGCTCTAGCCTCCATATATTGTACATACATACATACATATATATCGCAGCTTTTTCGAGCTCAATTAGGTGGCACACAGAAACCTGAAGCTGAGACTGAAACTGAAGCTTCCCAGCGATCATAAACATGACCATAAAACCGGGCTATGTGGGCGTGTCACAAGTCCAAGAGGCACGCTTCACTTTTATGGCCCGAAATGCGCACACGACCGACCTAAGCATATAAGGTTGTGTGTGTGAATGTGTGCGTTTGCAGGTAAAAACTGATCGATAGCTATGGCATCCTTATTGAGGATCAGCTACAGCTCTCGATCAAAACTAGAATCCAGTTGAAATCCTTAACTCAATTCATTCGAGATGGTATCGCAAGAAATTGTATTGTCTCTTTTGAATGACTTAAGATCGCATAACAAAGGCAAACCCAAGTGCGTTACTCAAGGGATTGGTAAGATGAAACCGCCTTTAGATTGAAGTGTTCTTCAACTGTATCTTCTCAGATCTAACACTGCTTGTTGTTGTACTCGATTTTGTTGTTGTTGTTGCTGTTGTTGTTGTTGTGGTGTCTGTCAGGGTTGCACTTGACATTCACAAAGACATGCCGGAAAATTAGCAAAACTTTGAAAAATGAACAAAAGCCGACGCGAAACATTAGATTGCGAAATCTTTAAGAATAGAATGGAAGTTGGCTTTGAAGTGTTGGAAACAGACAGACAACTATAAAGCACACACACACACACACAACAGTTCCAAGTGTGAAGTGCAGCAGAGTCTGCGGAGTCGTTTGAGGCTATTAAAAAATATGAGGTAATTCAAACAACATACACAGGCACAACAAATTAGATAAATACCCCAAAAGACCCGCATCGCAAACACAGCAACAACAACAAGCAGCAACACCAGCAACAGCAACAACAAGCAGCAACAATACAAATGACATTGACATAATGATTCTTAGTTAGCGTTTACAATTTCAAAGTTTCTATTGTTGTTGTCACTGCTGATTTGCCGCTTGGTCTTTGGTGTTGCTTGTGTTGTTGTTGTTAGTGGTGCTGCTGCTGCTGTTCTTCGTGTTGTTGCTGGTTTTCAATGTGACTGAGACTGGGTTCCGGCGTGCGTCGCTTGCGAGACTTTTGACAAGTTTTGTTTGGCTTTTGTTTTAGTTTCTGTTTCTGTTTCTGTTTGCTGTTTCTCAAAATACCCTAACAAAAGCTATTCGAAATTTGTCAAGAAGTACGTTGGGCCTTTAAAGTTTAAACAACAGCAGTACAGTGAGTGTTACCTATGAGTAACCAAGGGATCATAGCAATCTATGAAATAAATCTAATAAAAGGCATCTAATAATATTATACAGATCTGTCGTTTTGGTATACAATTCAAACTGATTAAACTTATATATAAACAAAAGTATATTCCGCATGAGGTCTGCAACACTTCAAGCACCTGCTTGATCTTAATTGATTGATCTTAATTCAGAAGGAATCTTAGAATTCATAAGAAAAACTGAGAATGGACCTTCAACCTAAACAAGGGTACAAAATGTTATATATAGGTCGCAGTATTGCTTGCATTTTCAAATATAATTAATTATAATATATCTATATACATATATCTTAAAATATAATTAATTATAAATATAAATATACGAAAATATATTATATAGATCATTTATATCATATATATCACTAATGCTGCTAATATCCAAAAAGAACATTATTCCTTATCCTTCTTTATGCCGATTTAACTCATTTATACACTTTATAGAAGACCTTTTTATATGCATTTCATCTCACTCGTTTCTCTAAGTGTATCCAAACATGACTATTCAAACTGTGAGTATTAACGCGTTTCTTGTTGTTGTTTACTGATTTAACTTTTGGCCCAAAAATAGACTCTCGCCGCGCTGAACAACTTAATGAGCAACACAGACACACACACACACAGAGACCCTGGCCAAGTAGATGCCTTCTGCTTGTTCTGCTGCTGTAGCTTCTTCTGCCTCTACGGCTTGAGCTACCCGACAATAACGATCGCCCACCCAACGAAACCAACCAAAAATTCTTAATTGCGCGCCTTCTGGCCAAATTTCATTGCGATTTGAGTTTCGCGCATAACTCTTCCCCGATCCCCGATCCCCGTTCCCCGCTCTCCGATCATGATGTAAGCTGCCTAATTTGTCTTCACCTTTCATACATCAGGTTCGTCCGGTTCGGTTCAGTTCGGCGCGGGGTTCGTCATAATTCATCTAGACTTTGCACAATTTTTGCAGCAATTTTGTATTTGGGGTTTTTGTTTTTTTCTTTGTACTTTTTGGGTGTTTGGGTAGTTTGTTTTTTTTTCTTTTCTCACACTCATTCATCATTCATTCGCATACCGCATGCATTCGCTTTTTACCGAGTGCAACCACCGAAAAAACAAAAGTATAGAAATGAAAATGAAATCCCTCGATGACTAAACGTTATTAAGTGTAATGAAATTTAAGTACGCGTCGTTGTGACGTTGTGTCGCTCTGTACCCCTGACCCAGTAACAAGTTTGTAATAGGAACGCACTCAGGCACACTCGCTCAGATTACACACACACACACGCACACACAGAGAGAGCGAGAGAGAGAGATATGTATGTATGTTCATATCTCATAAATATGCTTTTGATTAGAGTCGTAAGCCGCCCGCATCGGGCTCACTGATGTTGTTAATAGGCAACAAGAGCGGCAAGGCGAGGCAAAGTGAGCGCCGCATTTAATCGAACACCCCGCCCACTGTGCCCCGCCCACCATTGAGCGGGTTAAATGCTTGTGCCCCGCACTGTAGTGTTAATTTGACAATTGCGTCGAGTCACACAGGTAGAAAGACCAACTGAGCTCAGGCTGCTGCTGGGATTTTTCAGAGCACGATCCGGGGATCAGTGCGAGATCAACTCGTTGAACTAGAGATCTATCCTCTTTGGCTGGTTTCGTAAGAAACTGCAATAAGCTAAAAGTAATTACAGATCTTAAGTGTTATTTAATGAGCTAAGGATCAACTTAATGATCAGTTTAAGAGCACCTCAAACAGCTCTCAAGGATTACCTACGGATTATTTTTAAAGGGATCAAAAAGACATTAGAACTAATGGAATATAAATGAATGCAGATCACACATTAAGGTCCTGGATCTTATTTATTTGCCACATTACATACATAACTTAGCGATCTGTACGGTTCGAGTTTTTTATACCCTGCTGCCGAACACTTTATTGAATCATATTTAAAAAGTACTGACATAAAGCTAGCCTGTAAGTGCTATAAAAATCAATTGAATCTACAAAAGATTCCCACCCTTTTGTCAAATCATTTTGCCAGTTAAATCGTCAGGCCAACACGCGTTTACCCACGATCATTGAAAGATCCAATCCGAACCGATGGCAAAGGAAACAAAAAACGAAAACGAAAACGAAAACCAGATGCCGTTTCACTTGAAGTGAAACTTTGGGGTTACATTGTCATATGGGCATTGTCAGGCGAGTGGCGGCTTCAAATGATTTTATTTCACCCACAGCCCACATATTATGAGCATCCATCAAGCTGGATGGGCAACATGCGATCTTCTCGCTGCTCACTGCGATCTCTGCGATGCGATCCGCGATCTGCGCGATCTGTGAGCTGCGATCTGTGAGTTGTGAATTGTGAGTTGCGAGTGCGACTGAGCAATTAATAAACAAATGAAATGGCAACAACAATGCGGGTCCATGACCACAACACGCTCCTCTTCCCGCCCCCACACACACAAACAGTCACCTCCTCCTTGCCAGTGGGCTGTGCAGGCAAATTGCGTGCGCGAACAACTAAATTTACAATATTATGGGAATCCGGTGGATGATGATGTGATGCCATCAGAAAGATAGATGGAGATGGAGCTGGAGATGAAGATGGGGGACAGACATGGACAGACAGCAGCTGACATTGCCGCAGCGCGAAACCGAAACCAAACGAAGATGCGTCTGCGCAATTAATTGAAACGAAGAAAAAAGCAATATACATACATACATACATGTGTACAGACATACGTCTGTAATAATAATAAAGATATGCGACAGCTAACGTGGCAACACAAAGTGGCAGCTGCCACAAAAAAACGGCAGCCCCCGGCAATGGGAAGCTGCAATGAAAGGGCAATTGTCGCGCGAGCTTAATGAATGTGATGGCGACACGATCACGACATGACTAAGGCATAACGCCAAGAATCTGAACACTAGTGAGATCGCAATCAGCAGCATATATGTACTATATATCTAGGATAATTCGATCAAGCTGGCTTAAGAGCTCACTTAACCCCATGTGCATTAATTAAGATATCGTTGTTGATTATTGTGATCTATAAAGTGATCAAGTGCAAGATCAACTGCTGGGCATATTTATCCATGTAATAGCTGAGTAACTAACACAATTCAAGCAATTTAAATTCCGTTTTAATACAAATTTGAATAGTGAATACCCTCAACAATATATTGTATGTGCATATTAAAAGGCAGGTCCAAGCTATGATGGACTGATGGATCTCTTACACACCAGAGCACTGGGCTGAGGGAGGCGAATCCAAGATGTAGGCATTCCAGGAGGAGGAAAGAATGGCATCACACAGTTGCGATAATAGAGTTACGAGTATTAGCATAGCAGGGGTACAATAGATCCCCCCTTTCATCAGCAGCAAGAACCAACCTTCCTGGTATTAGCTAGACTATTATAGTCTAGACTTAAATATCTCTGTATATGTATGGATCATGATTTCCCGCCTTAGCCCTTGGGCAATCACTTGACAGACACACACACATACAGAAGAAACTTGGTTGATTCCTCAATTGAAAATGTTGTGGGGGAAGGGGATCGATTCAGTTGTCCGCTGCACTCCGAGCTGGAGCTGTCCAATCGTGCATTAGATATTAATAAAATATTGAAATATGGCTAGAAAACGTCGACGACGACGACGACGCCGGCGATGGCGATGGCGATGGCGATTAATGACAAACGACGACAAATCGCTTCCCGGGCGATTGGGCAATCGCTCGGACCGATTGAATCGGTCAAATCAAATTGTCGAATCGCTGAATCGATCGCACACTACGATGGATGGATCGTTGGGAGCGCTGGGATCGTCGTTTATTGTTTGCTGCTCACCTTTAGCGTCAGTTTCTATCTATGAATTAATTTTGTGCCACGTTTGCCCAATTTGTCTTGGGATCCGTGTTTAATTTTTCTCTCTTTTTCCTTTTTGTCTTTGGACGTTGGCTCATTTGAATGACAATTGAGTTGAGTTGAGTTGAGTCGATATGATAAGCGGGCTGGGAATGCGCTCGAACGACGAAAATTGAAACGAAATCGAAATCGAAAACCGGCAACTGAAAATGCAATCAATCTAATGCGTCAGATTGTTGCCTCCGCTTTTGGCGAACAGCCCATTAAATTATATGAATTCTTGACCTACGGCATTATACGATATATGTATGTATTGTATGTATAGTATGTTATGTAGCATGGCATTTGTGGCAGATGTCTGCATGAAAATGACGAAATATTTTGGTATTTGTATTTCGTGGCTGCTGATTCACAGGCATTTTCGCAGAACCAAATGAATGGTGTGAGTGTGAGTGTGCGTGGGCGTCATATATATTTCCCTCTTAATGAGTGTGTATTTGGGGGGGGGGCGGTATGGTGTTGGATTTGGCGCCACGTCAACATTGATAAGCCAACTTTAATTAGATTGTTTTCAGTTTGTAGCGAATAGAGTCATAAAATAGTAAAATATATATATGTGGCAACTATATAGCATTTATCACATGCCCTAACTAATTGGCCGTAGATCAGACTAAAGCAATCGAGCTATATCTCTATTGTTGTTCATTTATTTTAGAGCTATAGATAGCCCTGGGCAAGTACTTGTAATATTTATGAAACAGACTATATTTTACCCATAACCCACGTTAGATGCGGAAATGCCGATAAGATAGTGGCCCAACAGTAGAAAGGTGTTTAGTGTCCCACAATGGGCTAGTTGGCTGGAAAACCAACAAGTCAGAGTCAGGAAAACTCAGTCCAACTTACAAAACCGAACAAATCTCTAAAGATCCATAGATAAAGCAAATGTAATAATGCCGGAATGCCGAAAGTTTTATACTCTTGCAGATACTTATCTCCTCCGATTGTTCCTAAACTAGTGATATATAATGGTGCAGAATTAAGTGTTATTGTGTATACTAAATATTAGGTCTCACTTTGATTGGCACTGATCAGTTAAGTTATGTTTAAAACCAGAACTGGTCTTAATACAGAAACCTTCAATTCAGCCAATTGTTCCTATGGTAGCTATATGTTAAAGTGGTTTGATTTTGATGAAAATTTAGATGCATATTTTATATATTGAATATTAAATACGAGTATGTAGTACCATAAATTTGGTTACAATATCTTAACAAATAACGAAAATTGACCGATAGTTTGTATGACAGCTATACGATAAATCGGCACGCTCCTGCTCGTTCCGACTGAAGTGCGTTGCAAACTCCTGGCAAAAAATTAATATACCCTCAGCAAGGGTATAACTATCTATAGACGATAGTAAGACCCCTTAAGCTTACATACATATAGTATATGAAATGTAGGTAGTAGCATTATAACTTACCGATCTGGATTAGGGGAAGGCTTCCTGTAAATAAGGGGAAAAACATGAAAATGTTAGAAAATCAAGCGATATTTATTATTGATCGTAAAATACACAAGTGTGTGAAGGTGTTGTGTGACATCATCGGTAAAAGGTAAGTAGAAAACGGTAAATGGAGTTTTATTTACTTTTTGTCATTGAGAGTTACACGCACGCACGCACACACACACAGTACACACACATACAAAGGTGCTCTAAACAAATAAGTCAATAAATAAAGGCGTTAACTTGGTTCGAATGGCCTACGTAAATATGCGATGAAATGCGCGAAAACTACGCGTCGAGTCATGATGAATACGCCGTGGGACAGATAGACAGACCGACAGACAGATGGACAGTTCGACAGACTGACTGGCATTACATATATAGAGAGGAATAGACGGACAGGCGGACAGATACGAGTAAAACCGATACAACTCGTCAGCTTCGTGTAGGCTTGTTTTGCAATCATCCACACACAAGCACACACACACAATTGCAAAAAAATAAAAAAAATTAGCTTGGCAATAAGCTAAAAGCCGACAAATGTTTGACAAGCGGAAATGGCAAAGAGCACAGCAAACACACGCAGAAAATAAGACAACAACAACACGGGAGAAACCAAAGACCCATTCAGAGAGCGGAGCGGCAAACCCATCAGAAAACCGTACAGAACCAAACTAAACCGAAAGAGAACAGGAAGGTTTTTGCGTGCCAGCGTTGCCGAGCATGTCCTGTTTTCCAGGAACCCTCACTAACCCCTCTATAAAGGTAAATAATCCTATAAACCTACATAAAGTTTACTTGTTAGTGGAAAAGAACCCTCTGATCCTGCCTTGAAACTGATTATTCAGCGTTAAGAAACATTATATCACCTCGCAAGCAAAAGTCTCCAAGTAAATAACCTTAATTCTATATTCCTATAGAAGCTAAGGAAATAACCCTCTCATCTTGGCTTGAAAGTGATTGTTCAGTTTTAAGAAACATAAACATAGATTAACTACTATAGTTAGCAAGATAGATAAATAATCTATATTCCTATATTAGCTAAGGTTGTTGGTGGAAGGGAACTCTTCGCACTTGCTTGAAGCGATTTATCAGTTTCAAGAAACATTATTAGTTGGCAAGCATTATCTCTATAAGTTGATAATCTTGAAAATCTACAAGCCTATAGGAAGATAGATTATTGGTAGAAGAGATTTTGTTTAGTTTGCTTAGTTTAGAAACTGTTTATCATATAATGGAATATAATGGAAACTATCTGTACAATTACCTTAACGTTACTTTACGAAACTGAGAATATAGTTTCTTATTCAGAGACTGATCAGTTAGGGATGTTGTAAAAGATTTGCAGAAATTCGAAAATCCAAATATCTAAACATTTTCTTCCATAATTCATTTAGAAAATTGCATATTCCCACGTCCGAACTTAATCAGTATGCAGTGAAGAATAACAGAAAAGCAGCACGTTTTGAAATGTGGCAGGATCTGAAGGTCTGGTGTGGCTGCCTCTCTGGTCAGTTTCTCTTTGCCCAGTTCCAGTGAAATAGTGTTAAAATTGTGAATGACTTCACCGATTGTCGGCGTCTATTGTTCTTGTCGTGTTGATGTTGCTACTCCTTGAGGTTGACATTAGGTAGTGCCTCTGGCCCCTAGCAAGCGTTCGTTAATTGTTGACCTTTCCCTCTGGTGGTCCTTGGTGAGTAATGTGTGCGTGTGTGTGCGGGTGCGTGAACATTTGGCCTAACAGAATTGCCTGCGCATGCGGTCATCAAGGTCGCCGCCCGAACAGCTGACATGACTCAATCTCCAATCTCCAGCCTGCTGTTTTTACTCTCTCACGACCTCCAGTCCGATTTCCTACACTTCCTACCCGTTCCCCTCCCCCGGCCTCTGCTCCACCACCCCCTCGTCATTGTACAATACAAACAACAACAAACTGTCACAATTTACTCAGCAAAATGAGTCATGCGAAGCTTGAAGCTCCCCAGCGGACTCACTGCCTATGGCAAGGAATATATGTATATAGTTTAACCTATAGAAAAATCGAAGAGGAAACCACTGTTTTTGATAAAACACTCTATATATATAGTGCATACACTCTTTATATATAGTGCATACGTATGTACATATATATGTATGTTTGTGAAATTGAAATGAATTTTTCATTCGGTTATTATGGGAATTGTCATCCGACTCATTTGTTCTACGAAACTTTCGAGACTCTGAGACTTTTAGATAAAATGTGCACACAATCAGTATCAACGCAAACATGAAGGAATAACAAACAAACGGCGAGAACAACAACAACAACAACAATGAAACAAGTTACAACAATTCATTGTGTTATTTACAATTTGAAATTATTGTATTTGATTTGAGGGGCGTTCGGAAGTGAGTAATGAATAGAGTGCGTATACCCTGTAAGTGAGTATTTTAAAGTGTGATCTGAGTAGCTTAACTTCTTTGTATGTATGCTCAGTATGGAAAACAAATAATCCTATTGGAGTTACATACATATGTATATGTATATTTATAAATTATATTCTATACTATAATCTGTGCATATGGTATTTGTCTTCTAGATATCTATACTTCCTCTACCTCTAGCCCATGATGGAACTATGAAATGCATTATACAGATTCTAGAACTTCAAAATTGTACCAATGAATATTTATTTATTTATTTAATTAGTTTATAGTCGGACTAAGGTCAGTCGACTGTTTATAAGTACAAAAACAATTAATAGTTATAATTAATAATTTTAAGTTAAAATTAAAATCTTAACTGTGAAATTAATTGAATTGAATTGAATAATGCAATTTGTCACTAGGGTATTCTTAAGTTTCGCATACCCCAAGCAAGAGCTAAAGTGTTATCAACATTGACTGCATATGCACTGTATTTATAATTCAAATGCGACTGCAATTTCTATATGCAAATAGTGCATATAAATATGTGACATATCATCGAAGTCATATGTGTGTGTATGCAGTAGACTATAATAGTACACCCCACACCCACACACACATATTTATGCATGTGTAGTTAAGTGAATTTTGCAGACTATTGCCATATGCACCTACTGCAGCAAATTCCTCTGCATACACACACACACACACACATACACATGCACAGACAAACAGACAGAATGTCAGACAGGCAGACAGACAGTCGCCTGTCAGTTTCTGACAGTTATTTTGGGTGGCCTGGTGCAACATGGAACGCGCAATAATAACAATAATTTTTGGCACCCAAAGCAGACAATCGAATTGGTTTTTTGGTCTTTTCTCTTATTTCGGCAATCGCGTTTTCCCATTTGATTTGGCGTCGACTGCGCGTGACACGCAAATCGATGGTTGCCACCCTAAAGAAACGGTAACTATAAAATCCAACAATAACAACAGCAGCAGCAACAGCAGCAACAACAAAAGCCGCTGTGTGGCAGCAACAAATATTCAGAAACTTACGTCGAATTCGGCGCTTAGTTTTGCTGCACGCGACGCAGACGCCTAAATATCGCGATTGCCACAAAAACAGCAACAACAACACGCAGCAGGCAGCGGTAAGCAGATGAAAAAACTATCGTCTATCGACAAGGAAGCACGTTATTAGGTATAACGGTAAATGTGCTAAATGCTTGTTGTTGTTTCTTGAACAAAATAAAAATAATACACTCGCACACACTCACAGAAAAACAACAACCGTAAAAAAAATGGTAGTAAATAAGAAACAGTACAAGAAACGGCAACGTCGACGCTGACGTCGTCGTTGTCGTCCGTGCAAAGCCGCAGACAAATCGCGAAAACTGCGGCAAATGCGACAACCATCTGCGACGTCGGCACAGGACGAAACGAAACTGCGACTGCGACTGCGACAGCAGCAGCAGGGTTGGCTCGTGCCCAGCTTCGGCTATCAGCCATCGAGCTCGAGCATTCGGCTCGGGTTTCTGTGCCGCGCTTCAGCTTCCGCGCAAGTCCTGTGCTGCTGCAGGCGAATAGTTGTGGTGCGCACACAGTGGGACAAGTGGGCACGAAATCTAAATGAAAACCTTATTTATAATACAAAACGTACAAACAATTAGGATTATGAATTATTTTTACTTTAAAACAGTCAACTGACCATAGTTCGACAATAAATTAAATTAAATAAATAAATATCCTTCGACCATTGAAAATGTTTAAAAAAGTAAAGTATACTATGTGTATACTATATCTAAAGGTAAACTATGTACGTAACTGGCAGAAGAAGGCGTCACAGAACCCACAACCCTGCTCAGGATGACTATGTCCGTCTGTCTGCTTGAACGCACAGGTCTCAGCTACTTTTAAGCTAGACTCACTAAATCTGGCATGAAGATTTATGTATTTCCTGAGCAGATCAAGTTTATTTCAAATGTTGAATGAAACGCCTAACGCCCCCGCAAATCTAAATTGAACTTTTCAACTCGATTCGTAAGCGACTTATAAAAGATGCAACTAGTCAATTCGAAATCTACTTAGCTGACTCAAATATCTACCTCTCCTCTAAATTTCAATCCGATCGGCCAATAAACACTAAAGTCACTAAATGACTGAGCTTGTGTCAGTTAATAAGGGAGACAGACGAGCTCCATCTGATCTGTTATTGTCAAAAACATAAGTACTCTTTACGGCATTTGAACATACATACGTCGAAGGGTATCATGCTGTCGATTGCGCTCGATTGTTGCTCTCATTTTTTATGGAGTTATTCACTTTTTAGAAATCAATTAAATGTACCTAGAATGCGTAATCGAACATTGGTTGTGCAGGTGGCTTTTTTCTCTATTTAGTGATTTACAAGGTATTGTAATTGTACAAGGAAAAGTTTAAAACCAATTTTTATCGTTCGATAGGGGCAATTAGTCATTAAAGTAAGTACATATAGTATACTATAATTATTTGAGTGCATCACCATCAGCTTCAGCCAAGCAAGAGGGGGTGGGAAAGTTAGGAATCATATAATTCGTGAAAAGTTTAATGTATCTCTTTACAACTTGGTTGGAAAAATAATTGCACTAGTGTCTCATCTGACAGATGTGCAAGTGCAAAATGTGTTGGAAGCCCTTACCATAGGTAACTACCATCGTCGACGACCCTGGATTTAGTTAAAGCGTTCTATCTAAGAAGTTTAAGATGTTCTCTGATGAGCGCTTTGACTTGAACATAATTTATACAAAATGTTTGCACTACAATTTAAATACTCAAAAGATCATTGAACCATGCTTCTTACTACATTATTTTGTTATCTAGTGCTTACATGTATGTATTTGCAATAGTCACACTACACTTATACATAGTTGATGCGCAGTGTTTTTGTTCTGCTTGAACCACTGTGCTTTAGACTAAATGCGCTTGTTCGAATGGAATATTAAAGTAATCCATAAAACGCAATCTCTTTGTTGTTGTTTGGGAAATTTCTTTAGTGGGCAAATGGGAATACAAACGGGCGAGGGAACGGAATGAGAAACGAGTGTGAGACGGGGTAAGAGTGCGGATGCGGGAGGGAGTAGAAGAGGCGCATGCGTTTCGAATAGAACGCAATATACATACATATGTATGTATGACAGGGAGAGGAAGAGCACACACACACGTTATTTATCAGCATGCGCTGGAAGTGTGTGTGTGTGTGTGTGTAGTGGCCTGCGGCCCTTCAACTTATCAGCAGTTGCATTCGTTACGTTTGAAGAGAAATTTTAACGGAATTACCACAGCAGCCAACACATTTGAGTTGACAAAGTCATCGGCCAAGGCCTCTCTCACGCTCTCCTGCGACAGTGCGCTCTCCCACTGCCTCTCTTTACTTTATGTATCTCTGTTTCATTCGTAGTGCCAAGAGTCCTGGGCTCGATGACAATTTCAATTCCGATTGCGTTCTGTGATCGGCGATTGCGATTGCTACGCGTCCAACAGGCGTAAACAGCTGTCAATTGTTTGTTGACACACACACACATACGCATACGTATACGCACACATTAAAGGGCCCCATGCAAATTAAACAATATTTTTGTTCATTTGCGACTTGCCTCTCTTATCAAAATGTATCCTGTTTCGTCGCGTTTCGTTACTTCTCGTTTTGTTTTCTTTTGTTTTGTTTTGATTGCTTTTTCTGTGTCATTTGCTGATTGCCGTTTTTAATTAGCAGGCTGGTACCGTTAAATCACAGCTGCATGCGCTATATTTACATATGTACGATATGTACGTATTGGTTTGTGTGATTGCTGATGCACTTCCTGCCACACCTCCCCTGCCCCCCCTTCTCCATTCTCTGTGGCCCCCCTCCTCCCCCATCATTTGTTGACATGACAAAAGCTAAGTTACTGTTTTCGAAGCTTTAACTGTGTCAACCTAACGGATTCTAGGAAAATCACTCAGTGTCAAAGAGAAGAAGAAGTAGACTAAAACAAAGTCGAAGAACTTTAAATAGCAAAACTAAGTGCAGTACACTGCAAGAAAGTATTGTAAAGTTAACACCCTGCAATTAAAGTTTAAATTCATAAATAAACTTTATCCGATTATAGTCAGTTACACTCGACTTACCCTATATACATATGTATTTGATATACATATAATTAAAAATAAATAGATAAATAAATATTCTACTTATCTTCGTGTAGTTTTTGTAAACTGAATAACTGAAGTGAAAAAATTAAGAAAACGATGTTTCTAATCAACAAGTGCGTGTAAGTACGAGAGAACGAGAACTGCCGCTCCGCACTGTGCCGATAAACGGAGCTTGAGCTCTTGATATGGCTCACAAAGTGACCTATAGATAGACAGACAAAGGCAGTCTCCACACTCTCAAAGTAGTACTAGCAGTACAACATGTAGTGCTAGTGCAAGCATGTGTACACATATCTACTGGAGTAGCTACAACTAAAACCGATCGGGGAGGGGATCTGGGGGTATCGTCATATTATTTCTGTTGCTGTTTCTGATTCGCTTTCTGTTCCACAAACGTGTGTGGCGGACAAAAAACTCTTTTTTGCTCAGCATGATAGAATAAGAAAGAATAAAAAGCATTTCTCTTCTCTGTTTCTTCTCTCCTCTCGATAAGCAAACAGAGATCGGCTTCAATCTGAGATTCATTCTCGCTGCAATCAACATGAAACATGATGGAACATGTGTAACGGCACATTGCGGCAAAGCTTTTGTTCTTGTTGTTGCACTGTTTTTTTTTATTTTTTTGGCAAATAATTAAGTGGGAGGTGGAAGCGTCTAAAATGCTAAGCTACCGTTATATAAAGACGATATTCGTAAAACTAAACAGAAGAATTTGCAATTTCTTTATCTGAAATCTGAAACTACTCGAATATCTTATGGATCTGAACACAGTTATAACCTACCTTGTGGTATAATTTTCGGCAACCGATCGCCACGATTTATGTCAATTCTGATTTAGATTATATGCAAATTTTTTAAATTCAATCGAATGCGAATTCACACATTAAAAACAAAAGAAAAGCACACACGAATTTTCTGTTCTGTTGTTTAGTTTTCGTTTGGGCGTCGAATCGAATCAAATTCAAATTCATAAAAAAATAATTAATGACAATATCGTTTGTCTCTTAACTCATACAGACGGCATTCGCAGCTTGTAAATTAGTTAATCTCAATTTGATATTCTATGCTAATTTATCGTCTGTTGCCAGAATAAACAATAGCGGAATCGACACCAACCGTTGGCAGTTCGTTTAAAGTGTTCGGTTTCGGCTTCGATTTTGTTATTGTTAATTTTTGATTTATTTAATTTAATTCGTTAGCGGACACAACAAAAAACAATCAAAAAAATATAACTAACAGAAAAGGCCGTCGAAAACTTGCGCTTAACGGGAACGCACATGCAACGGTGCACGCGATTGATAAACAACTGAAGTTTTGGCGCGCGAGCTGCGCAGCTGTGCTACCAGGCGATGTGTTACGAGAAAATACCACACAAAAATACCCACACATACAGAGCTGGGCACACAGCACAGCTGATACGCAATGTTAACTAACACCCGTCGAGCAATGTTTGCCACACAGCACAGCTGATACGCAATGTTTACTAACAGACGTCCAATAATGTTAATCAAGGAATGCTTCACATGTAACATGTATTTTAAAAGTTGCAAATGTAAATAAAATTAATGTTAAATTAAATAATTTACTAAATTAAATTAACTTTTATCAATTAAATTATAAATTATTTTTATTTATTTATTTATTACAAAATTAAAAAACAAAAAATATGATAAATTATCTTTACCCCAGATGGGACTCGAACCCACAATCCCCGGCTTAGGAGGCCGATGCCTTATCCATTAGGCCACTGGGGCTCGAGGGCATGGCTGTCAAAAGATATTCTTAAGCTTCAACAAGTGCGTAAGCCGAGCGAATAACCCAACAAAAACAAGGAACAATACATTTAATTAAACAAAAAGTGAAGCCATAAGCTTACCTTAATTGTACTGTAATTCATTCAGCAATAATACTTGTAAATATGTACATAACACATGCACATGCTTATTCAAACTCATTTATGGAACAGGCACGGAGGAAAGGCGCGTTCTCAACTGAAGGAATGTCGTGTGTTGCATGTGTAAGAAATTAGTTCAGTTTGTTGTCTCCCCATCGATGTCCTGCCAAAAGGGTTCCGAGAACGACTCCGATTCGCCGTCCTCCTGCGGTATAGCTGGTGAGGACAGCTCCAGCACATCATTGGACGTCTCCTCACTGGCAATGAGATTGGCACTGGCAACGGGTCCCCGCACACTGGCGCTGTGGCAGCTGGGGCCGTTGGTGTCGGCCGCGGCGGCGGCTGCTGCTGCTGCCTGCGAGCTGCGACCCATGCGACGAGCTACCTCAGTCAGTCCGTTGATGCCCTCCAAGGCCCGCTTGCAGGTGGGTTCCAGCCTGGCGACCAGAAACCAAAGTAAACATGAGAGATTCGAGACCATTGAACTCCTTGCCCCGCCCACTCACCTCAAAGCCAGTGTGTAGAAATGCAGAGCACCGTTGACATCCTTCTCATCGCGCAGCAGTTCGGCCAGCATGACGCACAGCTTGGGATGTGGATAGTATTCGACCTGTTTGCGCAGCAGAGAGATCGCATCCTGGCGTAGGCCCTCGTACTGCAATATGCTGACCATAAAGGCCACGGCTGGGGCATAATGCTCATCGATCTGCAGTGCGTTCTCCACAAGCTTTTTGGCCTGACGTTTGTCATCCGGATTGGTCGAGTGGAAGAGGGTGACAGCAAATAAGGTGTGACTGCGCGGGGTGGTGGGAAAGAAACGCACAGCGAGAACGCATAGGTTATTCGCCTCCTTGATGCGCTTCTGGCGTATGTAGGATGACAGCAGACCCCTGTAGATCTCGAAGCGATATGGCGCCAGGCTCTGCACCGTGCGAAACTCGCCGATAGCCTCCTTGTGTCGCCCCAGGCCACCCAACAGCTTGCCCCGCAACAGCACCGCTTCGATATTACGCGGATCCATGCTCAGCGCTCGATCGGTGAACTCCAGCGATCGGTCGTATTTGGAGCTCATGTACGTGAGCTGAGCGTGAATGAACCAATGAGCCGATTTGAATTCAGCACAATCGGCGCTCGGCATTGTTGGCAACATGCGCTCCAGTTCAGAGCGATCCTTGCGATTCAACTCATAGACCACCGCCAGGGCAGACAGCGCCTCCATGTTGCGTGGATTGACGCGGCGCACCATCTCCAGATACCTCTCAGACTGCAGAAAGTTGCCATAGTAATACAGACAGCGGCCAATGTTCGACAGCAGATGCTCATTCTGTCGCAACTTTGTGGTCTCGTTGAGTTGCTGGAATGTCTTGGCCGCCTCCAGGTGCTTGCAGGAGTACATCAGGGCATGTCCCTTGATCCAGCTGCTCAGCCATTCAATGTTGCCGGGCAAAGTGGCCGCTGCGAGAGACGGACATGGAGAACGAGAGTGATATTACCTAATAGTCTAGCAGTTGGAAACTTAGCTTATTAAAGCATAACTAGGCCATATACATAACGCCACGGAGCTTTGTCCAAGACAATTCAGTGGAGTCAAAAACAATCTTTACCAGAGATTGTTGCCTTGAAAGCTATAAGATATAATTTTCCGAGTTTTATACTTTATGGAGTTTGCACTGTCTAACTTTGATTGGTACTGCTAAGTAGTCATTGCGAAAAAGCCGATTGTTCCTATGGCAGCTATATGTTATAGTGGTCCGATTATGATGATATTATTAACATGCAGAACTAGCGATGTAATGAATAACTGAGAGACTAGTTTACGTTGCAACAGACGAACAGACACAACTAGATCGGCTCTCCTTGATCGGTTGATGCTGATTCAGAATATATGGTATATATATTTTATCGGGTCGGAGATTTGTTGCAAACTGCTGGCCGCAAATAATATACCCTATGCAAGGGTATAAAGCTGCTAATATACTTTTAAGCAAGACTACTAACATAAAAAGCTAGAAACATCCAACTGAAGCCAGTAAAGCTTTTCATATTTGGTTATTAGGTTATTTAACGCACCATTCACCACCATTGAATGTACCTCGCTTCCCTCGACGCCAAGCTCCAACAGGGCCTGGATGGACGTCAGGGACATGGGGCACTCGCGCAGGACATCCTTATAGGCGGCTATGGGCTCCTCCTTGGCAACGCCATGGCCATGATGGTGCAGCAACCTGGCCAGTAACATGTTCAGACGTGGAGTGCGATTCTTAACTGCTTGCAGTTTGCTGATTGCCGATGCATAGTTGCCGCATTCGCGATAACAGACGGCGATATTGTAGTGTAATTCCGATTCCTGAAACTGTGTGTATGATGCCTCCAGGGAGGACAGGCGGCTGCTCTTGTAGCGCAACATTGTCTTGCGCTGCTCTACCACAAATTCAAATTGTTTGCAGGCTGTGCTAAAGTTGCGATCATGTAGATTGGCGCTGCTCAGGTAGAGCAGGGTCTGGTACTCCATCTCCAGGGTGGTCACGTTGCTGTCGTTCTTCATAACGGTGATCAACATATCGGCCTGCAATTGGCATGTAGTACGAGCGTGCTTGAGTCTGTGTGAGTGCAAAATGCATTGCAAAATAGCTGCTTAAGGAGTTAATTGCGTCTTAGCGGCAACACTTACGACTGGAATTACGCATTCATATTGTCCGTGATCGTATAGTTTTGTCACATTCGAGAAGAGTGCGTTCTCCATTATACAGAGATGGCAGTGCCTACTATAAAGTATCTTAACAAAGTTACAATTTAGAATGTGTTCAACACATTGTGTTTCCGCCACAGAATATACAAAACGAATATAGATACTGTATCGATAAGTCGATTATTATTTAATAGACGCTATCGAAGTTTTGGTATTAAGCTTAACGATTTATATCGCTTACTTTGACAATCACAATAAATATAAAGTAGTTTATTAAATTGTTTTCAATATGAAAAAGTAAATGTATATCCATAGACTTAAGAAAATATACACAATCAAGCTGAACAAAAATTATTATGTTTGAATGTAATTTTCAAAGTTATTGGATCCAGCTCAGCTGCACGTAATAAGAACCAGCGTACATTCACTACACACACACGCGCACACATATGTGAACATACAGTTGCCGGCCCACTCGTCGTAATTCGGTTAACTAAAATATATCGAGTTAAAAGTAATGGCAATTGGAAAGTTATATATATTAAATAAACAACAATGATATTTACACGCCTAGCCATTGACGCGGTGCTCGTAAGGAGCCTGCGCTCAATGCCCAAAGCACACACATACACGCTGCACCCACAATTTCAACGGAATTGGAGCAATCAGCAGTCACAACCACAACAACTCAGAAGGTGGATGGCCACAAGCATAACTACGCCAAGGGATTCTGGAACAGCCGAAACACCCACAAAACCAGCCAAAGGTCGCCTAGCCGGCGGCTTGAAGACCATACCCCAGGTGGATGAGCCGCTGGAGACGGCAATGTCACCAAGTCGATCAAGAGCGTTGCGCAAGAAGCGTCTGGCAATTGATGAGTTGTCGGCACTGGGCTTCCTCAATACGCGCGGCTATACGACGGCCGATGAATACAATCTGGAGGATCTGCATGCGGCACTCAAGCAACAGAATCTTTACGAGACGAAACGTTTCTTTTCCACCGACAATCTGGGCGTCGAGCAGAACGTGCTGTTTGTGACCGCCAAATATCCGACGGGCGAGCAGCCTCGAGAGATATTCTTTTTCCGCGAGGGATCCGTTGTCTTCTGGAACTGCAACGACATCGAAACAAATAATGTGCTCAATTTTCTGCGAAACTTCGAGCGTGAATCCTATGTCAGTGCCCTGGTTCATGGCGAAAGCGAGGTGATGCCTTACACGTACATATCCTCAACGGCGGTCGATGTCGAGGGTGATCTGGTGGCGGAAGGTAGCGACCTCAATGTCGCATCTCGCGCCTTCTTCCAGAATGGCAAGTTCTTTTTGACGCCTGACACTGATAACTTTCTGTATAAGTACACATTCTCGAACGCCATCGCACAGTCCATCAAACTGGGCATGTGGGAGGCTACACTGGATCGCTACATAGATTCCATGGAGTACTTAACGGAAGATCTGAAACGCGGTCGCCGTTTGCGCATCTCGCGCGCAGCGATGCTACGCAAAACGGGTGAATTGTTCGCCCTGCGGCATTCCATCAATTTGTCATCGGATTTACTGGATGCTCCGGACTTCTATTGGGATCGCGAGGAGCTGGAGGGACTCTATCTGCAAGTCTGCTCGTACTTCAGCATAACACGTCGCACCAAGGTGATGAACGAGAAGATCAATCACTGTGTCGAACTGGCCGAACTCGTGTCACACAACTTAAACGATGCCCATCACATTCGACTTGAGTGGATGATCATCATTCTGATTATGGTCGAAGTGGGATTTGAGATTTTGCATTTTGTCGAAGGTGCGTTGCATCAAGGGGGGGAGGTTATTCTTGCAGCTAGTCCTCAAACTACAAGCGAAAAGAGTGCCTAAGTTGAGCGCATTCTGTATTATTGTACAATGAGTGTGCATTTGTTTTGTATTCGAAGTATGAGTATGTAAAATCATTTTCATAATATATATTTTCAATACTGTTTATATATTTTATTTGTTTGTTATTGTGCGCCAGTCTATTGCAGAACTTTCGATACAATTTTGCAATTTCAAAGCAGTCGATATACGTGCAATTTCTACCTAAGAACTATTGAATCACTTTCATCGTTCCGATAATTGTGAAAAGTCTATTATTGGTATTTTTTGTAATCGGTAACACTGAGCGATTGCGATAACAGCAGTCAGGAAACACTTGTGCAACAACATTGAACGTGCATTTAAAGAAAAAAAGATCATTGAATCAAAGTGCTATTGTTATTTATAGTTGAGCACACATAATGCAACTGACTTTAATAAATTTGTTCAAAAGTACTGTGCCCGGTCACATCTTCCGTGGTAAACGGCGCTTCGTGAAGCCGGTGAGCAAACGTGCCATGGAGACTCTGACCCGGGAATACGAACGCCAGGAGCGCATAATGCTTCTGTTGCGGCATCCCTATCTGACACTGGTATGTGGTATATGGAATATAACTAAGTTTTGTAAAATAACTATTGTTGCATGATGTTTCCAGGAGCAATCAGCTGGGCATGCCAAGGAGCTGCAGAAACGCGAAAAGCTGGTCGCCAAATGGACAGATGAGCAGACATTAAGCAAGATGAAACCGCACGTTACCATAGAAGAGCGCCTAAACCAACTTAAGATCAAAGAGGCATGGGATTAATTGTTTGAGTTGTTTTCCCACCTTTATATATGTCCACAAATTAAATACAAGTTGTAGAATAAATGCTATTGATAACTATTCATAATAGAATTTGAACTTTCATTTTAACATCGATTTATTGTTTTTGTTTTCAACTTATTGTATTTCAGTTTTGTTCAATTAAATCAAACTTGCCAAAAGACACTTCGCCTCTCGCTCTGTTTCGTGTTAACAGCTGATTGTTGTAGATAAATCGATAATCTAGAAACTATCGGTTTTACTAAAAGCAGCCGTTGCCAGTCATGTGCAATCGATATTTGGCTGACAAAATATTGTCTGCCGATGGTATTTTGTATCGCCAACGCATATTTGTTTACGTTTGTTTAAATCAATTGCTAAAATTAAAATGGAAACTTCAAAAAATAACAAAGGCAAGCGCAAAGTACTCACGCAACGTCAAGTGTGCTCCAGAATGAACTTCCTGTACCAAGCGGCGAATCTGATGGCGCACAGTAACAACAACACTCTGGCAGCCTACTATGGCAAGCTTTGCCGGCACGTGGGCACTAAATCCCTGATGTATATGTAAGTTGGGTAGGATTATGATGACTGAATTGGATTACAGTCGCTTGTTGTTGTAGGTCGCCGGCACTGAAACGTACACTGTGCACACGTTGTTGCTTGCCGTTGCTGCCGGGTGTAAATACGACACTGGTGCTGGAGGAGAAGCAAAAGCAACAAAACGAGAAACAAGCAGAGAAATCCTCCTTAGGACCAACAACAACCACTCGGAAACGTCGCATACGGCGGCTGCGTAGTAAGCGCAATAAAAACAACAAAATAGACGATGCCTCCGTCTCGAACGTTGTTCCTCTGCAGGATGACAAAGTTGCGTTGCAGCTGGAGTGCAACATGTGCAGCGCGCAACGTCGTTTCCAGGTCGACACACAAAACGAATGCTGGCCCGAACGAGCGCAGGCAATCGTGCAGACGGTCACCCTAGACAGACAAGCTGCTTCTGCTGCTGCAGCTGGAGAGGAGGAACGAGAATAGCACGACCGATAAGAACTGGGGATGGCTTATCAACAGGCCACCCGGCGACAATTACACTCGCTGATAAGGTCTTGGAGTGGATAATCAGCGATCGGCTGTTGACTCTTTAATAACAATAATTTAGTATTTGTCAACATGCTGAGCTGCAGACACGCGATTGGTCGGCTGCTGCTTCTGAGTGGGCAGGTGAGGCGTCACGCGACAAGCGCCTCGGCAGAACTGCTTGATCATCGGCGATATGTGCAGCTAACCCAGGTGGATGGCCGGCAATTGAAGTATCCGAGCGTGTGGTTACGTGACAACTGTCAGTGTTCCGAGTGCTTCCATGGAGCGACACGAGCACGTAAGAGTCACTGGGAGCGAGGACCATTGCACGCACAGGCGGAACGCGTCAGCTACGATGAGCGGCGACAGCAGTTAATTGTCACCTGGCAGGATGCGCACAAGTCGAGCTATGACTTGGACTGGCTGAAGCAACGCGATTTTAGCCAGGAGGCCAGGCAGCGCTATCTGGATCTGGTCTATAAGCCGCCGGTTCAGTTGTGGGGTAAATCGCAGTTTCACGAGGTTACACGGGAATTTGGATACCAAGATGTCATCGAGCAGGATGCAGTGCTGCGTGCTTGGCTTGAGGCACTGGCCATGCAGGGATTTTCCCTGCTGCGTGGAGCTCCGGACGATGTGAACGTGGCGCGTCATCTGGCTGATCGCATTGGCTACATCAAGCGCACCACCTACGGGTAAAGTAAAGCTTCTCAATTGCTCCTTCGTATTTCCAATTGTAATCTCTCTTCCTGTCGTTGTCTAAACAGGGATGTGTTTGAGGTGAAGTCAAAGCCCAATGCCGGAAACTATGCGTATCTAATGACGCCGCTGCCCATGCACACGGACATGCCCTACTATGAGTACAAGGCGGGCATTAACATTCTGCACACGCTGGTGCAGTCGGATTCGCCGGGAGGCGCTAACACCATGACCGATGGCTTCTTTGTCGCTGACAGGCTGCGCCGAGAGTACCCGGAGTATTACAAGCTGCTGCGCTCAGTGCCCGTCAATTGGTATGACATTGGACATGATGGGGATGCTGGCAAACCGTTCCATAGTCTGTGGCGGGCGCCTGTCATCTGCCTCGATGTGGATGGTCAGTTTGCGCGCATTAATCAGAACACCACAAAGCGCGACAGTCGGTTCACTGTGCCTCTGGAGCAAGTGGTGGCTTGGTATGAGGCATACGATAAGTTCCTTCAATTGGTCCATGAGGAGACTGTGCAGTTCAAGACGCGTCCCGGGGACGTCTTCGTCTTCAACAATCTACGCATGCTACATGGACGTACCGCGTACGAGGACTCGCCGCAAAATAAGCGTCATCTAGTGGGAGCTTATGTGGACTGGGACATTATCTACTCTAAACTACGCACTCTAAGGTTCCCGGATGCTAAGGATTAGGTCATTCAATATGTTTGCGTGTTGTATTTTGTGTAAATGTAAATTAAATAGAAAATTGTTAATAAACAAGTCATGCTGTTAAAAAAAAGAACAAGTTCCAATTTGCCAGTATCAAAAGTTGCGCCAAATTGGACTCGCATGTTGCGTGAACTAGTGAATTGAATTAAATGGTAGTTATCGATTTATCGAACAGCTGCATGCCTTACACTATCAAAGCAATCGTATGACGATATTTTTTTGCATTTAAATTGCGGTCACACTGAATCACAACATCTCATCAACAAGAAAAACGCATTTTGGGTAATCCGAAAATGCAAACTGCCTTGCCATAAATAAAAGTGTTTGGAATCTATAATTTAGTGGGTGTGCGTGTGTGTATGTGTGCAGAGCCCAAAAATGATGCCCTACAACATGCGTGCCAGTGGCAGCAACGCCATGGCACGTGAGTACGCTGGCGGCAGCATCAATGGCATTTTACGAAAAACCGGAGCCGCTGCAGCAGGAACATCAGCGGCATCAACTTCCGGCATTGGCGCCAACGGCGCGGCATATGCAGCCGGCGGCAATGCGTCAGATCCACGTCAGCCGGCACTAGAGCTGTTGGTCTTTGGCTATGCGTGCAAAATTTTTCGTGATGATGAAAAGGCGCGAGAAATGGATCATGGCAAACAGCTGATACCCTGGATGGGCGATGTAAATCTTAAAATAGACAGGTTAATAATTGTTGCCTGCCTGCATTGGCGCTAAACTTAATTATACTACTCTACCTACATACATATAATGAGATATACCACATACATACTCGTAATGTAAACGCATACATACATGTGTACTACGTAACTCCTTGGAATGTCCACGAAGACCCGAACCACTCTGCTCACTACTTCACCTTGTGCATTTGTGCTAGTGTGTATACATATATGTACATACATGCTGCGACCATGTCTATGTATGTGTGTATGAAGACTGCAACAAGAATTGGGAATTATCGATGCGATATATCCCCCGACGCCCACAACTTAACCAAAATCAGACCTAAGCCTATGACAAGACAGACAGACAGAGACATTCTTCAGATGATTTGGTGTCAGGGAGCAATCGGGAGATGTTGTATGGGTGGGTGGGGGAGGACAGGGACATTTTTTCTCATTGTAATAACAGCTCTTTTCAGTGCTTCGCAAACTGTATAACCGTATAATCTACATAAATTTAAACTCTAAACTGTAATTGTAAAACAATTAACTTTTTTTTAGCAACCGGATCGGTATGTATGAATGATTAAGACATAATACTTTATCTACATATCTATACAAATATATATATATATATGTATATATATATATATATATATATATATATATATATATATATATATATATATATATATATATATATATATATATTTAATCATATATGTATATCTATAAACATGACTTGAAAATAATAATATATATGTATTACTACATAGAGACATTCAATTAAACAAATTTTCGAGTTGAATTTCTTTTCGATTCCGGTGAAAATCCAAAAGTTTATTTGATTTTATTATTTGTGTGTGTTATAAGGAGCCTCTCCGCCCATTTGGATCTCTTGACTAATAATGCTCGTCCTCCTGTTTATATTTCTCTGATTCTTGTCTTTGGCACACATACATACACAAACACACTCATAGATATGACGTTCGGGGAGCTCTGTGCGAACTATCCTCTTATGAAGCACCACCCGGTGGCTATGGCAATCGCCTGGAATATCTCAGTTCCGAGGAGCAGCGAGCCGAGCAGCTCTGCGAGGAGGAGCGTTACCTTTTCCTTTACAACAACGAAGAAGAGCTACGGCTGCAGCAAGGTAAGTAACACTGCCTGCACAACGGATGCATTGCCTCCTCGCTCTAAATTGTATGTTATTTAAATTTTAAGTATCAAGAAAATCAATAAGAAAATCAAGCTAAACCAAAATTAAAACCCACCAAAGAAAAAAAAAATTAAAATAAAATTGAGTAAAGAAAAGTTAAAGCATAAAGCAAAGCAATGCTTAGAAACCCATGTAAACCTCATGTAAACCTCAACCAAACCATCGACAACCATCACCAGCAACAACAACAACATGAACAACTGGAGATTTCATTTGAAGTAAGTTTCATCAGTTGTTGGGGAGCTGTTGCTGCCAAATTTCTAAGGGATCAGGTAAATAAACTGAATTTACAATTTAACAAGTTAAGCGATTTCTTGCAGATGCATTCCACGACGTTGGGAGTATCCATTGATTTCCACCGGGAAAATCTTAAACAAAACCAAAAGAAAAGAACACAAAAATATCACCCAAAAGTTAAAGCTTTTATTTCCTATGAATTTCTGTATTCTGTTGCAAAAAACAAAATCGTTCGCTCGTTGCAGCTCGCGTCTGGAATTTCGTATAGTTGTTGTTATTATACTAAAGTCGAGTGTTTGTCTTGTATTTTCTTATTTTTGCCACACACCCACACACACACGTACACACGCAAACTCACAAACAACAGAGGAGGATCTAAAGCGTCTGCAGCAAGAGACATCGGGCGGTAATTATAGTCAAGTTGATTTTCATTATGATGGACAGACCACTGCGTCCTCGGCTGCATCAGCTGACGGTGCCACATCACCCACGACAACAGAGTCATCAGTGCCGTCCGAGGAAAGCGAACTGCCCTACACACTGCCGAACAATCTTCTCGTGGCGCCCGCACCCGGTACACAACTGGTAAGTGCTGAAGTCTCTTTGCATATCTGATGTACTAACTCTGCCTTTTCTCTCTTGCAGCCGGAGACAATGAAGCAACACGCAATTATCGAGAAGACGGCACGTTTCATTGCCACTCAGGGTGCACAGATGGAAATTCTGATTAAGGCGAAACAGGCAAATAATGCGCAGTTTGATTTCCTATCGCAGGGCGGGCAATTGCAGCCATATTATCGTCACCTGTTGGCGGCCATTAAGCAGGGCAAATATGCGCCTGTACAAGATGCTGGCCAGGACAAGTTGGGAGGTACGGCTGCGGCCGATGGCAGCTCGACCGACCCGAACAGTCCGAGGCGAAGTCAACAGGTCATAACTGTGCCCACCATCAAGTACAAACCATCGGCGAACTGCGCCTACACGCAGCTCATCAGTAAGATTAAGGGTGTGCCGCTGCAGGCAGTATTGGACGATGAGGTGGGATCACAGCATTCCGGTGGCACTGCCTCGCCCACGCCCAGTTGCAAGTCCGAGGGTCAGAGCCAGAGCAGCAATGCTGCCGGTACAACCACCACTGCCAATGGAGAGTTTACGCCTGTCCTGCTGCAGTACAACGGCAGCACGTTCGCTCACGAAGAGGAGAATGCTAACGATGCTATACCCAAGGTAGAACTGCTAAAGAACACCAGTGCACTAGCGTTGGCACAGAATTATAGCTCCGACAGCGACGAGGACAACGATGATGATGATGAGCAGGGGACAGGAGATGATAATAGCAATGGACATAAGCAAAAGCAAAGTGTCACCACAAACATATCCACATCAAAGCCCCCAGCAGAGTTGCCGCCCCCGCCGCTGCTGACTTTCCCGCTGCCCGAGGAGACACTGCGTCACATAATCGACAAAACGGCGACATATGTCATCAAGAACGGCCGCCAATTTGAAGAGACTTTGCGCACCAAGAGTGTGGAGCGTTTTAATTTTCTGCTACCCGAGCATAAGTTCTATCCCTATTACATGTACAAGATAACCGGTGATGTGGACGCTGCATCCAAGGAGGAGAAGACACGTAAAGCTGCGGCTGTGGCGGCGGCATTGATTAGCAAGAAGGGTCTTAATGCAGGAGGAACAGCGGCAACAACAACATCAACTGCTGCTGCTGTCACTGCTGCTGCTGCCACTGCTGCTGCTGCTAGTGAAAAGGGTATGCATTGCATTGCTGAGATATCTATACATATATATGTATATATATACTTACATGTACTATATATCTGTCTATATCTTGCAGCGCCCGTTTGCTTCTCAATTCGAGCCCGCGATGAGAATGGGCCTGCACTGCAGCCGGCGCTGCCACAGGAGGCTAGTGACGAGGATGAGGATGGCAAGGTTAAGACGAACTCTGAGCAGGGCCGTCCTGGCATGCCAGACAACGTGCAACGTGCCATCAAGCAGGTGGAGACACAGCTGCTGGCAAGAAGTGGAAGCCAAAAGCCGTCCGCAGCGACAGCTTTGCCGCACAAAGAGCAGCGTCAAGGTGAGCAGCACAGAGTGCCAAAGTGGCCAAAGTGAGCGAGAACGAAATACGAGAATGTTTGTCATTTCAGCTGAGGAGCGCGTCAAGGATAAACTGGCGCTGATTGCACGCGACAAGCTAAACGGCTTGATATCGCGAGAGAAGCAGCTGCAACTGGAACGCAAGCGCAAGGCCATGGCGTTTCTTAATCAAATCAAAGGTTAGCAGGTTAATTTAACATACAGTTAACTACCTCAATTCTAATAACACTTCCATGCACTTTCAGGGGATGGCACAGGAGCTGCTGGTGCTTCGGAAGGAACATCTATAGCCGCAGATGCTGCTGGCTCACAGACGAAAATCATCGATGAAAATGGTGACTCCAATGACTCCGTGCGCTCCATACCCATCACTTATTTTGGACCTGATGAGGACGAAGATGACGAGGAGGAGAATTTAGGCACCGCTGCAAGTGCGGCAAATACGCAGCCATCGACTGTTGCACCCAAAGCGGCAACTGAAGAGGAGGAAGACGACGATGGCGACTTGGAGAAATATAATTTACTTAACGACGATAGCACCAACACGTACACCAGCAAGGCGGCACCAGCTCCCGTTCTACTATCCGACGATGACGATGTGCAGCTGGTTTCCGCACCAGCTGCTCTTGCGCCAGTGCCATCGTCAACACCACCGAAATCTGCTCGCCATCGGAATCCTGTTAGCCGACGGAGTCGGAGTCGCAGTCGAAGTCGCAGAAGTTATTCCAATACTCAGCGAGCTTCAGTGACCTCATCCAGCAGCCGAACTCGCAGTCGCAGTCGTAGTCGCAGCTCACACCGACAGCGGCCACGTTTGCGAAATAAACACAAAGACAACAGCAGTAGCAGCGTCTCAAAGCAACGACGACGTCGTCGGCGCAGTCGCAGCCGCAGCACGTCACGTAGCTCGCGTCACAAGCGCCGCAGTCGCAGCCGCAGCCGCAGTCGCAGCAGCAGCCAGTCAAGTGCACGCCATCGCCATCGAGGTCACCATCGGGATGAGGAGGAGTCAGCTTCCCGGCACCGCAATAACCAGCGGCATGCGAGCAAAAAGAGTCACAAGCGTCACAAACGACGCAGACGTAGTAGTGGCGCATCCGCCTCGCAGTGAAGCGCAACCCCCTCTAGATACTAATCTTAAGTATGCTTGCTGATAAGTTCAAATATTCTACATTCTACATTTTCTTGAAAATATTTTGTAAATGTTGAGCAAACCTTTTTTTGGGAATCAATAAAATAAAAGTTAACAATAATAATGCGCAAATAGGGTTATGTAGAGCCAAAGCTAATATTGTAGAATATAATCCATTATCTGTGGTAGAATTTTTAATAATGCTCTGCCAACATGGCACATTAATGATAAGATCATTGGCTAGTATCATATGTATATTTTTTGGTTCTGTAACTGGTTCTGTATTGTACAATATCGTGATGTTCTCTAATGATAGTTAGGTTAAATGGAATGTGGCTGTTTATTAAGGTGTCTTATAGTATACTATTGAATGAAATAAGGGCTTTTGTTTATAGTTCTCTATTATTTTTCTATTATCATTCTCAACTATTAAAATTTCAGAGCATCATAGAATAGTATTTTACATTTTCCATAGGAACAATTGTTCGATAGCTTAGACTGCAAGGTAATTTTTGGGAGACATCTCCGATCCAAAAATGAAATACGTATATTCTCAATCAGCATCACCAGGGAAGTCGATCTAGCCATGTCCGTCCGTCTGTATGTTGCAACGCAAACGAGTGTCTCAGTTTTTGCTATACATACTTCCTATTGCTGAACGCTGTAAATAAATCGGAACGAGTCGGATCGGACAGATATATCGTATAGCTGTCATACAAGCTATTGGCCAATTTTTGTAATTTGTCATTATATTGCAACCAAATTTACTACATCTTTTTCTATTTATGTATATATTAAGCATACAAAATTTCATCAAAATCGGACCACTGTAACATATAGCTGTCATAGGAACAATCGGCTGAAATGAAGGTTTTTGTATAAAGACCAGTTTTGCTTAGTAACTTAACTGATCAGTGTCAATCAAAGTGAGACCTAATATTCAGTATACACAATAACGCTTAATTCTTATATATACCATAACGAGTATTGGATTGGTTGGAAGAGATAAGTTACTGCAAGGGTTTACAACTTTCCTCGTTTTTTCGCCAATTTGCAAATCGAATCCTTATCTCAATTGTAATCAGAATAAACATAGATGTCATCAACAAATTTTCGGTTTATATTTTGGTTGAATACGAGTATGTCAGTTATAATCATTCAGTTATAGTACATACGTATGTATGTATGTATATGTGCTAAGATATTTCATCGTGTTTTATAATTTATTTACACGATAAAGTTAGCGTTAGTATTGACATGGAGTATGAATATAGTATAGGCAAGTTTGTATAGGTATATGGGAATGTACAATATGTGTTAGCTAATCTAAAACTCCAGGACACCAGGTAAGTACTTGTCAATCAGGGTTTGGTAGTAGGGCCACAATGCATCGATATCGGGCACAACTTCGCTCTTCGTATACAGATCGTAGCGGCTGTAAGCGGAGTTATTGTTATAATTATAGCGGTCGATTGCATATTGCATGTCAAAGGTAACTTACTTGAAAATCAGAACCCATTTCTTGGTCTCCTCATCCTGGGGCGCCTCAAGGTGCTTGTAGTCGCCTCCGTTGTGCCATGGGTAGAAGGAGTGGAAGCGTATGATGTTGCATGCCACATGGGGTAACTTGGTCTTGTTGTGCTTGAGCACCGAATACATGTACTCATCGTGTCCCCAGGACATGAGCAGATTGTCCACCCCGCAGTTGGGCTCATACATACCATATTCGGTGTTGTATTTGGGATTATCACCATCGGGATTACCTTCAAAGCTCTCGTTGCGATAGACGATGCTGTCGCCCCAGCGGCAGCCGACAGCGAAAGTGTCGCCCACAACGGCCCATTGGGGCTCGTCGTAGAAGGCCATGATCTTGCCCAGATCATGGATGAGGGCGGTCAAGTGCAACCAATCGTGCTGGGGGAACTCGGCGCGTGCACGTTCCGCAGCCTGGAAGGCATGAATTATATTGGGCAAGTCCAGATCAGGATCAGACTCATCGACCAGATCGTTGAGCTTCTCCAGTGCCTCACGCACGGTCATCTTGATGGTGTTGAATTTCAGCCAGCGTGCACGACGTCCTGCGTGCGAAAGAGCAGGTAGTTTTATAGTATATCCTGCGGCCGGATCAATGGAGAGAGTCACTTACCATTGACAAAGTCGACAGTTTGATTCAAATGCATCTGGCGATAGGTGCGACGCACACGCTCCTTCAGAGGATCCTCGGTATCCACACTATAGTCACGGAACTTGGAGGGATTCTTGTCCGCGAATGTGGGCTCCGGGCGCAACAGCTCGGAAGGATCCAGCAAGTGCACTTGGTTCTGTAAAGCACACACAAATTATTTTTAATAGAAAACACAAAAATGTATTTTTGTTTATTTTATGATTATTTTTACCTCCTGCAGGATTCTCATATTAACGATTCGAAATTTATTTGCACAAAGAAAAAAAATAAAGTTTTATATTTCTATATATATATATATATATATATATATATATTATTTTGGTTAGCTTCAAGTAGCGTTCAGTTGGCTCTACAAGATGTTATTGAATCGTCGCCTTGTCGAGCCTCACATTTTTATAGATCGCCGAACGAAGCGACAGAATTCATAATCAAATCGTACGCTATATATATATTATAAATTATAATACATATGTATTTTCCTATATGCTATATGATTTATAGCATATTTGTTGTTTTTCAAAACAACGAAACATTCACACACACGAGAGAGAGAGAGAGAGTGCCGAGCTCCCGATACACTTGTAGCCCTTGTCCGACCGCACCAAATCAGCTATCAATGTAGAATCCCGCGACCCATGTAATTGTAGGAAATGCCTTCGATTAAGACGCTCACGAGGGTTCCGATATGTGCACTGATATAACAAATATACGATATGCGATGCATACGATGTGTGTATCTGCAATACAGTCATATCAATACACTTTACAGTCTCTTATTCATATTTGCTCAGGGTTTATCCCGGCTCCGGGTCTGAGCCACATCCGCACGTGCTGGCTTATCTACATATGTATATCCAAGCCTGCACTTGACCGATAGGCTGGGCAATGCGTGCTCATAACTGGAGCAAGTGCAGTTGTTTGATTGCATCATATCACAGCGAACGACAGAGAAATTCTCAATAGATTCGAGTGGTGACTTAGTAACGTCCCTTGCTGAATTCTAATTTCGATATGTATATGTGTATGTGTATATGTGTACTATGTATGTAACATATATGTAAGTAATGTAGCTCCATTTCAAGTTTCATTGACAGTGATGCAGAGATATGACAGAAATATATGATATATTTGAAATATCCAAATATACAATATTTACTTACTTTAAAAGATTAAAGTTTAAACACAATTTTTTTGTATTAATCTTTTAAAATTTTCATATTTCTACAACGAATATAATAACATATAATAGATTAAATGTAATATACATCATTAAAAGGCAAGTTAATAAATTGACCAACTATAGAGAGCTATATAATTCAAAGAAAAACTGTGAATAATTTATCGTACCAAATATAGATACTTTACTTTACGTTTTTAAAGGGATTTTTGAAAACTGAATAAATTGTAAATTAATTTGATATCCGTATATCTCTTAGTTATCCATTTATTTTACATACCATATGATATATTATTGTATAATATATTTTACAACTAAGAAAAGGCATACTATTATTCAATTGATTTCAGCTTTTACCAGGGGGGCTTATCTGCTTTTTAAAATTATCTTTAATGTACATAACATATCATTGATTCCGTTGGCATTGCAAATTCGCTTCGCAACCGGAACTTGAACATAATTTTTGGGTCACTTTAAACAATTGGAGAGCAGGCAATATGGTGACTGTTGTTGCTATTGTCATGGTGAGTGTGAAGTGGAATAAGCCTGGACTCTACGATAGCATACGGCGTCACCTTGAGTATGTCTCCGGCAAGGGCAAGCGCTCCCGACTTAGCGTACAGGCGAACCTCCAAAATCGCATTAACGGCGTCTAATCTAAGTACACCGTCATCAAGCGAAGAAATAATGTGCCATCAAGGGGGGGATTGCCTAGAGAAAAGTTATCAGTCGGCGCGGCAGCGCTTCCACAAAACATGACGTCGGTTGTTGGCACCGTCTCCGTCTACGTTTCCATCGCATCCGATCCGATCGAATCCGAATTCCGATTCTGATACCGATGGTGTTTTTTAACGCCTCGGGGCCGCACATGTCGCAAATGCGAGCCCGAACACACAATGCGCGATCTTCTAGCTGCCAATTTACTCACGAATTGGCAGGCTGATCGCCTCCCATGATGGGCCGCAGCACCGGCTACGAGTAGCTGGCACCTTCCAGCTAGAGGGGCTTGTTTCGTCGCGGCGCAGTTGGTCGCGCTAGCTGGCATCGTCAGCGGGCCTGTGGTCAGGGGTCAATTTGTAACGATCGAGTGTGAGCTGTCAATAAATCTTATCAATTAGCAAATATGGGCGACAGTGTTGATAACACTGTGCTACAAAATAAAAAAACCACTTATCAGTAACTATTTAGTTCATACTAATGCGCAAAAATATTTAAATAAGTAAATATAAGTGAATATATATAAATACTGCAATGTAACTTATCGAATTTTGCGCAATGTCTGCCATGAACTTTCAATATCGAAGTCAGTTCGATCAGTAAATCGTATTGATTTGTATAAGTTATTTGCCAAATTGGCAAAAAAGGAACAATTCTATTAATATTTTTTCTGGGGCGTTAAGTTTGTTATAATACAGTATATAACATTGAACACTTTTTAATTTACGGTTCATAAGTACAAAGAAACCTGGTAAGAAACCTTGTTGTACAGTGTTCAATTGGTCAACACAAGTGTAAAGTATTGCTAGAGATTTCATACTATTTGGGGTGTCAGAGTCAATGGAAATGTGTTATAATATTTATAGGCGGTTATTGTTGTTGTCCAATATACTGAAATAGCGGCGTGAATGCATACGGCAATAATTAGAATCGCCCGACCGTGCGCACAAATGTATGTACATATGTATGTGTATGTGTGTACACACATTGTACATTTCCTTGCGCAGGGCGTGCACAGAATTTGCACAAAGGGGGTCGTCATTTGCAAGCCATATTAAATGATATGGTATGACATGCACTTAAACGACAATTAATGTGTGAGAGCCGTCTTTACACTTTATTCACCCCATTGACACGCCCATGTTCGCTGGGTGTCATGTAATGGTTCATGTAACTAATGTTTATTTTGTTGATTTTGGTTCATTGATGTAATGATTTGTTATTGAATTGAATAATGACAAGAGGAAATTGAATTGTTTGTATAACAGTATAACCCTTGCAATTAAGGTTAGCTGTTACTTGTGTTAGACAGAATAAAATTTAAATATTCACCGACAAATATAACAAATATACATATGTAGAACAGTTGCAGATTCTTCCTTTTCGCAAGGCTTTTCACTTGCCCTTTGCTCCCCAGGCCGAACATCAATCACTTTAATGGCGGGGTCCACGCTAATTAAATGATCATAAATATAATGCGCTGATATAGAGTGCAAAACAAACAGTCCGCAATCGCGATGATGATGCAGCCCCCTCGTCAATCGGTTGCCGGCAGCATGTAAGCGGTGGGTCCGTTCTCAATACGCGTCTTTGGCAGCACAGGAGAACCTAACTATATTGATTTCATGTTCATTCAACTGACCCATGCAGTTTGGTAATAATTGGCAATAATGAGAAACTTAATTGAAACTCGGCAATAGTTTTGCAGGTGCATCTACAAGGTGTAATATATTTATAATAGTTTTGACAAATTTTGTTTTCATTCTTCAAGTGACAATATTTTTTTTCGATTAGTATTTGAAGTATTCACAGATTTATATTCAGGCTTGCGGGATGAACTATATTTTGTAGTTGCTAGTAATCATTTTGGGCGTATTCGTTCTCTATCTCGTTGTCCCTCGCTCATTGTTGGTCTGCTGTAAGGTCGTCCCACTGTGCTTACCTCTGGCTTGGGCAAAAGTTAATAATTATCAATAAATCATACTCGTGTGCTCGCCTCGTATTACGCTGGGCCTTTGATACGAAACTGTCCGAACTCTTCGACTCTAGTCTATTTGTGTATATTTAGTGTATTTTTTGATATTTTGTTGATAGATTTTTGCACATGTTTGTCATAATTCATTTGCCATGTCTGACAGTTGGGGTCGCCGGCTGGCGGAGGGTTCAATGCGACTGAATATGTTAGATAATATGTGAGTTTGCATTTATTTTCGAGCTCTTAATGTGCTCTGAACGCATTTCCGTCCTCTGACAGCTCTATGCATGTATAACAGTTATATAATACATATATAAAAGTTACTTAACATGCTATTCAACTGCATTAGATCATTATAATGTCACTTGAGAATTACACAGTAACAATAGTGCAGCATTAATCTGATAATAGTATCAGATAAAACGTTGACAATAGTTTGATAACAGTGTTGATAACAATAGTATTGCATTAGTATATTGAAAGCATGCAGACTGTCAGCATTATTAAAAGCAATTGACGGCACTTTTGTGTACTCGTATAACAGTTGTGCAAATATAGTTATTAATGTTATTGTTGAGAATTCGAGTATTTCGCTACAAAATAAGTTATAGTTTTTCTTCGATCAAAAATGTTGGCAACACCAAACTATTTTTTTTCAAAACGAAACAAACTTGAGTGAATTTTAATTAGTGACCTCCTAGAAGTATGCTACAGAATTCAAATATTTTAACTTTCTATGACTTTCTGTTCTACTCATTAATTCAGAAACTACTTATAATTATCCTAAGTAGTCTTGGAGAAGTAACAACCATAGATGCTCATTAGGTTATAGAAATATATGTATTCTGATCCCTAATTAAATAAAAAACATTAAAAAAAAATCATTAATTGATGCATAGATCAGAGTGCTTATGACTAGTTTTTTTCTATTTTTGGTGTTCCCAGTAGAAATATGAATCCTTATTGTACTACACTACTGTACTGTCTAGTAAAAGATAGGGTAAAGGTTAATTAGCTGCCTACGTCATCAGTTTTTTTTGAATTTTTTTCATATCATGATTTTAGGTGAAAGAATTATTTAGCGGATAAGAGCCCTACAAAAAAAAGGTCATGATCTGGGTATGCGCCATATGCAGTTATATGTATTTTGGGTCGCTGATATAGATATATAATCCTGATCTGGGCATGCGATATATCTTTTAGTCCGAATCCGAAGTCAAAATTTACGTAGTACGTCTGAGTTTCGACTTAACCTCAAAAAACTCGAAACATTTTAGAAGCCCCAAAGAGTAATGGGGGTCATAATCGGGTCATGCTGTATATGTTTCTATATGTTTTTTGACCTTCCGAATCCGAATCCGAATACCAGCCTATCATGTCAGAATTTTAACCTAACCTAAAAATTTTTTTAAAAACTTCTAAAATTTTTAATTTTTTTTTGAATATTGGATTAGGGTAAATTCAAAATTAATATAAAAAGTCTTTGAGCATATTTTTATCAGTATTCGAATTAGATTCATTTGAGTAATGATTTTTTGCTTCAAAACTGTATTTTAACTAATAAAAAACATAAATTAATTACGTGATTTTACATATTTGCGTGAATGCCGTAATGAGTTATTAAAAAAATTCAAAATTTTGGAAGTTTTTCAAAATTTTTTTAGGTTAGGTTGAAATTCAGTCGTGATTGGCTGGTTTTGACATTGGATTCGGATTTGAAAGGTCTAAAAACATATAGAAATATATATAGGATAACCTGATCATGACCCCCCATTATTTTTTGGGCTTAAAAAATTGTTCGAGTTTTTTGAGGTTAAGTCAAAACTTAGACGTGCTACGTAAATTTTGACTTCGGATTCGGACTTAAAATGACAAAATACACGATAAAACATATCTTTTGGGGAATATTCTAAGCATTTTCTGTTTTGTGAGGTTATGTCGAAGTCCAGACGTGTTCGCGAAATTCTGGATTCGGATTAAGCGACTCAAAAAACATATAACTGCATATGCCGCTTACCCAAATCATCGCTGTTTCATATGAAAAACCTTCAGCAAACATCCATATTTCTCCAGGTCCAGTTAGTAGTATCGCGCTTATTAAAAGGACTTGGCTAGTGCGATAATAGATCCCGACGTTTGTAGTATCTGAAAGTATATTATATAAGATTTGATAACCAATAGGCACAAACTACGAACTGCGGCAAAGGTGGCCAAAGAGGGACAGAAGAAGGGTACGGCCATCGTGAGGTTGCGCTGCGAGCGCAGTATGAAAAGATACACATAACGACGATGCTTGGGTGAGCACAAATGCCATGGACAGATCCCCAAACTTACGGCAAGTTGGACACTCTGAAAAGCAGGTAAAATGAGAATAAGGTTGTATTACAGTTAGCAATGTATTCCAAACTTACGCTCTCTGCAACGAAAGTGCCTCCATAGCAATAGATGAACAATTGACTGAGCGCGGCCACCGTGTAGCTAATATAGAGTAGAGTACCCAGGCCGTTACCGCCGACCGTCATTAAAAGGAAAATGCTGAACCCGATAACCATGCTGGCTGACACAAAGTGCGCCAATGTAATAATCCAGTAGCGTTGCCTGAAGAAGTAAGTCATCTTGATAATCTGGTTCTGACGCTTGATAAGCTTTACAAACGCCTCCTCGAACCGTTCGGCATGCAGGCCATTTATTTGCTCAAAACTGTCTGTGGAAGAGTTGAGAAAGCTAAGGAGAAAGCGATTGTGCTGCGCTTACCCATGAAGGGTTCAAAGAGAGCAACCAAATCGGTCTGCAGGGATTTAAAGAGCGTCCCGATATTCACACAGAACTCGAAGTAAAAGGCGTCACAGCCACCGAACATAAAGATGGTGATGTAACCCGTGTAGGCGATGAAGATAAAGGTAAATGGATAAAAGGGTCCATTCAGTAACAGTTTAGGCATGCTGAAAGGGTGTAACAGAAACATCAAGGGAGAGAGAGAGACAGAGTGAGAGATCGTTGGCATTATAACTTACGTCATATTGTAGGGCATGCCCCACACGATTTCGTTGCTTCGTCCCTGTAAATAGAGTAACAACGGCAACAGCATCGGTTTCACATTGTATGTGGCAGCAGTAAAGAATCCGGCGGAAAGTGGCCAAAAATTGAATCGAGCCGCCATCACGGAATGCTTGCTCATAATCGCCTCCTTTTGGAAAGTATTTCGAGACATGGGCTCGAGGCCAAATAATAAATCCCGTTGATGGGTCACGACGTAGAACAAGTCTTTACGATATCGCAGCAAGAAGAACATCTTGAGCAAGGTGACAGCCGAGGTGCCTGCCGGGCAGAAGGTCTCCAGGGCGAGTGTAATTTGATTTGACTGGGCATATGTAAAACCAGCATGTAGCTCAGTTACCACACCAATGCCCAAGATAATAAAGTTCACCACGGCACGCCACTCCATTGTACCCTCCAGTCCTGGCCAATAGCCCATCATGTTAAGGCCCAGCTTTGGCACTGCGTAAAAATACAGCTCCAATGGCTGATTCTTCCGCAGATAACGAAAGTAAACAGTCATCGCGAAGTTCACAACTATTCATTCTATTCCAATTTGCTTTGTCCTTTTATAGCCCAGATTTTAATTGACTTGTTTTTCAATGCGCGCTATCCAAGGAAACTTTCACAATTGACCCAAAAGTTTTCATTGCTCAAGCTGCGCATTCTCACAATTTTGCAATTTACCTACGACAAGTACTTACACATTTGCTGGAATTTGCTAACACTTGTTATAATAGCTTTATTTGTGTTTTCGACAGAGTAATTGAGGATATTACCTGAATCTGAGAATGGCAATGAAAATGTATGTTACATACTAATTGCAAAAGCCTTGTGCCATGACGACCGTGACAGGCTACAAATAATGTTTACATCATAATTCAAGACAATAATCAGATACAGAAAGTACATAATGATAGATTTAAATCTTTATATGAAGAGATGTAACTATATGAAACCATAATTAAAAATAACCAGGCAAACTAAAGGTGTCGCTTTGGGACACGCAGATGTGATGTGAGGGAGACAAAGAATATCACGAATAACCCTGACTAAGTAGGAGTTCATATAGGTGAATTTACACGGTTCACGATGGGAAACAGGTTACCAATGGAATACAAGTGTAGAGAGCATATGTATAACGAGTGTATACTGTATTTGACAGTACTATATGATAATCTTTTCAAATACGCACACTCTCTCTCTGCTGCCTTGTGTTGCAATGTACTTTGTTTACATTGCGACACTCTGGTGACGCATGAGACTTATCAGACTTAGGTTCAAATCCAATTTAATGTTCAATTATATTAAGTTTTATATTTGATTTGAATTGAAGCACAGCTTCATAAATATACTGCTCCAGCACATATAATTTCACTCATTGCTGATCCGCAAGGTTAAGCTAGTTTGAAAGAAGACTTCTATCCAACATAAACTGCCTTTCTCATCATAATACAAGCTCATCAACAACTTAAGTAAATAGCAAAGAAGATTATTTAAAATACAATATACACAGAAATTCTGTCTAGGCTGTGAAAAGATTCACACTGCAAGACTGAAAATTAAACTGCAAACTGATGACCATATGTCAAATTGGAAATTAGCACGCCAAGAACAAAAATGGAAATGTAGAGTAAATAATAAGAATTGCCAAATCAATATATGTATGTATGTGTGTGTGTACCTTGAGAATGTATTGCAATGGGAACGGGCCATGGAGCTATTTACTAATGATGTTGCAGTCGCTGGTGGTGATTATCGGATTGCTGATGATGAAGGTGGCGGGTGTGACTGGGCCTGAGCATAACATTTTCACATCATTGATATTTTCATTTCGATAATGATTTCCACAAAACGCCAATCTGTGCCAGGGTGTCGTGCATGCTCAAGGCCTGTTCCAGCCTTCTGACCCCCTGCTCGCCCGCTCTTCAGCTGTCTGCGTCAAAGGAACAGCTGCTGCTGCCGCTGCTACCTCGGTCATGTTTGCCTTGATAGCTGCAAGGATAACACTTTACTTGACCTTTGTGTGTGCGTGTTTGATAAATGATGACGCCTCCGCCACTGCTCTTGCCACCATCACAGCCTTTGCCTCTGTCTTATGTTGTTTTTTCTGCCTTCAGGCCCCTCCTCCATTGCTTTTGCTGGAGCCACACCCATTGTCGTTGCTGCCGTCGCTTAGCTTCTTTGTTGATACTTATTCGCATTGTTTTAGCCCGTATTCTTGCCCCCGTCCCCAGTCACTGTCCGACACCCCTTCCTGTCACGCCCTGCCATGGCCCTATTCCTTTATTCTGCAACGAAGCAGGCGCTTGATACGTGCTCATTTTACTTATTGCCAACCCGAGCTGAGGCTGACTTAGCGTCTTGCCAGCATCGATTTGGCTCAATATTGACATTGATTTTGATTTGATGCTCGCCCCTACAGACATACATACATATAAGTTCACGTCTGCTTATGACTGTAACGTCTTGGAGACCAGTGAAAATAACTCAATCATATTCAGCCTCGCCATTCAATTAACATGGGCCTGCACTTAAGAGGGGATTTCTCGCCTAGGAGATATCTTGCACCCCCTGCTTGGGTTCTCCAACGCACACTAACTCTCCTCATTTGAACATATTATTACTATTAATTGTTTTTTACTTTTAAACAATCTGGCCATGGTTCGACTATAAATTAAATAAATTAAATTAAATTAAAATGTGGGAAATTTTAATCTTGAATTTCAGGACTCAAAACAATTTATTCTTTCTTTCGACGCAGTGAACTTCGTGGGCAGCAGCAAAGTGCGGAGTGAAAAGCATCAGTCTTCAAGAGAAATTATTTAAATGTAGATAAAGGATTCAATTTCTTAAATTATCTTTTAATATAGATTAGAACTATGATCGAAGAACATTGGAAAAAGAATAAGGAACTACAATATATGATTTAATGTAAATGACATACATATACCATATCTATTGGAGAAAAGGGTTTCAGCAACAAAAAATATTCAATAAAGATTTACCAATTAGCACAGATGTGCGGTACCAACCTATTCGCCTTATTTGATATGTATATCAAGAAGAAAACAAAGAGGGATATCACCAGCATCATGCGCCAATAAAGAATATCCAACAAAGAGCCTACCAAAGAGCAGAGATATGCAATACCAATCCGTCTTATATCAAACCAACCTACTTCTTGCTGGTTCGCATTGCCAAGACAGCGAGCCTTTTTAAAGTTTCGAAGGTCGCACCTCTGTTCGTATTGAAAAATAAGAAACGGCTTATTATTGTACATGGCGACCGTAAAAGCTGTTACGCAACGGTAGATCATCTCAAAAACTGGATTATCGCAAAAGAACAACGGAAAAAGTGAGTAAGAAGAGGGGGTAAAAAATAGGTGAAAGTTATATACTTGTTCTCCTTTGCCCACATGGTCTAGAATCCAGAACCTACAATCTGAGCTGTACCATTTACCATACAATACATCATTGCGAACAACAAGAAACATACAGACACATCAACTCACTCTGTAATTGTTAAAAGCATGTATCAAACAAATACTCTCTATCTTTGTAACAGTTCTCTCCTACCTTTTTTGTTTTTGTTTGTTCTTTTTTCTTTGCTTCTGTAGAATTATTTTTTTCTTTTGGCGTTCCCTACATTAGTTTAGGCATATCCCTTTTTTGAATAATGGAGGCCTGTTGTGCAATTTCACACAATTCAAAGCCAGACTTTGTTTCTTGCTGGTTATGCTACAAGATTTTCCATTTCAAGTGCGCTGGCTTAACCGTCCGTATTAAGGACGCCTTAAACAGCAAGTCTGGCCTTCATTGGTCTTGCGAAGTCTGTCGGGGTAAGGAACTCAATTTGAGCAGTATCCTCAGGCAGACTAAGTTCGAATTTTATAAGCTTCAATCGGCGTTTTCGCAGCTACAGTCCGATTTTACTAGTGTGGAAGCTAAGTTTAAGTCCTTTGACTTTGATGAGCCCCTTAATTTATCGCCATCGACTTCTTCAGGCATTACTTCACCTAGAATATGCAACGACTATCTTCAAGTATCTCCTACGACTCCTTCAACCACCCTAGCTAACTTGTGCTATCCACCAATTCTGGTCGTCACTTCTCCTCTCTTCTTCTGAATTAGTTTCAATTGACCATAGTGGACTTTTAGAATTCGTATGTGCAAAAGTAACACTGCATCAAATTTCAATTTAAATTACCTGTTCTTATATTCCCCCCTCATCTGATATTTCCGTCTACTTGGACCATCTGTCATCTATCCAAACTGTTGCATCCAAACTATCCGATAGAGATTATCTACTAGCTTTTGGTGATTTTAACTTACCAGAAGTTGGTTGGTCATCTCAATCCGATATTCTGGCACCCTCTATTTATAATTCTTTTTTAAATGGCCGAACTATCAGAACTATCTTTATTTCAAATTAATAATGTTTCTAATTATAGTAGTAGAATGCTTGATTTAGTTTTCTCTTCTGATATACTACTACATACTATCTCCAGAACTGATCCCTTAGTACATCCTGAAGATTCCTACCATCCTACGTTTGACCTTGTTCTAGCTCTGCCTACTCCTATGCAAACTGCATCTGTTCCTCGTAAAGTAAAATCACGTTGTTTCCGTAAGTCCGATTTTGGAAAACTTAATCATTTAATTTTAGAACATGATTGGTAATTTTTTTATTCATGTTCTGACCTAAATACTTGTATCTCATTTTTTTATTCCTCCATAAATTAATTTTTCGACCAGAATATATATAGTTTACGGGGTCGGAGATGCCTCCTTCTACCTGTTACGCATATTTCTGTTCCAACAAACACAATAGACCATGAATTTTTTAAAATCAATGGCCTAAAAACAACAATAAGAATATCAATTTTTCATTGTATTTACTTATTATAAAATTCCAAGTGACAAACCATTATTAGCCAATTGAAGAACCAAATTCAGTATGTACAAGAACCAGAAGCGGCCCGCTTGAGTTACCGCCAATACTATATCTTTAGGTGCTGTGGTAGTCACATATATTGAATACGCACTGTACTCATTTATACACGGTAACATTATGTTGTATTTTACGGCTCTTAGTGCTTTATTTATATTAGTCAACTACTAGCTTTTCAAACGCCCCTCTGGCAATGACTCTCATCACTCAGCGATTTGCAGCGTCGGTAAGAGAAGTTGCCGTGGGATAGTAATGTGACATATTTTGTGAGTTATTAACAAATTAAGTATTAATCTTAAAGTTAAACTTTTAAAACACTTTTAACTTAAAATTCACTTGCAACGGAAATGGTATGAGAATGCAATAAAGATAAGCGAAATAATGCTGATCTCTTGTACGTCTTTCGCGACTGACTGAAATATTCAGAATGTCTCGTTTGGCCCTAAGCAGCTCTTAAGCTAGCCTTTTCATCATGATTGTATACAGAGTTTCTATAGGTATGATGTTCATGTGTATGTAATGTGTATGTTGCAGCGTTGCCTAATATGCTTGGTCAGCGGTCTGACAGAGTATATATCGTTGCTGTGTTGCTACAAATATATGTATACCATATGTACTTCCGCAAGGAGTTGGGTATCATATTGTACATACTACAATACACATATACTTCTGTATGTATATGTAGGCATGTGGAGTCTATATATGTATATTGCTTTTTATGGAGGTTATATAATATTAATGTTTCCAATGTTACAACTCTTAATAATAATAAGTAAAAGAAAAATCGGTGAACATTTAAATTGATCAACTTCAAGGGTATACAACCGTCGGCATGTCGAAAATTGCATTTCTATCTTTATTAAATAAGCGAAAGCAAATTGTGTTTTCGTTTATTCGATTTTAATACACATCAAAACAGATTCAGGCAAATACAAACAAGTTCTCTGACTAATAAAAAAAACTTGGTGTTAATATTAAAATAATTTATGCGAAAAATTCAAATAATTTCATGGCAATCATTTATTTGCCCGACGACTCAGTTGACAGACAAATAACATTAATTACACCATAAACAACATGTTGTATGGAAAATAATTGATCTAATTAAATTTGCATAAATTTAAATACAAAAACAAATATATAGAGAGACGACAACGTTGGAATACATGTCATGTATTGTATGTACAATATATATGAAGGTCAAATTAAAAAGCCTTAAATTACGTTATGTAGTTTTCACGTATTCTTTGAATATTGTATCGGATATTATAGGGTGTGAGACACGCAAAGAGGGAGTTCAGGCAGTTTTCTTTTCAGTAACATTTTGTAGCGATCTGCTTATACTGAAATTGAGAAGCTCTAAATGTCTTTTTGGGGTTTTCAAATCTCATTATTTCTTGTAAATAATTAATTCGTAAAATATATTAAATACTATCTTAGAATTATTATTTAATAATATGCATACAAAATATATGTATATGGTATAAGTTATACTACAATTAATTTGTCCTCTTTCTACTTTGTTAAAGTCCGATATGTGATTAGATTTAAAACAATTGCGGACTTTTAGGAGTAATTTGCCTGGGTTCCCTCCCGTCCCGATGCCTAAACTATTGTGGATGCTTTGTCGGACAAATTGAGCTTCCGGTACACAAGCCATGAGTGTTCCTTTGAGTGCATATGTATTTTAGGTACATACATATGTAAGTATGTGCACACATGTACCTACTTAGACCGAGACCTAGAGCAAAATACGTAGCTATTGGGCTTGGGTCTTGCCACTTGGCCGGCCGCAAATAGATGTGATTCTAGGCCAAATAAAATGAGACGACCAAAAGTTTTCTTAACGTCTTATTGTCGGAATTGCTGTGGACCCATTTCGGCCAATGCACTATTATTGCCAACAACAATGGTCTTTCCGTGTTGCACTTCAATTGTTGCGACTTAATTTCATTGTCCGTCTGCCGTCTGCCTGTACAAACATTCCTGGACATTGCCGTTGGCAAAAAAGTCAATTAAAGCAATTTGGGTCGGGACAATTCTTTGTGTCATTTGTAGAATTTTAATTGTGGCAGCTTAAAATGACTTTGGCAATCAATTGAGGCATTCAAAGAGAATTCGAGTTGCAGTTGAAAATGCTTTATATTTTATTATATATTATATTATTTTATTATAACTTCAAACTAACTATAGTATTCTTTTTCTGCCATAGGGGAATACTTTGGCTGTAAGGGTATGAAAACTTCGACGTGTCAAAAGAAACATTTCGTATTTGCATATTTTAATTTAAAAACAATTACGGTTAAAAAAAATGGTAAACAGAAAAAATTCTTAAAGTAATTCGCCCAGAGGTTTGATAATCATCTCGTGCACCTGGACATGTGGAGGCGTGGCAAGGGTAAACAGTACCGCCTGCGAGATATCCTCTGACCTTAACATCGTGTGGTGAACAACGTTGCGAATGCTATCCGGCAAGATTTCCGTGTCGACGACACCGGGACTGATGCTCTGTAATTGTAAGAAATATCAGAGGCAGGTCGATTTCACAAATGATTAACACTAGAAATGCTACCGTCATTTTTATCCGCGTACCCAGACCTAAAAACTCTTGGCGATACATTTCGGTCAAGGCAGTAACCGCATGTTTACTGGGAGGATAGATATTGATATCTGGCGCCTGTCCAGCTGTGACCCCAAACAGTTTGTGGCCGAGGATACTGTTGATCAAGATGATGTGGCCATCGAAGTTGCGCTGCTTCATGTTGTGGAAGGCACGCTGAGTGCACGCGACAATGCCCATGATGTTGGTCTGCACTGTCTGCTGTACTAGCGAGAGCGGCATGTCCACCAGCCTGCCGTTTTGCAGGGTGCCGGCGTTGTTAACCAGGATGTCAATGGCGCCCAGTTGTTTCTCGATCGTATCAAAGGCCTCCTTCACCGACTTTACATCCCCCACATCGCACTGTAGAGCAATCAACTTATCGCGACAAGCTGCAGGCATTAACTTCTGCAGCTCCCTAACACGCTCTACGCGACGCGCTAGTCCTACCACAACCAGACCCGCATTGACCAGATCCACCACAATGGCAGATCCAATGCCCGAACTTGCACCAGTGACGACAGCTACGCGATTCTGCCAACGATCCATGTTGCTAGTCGAAGTATCTACGGTTATTTGAGTTGGTTTGATCAAATGCCTTTGGTAGTGCTCTCACTGCAACGTTCTAAACAAAACTGTATCTGTTGCCGTTGCTACTGGCTTATTTTGTATCTAAAGCAGAAGCTGTATCTGCAATCATTACGTTTTTCGACAAACAGGTTTATACACGAAAAGGGCGTGAACCTGTCTAAGTAAATTGAAAAATGAAAAATAAATATTTATAAATTGCTTTTCTTACTGGTTATTTTTATTTTAAAAATCAGAAAAAAAAATTATAAATAGATTTTTATTTTTAAAAATCAAATATAAAAATTGAAAAATAATTTTTAAATTTAAAACTGGAAAAAAAAGTTTACTCGGTTTTTGTGTTCGCCGATAAAAACTAGCACGGTAGGATTTTTCCCAGATTTTTCAGAGACTTTTAAGAGCTTTAATTTTTTTAAGTTCATAATTATTATTTACGGTCCCTTAATAATATCTGAGATCTGTGTGTTCATCTGGTCATCTGGACATCCGGACAACCGGACAGACAGACAGACATGGCTGTTACATACAATTGCACAAAGTTAGTATACCCTTTTTTGACAATTTTCAATGGTCGAAGGGTATAAAAATCAAATTGAAATTGCCCATACGACGAGCTAGATAATATATCGGCTTTTCAAAGCAAGTCGCTATTAATCTTGAAGTTGTTACGAGTTGATCGACTGCAACTGTGTCTGATAAGCAGGTTCTTACATATGTATTTAATATATTTTGCCCATGAACTTAGGTCGCTAATAAGTCTAAACCATTGTCTAAACAAGTGAAATCATGTACATATATATATATAAACTGAAAGGTATTGCAGTGTAGATCAAATAAATTTACCAATATATGATCTAGGACTCTCGGTTCATGAGCAATTTCAATTTGGTTTTTATTTCTGATTTTTATAATAAAAATCAAGTCACAACTCTTTTTTTTGATTCTTATTTTAAAAATCAGGAATAAATTTATTTTTATTTTCACAAATCATATATCATATAATAATTAAAAATGATTTTTAAATAAAAAAATTAATTTACTATATAACTCTTATTTTTCTATTTTTTAATAAAAATTATAACCGTTACGGTCCCTGGCCAGAGATACCACATTTGGCATTAAGGTGTCTATGTACTAGGAGCAGATCAAGTTTATTTCAAATGTTGGGAGCCACGCCCACCAGTATAAGCGCAGTATAAAATACACAACTTTCTGACATTAACATATACTAAGCTGAATAAAATATTTACGTATCCTCCAAATTGCAATCCAATCGGGCAATACACACAGAAGTTATTCAAGAAAGTATGAGAATAACATCAAGTGCTTGTGTCAGTCAACAAGGGAGGCGGGCGATCGCGCGCGCCATCTGTCGAGAATAATTAGAAACAACATACATACATACTATATGTTTACACCGAAACATAGGTCGCAGGTTATCCCACTGTCGCGTGCCGCTCGACTGTTGCTCTCGTTTATAAATGTTCTTGCTAAAATATATTCATACCTGTAACTATATAGTACAGCATCTATAACTATAACTATCACAGAAGCTTACATATGTATATGTTTATGATAGTTGTAAACAAGTGTACATACTTCTGGAGATACTTTATTCTATATGTATGTAAATATATCACATCTACTTTCAATCGAAACTCTGCGGATAACCATCAATACGTTTGTATATTATGTGATGTTTTACAATTATTTGCCGTATTTTCGTGTCTAACAATCTAGTTTACAGTTTTAAAATGATACCATATAAATCTATAATTATATATGCAGCTACATATTTATGAATGTGTATATATAAACCATCCAAAAAAAAATTCAAAATTATGCCAAGGTCGTGACTTCAGAAAAGCTCTCCTATAGGCTTGATAATCATTTCGTGCACTTGCATGTTTGGGGGCGTAGCCAGAGTAAACAGAACCGCCTGTGATATATCCTCAGATTTTAACATTGTCTCGCCAACCACAGCTCTCACATGGTCTGGCACAATCTCTGTATCGACCATACCGGGGCTGATACTCTGTACAAGTTGGAGAAAAGAGTGGTAGAATCGACTAGAGAGTAGAAGTAAGCTTCTTACCGTGATCTTGATACGTGTACCCAGACCCAGGAACTCCTGGCGATAAATTTCTGTTAATGCGGTCACTGCGTGCTTGCTGGGTGGATACGCATTGATTTCCGGTGCCTGACCTGGAGTAGCTCCAAACACCTTATGGCCAAGGATGCTATTGATCAAAATGACGTGACCATCGAAGTTGCGCTGCTTCATGTTGTGGAAGGCACGCTGAGTGCACGCGACAATGCCCATGATGTTGGTCTGCAGTGTCTGCTGTACAAGCGAGAGCGGCATGTCCACCAGTCTGCCCTTTTGCAGGGTGCCGGCGTTGTTAACCAAAATGTCAATGGCGCCCAGTTGTTTCTCGATCGTATCAAAGGCCTCCTTCACCGACTTTACATCCCCCACATCGCACTGCAGAGCAATCAACTTGTCGCGACGAGCTGCAGGCAGTAACTTCTGCAGCTCCCTGACTCGCTCTACGCGACGCGCTAGTCCTACCACAACCAGACCTGCCTTGACCAGATCCACCACAATGGCAGATCCAATGCCCGAACTTGCACCAGTGACGACAGCTACGCGGTTCTGCCAACGATCCATGTTGCTTGTCGAAGTATTCGAGTGGAATTGGATTGCGCACTGCTCAGTCCATAGCATTTATATAAAACCATCAGAATATAGCAAAATCTATAGCTATAGCTGTGGGTATAGCTCTGTCGCTTGTGGGTCTTTGGGGATCTGAACGGCAGAGTTAGACTGCGGCATAGCAATTAAATTAATGAAGCGTCTTGATAAGCGGTGTCCACTCCGTCTTATCTCATAAAAGATTTACTCAAGTATTGTTTTCGCTGTTTGTGACTGTGAACTGTTCCCCGGTTGGGCGAACTAGGGCGCGAGCTCATGAGGCACACCCCTTGCCACATCGAGAGATCATTTAGCATTCATCTGATGGCACAGATATGTACTATATGCAACGAATTCTTTGAGATCGCACAGCGCCTTATCGCATACGTATTGTGGCATTATAATGCACGATTCAGTTACACGTGCTAACATTATATCATTGTAGCGTGTTTCGCCGCACCCATTTGCACTGTAGTTTAGAAATCTAACATTCGTAGGTTTGACTTTATTTATATTATATATAGCGAGAAGGCGTTGTGCGATCTCCAGCAATTGAGGTCTATGTGCAGTGAACAAGTTTATCTAATTATACCCATCAGCTAAACTTGCAATGCGTTTGTGTAGCTGAGATAGGGATTACTTTTAGTGTCATTTTTGTGCGAATAACTGAAATTAAGCATGTGAAATTCAAGTAGAACATCAAGTTGAACTAAATGAGTTCGAAGCGAAAACAATCTTTTTACTTAGTCATTTCCTATTGACAAACTTTTGTAAGGAGGGTGTAACGCATCGTAAGGAACATGGGTTTGAGTCCATCTAAATTCTGAAATTGTATTTGACACATATAATTAATGTTGGGAGTTTTGGTATCCATACTTAAGTTGAATGATAGGATTACATACTATTGCATTTGATGCAAACAAATATATATGTATATAAGGCAATAGTCGTAGAGTGTTTGTTAACTGAAGTCGAATAACTTTTTACAATACTTTAGTATACGTTGAATATTGTACACTGATCAATCAAGCCTTTCTTCATGTGTGAAGATATTTATTAACAAGTTATTCGAGATTCTAAGTTGATTACTTTTCTGATTATATAAGGCGGATCATGAGATCAATTTTAAGATTTTCTAACACAATAATGATCTTGAAAACTAAAAACTTCTAAAGGGTATTTCTCTGTTTTGCTTTAGCTATTATGGTAAATTTGTAGAATCATTATTAAATTAAGTACGACAGTCGTAATTCAGTACAGCTTGTTAACAAGTCGCTATTACGTGGCATATATTCGAATGCCAATTATTTTCACATACTGGTCTCGTATCATTTCCACGTCATATCAAATAAAAGTTTATCCGCAATTACCTGTCATTATATCATTATATCAGCCATTATAGCAATGCTACCTCAAATATAGCGTGGAACGAAAAATACTATGTATTTCTCGTGAATATTGTGGGTTATCCATGTACCGGTTTTGGTCGATTTCTGTTTTGCAGTTCATCATTTAAACAACACCAATTTATTCAAATGGGTCAGCAGTATTTACGAATCGTCGTTCTGAAAAGGTCGAAGACAATAGGGAGGACAAGTGCTGGATAACAACTAACCGAGAAAACTTAAGTCGAAAATAGTACTAATCGGAGAGGCGCTTCTTGCACACATGGTGCATAGTATGTATGTGAGTGTAGTTTAAATATTTGCAAAGTAAAGTAAAGAGCAACTGCCATTTAAAGTGATATTGCATTGAGGGGGAGGGACATAAGCTGTTCCACCAGAAACATCAGGGTCGTAAACCAAGCTAAAGCTAGTGACTGGTTCAATTGTTTGGTGTGTGCTTTTGACAAAGTGAATCGCTTTCACATTGTTAGGTCACATCGAAGGGCCAATGCAAGTAGGGTTGCCACCGATTAGCTGTGAACGACTGCCAAATACTCTTCTTACGACTTAGCTGCATACAGATACATATGTACAAAGTATATCACTGAGCTTTAAATGGATACGCGTTAAGTGTTGAGTACAAATCATCGACTCAGACTGAGCATTATCCAACTTGTATCCTATATTCCACATACTATAGTATATCTTATATGTCGTATATGCCTTATAGGGTATTTCGAAGTCGACTATCTTCCGCTGGGCTTTACTTGTTTTTATCGTTCGCATGTCTGGGGCTTCAACGTATTCTTGCCAGCTGATTTTTTGCTGGCTACTGTGTTAATTTTTTAAAAGGACGCAAACTGTCATGATGCAGCGCGGTTGATAATGATGAAGACGTGGCAAAAGCAACAGCAACATTTACAGCAAGAAGAACAGAAACAACAACAGGGCGCGTTGTTATTTATCTTGTGCAAAGCATGAAATGTAAAACACTTGAACTGAGTGGAAACGAAGGCAAAAGTAAAATAAGCAACAAAACGCGGCGCAGAACAAAACAAGTCAGAAGAGAATAGAGACACACAAATACATATAACATAGGTACACACAGACATACATACACAAACACACACACACGTACACGCAAGGCAAGAAGATGAACGCGAACAAGATGAAAACGCAAAACGGCGGTGTTGATAATGACAGCAGTGACAAAAGCTCTGCACACCCTTAATAGCATGCGAATGGGTGTACAGAAGGGGGGTCGAAGGAGGGGACGGAGTGGCACTGTTGTCCAGAGACGGACGACTGCCAGACATTGTCCCTCCTTCTCTACCTATGCCTTCGTCCTTGGCGATGCAGCCGTCAGGCTGTTCTAGTTAAATTGCCTGTCCTCGACAAAGTCAACGTCGGCATTGCACGTAGTAAATCAGACCCCGACAAACAATAAAAGATCTACAAAATTCTTCAGAGAGAGAGAGAGAGAGTGCACAAAATGGCCAAGACTTAAATGATATAGTACTCGTAATGATAGCGAGGCGACAATTTGCCGCACGTCCTGCATACATTGACTGCCCCAGCTATGCCAGCTAATGAGGTCCATGAAATGACAACATCCAAAAGCGAATGCGCCTAATGGTCCACAAAGAAAGGTAGTCAAGTGTGAAGTTACTGCTAGTTCTGTGCTGAAACTCTAATATACAGTGCACTGTAATATACTCACTCTGATAAAACCATATAAGTAGTGTAGAGACCTCATTAAAAAGATAATCAATCAATCTTTTAACTTGAAAAAGTGGGAAGTTATGGAAATATTTGACTGTTCTTATAGCAACTAAAAGATATCGTCGTTTGATTTGACTGTTTTTTAAGAATTGACTATTATACCCGCTACCCGTAGGGTAGAAAGGTACATATAATAATGTTGTGCCAATCGGTAATGTATATAACAGGTAGAGTCGATATAGACATGTCCGCCTTTCCCCCTGTCTGTCCGTCCGTATGAAAACCACGCCCACTTCCGCCCCCGTCAATCGATAAAAACCGAATTCTAAGTGTAATTTTAATGCTAGACAATTTATTTTTGGTGAACGCAATAACTACCAACCCCCAAATGTTTTCTTGAAATTTGGTTGCGATTAGATTATCAACATAAAAGTTATATACGAAATAATTTAAATGAGCTTATTTCGAAACTGCTCCCTGAAAGTATGCAACACAAAATACGCAGAAGTTCTGGTCAGGTCGGTAGCGGGTATATCACAGTCGGGCGCTCTCCACTAATGTTTTTTACTAGTTGCTATGAACTTCATAGCAATATCTCCAGGACCAGACGGCAGTTCTAACGCGATCTTGGACGAACAAGGTAGGTTAAATCTCTTCCTTTTTTTTTGTTTATCTTTAAACTTAATTTATTTATTTATTTCATTAGGGATCAGAATACATATATTTCTATAACCTAATGAGCATCTATGGTTGTTTCTTCTCCAAGACTACTTATAAGTAGTTTCTGTGTATTAATAGAATCTCCTCCTGCACCTCAAAGTTGTAATACGAACATGGGCATATAGTATATGTATGGATGTATGTATTTTAGTTAGAAAGATGACAAATCAAACAACATAGTAAGAATAGATTGAGAAAATTTGTTCATTTTCAATGATCCGATGCAGTGAACCACTTTGCGAGTGCATTACATACAAAAGAAGTGTCTGCATGAATCTCTTACGTTGTGTGTGTGTGTGTGTGTGTGTACCCATTGCTGAGTAGTTGGTGGTACCAGTTGAACTATGCCAAAGCCATAAGCAAAGCGAAAATCAGCTGGAGCATCCTGCACATAGTTCATCAAGTTGGCAAACAAACGCATGCCATACCAAAGGCAATGCATATTTCAGGCATAGCGGAGGGTGGAGGAGCTTGGCTGTTTGAAATATGTTAGCAGTTGCATTTGTTGATAAAGGATGGGGCGACAAAGGGGTGCAGTAAGGGTACGAGAAGGAGGCCAGTCCAGGACAATGGAAGTTATCGTATTACGCTGCGCTGACTGTGAGAAAGAGGGAGATGGCCAAATGTAAACTTGGCCAACTGCGCTGCCTGCGAAGGTTTCATAGGTCCCGAGTGGCCCGACAGGCACTTGAACAAGTGGCAAAATAATTACCGAAAACACCAACACATAAATTCGGTTTTCAAGCGACGACAAACTTTGCTTGCAGCCGGATTCGCATAGTTCAGTTTTACGTTTATAATACCCTAGTGTCAACAGGCTGAGACGGCCTGGTGTGCGGTATGCCAGACTAGTAGACAGCATTCAAATTCGCATTCAAATTCCCTATGCAAAGTAACTTCAAGCAGATAGTGCAAGTGCTCTTTTTTCTCTCCAATTGGGCTTCTACTGGGTATAAGCTAGACTATCATGGCGGCTTGATGTCTCTGTGCTGCTCCTCTGTGCTGCTGGAGAGCTTAACTTACATAAATTCAATTGTGTCGGTGTTGGATTCGATTCTCAAGAAGATTGGAGTCGGTTTAGTTTCTTCCTGTTTTTAGTGACTTGCCATATTGGTTGTTATTGCAGTTGGCCCAAACCGATTTGGCCACAATGCTAGCTTGCCGTGTGTGCGATAGTGTGTGTGCGGGAGTATGTGCGGGAGTGTGTGTGTATGTCGTTCCTGCTGGCAGTTGACTTTTGTGCGCTTTGTGTCAATTGGAGGCACTTAGGACAATGACTCAGAGGGCCAACAAGGAGCTTGACTGTGTGCTAAGTTGGCCAACAAGGTCGACACAGGTGTGAGCACATCTCTCTGCAATCTAATCGCTGCTATTCGCTATCTAAGTTCAGCTAGAGTAAGTTTTCATTTACACTTCAAGTCTTACAGGGTCATTATCTTCAACAGCGCGTTGTTGCCTTTGCCCAGTGGGTTCAGGATATGAAATCATCTAGTTAGGAATTCAATAAACTGTGACTCGTAATCAACTGACGGTTGAGGCACTAGTTTTCCCAGACGTCTCCGTTCCTGCTTCTCTGCATAATCGCCCGTTTTCCCCTTCCAATCCTATCCTATACAGTCCATGCCATCGGCTCAACAGTTTACTGAACTGGACCCCTGTCTTACCGCATCGCCTGGCAATGCCAATTTATTTAATATGCCGTACGTGTGTTTCCGTCTTAAGTTCTGTTCCTGATACAGATTGAGATTTCCTAGCGACCACCACTGGACCACGATTCTGGCAGCTGGCATCATTTGAATACCCTAACTGCGGCTAAGCTCAACTTAACAGGAAGCAATGGGAATATATATTTCTGGTTCAGGTTGAATATATCAAAAATCGATTAAACAGTCAAGAATATAGATACGATCGATTTAGATTTTTATAGAAAAAAGTATTGATTGAAAGGAATTGAATTTACATTTTTAAAGTTATTTGCTTTTGTTTTTTCTTATGTTAGCTTTATATACCACACTGAAAGCACCTACATTAAAAATTATAAAACAAAAAAAATATTCATATGAACATCAATATGAATATATAGTAACATATAACATTAAATATGAGTAACATAATACCATAACTATTATTAATTATTTATTGTAAATATTGTTAGTGATATCATAATATTGTAGCAGCTAAGCCTTAATAGACTGTAAGCCTTATTTATAAGCAACATCAACAATCTCTGTATATACTTGTAGATCACTAAGTAACCATACTCTGTAAACATTAACAGTAACATAACATACTCTGTAGAAGAGGAGGAGGACAACAATAATGATCAGTCTATTTTCGGAAATGAGAGAAACGAGGCCAAAAATATTCAGTTCATTTTGATGTCAGTTTAAGTTTATGTGCAAGGCATCCAAGCCGTATAAGCCTTATTTGACTGTTCGCTCATATCTATCTTGTTAGGGCATGGAAAGTTCGCTGCGGACTGAAACAAATTGATTGCTCTTTTCGTTTTGAATTTTTTCGTTCGTTTCGCTGCTGTTCGTTTCATTTCACTGGACGTTTTCAAATTTTTCACTCGAATGCATTTAAGCAGCGCAAGATGAAGATGATGAACATGATGAAGATGAAGTGAATCTTCGTCGAAGAGGCGATTTTTTATTTGTCATATTCTGCTGTCCGACCATTTGTAATAAGCAATGCCAGGCCAGGCTAAAACATGTGAGTTGCCATCGGGTTACTACGTGGGATTGGGAGGGGTTGAGTGGTTTGGGTCCTTGGTCCTTAGTTCTTGGTTCTCTGGGTCGAAAAACAAAACCTTTTTAAATATTCGCCTTTGACTGCAGCCCCGACCAGTGGAGAGGTGTGAGTTATGTGTGTGTGTGTGTGTGTGTCTGTGTTGATAAATGTGCATAACTGTACTTATACAAATACATGTACATATATATGTATATGTGTATAAGCAGTTGGCTAACTGTCCGACTGCTGGAGTGGCCGACGGGTTGACTAGTTTGCCCGCCAGCTTAGAGTTAAAGAGGATTCCGTCAAGGACGGCACAGGCGAATTATGTTCAAGTTTATGTGCATCTGTGTTGTAACTGGGTCTGTGTGCCGTTGCCGCCGTCGCCGTCGCCGTTGCCGTTGCCCATCATCATCATCATAGGCCCAGCCCTGCTCGACCCTGCCCGGAACGGGTCCTCATATGCGAGTCTTTGTGTTTGCGCATTCAAGTGGTGTCGCTGCAGCAAGTGCAGCAGCTGCTGCTGCGACGTCGCGGCATATTCCGTGCCCCTCTTGTCCGTGTCCACATGCCCCACTTTGCCCTCCTCTATGCATCCATCTGGTACTCGCTCTCGCCTGCCTCTTAACTGAGCTTAGATTCCCAGGCACTTGATTTTTTTACCATGCACCAAAAAGACACTGAGAGAGAGAGAGGGAGAGATGGAAAGAGAGAGAGGGAGGCAAAAAGGGAGAGAGAGTGTTCTCATATTTATAGCCGAAAAGCTTCTCGCGACCTACTCGGCCCACAGCTTGTCTAATCTGACTGCGTCCCTAATTGCAACTTGGCTACTTCGCCATTGCCATTAGCCAACATATGTCTGCAAATCCGATCCCTATGCAGATGTACGCATCTATTATTTACTATAGTCTGTCCTTGGAAGGGAATTACTTTAAGGTACCGGAATGAAAGTTCACACAGATTCCGTTGAGTGAGTTGATTTTCAAATTTGGAAATAGAAAAACAAGGTTGCCGCTTTTTGATTGTAAAACTATTGCGATAAAAATTCTTTCCGCGAAACTTTCTGAACTGATGAAATTAAAGAATATTTATTGATAAGAAGTTTTAGAAGGTTAAATGATAAGTTAATTTGCTAACATTTATTACTCTAACATAGATCATACTTTAATAAATAAAAGTTTGTTTGGTAGTTAAGACATGAGAGAACCACCTTGCATATTTAAGCCCAATTGATCCTGTGCTTTTTAGGTATATAAAAGTATCAAGTTTTAATACTAGTCAAATTCTTAGAGACAAACAAGTTTTATATGATTAAAAACCTATCAAATATATTTTAGCGTGTATATACATCAAAGAATACCCTGTATTGCAATACACTCTATGAGACAATGAACAGAACAACTCGAGTTATTTAGCTCAGGTTCATGTTACTCAGTGCGACTCGCTAAGTCTCATGCTCAAAAACAATATAAAATTTTGCGAATCATATTGCTCTAACCTTGCCCATTAGATGTGCCTGACCAGAACAGGCTGCAGTTGAACTGATCAACCATAAATATATATGTACCATATATAACACTGTTTATAACTACATGAACTCTTATTGCGTGTCGGCACTCGTTTTTTGTGCAATCGTTGAATGATATAGTGGTATATAATAAACATTGTTTTCGGTAAGTGCCTGAAGTGTTGTGAAGGGTGGGTGGCAGTTGAGGTAGGTGTAGAGGGGGCGGTTGTATGACAGTTTTTGTTTTATACACTGACCTTTGCAAGTTAACTGAGTTTTATAAATTTTAAGAGGGTTCATAGGTTCAATAACGACGCGGTATGAGAATATTTATTGTCACTACGTGTTCACAACGCTCATAACAGGAAATCGCCAGACACACACACACATTCACAAGCATATCGGGCGGAATATTGATGACAGAACTTCATGAAGCATAACGAAATTTGTGCAATGCGTAAATGTCAGATAAGCCACCGAGCGATGTGGGATACAAGATACTTTTTATACCCTTCGACCATTGAAAATGGTCAAAAAAGGGTATACTAACTTTGTGCAAATGTATGTAACAGGCATAAGGAGGCGTGGGAGACCCCATAAAGTATATATATTCTTGCTCAGGATCACAAGCCGAGTCGATTGAGCCATGTCTGTCTGTCTGTCTGTCTGTCCGTCTGTCTGTGTGAACGCACAGATCTCAGCTATTATAAAAGCTAGAGTTACCAAATTTAGCAGGAAGACTCCTGTGTTTTATAAGCTGATCAAGTTTATTTCAAATGTTAGGTGCGACGCCCACCGCCCCCACAAATCAATAATTTAATTTTTGAACTTAATTTGTAAGCGCTGTATAAAAGATACAACTTTCTGACTTTAACATATACTAAGCTGAATAAAATATCTACGTAGTTTCCAAATCACAATCCGATCGGACAATAATCACAGAAGTTATTCAAGAAAGTATGAGCATAAAACCAAGTGCTTCTGTCAGCTAACAAGGGAGGCGGGCGAGAGCGAAGCGCGAGCGCCATCTGTCGGTATTAATTTCAAAGCATGTGCATATGTATATGTGTATAAATTTAACAAATTAAACTACACGGGAACATAGGTCGAAGGGTATCCCACTGTCGCGTTTTGCGCGACTGTTGCTCTCGTTTCAGTTCTGCCTGATTTGCTTTCAGTTGTTGTTGTTGTAGCTGTTGTTGTTGTTGTCGCTTTTATTGTTGCCTGCATTTTTTGGCTTTGAGCCGTCAGTGGACCAACTAAACTTAACGAAACGAACCGAAGAGTGCAAAACGAGCCGCCCTTGATGGCGGAATGAATCGTTTGACTATGCATGAGCCGCCCTTCCTCCTATCCCTACCCCTTGGACCCGCCTGGAACCGCATCCAGGCAGCGCGACATCCATTTGCTTTGTGACGCCGGACGTCGGCTGCGGCGGCGTCGATTGCCAAATGAATTTCGCCATGCAGCGGAGGTTGAAATTGGCTTTTGCCTTTTGGCGAACGCACTTTGAATTTTAATGTGGCTCAAGCGTTGACGCAGAGCAACATTGGGTCGCCTTTTTACCCTTTTTCGTCTGCCAGCTTTTTGTTTATCATTCCTCAAAAACCGATGTGTGTAGACACACACACACACACATACACATAGACAGTCTTCACACTCAAGCAGACAAACTCACAGACAACAAGCATAAAATGTTAGTCTATTTCATTAGCAGAAGAGTCAAAGAGCATAAGAAATTCTACGGCAGGGTTCGTGGGGGCGATCTGGCTTTGGTTCAGTGGCCTTACCACCAGCCGTGCCCCCTTACCATTTCCCTTCCTTTATCCGCCTCGCCAGCCCATCAACACATGCTTTTAACGCGGTGGCGGCGGCGGTAGACAACGCACTACAAAAAGACCGCAATGCGATTGGATTAACATTTACTGAATATCTATAGCATACTTATGCGGGCGACGTCAGTCAGCCTGTCCCCGGGCTGTCATTTAATCATTCACTCAGTCACTCAGTCAGTCGCTCAGTCAGTGAGTCAGTCGGTCAGGAGTTGACTGAGTGTGTGAGTGCGTCTTAGTTTGCGGTTGAACACTTGGGTGAATGATTGGCAAGCAGCATATTTGAATATTTGATTGTTCTCGTCTCTCTCTCTATCGCTCTCTCTCTCTCTCTCTCTCTCTTACTCCTCTACTCCCATTCCTAATTCACACGCACACGCATACACACTCGAGTGTGGCTGTTCTCGTGTGTGTGTATGTGTTTCATTTATTATGCGTGCATGTGTGACTCTTACGTGTTGCGTTGTTCCGCAAACTACAAGGATGAGTATTCAGATATTTTCTATTTTTACACTGCAACACAATCTCGAGATAGACAGCGAGAGAGAGAGAGAGTTGGAAAACATTTAGAGAAACTTATAAGAAATTTATTAAATGGCTTTCTTTATTACAATCAATTTGTATACCTACAACCCAAGCTACAACCCACACAAATCTGCATAATATGTACAAAATATTACATAATTCTTTAACTAAATATTTATTATGACTCTCTCCAATATCTAAACTATCTTCAGTAATTATCAAATTAAAACATATTATATATTTAACTATAGGTTATTATATTATATAATATATAAATCAAATTATATAATATATATTCAACTATAACTGGTACATTCTAATAGTCTTATCTAATAATTTTCATATCTGCAGAAAGAAGCAATAAAAGTGATTTCAATATGCACAGGAGTTCTTATGGAGTCTTTAAAAGTCGAACAGCTGATAAGCCTTTTCTTTTCAGACTGTATATAATTTCGATACATAATTTGAAATATGTACATGCCACTCTCGTCGCGCAGTGTATTCATGGCCGACTTTATCGGTTTCCCCTTGAATACATGAATATTTTCACTTTGTTGCCGTAACTATTCACTTTTGTGCGTCATTTGCGGGAGTTGGCCGTATACCGTATGTAGGGAGGAATATGCCTGGCTGCCTGAGTGCCCCGTGGTCCGTGGTCCGGGGCCGTGGTCGCCTCCACTTTTGGAAATGTGTGCGTAAGGTCATGACACACATTGGACAAAAAAGTCAGGTCCCACATGCTGCCAGGCTGCAAGTCCTCTGTCCTCGATGCTTGCGCGATGACCGTCATTGCCCTTTTTTCCTCTACTTGTTCCTCTCTGTTTGCCCCTCACCGGACTTAAGGCTTCATTAGAACTAAAAAACCACTGCGGTCCTCTCTTTCCTTGTCCCATGTCCAGTACCACTTTGGCTAATTTGACCTTGCCTCTGTTCTCCTTGATAAGTTATCTTAGAATTGGCGATGGTATTCTGTGGAGCAGCAATAAAAGTGTTCTATTTATAAAATAATAAATAAATATATTTTATATATGTATAAATAATGACATTAACAGGATTTTTTTGTTTCAATAATGAATGCAATGGAATCATCCAAAGTCGCACACACACTCACACAAACAACGTAACACACATGTGGAGAGGTTTCACACGAAATGCTTTCGCGTGGAAGAAATATTGAAATACAAGAGGGGGGAAGGGAAACGTGTAAGGAGGGAGGGGGCAGGCCAGAGCTACCTATTCCTTGCTGACTAGGCAAAAGAGATTTATGCCTGCTACAATAACAACAACAAGTGCAATTAAAACAGCGACGGCAGCGACAAATAAGAATGTGATAAAAATAAAACAAAAGTGAGAAGTCGTCAGCGCGTCAGCGAGGTGACCGTCAGCCCGGCAGTACCTCTTCTCCATCCCGCCCCGCCACTGCCTGCTTATCTGGCGTCTGACGTCGCCGTTTCGAGCCCTCGATTCGCAGGCAAAAATGGAAATAAATGACAACGCTTTTAATGACGCAGCTGTAAACACTTTGAAGACGTTGGCCCACTTGGGAATGGAGCAGGATATGTGAATGGGGAAGGGAATAGGGACAAACAAGGAGAAGGTGGAAGGGTTCCAGCAGCATCAGAGCCATGTTTGCTGATGTTCTGTGCGTCTCACTTGAAATGTATTAATAATTGCCTAATGTCTAATTAGCCATGCACTCTACACACACACACACGAACATACACGCACACACACACGCACACTCACACATGCGCAGCTTTGGCTTAGCCCGAGCAACTGAAGCCAAAATAAAAGCCAAAGCGTAGATTCACCTGCCTTGTGTGCCTTGTGCGCTGTCAAACAATTTTTGAAACGAATATTTAACCGGCGTCAAAAATTCGCATAAGCCCGGGCAGCCTTCCTCCTCCCCCTTTGTCACCCCTCATTGCTTCGAATGGGTAAGGAAGCGGTGTAGGCCGAATGAACACCCGCTCTTTCTCTCTCTCTCTCTGTCTGTCTCTCTCTGCCAATGGCGTCTCGGCTAGTTACTTTTGTTAGGCACTTCGTGCGCACGAGAGAGAATTTCCCTTTGCGGAAGAGAGCGAGAGAGACTGCAGCATTGTTCCTCGGGCTAACCCGATCGCATAGCTTTGTCTCCGCTCCCCCTCTCCCTGCCACCACCCCTCTTCAAGTTGACATGTTTTTAGCTTTGCCTGCCGCAACCAATACCTGCTGCACCTGTTGCTTTGAGTGTTTTGGATGGATTTGCCCAAGGTTGAGTTTTTCCAGAGAAATTTCGCATTTATTCCTTAGATGAACGGACCAAAGCGAATTAATTTAAAAGAAAATTCCAAATAAATATTTATATTATTTTTTACCATTTTGCAGAGCAGAGTTCTGTTGACTCAATCAACACTAAAATAACATGAACATTTCAATTTGCAGTTCAATTTTGTGTGTTTTAATAGTGAAATGTGTCAACAGTTCGGTTTAGCATACAAATTGCAGTGCTTACAATATAATTTTCACATCAAATCGAATTTCTGCATGAATTGACATTGGAATTAACAACTTTTGGTGATGTGAATTCAACTACAAACACACACATATGCGCACACATACAGACACAGACATATGCTCACACACATATGCAATTGTTGTGCGGGGGTTGCGAGGTCAAATTACAGTGTGGTCGCCTCTAATTAATCTGGATGTTTCTAGAAACTGAAGAATATACACACATGTGTACTTAACAGTATTAAGTTCTTAACCTCTAAGGCATCTGCATAGATAACTTACTTACCTATACATACAGTAAGCATATCTACAGAGACATGTGTCTTTAAAATCGTTTTAATATCGACTTTAATTATAGTCACGATAAATTTAAATTTAGTTAGTAGATATTTGCATTGATTACTTCAGATTTGCCATATAAATTAGCCAATGTCATTGAGGATTATATGGCAAATAGGAAAATAATCGTTGGAGCAAAAGATGCTGCTGTTCGGGCAATAAATTTTAATTGTCGGCGGTGGCTTTATGCTAAATTTCATGGTATTTAAGCAGCATTAAAATCGAATTAAATATTCATATCGAATTTAACTGGAAAGCGAAAGCTGCGTGTCGCTGCTGGCAGTGACAACAAACTGACGCATTGCTGTTAAATGGCTGATAAAAAGTGACAGCAAAACAGAAAACAACAGCGAAAAGGGGGAGAGTAGGGGAGTAGACTCTGCACCCACATGACTGGTAACCCGACTGTGCCCTCGACTGGGTACTCAGCTGGGGCCCCTGAGGGGGACGCAGTGAGTGCAGTGCCAAGATAAATAATCCAATTAAAATATAAACAACATAGAGATGTCAAGAGCGCATTCATTTTAAGTGCGAATGACGACACAGCCATATTCGAACATTGTATTACTTATCGTGCTCACCAGGATTGTGGGCTTGTACTTCAGTCACCTCGCAGAGTTTCTCTATTTCGAATTGAGGCACTTCTGAATGTGCCTCATGTGAAAATAAGAAGATCGATGGCTTGATAGTCTACACAGACTTGCAGCTACCCTAGTCATTATGCAGAGCATACTCATACAAGCTCGTCTTCTATCTTTATGCATTTCACAATAGGCCTCTCATTTGCTGTGCAAATTGTTCAACTCGTTTATCTAGATCAACTTTGAATAGCGTTCGTTACGGTCATTTGATGGCCGCAGGGTATAATTACACAAATTCCTCGAATCGAATTGGCGACGCCCTCCACCAACCACGCACCACGCCCCCTCATGGATAGCCAGCTTGGGCGCTGGCATTGTCATTCCATCGGCCATGTTTCAATATGTTGTCCATGGCGCTGTAATCTGATTTTAATGTTGGACATCGGAGCGCGCCAAGCTGTAAAGTGCATAATAAAAATGTAGAAATTTAATTATGCGCAATTAATGCGCATTAAATGCAGCAACAGGATGTCGGCCATGTTGGCCATGTTGCCATGTCCTGGCAAATAAAGGAGGCTATTGATGTCGGGCCAATTGGCAGCCAGATATACAAGTTATTCTGTTATCCTTCAGTTTTAATTTGATTTAATAGACAATTCGAGAAATTCGCATTTCAAACAATCAACGAAAATAAACAATATAATGTTTTTATATCCTTGCAGGGGGTATATTCATTTTTCCCAGGAGTTTGCAACTTTTGTAAGTAGAGTTCTTAAAGTTTGTAAGAAGCTAGTGTATAAAAGATACATATGTATATATATCATGGAAACAGTCGTAAAAGTAGTAATAACATATTTGACAACAGAAACTACCCTTTCTCCCCAGTTTTTTGTTCAGTTTAAAATTCTCACCGAATATTTATTAAATAGATTTGTGTAAATGTATCCAACAATATTGCCAACAAAATCCCAATTTCAATTTCCATTTGTTTCTACATTTTCTATAATCAGCTACAAGTACTTTTTTAATCTCACTGTCGAAAACAATAACTTTATAATAGCATAGAAGAATCAATTAATCTTAAGATAACGATTGTGAGATACCCTTCAATCGAATTATGTATTGTAGAATGTCTTTCGGCCTTATAATAGAAAGTTATCCGTACTATGCATTTGATAATATATGTTATGGAGAATATACTTTATGAACTGCAATGATTATTTAAATTTTAAATGTCTTCAGCACAATTTTGATTTGTTCTTTTGTTTGTTTACAAACGATAATGACGCTAACGCACTGTTTTCGCGTTATACAACACTCTTCTAACGATATGAATACCGACAGGGTTACCGTTAACTAATTGTTAACTAAAATAACATTTGACTTAAAATAATAACATATAACTTAACAATGTATGTATATTAACATTGTTTTATAGAAACCTTCAGGGAAAATAGCCAGACAGAGATTACTAAATCAATATAGATACATAAAAATAAATATATATCGCCACTTTCTGCCTGTTACATGTTGTGTAACAGATTCGGTATACCCTCTTCCCAATTATTTTAAGTGGTTTCCGGGTATAGTATAATAAAACAGGTATTTTAGTGAGCTTTGCCGACATTCGAAACTCGCAAAATGCTGTGTAATTTTGATAAACCGACTCCAAACTTTTGCAATCGCTGCATGTGCAAGTTGCGAGCTACCTGATTATGAATAGGGGCCAACGGCACTGGCATGCAAATAGGGAAGTGGTGAATGGCGAATAGAGAATGGGAAATGCAGAGTGGCGAATGGGGAAAGGGAAGTGAAAAGTAAAAGAGCACATAAAGGGCTGGGCGTGCACGAGAGCAGTGGGAGTGCAGTGCAGTGGGGCACTATAAACATTTGCATTTGATTGCCTGCTATGTGTGGCGAGAGAAGAGCATAAAATAGAAGAACAAAAAAGCAGAAAAATAATAAAAATAATAAAATAATTCAGTACCGACCTCCGGGCGATTGTCATAAATTCGAACTGTGCGTGATTATAGAAAAACACGAGGAAAAACAAATATTTTTATAACAGCAGCAGCAGGAGTCACATATCATTGGCATCAGGTGCCCATAATTGCCAACATTTCCAAGTTCGACTTTGTAGGTTTCCATTTGGCTGGCATAGGTGGGAGGGTTAACAAAAACATTCAATTTATGTTGCAAGTTTCCAATGCCTTTGTCGAAGCTGTTTTGAAACTTGAGTTTGAAGAAAGGTACATATGCTGTATGAATACGTATGAATTGGATAGAACTTTATTCAGTAAAGTTTCGAGGAGATCTAAAAATAATTACATTTGAATTTAATACACTGTTTTTGGTATACAACTCTGATTAGAAAGTTCTCAATGTAACTTTATAGCAACTATGACTATTTCACAATTATATTCAATTCAAGATTAGGGCGGTGGTATTGATTAGGGGTCTGCTACAAATGAAAGGTCGAAAATCATATCAGAAACGAACGGAAGATTGCGGACATTTACATAAGCGAATGGACAACTGAAATAGAAGGCAATATTATTAGACAACTTGAATATACAACTTAGACAACTTGAATATAATTTTAAATCTCGATTTAAGAAACTCTCGAGTTAAGTTTTAATAAAAAGTCAAGTTTAAAACTCGTCGTCTATTTATGGTAAATGTCAATTTGGTATTCCATGCGAGCTTTAAAGTATTTATGAATATGGGGAAAGTTATGCCACATTTTACTGCAGGCCAATGTCGCATATGTAAAGCAATAAATAAGTATGGTTTGAGGAAGGTGCGGGTCAACTAGTTTGGTTTAGTTGTGCCTGCAGTTGACCAAGTAAACTTTGTTCAATCGGTACGAAAACAATGGCATAAGTCATTTTTAATCGACTTTCATCGAGCGAATGGATTTTTTGTGGTAATTGGAAAATTTGTTATACTCGTAGAAAGTCGAGGAACACGGTCACTGGCTCCACCACCGACAGGGCCAATCGCCGGCGCCAAACTTATTAGTGTCATTTGTCCAGAGTGACGGACGGCGGCCAGGCTAAAAAATGACAGGCGCGATCGCGTAACAGACAGGCCACGGACAGAGCTTACGTCCACTCTACGCTCACTCGCCACTCTGCACTTTCTTGCAGATGTGTGTGTGTGTGCTCATTAGCGTGTGGCCATAACAAGTAGCCGCACTGTGGGCCGACAGCAGAGACAGAGACAAAGGCCGGCTAACTTATGCAAGTTACTTACCTGGTACCGCAGATTTATGTCCGACTATTAATCAAATCCAGGCACAGCGCAGTGAAGTTTGATTGCCACTTGGGCAGGCAACTGTCTGCTCGCCATGTCGGCCATGTCTGCTTGGCGCGGCCTAAATTTATGCTAACTGCCTGCCTGAACTGGCATTCAATTTGAAATTGGCTGCGAAAAGTTGAGATTGAGATTGCTAAAATATGACTCGGTTGCTTCCCTCCCTCTACTCCCTTGCTTCCTTCTTGTGTGGCTCCTGTCGGCTAATCTGAGGTTCCGCATTTGATTTGCCATTTTTCAGTCCTGCTCGTTAAACCTGATGAGCGACTGAGTGTGTGCCTGGCTTACGATGTGGGCCAGCTTGTTATATCTGACATTCTTCTAACGATAATATGGATAATTATGTGCACAGCTTGTCTGTTTCTCTCCCTCTCTCTCTCTCTCTCTCTCTCTCTCTCTCTCTATGCGAATTTAAGCTGAACTTTGGTTAGAAACATCAGCAACCCGAGCCAAACTGGGGCTTCAACGGCAACAGCTGCAAAAGCTGACAAAGTTTTCTGGGACCAACACCGAAAGTTGCAAATTAACAAGTTTGCCGCACAAGTTTCCACATATTTGGCGTCGCAATAACTGTGAAAGTAAATCGAAATTGAGAAAGATTTAACGATACACTGCTTGCACTGCAATGTAATTGAATTTTCAACATCATGTTGTGTGAAGCCGCTTAATGAGTTCTTAACCACTTCCTTATATATCTCTCTATCTATCTCTCTATCTGTCTATAAATCTATATATCTATCTTTCTATCCATATCTCTATCTATATATTTATTTATTATTTATTATTATTTTTATTATTTTATTATTTTTATTATTATTATTATTATTATTATTATTATTATTATTATTATTATTATTATTATTATTATTTATTATTTTTATTATTTATTTTTTTATTAACTATCTAACTATCTATCACTATAACTATCTCTCTATCGCTCTATCTATCTATCTATCTATCTATCTATCTATCTAACTATCTATCAATCTATCTCTCTATGTCTATATCTATCTATCTTTCTATCAATTTAACTATCTATCAATCTATCAATCTATCTCTCTATCTCTATATCTACATATATGGTATATATGGTTTATATGGTATACAATACATACTTTGTCTCTGTGAACCCAAGTTCATCATTAAGAGTGACATTCATTACTAGTGACATTCAATTTTTAGAAATCTTCGCTGGCTAACAAACGCTGGATTGATTGAAATTTTCAAGGCCACGCAAACTGTCCATCAAATTCTTAATTATTATTATATTAAGTACAGCAAATCAACATAAAGAACTCTTTTTAAATAATAATATCCACTGATAATCAATCAGAATTGAGTGTTTTATTATTCCAAGAAGAAAGAGTAAAAACAGATAGGCCAGACTGACAAGTCAGACCCGAGTTCGTGACTTGCTATCGTGATACTGCAGTTCATGCAAAGAGCTTGATAAGCTTGAAAGTACTATTCACTTTTTCGAATTGCCCAGAATAACACTCAAAGGTCTCGAAGTGAGGTATTTATCAGTGCTAATAAAAGTTAGCAATTTCTAATTGTTATGAAAAGTGGCCGCCTGAGAACCGCTGCTTCCAGTAAGCAGCAGTGATAACAGACACAGATATATTTACTACACAGGTCGTTTCCGTATCAGTCCTATAAAAGCAGTAAGTCGGCCAGTGAACCAACCAAATCCACTCGAATTCTTTGGCAAGTAACATGGATCGTTGGCAAAATCGCGTAGCTGTCGTCACTGGGGCAAGTTCGGGCATTGGATCTGCCATTGTGGTGGATCTGGTCAAGGCGGGTCTGGTTGTGGTAGGACTAGCGCGTCGTGTAGAGCGAGTCAGGGAGCTGCAGAAGTTGGTGCCAGCTGCTCGTCGCGATAAGTTGATTGCTCTGCAGTGCGATGTGGGGGATGCGAACTCAGTAAAGGAGGCCTTCGACACGATCGAGAAACAGCTTGGTGCCATAGACATTCTGGTGAACAATGCTGGTACCCTGCAGGACGGCAGACTGGTCGACATGCCACTCTCGGTGTTGCAGCAGACCGTGCAGACCAACATCATGGGCATTGTCGCGTGCACGCAGCGCGCCTTCAGCAACATGAAGCAGCGCAAATTTGATGGTCACGTCATCTTGATCAACAGCATCCTCGGCCACAAGGTGTTTGGACCTACGGCAGGAAAGGCACCGGATTTCAATGTGTATCCACCCACCAAACACGCGGTTACAGCCTTGGCTGAAATGTACCGCCAGGAGTTCCTGGGCCTGGGTACACGTATCAAGATTACGGTTAGTGTGTCATTGCCCTCCATTCTGCATTATTCTTATTCTCAATGTCCTTATAGAGTATCAGTCCTGGTGTAGTGGACACGGACATCGTGCCAGACGACGTGCGTACCTCAGCTAGCGATAGCATGCTGAAGGCAGAGGATATTTCACGGGCAGTGCTCTTCACTCTGTCCACGCCTCCCCACATGCAGGTGCATGAGATGATCATCAAGCCAGTGGGCGAACTACTATAAATTTACTACAATTTTGTCTTTCTTTTTGTTAGTAAATAAAACAGAATAGTAACCAACATGACAAGCACTCTTGCCTTATCGGTCGCGTACCTCTTGAAACTTGATTCGATTCTGTTAATAAAATGAAGTGCCGTGAAACCCACTTGATTTTATGAGATTGTCTGATAACTAGACAAGTAGCAGGTAAGTATAGGAGAGATAAGAAAACAGACAAATTTATAAAAGACTGTATTGTTTTCTTCACATTACTCCAGGGGTACAAAGATATTAGTTAAGGTTTTTTAAGTCGTATAAATAATAGTAGATAACTCTTTCTCTCTCTTCTTCTTCTCTCTCTCTCTCTCTTTTTATATATATATATTTCTCTCTCTCTACTTTTATTATAACACCTTTCAAGGGAGTTTGTCTAGAGAAACAACCTTAGGTAACTAACCCTAGTCCCCTACGAGCGCCTTTTGCTAAGGTCTTAAAGCAAAACCTTCTGCTGAAAAGCTAGCATATTAGCATTTGGCCAAGTCACAGCTGCAGGGCAGCAGATAGAGGAGGAAGGAAGAAGAAGGGAGCTGGCTGTGCTAGCGATGTCAGTTGAAAAGTGTCGACTAGAAAATGCGCGCTTGATTCTTTGCGACTTGACAAATTGACGGGCGAGCATGTTTGGTTAGCACATTTGCATATGCAGCATTTGGGCCAACAGACACAAGCGCAGGCACACTTTTCAGATAGTGCGTGTGTGTGTGTGAGTGGCAGGATATGCTGATTGGAGCGCCGCAGCTGGGCGTGAAGCGCAGAGTGTTTGTCTTGCGCTTGCAAATGCCACGGCGGATGTCGCGTTGTTGTCGCATTGATCAAGTGTCGAAGCAGAAGGACAAGCAGAAGGAGGAAAAGAAACAGTTGGAAAGAAGCAGAATAAAAAGCAGGCCTAAACTCCAAAGAGTCCTGCAACGGCCAGAAGCGGAAGGATGGCGGCCTGTTCCTTGCACGACAGCTTAAAGGCAGTAGCAGTAGCAGCAAATCAATCACTCGCCCTACACTGTCTTCTGGTCTCTTTCCCACTCTCTCGCCTCATTCACTGCACGTTGACATGTGTCGTGGTAGCGGAAACACAACAGTTGCGCGTCATTGTGTTGCATTTCCGACAGACCTGGCAAAGACAGCGCAGACCGGCCAGCTGAAGCCAAAGCAATCAGGCGTTTCCGGTTTGCCAGCACGCCTCGTCATTAAAACGGTAAATCAAAGTGTTGGTTCAGCAGCAGCAGCCGCAGCAGCCATAAATCGCACTCATGCGTATATATTGTATATATGTACATATATATATTTATATATATATATTTTTATGATATTTATGCTTTTATCGCCACTTTGGCCTTGGCCCATTTTCAATTTGGAGAACAGTGTTTTATTGCCTCGCAAATTGTGCACACTTTGCACCTTAATACGATGCTTTAAAGCAGCCCGGATGACGCAGGTTAATTATAGGTTAAGCTGCAGAGCGATAACTCAGAGATGCATCACCTTGAAGCGAAGCTTCTTTGATAAACACAGAGATATTTGCCGAGCTCAGTCTCTGCCTACTGCTGAGAGATATTATCATTCGAGCTAATATATGTGCATTGTATACTTTTAAAGATATTTGCTTCACACAAATGTTAGATAACGAGTTCACAGTCGCACATGTCTCATACGCCCAGTTGCACCATGAAATTGTACACCCATTCTGCCAACATTTTCAATTGCTGCAGGGTATACAAAAACACGCACTTATGTTAGACAATGCAAAATGCAGTTGTACGGAGACATGTGCACTACATTTGCATATCAATAGGTACGCGATAGGCGCTGCGCAAGAGAGCGGGAGGGAACGAGAGAGCGACCCAACTTGCCTAACCGAACAAACGGTGCACGAGGGGCACAGAAGAAATGAAAACGACATCGAAAACAGTCAAAAACAGTACAATAAACATGCAGCTAGCATGTGCATGTTGGTTTCTGCGTGATTGCAGACTACACGACCAAATTGCCGACCCGGACCCAGAATCGTACTCGGACCCGGGTCTAGGTCCAGATCTAACCTCAACTATTCGCGCGGCGATGAACAAAATGCCCAATTTGGTCAATGTCAGTCAGCTGAGGTAGGCTCCGCAACCTCCCCCTTTGTCAAACTGACCACCCACTGCATCCCCTTCATCCACTTCTCCTCCCGCCTCCCGGACAACTAGTCGAGTGTCGTGCACATCGCACGCATTTGCAATTTAAACTGAATGCGCATAAATTAGTGGTATTTCCCAACTCAGCAGCAACTGCTCTCACAGCAACAACAACAATTCCCACACTGCAACTGGACGAGGTCCCCAGTCTCCAGCCTCCAGTCCGCTGTGCAGATGGCAAAAGTGCCACTTGAGCTACATAACTAATCAAGTTAGCAATTTTCCATTTCGAGTTTATATTGCAGTTGCTGCTCCTCGAACCGAAATTGCAGCTGGCAAATAGAAATTATATAATTAAGTTTTATCATATCTTCTCCAGTTCTCATGAGTGGTTTATCTCTGGTTAAGACACGGACAGACAGAGGAATAGCTAATTACGGTGATATGCCCAGCAGATTAATACTTAGTCTCAAGTATTGCTTCATCTTTAGATCCAATGATTTATTTTCGTCAGTTTTATTTGTGTTATTCAATTAGCAGCAAAGTTATTTCATATACATATTTTATGTAAGGTATATTAGAAATGGTATGATAAATTCGGTATTCTTTAGCTTTCTGATGAAAGATCGCGTCTAATAGAATAATTTTTTATGATGCGATAATGTTTTTACTATTCTATATGAATCAAATTTGATAAAGTTACGTTATATGTTATGTTAATATCATATGTTATCTAAGAGTGACCTTAGTCGATACACCATCGTTAGTGGTGTTAGCACGGGTCGATAGCCCTGTCGATAACAAAGTCACTATTGTTCGATAAAGTCAAGAGGAAAGATTGAAATTGTGAAAAGACACATTCATACATATGTATAAAATCAATGGGAAGCAAGTCAGTTAATAAAGTGTTACCTTCACAACAGAACAACTTTTAAAACATTAACCAACATTAAATTAGCAACTGATAAAAGTTAAGTTTCTTCCCAGTTATCGTTCATAGCGCAACACTCGATGGGCCTGCAATTTTATTTAATCGGGCAAAAGATAAATAGCTTGATTCTGTTGCTTTAATTAATTTCATTTATTGTTATTATTATTATTGTTGTTGTTGTTGTTGTTGTTGCTTCTGCTGTTGTTGTTGGTATCGCTTTTGTCTCCTCATCCGATGATGGAATTCAGTCTTAATTGATTCTGCCCACAGTGGCCATTTTGCAAATATTTTGCTACGAGTATAATTACATAAAATCAAGCCATCGAGGGTCGCCCAAAAGCTTTGTGTGAAATATAAAGTAGTGATATAATTATTAAATAATATTGTAATATCATCTCACTTTATCATTCTAAGTTTATCCGCAATTTCGATTAAGGAGGTTTGTACTTACTACTTACTTTGTATCTTCAGTAATAAATTGAATTGTGTTTTCGCCCCTCGTAAACCATAATTGCTTGAGGTCAATTCCACTTATAATGTATTGGTGTCACACACACACACAGCTCGTATGTGTAACACGTGTCCATGCAAATTGCATTGCACTTGTGGATAACCTTAATCAATGTGGAAATTAATTGGTTCGCCCTATAACATTGTTTTTCACCTGACCGCACCGGGGTGTGCTCTTCGGCTCGGACAGAGCTATGACGTCAGACTGCAATTGATGGAAGCGTATTGCCCACGGCAGATGCAATTCCAGCCTGACTGTCGGCCAAATGTGATTAATGTCTTTGCTCGTCTTGTTTTTTATTGCTCGCCAATTAAGGAAGCTGGCCCAAGCCAAAGCGAGACGAGGCTGCTAAAGTATGTGGCAACAACTCCTGCCACCGATCGACTGATTTAAAAGTTGCACAACTTTTTCCGAATTCAGATGCGAACGGAAACCCAAAGTAAGCCTGAACAACAGAAAGCGGGCGTTCGAGCTGAATGAGTGACAAAGAAAGTTACAGTTGAGCGCGCCAGTATAGACCTCATGATACCCTAGTGTAAGCTAATCTATTATTTTGTAATATTAAAATAAATAAAATTATTTTTTTGATTTGATTAATTGATTGATTTAATTAATGAATAAACTTGATCTGCGCGCAATAATAACGGTTTTCATATGGATGGGCAGACGGACATGGCTGTTGCTGATTCAGAATATATATAGTTCGTGGGATCTGCCGAGCCTCCTTCTGCGTGTTACAAACATTTTCAGTTCTTACAAAGTTATAATAAGTTTCTTCTACCCTATGGGTAGTGGGTATAAAAAAAATAATAATAAAAAATAATAATTAGGTATTAACAATATCAAATAATTTGTATCTGTGCACAGTATTAAGAAACCTGCATGCCTGTTTTATTGTTGCTATCTCTAGTATCTGCCTACATTGGTGCGTTCATACAGACAGACGGAATAGAATTTGCACATTGTTTCTGATGTCTGTTATACATTTGTAAATTTGCAAACTGAACATGCCCTCAGCTGGTTTTCAATGGTCACAGGGTATAAACAGCGCGCCATGTGCTGCGTGCCGCGTACTCAGCCCGGCCCCGGAGGGGGCTGTCGCTGTTTATTTTGCTGACTTTGTCAAAATTAGAAAAGTGTTGGGCAAAATGAAACTGACAGCCGTCGGACAGAGGGACGTACGGAGCGGCAACCGGCAGCGGGCATTGGGCAATGGGCAGCGGGCATTGGGCAATGGGCAATGGGCAATGGGCAACGGCAACTGGCAACCGGAAAACTGGCAACGTAAAACTCAAAACGTAGAACGTCGAGCGTAAAACGTTGCTGCCAGCGACATTCCACAACATTTTAACTCTAAATATGGCAATGGGATTTTCGCATCATAAATCCGGCCTGTCCCGGTCTGGGCCCGGCCCATGCTATGTTTCACTCTGTTCCAGCTGCCTCCTCCCCCCTCCCGGAACCAGTTAAATGTTTGTAGATAGATTTACGAGCAGAACTCGGTGTTTGTATCCCGGCAAAAGTTACGGATACAATTCGCGTTTATCTAATGTATTATTTCATTATACTCTTGCAAAGGTTACATTTATTTGGCGCAGAAGGAGGCAGAACAAAATATACAGTTCAAATTTGAATATACAGTTCAAATTTCATAGAAATAAACACAATAGAAAATTAATTTTTTTACAATCCTTGGCCTAATGAAGATTATTGTGAACATATTCTAGGCTCCGTCTAAAAGAGCTCTTATGGTATTGCCATTTATGACAAGGGTATACAACATTCGGGCATTCTTTCCTCTTTCAATTTATATTTGCATTGTGTCCTTGGTTTATAGGGTAGATTTCTATCTTGTTTTGCTTTGTGTGGAATATGTCGAATTGCTGCAATTACTTTGGCCAAGTGTTAAGCTGTTTATACCCCATAAACTAATGCAAACTGACTCTGCGGGGTACGGCATATTGTGGTCCTTTGTACTTGGACTACTTAATACGACAGACTTTTGTCCCTTTGCAAAAGTTTGTTATTAAGCACATATTTGTGTCAAGGATGGGAGCAAATAAAGGTAAATCAGTGGAATTTAATTACTTCTGCTATAAAAGATATCATCAAACGGAATAAAATAGAAAAAACGTATGTCAACATATTTAACTTTTGGAATGTGCAAACTATTGACATTCCCGATTTTAATTAGTTCATTCATTTCCGAAGTCAGTGATGAGTTTCAAAATTGATTAAGAGGGTATTATAATCATAATAACTGTATATTTGACATGCCGAACAAAGCAACGTTGATCAAAGGGAAACCTTTTCAAGCCAAGCCATTTGTGCTCTAAATTGAAAGTGTTTTTACTGCGAGTAATACAATGTTATACTTATAGCACTATCATAAGTACATATATCATTTGCATGTATGGTTCTTTAAAGTTCCCTCTCCGAGAATAGTGCTTCTTCGTTTTCAATTGAAAGTTTGTATAAGGGATGAGGGATGGAGAAAAAGGGCGTTGAAAGCAATTTGGCCGTATGGAAAATCATTTAATTAATATTCCCAAACAGACATTTTGTGGGCTGCTTTAACTGCTTCAAGGCTGCAAATAGGCAGAATTTCTTGTCGCCTTGTCGTCGTGTCGCTCTGTCGCCGTGTCGCGGGCCCTGTCGCCTTCAGCTCTTTTCGCCGTTTCGCTGATTAATTGCCACAGTGTTGTTATTTAATGTGCTTTTTCGGCTGTTTTTTCGCCTCGTTGGTGTGGCAGCGGGGGCGGCGGCGAGGGCGTTGTCGTTGAGTGTTGGCCTTGCGGTTGCTCGCTGCTCGCGGCTCAACACCCAGCGATGGCTCCAGCTCTTGCTCCTGCTCCAGTCCCAGCTCCTGCTCCTGCTCCGGCCACGACTGCGGCTCATCTGTTTTTATTTATGTATTTCATTTATTTAATTCAAAGCGTCGTCTGCCCGGACAGCGCTGCCTCTGCCGCTCTGTGTGTTTAGTTCCCGTCGCATTTGCATGCAGATCTCCCTTGCCCCCTCACCAACGCACTGAGAGCCTCGGATTTGTTTGCTTTGGTTCTGGCGTTTTTCTTCATTAAATGCGTTTGAATTAATTTATAATTTGCTGATGCTTATGTATTTATGCCGCCTATCCCTGCCGTCGCCCAGCACACCCCCCTCTCCTTTTGCTGTCAGCAAACTCCTTATTGTTGCTGTTGTTGTTGTTGATGTCTTGCCAGCCATTTTCACGCCTCGCGCCTAACTGTAATTAATTGTCATCGAATTTTCATCGAGCCAGCCAGTTTTGGCTTTATCCTCAATTCCTCTTGCCACCCTCGCACCCCGTCCCCTCCAGCACTCACGCTCATCGCTCTCCTTGACGTAATTGTAATGGTCCCTATTTTTCTGGCTGCTGCTGTAGCCGTTGCCGTTGTTGTTGTTTTTGTTGATGTTGTTATTGTTAAACGCTTCTTAGGCTTGATATATGAGGCCGGACAAGCAGCTTACTCGGCGGCGCAGCGCAGCGATTCAGTTCAATCTCTCCTTCTCCCCCACACTCGACAGACGGCTCTTCTAGCTGTAATGGGTGTTCGACTATAGTGATATCAATATCGGAACATAGATAATCAGAATAAGCCGATTTATATTTACAATACGGGATAATCCTACACGTTTCGTATTGATGTACAACAATCGATATTGATATATTAGTAAAATTATCATTGATATTTAAATTAGCGATTACTTATTTCTTCACATCTAAGTCGAGTCCTGTTAGTGTCCTGGTGTGCAACACCCTGTATTTATGGCAAATGCTGATTTATTAAAACCCCGTCGCGACATACGCGCAGTGGGGCATAAAGCTCGATAAGTTGCCAAGTCCGTTTCAAATTTAATGCGCATTCACTGAGCAAAGCCGCAATCGCATAGTTGCAATACACATACTAACATATGTATGAATGCATATCTGCATACCATACTATATATATGTACATATATATTTACTGCTTTATATATATTTACTGCTTCTGGCACACTGTCAGTATCAGTCTAGGTCTGTCCGTCTCAGAAACAAATTACTGCAAATGATATACTATTATAAAATGATATGATATGTAGTTAACATGCCATAGTCCACACAATATCTTTCCAAAATATTTACCATCAACCTCTTCGAGGTTGTTCTCTATTTGGCTATAACAATCATTCCGCATTTCCAAAACAAATACAAACTGGCAGGAGTACTACCTTTATAGGGTATTCACATACTGTTTAGGAACTCTTGCGCTGATTTTGATTTGAGTTATGGTTCAATTAGAAGTGCACTTGTAGTTTTGCCCAGTTAGGCCCATCGATATGTGAATGGGCGCTGCCTGGCAATGATATGGGGAGAACGCTGCGTATTATGACTGATGATTGCCCCAGTTGGGCACTTAATGCACTAAACAATTTCACGTTTGATTAAAGGCAACAATAAATAAATGACTTTCCGTTTGTGTGCAAATCATGCGCAGCAGAAGTGGTTCGTCTGAATTCATCCTCAATCCGCGTGGTGCCCCTTGCCCAAGTGCCTGTGGTGCTTGTTGTTGTTTTTCTCGTTGCTGCTCGATAAATTAGTGAGCAGCCAAGCGCACATTACGCAGTCGAGTCGATTACTAGCACAGCACAGAGTTTAACCGAGAGCGGAGCCAGATCGAAATTGGAAACGAATCATACTCGAATCTTGCTAAAAAGGTTATGTCTGACGATTTGTTTGCGCATGAACGCAGTAGGTGGCTAAAGGTAGGCAAAGTGTATGCATACATATGTGTATGTGTGTGTGTGCCAGAGAGAAGTCTGCAAATTTCCGACCTCTAACAGCATCGAACCGATTTTGCCATTTCCGTCCAAAGAACTAACCAACTATTGAGCAACAGCTATCAAAGCAGAAGCTCACAGCAAGCGATACTTGACGATAGCATACCCTGCAGTGCATTTCTCAACAGAAATGTTTGATTAGCATATGATACCCAGAGACCTTCTCTCAAACTGTACGAATGAGTTGAGTTCCCTCCATGGATGCTGGTCATGAATATTCGATAAATAAGTTACGAAGCCTATAATTGAACGCACTTTACAGTAAGGTACTCTTCGCCCTGATATATAGAAAACTGTTATAAACACCTTACCACATTAATAGTGCTTAACAATGAGTTTTGAAACTACAATATTTTGCCATATATTATATACACTGTACACAGATGTATATTTTAATGTTATGTACATCTGTGTAAAGTGTTTCTTGACTAACTGTATATGTTCATATAGTTTTCCTATTCTTACTGCAGAGCACAAGCAGTCGAGTTTAAAAATATTGAAGGGAACAGACCGAGATTGCCTCTGTTTATATACAATACATGTATTATAATTATAGTTTGCTTTTATTTTGGCGCATTGTCGGTTTATTTATTAAGTTGTATAGCCACTCTACGATCTTCACTATGAATAAAGTTATCTTGCATAACTTATTTTTATAGGTTCCAACCAGATGGTAGCCTTTATAATAAGCTAACACTATGCCAAAATAGAAAGTTGTGTATTAGTTACTTTGAAATATGAAATACATGATCTGCGTGCGGTATACATACCTTAATGCCAAACTAACTTGCATAATATTTGACATTTTAATGTTCTGATGCATGAAATTCTTATTTGATTTTTCAATAGTTAAACTTTATTTCAATTCTTAAACTACACTTTTCTTAATGCGTCATTCTAGCACAAGCGCTTCTCTTATTCAATGTGTCGATCTTCGATAACGATTGCATTAACTCTCGTTCTATCGTTCTAATTACACGATGAATCCAAAATATATGAACAACTATCGGAACTTCTTAACTTATCTTTAAACATCGATTAATCGTTAACTCCGACAAAGCTTACTCGCATATAATATAAATACAATAATATATATATAATGCTACAGACAGATAGACATGGCTGGATCGACTCTTCTATTGAAATTCTATGCAGGGTCAGGCACGTTTCCTGTTGTTTACTGGCGTATGTAGAGTACTCCCAATCGGTTACATACTATACTGTCCTCTCATAAAAGAGAAATTTATAATACTCACTAAGGTATTTTTTTGGGTAATTATGTAGAGTAACAGTTCGGGTATGTTACAAACATATTCTAGCAAGTTCTCACCGTGGATAAGTGTAATTGATATTACTATATATTGTGGTGGGTTCTCGAAGGGTTTTGCACTCATTGAAAATTGACTTGATCTGTCCTGAGTATTTTTCAAGTGTGCAGCTTAACGCTGCTGCAATGCACAGCTTGCACAGATAACCTATGGGGGTCTCTAGGGGTTGGGGTCGACTGCATTGGTCGGCTTGGGTCATGTGGGGTCGGGTCGAGTAGATGCGCGTGGCAAGTGGCAAGCAATTGACAGTCGAGCGAGTAATTGCAACAATTGAACATTGTCAAGCCACTTGGCGGTGCACCGCCTTTGTCCCTCTGTGTGGTGTGGGCGGCGTTCCGTGATTGAGTGTGCCATTGGCACTAGGCCAGGCAAGGGTGGCGGGGAGGGGAGGGGAGTGAACATGGAGGAACACTTGATTTTGACAATCGAATAACTTAAAACTGCATGACAGCACAAATGCAGCAAATCAGGCGACCCACAAAGGAATGCCATTGAGAGAGAGAGAGAGAGAGGGAGAGAGAGATGAGAGATGAGAGAACAGAGAACAGCAATCCAGATGACAGCACATGAGTTTGCCAATTGTGGCAAGACACACACGCACACATGCCTGCCGATCCCCAGCCTGGGGCTATCTCTGTGCATCAGTAAAGCATTCAATGCTTGTCACCCCCGCACAGTGCACTGTACACCACTGCAGTGGTGCAAAGTGGTACCATTCGCCACGTTAATTGATCTTCCACGTATCTATAAAGCAACCGAGTGCCTTGAGCAACGGTAGAATGTGCCATGTTGTCATAAGGCGATTTAACCCACTGAGGGGGGCGAAACCAATATACGTTGTCGTTGACAAATGATTCTTGCGTCCAGCTGTCGACAGTGTTGGGGCGTGGCCGAAAGTGCCTACACAGACACAAGCGTATCTCGAGCTCCATTAGAGTACTTTATCTCTCTTACGAAGATAAAGGCTCTCTCTCTCTTCGCCTCCCTCTCAGTGATGCTTGCCAAGGAGAGCTTTTTAAAAGCCGAAAACAATGTGAAGCCAACTGTGCTAAAAAGGCTAAGCAAATTAAAGTTAAAATTCGGATAAAAATAAAGAAATATTACGTCGACATACCGAATATTTGAAGCCCTTTGTACATTCATATGACAAAATGTAAACTCATAAAAAAAAGGCTAGATTTTCAGAGGCACCAACACTGTTCAAGCATCCAATGTCAGAGTGCAGCAGTGTAGCAACTGCAGCGCATAGTAGTGCAGCAGGAGAGGGGGCGGGGGGCTAGAGTGGCATGGGGGCAGCCGTTGTTGCCATGTTTTTTCTTTTATGTTCCTGCTAGTTTTTCAATTTACTCCGCAATGCTTTGTGGTAGCCCATGTTGCAGACTGCAGACCATGCAGGCCTGCACGTTGTGCAAAAATCAACAGTTTCCATACGTGACATTGCGCCGCATTTGCCGCAGGGATAGTTGGGGCAAGTCTGCTAACTTGTCATCTGGCCTGTGAGGAAATTTAAAGAATGACAAGGAGCGAGGAGCATGGGAATCGTGCAGCCTTTGCCATTGCCGAAGCCACAGCCAAAACTGAAGCTGCAGATGTCCTTAATTTTTGCTGTCGATTGACCGAAATGCATTTTCAAACCCATTTCGAATATTTAATTGCACAGATGCTGCTGATGGTCACCATTTGAGTGCACACACACACATACACGCATCAGACTGGGGGCCTTGAAATGCCCACCTGAAATACTCAACGAATTTGGCGGCAACCGAATCTCCCATTCCGCTTCTGGCTAGAAAATTGTTTGTTGACAAAAGCATTGCCGCTTAGTTGGCAATTTTAGTTGCCAGGAGAATCCTGCAATAGACTATGTCTGGGTGATCTCTATAGATACTCTGATGGAGCATCATAGATATTAGTTTTATTAGTATTGATGAATATTGTAATAATTGAATTCCGACATTGAAGTCGTATAGATTAAGAGAAATTGAATTGTTTGAGCATGTTCTCTTAAGCGCTAATCGATCGACAATTGCCGACGGCAAAGTCGCGAGTGCGTGGCCAAGCTCTGGCCACCTCTAAAAATGTACAAAACGACACTCTCGAAAAAGCAATCGTCGAAGCCAGCAGCAGCAATAAATTGTAATAATTATTAAATCTGAGCCATCGTGTCTTTTTTTATTGTATGAAGTTTTTGTTCTCTAAAAACGCTTAGAGAATTTTCACTCTTCATGTACATATAACTATATAAGATACTACATTATTTTAGAAACTTTAAACAACACCTAATTACTAGAAGATATAACCGTGAGGGGTTTTTATGACACTCTATGTGTATGTAGAGTTCCCATGGAAAATATTATGTTCTGTCTATTACGCTTGATTATGAACAGAGTTCTAAAATGCCAAATTGAATTCATTAAGTTACGGCAGTCACACGCATGCCGTGCACTCACACTAACGGACTGGCACTCATTCAAATTCACACACACACACACACACACGCCCACACACTCACACTAGCACACACCGTACACAAACAATGTAGTAGAAAAACGCCTGAATAAACACTCCGCAGTTTTAATTGTATGCACGGCATGGCGCATAATTTTGCCCACACTTACATACAAACATAGATAGCTATCCACACACACACACACACACACACACAGACACAGTGAGCCGTACATGAATACGTTCAGTCATATTCATATGCAAAGGCAGGACAATGCTTTGCGAATGCACGAAATTACGCAAATGTAATTTACATAAGCAAATTGCATAAAATAAACAGCGAAGCTGCCAAAATCATAGCCAGCCCCCATCGACCAACTGCCTCCCCCTTACCCCGCCCACCCGGGGGTGTGTGCATGTGTGTTTGTGTGTGTTATGTCTGCATCTCGCTGGAATATAAGCTCGTTCATTAATGTTAAATTAGCGCTATTTTTGCGGGTATTTAAGGACATCAATTAGGCATTACCAGGCTGGGGCATTAAACAATTACGTATACGCCAAGCTGTACAATCTGTATTCATCGGAACTCATCGTTCAGTCATGAGCAAATCCTAATCACAGCATAATTGGGCAGGGAAAGTGCTTTCAATAGCTCAAGGTTGCTCCATGTGATAATCTTTTGTCACAGTCCTTATCAGACTCCTTATAATGGCAGCGATTAGAGTGTGCGTGTTTACTCGCATTGTCAAGAGGCTCTCGCCTTGTTCACGGCCTTGCCCGTAAATGCAATTATTTCTTAATTATGAAATGTAAATTTCGAAAAACTAATTACCAAATTGTCTTTAATCTCGAGCTGAGAGCCAAGCGAGTGTTTAAATATTTGTGGATTCCAATTGTGACACCCTTTAAAAACAGCTCAGCGGGTAGTTCAACTATTCGATGTAAAATGAGGCCCAGTAAGTAATGAAACAAATGCAAATGGTACGGGGTGTTTGCAAGTCTTGTTTGTTTACCAATCTAAGGCAAACTTTCGCCTGCAAATTTAAAAAGTTTTCCGTTTCTCATTTTGAAGTCCCTGCGCCGTCTACCCGTAAATGATGAACTGAAACCCGAATAGAAATAAATCACGCAAAACGAAGGCGTCAATAAATAAAGAAATATGCCCACAAACTGGGAAGGGGTCCCAAAAATGAAATTTATTAAGCGTAGCGTCAAATGCGGCGAGTGGAGGCGAGTCAAGTGGGGGAATGAATGGAATGGAATGACAATTGGCCAAAATGGGTTTCTGTCCGAAAACAGAATTTGAATAATGAATAAATGAAAATATGACTGAATGGGCAAAGGGATTCGGGGCTTAGCTGATTGCCTGATTGCCTGTTCCTCCCAAGGGAACGCGAGATAGACGAGCGTGTGAGAAACGCTACCGCTTTAAGCGCGCTAAACTGTAGTTTGGGAATCGACTTGCCACGGCCAAAAAGTTGGACGCGCTCAAGCGACAGCTGTAACTCCCAATGGGGCAAGAAACTACTGAGCTATTTGTGTTGCATGGAAGGGGAAAGAGTGGCGTACTTGTTTGGTCTTGGCAAATTGATTAAATTTGAATGTAGTTTGATAAATGAAGAATGTGCTTTGTATTATGACACACAATCTCAACTTTTATAAAGGGTTTTCCATTAAGGGCGCTTGATCTTTGAAATGAAAAGAAAAAAACGTGTTGGAGAGATATTTGCGAAATGGGATCATCGACTCCTTTATGTATGGAACATGACACCATTCAAATGACCGCCACGGCTTCGGTTGGTGGTCCAATTTTTAATGACTCGGGCTGTATTTGATCGATGGCGTGGCGTATGTTCACTCTGAGGGCATCGGTAGTTTGCGACTTGTTGGCATAGACCTGCGACTTAAGAAAACCGCACAGGAAAAGTTCAGCGGGGTCAAATCGCAAGATCTCGGTGGCCAGTTCACGTCGCCTCCGCGCGCGGTTACCATGTCCGGAAATTGCTCGTGCAGAACATCCATCGTAGCGTGGGCTGTTCGGCACGTAGCGCCGTCCTGTTGAAACCACATCTTGACCAGATCCATATTCTCGATTTCAGGCCAAAAGAAGTTGGTTATCATCCACCGGTATCGCTCACTATTGACAGTGACGGCCACACAATTATCGGGCGAAGTGCGCGAACTGAAGACCCATTTTCATAAAACAATTTTATGATTTGCACGTGCTGCTCGACACTGTAACCTGTCACGGTGGTTTGGGAGGACTGCATGAATATAACGCACTGCATTTGACATCTGTCACTCAAACAACATGGCCGCAATGAGCTGTCAAAGCTCGAGCGTCCCTATTGGAAAACCCTTTAGTATTACTTATATAACTTGATAACAATACAACTCTCATTCGCTCCATGTAGTCACTGCTTGACCAAAACTAGTAACAAGTTACAAGTAACGAGTCGAGAGCGAGCATGATATGCCTAATGACGCTATTAAAACTTTATCCGCAGCGAATTGTGACAGACCAAACTGGGGCTAATGTCCAGAAGTTACCAAGCACGTTAATACAAACGCGTGTGTAAACACACACACACACACGTATGGTACAGAGGCAATGCCAACTTATTTTCAGTTGCCAGTTGGTTAACTAAAATTGGCTGTACCTTTGGGTCACTGTGTCTCTGGGACTTTGTGCGATTGTCTGTGTGTTGATGCCCACTGGAAATTGCGTTAAGCGACAAAAGTTACGAAAATTGTAGCACAAAGCTCGCTTTGGCAGTACCAACAACAACAACAACAAGAACAGGGAGTTGGTAGGGTACAGATGCAGATGGCGAACTATGCCCACAATTACGAGGCAAGTACGAGTCGTACAAAAATACAGGGTGACCCAAGGCAAGCACATTTGCATACAGAAATGGTGGCAGTTTAGGCCTCGGCTCTTCAATGCAGCTCATGCAACAAGTGTTGCACAAATAGTTGCAAATATGGCAGCGACCAATTAGCCTGTCATCCACATGGATTATATCCAAGGCAGTCAACAATAGTTTTTATTGTCGCCCTTTCACTCTCCAGCCCACCGCCCTTCTCCAGCTTGCAGTGCACTTCACTCGAATGCCATCAGGGAGATCACTCGTCGTCCTTCCTTCGTCCCCTTCGTCATCGTCGGTTGCGGTTCTTGTGGTTGCGGTGTTTTTGATTTTGGCCACATGCTTGCGTTGCCGACGCTGCGGCTGTGCCGCCAGGTGGTGTTAGCTTTGCCACATGCACTGCCCCTGTAAGTCTGCCAGTTGCCATGGAAGGGAAGGCAACGTTGCAAGGCAAAAGCTCTCTTGCTCTTCATTTCAAGTTGGCCCAAATGGCATCTGCAGTTGGAAGGTAACGATAGAATCTCTGCATATCGATAGTATGTATGAAGTATGAAGTATTATCGATAGTTAGTAGTACACTGCATGCCGGAACTTTAGCTGCTCAATAACCATATATGGTAAACTCTGGCAGTCAGAAGATATGGAAGATATCAAATGAAAGTGTGTCATCAAACTTGTGCAACCACTTTTGGTATTTAATTGATTTGACACTGATTGCGTGCATAGCCCCACTTGATCCTGACAATCAGGGTAAATTCAATTTGCGCTAATTAACATTTTCAATTGACTCGACTCCAATTCCGAATTTGATTTACGTTTCGCTTTCGCTTTCGGGTAAGGGCAATGGGTAATGTACATATATGAGTTAGGGTTACTCCGATATCGGCCCAGTGCACGCATGCGAACGGTTTGCGGCGAAACTTTCTCTGCAGAGACTGTCAAACGGCATCGGGAGCGGGGCGAGGCGAGGCGAGGCGAGACAAGGCGGTCCTGGCCGGGCCATGCCACCCTTTGTCAAGAGATTTGGCCCCAAGATTTGCACTACAATAAAGCCCGAAATGAACTTGGTCATTGGGTTGGCTGGCTGGCTTCGCACGTGCTTTGTTTTCTATGCCGTAACCGTAACCGGACTCGGCCTCGGACTCGGACTCGGGCCCATCACGAAGGAGCCAGGGGCACCACAAAATTATCACCAACATGGTTAGCTGCGGGTCGCCCGCTTGCCATTTGCTGATTGCGACCACACTACTTTGTCGAGTGTGGCAAATAAATTGCATGCGACCCAAACTGCGAAACCGATATCGTAACCGAAACAAACCGAATTGAGACTGAAGCTGAGTCCGCACCTCCCCCGTACCTCCGTAGCTCCGTACCCAACCCAATCCAATCCCATCCAGAGTAATAGTTGAGGCTTTTAACTTACTCGTGTGTCGGCAGATTTAGATTTCAATTCAATTGCATGGAGTGCCTGAATGGCGTGTGCCCGTAATCCTGTCCAGCCTAAGCCGGAGCTTATACCCCATCTACGAGTGTGTGTGTCTGTGTGCCCTAGGCCGGGTGATTTTGTCCCATTGACCATTTGCCAGTCGATGACTTTTTACTGTCTACATGTGCGCGCCGCACTTAATTGATGCAATGCACTCGAGCTGAGCCTGACATAACTTTGCTTTTAAACCGCACACACAGGCGTCTCTCTCTCTCTCTCTCTTTCCCACCTCTGGGCGCCCTCTCCCTGCGGACCAGACCGAAAAAATAAACAAAACGGGGAAGAGAGAGAGAGAGAAAATACGAAGGAATAGGAAGAAGAAATCATGACAGCAAAGCCGTTTGAGCGTTAAAAATGTGTTTCCAGCATTAGCTTTAAAAAGAAAATGCCATCAGCGTGGGACGAAGCTGTCGAAACCAGAGGGGTGGGGGTGCAGTTGGTGGCAGGGGACTGATATAAAAGGACTTTGCCTTTGCCCGTCTCCAGCCAGTATTGGGACAGTTCTAATCCTTCTCATTGGCCAACGGGAAAACGAGCTACGGCTAATACTCGTACCAGTAAAATGTTTGTCCCCACCTAATTGTTTGTCTGTTCAGCATTATTTTAGAGGCGATATATCCAGAAGCTATAGCAAGGGATTTCATTTAACTATCACAAGTTTTTGGCAAGAGGAAGAATGCATGAAGAGTGGAAGAATTAATTTATTTTTTCTTTCATTTCTCAGAGCTAAGTTTTTACTTGTAATTTAAAATTATAAATTATAACTATAAATTGTTTTTTTTTTACTTTTAAACAGTCGACTGAACTTAGTCCGACTATAAACTAATTAAATAAAAAAAAAAAAAAAAAAAAGAATGTCATTGAGTGTATATTGCAGCAGATTAAAGAGCGTATTGTACTCAAAGAACCCTGTTGGGAGGTGCTCTACTGAGCTGCTATGGCATGCTGATTACGGTAAACGTGTTCGACCTGTGTAGGTTCCGTTAACTGCCTGGCGATAGCCTAATTGGATTACCAGATACTACCACTAAAAAGGCAGTCTCGGGCTTTCAGTTTTCAGTTTTCACTGCCCGTTTTAGGGCCCATAAGGAGCATTACATCGGCCATCGGCCATCGGCCATCGGCGCCAAACAATCAGTCATTCCACTTGTGGCTAGGAGAGATTGAGGGGCAGGGCGCAGACTGGTTCGCGCCTCTGGCCAGGAGCAGAATGCGAGTGAGTGAAAGAGGGAGGGGTAGACTGTCCACGCCTTGCAGTGATGACAGGCGACAACAAGGACGACGGTGTGCTCACATTGTGGCACTGTTGCCAGGAGACTTTGCCTAACGTGCGCCACTCGCAACTTGCCACTTGCCACTTGCCACTGGTGCCCTGTCCAAGGCCTTGCCGAGCCGAGGCGGACATATTTTTTATGACGTTACAAGGTGGTAACATAAAACCGGAAACGGTGAGAGAACAGCTTCGCTCCTGTCCTGTCCTGTCCTATCCTACCGTACCCCGGTCGACGGTCCAGACGTAAACTAAAATGTAAATGAAACTGTTTCAATGTGTCTCTTTGTGTGCGTGTCCCTCTGTCCACCAGGCTGTCCTCGGCCTTAAGTCCGTAAGAGTTAAATGGGTGCGGATGTTGTTGTAGCTGGCACTGCTGCCCGCCTCCCGCCTCCCGCTCTCCGCACTCCGCTCCCTGTCTGCGTCTGCGTCAGCGTTAACAAAGAAAATGTCACGGAAATAACTGAGGATTAGATTGATGAGTTTGCTGCTAAGCCAAGCGGCTTGCCCGGTCCTGGCACACGGCACGGCACGGCACGGCACGGCTTGGTTAGGTTTGGCTAGGCTTGTCCCATCCCAAGTTTAACTACGTCTCGGCCTTGTCATAAACTAGTTGCAGGCACTGTAACTGGTCGCTGTGGCACGTGGCAACATCACAAGTTAACATACAAGCCTTTGGCCTAGTCCCAGTCAACATTGCTGGGTTCGGCTCCCGTCTGGCATGGAGCTGGCTACAGGGAGCAGTGCACAGGAGCAGGTTGCAGGGGCAGGGGCAGGGGCAGGGGGCAAGGGCAGCTTCAGTTTTTGATTATATGCCAACATCGGTTTATTGCGCGGTCGTTTCTCCACGTTTTTGCATGTGTTATCTGCTGCTCCGACAACAGTAATTAATTAAATTAGACCAGAGCGGGGAATGGGGAATGGAGAGCGGGGAGCGGGAAGTGCAGTGGGGAAGGAGGAAAGATACCAAAAATCTTCTAGTGAAATTAACTTGCAAAGGAAGCATGTCAACAGCAACAACAACAACAACAACAACAACAACAACAACAAAACTAAAACAAACAACTACCAAAGTGCTCGAGAAGGTCATTCCCATGGACCTCCCCGGGCAGCCCATCTGCGATATGTGCATGATGAGTACGTACGAGTAGTACGCACAACATACGGGCAGCTGTGCTGGGTACAAGAGTGAGCAATGCACACTGCGAGAGATTGTCTTAATGAATTGCTGAAGTTAATCGTATATTGCATATGTGAATATTCGAATATTATGACTAGCAACGAGATCTTTATTGCTAGATCAGCTCAAATGTGGAAGAGATTATTGGTGGGAGTCGTGAATGTGAATGAGATCAGAACTGGTCATTCCACGTAGGATTCCTGAATATGAATGAGATTATAACTGGTCAATTATGGATCATTTTCGAAGGTAGTCCGGCAAATCTGACTGAGAGATACTGCGTAATATTCAGGTAAACATTCAATCTGTTACATGTGCAACACTTGTGGATGGGATAACTAATTTAAAATATGTGAATATGATCATGAATAAATATATGTAAACTATAGAGGTGATGGCAGCGTGATGGTACGGGTGGCAACGCTGCAGGCGCCTATCGATAGCATCAGGCATGCAACATTAATTATAATCGAGCAGTGAAGGCAGTCGTTGAGTTGAAGAAGAGTCGCATAGAAGTAGCCGCAGAGAAGTCGTTAAGAAGTTGTTGAAGTGCCTTTGGAAGTAGAACTTGTGTTGCGCGAATCATTATTATTTGTACCACTTAAAATAGTCACCTAATATTTCAATAAATACTACATATGTATATATTAAACATACATGAATTAAATGTGCTTAGAGTTGTCTTCCCAACTTACCGCACGCAATATGAGATGCCTTCCTCAAGAACTAAGTAACTCATGGTACTCCCCTCGGAACTCGCATTTCCGACATGTGTATGGGTATAAATATGTTTTGTATAATGTCTAACATTATCGTTGACATTTATTAGCCCCAAACTAAGTGAATTTTTTCTTCGCCTTTCTGCTTTTCTTTGTCATACGTTATTATTGTTGCTTTTCCGGTCCTATATGTGTGTATGTTGTGTTGTACATGTGCGTGTGTGCGTGGGTGTGTGAGATATGCGACGTACCCTTCAGCAGGAGTATCTGTATTGAATAATGCGTTAGTGTGCTGCTGTGTGGGTGTGTGGGTGTGTGTGCACGTGGTCGTTGGGTTTTTGTAGGTGTGTCGGGCTTTGTCACGTTTAGCTGGCCCCACTTTTTGTTTCTTGCAACCCTTCGGGGGCATCCACGCGGGGCTCGGCAGCTTTGTGGCGCTCTAACTTTACGTGCTATGTTATTGAATCATTTTATTAATATTCACACATACACCAACACCAACACCAACACGCAACGAGTATAGGACACGAACCCACGACATACACACACACACACACACAACATGCATATAGAGGCACACATACATATATTCCTTCTTTTAGGCGCGTATGTGGAATCAGGGCGAGGGAGAGGGAGGGTACTTTTGTTTCGCGCTGTTCTCTTGTTTAAGCATTAAATGCTTTTTTGGCTATGATCTAAAAATAATAACGGGCAGCACAAGCACTTCGGGTAATCCCGGCCTGGCATATTCTAATTTTACATTTTGCTTAGCCCAAATTGAGCCTAGCTACACATTACACTCTTCCGCCCCCTACGTTGGGCATGGCACATGAATCACCACATGAGCAGCCCCCTTCCGGCCCATTCTCTCTCTCTCTCTCTGCTGTCCATGTGGCACGCCTATTAAGTCGTTTTAATGTATTTTGATTGCATATTTTTCTGAGTTATGACTTGTGAGTTATGTTTAACATATGTGCATAAATTTCTACTGTAACAGATGGACACAATGAGCAGGGATATGGGTAGTGGGGGGAGGGGGTAGGTGGTACGACCGGAAAATGTTCAGCCCGAAGTGGTTTTTGTCATACAAATTACTTGACTAGTGTTGTCTGCTGTGTCCACGGGGCGTATGGATAATCAGCCGTAATTATACATTCAGTTAGCCAACGCCCCTCACCCCTCACCCCACACTCCTCGTGCCTTGACGTTTGTGCGAGGCAGCTATTAAGCACGCGCCCCATATTGCTACGAATACAACGAGGCACTCGTAGTTTTCAGTGCCTTCACTCACGTAATCAATCAGATTTGCCAGCTGTCCAGATCCTGCCCTGGGTGTAGGGTGCTGGCTAGTGTTGATAATGCCAGATAGTCGCTGACCTCGTGATTACGTCGACTGCTCACTTCCGCTCCATTATGCTCATGGCAGGCCATAGTTGTAGCTATTATGGCGCTGTGTGTTTCCTGCGCCGACTGCCTCCTGGTGTCGGTGCCAGGGCAGGGAAAGGCTGAGCTGGGGTCCTTAGGCATTACCTGCCCACAGTAACCAATGCCAGCAGCTTTGGCAACACACTTTCAGCGCCCGCAGTCAGAGACAGCAACAGACGCAGTGCTAACAATGCAATTGGGATTGTCTTTTCAACTGCCATCCATCCATCCATCCATCCTTTCCAACACACATTCATTGTTGTGCTCCAAGGCTGCGTCTGTTGTCTGTTGTCTGTTGCCTCCCCCGACATGTCACGTCCGCGTCATTATCAGTATCTGAAGAATGCACAACGACTTGTTATTAAGCATAATAATTGGCTGCAATTTGCGGCTCTGCGCTTTTCGATTTCAGCAGCTGCAGCTGTACTTGCAGCAGTTGCGCCTCCTGCCGGATGCCCTTAACAGCCAGCCCGTCCAATTAGACGCCATCTTGTGTGGCCGGTGTCCGGTGTCCGGTGTGCTAGAGAATACTGAGAATGTGTCCGATAAATTAAACTGAATGTCATCATAGCTTCAGTTACTGATAAGAATAATTCAATGGAATAAGTTAACCTTTGTAGAATACTTTTAATTTCTGTAATCTGTAATCAGCAAACCTTAGAGCACTTACTTTATATAAATTTTTTTTTAATTATTATATTTATTAAGTGAAGAATCCAAACATCATAATATTGTATCTTAACATCACAGGGTGGAGAAATATTCTTAAGAATTACCAAACACTATATCAAAATTAGTGAAGTAGGAACAATTATCTTGGCAAGCCTTGCCGTTTGAAAAACCATGCCCTCCCCTGGGATTCGAACCCGGAACCTCTGTATAATAGTCAAACGCCTCAGACGACTCATCTACAGGGGTCGGCAACTTACTTTATATTGAAGTTTTTTTTACCTTAATTTAAATATAACTAAGGACACTGAGAAGAATACTCTAATGGAATAAGTTCACTTAAACCTGAGTTTACTTTTTATTAAAGTTAATTTTTACTTCAGTTTAGAGATTAATGAGGTTTGAGTGAATGTATTTGATAATGAAGTACAATTATCAATGCCAACCTCAAACTTGCGACTATCTTTAAAGCACGACTACGTATGCAATCCCCTTATAGTGAATGCTCGTCTAGTGATGCCCCAGTATTATAAGCTAATGTAGCAGAAATAAAATTGCATCGTTCTTCTTGTTCTTCATTGGGATTCTTTCAAAATTGCATGAATGCGTACTTAAATGATTGTGAATAGATACGGGAATCATTCGTGGAACATGCGCATGCGATAAAATGTTCATGTCAATGGGAAAATAGAAAATTCTTTTATTTCAGCTTTCGTTGATGGTGCTGATAGCTTCAGCAAGCCATATAACGTTTGCCGCAGGCCAATAATAATCAAAGTGAAACTGTAAGTCGTTGGCCAAGTCGACTTGCGGGTGCGCTATACATGAGAGAATTTCGAGAGAAATTGAAGAAGTTGCAAAGTAATTTACATAGATTACAAATATTTTTCCCAACTTTGTTCCCAGAAGTGGGACAACTATCTATCTGTATGTGCATACTATACTTGTACTATATATGCGGTATGGGTTCATTGTAGTGGGTGCCTCACACTGCCTGCTCTATCCATCACTCTCCTCCACCCACCATATTTTATTACACATCAGCGAAATTTGGTTAGCGAAACTTTTTCTTGTTATTCAATTAGGAACGAAGCCGCATAGAAGTCCATGCAGACTATGCCAGAGTAGAGCAGAGAAAAGGGGAAGGGGGAGGGCTCCAGTTGACACATACACAGGGAAAAACTGACAAATTTAATAATCATAAAACGCAAAGGCAAACGAAACACAAACAAAGCAAACGCAGCGTGAACAAAGCGAAGCACGCAACCAAGCGAGAGGCAATGCGAGAGAACAAGTAAATGTAAGGATAATGCATAAACAGGGCATTGCCAGAGGCGGGGGGGGGGGGGGGAGTGCAAGGCGTGCGGGGGCGTTGCCAAATTACGCTAGACAAAGTTGAAATGCAATTGAAAAGTTTCGCCAAAGCAGAATCTACATGTACAGGGAGGGTCTACCTCGGTTCTGGTCTGGTCTGGTCTGATCTGGCCTTGCAGCAGTGTGGTAAGGCGAAAAGGAGCGGGCGGCGGGGGGCGGGGTGTTACAACCATAAGAAATGTCATAAATGCTGACGCAGTGCCTGGGGAGCAAGTTGGGAAAGTCGCTAAATTCATATGTAGGATATAACTTTATTGAGGGCAACCATTTGGGGGCGAATGAAACGCAGCTCCAGTTGCTGCAGTTGCTCCCGATGCACCACCAGCTGTGGCTGCAGAGCACACAGCAGCATCATCAGCGACGCCTTTTAAAGGCATCCTCAGCGAATTACCCTCCCGCGGCTCGACGAGTCATCTGCACAGCTTGTGCAGCTATGCGGGGGGGCGTGGCTGTTGGCTCTTTGCTGTTGGGTGGGGTAAAAGTTTTGCAACCGGACAAGTTGAACAAAAGTCTTAACATATTTCCGTAATCCAAAAGTTTAGCACAAATGCGACTTAATTGTTGCTACGCGTTACTGCTACTGCAGCGGCTTCTTCTAGATCTCTTTTTCGTGGTTGTTGTTACTGCAGATTTATCTGCCGTTGTTGTTGTTGTCGCCGGCATAAACAAAAGCGTCGACAAGCTGCAAACCAAATGAATTTGCTGTTGATGATGCTGCCGCGCTTTATTAAGTGATTAAAAGGAATAGCAAAAGTTGCAAGACAACACGAGGCAGCAGTGCAGTTGTGGCTGTCGTGGGGGTGGGTAGTGGTGGGTGGTGGTGGGTGGTGATGAAGACCATGCAACGCCCTCACATTATGCGGATTTGCCAAGCAGCATAACTTGCCTTATGTGCTCACTCCGTTGCGCCGAGCTGCGGCAATTAAGCCCGAAACAAGAAGCAAAGTGGCTCATGAAGTATTTCAGAGTATATATAAGATTGGTCGGCATGTGATATCGGGATAATAAGAGTAAATGGATAAACTACTCAAAAGATGCATAGATGATCTAGGTGTCCGTTTGGACCGCAAGCTCAAGTTTTACGAACATATATCATCAATGGTTAATAAAGCTATGGGTGTGCTCGGCTTTATTAAAAGATGGTCTAAGGAGTTTGACGATCCTTACCTAACTAAGACTCTTTTCACCTCGCTTGTTCGTCCAATTCTGGAATATGGATCATGTGTCTGGAGTCCTCAGTACACAGTTCACAAGGATCGCATTGAATACGTACAGAAAAACTTTTTAATATTTGCCTTGCGAGGCCTTAACTGGGACGGAAATTCAAGACTTCCTTCCTATCCTAGTAGACTTTTGTTACTAAATCTGCCATCCCTAGCCAATCGTAGAACTATGCTTGGTGTTGTATTTATTAATAACCTTATACAAAGGGACATTGATAGTAACGACTTGCTTAGTCGACTACACTTCTCTGTCCCTGGTAGAATCACCCGTAATTATCTTCCTCTAAAACTTTCCTATTGTAGCTCGAATTATGCCCTGCATGAGCCTTTCAGGGTATTATGTTCGGACTATAATAATCTATATTACATTGTATCTAACAACAACAGTAACTCTGTATCTTGCTTAAAATCACTAATCCTCACCCACCTTTTTAGTAGCTAGTTAAATACATACTTACCTTTTTTCTAGTAACAGTAGCACTTTTGAACTAACTGCATGCTTAGAACATTATAATCCCTATTTTGATTAGGCTTTGGTTACTAACACTAAGTCTCCTGATCTGATTGGGTTTTTCTGGGTTTTCCCCAATCCTCTGCAACAAATGTTGGATCGGCTCTTAAATTTTTGTTTATCCCAGAGTCAAATTTATTTCAATTAATTTTTTTTTTTTTTCATTTCTCAGAGCTAAGATTTTAATTGTAATTTAAAATTATAAATTATAACTATAAATTTTTTTTTTTTACTTTTAAACAGTCGACTGACCTTAGTCGACTATAAACTAATTAAATAAATAAATAAATAAGTGCATGGATTGAAACATATAGACAGACTGATGGAGGCAAGAAATATAGGCAAACGTGTATGCACAAGGGGAAGATAAGAGGGAAACAAGTGGATAGTTAGATAGTCTCTCAAAGGACGCACAGATGGCTATAGATGATTATAAATACTTACCACAGATAGTCACGTAGTTAGAGTTTTCCCCTGCCTAACTTGCACATGCTTTACTGAAAGTCAGTCGTGAACATGCTTCATGTCAAGTCTAGAGCAAATCGTAACAGCTTAAAGGGAATGCATTCCCAGGAACTGAGCCAGTGAGGGCGGCTAGAGATCTATCTTCGGTGCTGTCGTCGTGTCACGCCTTGTGGCAACCGATGGATTCTATTAACATTCAATTTTGTGCACAGGGCGCACAAACGGACAACAAAACTGATGACAGGCCCCTCTAGTTGATGGTGCTCCTGTTGTTGTGTGTGTGAGTGTGTGTGTGCGAGTGTGTGTTGCAAAAGATTTCGAAGGTTTTTATGTCTTCATTTTAGCAGGCGCCGCACATCAAAGACATCGGCATAAATGTCTGTATCTATTTAACACAAATGCCCTTCTGGGCGTAAACAACGTAAACGTTGCGTATACGTAATAAATACGAACATTATAGCAAGAGCAGCAACAACAACAACAACAACAACTAAACATCAGCCACGACATAAGCCATAAACCGAGCACATTAACGCCACAAAATTTCGACACAAATGTGACACAAATGTCACACGGACTTATTGATTTGTCAGAATTGGCAACGACATCAGCAGCAGCAGCAGCAGCAGCACCAGAATCGGAGTTGGCATCGACAGTGGAATTGGATGTTGTTGTGGAATGATGCTAAATGAGAGTAACTAAGTCGTTGCTCGTGATGTGTCGTGCTATGTTGCGTCGTATTACATGGCGTCGCATTGTTTTGTCTATCCGATGCTAAGCATGTGGACGCGAATCCTGCCAAGCCCCGTTCAAGTCCTGCCAAGTCTGGTTGAGTCTGGTTGAGTCTCCGTCGCAAGCCAAATTGAATTCTTGGGGCTGTATGTGTAATCGAACGCTTTTTGGCCAGAAACACGTAGCACGCAGCAGCTGACCGCAGATGCCCAGGCCAACACATCGATACACACACACGCACACACACACACACGCATTCCACTTTCATAGCATAGCTGTGGGTGTTGCCCGCTCTTGATGGGCACATGAGAATGCAATTATGTGGACACTGAGCACGGCCCGTGATTCACAAACCAACGACGAGGGTAGCAAGTTATGCTGCTGTGTAAATTCATCACATTCTACCTTAGATAACAAGGGGGGGGGGGGGCAGATGCTGAAGGGAAGCTCTTAACTTGGCGAAGGTAGCACATGTGAAGAAAACTCTAGATTACTTGCCATGAGATATAAAGATTTTTGGACAGACACATAAGATTAAACCGAACTTGATTTAGGGAAACCGAACTTGATTTGGCTCTTAGTTGTTAACAAAGATTGACTTTATGTTGTTTCTTTAACTAAGGTACTAAGGTATATTATATACACATATACTTTATATTTCGATATATCCCCTAATACATTATGTTCCAACACATATACTACACACCTTGTATTTCTATACATCCCCTAATACATATATCTCTAATACATACATATATCTCTAAACCGAACTTGATTTAGGGAATAACCTTATTGGCTTTTAGTTGTTGAGCAAGATTGACTTTATGTTGTTTTTTAACCAAGGTACTAAGGTACATTATATATACATATACTTTTTATTTCTATATATCCCCTAATACATTATGTTCCTATACATATATTATACACCTTGTATTTCTATACATCTCCTAATACATATATCTCTAAACCGAACTTGATTTAGGAAATAACCTTATTGGCTCTTTGTTGTTGAGCAAGATTGACTTTATGTTGTTTTTTTAACTAAGGTACATTATATACACATATACTTTGTATTTCTATATATCCCCTAATACATTATGTTCCTATGTTAAAAGATTGACTTTATATTGTTTTTTTAACCAAGATACTAAGGTACATTATACACACATATACCTGGTATTTCTATATATCCCCTAATACATTATGTTCCTATACATATAGTCTACACCTTTTATTTCTATATATCCCCTAATACATATATCTCTAAATGGCAGAAATCAAACGTTTCAATTAATTACAGTAAAAGAGTTTATTGCTTAGGGAACTTAATTACCCGTAAACTAATTCGCCAATGCGACACCTGCGGCCATTTGAATCTAACGAAGTGTGCCACATGCCACGTGCCAACCTAAACAAATGAATTTCCACTTGTTAAAACAACAATCGCGCTTAATCGGCAAAACATTTGCGCCGACATTTCGTTTATCCCGTAAAGATTTATGCACATTCGACCGAAAGGATTCCAAGAATGCTGTGGGTTAGCAGTAAATGGGCGGAGGTTGACGGGGTATACCTGCTGATGATAGCATGAATGTTGTTTCAGTCCATTTTGAATCCCATAAGCCGCTCGAAGGACACTTTTCTTTTACCATTTGAGAGTGAAAACAAATTCAATTCCCTCCACGATTCCATTCACTCGGGATAAACTGTGGCCAATTGTGCATCAAGTTTGCGCAAACTTTGGTGCGAGACATTCCAACTCTTTAGAAGGGATTGATTAGATAGACTTCTATCTTGTAGTATCAGGAATTCGTTGTTTAATAATGCATCGAGTAAAATATATATAAAGATGTATAAACGTATAGTGGATCGATTATATGCACAGCAGATCATTAGACAGGCCAGATGAACCATATTTTTACTCCAGCATCAGCTTCCATATAAGAAATGTCTGCTTACTCGAGCGTACAGTGAGCTGGCACTGCGACCATACTTGATACCATCTCGATGCCTATTTGGATAACGTTTTTGGAAAGGTACGACGTTTGAATAAGGACGAGGTTAGTCACAGCTCTGTGGCTGCCTTGTGCTGTGCTCGACGGTGCTAATATGGTGTTTGTTTAATTTGTTTTATTGCAAACTATAGTCCGATTTACTCTCGCCTGCCTGTATGCACAAGCTAATACATGTGCTTGGCAAGCAGCTCTAATCAAACATGCTGCTGAAATGGCATGCACGTGACACAGATACTCGTCCAATGCCTGCCCTCAAGTGAGGGTGCCCTGCAATTAGCCACGTTTCACTCTTAAAGGGACCACTTATGCTGTCAATAACTTAATTTCCACTACCACGTGATTTAATTAACGATTACAAACGCAAAGCCCGACCAGACCGGACCAGGCCGGGTGCCACTTCCCCCGTCCCCCGTACCCCATCCCCCGTCCCCCTTGCCCTTGCCAGGCAGTTGGACGTGGTACTTGGTGGCCGATGAAACAATTAAGTGAGTTTCCTTGTCGTTTCGGGTTACCAGGCAACTTGTCATCGAATTGCACCCAGACGCAAAAGTTTCTAGCAAGCGCAACCCTCCCCTACACTTGTTACCCCTCCTTAATGGGACCCCTTTATGGCCACGTCGTGAGCTTGGCAATCGTTGTCCGTGCGTGTGCCCAACCGCATTATAATTGCCACCCATGTGGTCAGCCATAATCGCTAGACGATCTGAGCCACGTACATGTATGTGTGTGTGGGTGGGTGTGTGTGTGTGTGGGGAGGTGTGTGGTGCATTCGCATATCTCGAACTCAATCGAAGCAGTAACTAGCAACAACTTTGCAGCGATCGTTTATTACTCGACAAGAGCGACTTCCGCCGACTGCCTCCCCTCCTCGTCATCGTCTTCCTCGCTACGTTCGACTCATTTGCCGCGCTGCTGCAATCGGCTAATTTGCATGCAGCGAAACTTCCGCGTCAACTTTGCGACCCAACGAGCCATGTTAAAGTGCACAATGCGGCGTAAACAGCTAAACAACATTTGCATTTGCACAAAGTACGCGCTACCCGCTGCACGCTGCACGCTTCCCCCCGCCTCCCTGCACCACCACGCACTCTCGACCCCCTTCTACACTCACCAACATGAGCCGCGCCGAGCTGCATCGCAGCCGTTGCTAATGGGCGCATTTAGGCGCATTAGGGCAAAATTATCGTAGCGTCGCAAAATACAATCGGCTTTTCATTGCGCCCGCCTGTCCTGTTGTCCGCCAGAGGGCGCTTCACCCTGGATCACCCTGTGCACGTCATTGCAAAGAAAACTCGCGTTGGTAGTTATTTTCCATACATTCTCTTTATATTTTTATGCATATTTTAACTTTACAAAAAAAAAATTTGGTTTCATTCTTTGCGTTATTTGGTTTTAATTAAATGTTTTTCAATTTGGTTTTTTTTTTTTTTTTTGTTTGTTACTTTCCTTAACTTGTTTTTGTTGCACATTGGTCATGCAGTTGGATTTAAACGATTTGGTTTATAGATTTAAAACAGTTATTGGTTTTTGTTTGTATTTCGATTTTGTTTTACTTTCGCCCGTTCTAGGGAAAGTTTCCATTTAAAATGTACACCAAAAAAGATCAGCTATGCATTACGACTAGTATATGTATACATATACATACATACATTTAAATGTATATGTAATTATAAATTTGCAATATTCTTTTTACGTTGAACATAGTTCCGACTTGGTAGTTGGGACCCTTCGATCGAATTCTATTCCATTTTCGAATCGGAGCTCCCCATACTGCATCAAGCCATTTGATTTTCTGCACTCGGGCACTCGCAGTTCGATGATGAAGGAGGAAGTGAGCGAACATTAATTTTAGTACATCGATAAACATTCATAATACTTCAATTTTGGTATTCGATAATCGATATTCGATTATCATTAATCGTTAATCATTTGATAAGAGAGACTATATCTTCTGAAATACTTTTTGTGGGATCTTTTGCTTTTCGTTTCGCTGCAGGCGCTTTTCATAACAATTAGTTGTATGTTTTGATATTTGGTATTTCTCGTACTATAGTTAAACTAATGATTCATAATTCTCGCTAGTCGGCCAGACGTCTTCGTTCTGTCCTGCTTTGTATTTAGTAAGTCACACTGAAATTTGAATACAATTCATTTACTTAATCTATCGCTATGACATGTATTTTCTCTGCTCTTTTCGTAGTAATTCATTAAGTACCTCTTAAACAGAAAATATACATTTTCCTCATTCCTTGACGTTCCTTTTGTATTATATTTATTTAATTTTTGTTGTTTTACAATAGATTTGGTACCATTTTTGTTTCGAGTTCTGTCAACAATTATGAAACGACGAGAATTAGATAACACTAATAGAAAATTCTCTAAAACGAGATTTATTTTGTTCACATATGTAGTAGTTCTTCATTGGCTTTTGTTCAATACTCGTATAATCTACCGACCAAGAGGCGTGTTTGTTTTTCTTGTGTGGTAAAATTTGATTTTAACAGTTTTATAAAATTTAGTTAAAAAAAAAAACAACATGAATACATATAGACTATATACATTTATTCGTAACACTTTCGTTTATTGATTATAAAAAGAGTTCGCCAGAAAAAGATACGAACAGAAGTGTTCAGGTGCCCGTAACCATATTCTCGGAACTTCAATCATTCTAAATTTGACACTTTCAATTGGTTCCATACAAAGTGTTCTAGTTCAATGCTTAAGAACTCCTACTCGAGCGAACCATACTATATCGAAGAAACTCCTGCGAAACGAAGTTTGGTCTATTATTTCTCGATTTATTCAGATATTGAATAGTTGAAATGATATCGAGTCTTAACAATCCCAGAGAGCAGCATGGGAGTACTCTGTATTTTATGGTAATATTTATCTAAAACGTTTATTCATTCCTCACTGCCTCACCGCATTACAGTACAATATCATATCATATCATATCGGGGGACAATTGTGGTATGATGTAAGCGTGATATAGCCAAACTGCCATTTAATCCTGTGTAGATGTGTAGAGTTGCTTGGGATAGACTGAGGAGACTGAGGAACGACATAGATGCCGTTTCGCTTGGGTGGGTCAGAGTTCAGAGTAAAGAGTGGGTGTTGTGTGGGTCAGGAGTTCGCATATTGTCGAGCTTCGCTTGAGGTTGTGTAGTGTAAGTATTGTAGTACAGGGTGAGGCTGCTAGGTGCCGCACTCAAACAGATACGTTTCGTATAAAACGGCTATAGACTCTTCGACCTTCTCCGATCGATTTAGTAACAAGAAACCAATTTTTTTCAAAGGAGTTTAGTTTGTTTGAATCAAGTTGTTAACTGTCTAGTTAAGTTTAGCTACTACAATTTATAGGAAATAACCTTATAGAGAGAGAAAGAGAGAGTTAAGTTAAGCATCTGATTAGCTTTTTAAGTTTAGCTTTTTAGTTCGAAATATGGACTGGGCTAGAGAGGGCTAACAGTGTAAATATGTTTAGTGTTTAGTGTAGGAGCAACGCATTTCGTCTAAGGTATAAAATCCCATTAACTATTACTCGTAGTGTGGCAACACTTATCTAAAAATAATGCAATATGTTTCAACTATTGGTTTGCACTTCGCATTAATTGTTAACCTAAAATTAGTTATATATCGGGTATCTGGTAATTTTCTGTATTGATTTTCCAAATTTCACGCTTCGGTCGAGATAACATTGGTTTTTGATTTTATCTTTAATTGGGTTGGACACTGATTTTCAGTGAGACAATCGTAAGAGAAGTGTCTCCAAATTGTTTGAAATGTTTTGTGGTTTCCATCGCACTTGGTGCAGTTATTTGTTATTTGGTAATCTATTCAAAATCTTGTAAAGTTCAAAAGCTTTTAAGGTGTTTCAGCTAAGGTACCGATTTGCTACAGGTTGTCTAAGTGGATTCGTTATCGCTTTGCACTCGCTCTTGGTTCTTGTTCCCGCTCTCAGGCCAAGGCAGATTGGAGATCGTTTGAGATTTGTTCAAGTTATTGGAAGACTACAGCTAAGCTAATACATGCACACCCGCAAGGTATAGGACATTTGTATGTATGTATATATTTGAATGTACGTGTTTCGGTGTGTCTGTTAGGTAATACATAGATCGGAAACTAAACGGTATCTTATAGTGATCCAGTTCCATTTAATTGAGTTCGCTTTTACATTTTACATTTTCTATTTTTCATATTCTCTTTCTGTATTTTTATTTTCCTTTTTACATTTACATTTTGCTCATTGACACTGTTTCGTCTCTACAGTACTGGTTGCTCTTGTTGTTTTAGTTGCGTGTAATTTATTATCTAATAGTTTTGTGTTCTGCTGCACCTAAGGCTATCTATAAAAATACAACACACATCAATATGCTTGGTAGATATTTTAACACTCAAATAAATATTTTCATATACATTTTGCTCTTTAATCCTGAATACAACTACGTTTCTAAAAGCTTTCGTTTTCGCTTTGCATTTGTTTTCTTTCTGGTCCGATTTCTGATTCCGATTCAAACGTGGATTTCATTTGATTTGCTTAAAATTGTAATATTATTTAATTGTCTAACATACACCATGCGGTTTATCGGGTATAGGTATATATACTCGTATGCTATTATATTCTATGTACATAAATTAGACAAAGATAACACGCGATATAGGCGAAGCTCAGATCGCATACATGCAATGCCATGTACATGGGGATCAACACAGTTCATTTAAAGAGTAAACTAGTCGATGAATCTATTCATTTTTAATATTGCCCTTCACTTGCATTTTCCCAGCTTCGTTCTTGCCATGCACATGTACATTGTGGACTCCATATGAACAGGAACAGTGTAAGAAAGGAAAATAGAGCAGGTCCACTTCTGTATTGCATATGGGGGTGTGTGAGATAGACCTGTACCTACTGAGTACATAGCAAACTTATGATGTGGGTAAAACACAATATTATTGCGCATTTTACTTCTCAATTTGATTAAGGTTCGTACAGTCAGGTGACTTTTAAAGCACAATCAATCCAAGTCGCGATTAGACACTCGATTTGGTTGATTTTAGTTTTCTTTATCTATGACGTTCTATCATTTGGTTTGGTTGTCATTTTTGAGTTGATTTCGATTCGATCATCGATGTTGCGTAAACTTCTGTTGGCAGTTACCTCGACTTAAATAGATACATGTGTTGCACACGATTTTGCCGAGACTCGTAATCGTGTATGGCGTTTCTTTAATTGGGGCTGTCTTAATGCATACAAATAAGCACACAATTATATTCTTTAAAACTGTTTTTCAGTTTTGTTTTTCTGTTTTTCTGTTTTTCTTATTCATTAGGCGGTTTGTTTTGGGTATAAAGCTTTCGTTACGCATGCAGGCAGCGTGAAAATGCTGTTGCATACTTTCGTGGGCACGCGCCGGCCAGCACGCACACACGTACATCACACAATTGACGATAATTGCATATCGATAACTGTGCTATGCAGCCAATAAATGCAACAGTTTCGCGTTAATTATGCAGCCAGAACTTTGTGCCTGTGTGTGTCTGTGTGTCTGTGTGTGGCGCAAGTGACAAGCATAAGCACATCCACACTCTCTCGTCCATATTATTATTGCATATTTATGGCCTTTTCTCGACGATTCGTGTTCGGGTTCGTTCGGTTTTCGCCTTTGCCTTGTTCATATTTCATTTTGTTTTTATGCAAATTTTTGTTGTTTGCATATGTATGCAAATGGGTGTGTGCCGGGCTGTCCGTGTGTGTGATTGTGAGTGTGTAGCCAGCGGTAATTCAAGCAGACGGCAAGCAGCAACGCGTAGCAGCAGCCAGAACGAACGCAGGCAGGCAGAAACGGTAATATCGTAAATGAAAGAGAAAACATAAAGAGAGAAGAGGAAAGAATAATAAAGTGGGGGAGAAGAACAAAAAGAAGAAGAAGAAGAAGTAAAGCACATATTTTAATTGTCGTACAAGAATTTCAATTCCGTGCTGAGTGACGCATTCTCTGTGCTTCTTGCTGTGTCTGTGTGTATCCGTGTTTATTGCAAAAGAAAGCATGCAAGCCATACGAAAGCATACATAGCAGAGAGAGAGAGAGAGGGAGAGTGTGACAGAGAGAGAGATAGAGAAAGCAATAACACAGCTGCTGAAAGCTATCTAACAACTGCAACCATTACTTGTGTCTACTGCAAATTGCCCAAGGAAGCCAAAGATCCTTTGCAGCCTTGCCTAAGAAATAATAAACAAAATACGGAACACCAAGTAGGCATAAATATATAATATATAGTATATAGTATATACTTAGGCGGATAGGTAGTTCCGCGATAGATGCTTACTTTCATCGATGTCAATTAGTGCACACACCATCGAGCGAAGGAAAGTTTTGATTGAATGTCACGGGCCATGGTATGTTAAGGTATATATCAAAATTGAATCAGGGTTAGTCTAATTGGAAACAATCAACTAATAAGAAAGTTGGTAAATTTCAATAAGGATGAGACTGCTTTGACCATCTATATGGAACTTGTTTATAACTTTTTGAATTGAATTCGCGAAGTATTGCAAGAACTTTTGTCCGGCCATCAACTCACTCCCAAACACACACTCAGTCACTTGCTTAAACACTCATACATACACATGTACATATATTTGTAGTGATGTACGATATCAATTCGTCATTTAATGATTCTGTTTCTGATTACCGGGAGCTTAGTTCATATTTCTAACGTAGATCTTAAGTTTTCGAATATCTCTTTTATAGATTAAAGTAGTTCAATTTTCCATCACAGCTAACGTCAACATTGGTATTTGGTTTTTGTAACTATGACAACTATTGCATTAACATTTTCAATATGATTTGAATTATATTAATCGAATTCGGTTTGAGAAATTTATAAATCAAACAAAATATTAAACACAAAACATCATTAAGATTTGAATTTTATTTTTGTTTTTTTATTTTCAATTTTAGTTCTTTGGTTTTTTATTTCTTTTAAATATTCTCTATTTTGATTTTAGATTAAATGTTGCATTCCTGTAGCAAGTACGTAATACATTTAGGTTTCTATGCGATTTTAATACTATAACACATTGTACATATCCAACATCGATTTTATATGTATACTCGCACTCACGCGGAGATAGCGAGAGAGCGAGAGAGTGATAGAGAAGCGGAAGAATAGAAAAGAACATACAATCTAAGCACACATACGTACACACACATACATCTGGGAAATGAAAACACATACACATACAGATACAGATACAGATACAGATACAGATACAGATAGCTACAAATTCTGTGTTATATTAAAAGTTGACCGGAACCTGCACATCTCTCGGCCAGAGTTGACTGAGCTGGGATTGAGCAGGAAGAGACGCGTACGTTCGGGTCTATAATGATTCGAGGGGCGTCAAGCGGAAGAGGGGAAGTGGGAAGATGGGAAGGTGTTAAGGTCTTAAGGTGGGGCGACTAGCAGGAGACGCCCTGCTTGGCTACAGTGTACCACGTGCTAACCGTCACCAAGGAGGGCGAGTCCGGCGTGCTGGGCAGCTCCGTCGCACCTCCTCCGTTCTCTAATGCTATCAGGGCAGTGGGCGGATGGGCTGGTCGAGGTGGGGGTGGTGGTGGCGGTGGAGGTGGAGGCGGTGCTGGCGGCTGCAGTGACATTGCCGCTGCTGCTGCCGCTGGATTCGCTGCAGTTGCTCCGGCTTTTGTGGCAGTCTGAAGCGGCTTATTGGGGCGATGCTTACGCTTGGCTTTGCCTTTGGCTGGCTTTGATGGTGCCAACTGTGTCTGCACCTGAACTTGGCACAGCTGCTGTGGATGATGAAAGTGCATGGGCTGCGGCATGTGCATATCCCGTCCCACCTGCGGCCCCACCTGCGGGCAACGGAAGCGTATGGCCTGCTCGTTGGCCATGTTCAGCTCCGGCCAACGTGGCTTGACACGCGTCTCTAGCTGATGCGGATGCGGATGCTGGTGCTGGTGCTGGTGCTGGTGTTGGTGTTGAAGATGACGCTGCTTGCTCTTGCTGCGCTTTCGCTGACGGGACTTGGAGTGCGATTTGCGCAGGCGCGTCGACGTGGCCGCAGCTGGACGTGATTGCAGTTCGGATTGCGGCCGTTGGCAGTGCCGGCAGATGGATCGACTGCGCTGCCTACCAATCTCGTACTCATCCTGATCCGAATCGTCCCCTCCCTCGTCCGCTGCCTCCTCTTCGTTGTCTTCATCGTCGCCACCGTCCACTGTCTCATCATCATCATCGTCATCATCATCCTCAGCCTCCTCTTGCTTTTGCGGCCTGCGATTAGATTTCCAATTGTTGTTGTTGCTGTTGCTGCTTGTTGCTGTGCTTGTTGTTGTTGCTGCTATTGTAGTATTGGTTGCTGTGCTGGCGCCATCCATGTCAATGACATGACAACACTTGCCCGCCGCCTGCCCACCGTATCTTGTGCTATGTTTCGTCTTGTAGTTGGACTTACGTTTCTCCGACTGTGCCTGCTTGTTGTGGTTGTGCTTGTGCTGCTTCTGCTTCTGCTTCTGTTGTTGTTGCTGTTGCTGTTGTTCCAGCTGCTGCTGCTGCTGGCTGCGGCTACGTCGTCGCCTCCGCACCGTGTACTCATCCCCCTTGTCAGTCGGATATGGTCAGAATGCTGTGTCAAACACGGACATCGATCTGGATATGGCCTCATCATTGCGGCAGGCCTCCAAAAACTCCTCCAGCGTCACAACGCCATCGCGATTGATGTCCATTTTCTGTGACAAAAAGAATGCAAAGGTGCGGATGACAAATAGGTAAGAGTCAACTGACATTGGTGAAATAAAACACTTTTATGCTGGCTGTATAGCGTAGAGTTATCGTTTAAAATAACCAAAGGAAATTGTATATCAATCTAACCTCTGCAAGTTATCATCATTCTTCATTAATATGAGACCCTTATACCATCCAAGCAGATGCGATAGTTCACTGCATATATTAAGTAACTTTACTGTAATGTAATGTTGCCTTCTGTATGTTTAAGTTCATGGAAATCGCAGCAATTTCATCTCAGCAAAGTAGAATTCTCTCTGGTAACTAACTTGTTCGTTATCGTTGCATAAATCGGGCGTACTTAAGGTTAACTGGCCTGAGATACTACTGAGCTTTGTAGGCATTAAGCAGAGAACATTTCAAGCAGAAACAATTTAAGACAGAAAACGAGACCCAAAAAATAAGTTCAGCTCGTTTGGGAGAAGGTCTTCCGCCTCGGTCTCTCTCGCTCTCGCTCTCGCTCTCACTCTCGCCCACACTCTCTGTGTCTCTCTTTGTCTTTCTGCTTGTCTCACTCTGCATTCAACAGGACGACAACCGCTAATGACAATGCGTGACTGGCAAGCCAAGCGGGCCAAGTACTGCAGGCGGCAGCAATCTGGACAGATGGAGCGACCACATGATGGCCATGTTCACTCACAGTCGCAACGGGAGGCGTAGGCGAGGCAGGGAGGCAGGGCGGGCAGGCGATGCCATTTTCACTAGCTATAGTAGAGTACTGCTGGACTGCTCGAATGGCCAACGAGTGAAATACATAATTTGATTTGCATAATGCAGAGTAAATAAGCCGTCAGACTGAGGCGAGCGCAAATTGAAATTGCATAATTAACATAAGTAATGCGCATTGTTCTTCCAGCTGGACACTACAATGAGCAGTAAGTGTGTGTGTGTACGTGTGTTTGTATGTGGTTATGTGTGTGGGAGAATGGTACACAGTGCTGTGCAGCGTACCCACCTGAAAGATTTGCTCCACCTTGCCCTTGATCTTCTCCTCCTCGGGGCACTCGTCCGGCAGGCGGCCCATCAGCTCGTATATGGCAGTCACAATGTCAGTCATTTCCTCCCTCGTAATGAAGCCGTCGCCGTTGATGTCGTACAGCGAGAATGTCCAGCGCAGTTTCTCCTCCACGGAGCCACGCGACAGTATCGAAAGTCCTTGAACAAAATCCTGTGGCAAATGAATGAAAAGCCGCACATAAATAAACATTACGCATTACACTGCACAGCGTGGCAAATTCATAAAGCTATTACAATTGCAATTACAGATACATTTAACGGCAACAAGGATTCTACGAGTATCCTTGCAGCTACATATGTACTATACTCGTATAGTATATAGACACCGAGCCAGAGTCACGAATTGCAACTCGTTGTACTTATAAATGCGATGGGCCATCGAATGTGACAACAGAGTCCAGAGAAATTGAAAATATGTTTTAAGAAATTGCTCGTTAACCGCTGCTGTCCATGGCCCATGGCCACGTACACAGCTCGTTCAAGTACCTCACTTCCAGCTGCCCACCTCCCCGTCCAGCTATCCCCTCTCAGCTCAGTGCTGTTCTGCTGCCACACCGTAATGTGCTGCTGAAGTGGACATTTATTTCAGTTCTTCGTATGACAAATGTGCCTAGATAAGAAAGTGGAAAGTGGAAAAAGTTATGGAGCTGTTCCCCTCCCCCTCCCCCTCCCTCGCCCAGTTTGCGTCGAGGGAGATGGAACTGAGAGCTGGAGCGCAGCTGCGCAAGGCATCTTGCCTTGCTTTACATATCTCTTAGCCAGTTTCTTGTTAAGTTTGGCCAAATGGCCACTTGGCCAATTGCAGACGGTCCCGTGGCCGGGCAGCGGGCTAATTTATCAGCGTGGACTGCACGTGACAGCGGCAGGCGAGGAAAAAAGCTCCAGCTCGGACGCTGACAAATGCGCCCAGTCAGGGACACGACGAACGGATCCAGCTGAATCCTGATTCCTCAACTCGGCATCCCCCCCGCAGCCTGCCAACCTATACAAATGAGCCCTCATTGCGGAGTACGCGTGCTGCACTTGTTTGTTTGTTTGGGTTGCAGCGAAGATACCTCGCATCGCATAGTTGCACTCAATTCCTATTGATTAATATGCACTTTGCTCGACACTTTGCTCACGGCAGAAGAGTTGGAGGACTCGACCTTAGGATTAAAGTGCTCTGTTCAAGCACTAGCACGAACATGTACTAGCACTGCACTGTACAGCACGACACTGTACTGCACTACACTGCTGTGCTATCGGCAAGACTATCAGGTATCAAGGATATTGTCCCATGCAGCGATCCCTTATCTGTGTTTACGACCGGCTACAATATTTTATCACCTCACATGTTTACGATAAGTAAGAAGGGATCTCAACTATCCTGTATCTGTTTTGAATAATAATTATCCCACACTGCGTCTTTCAAGTGCAGCATATATTAGGTTGTCAAATATCTCCCGCCTTCGCCTTTTTGTCTTTTGAATTTCGCGGCTATGTACAAAGCGCTACAGAGCTCGTATCTGGCAACACTATACATAATTTGAAAGGTCTTGACATAACCTACAAAACGACGCTACGCATGGTTAGTTTGGATATTTCGTTCAACAGTTATAGACGTGTAAACATGGAGTTCACTAACGCCGAAATTCGCGCTATTTTAAAGTTTTCCTTCGTTAAAGGCAAATCCGCTAGAGAAACGTTCCGTGAGATTAATGGTGTTTTGGGGGATGGTACTCTATCACTTCGAACCGCGGAGGAATGGTTTCGACGATTCAGAGCCGGTGAAAACGACACCATGGATAAGCCAGCCGGCGGAAGACCTGTGACGACAAATACCGATCAAATCATGGAATACATCGAGTTAAACCGGCATGTGGCATCTCGTGACATCGCCCATCCGATCACTGTATCACTTTTTATAAAGCATTGAATAAAGAGCAAAAAGGCGGATATTTGACAACCTTATATAAAAAGAGATAAGTAAAATAACCACCACCGCGGTTTCTTACAACACCGCATTAGATTCTAAGATCAGTTCTAAAGAAACTAGCAAAGTGTAGAGACATACAAACTTCTACATAGGCAGTTGAAATAAACTCATAAAAGTGTTTAGAAGTGTACTTTCTTTACAGCTCTTTGTGCTCATTTTGGTCGCAGTATCGAATAACTTGAGTGGATAAACTTATGGAATTAAGTAGCAAATTATATTTATTCGTGTATTTCACTTAATTCTATAGTTTTAATCTTTATAATTGTGTGTAGCTTCTTTAGATGCGTCGCTGTCTTAGTGGTGGCTTCTAACTCGACTGCAGCTGGTCTGTCATCGACTTAACTATCGATTGGCAGAACTTGTTCGCGATGTATCGCGACTGCCACAAACTCTTTGATTTGTGGGCCATTAATGGCATAGTGCTGGTACACTGGGATATTCCAATATTATACATAGTAGTGGACAATATTATATAGATAGCTACATCTGATTTGCTCTTTACACGTCCGAACACGTTTATACATGCACATTCTTTTATTATCCACTCCCATTACATTCCTACTTAGATGTGAACTGAGCGATTCAGTTGCTTGCTTGTTTGCTGTGTCCTCGTTGTTGTTGTTGTTGTTGTTGTTTGCTGTTAGCAATTTAATAAAGGCAACAGCAGTGGCAACAACGAGCGTCGTGCAACAGCAAATCGTGCATAAAACACCTTGCAACAATATGTGAGCTTAATTGAAAAGCGGAAGTCTACTTAGTCAGTCGTCACTCGACACACCGGCAAGGAAGACAAGGCAGAGAGAGAAAGGGGAACAGAGAGGGAGAGAAGGGATGGGAAGGAAGAGAGAGAGGAGAATGCGATTTCTGCGGCAGAGTGTACACACAAGGACAGGCATCTAGATACTTGTGTGCTCCACAAATACAAATACAAATACAAACACACACAGACACACACGCACACACTCACACACACTCACTGCACATGCTTTATATCGAGAACGTGCCTTGTAGTCATTACAATTTTAGGTCATTATTCACAAACGAAAATGGCCACCAGGCAAAAAGGCAGCGCCAAAGGCGAAGCTCGCGATGGGCTGCGTTCCATACCCAGATAAGCGACTGTCTCTCAACGAGTCTGTGTGTGTGTGTGCGGGTGTGTGTATGTGTATATATGGGTGTGGGTGTGTGTAACTACTGCAGTTAGCTCTGCCGCCTATTGTGCGGCCTGTCTTTGCCTTATACTCGTACTCGTATCGCACTTGTGTCTTGTCGCTGGCTTGGCTTGGCTTGGCTGCCCCGGCGAGTTGGCGTTAAAATCGCCATAATTCATCGTTTCAATGGCGTCGCCACCAACACGTGCTGGCCCATTGTGCTGGGCCCTGGCATATTCTGCATACATATCCAATAGGCGTGGCCCTTGAGCCGGAAGTGAAGTTCATGTTCGGCCGTCGGCGCCGGGACAGGCGGGACAGGCGGGCCTGGCGGGTCGGACTGTGAACAAAACTGCAAAATTATTTGCAATTTGCGTGCGCACTTCACTGCGCACCCTGACACGCCTCGTCCCGATTCCGTCGCGCCCTCATCGCCCCGTCGCCGTCGCCATCGCCATTGCCATTTGCCATTTGCCATTTGCCATGATTTGCATGCGCATATTTATTTGATTTCCGCCCTTTGTTCCTCTGCACTCCTTGAACCACGAGGATATGCAGTACAAAATAGTGTTAGATAGAATAGAAATGTTGACAATGACAGCAGCAACAGCAGTGGCAACAACAACGCCCGTGAATGCAGACAGAGATAAGCACCCGCTGTTCCACTTCATGCCCCCCCCTGCCAGACTTGCCAACTGCGCTGAGTTTCATTTCGATTTTCGAGAGATTTCACTTGATTTTTGGCTTTTGTTTCACTTTCTCAAATGAAACCGAAGAAGTGAAAAGACTTTTTGAGCCAACGCTGCAGCTGAGCCAAATATTGTACAACTTGGGGAAGCTTCAAAACGAGCCGGAGTAATATTTAACAATTCATCCTTGTGTACATTTTGTTAACTACAAGAAAATAATATTAATAATTGCCAATTGATGCATTTAGTCATTAAAGCTAAGCGCGTTGATGAGGGTTGTGATGAAATAAAGCAAACCTTTGCTTAGCCCCCAATTCGAACTACTTTGTTCTAAAAACTATGCAAAGTGATGTCAGCTTGGAGTACCCACTAGAAGGGTGTCAATTGTTCAACTTACACCATACTGTGCTTGGAGCAGCAGTCGTTAAAGAAGCAGACCTCGAACAGGGTTCAGTGGCAGCGTATGGCGCCAAGAGTCCATAAAATGTAGTCAATAAAAGACACAGTTGAACCTATACAGAAATCGAGAGACAGTTACAAAAGGACAGGGAAGGAGATCTGAGGAGAACTTTAAAGAGTTAAGCTTTAAGTAAACGTTGGCCCAGGGGACACTCGGAGATTGTAATGCGCCTAAGCACTTGCCAAATAATTCAATTTAATATACTTAGTTATGTACTCTCCAAGAGGCGAGCGGGCGAGCGGGCGGATAGGTGGGGAGGTGTGTTTGCTGGCTTGCTTGCTTGGTGGTGGGTGGCTCAGTGGTCAGCAAGGGGAGAGGGGAGAAGGGGGAGTGGAGCAGGGCACTGCCAACAATTCCAGCAACAATAGCAACAAAGCGTGCTTAAGCACAATGAAATTACTTTAGACATTTTAAGCATAAAATATGGCTGACAGTTGAGTTGGAACTCCAGGACGGCGCAGCTTCAGTAGCATCATAAATGACTCGCTCACTGCTTCCTTCTCTCTCTCTCTCTCTCTTTATCTGTCTCTTTCACTTCTACACTCGTTGTCTCTTCCCATCTCGCTGGCTTTCCCTCTCTGTTTCTGTCAGCTCAGCATGTTGTGTGTTGGGTAACGAGGCTGAGGCTACACTGAGGTTTGAATTCGTTGTCTTCTTCGAATTTGAAGACTCCTGCCGCACAGTGGCACCTCATTTAGCTCGCAGCAATCGGTGCAAGCGAAGCATCAGCTGCATGTTGACGACACTAATACAAGTGAAATACACACAGACATATATGTATTTCAACTCTACACAACTCTCCCAGCGACTTTAATCAAGTAAAGGTCGAATTATGTGTTATCACTTAGGTAATGTATATATATATATAGGTACATCTTCTTACAACGTCGTTCTCCGTCTCTGCTTCCCTTCATTTCTATCTGCGCCTTTGCCTGTGAGGCAAAAGTTTTCGCCAAGTTTGTTGGTTAAAAAGCGCTTGTCATTGATGGGTGACAAGCCTGGCAGCTGACAAAGACTGACACTGTGCAAGACAGCGACTGATTTGCTTTAAACATTAAACGTAGAACTGGGGAGCGAGCACGAAGTAAGGCTGTCCTGTCTGCCCTTGGGGAGCAGAGACCTCAGCGTATGTTTGAAGTCTGTGTTTTTAAAGTCACTCGACTCTTGCTGTCTCCGATATGAACAAGCGCAGAAGATAGCTGTAGTCAAAGTAAATTCCTTCTCCTGCTAAAGATTAACACAGCAAAGCTTCAGCTTATCAACTAAATAATGAGCTATTATTACTTAGTACCCGTACTCAGCAGGCTGTTACTCTGTCACTCTCAAGATGATCTGCCTCCATGTAAGCCACAACAAACCCAGATGGAATATCCTCTGCTGGTACAGTGACGAATTTGCAGCTCATACCCCTGATTAAGTCTTGAATACCTTTTCAAGATAACGATATGCACACACTTATTTAAATCGGACTTATTCAGAACTTACTTAAAGCTAGAGGCATCGCTTCCTTTGCCTCGCAATGCGATTCGATTCGATTCGATTCTATTCTATTGACCTCTTACTTACCTCGAAGCTGACAATGCCGCTGTGATCCTGATCCAGTGTATTGAATACATAATGTGCGTATAATGTTGGATTTGCTGTTGGAGTTGTTGTTGTTGTTGTTGTAGTTGTAGATGTAGTTGTTGTAGTTGTTGTTATTGTTGTTGTTGCGAATGAAACAAGAAAGGAGATTCGTTAAATGTGAGAGTTCAGCTGGGTGGGGGGAAGCCAAGAAACAACAGTCTCGACTTCGGCATCGTCTTTAAAGCTTCAAGCAGTTGGTTATTTGCGTTTAAATCAACAGTCAACAACTCAACTACGGATACACACATATCGTATACTATATAGCCATATGCAAAGTACTCGCACGCACACATATGCACAACATTGACAATGGCTAACACACACACACACGCACACGGAAAGACACACTTAAAGACGTACAAGCGATTACATTTGCAAGTGCTCTGTTTACGTCTTCGATAAACTATGCGACAAGAAAATAATCTGCGCTTGGGAATGACATGGGAATGACATGAGAATGGGAAAGGGAATGGGAATGGGAATGGGAATGGGAATAGGAATGGGAATAAAATGGAAATGGGATGGAAGAAACGAATATAAATACGAATACAAATGTGAATAGGGACGCGATGTGGATGGGAAACTTAAGTCAAACGGAAAGTGAAACTGAAGTTTTCTTTTGCCTTGTTGTCGTTCTTCTTCTTCTTCTTCTTCTCCTCCTCCTCCTGCTTCTTCTTCTTATTGTGTTTGTTGAGATGGCAGCGCCAGCATAAATATGCGACTTCTTCCAATGCTATGTCATTGTTGGGTCCAAAACTTTTATATGGGGGCCCGACCCAGTTGTTCCTGTAGTCAATGAAACACTGTACAGTGTACACTTGTGGCAGCTTCAATGATACCGCAAGCCCTTGCCTCCTCGTATTCCCCATCCAGCAAGTGAAAAATTGTTGCAACTAAAGTTTCGTTTTGTCAGCCACAAAGTTTTTGTTTATCGCTAAAAGTCAACATGACCCTAAAAAGGACTTTCTAGCCGCTTCGGCACTGTCTCCATCTCTCCCTCACCATCCCCGTCTCCGCCCACGTCTCTGTTTCCGTCCGAGTCTGTCAAGTTCCTGGAGCAAACTAATTAGTCGCTGTAGGGGTGTGTGAGTGTGCTGATAACTGCGTAATGCGGCACAAATTATGCCACATGTTTGCATTACGCCAGTTACCAGAGATCAAGTACCCCCCCCCCATTCATTATCGTGGCAACTCTCTGTGATTTGTACCACAACCACATACAGGGTGTTTCGCAGTCGCTTACTCTCTTACTCTCTCTCTCTCTCTCTCTGTTTGTATTAACAACTTGCCCCAAGCAGAGCGCAGAGCGCAGACTGGAGGCAGTTTTAGTGCAGCATTTCATAATCTTCCGCTCAGGTCTTCATCTGGCGGGCACTTGGCGCGAATGTCCTTGTCTGGCCATCACATTACATTCAGATTACGGCCAAGCAGCCGCTCATTGGTAATGTTGTAATGTTTATGATTACGACTGGCCGCCCCGCCCCGCCCCGCCCCGCCCTCGCCAGTTGCAGCTGCATCAGCGATCTTCGCCTCCATTTCCGCTTACAGTTCGATTTCTGTCTTTTATGGCGCCCAACGTTTACACCTCTTTGAGGGTCCGACAAAATGCAGTGCATAAAACGGAGCATTTGATGGCATGTGCCTGCCCCTCCATCCAGGGTAGAGTGGTTACACCTCTCCCGTGCTCAGTGCTTGGCGGGCATTGCGGCATTGTTTAGCGCCTTCATGCAGTGCCAGAAATGTATTTGTCAAAGTTTATTGTCGCCATTTGATACTTAATGTGTTTTTATGACGCATGACGCACGACGCACGACGCACTGACACGCCCACAGTACGCAGAGCACAAGGTCAAAGCTCAAAGGCAAAGACGCGGCATCTGCTGTTGTTATTATTGCTGCGCTGCTGCCAGATATTTTTTTGCTTTGGCCAAATCAAAATGACTGCAAATGTGCCATGTAAAAATTGTTATAAAATTTGAGCTGAAAATTCGCAACATGCCGCGGAAAACACATGGAAAACAAAGCAATTGGCGGGCAGGGGATGCGGATCGAGACGAGACGGGAGAGGGGAGAGGGGAGGAGCTCGCAGCGTTAATGTATGTGAAAGAGATGCAGGAACGGAGCTGGGCACACACCATGACGTTGGAATTGCGACTGGGAGACAAAAGTGATAAATCACCAACTTTGATGACGATTTTTTGCTTTCTTTTTTCTCTTTTTTGGTGTACCAGCATTAGGCCTGGGCCAGCAGCCAACAGCCAGCACGCAGCTTGGCGGAGTGGCAAAGCGGCTTATCAAAATAAAAAATGATTTCATTATTTATTTTTCATCAGATAACCGAGGCGCAGCATGTTTCGTGTTTACTTCGCTTTTTACAAGCATTTCCGCCTGTCGATGTCGGAGCTTGTTTGTCAGCCTTAGCGCACAGTCTCTCCGTCAGTGCCTGTACACGTCCTGGTCTCCCTCCCTGTCCCAGTCAGTCAGTCATCCCCACCCCCTGTCTCCATCTCGGCTTTTTACTCTCCTGCCCCACTCCCCCTGGCGCAGCATTATGTACATTTCCCTCGCAAGGCAGCCAAATAAGTTTATTATAATAATTTAGTGCCAAACATGTGTAGCAATATCTCGGGCTTCGTTCCGCCCCGCCCGAGGGGATTAGTGCACGACGGCCGTGGCAGCTCGGCAGCTCGGCAACAACAGCAAGAACAGAAATACCCGTAATGCTAAGGCTTTTAAAGTGAAGCCTAGCTTCGATATATAATGTATAAATATATATATATATACTTGAAAATGTGTATGTATGGGTAATGTGGGTATACCTCTGCTTCACTCCTAGTTGGGCTCTTTGATACCGGTTTGTCTTCCTAGCCTCGCAGGCTGTTCGATTCTTCAATGTTTCCGAGAGATCTTAAAGTATTGCCATATATTCACATAGTTTCTGCGCTTATTTCAACTGGGGATAAATTATCCCTTAAGCAAACAGTGTTGTCTGATGGGACTGTGAAATTAAAGGGTGTAGCTCGGCTTAAATTCGTTCATTTCATCGAAGCTGCACAGTGTAAACAAAGCCCCTTGTGGGTTGACTTTTCCATTTTACATTCATTAGGTACATCACTTGCTCGGTCCGTCGATCGACCGCTTGGCCAGTTAGTCAGTGAGTCAGTTAGTGAGTCGGTTGGTTGGTTGGTTGGCTGGTTGGCTGGTGGGTCAGTCGGTTACTGGACAGTAGCTCATTATACGCGGCTCGACTCGCGTTCGACTGGACTTGGCTTGGTCGCTTTGTGGCAAGGCTTTTATTTATGGCAGCAGCCGCGTGGTGAAAAGTAAATGAGCAAATTTACTTGTTATTCAAACGAGGTCAAGTGGGCGGATGGGCGAAGGTTTGGCTGCCTTCGCTGCCTTCGCTGCCTTGGCTTCCGACCCTGCCTGGCCCTGCCCGGCCCTGTCCCGCATCGTGGCAGCCCGCCGCGGCCCTGTCGCGACTTGTGAAACATGATTTTGCTTTTTATACTTTTGCTAATTTGCTCTCTCAACGTTTCAGTCTTACATGCCGAGGGTCCCTCTGTCCGGGTCCATGAGACCACTGAGGGCCTTCAGGGGGGTTGTTCAAATTGCTGTGGCACAATTCCTTGGGATCGCCAGTGCTGCCCCAGCCCGGTCCAGCGCGGTCCGCCTTGTGCATCTATCTATTTATCAATGCTTACCCCATTCGGGGGCACCCAGCAGCAGAAAAGCTCCGACTGGGGAATGGGGCTGGCATTGGCCTTTGTTTTGGGCCACTCACAGAGCAGGCAATATTAACGATAATACTATACACACTTGTGCGAGTCCAGGACCGGAATGGCCCAGACGGACGGAGCTGCCTCTGCCTCTGGCAAGTAGCCGATGAAATTGCCAATAACCTCGTCTGCCATTGAGCCTGCCAGGCCGATGGGCCTGTTCGCTCCATTTGAATGCGGGCTGCCCCAGCTGCGGCTCAACTGAATTGATAACAGATAACAATGCGAGAGCCAATGGAGTCCGTTCTGTGTTCTGTGGGTCAGCCCCGAGTCAATGGGCATTTCAAGGCTTGTGTTCCGGTTAGCTTGGCACTTCAAGCTGATAAGCTTCCGTTGCGGACTTGACTCGCAATGCTCGAATGAATGTAACAGATGAAAAATAAATGTTCAATGCGATGATGAATGTAAACAATGAATTGAATTTAACTTAAGATCGAAGCACTTAAACCAAGACGGGACAGATGAGTTCAGCTTGCTAAAATCTTAATAAGTATGTTGGGCTACTACACACATAGTTATTGATCTAAGAATAGAAATGATGGATGATGATTCGTGCAGGTTAGTTAATTAGCTTGACCAGATGGACTTGCCTCAAGACACACACACACACACACATGTGAAGAACTTATAGCTAACACTTAGACACTTAGATAAAAGACACATAAAGGCTAAAATCGAAATCAAAATCGGAATCGGGCTGCATTCGTTGGGCAATTGTTGTTGGAGTGTGATGGCTTAGCGATTCGCGATGAGTTCTATGGTAATGCACGATCAGAGCTACTACAGGCAAACTCGATAGGCTATGGTACGAGTAGTAGGAAGCAAGTTAACACATACAAATATACACAGAGAATACACATAGATATATGGTAGATAGGATCACTAGGTCGAGCTTGTCACTCTGATGAGGTAACATACATAGGTCGAGATGAGAAGTAAACGAGAAACGAGTATATAGGCAAGCGTTAGTAATTCACTAGTCAAGTCACAAATGTTAACGAAACAAATTATACTGTACCGCACGAACCTCCCTGTGGAAAGAACTGCGAGTAAATCACTTTGAAGGTGTCCTCCTTGACGACGCCCGTGGGGCATTCAGCCTTAAAACCGCGATAAATTCGTTTGATTTCGTCCTCTGTGAAGCGGGTGGCACGACTCAGGGCGCTCAGCGAGTCCGGTCTGTAGCGGGCTGGTGTCTCGAACTCCTCCAGTTCGGAATCTGCAACGACCACAGGTGGGCCAAACAAATAGACGGATGGGGAAGCGGTGGCGGTGGCGTTGGGGGAGAGAAAGAGAAAGCAATGTATGAGTGAACATGTTTAACAAGCAAAAGCGATGAAAGGTTTATTCAGTATTCAGTATTCAGTATTTAACTATGTTTGGGTAGGACTCAGTTACTCGGTTGGGTATTCCAAGGACCGGTTACGGGGCCCCGTAAAATGCGAATGTGTGTGTGTGTGTGTTTGTGTCAGCTTAGGTCTTGGCAAAACTGGAGCAAATGCATTTCAACTCGTGTCAGATTTCACTGGCTTACGCCTCGGTTATATTTCTGTCATTAGCCCAGCTTGAGTGCTCGAGTCGCACTCGAGTTAGGAGAGTTCCTTATCTGTCTTTCGCTTCTGCCTACTTGTCAGCTTGTTAGCCCGCCTGCCCAGGGAAGTCAGTTGACACTCACACTCACACACTCGCACACTCACACACTCACACATACTCACACTTTACGTGCTTTTGATTTTGATCTTTTGAGTCGCTTCTAGCGTCGAATTGACTTGTAACTTCCTTAAGCACTTTGCCCGTCCTGGCACAAAGTCTGCCTGTGCTTTAGTTTTTTCGTCTATTTTCTGTTAATGTGTGCGTAGGCTTTGGTGGTAACTGAGCAAGTGAGAGCAGTGTCGAGAGTCAAGTGCACTCGACTGCACGATACCCTGCACAGAGCCTGACTGAAAGCCCAAGTAGAAGCAAACAACTGAATATACCTCGTGCATGCACCTGCAACGGGTGCAGGGTGCAGGGCAAAACCTGTGCGTACTTTGGCTTTACTTGAGAACAGGTGAATAGCCGCTGCCGCTGCCCCTGCCCCTCCCACTGCCTCAACTTCTTTGCCTTTGTGCGGGGAATGCTTTGTGGCTCGCGTTGAGCCTCAATTTTGGCTAATTAAAAGTTCTGCTCAACTCCGGCAAACTTGCACACACACGCACACACACAGGCCACACACAGTTATGAGTTTTTGACAGTGTTTGTGTGAGGGCGTGCGGCGCCCAAAAGCAGGCAACACTTTTGACGCGCTTGACAAATGGCTGCTTAAAAATGCATGAAACACGCGCAGCAAGAGGCGCCGAAGGAAGACGTGCCTAGGCCACCGCAGCAACAATTTACCAGCCACGCCCACCCACCCACAGCAGGCAAATGCGGACAACGTGGACGAGCTTGCAAAGGGCCTGAAGCCAGTATACCCTGCACACTTTGCCCACCAACCGAGTGGATACAAGCGACAGTCCCACGATAAGGTGACCTTCGATACGTGCTAACCAACAAATTGCTGTTCACATCGTCATCTTATACTGTTAAAATATAACAGTGCATTTGTTCTAGTCGAGACTAGTGCCTGATATCTCGCAGTGTACTCGCATTCCCCGAGGACATCCCTTAGCATTCGCTTTCACGCCAAATGTCGCTCGAAATGCGAGCATCCACAAATACAAATAAAAAGACACTTACACACACATACAAAGTAGCATACAATAAACTCGCTCTCATGAATATGCAAATGCATTGTTTAATATGCATTTTCTTTGAAACTAAACTCCATCTACATTATTATGTTTGTTTTCTGTTTGATTTCCCAAAACGTTTAAAAATATGCTGCAATTTTTGTGAAACTCTTGAATCGAAATTAAACAGGAAATTGCAACAAATTTAAAACTATCAGAAAATGATCATCCCAGTTGAAGGTCTTGCTGGGGAAAGACTTAACATACCCTAGAATTTGTATTAATATACCATAATAATTATAAACGAACTTAGCAGTTCATTAACATTTCAACTACGATAGAATAACCAGTTGCGAAGGCTTAAATATCCACAATTTGAAGGAGGGCAGAGGATATGCAAGACTGTCTGATTATCTTGTGGTACCTTGTACCTTGTGAAGAGTAGAACGTCGAAGTGGAAAGACCTAACATACCCTAGACTTTGTATTAATATACTATAATAATTATAAACGAACTTAACATTAACATTTCAATGAGAATAAGTTGCGAAGTCTTTAATATCCACAATTTGAAGGAGGGCGAAGGATATGTAAGACTGTCTGAGTATCTCTTGCTCGTCCCTTGTGGAGAGTAGAACGTCGATGTGGAAAGACTTAACATATCCTAGACTTTGTATTAATATACTATAATAATTATAAACGAACTTAACATTAACATTTAAACCAGTTGCGAAGGCTTTAATATCTACAATTTGAAGGAGGGCGAAGGATATGCAAGACTGGCTGAGTATCTCTTGCTCGTTCCTTGTGGAGAGTAGAACGTCGAAGTGGAAAGACTTGACATACCCTAGACTTTGTATTCATATACCATAATAATTATAAGCGAACTTAACATTAACATTTAAACTAGAATAACCAGTTGCCAAGGCTTTAATATCCACAATTTGCAGGAGGGCGAAGGATATGCAAGACTGTCTGAGCATCTCTTACTCGTCCCTTGTGGAGAGTAGAACGTCGAAGTGGAAAGACTTAACATACCCTAGACTTTGTATTAATATACTATAATAATTATAAACGAACTTAACATTAACATTTAAAGTAGAATAACCAGTTGCGAAGGCTTTAATATCTACAATTTGAAGGAGGGCAAAGGATATGCAAGACTGTCTGAGTATCTCTTGCTCGTCCCTTGTGGAGAGTAGACCGTCGAGGTTGGCTATTTATTTTCTCATATTTCTCAGGTATTTTTACTCGTCGAGTGCCGACACACATTACTGCCAGATCAGACTCGGCATATCTGCTGCCAGAATTTCTAAGCTGTCGTTTCATATGAAATGCAATTGCGGCATTCGCCTCGTATCCTTATGGCTTCCATTTCCACATACATTTCCCCATCTTGGCCATCTCACGGACGAGTGCATTCTCTCAGTTCGCATCTGCCAGTTGCCAGTTGCCAGACGGGGTATGTGGCATGTGGCATGTGGCATGGCGAGGATTGTTGACGAAATGCATTAGTCGGGATATATATTCATGTGATGTTTGCTTGCCTCTAATTTGCCCAAGCTGTGCATCCCAAGTAACATTCGTGTGCCATCTCTCTCTCTCTCTCTCTCTCTCTCTCTCTCTCTCTCTCTCTGTGTGTGTGTGTGTGAGCGCTTTATTATCATCAGCTGACGACAACAAACAACAAACAGACGAAAAATATATCTGGCAAAATGTCTAAATTATTTGCTAGTGTGACAAAGCTGTTACCAGAAGACTCCACCTCCCCCTCCCCTTCCCCTTACTCCGCTCGGGGCTGGCAACTAGACTAAAAGTCGCCTGGCGAGCGCTGTTGTTGTTGTTGTTTCATTTAGTTGCAGTTGCAGCTTGTTGTTTTCACCTGCTGAGGTCAAGGTGCGAGCAATGCCAAACGCAAACATGCCGCTCATTTGCGTGTGCCAGCGCTGGCAGAGGGCGTGGAGGAGGCGGGTCTTAGGGGCGTTGCGTGGTTGGCATTAAGTGGCAAGTGGTCGGGGAGGGTGGAGCCAGCGGTGGCAATCGGCAACAATAACAATAAACAAGCCAGGCGAGGTGAGTGCAGCTTAAACCTGCAACGGTTGTTGTTGTTGTTGTTGTTGTTGTTGTTGTTTGTTGTAATGGCAGATAAACCACACACGCTCAGCCAGAAAGAGTGAGGGAGAGCGAGCATCACACTTCGGCCACAAAACATACACACTAAGTGGCACATGGCACACACCTAGTTGCGGCTTTTAACCCCTCCCCTCACCCCCTGCCATGCAGCGGCGCCCTTGCACACGGCAATGTTGCATGCGCTCGCATAATAAGTTCCTGTTTATCTCAACTCGGTTTGTTTGTCTGTTTGTCAGTCGCTGCTGCTGCTGCTGCTGCAGATGTGTGCAGTTGTGTGCGGGGGTGTGTGGGTGTCTGGCTGCGCAGGTGTCATGTTTCCGTTTCCGTTGCAGCTGCAGCAGCTGAAGCCGCCGGCAGCGATGTGCAAATATTTTTGCATGATGCTGCTGCAAACTGTTTCGGCATCAGTGCCAGTTGTGTGTGTGTGTGTGCATATGTGTCTGCATGCCTGCATTGACTGTCTGCTGAAAGCAAGGAGGGGCGGGGCAGGTAGGAGACTGCGGGCAGAATTTTTATTAGGTGTGCTGCTGTTTTTGTCTGCACTGCAACTGCGAAAATATTTAATTTCGTTCAATTTCGAGTATCATCGATAAGTGCAAAGTAAAGAGATATGGCACTCCCCCCCTCATGGCACCACCCCGCCTCCCTTCGTCCTCCTTCGACTTTAGCTATAACAAAAACCACTGCCAAGTGCAAATTAATAAAAAGCACAAAGATAGCAGCGTGTGTGGATCCTTTGAAGCGTATACAGATACACACCCACCACAAAAACACACACACACACAGACACACACACAGACACACACACAGACAGGCACACACAAAGGCCAACGCCTCTGTCAGTTTTATAGCTTTTCTCTCGTCGTTTCGATAAGCAACCGCCAAAAAAAAGAAGAGCAAGCTAAGCGAAAGGGGGCAAAAGTTGAAGAAATGTAAGAAAGAAAACGACGACGAGTCGACATCATTAAAATGAGACGGAAGGCGTTGCAAACTAAAGTAAACTCGAGCAGCTTCTGCCACAGCCACTGCCACTGCCACTGCACCACAACCAACCCGTAGCAGCCACGAAAGCTCTTGATTTGGCTGACAGTCAAAACGAAAGGAATCTATAAAATGTTTTTATGAAATCGTTAAAACTAAGTAAACGCGATGCTTGGCAAAGGACAAACAGATATTGTTCTTCCCGGGCGGGTAATGAACATGTTATCAGCAGAGAAAGCGAGGGAGCGAGACAAGACGCAATGCGGTTGCGATTATTGCACACACACACACACACACACAAGGAACGGCATGCAGCCCTGTGTGTGTGCCCTCAGGGTTGGCCATCAAAAGCATTCTACTCTTCTTTGCAAGCCAAACTCAATTCGCATCGCAAGAAACAAACAGCGAGTTGCCTTGAATTCCTTTTCTTCCCCTCTTTCTTCCTCTCTCTCTCTCTCCACAGTTGCGTAATGAGTCTGTTATAGACAATAAAATCGAGTGGCAAGTGCATCAAAGCAGTTGAAAATGCTTAACGGCAATTTGGCAGACATATCGTGGCTCAAGAGCGAACTCTTCGCGAACTCTTCTTTGATTGAGTTTATTAGGCCAAAGTTCTATTCAGCTCTAATGCAATCTGCAGTCTGCAAGTTTATGGCATTGCCATAAGTTCATGGAACTGCAATGGAAATGAAACTACAATGTAGTGGCTTAAGGAATGCCTTCGACTCTGCAGCTACTCATCTGGCTGTCAGTCTGTTTACCATTGCGAACTACAGTGTTAGTACATAAATCATTCTTTGTTTGCCCCATAGATCATGCAGCGTCAGTCTGGCTGCATAGTTGAGTAGATCGCAAGCAAAGTAACACGCGTTCAATCATCACGATCGCATTATAAACACAGAACGGATCCATCAACGCGAGTGCTCATTCTGTTCTCGTGCATATTGCGGATGGAACCCAGAGATCGTCGGCCTCGTGGCAGAACAAATAACATCGTAAATTCTTTTTCAGAATGAATTGTCGAGATCTGTCTGGCAGTTGAGGCGGTAAAAGGGCCACAGCGTGTTGTATGTGCAGCGTGGAACGCGCAGCGTGCAACGTTCCGGCAAACAATGGCTTCACTTATCTTGTTGGGCGACTCGTATAAATTGCGAGCGTGCATTTTCATAGCCCAACACAGGCGGACACACACGGCGTATGTGGAATATTCATCAGCAAGCAGCCGACGCGTAGCAAGTTTGTCGCGCACGTTTGTCCGCCTTCATTCCCTTCTTCTGCTTCTTCTCGCAACAATGTGTTGCCACGCGCAGTTTGCAACTACAATGAAACAATGCATCTTCCTTTCGTTCTCGTTGTTCTCGTTGTTGTTGTTGTTGTTCTCGTTGTTGTTGTTGTTGATGACGCTCCGGTTTTATTGCGCGCATTTTGTGCTGGTGCCGTTGAACGCGGGTTACCCAGTTACCGTTACCTCTGCTGCCCAGACAATTACCAACTAATTGCAATCAGGGGAGGGGAGGGGAGAGGGCGAGTAACACAGAGGCAAGGCAGCCCAATCCGCAGTTGGTTCAGCTGCAGCGACACTTAGCCCGATAAACACACACACACACACACACACACAGAGAGTCACCAAAAGTAAATGCAGAAAACTTTTTCATGTGCAAAAAGCCACAAATAAAATCGAGAGCAAGAGTGAGCGGGCGAGAGTGAGAGAGAACAAAAGAGAGCGAGAGAGGGGCAAAAAAACGTGGAAAATTGTATGAAAAATGAAATGCACTTAACTTATTTGCAAGCCGAGCAAAATGCGCTTAAATAAATTAAAATGTGGCAACCCTGACACTTAAATACACGCACACACACACACGCACACTCATACACACACAAACACACACACACACACTCACAATATAAAGAAAAGGAAAATAATAAGAGAAATGGAAAAACAAACATGACAGACAAAGGACAAAGCATCCTGCCGGCATCCTTGCACGCGCTGCCTCTGCCCCTCCCCCCTCTATTCCCCTCTGCTACGCTCTCGCCTGAGCGCCCGTGAAAGGCGGCGCAAGTGCGCCATGCGCCAAGGAGGCGTTTGAGGCGCCTGTCAAGACACTCGCCAACTTGCCGACTTGCCGCCTCGCAGAAGGCCTCAAAGGTGCCAGCAACCTGGTGGCATGTGGCAGGTGGAAGGTGCAGCCTGCCAGATGGAAAGTGCTCGCTGCCAGGTGCCCGCTGCCTGCTGCCTGCTGGCAGGTGGCAGGTGGCAGGTGGCAAACTGCAGCGAAGGCGCTGGCTTTGTGCTCGCCGCGCACGGGAGCACTTAAAATGTGGCAGTTGCCATTAAAAATTATGTAGGGTATCAAAAAACAAACAGCGAATAATGAAATGATAATTAAGCCCCCTTCACCACTCCCTCTCGCATAGACCTTCAACGTTGCATAAACTGAAGCGACCACAAAATGCAGACACAGAATTCAATTACGACTCTCTCTCTCTAGCTGGGAACACAGCTCTAGCTGGCCCCTTAATGAAGAAATGATGAAGTGCAGCAGAGCACAAAACAAACAAGCAAAGAGAGAGAGAGAGGGAGACACAACACCACAAGCACAGACAGAAAGCAGAAGAAGAAGAAGGGCCAACAGGCAAATGGAGCACATAGACAAAGCCAGTTGCGGAAATTGAGATGGAACTAAAGACGATAATAACGGGGGATGCAGGGATGGACGGGAGCAGGGCGGCGCACTGATTGAGCCGGCTCCGGGAGAAGGAAACAATAAAATGCAGCCAGAGGCAAGCAATGTGTCCAGCAAAAAAGGATGAAAGGAAGCCAAAACGAGCAGCGCGCAAATTGCCCAAGCCAAAGCTAAGCCCAAAGCGAGCATCGCCTCCAATAGCAGAAACGTTTATTCACTTTATTACTATATATCATTACTTTGGCCACCCCTTGCCTCCTTTCACACTTTGTGCTTGTGACATTTGAGATGCTGCAAGCTAAGCCCGCTGCCGACACGATGCCAGCCAAGGCAGGGCGGGGCAGGGCAGGGCGTGATAAGTTGCAACAGTGTTGCACAGTGCACTTTACAAATTGACAAGAAATGATTTATTGCCAGGCAGACTTGCAGCTTGAAGCTGCTAACCTCTTTTTGAAAGCCGACAAGAATTCGTGGACAGGAAGGGAGAGATAGAAATGGAAATGCTCAAGGTACTATGGAAGTAATTGTGCGCTATCTACTTATATTGAATATCCACTCGGATATTATCGGTAGTTGCATCTTATATCGATGGATCCACGGAGCAAAAGGCTGTCTTGGCCTGATTTATAATATTACAAATACGTTCTTCTGTTTTCACTCTTCTTAGGCACAACGCTATTGGTAGACACCGTGTTTCATCGATATTATGTAATATTTGCAATCCAACTATTGTAATGGCCCGCGCTTATCAATGCGTTCCATTATTGATTTTTTTAATCAATAACCAAAATACCTTCGGCTTTATTGTAGCCGATGGTAAAGCAGTGCAAATTGTCTGCTAAGGCCACTTTGTTTAGTTGACCTTGCAAGCAGTGCAATTATCAATATTGCACTTACCTGTCGAATAAGTGCCTACTTCGAGGCTCATTTGAAAGTAATTGCATCTTTGATTTATCAGCTGGAGTTTCTACCACAGCCAACTTCACCTGCTCCGAATACATTCCAAGAAAAAACTACATGTGCTGGAATTTTGCACTATTTAAGATCCACACTCGGCTTTTGTCGATCTTTTGGTTATAGTTAAAGTCGAACTGACGTTCGTCTGTTAATATTTTCGTGAATTGTTTCGAAAACACATTTAAAGTGCATTTCGGAGTGCGAGTTCGCACACGAGTTGTCGTCGTGCTTATTGGAAGTTTCAGAGTTTTGCCACCAAATTGGCAAAAATTTAGCTGGAGGCAAATCTTCAACTCAGGAAAATTTTGAACCTTGCTCTGGTCAAAGGTCATCCTTCAAGAAGCCAGAGGAACCCCTTTTAAAGGTGCGTTAGTAACTTCACTTAGACTCTATAGTAATGTCAATTTTGTTTTTCATTTGCCAGTTTGTGCATTTGGCACCCAAAGCCAAAAGACGGCATTACTGCCTTATTGGCAGACTCTGTCGTCATAAATTGTCCGGCTTAAGAACAGCGATCACTTTGTCTGGCCTTTGCACGGCGTGACATAACCTAACACGGCGTGGCATAACCTCTTCGCAGCCTTGCCCTTTCTTTGGGCTACTGTGAGCTGCACTGGAACAACCTGCGCTGGCTTCTTTTCTTTCGCCTTGTGCTGCACTGCGCCTTTGGATATTGCAGTCTTGCCCTGCATTTGGGATAGTTTGTTCTTGGTATGCTCTTCGACCATTGAAAATGGTCAAAAAAGGGTATACTAACTTTGTGCAAATGTACGTAACAGGCACAAGGAGGCGTGGCAGACCCCACAAAGTATATATATTCTTGCTCAGGATCACAATCTGACTCGATTGAGCCATGTCTGTCTCTCTGTCCGTCTGTCCGACTGTCCGTCTGTCTGTGTGAACGCACAGATCAAAGCTATTACAAAAGCTAGAGTTACCAAATTTGGCAGGAAGACTCCTGTGTACTATAAGCAGATCAAGTTTATTTCAAATATTAGGTGCCACGCCCACCGCCCCCACAAATCAATAATTTAATATTTAAACTTAATTTGTAAGCGCTGTATAAAAGATACACCTTTCTGACTTTAACATATACTAAGCTGAATGAAATATCTACGTACTGTCCAAATTACAATCCCATCGAACAATAAATATAGAAGTTATTTAAGAAAGTATGAGCATAAAACCAAGTGCTTCTGTACGCTAACAAGGGAGGGATTAATTTCAAAGCATGTGCATATGCATATGTGTATGAATTTAACAAATTCATCATCATCATCATCACGCTGGAAGGCCTTTCAACGCTGGAAACTTTAACTTGCAAAATTAAGAAACCAATTAGACAAAAACAATCAAAGAATAAAAAAAAAAAATTAATAAATAATGTTACAGATTCAATTTAAACCAATTTAAAACTAAATCGAAAGGAAATATGAATTACAAACTGTAACCTTGTTGAACACAAATTTAAAAAAAAAGTTAAATATCATGTGTAGCAACGTTGAAAAAAAAAAACTAATTTAAAAGCTCAAATTAAATACAATGTATGGCGAAACTAATAAGTGAATTTAAAAAGAGAGATATGTAATAAATTTAAAGAAAACAAGATATCTCATAAGCAAATTTTAAGCTAAATAAAATTAAGATGAATTCAAGCTCCTTTCGAATAGGATTAAATTATGAGTATCAACACAATGATGTGCTAAATTAATTTTGTTTTCCTGGATAGACTTGGCAACATTGAGTAGTAGTTGTCCGTTTTTTTGTGTATCTTCAGATACATAATTTTAATGAGGATTGTGGTTGGGTGGGTAGAGACGGCGGGCGTCGATTAACATCTCGGAACTCGCAAAACATTTATATCGCAGCAGTCCTGTTAACTTTTTGCCTCCTTTACATTTTTAGTGTTATAGCCCCGATTCTTTTCTTTGTACAAGTTTTGTGAAGTTATTTTCACTAGTAGTTTCAGCAGGAATCCTAAAAATGTAAAAAGTATGTAGATGTGGTTGTTGGAAGGTAGCAAGAACCCCCCCAAGCCCAAGAGCCAAGGCACCAGTAGGATTCCGTCCGCTTCCATCCGCAATGCGAATGTATTCGTAGAAGTCGCCAGCGTATTTGGAGACTTATTGGCTACAATTGCACTGAGCATGACGACACAAAGTTCTCTCGGTGCACATCGTACGTTACACTATCGATAGTTCTATCGATTATTATCCAATTCTGATATGCATCACTATTTGATTGGGTTTCCTCTAAAGACTTTTCTCTTATCAGTCTTATTGGCTACAATTGCACTGAGCATGACGAGACAGAGTTCTCTCGGTGCACATCGTACGTTACACTATCGATAGTTCTATCGATTATTATCCAATTCTGACATGCATCACTATTTGATTGGGTTTCTTCTAAAGACTTTTCTCTTATCAGAGGTATATAGTGATCCGATTTAGATGCTAATTAAAAGCAACTCACTCAGCTTAGTTGCGATGTGAAGCACTTGTGGTGGGTCTCCTTGTCCTGTGTCCTCTTTTATGCATGGACAATGAGTGCCGGACTGGGCAACTATCTACGAGTGGAGGCTAGTGCGAGTTCCATGGCCAACTCGAGCTGTCTAACTCACTCGATCTGCTGAAAACTTTGTAAATTAAAGTGACTTTCGGCAGAGATTTAAGTGCAGCATCATTTCGCATATTAATTCAGACTCTTTGCTGTGAGTCGACGCGGAAGCCAACTTGTCATTCATCAAACTTTTTCAATAAAACTTTTGCGCCGCTCATCGCTGGCCGAACAAACCAAACGGAGCTGCAAATCCGAAAGGCAAAAGCCGAAAACCAAAAGCCGATCATAATGCCAAAGTGAATTGAAATTTGTCTACGTCTTCCGAACTCGGACTACGTAATGGCGAATAGGAAACTGCGACTGCGACTGCTGTGGGCAGTGGGCGGTGGGCGGTGGGCGGAGGCCCGTTGATATCCACTCGAGTGTTTCGAGTGATGCTCGCTGGCTGCTTTCAGGCTGTCATTGTCAAGGCGCCCTGCTCACGCCCCTTCTGCTTGGAGTAGCAGGCAAATGTTATGCTCCCATTGTGTTCCGTATCGATTCGCCCTTCGGGCTGTACACACTCATACACGCCACATACGCACACACACACTCAGACACAGACACTACGTGAACCTGCATTCAGGCTAAGCACGAGCCATGCAAGTTTTATGTTAAGCTCATCATTCCGGCAACTGCTCGAGTATGCGAACTCGCAACGGCGCGGTATCCTGACAAAGCACCTCAGACTGTGGATTGACTGCGACTTGCGCCCCGGCGGCAACACTTAAATGTATTCAATAGATTCCCGAAACGTGTAGAATGCTTACTGAGACAACAAGCCAAGCGGGTCTTGCAGCAGTGGGTCGCATATTGAATACCCTCGCAAGCCATTTAGAGAGACAGCCCGAAAGAGTAAAGATAAATGAGTGCAGATCCGAGCCTGCAGAGAGAAATAAAAGAGAGATGGCCTGCAAGAATATATAAATACTCTTGGAGCATTTCTCAGCAGGGTATTTCAGTGTCGAGCGTGGCACTTCTTCATGCTGTGGCTGCAATTTATTCATGACTTTAAGTTGAACTATGCTAAGCCGTTTCCAGAACGCTCTTCTACAAATAAGGCCACTTAAGCGACAAACTTGTTCCCCAACTATAAGAAACTTTTGGTTGGCATATGAAAAACAATTGCGTTGATTATGTTGCTCTGAAATATTTACATTTGTACATTTATTTGCACAATGTAGAGGGCAATTTAAACAGAAATGTAAGAAAGAGGCATCCCGACTCCACAAGGCATATCTATCTATTAATCAGTCAATCTACCTATCAATCTATCCGTCTGTCTCTCTATATTTCTATCTATCTAAATATATATTCTATATCATATAACCATGTTCTTTATTATTCCCGTATGAGCACTCAAATCAGATCGGAGACTACAAGAACTACAAAAACATGTCTCAAATTTCATGCAGATTAAGTTTTCGGGGTCATCAGCCCCTCTGCATGGCCCCGAACCCTTCTGCGGCGTGGGGTGGTCAACCATTTCGTCCCTTGTGAAAGCATGGGCGATTAGGTTGACCGAACGCTATTGGTTCTTCCAACCAGGGATGAGGCAGGCTAGAGAGCTTACGAATCCCTCGGTTAAACAAAGAACAAACTTACTCTCCAGGAGAGATCTCTATCTCCTTATTGGCTACCTTAGTGGCCACCACGTGGTGAACTATCACCTCGCAAAAATGCGTCTGTCCTCAGACACAGAATGCAGGCTCTGTAGAGAGGACGACGAAACCACCAAACACATCCTGTGTGATTGTCCAGCCGTGGTATGGACCAGGAGGAAACATCTGCACGTGGAAATCGCAGTTCCCGAGCAAATTGTCCGTTCCTCCACGAAAGATCTGTTATGCTTCATTAGGGAAGCAGAACAGCTTTTGTCAAGTTAGGGAGAACATTATAGGTACAAAAGATCGTTTTTGGTCGCAGTGCCTCGCACCATCTCTGCTGGGAGACTCCCTTTTTAAAATAAAAAAAATAAAAAAAAGGTTTCTATATATCATTTTGAGGGTGTACATATAATAATTGCAGTATCCCATAACATATATTTTTAAGTCAGGCATACACCTGTGTAGCTTTCATGCTTGTTTCGTTCGATTTAATTCTTTCTTTGCATCAGTTCTCATTGATCCGCTAAAGCAAAGTAAATTAAAGTTAAGCACCTATTAGATATGATCTCGCTTACTTTAAGATGTGTCTGCATATCTAATGATTGAAATTAATCTGTCTGAGGTGGGCAGGTTAGTTGCATTAGTCTGGGTTAGTAAGTTGATTGGCGTTGCCTGCGGTTGGGGAAGGCTTACGCTTGGTAATGCAGCCCCAGGACAAGAGGAGCGCAGTGAGAGCTGTGCATGGATGCGCATGAATGGAGAGGAAGAAGGGAAGAGAAGGAAAAGGGGAGTAGAACTCTTAGTTGTCTGGTAGAACAGATGTGGATCGGCAGGGGGGAACACCATGTCCACGGGGGAGGACTTTCTCGGAAGGGACTTAACAGAGACAGAGACAGAACTCGGCTGGATAAACTTTGCTTACCGTTCTGTGCGGCGCTGCCCTGGAACAGATTGCGCAGATAACTGATCAGGCGTCGGTGCAGAGGCCGATGGCGATGTCGAGATGATTTGCGCACCGATGACGATGACTCCTGGCCACCGACGTCGCCTTGCTCCACATCATCAGTGTCCACGGCGTCCTTGCCGCACTGCGTGGCATCCACGATGATCTCAATGCTGCGTTGTGTGTTGGATTTCTTAAGTGAGGTGCCGGCTCCGCCGCCACAGCTACCCAGCGCTGCTGCCAGAGCACTGCTGCTGCTGCTGGCGGCTCCGGCACCGGCACTGGTTGAGATGGTGCCAATGAGTGCATCCGTGGCACAGCTGCCGGTGCCGGGCACATTGTCACGCGAGCTGCTGTGCGCCGGCTGCTGCTGAATGATGCGACTGTTAGACAACGACTGGCGTCCGGAGCCGCTGCCCGCCAGCTCGTTCACTGTGCCCCCATTGCTGTGGCCACCCCGATAGATCAGCTCCGTCTCGTTGGACACTTGCCGCAGGGCGTGCACTCCCAGGCCCGTGTGCGAGGCGCTGCTGGGCATGCCACCTGAGGCACCAGAGAATCCGGCTGCTCCACCAGCTCCACTGCTGCCACTGCCATTGAGTCCGGTATAGTAAGCGCTGTTGGGTCGCTGCGAGTGCTGCACCTGTGGCCCGGCCATGGCGCACCCTGCTGCACTTGCACTTGCGCACTTCGCACTTGCAACTGGAGGGATGGGCGGGGATTGGTCGCCGCGTCTAGTTGTGTGTTAGGCTGATCCTGTCTGATCGGGTTAGTAGTTTTAGTGGCATTCTGATCATGGTAGGCGTTTACATGGCGGCCCTGGGCGCTCTTAGCTGGTTAGGCTTCTGATTAGGCTGACTTCCTAACTAGACTGTCTTCTGCTTGCTCTGTCTCTCTCTTTCTCTCTTTCTTGCTGCTTATGGCTTGGGCCAGGCGGGCAATAGCTTCAGCTTCAGATGAATCTGAACATCTGCGCGGAGGGAGACAGAAAGTTGGAAGTTAGAACAAGGCAAATATATTAGAAGCTTGATATTATTCATATTTTTGTTATTCACTCGGTTAGTTACAATATGCATGCAGTGGCTATGAGGCTAAGTGTGCATGTGTGAGTGTGTGCGTGCGGGTGTAAGCATTTATCAAGTTCACTGTTGGTAAGGTGCGACCTGAGGTTTGCCAGTTCGATAATCAGGAACATATAGTACCATATATTCTCTTATACATTTACCACGTCTGCTTTGGACTGAAGGAGATTCCTATCAGTAGATTTCTATCAAATACGAGCAAAATTCCATCATTATACAACAATATATCACACTTTACAACACTGAAACCCCATCGCAGTAGCTTGTGCGGCGTAACCTTGACAAGTTATGTCGTAATGTCTGGAAATCTCAGTTGTTTTGTATACTTGTTTCGGTTTAGTTCGTTAAATTTATTCCAAATTTTTGTGGGGATTTTTGTTTGTGGTTTCCCATACTCGGTGCATTTGCCTCGTTCAAAACTAAAGCAAGATGTGCGATGACGAACTGCCCTTCAATCCCTTCTACATTGGCCCGCATCCGAGCCAAGCATGCGCTGCAACTGAGACCCCACCACGGCAATGTTGCCCCGATCATGTCGAGGAGCCTGTCGAAGAAGGAGATTGTGATGCCAAACCCAAGGAAGAACTGGTTGTGGCCACAATCGAGGTAACCGTGACTCCACAGCCGATCTGTCGGCCGTATCCTTGCAATCAGGCCGATCGCCAGTAGCACCGAAAATCACTCAGGAAACCCAAGCAAAAATCACAACCAAAGCCTCAAAAGAGTTTCATAATAAAGCTATAAATACTATAATGGATATACTAATCCAATCTAGAGCATGTTTATTGATGGAAAGAACTGGTTTTGATATCTTTGTAGTAATTGAGTTGAACTTTATTTAATCCTAGCCAAGGATAAACCTGCACTTCATTGATATTTGCAAGTTCATTTAATACAAATAACTATTCGTTTAATAATAACATTTTAGCTGACTCAAGGTCAATATCGGTTCGATTTCTGCATCATAGCTTATCTAGTCGATATTTTGCCAAACACAACAAGAACACTTGTCAGAAGACAAGGAGCGGGCTTGAATGTACAATTGTTTCACGAAGTAGCCAACTTCGATCATCAGCATTCATCGCTGACTAACTTGGTGATCGAAGGCAGTTTCATCTCCACACTGCTAGAACTCGTTGGGAATTCTAGTGGTGCCGAGGTGGAAACCAATTCAATAAACCAAGTATGTCTCTTTGTTGTGTTTGGACTTAATACTGCATTGAATTCTTCTGCGAGAATTCCTGATTGCAGTTGCACTTAGTTAAAAGGTGCATAAAGCTCTATTTAATAGAGAGAAAAGATCATTTGAACATTTTAGCTAACTTGTAGCTAAATAGCTTATATAGCCAACGATAACACTTGTCAAAACACAAGGAACGGGCTTGAATGCCCATATGCCTCACGATCATCAGTATTCATCGCTAGCTTACTTGATGATCTTAAACAGTTTCATCAGCTAGAACTTGTTGGGAATTCTAGTGATGACCGATGCAATAACCAAACTCATTTCGGTTGTGTTTGCACTTTGTACTGCATTTAATTCATTCGTTTAATTCATTTACTATACAATATTTTCGTCATTCGCCAGCTGGACTGTCCTCAGAGTGTGCTTGGGGTTCTGGAATTAAATATTCATGCACGACTCGTTGATAATTTATGACTCGCAATTCACTCGCACTCAGCTCGCTCAGATTGCATGTAGAGCTGCTCTTGCAGCTGCAGATGCAGCATCTAAATCGAATCAGCGCGTTTTCATTGGAATCGCGAGGATTTTCGGGTCTCGCTGCTTTTTGCCTGCATCTTTTATGCGCTTTCTGCGCACTCTGCAGCGGGAATACTCGTACATCAGCAGGATGCAGGATGCTGAATGCTGAATGCAGGACTGACTGCATCAATGCTGTGTCTCTTGAGCGACTCTTGCGCTGTTTGCAAATTGAATGAAGTGCAAATTTATTATTTATTGATAGACTTATCCGCCAAGTGAACAACGGCCCGAGCACGGACAAAGATAAGCGCGCAGTGGCGTGGGGCTGAGTTCCTACAAGGACGGCAATTGATATATCTGACTGTGCGTATGTGCGAGTGTGTATGTGTGTGTGTGTGTGGCGTAACTGCTGACTTCTTCAGCAAGCGCAGCAGCTGCTTTGCAGTTCGCCCTGACACGTCTGCAATCGCTTTGCTCACCTGCTCCTAACCCCACTCATGCCCGAATTCGTGTCCTCTCTACTCCTCCTCCTCCCCTGAATCGACATCTGCATTTTCACTGCGCTTACAAAATGATTTATGCATTTCAAGCATTTCTTGTCGACGTTTAGCACAACAGCGAAGGCAACAACATCGACAACAACAATATTCCGAACGTTTAATGTGATTTTCCTGTTAAATGGAGACGAACGGATAACGCTTTGCACTCTCCCCCTCCTCTTCCCCCTTTCAAGCCCCTTCGCTGTTGTGCTGCCAGTTTTCATTTTCACAAACTGTCTGCACTTAACGTCCGTTTGCCAGTGTTTGCTATTGTTGTTGTTGCACAGCCATTGTTGCAGGCGAGCTGAGTAGAAGACGAGCTGTTGCTGCCACTGTTGCAATCGAACTTATTCACGCAACTCATGCAATCGCAAGTCCAAGCAGAGACGACGTGTGCCAGCCCCGATTACTAGCAGCCCAACTAAATGGAGATGGTGTCTCTACAACACATTGATGTGGCATCTCCTTCTACGGCAGACTCCATGACAGAAAGCACAGACACAGAACAGAGTCGCTGCCTTATAGGTGCCCCATAAACCTAGAAGGGAGCTCTGGCTTACAGGGCAGGAGAAGGGGACTGTCACCTAACAAATAATATAAACATATCTTAATATTCGTCCATACATCTATGGCCTTGAAATTAAATGAAAATGTATTTTGTATTGCATACTTTGTGGCACCACAAATCTGTTTGCCCATTAAGTGAATTCCATGAATAACTTCCATGTTTCTTCACCGATTAGCATCAAATTTTCTATACTCGTGTACATTTAGATAATAATAAATATCGAACACATCAAGCCTTGAAAGTTATAGTTTATTTAATGAAATCTGTCATTCAAAGAGACAAGGAGCAGACCAAGAGAAATGCGTGTTATAATTTTGAATGGGGTCAAGTTATGTGTGGTCTTGGGAAAAGTCTCAATGAGTTATGTCGTTAGTTAGTTGGAAGACGTGGCACTCATGTCGTACAGCCTTCAATCAAGGAGGGAATGTTAGTTATTTTCATGGTACGAACATTTCCATATGCCCTGGCAATGTGATTCATCAATATTCGCCTCATTTCAGTCTGTCAACGAGTCGAGCAGGCTGGGAACTAATTTATTGCGTTGTCGGAAATGTAATCATTAAAGCGTCTCGCAGAATGGAGAACAAAGCATAAATATCTATTAAACTGGAATTGAAATAAATTATAGTTTGTGGAGAAGGAGAAGGAGGAGGAGGTGCAGGAGGAGGAGCTGAAATAATAAGGCAGCCACAAGGATGGGAAAACGAATGGGGACAGCGTAGGCAGCCGAGGTAGACAGGGTTAGTACATGAAGGTCAGGTGGCGCTTAAGCTGAGGCGCTGGGCAAGCACTGGAGTGCAAGGCAAACACTTCGATGGCAGGGCAAAATCAACGACGTGAACAGAGGAAATTAAGTGCACGGCAACAGCAGCTCGAGAGGACAACAAGCAACCCGAGCGGAGCACAACAAAAGAACTCTCATATTTAGACGCACTTGAGCATGAGGTGGACGGGCTGTCGGGCTGTCGGAGGTGGGCTGTCGGAGGTGGGCTGACGAGGAAGACCCAAGGAAATGAAGCTGAAATTTATTATAACAATACGCAGCTATCGTGTGCGGCTGCAGTTACTCCGGCCACGTCTCTGGAACTGACTCTCGCTGCGACCTTGATGAAGTGTAGCGGAAGTCGCAAAACGGAGAACGGAGAACGGAGCACGGAAAACGGATATAGCGCTCAAAACGAGGGAGAACAGGTAAGCTGGCAAGATGGAAAATAAAGCTGTCGGCAGGATAAGCAATGCCGGCAGCAGGACACGGAGCCGAGATACTAATTGGTTGCACGCTGAACCGAACCGAATGGAAGCGAACCGAAGCGAACCCACAGAAATCCGGCGAGTGCTCCACGCTGCTCTCTTGCCCCCGCCCCTGCTCCTCCAAGATGTCAAGTGCAATCTCTGCCCGAGCTCAGTCAGCCGCGGAACGCACCAGCACCCAACGTAGTCACCGCAATGTTGGTGAACAGCGTCGCGAATCTGGAAATATGCACAATATTCGAACGGGAAGGTTAAGGGAAATTGGATTTTTGTTGACATTATTTCACAAATATCCGGGCACACGAATAGCGATAACAATGGCGCACTCTGCTCCTTCCTTCTCCTCCCTTCTTGTTGGACAGTGCTGGTCACACACACACACACACACACACACACACACAGGTTTATGCAATGAGTTATTTGCGAGCTGCTGCTCAAGCACATCCGATCCAAAGTGGAAGCTCAAGCTGAGCCTGCACTGCCTTGCCAATTTCATTGGGTGTACATCTCAGTGTGTGTGTGTGTGTGTGTGTGTGTGCAATGGCAGTAAACATATTTTGATTTTTTTGCATAATAAATTGCTTTGTGTGTGCAGGCAGAAGCCAAGACACACAGGCTGAGGGAAGGGTACAAACTGCTTCTGCGGCTGCTTGGGCCAATGATGCAGTTTCCCTTTCAGTGCAGGCTGTTATGCACCCCCTACTTGAAGACTCAGGGAGGGAAGAAGAGAGAGAAGGTGCTACAGTTCGGTGTATAGCAGCAAGAGGATTGGTTACTCTAAACTCTGTGAATAAAGAAGTCTCTTTATTGTATTGTATTTTATATTTGTAGATTGAACTTTGTATTTTGAAATAAACGATGATTTCTCTGCTTATCTTATCTTATCTATCTCACAATTGGGACTATCCCAACAGTTCAATACTTGCATTCTTCGTGGAAAAGGAAACATCGTAGACTGCACATATATCACCAGAGCTGTCAGCGGGGTGTGCCAACTTCGGTCTGCGGAAAAAGTGTCCAGTTTTTCTTCTCTTTTCCGCTGAGGTTGAGGTTGAGGTTATTGCGCTTGGCATATTTCCATATTGCATGGCATCCCCCTTCCCCTACCCCTACCCCTACCCCATTCACTTGCATTGTTTATGCTTGAGGAATTGCATAAAGTGCGCGCACAAAAAGGGATGGAGAAGGGGAGAGGGAGAGAAGGGAAGAGGGAGAGGGAGAGGCTGGTGGAGTTGGCTAAGTCAGAAAGTGCATTATGCGCTTATTTCCATGATTGTTTGTACAGGCAGCAGGCAGCGTACATATGTTTTCCCATCATCCATGCGGGAGCCAATCAAAGTTTTCATATTTGATTTATTCAAAAAATTGGCTTCGTGCAGCGCTGAGGGAGAGGGGCTGGGAGTGCTCGGGGAAGGAGGGAAATAACTTTCGAGTGCCTTGACAGAAAGTCTGTTTCACGTTGTACCCAATGGAACTTGCAATGTCCTGGCAAACCTGCACACCCGACCACACGCAATCATTCATGCACACGCACACACGCACACACGCACTAGCAAAGGGGGTCGGGAGAGGGGGGTGGCGAGGGGCATGCGGTCACTGGCTGCGATAACAACCAGAGAAAGGGCACAAAAGCCTGAATGTAAAACAAATGGCCGCAGGCCGCAGGATGCTGATGAGGTGCAGCGGAGGCAGGACAAAGGACACAACCACAAGCTGACACTAGGGCACACCCATACACACACGCACACCCACAGGCGCAGGCAGGCAGGCAAGCAGGCACAGTGGGTCAAAGCAGTCGGTGCGCGCAGCGAAGCGTGCGGCAGGCAAATTTTTTGTTCGCCTCTCTCTCGATTTGATTCGATTCGAATCCCATCGAATAATCGAATTGAAGAGGCCCAATCTGCTTTATTTTAATTGAATCTGACTAACGATGCGTTAATTCGCATCATGGTAAATAAATCAAATATGGTAAATGATATTTGCAGTACGCCACTCAAAGGGAATCGGAGAACCAAAGATTCGTTTGGCCGCAGACCAAACTTGATACTCGTGTGTATTTCATAGAGGTTCGCAGAGGTGTACAGGGTATCGCTGCGTCGAGCTCTTTGCTAGACGTCTGGTTGTTGTCCGTTTTAAGCGGTCAGCTTGAAACTTTTAGCTTTTTGTTCGATTACGGAAAATGCATTCCCCCGGGTAGATAAAGCGTGATCAAGTTTTGCTTGCGTGCGACTCTTTTTTTGTTGTTTTGTGCAATTGACTTGCAAGCATTTTTGAACGAGCTGCTCGTTAATACTTAATGCTCCACTTGTTTGTGGGTGCCGTGTGCCGTGTGACGTGTGCCGTGTGCTGCTGCGACAGATGAAGCTTTAACTTTTTCGAGGTTATGTGCGTCATACTCGCACATATGTGCGGCCTTTAAGTGAGCGAAACTGAAGTGTGCCCAGAGTCACACACAAAATGCACGTGAACTGCTGCAATCTGTGGCTCACTTTTGGAACAACCCCCTATCCCTTCTCTGCCTACCACGCCCCCCTTTCCTGCCTCTCTCTTGCCTTCCCTCCTCTCTCTTTAGATGCACAGCCAGCGGCTTTTATCGTTGTATTTCGGTTTGCTGCGTTTTTCGCACGTTATTTTCGAGCTGGCAACTGGAAACTGGAAACTGGTTGGGTAACCTCCTTCATTCCTCATCCAGCTAACCACACCCCCCCCGCCCCCGCCCACTACCACCTGCCATCTGGCACCTGCTGCCAACTCTTTCTGCTCGTATTTATGAGCTTGCACGTGTTTCCGTCTGCTTTGTCGCCAGCGTCAGTGCGCTGGCATTGAGCAACCCGAGTATCTTTAGCAAAAAACGGTGCACAACTCTCGAGTGGGGTCTCGTTTTCAAGTGAGCGGCCTGTTTGTTTACCTTTCCGTGTGTGTATGCGTGTGTGAGTGTGAGTGTGTAAAGAGGAGAGCGCAAAAAACGGAAACGGTTATGATATCCTGTACTCCAGTTGTGCCTCAAACGAGGTGGATGCAACTCGTTAAAAGCCAAAAGAACTCCGGACTAAACTTACAGTCAGTTTACTCAAGTCAGTTTAAAGAACAGATATAAATATATATAAATGTATGTTTAAATATACATACGTGTATTTCAACTAACTGATAAACTTAATACCTGTCTGAGCAATTCTTTCTGCTTTCTTCGAATCAAATGGGAATTTAAAAGATTCGCAGACTTGAGCCAACTCAAAGCTGAATACAATCATAAATTCATAAAACTCCATTCGAAAATGATATGTTAGCGAGATCACTGAAGGTATTCTTATGGGGCACTAAGGGGTATAGAATGCTCACACTGCCAAATGAACATTCTCACTTTGTTTGTCTTACCAACTGTTGCTGCCTTTGCCCACACACACTCACACACATACACACACACACAGGCACAGGCACAGACATACTCAGCAGTGTGTGCCGTTTAGTCACTAAAGTATTCTGCATCCGGAAATCATGCCAAGTGATTTAAGGGATCTTCAATTGAATTCTACTTCTGGCCCCAAGAGAAGAGTCTCCCACTGTCTGCCACTGCGAACAGTGGAATTCAATGGCGAAGAGTTTAATAATATAAGTTCAGATTGAGGATTCACGCGGTCGTCGCTGTGTTCTCGCTGCAATCAATGGAGAATATATTAAAGCAGCGGAAAGTGAACCATCTGCACGGTCCGGGACACTGAGCCAAAAGTAATGAGTCCGCACAGAAAACTACGCAAACTACATATGCGTGTCGCTCCCTCTTGCTCTCCCCCTCGCACACGCCCTCCCTCTCTCTCTCTCTACGAGTCTCTTTAATTTGCGCTTAATTCCACCGCAGCGGGACGTGAAATGGCTGACGGCAAATGTCATTGAGGGCCGCAGCCGACTGTCAGTTGCGCGTTGTGTAATGCGCTGCCAAGTAATGGCAAGACTGGAGATGTGGGAGGGGGGAGGGGGGAGAAAGAAGGAGGGGTTGGCAATGGAAGGAAGCTACCTCAGCTGCGCATTGCGGCTGTCAGACTGTCTGATTTTCCTTGTCAGGCATCAGGTGCAAAGCATTTTCTATTCTCACAACTTTTAGTATAATTAATTCAAATGCTTTCATAAAGCGCGCCACAACAGCAACAGCAACAGCAGCAACAACAACAACAACAACATTTACCTGACTTTTCCGCTGTCGGAAACTCGCATACGCACACAGCTGCCAAGTCGTTTATATCACAAATACGACAGCACACACCACCCTCCCCCAGCCCTCCTCAGTTGCCTGATGGCTTTAAAAGTTCGAGTTGAGCTCGCTTTAAGCTCGCCCCGACATGATCAACGGCTATTTCACATTTTAATGGCCAGAAAAGCAAAAGGAACTACAACAGCAACAATAACAACAACAACAACAATTAACAGCAGACAGCATAAGCAGCTGATAAGCAATCTGTGGGCAGCGCTGAGCCCCATTACCAGGGGCCCATCTCAATCTCATCTGGCTCAGTTCTCAGTTCTGATTAGTATGCATGGACAGCTGCGCCTCGACTAAAGTAATTGCAGAGAACATAAAATTAAATTTACGACCTTTGCACGCGGCAACGAGTCCAAGTCGAACTAAAGCGATTTGATTTCAGTGTATGTTCTACACAGCACACGCTGCGTATGCGTAATGTCAGTGCAACATGCCTGTTTAACTTGGCCCATGAAGCGTATACAGATGGGAAGCAGAAGCAGAAAAGGCAACGCCCTGCGTCTCTCTCTCACTCCTCTTCCTCCCTTTTCCCCAGCCCTTTTCGATGTTGAGTTATTTTGTGATAAAAGACTCTCGTCGCCTGTGTAGAATGCTCTAAAAATAGACGACATCCACGTCAAAAGGCAACCCCGAGCTCAAGTCCTGCTCTCAAGTGTTTCCTGCTGAAATTGAATTAAATTTGTGTACGAAAAAGAACACAAAACGAAAGAGAGCGAACGAGACAAGAGGAAGAGCGGCAGCGGAGACAGAGAAAAGGTTTGCTGTCGCCACTGAGATGAGCAGGTCATTGGGCAAAATCAAAATAGCGCAGAATGAAAATGAAATTGAAGTCGGCCGAATGCGCTATAAAATCAACAGTAACATGGCCAGCATGAGGGAGGAGGATGAGGATAAGGGAAAGAGGGAAAGAGGCAGCGCAACTAGAGCGACAGACAAGGGCCAAGTCCGCCAGCGAGTAGCAACCTCTGCTCCTCCTTCTCTGTTCAATGCCGTTGCAAACCAAATGGCCACCCCAAATCTAAGCCCGATGGCACACAACATACAACGTGTTGCTGACAATGTACCGAGGCCATTGTCGCTGACAGCGCTGTCACTGCCCATGATGGCGATGCCCATGAAATGCTAATGATGACGATGATGACGGCAATGGGCACGCTGATGATGATGATGACCATGATGATGATGATGATGATGATGATGATGATGATGATGTGACTCTGACTCTGATTCCGACTCTACTCTGCTGCCTCTTGCTGTGGTCGAACGTCAGCTTCAGCGCCATCTCCAGCTCCGTCTGCGGCTGCAGCAATTTAAATGATGCAAAACTGTCGCTGGCCTTGTTGTTGTTGTTGTTGTTAATGTGGCTGTTGTTGCTGTTGTTGAGTTTTATTGCCGCTGGCTTACAAATTTAGCCAGCAAGGGCTGCTCAAAATGAAAACATGAAACCAAATTAAGATGAACACGAGCCTCAAATGACAAACGGAGACGAAGCCATAGTTGCAGCAACTGGAGAAGCTCGAGGCGACAGAGAACAAGAACGCAAACGGAACACACGCAGAGCCATCCGGAAGGCTATGGCAACGGCCCTTAAGACTTGGTAATTATCACCAGCCTTCTTACACCCATACTCACATGGCTTGGCTTCTCTGCTACGACTCCTATTCCCAACTGCGACTCCGTCCGGCTGATGTCATTGCGTGCCTTGATGGATTTGAGTAATTTCTTTTGCCGTTTGGGCCACCCCCTGGCGCCCTGCCCTCCCCTGCACTGCTATCAGAAATTGAAGCTGGATTTAATTATAGCCTGCCGCATACAGTGGGGCTAATTCGTGCATATTTCGCAGACTCGCATCCTCTCGCAGACTCGCAGACTGAGGCAATGCTCGAGCAGCGCATCAAAGCGAGGCGAAAACTTTTTAGTGCGAAACAGATTAACTTTTTTAAGAAAACAACTTTACTGCGTCAACTTTTAATTAGTATTAGTTTACCCCACGACCCTTCCATCCTCCCCTGCTCCCCTGCGATCCTTTGCCAACAGTTATGATTTATGTGCAAGGCTGGCCTCATCAGGCTTCAATTTTATGAGATTTTCGGGTCGAAAATAAGGTTATGATTTCAAAAAGTCTTATTAATTCAATTATATTTCGCTTCTACTTTTCTTTAGCGGAAATGTATTTATAACTGTTTCAATTATATGTTAAATTAAATATTTAAGTATTATAAATAGTAAATTACAATTCACATTATGTTCCAAACTTATTTCTTAGTAAGTTTTCTCTGACAAATCAGGACTGTGAACCACTGCTTGAACGAATGAGGGGGAGAGAGAGAGAAGGAGAGAGGGAGCGCACTTTGCTGACTCGACAATTATTCAAGTCATACGGATTCGCCGCCAGGTGGTGCGGCTGTGGTAATGTGTGTCATGACCTTCCCAGCAGCCAAGGGGAACCAACCGCCACCAGGCGCCACCAGCCGCAAATTGTAATTTCTAATTTTAGAGACGTTCTCGGTGCTCGTTCGCCTGCTGCTGCCCCGGCTGCCCCCTTGTAGCTGCTACTGCTACCGCAAAACTGGGCAAAGCATTTATTAAAATCGCATTTCAGTCGCAGCTCTTGCAGATTTTCTGTGGCGACGGCGACGGCGGCTGCAGCTGCTGTTGCTGTTGCAGTTGTTGCCTTCTCTCCAGCATTTTGAAAGTGCAATTCATTTGCTTAATGCCGGCAATTTGGGTCAAAACTAACGGCAGATGCGAGTTAAATTACCGACAACAACGATGCCTGCTGCTGCTGCTGCTGCTGCTGCTGCTGCTGCTGCTGCTGCTGCTGCTGCTGCTGCTGCTAATCGATGGGCCATTGACGGCTTAACCCTACCCAAACCGATGCGCCTCAGCTTGGCACGGCGCGTGGCACACGAATTCGGCCCAAAACACTTCACAGTTTTTACGGCAATTTGCAGTTGTCACGTTTTTGCACCTTGGTCACTTAATTACTTAATTGGCTATTAGCTAATTGCCGACAGAAGCGACTCAAGGTGTGCCAGCACAGCCCAAAACCTGCACCTGCACCTGCACCTGCACCGCACTTTATCGCCTCCACCCGCTTCCGGTGGCAGCTGTTGCACACAGTTCGAGTGTTGCAGCTGCAGAGTGCATGTGCAGGGTAAGCAGCTGACATATATTATAAATACTACAATATATATGTAGGTATATTTGCTGCTGCTGTTTCTAATTAATTAGTCTGCGGTTAGATACGTTACGTATACGCACTGTGCTGCCACTATTGTGCAGCGAGACTCGTTGAGCAGCTTTCACAATGAGAACTATTGATCACACCTGACTTTTGTACTTCCATTCTACGTATACGTAATGTGCGCAAAATTGTTAAGTGCGTATACGTAATATGGAATAATTTAATCCTTGCTGGCGAAATTGTGGCTGCAGAAGTGCAAGAGTTGCAAGGCTATTAAATCCCAAGGCCAAATATTATACCACAAATGATGCCGCAGCATGTTGTGGCAGACGAGGATGTGTAGGGTGGAGCACAGTTCCCCGGAAGAGCACAAATATTTCTTGCTTGGGAATATTTTGCAGCAAGTTATTTTCGATTAAATGTGCTCCATCTAGCTTATTGCCGGAGGGTGGCAGGGGGCGGTGTTCGCTGCCTGCGGCGAGGATTGTTTCACTTTCTCAGCATTTTGCGAAGCTTTTATTGTCCTTTCGCTTGGCTGCGGGCCATTATTCAGCCATTGGGTTGGCTTGAGCGGCGGTTGAGGGTGCAGTGCATCATGGCAACCAACTAATTGTCAAAGTCTGCATGTTGTTGTTGTTGTTGTTGTTGTGCAAGACAGGCAGCCAGAGCGATGCAGCAACAGCGACATTTAATTGAGTCCAGCGATGGCAGCATTGAAAGCCGAAGCTGAAGCACTGAAGGACACCCCGAATGGCGCCAGACTCCTGACTCTTGACTCCGCCTGGCTCTCAACGCATTGGCTGCTGTATGCTGCGGATGGGCTGGATGGGCGTGGCACTGCTGAGTGCTTTCCATGCGCTCGTTTATTAACTGCAGCGCACACTCAAGGGCGGAGTCGATGGCCGAGGAGTGGCACGTTGGGGACAGGGGGCGGGAGGGAGGTGTGGCATCGACGTCGTCGACGTTGAGGGATTTTAACTTAAGCGCCTTGGTGAATCTTTAAAATTTTTAATGGATCGCTTTCAATTAGCAAGGGCCCAGGCACGAGGCAGGAAATGAAACGGAATTAGGAAGCAGGAAACCGGAAGTGGACTCTGGCGCGGACGTGGATGGGCGAACAAGAAGGCTGCAAGCAAAAGTTGGACGCATAAATCAATGCGAGCGCCTTTGTTGTCCACAACGCGCTACGCGACCTTTGACACCCGCGAACTGCAGTCGAGCTAATTGGGTTCATAGACACTCGCCACTTAATCAAATGCCAATTAGTTGTCCGATCTTCAAAGTGACCGCTGCCCGCTATCCGCTGCCCGCTGCCCGCTGCAGTCTTCGTCTCCGTCCGCGTCTGCCTGTGCAACATAAACAATAAACTGAACAATGATGTGGCCAGTGGAATGGGGCGACTGCTAATTAGTTCGCCAAGCTGCCCCAAGAGGAAGCAGCAGCAGCAGCTGGCAGAGGAAGGGCAGAGCGAGTGGGCCGCCTGTGCGTGGAACCTTCGTCCTCTTTGGCACTGTGTGTGAAGTGACATTTCTTTCTTTCAGTTTTACTCATGTGTGTAAGTGTGTGCGTGTGTGTGGTATGTATTAGTTTTCGCACACATTTCCGGCTCATTGATTGCGACAATGCCGCGAACAAAGGCCGACAAAGTGTCAACTTTAGGAATTGATAGGCTCAGCTATCGGATAACAGATAGCTGGACCAACGGCATGGCACGACCATGAGCCAGATGGTGACATCCCTCGGATATGCCTGGGCATCTCAGATAGCTCAACTTACCCTCGCACTATCTTCAATTATTTAAAGAACAATTCAAGCGGGACTGAAGATGATTTCATTGACTTTCTCGAACTATAAATGATAAAGTATTTTGATGGTATGCAAGTCGATGAAATAGAAAAGAAATAGAGACTGGCATACAAATTGAAGAAGGAACCGACAGGCAGATATGCGCAGGTAGAGATAGACATACAGAAAGTTAGACAGACAGACATACAGACATACAGACATACAGACATACAGACATACAGACATACAGACATACAGACATACAGACATACAGACATACAGACATACAGACATACAGACATACAGACATACAGACATACAGACATACAGACATACAGACATACAGACATACAGACATACAGACATACAGACATACAGACATACAGACATACAGACATACAGACATACAGACATACAGACATACAGACATACAGACATACAGACAGACAGACATACAGACATACAGACATACAGACATACAGACATACAGACATACAGACATACAGACAGACAGACATACAGACATACAGACATACAGACAGACAGACAGACAGACAGACAGACATACAGACAGACAGACAGACAGACATACAGACATACAGACATACAGACATACAGACATACAGACATACAGACATACAGACATACAGACATACAGACATACAGACATACAGACAGACAGACATACAGACATACAGACATACAGACATACAGACATACAGACATACAGACATACAGACATACAGACATACAGACATACAGACATACAGACATACAGACATACAGACAGACAGACATACAGACATACAGACATACAGACATACAGACATACAGACATACAGACATACAGACATACAGACATACAGACATACAGACATACAGACATACAGACATACAGACATACAGACATACAGACATACAGACATACAGACATACAGACATACAGACATACAGACATACAGACATACAGACAGACAGACATACAGACATACAGACATACAGACATACAGACATACAGACATACAGACATACAGACATACAGACATACAGACATACAGACATACAGACATACAGACATACAGACATACAGACATACAGACATACAGACATACAGACATACAGACATACAGACATACAGACATACAGACATACAGACATACAGACATACAGACATACAGACAGACAGACATACAGACATACAGACATACAGACATACAGACATACAGACATACAGACATACAGACATACACACAGACATACAGACAGACATACAGACAGACGCAAAGACAGACAGGCAGGCAGACCGGGAGACAGACATAAAGACAGACAGACAGAAAGACTGAAAGAGAGGCAGACAGACAAAAATGGAGACAGGCAGAGAGGCAGACAAAAACACAAAAGGACAGACAGAGAGATAGACAGAAGAGACAAGACAGAAGAAGGAACGAGGAGATATTTAAAGTGAAACCCAGCATTGTCAATATTCTCTTAGTAGGCAACAAAAGTCATATTACAACACCGTTTTTCAGACATAGCAAATAACCCACACATTATCTCCAATTCTCAAAGACTGAGGCAGATTATAGTGTTCACTTTAAAGAACCAATAACTTTCTCATGCAAAATATTCAAAGAACATCTCTTTAATCCGCTTTATGCTCAAACTAACATTAAATAGCTCCACCCACAGTTGGTTTATTGCCACACGTGCTGCAAACTAACCTCACTTATTCTGCGTCAGCTGCACTGAGCCGGAGCAATATGGCATCAATCGCCCCGGTTCAACGCCTTCACAACACTTGCTGACCTAGACAACTATTCGGCGGGAGGACAACTCATGGTGGGTGGGAGAAGCGGGCTCATGTTTTGGACTTTGGCTTGGGCCTGGACTTTATCTGCTCTTCGCTGCAAGTTGAGTTAGGTTCGGTTAGGTTCAGGCATGGGTCGCATTAATCAAATGCCTAAAGAGCCCAAACACAGCATTGGGGACCGCAGAGAGTCATCTCGATGTTAGCAGTGGGGCGTAAAATCGGCCTCAGGCAGTTCTTCCATGTCAATCAGCATAGGAAAGCCGAGGGGGGGTTGGTGTTTGTTGCTTAGTAATGAAGGAGTAGAAGCGGCTCCAGTTGAAAACTAAACGGCAGCTCATTTTAAATTAATTACAGACGGAGCAGCTCGAATGAATGATTCCACTTTATTGATTTCAATCTCTCGCTGCAGTTCCTCTCTCTCTCTGTGTCTCTCTCCCTCTCGCTCTGTGTTTGTGTGTGTGTGTGTACACATTGTTTGTCTCAGTTTTTGGTGTAATCCTCAGTCGCAGCCGCCTAATACCCATTGGTATTCGAAACTAATGACAGAGATAACCGAGCGAGCACCGCATCGCACGCGTGAGCAAGACAGAAGAGCCAAGACAAAGCAAGGCAGAGGCAGAGAAAGACAGAGAGAGAGAGAGAGAGAGAGAGAAGGTGAGGAGGTAAAGATTTACAGTAAGTGTAGCATTTCAATCTGCGCAGTGGCCATAATATTGATTACGGATCTGGGCTTTTGAGCCGGCTTAGCGCGCCAAAGGCAATTAACTTCGAATTATGAATAAGCTGGCGAAACAACGCGCCACTCCCCCTGCCCCTCTCTCGCTCTCCTTTTCATGCTCCGTTTCGCTGCGCATCACCTGCCTGACGTCGCCGACGCTGACGTCAAACCCGCGTCAGAACGTGACGCTGACAGCTTGGCAAATGTGCTCGCATTTGTTTTTCCGCATTTCACACTTGCCCCTTGAAGCCATTTTCATCTCAATTTCCATCGCCATCTCCATCTGCGTCCATCACACTCTGCCATCCTCTCTCTCCCCTGGCAGCTTGTCCAGCCCGCCGGGACAGCCTCCCAAGTAAATTATTAAAACTGCAAAGTTGCGAGCTCAGACAAAAAGTAAGTTTGGCCTGGAAACAAGGCGTAGGCACAGGCTGGCACAGGCTGGCACAGAACAAGGCACTGGCACGTACCTGAGGAGCAAGTGGACGAGCAGAGTAAACGTGTTTACGAGCGCGAATGAGTGGCCAACTTGAACTGGAACCACTGAGCATGCCCGCAGCACGAGCTTCTTGTCTGGCGCCAACTTGCCTCCTTGCCACGCCGACTGCCGACTGCCGACTGCCGATTGCCAGTCCCAGCTGAGGATGGGATGAGGATGAAATCGTAGGCAAGGGTTGCCCCGCCCGCAGCACAGGGCAGCATGAATATGCATAAGACGCAAGGTGGTTTCGCATGAATTAGTTATGAGGTTGATAACCGGTGTAGCACCCTGCCCCCCAGCACAACCGAGCCGAGCCAAGTCAAGTCAAGTCAAGCCAGCGACCTGGCGGCCTGGCGGCCTATCGACCTGGCAAACACACCATACAGGCGACTGGCGACTGGCGACTGACGTCACAAAAGCTTTAACATAATTAAGCCGAGGCTGACACACAAAACGGGCACATTAAACAGATTAAAGAACCGAAAAGGAGCCAACACATAAACCAGAAACAGACCCCAAAAGAAAGAGATATCCCGGCGAGCATACGATAGTTTCTGCAGTTCCCCAAGTGAGAGGAGAAAAAAGAGGTATGCAAAGTATTAAGTTACCGAATTATCAGTTACTTACCCGAAGGTCAATGCACTGCAAGTACTCCCTCTAGTACATGCGATAATTGGTATTTCTATACTCGTACTGTATATATAGCAGAGCAAATGCGATCAAAATTTAACGCAGTTATTTGGATTATTATTAAATTACGCCAGCCCGAACAGGGGTTGCAAGCGCTCATGACGCAAGCACGTACATACACTATGTGTCTGTCTCTGTGTGTGTCTGTCTATGCGTGTGTGTGAGTGTTTGTGTAACTGAGTGTTGCCATTTGTAGCCTACACTCATTGAAAATGTGCAATAACACGAGCAAAGCAGAAAGAAAGGATATAACCTTGCAGGTCCTTATCCTCCTCCGATCGTTCTTATATTAAGTTAATATAATGCAAAAGAATTTTATTTGCATATAATATATATAGAAATAATGCAATGCAGTAAATTTGGTTACAATATCTTGACAAATATCAAAAATCGGCCGATAGTTTGTACGGCAGCTATTTGATATATCAGACCGATCCGGCTTGTTCCCACTTATTTAAAGCGTGCAGCAATAAAAAGCAGTTGTGCCCAGTTTCATCAATATAGCTTTTAAACTAAGAGACTAGTTTGCGTTGCAACGGACACACACACGGACAGACGGATATACGGACAGTGCTAGTTTGAAACTTCTGTTGATTCTAATTCAAAATATATTTAACTTGTGGGGTCAAAGATGCCTCCTACATACCTCAAGAGGCATCTTTGATCTCACAAGTATCCAAGCTCCTGGCCAAAATGAATATACTCTCTGCAAGGATATAATAATATTCCTGATGTGTCTGGCCAGACATGGCCGATGAATTAAAAGTGTTAAGCTCTTGTATATATGAATTATTAACTTAAAATCGACAGGCAACAGGGAAGCTGCCTTAGCACAATGAAGGCATGAGTGCTAAGTCCAGGCAACTGTTCCCAGCAGGCCCAAATCCACACACACATACAGATATCGATCCGAGGAGTATTCATGTCTTTGCCTTTGTCATGTTGATATGCCTGATATGCATTATTGCTTTACCTATTCCGAGAACAATAATAATAATAACAATCGTATTTTTTGTGTACGCAGATAAAAAGTTCCATAGTCAATTTGAGTTGTCGCTGTTGTTGTTTTGGGGGAGATGCCAGCTACGTAACTGTTCTTTATACACTGCGAACGTGATGCGCTACGTGTGTGTGTGTGTCAGCAGAATGCATGTGTGTGTCTGAGTGTGAGTGTGTGCTTAGGCATATTGTTTTGAACATGGGTTGACTGCTGGATCTGTGTCACTTGGATAAGTTTACCATCCACCCCTCCCGCGGTTTATGTGTGTGTGTGTCTGAGTAATATGCAAAATGTTGTCATAAATATAACAGAAAATGCTGAAAACTGAAAGAGACTGCCTGATTGTCTGTTTTTCTGTTTGACTGGTTCAGCTCTGAATCGCAAATTGCAGCAAACAGAGACTCACACACGAAATCAATAAGTCGCCATGATATGTCCTATATTGCATAGCTATAAATAATATATACACATGTATATGCACTCGTATATTTTGTATACTTTACGCAGCACAGACAGAGGAGAGCTGGGAGAGAGAGTGTATGGTATTGAGTTAGGTCGCATGTTTATCTATATAATTGCTATGGTCGACAATGTGCGTACAATGTAAACAGTTGCAGTTCCCGCACTAACTGGGCAAACTGGGCAAACTGTGCAAACCTTGCGCAATCAGCAATCAATTAAAGTAATTCAATTTCCCGTTTTGCACATTTTCCCATTTGCCCATGTCCAGTGAAAATTGCAATTAAAGCATCGCAACGCATCGGCCGGGCGGAGCTTTGTAAGCCTGTCTAATCGGATTAGGTAACTGCTCGGGTTATTTGACTAATTGCCACAACAGTTGCTCGAGGATAAGCCGACGTAAGGAGACAGGCAGGCACAGAGAGCCACAGAGAGAGAGAGAAAGGAAGGGGAGACAGAGGGGAGAGAAGCCAGAGAGAAGTCAATCGAGAACAGTTTCTGAACTGTTGCAGACATCGTTATCCTACCCACCCCCCACCCCCTCCCGAGTTGCTCCTGCAGGCAATGCAAATGTGCAGCATATGCAAATATTGCGTATACGCAGCGAGATGCGCCTTGTTATGGGCAAAGAGTGTCGCGCATGTGACAAGAGCGTGACAAAACATGTGTCAAGTGCGTGACAGCGACCTGACAAATCAGCGCATTAACAGCGCATCCGTCGAAGATGTTCCCGCCTCCTTAGTCCCAATCCCAGCTGGATAAAGGCGAGTCGTAGTCAGAGTTCGAGTTGGAGTTGGAGTTGGGCTACGCGGCCTGCCAGTTAACCCATTATTGACAGCTCGAGGGAGCGCAGTTTGCTGAATTTAAATGTGCTCCTCACACACACACACTCACACAGCTCCGTTTGAAAACCTGCCACACCCCCTGCCAGCACTGTGGGATGGCGCACATTTTCTTTTAATTAAAAGCTGAAAAGTTTCTCTTCGGGGCCCGTCAAATTTCACGCAATAGGCGACCGGAGCTTGCCAATTTTTCCGTTTCGGATTGCATACCCAAATGTAGAAGTAAAGAAAGCTGCCTACAACGAGGCACTCAACTGCCAAATACCCTGCCCGTAAGTATAATTAAGGCCTTGCTTACCTGCAATGACTGTAAGGGTAACTCGACTCAGGAATATACACGAAATAAGCTTCTCCTTCTGCACTGAGTATGCCCACTTTCAGTCGTTCGCAGGGTACAAAAGGGGCGTCCTTTCTATCTGCCTGCTTTAAGGTGTCTGTATGTGAAGCACTGTGTGTCTGTGTGAGGGTGCCTGTGTGTGTGTGGCTGTGCGTGTGAGTAATTAGACAGGCTCCGCTGGCGCTTTGGCGTCGACGGCTTCTTAGCGCGGCCAAAAATTATTGCCCGTCAAATGTGTCATAAATTTTAGGGCTACCAGCGCTCACCTTGGCGGCCATTTTGGAACGTGCCGCTGAAAGGGGGAGGATGACAGGAATGGGAGGCCGTTGGCCCTAGAACTGAAGTGTGGGCGTGTGCCCTCTAGAGGGCAACTGAGACAAACGGCAACGCGTTGTACCGCGTTAAAAGCTCTCAAATTGTGTTGAGTAAAATGTAAATTCCGACATTAAAATTCAGCCCCAATAGCTGCGATTTTAGTTTGGGCGACTGCTGGATACCTTGGAAAACTAAAGACAGCTTGCTAAAAGAGTTAGCAATATGAATAAATCAATGTTGATGGCCTGATAACGTATGCTTTATTTATTATTCATCAACGGCAATTACCATAACTATCTCCATCATCTATTCTACATTATTCTTTACTACTTTCTCTATCTTTATCATCTATTCTACACTATTCTTTACTACTTTCTCTATCTTTATCATCTATTCTCCACTATTCTTTACTACTTTTTCTATCTCTATCATCTGTTATACTCGTAATCTATTCATTTCGGCTTTCTATATCTTTACCATATATTTTACACAATTTGTTCTACACCATCTATGTTTATAATCTATTATACTCTATTCTTTACCTATCCATCATCTACTATCATCTACTCTTCTTTATTCTTTACTACTCCATCCTTCCCAATATCTATTCCACACTGTCGCATTTTTTGAAATAAACTATAGATATTCCCACTATATTTATGACAGTTTCAAGAGCAAGAGAGAGAGAACAGCAGAAGAGCACTTTGCCTTGCGGAGTCTCAATCGAAATTCGATATACCCGCTCTAGGCTGACGTGGCAAGCTGGAGAGAGAGCCGAGAGTCAAGAGTTGACGGGGTGCCGTTGAAGCCTGCTCTGGCACAGTGGGAGCAACTGAACTGCCGCCGCATATGTGTCAACGACTTGGTCAACATTAAAGGCTTTGCGCCTCGTTCTGCGTGACCTCCTGCCGCGCTTCTGTTTGTGTGTGTGTGTGTGTTGTCCCAAGTAGTGCGAGTGTCTGCCGGAATGCAGGGACCTTTGTGGCCTGACAAAAACTTTGTAAACTCGGCATGTTCCCTTTCATTTAATCCTTGCCGTAAGTAGCTGCCATATTATCTGAAATCCTTATGGAATTTAATAAGCTTATGCCGCTCAGTTTGGCCCTGGCCCTGAAACCTATTCAGGCTCCAGCACAAAAAGCAAAATTAAATGAGTATTAGGTCAGTTGCTGATATCATCAAAGTGCGAGGACACTTCAAAGCAAAACAGAAGAGAAAAGAGAAAGGAGAAAAAACCCAAAAACTAACAAACTAACTGAGACTAACATTTACATACTTATGGTGGAAGTTAAAGCTCTGCAGAGGCAGTTAACATACGCTCTGCTTCACTCCGTGTTGATCTTGTACGCAAGTTACTACATTGTAATAGCTCTTGTTTGTCATGCAATTTTGCATAAAGTTGACAGTTCATTGGAAAATGTAAATAGGTTAAAGAAACTAGAAAATACTGTTATCATTGGTGAATATAAAACACAATTAACATCAATAAAAATAGTTCAACTTAATCATCCAGGAAGACACACTTGGTGCATATTGCGAAGGAGCCTAACTGGGAAGTGTCTCGTCTTGTGAAGGTGCTTTACTCTTAATAGGTTAAACAAACTTATATCTACCGCAATCATTATGAAACACAATTATTATCAATTAAAATAGTTCAACTTAATCATCCAGGAAGTCACACTTGGTGCATATTGCAAAGGAACTTAACTGGTAAGTGTCTTGTCTTGTGAAGGTGCTTTACTGTCAAGGTGAGAACTCAAGGTATCACAAGGTAGCTAGGTAGCTGGAAGTCCAAGGTATAGCAGGACAAGGCTATGGTCACCCTAATAGCGATACTCTTAAGCTAACCGATTTAAACAATATTAAATTCCAAGGAATCAACAAGTGAAAAAGAGATTGAGTAATTCATGCATTAGAATGTCATAATATTTTTTTAGTTCAAAACTTCAAATTTTAAAAACCAGATCAAATATATAGCCGGTTGTCAGTGTAGGCAATTACCATTATAAAATAGGAGGCAACACACTATTCTTAGCAGTAAAGGACAAAAACTTCTCAATTCCATTCGGATTTGATGTAGTAGCATCGTCTTTCATCTTATTATCATTATGACTAACCGAAGTTAGCGATTTGATGGGATGGCTTTTTATTAAACGAGGTTTACGTGCCATTATAAAGTATTTGTTTTTATATGCAGAGTAAAAAAGTATTTCAAAATAATAACATTTACAAAAATAATTTTCTTGTGTGAATGTACTAAAGACTAAATCAGAACTGATGAATGTTTCGACCTAAGATTTCATCTGTAGCTTCAATGTCAGTCAAGTGCTACTTGTATCGATAAAAAACTAGAGCAACTGTCGAACGCACTCGACAGTATGAAGAAATATAGAGAATACGTAGATATTTCAAGAAGCTAAGTAAATGTGAATATTGTATTTTTTATATATATTGCAATATTAAATATTTGACTTGCGAGGTCGCTGGACATGGCACACAGCATTCGAAATAAACTTTATTAGCGTAAATTATACAAAAGCCTTCTTGCCTTCAGATATGGCTCAATGTTTATGGGGTCTCTCACGCCTCCTTCTGCCTGTTAAATACCCTTGCAGAGGTTATATAAACTTTGGCCAGGAGTTTGTAACGCAACTTTGGAGACATCTCCGACCCTTTAAAGTATGTATTTATTCTGAATCAGCATCATCATAGAAGGCTTCTTAGAAAAATATGGCAATTGACAGCAGACGCGCAACTAGAACTGGGGAGGGGACTAAAGAGGGGAGTGCAGAGGGGACTGAAGAGAAGACTGAAGAGGAGACAAGAGGAAATAGAGCTCTATTAAATTTCGACACGAATCATTTTCATTTTCGAGTCGATGTGCTTATCAGTGAGTTTGTTTACTAAGGTGTCATTCAGGTACCTTTTGCACAGGTGTGCGTGTGTTTGCACAATTTAGTATGTGGTGGCAGTCAGAAAACCTAAAGCCCTGCACTAATCTAGTTGGCTGTATACAATTCGTAGATCTTTAATAGGTTAAAGAAACAATTAAAATAGTTCAACTTAATCATCCGCGAAGTGGACACTTGGTGCCTATTGCGAAGGTGTCTCAGTTCTCGCTGGGAAATGTCTCTTCTCGTGGAGGTGCTTTGCTAAACGCCTTTCTGCCAGATTCCCTTAAACGTCGAGAGTGTTTAACCCGTAACCTCAGTCAGGTTGTTGTGGGATGTCAGAAACACAAAGCCGTTTCCCGCTAATGGATATCTCGGCTCTGGGTTGGTCCTTGTCTGTGTGTTGTGCTCATCTGCTTTTGTTTTTGTCTGTGGTGCACATCTCATTCAAGGGCTACGCTTATACTGGCGACAGTTGATGCAGTTGTCAGTTGAGTAGAGTCTTGTAACAAGTTGTTAGAATGCCTAACCCGCTTTTGGTTTCAGCTTTCCCATCTTACTCGAAGGACTGACAACAATTATTTATTTAATTTCTGTATGTTCTGCTCGTCGTGCGGTCCGTCCTTGACGTAGTCCCATATCGTCCTGTATCAGGCACAGGCCTAGGCCCAGACCCAGGCCCAGAGCCGAGAACTTCGGCTGCTTCTGGCTGCCCCTGCCCTCTGCCTCTTGGCCCTCGGTCCTTTGCGAGTGCTTTGCTGGTAAATGTGGCCAATGTACTGCGTCCTGCGTCCTGCCTTGACACAAAAGAGACGGCGAAGGATGTTGCTCGACTTGAGTGGGAACGAAAGGGAGCAATGCGAGAAACGCCGATGGGCCTGGCAAACAGAGACGAGCACAAAGGGGCGAGGAGATGCAGGGAAGAGTAGTACATGGCAATTGTTTAGCCCTTTGCACAAAAAGTTTTCTTATTTTTCGCGCCTGCCGCTACAAAGCAGTTGTTGTTGTTGTTGCTGTTGTAGCTGCTGCCCCTTGGGTGCTTTATTACAATTTAACTTTTCTTTTATTGCAACATTTTTGCCTTTGCGTTTGCCTGTGGCTAACCAAGTAACCAACCAGGCCCCGGAGCCGGATGCTGGCCGTGTCTGACAGACTGGAACTTGGGCCTGATTACATCCCATGTGCAGTGTGCCTGTGTGTGTGCCTGTGTGTGTGTGTGTGTGTGTGTGTGTGTGTGTGTGTGAGCATGTGAATAAGGTAACAGACGACGCGGCAAAAGCTCATTTTTATACTGCTTTCAGTTTTATTTTGTGCTTAAGATTTCCGACAACGGCCCCAGCAAAGCACAACAACAAAGGCGCCATCTGCCCCTCCCCTCCCCTGCCCTCCTGACCTCCTGCCCCTCCCCCTCCCCGTCTTTAGGCATCCGGGTGCTGTCCAATACCAGTCGCCAGTCGGACTCGTAGTCGGAGTCAGAGAGAGCTGTCCCAGTCCCCCCTCCTGCCACTGCCTCTGCCCCTGCCCCTGCCCCTGCCCCTGCCCATATATGTATATCGGCACTGTAGGTATGTGTGTTATGGCTTTTCTTTTATTTTATACGTATTTTACTTCATTTCACTGCTGATTGCTGCTCCCATTGCCCCTCAGCCCGCTGCCCGCTTCCCGCTGCCTGTTGGCGAGGAGGTGCCTTTCTTTCTTTCAGTGTATTTCCACTTCTTGCCTCATGCATATTTGAATGTCCCTTAAAGGCACTTCAGTTCTTTGCTGGCACCGCTGCTTATGCTGCTGCGCTTTGTGCTGGCAACGCCGTCGGCTGTTTAGTGTACACCACATTTACACACACACACACACACACACACACACACACATTCGTACACACACTAAACCACCTGCCCCAGTCGCAACCCGCGTCGCAATCTTTGTCCTGGCAGCAACTGAGTTGACGGCCGCCATTGCCACAATCGCCGACCTTAATGGTCAAATGTGTGTGAGTGTGTGTGTGTGTGTGTGTGTGTCTGCGCCTGAAAATGATTTCTTAAACTGCAATTCATGCCCTGCAATTGCGATGATGGCGCGTTTTTATTGCTCTTCCCCCCGAAAATTTAATCGAGTTTATCACATTATTCGGCCAGCCTCTTTAGGGTTCTCCTGCGTGGGGGAGGGCGCCCTTGCTGGTGGGAGTGGAAGCACTTAAGACGTGCTTATTAGGCTCTATTAGTAATAATTGCACTACCGAGTCAATTTAGGTATCTTGCGCAGATTCCATCATCATCATCATCATCATCATCATCATTCACATCATCCGCATAGCCATCGTTATTAGCCATATCCTTATCATTATGTTATCTTTGGCTCAGCCTCAGGCTTTGCTCCTTTGCTGCTTTGGCTGCAGCTTAAGACGTCCAGTTCTCTCTCTCTCTCTCTCTGTCTCTCTATATCCTCCTCTCTCTCTTTCTCTTTCGCTTGCTGGCAAATCTGATGGCGAAGTAATCGAGTCAAAAGCATTGCCTGAGGCGCGATTGAAATTGAAATGGAGATGTTAGCTGGCAGACTGGCAACATGCAGGTACATAACAGCAGGAGTGTATACACTCCAGACTCATCACAGGCACTGCACAGAGGCACACTCTGTGTCTCTGTGTCCATCTCAGAGTTCAAAGCACTCCCAGTGTGGTTGCCATTGTGACCTATTCAGAGACACGAGTTGAAAGACTAGGGAATGATGGGCGTGGCAACTAGCTTTTTATGTAAGCAGATAGTATATATATATTATATATATATATATATATATATTGGTATAGCATGCCTGATTCTTCACACTAATCTTGCCTTGTTGAGCTCTTCTAATAGATCGGAGAACTCAAACTCAACTCTCCTAAAAGTGCCTGCCTAATGGGGTACACCAGGCATCTTTGACGCCCACAATAATAAATGTGTGTGTGTTGTGGAGTGTGTGTGTGTGTATTGGTCATTTTGCAAATGAAAATTGTGCATATTCATGGCACATACTTGAACAGATGCCTAATACACTATGCACGAGTGGGAGTAACACAACCAAGGGAAATTCGACTCGGGCAACCTATTCGCCTGCCTCTGGCGCTGCCAGCTCAATTTATAGACGGAAAGAGGGAGACGGAGCAAGGCAGAGAGGGAGAGTGGGAGATGGAGAGAACTCTCTGGGCTGCACTGCGACGAGGCCATTAAAAGGCCAGGACAGCAAATATTTTGCCAAACAAATTGAGGGACAAAAGGCGGGCCAAAGATAAAGATAAACAGCAGACGGACGCAGAGACAGAGATAGGGGCAGAGGCAGTGGGACAGAGGCACAGAGGGGGAGAAGAAAAAATAGAAGAAGAAGAAGAAGAAGGAGCAGCAGCAGCAACAATAAACAAATTTTTGCTAAAATAACAAGCGCAGACCGGACCTGGAATCACATTCGGATATGGACAAATATCTCTCCGACTCCCTCACACTCTCTCGCAAGGCTCTACCTCTCTCTGTCTCTGTCTCTGTCTCTCTCTCGCTTTGTCTCTGTCTCCTGCTTAGTCAAGGACGTGGGTCCAGGGCCACTCTAATCTCTCTGTGGTGTAGAGCCTCGGACAGCGAAACCGTCGAGACAGTCGAGATCAAAAGCTTTTGATAAACTCGAACAAAGCGCCGAAGTATGCGCAAAATGCCAACAACAACAACAACAACAGCAATGAAAAAAGTATGTATGCATAAAGATACTATATACAATATTTAAACATTTAATGTGCCGTGCCCCACCTCCACCTCCACCTCCACCCCCACCCTGCCCTGCCCCTACAGCTGTGTCTTCATTTGCCGCAGCTCATTTTGCGTTTCATTCTTCGGAGGACGCAACGCCGTAGGCGATTTCATTGTTTGCTTTTTTTGTTGTATCTGGCGCTTTTATCTTGCCACTTTGCCATTGTTTTATGGCCAACATCTCAGCAAAGAGTGGGCGAGAGGAGAGGAAGAGGAAGGGGAAGGGGACGGTGGCCATACCCTTAATTGCATTAAGTGCCTTATTAGATGGCAGAGCAATTTGCACGTTACTTGTGTCAACTGTGAAGCAAGAAAGATGCTCAATTCACCTGCCACACGCAATTCGGAATCGAGACTTTAAAGAGCGAGTCTGCCCCTAACCCTGCCACGCCTACTACGCCCACATTCAGCCGCATGTCGCCCATACGAGGGCAAAAATAATTGAAGTATTTAATATTTATAAACAGGCAGCGGAAATATCAGAGAGAGACAGTGAGTGCAAGAGGGAGAGAGACGGAGAGAGGGAGAGAGAGTGAGAGTGAGAGCGATGTGGATGCCACATGCTGTTCGAAGCGGAAGCCCGCAAGAAACCCAAATTACCGTTAAATAGCCTAGCCATAATTATAAAGCACATACACATTCATATACCATAAAAGAGAAGAAGAGCTTGCCGATTGCAGGGTATACGCACGGGTATATTAGCTACACATTATTATTTCACTCGCTGTTCTTGTTTCCCCTCTTGTTGTTGTTGTTGTGCATTATTTGCCCACAAATTATTAAATATTTCTTTGTCATTGGACACCGCGGGCAATTTGCGCGTCATAATTTATGGCGACGTGCTGCCAACTTTATCCAGTTTGATCCTTTTGCGGAAATTAAAATTATTATACCTCCCCTATCTGTCCGATCTCCCTCCCTCCCTCCCTCTCTCTATCTCCCTCTCTCTCAGTCTGTCTGTGGGATTGTTGATTTATTTGCTTGACCGGCGAACAGGTGAGACTGTGTTTAATGAGCGGACGGACAAACAAAATTGTTGACATGCTCAACAACAATAACAACAAATGCAGTTTGCGGCACTGTTTTTTTCCAGGCCACAGCCGAATCCCCCCCATCCCAATACCCAATCCCAGACTGGTCGCAAGGCCGCACTTAATCGCCCTTTGTGCTGTCCACTGCTCCCCCACTGGTGGCCACAATGCGGCCGTCCGATGGGGCGTACAATTAAATTTATTAAATCCCAATCAATAATTTAACCCCTGCCGCAACCGCACACGGCGCACGGCAAACGACACACAACACACAACACACGACACACGGCGTGCTGCAAGTTTCATGCAGCAAATGGAGCGGGCAATGGGACAATAGGCCCATAGATGGCGCCACGAGCCGAGCCAATATCCGTGATTCCATATCGCATGGCCCCCAAAAAGAAAAACACTCTTCACCACTGTGCCACAAAGTAATTGCCTAAGCCAGGTGGGGCAAGTAAAACAAGGTAAAGCAAACTGGAATCAAAGGTTGCCTCTCTTTATAAATAGAAGGTGCCCAACTTGATAGCATCTGATATAGTTAGCTGAGTTGTAGAGCACTTAGTCGAGGTATCTCTTTGATAACGTAAGTTGTCAGCTTAGATTCTGTATGATTCTTCAGGCAAATAACTATAGGTACTCCCAAACCAAAGGATAATAAGAAGTGAAATCATTTAAGGCAAAGCAAACTGGAATCAAAGGTTGCCTCTCTTTATAAATGGAAGGTGCCCAATTTGATAGCATCTGATATAGTTAGGTGAGTTGTAGAGCACTTAGTTGAGGTATCTTCTTGATAATGTAAATTGTCAGCTTAGATTCTGTATGATTCTTCAGGCAAATAACTATAGGTAGGTACTCCCATAATGTATATAACCAACAGAAGAAGACTCCCACAAAGTATTTATGTATTATCTTAAGCAGTGTCAATAGCTTAGTCAATATAGCATGTCCGTCTTTTTGTGTGTCCGTCTGTCTGCCTGTTCGTCTGTCAGTGTGATAACCTAACAAAACCTAACCAAATTGTTTGATCGTATTGGTATCGTAGAAGTTATTTAAGTAATCGACTTTGTATTTATTACTCGTATTATTATTAAAAAAGGAAGAAAGAGTAAAGCACTGCCACCAGAGTTGGTCTTTTCTACCTCAGAGTTCCAACGTAGCCTGTCAAAACCTATTCCGCTTTCTCAATAAAACGGAACTAATCCTTCTTCGTAGACGGACCGCGTTATTCATGAGCAGATGCTTCCTTTTCATCCACACCAAGGCTGGGCAGCCGCAGAGAATGTGCTTGGTAGTTTCGTCGTCTTCTTTGCGGAGTCTGCTCTCTGTGCACTCAGAAAACATTTAATCTTAAGTAATCATTTTAGTGCATTACTATGTACATATATATCTGGCACAGTCGGGCACACTCTATTAAAGCTTCCTTACTTGTGGTTTTCTGATTATATTGATTGTATTGAAGGACATATATAGTTTAATGTGATAGTGGATATCACATAAACAAGAATTTTTTTCTTTTTTTTTTTTTTTTTTAATTATTATATTTATTAAGTGAAGAATCCATACATCATAATATTGTATCTTAACATCGCAGGGTGGAGAAATATTCTTAAGAATTACCAAACACTATATCAAAATGAGCCGTGCCGTTTAAAAAACCATGCCCTCCCCCGGGATTCGAACCCAGAACCTCTGTATAATAATCAAACGGCTCAGACGACTCATCTACAGGGGTCGGCAAAAACAAGAAATGGAAACAAATTCTAGTCAATTCGGCTGGGATCCTCCAGTTCTCTGCACCTAAAGATATAAATAGGTGCCATAAATGAGCTATAAACCCAACTGATGGCACGGGGGCAAAGCACAGACGTGTCGCGTCGGGAATGCACTCAACACTGCCAGGCAGAAGTAATCGGCCCACTTTGGATGCACTTGTTAGGCCTAATTGAATATGATTTCAAAACGAATAGACTCACCATGTGAATGTGAATGTGAATGTGAATGTGCACTGAATACACGACGAGCATTTGAAGCGACCAACATGGCCATTAATTGATGTTGCCTCAAAAGGGACAAATGTCGAATGTGTGAGTGGATATATGGCCAGTGGGCGTGGCACGCTGACACTGCCACTGCCACAGGCTGTGTGAGCTGTCTGTCCCACTGTCTGTTCGTCCGATTGCATTGGCCAAGTCGATGCCCGATGGCGCAATAATATTTATGGCGTACTCGCAGCATAAATAGCGCAAGTTGCGGCAGACCTTGTTGTTGTTGTTGTTGTTGCTCGCCAGTTGGCTGCAGTTGCCTCGGGGCAGGTCAGTCGCATCGTAGGATCCTCCCTCTGGCTCTCCCCCTCCTGCTGCAGTTGCTGCAAGCTGTCGGATGGTCCTTCTGTCTGTCTGTCTGTCTCTCTGTGGCTTGGCTAACAAATTGCAGCGCTGCGGTTTTTTGTGGTAGGCGGCTCAGTACATAAAATATGGGCAAGGTCAGTAAGCAACAAGGAGAGTCGGGGAGGGGAGGGGGGCTGTTCAATTTCAATAGAGTCATAAAAAGAGTTTAGGCCATTTTGAAATACTGCAAGCATTTGGCAATTTGTTAAACTGCATCGCAAGAAAAGTCAATTAGAAAAAGTGGCCTGGAAATACTTTCAGCTACGGCCATGCCCCCGTTTCCGGCCACCACCAGCGCCCACGCCCACGCCTCCGCCCCGTCACCAGCAACTCGTTAAGCCTTAATTGATTTACAACAAAAGCGGAGAGAAAAGTCGAACAAATAGTTTTGCGCAAAATGATTTCGCTTGGCCCGCTTCACTGGCCTGCTTCACTGGTTGATCGCTGCCTGCCGGCCCTGAGCAGCTTACTCGAGTATTGCCAGCCTTCCCTCCCCCCAGAGGCAGTGCTGTTCTCGCCTCCAACACATATACAATACTCAGTATACTCAGTGTGTAAGGAGCGTGAGGTCTGCGCTGGCTCCGTTTGATTGAGGCTTGGCAGCTCGTACATATTGATTATGATGTTTGATTTAAGCAGCAGAAGAGAAGAGCATTCCCTATTTATGACCTGCACTTTGCAGGGTATCTGGCAGTGGGCAGCGCAGCGTGCTGTTGAGCATAATTGACCCAGTCAATTAATAAATGCTCGCTTTGGCCTTTGTTCTCTGTGCGCCGTTAAGTATGCTGCACTTTATTTGCAAACGAGCAAAGTTGCCGAGCCGAGAGTGAGAGGGAGAGTAAGAGGGAGAGAAGCAGAGGGAGACACGGAGGCAGAGAAGGAGCAAGTGAGGCTGAAGAGAACGCAAGTAAGAGTGGGCAGAAGGGGGAGAATGCAAGAGAGAGAGAGAGAGAGCGAGAGAGAGAAAGAGAGAGCACTGCAGAGCAGCACGAGGGAAAACGATTTTCACACTTCGCTTCTCGCCGCTTCTGGCCCAAATGAAATATCTTTATTACAACACAATTAAAAGTAAATTTTTGCCCTGCTCATTAAGTTAATGCGCAAAGGGGAAATGCGACAAGTGGAGACGGCTCTGGCTGGGAGTGTGTATCAGGGGGTAGAGGGGAAGCTGCCATGAGAAGCTTGCGTGGAAGCCTGCAGGAATTTGCTCGCTCACTTGCCGTTTTGCATCGATGTCAAGTGCAACCAGAGGTTGCTCTCGCTCTCCCGCGCAGTTTGTTGCTCCCGCCCACTCTAGGGGGCGTGGCGTGGCTCGCAAGACTGCTCAGATTGCCAGTATTATTTGCAGCAAAGTTTCTGCAAACAGTTTCCGACTTTAACATCGAGAGGCAACTAAATTATTCACCGCCAACCCTGCAGCAGTTCGATGGAATTGTTTAAAAAACAAAAGGAAAAACAAACGAGCTGCACATTTTTCCGAAGCTCACTGTTTGCGCTACTTTTAAACTATTCCCCAGAGCGGGTCGTGGGGGGGGAGGAAAGTTTATGCATAAAGAGCAGAGGCAGTTAGGAGCAGTTCAGAACAGGTGCAGCGACTGAGCAAACTAAGGCGAGGGAAAGGTAGTTACGATATATCGATGCAATATATGCTTAAGCTTATTGCTAATGTGTATCGATATATATCGATATATGTGCATATATGCATATCTGACACCAAAGATATGGAATCCTTTGATTGATAAATATAAACTTGGGGCTTAAATTAATTAACTACCCAGTGGAAATATCTTTGAGAGTGCCCACATGTGCATGTGTGTGTGTGTGTGTGTGTGTGTAAGCTGCCACTTGCTGCCTTTGCCATCTCTTGCCATGCACTGGCACTGTTCACTTTGTGAACTTGCAAGCAAGTGTGCTTATGCGTGTTTTCGCAAACACACACCCACACTCCCACTCCCACACTGACACACACACACAGCCATCTACGAGTATGAGCTGCATGTGTAGCTAAAAATCACTTGCAGCTGCAATATACGAGCTGAGTCTGCGGCTAATTGCTGTGGCAATTGCCAATTAAATCGCACTTGGCTGCCCTCTCAATCTTCTCTATCCCTCTCTCTCTCTCTTCTGCTTCTTGGTCTGACTTAACACAATATTGCAGTTATATTTATGGGCAATTAAATAACTGCATCGAGCGTGTATAAACTCCTCATTTAATTAGTGGCACAATAAGCGAATAAAGCGAAGAAGTCGAATAGATCGAAGCGATTGTTTCGATTGTCATTGTTTTGATTGGCACTTGTCACGTCATTCTCGTCTTCTTTTCATCTCGAGCACATAAACAGGAATTTAATTCAGTAAATTTCAATTTCGTTTTGTGCTAAAAATTAATTTTCCTAAAATATAAACGCAACATTTGCTCAAGCTTGTAATTTCAAATTAATGTAAGTCGCTTTCAATGTGTGCGTGTGTCGTTATGGGACAACATGTGTACGTGAGTATATTCATGTATGTGCGTGCGTGCGTGTATGTGTAAATGTGGCATTGCTATTGCAATGAAACTTTTGAAATTTTTATGACGCAAGTTTATTTTAAAACTTTCTGCCAGCCGCCTTGGCTATCTGCAAAGCCAGCGAAAGCAACACTAAAAACAACAACCAACAACAACAACAACAACAACAACAAGAGCAGCAGCAGCAGCAGCAATAACAACAAAAACCGAAAATAATAATTTAAACAAAAAAGAATACTTGGCAGCTGATTCCCGTGGGCTACCAAAGTCGCCATCTAGAGAGAGACGAGGCTTAGAGCGAGAGAGAAATAAAAAGAGCCTCGGAAAACTTGTCGCATTTTCATTGTTTTCGCAGTTGCTTCCTGACGCACTCGCTGCTTATTATGTGACTGAGAGAAAGAGAGAGAGAGAGAGAGAGAGAGGAGTGTGGAGGCGCGCCAAGTTGTCGCCGAGCCAGGCAAGAAGACATTGTAAACTTTTTTAATTAAGGTAAAGAATTTGCCGGAGCCCGCAATTCAGCTCAACTCAATTTTTTGACTAACCCCCCTTGGGTCTGCCACATGCCTGCCCCGCCTTGGCCCGCCCATGGCAGCAAGCCTGGTCCTGGAGGTGCAATGCATACTTAATGCTCAACTTTGTGCCAAACTTAGAATCTATAGGCAATGCGACAGGCAACGACTCAACTCGCCTCAACTCAGCTCAAACACCCAGCAGGACACTGTGAAGAAGAACGAGCAAGAGGCGAAGCAAGTGCACGATTACGTGAGATAATCACAGACTATCTCTCGCTCGCAGAACTCGAATAAAGTGAATACTAATTTGTTGGCAGGACATATATCTGTGAGTTGTTCTACAAAGCCATCATGTTTATTCATGTAGAGCTTCCTGTTATGCAGATATTAAAAATGTTATCCTACTTAATCAAACTTTGGGGAAAACTGAAGCTCATTGGATTGATCTGACAAAGTCATTCCACACATTCAAATCACATTAACTTAATCGAAATATAAATAGTTTAATAAACGTTCTCAACTGTCGATATGTTTTCATCTTAATACTCATTGATTTACTTACGATTTAAACTGAACGGAGCTCATTGAATTGATATGAACAAAGCAATCCATTCATTTAAAACAGACTAAAAACACAGAAGTAACATACTGTCAACAGCATTGAATTGTCAGATATATTGTCTTAATAATCGAACTATCGAGGAAATGCCCAAGTACTCACCATCGAACTCTGTTCAAGCACTAGCATGAACATGTACTAGCACTGCACTGTACAGCACGACACTGTACTGCACTACACTGCTGTGCTATCGGCAAGACTATCAGGTATGAAGGATACTGTCCCATGCAGCGATCCCTTATCTGTGTTTACAACCGGCTACAATATTTTATCACCTCACGTACACACATGTTTACGATAAGTAAGAAGGGATCTCAACTATCCTGTATCTGTTTTGAATAATTATCCCACGCTGCATCTTTCAAGTGCAGCATATATAAATAGAGATAAGTAAAATAACCACCACCGCGGTTTCTTACAACACCGCATTAGATTCTAAGATCAGTTCTAAATAAACTAGCAAAGTGTAGAGACATACAAACTTCTACATAGGCAGTTGAAATAAACTCATAAAAGTGTTTAGAAGTGTATTTTCTTAACAAACTCCTTAAAATTTATGAATTTTCGATTATTTCTAAATATATTTAACCTCTACTAAAAAAGCTTAACATCAGTTTGGCTCACAGCTCGATCTGGCTTTCTTTGTGCTCTGTACACCATTTTTTGGCACGAAATAAGTATTATCACTTCAGGCCAAAGACATATGCTGCCTCGACTGACGGGGCGTATGCGCAATGCCAGCAGACAGAGCAGGCAAGCAAATCCAGCACACAGGACGTCGTAATTAGGCGTAATCTCGCGGCCACTGCGACTGACAGATACGAGTTGCACAGCTTTCTCTGCGTATATGTGTGTGTGTACGTGTGTGTGTTTGTTCGTGTGTGTGTTCGCCATTAGAAAACATGTGGCAGGCGGACTGCCAGATGCGAGTGACGCCTCGCTGCCAAATGAAATGACATTTAGCCGTGCAATTTTGACAGCGTTTTAATATGCAACACACAGAGACGAAACAAGCTCGAAACTCGTGACTCGTGCGTCGTGCGTCGTGACTCGTCGTGAGTGGGTGGGTGGGAGTGTGTGCAGAGCAAAGCTGACGCTGAGCACTTCAAATTGAAATTACTTAACTGTTAGCTGCGCTCCGCTGCACGTCGCCCTCTGCCCCCGCCTCACTGCCTGCCTCAGTGCCAGCCCACTAGCAGCTTTGGCAAACATTTGGCAATGAGTTGAGACGCAGTTAATTAAGAGTCAAGCCGCACCACACGCACGCAGCTTAAGGCCAGAAGCCAAAGGCCAAAGGCTGCGCAACCTCAACGATGCCGAGACACCTGCAAGTTTTATGCCTCGTCCAGGGCAACGAACGCACTCAGCATAGGCAAATAAAACTAGGCAATTAAATTAAAAATGTAAAAGGCCACCTCGACGTGGCTGCGTGGGTGTCGCCACCACTCATTGTTGTCGCCTGCCACTCCCGCCTTCCCATCTTCCCTTCGCCCCGCTCTTCCTGCCTCTCAAAACGTGTCCAATTCGTAAAAACGCACTCGCACTCGCCGTAGAGCAGAGCGGCTCAGCAGCAGCGGAGCATCCGGTACGGCAACGGGGCAACGTCCAAAATCCCCTTGGTGAGAGGCGTCAAAGTGCCGTCAAGGCACTCCGTGCCAGGGAGACGAGCACACCAACACAGACACCGACTATGAAGGAAGCGTACAAAGCGGTCGAGCGGAGTCGAGTCGAGTTGGGTCCGGTCGCAGCTACAAATATCGCCCAAGACTACGCAATATGTATGCGTATTTGCACACACGCGTGCATCACACACATGCACATGCATAAATGTGTGTGTGTGTGTGTGTGTGTGTACGTGAATGTGCCGAGTCGTAAAACCTTCACGAGTGGGGCATGTCAGCGCTTTCAAGGACTTTGTAGTCATTATTAAAGTGCCTCGTCCGATCCGCTGGGGCAAGGAAGAGAGACAGGAAGAGCAGCTCTAGTTGCTACGATGTGGAAATAGGCAGGGGCAGGGGCAGAGGCAGGGGCAGAGGCAGGTGTAGTCCAATAACTGTGAGGAGTTTGATGACTCCTGATAGTCCGCCACAATCGTTCAGTCTTTATGAGTTACGCTATGTGCCATGTCGGAGTGGATTCCAAAGAGGAAGGGCAAGACTTCAGTTGCTGCAGCAGTACCTGAAGAAGAAGGTGAGGTATCAGCCACCCTGTCCCACCCACAAAGGGAGGCACTTCAGCTCAAAGCAGTTAGCTAACAATCCCTTAGAGTATGTTTCCTTTAGAGTGTATCTGCTTTAAATAGAATGTAAATTAAAATAGAATGTAAATAATAAATCTCGATGGTTATCGATAACTGAGACTTTCCTTTTCTTCTCTATACTTATCGTGTTTAGCTTTGTTTTCTCTTCTATATCTATCGTAATCCTTCTCTATATACATATATCTATCTAACGCTTTCTCCCTGTCTTTGTTTTGTCTTCCTCAGTCTGTTTCCAACTTGCTCATCACTTCTCTCTTCGTTGGTATTTCAGTCTATCTCACTCTTTCTTCGTGTCTTCTGTTATTCATCCACTATCCCACGCTATCTATATATATTTGTTTCCATCCTCCTTTTCTCTGAATATATAAATAGCTTAGCTAAGTCACTTTCTGCCTCTCTTTGTTCATCTCTCTAGCTTGTTCTCGCACCCTCTTTATCTGGCTTTCTCAATTTCTCTCTATCTCTCTCAATCAAATAACCATCATAGAAAAAAAGCAACCAAAGTAAATAAACTTTTCAACTCCTTAGAAGGCCATAAAACACTGGTAAATATTCTCGTATTGACTTTTCCCGTTTCCCCCCTTTCCCGTTTTGCAACCCTCTCTGTGCGCTCCATTTACGTCCGCAATCTCGGACTTCTTGGAGAAGGAATCGCATTAAAACTGATTTATTGCTGCAGATAAGCCGCGATTCATGCTCGACTCGTAGTCAAGGCTTGCCTGTCTCTTACTCTCTCTCTCTCCCTCCATGGAGACCCGCAATCGGAACCAGACCAAACTGCTCCAACTGTCTGTGCCATCTGACTCCATTATCATCAAAGCACATTTAATTAGGATTTAACCTTTAATTACGATTCAAAAAAATACCCTATCAAGTTCAGAGTGCAGCCCGTCTCTCCCAGCTCCCCGTCTATCTGTCCGTCCGTCTGTCTATTAAAGCGATAAGTAGATAAGTCTATATCTTTGCTATTCTAACGACCATTTGCTCTTGCGCCCCCATTGTCAGCCACGTCGGAAGCAAGGTATATGATTAAGGCCACACAGAGCGGGTCCACGCTGAGAGTCGTCATGTGGAATCAAGAAGCAATGCATGGCATCGAGGTGGAGTTGGAGTTGGAAATTGAAATTGGAGAGGAAGAGGGAGAGTAGGAGGGAGGGGAGTCACCATTAGCATCCTCCTAGGACATTAGCATAGTTTCTCTTCAGCTTCGATTTCCAACCATATGCTGAGAACAGTTTGTGATTAGGTCTGACTTCTTTTTGACTTCCGCCCGCACTAGAGTAGCTTTTATGTTTTCCGATCCGCTGCATTAGCATCAGCGTCGACAATGCATTAAGCTCTAATGCAAATCATTAACCAGCTGCTGCGACCTCAGTTCAATCAAGGCAAGTATTCATATGCTCCAAGAAGAGTAAGAAGAAAAGGGAAAGAAGGCAACCAGATGACACTAGGGAGAATGTGTAATAGGTTAAATAACTTCCGCTTGATGGTTCCTCACTTTATTTGAACAAGAAGGTCTTGTGCCGTACAAAGATTATTTGTCATAAAATTAAACCGATAATATTGAAATATTTTGCATGTTTATTCAAGGTACTCTTAATCTAATGTTCAATACTCAATTGTGCACACACTGCAATTTGTACAAAGGATGTCTTCTATATCTCTTGTGGCGATTCTCCAGTTTTATAAGCTCAAGGGTTTTCACGGCACACTTTCCCTTTGTCCGCAACAATCGCGATTTTAGTGCGACTATTTTGGCTAACTCAGCTCAGCTCAGTCAACTCTGCAGCCTCTTGGAACTGTCGAAGTGCGCTCTTAAGTCAGTGTGAGTGCATGTGTGTGCTTGTGTTCGTGTGTTGGGGTTTTTGTTGTTACTGTGTGTGGGTGTTAATAGTCATTACAATATGTTTTTCATTTTCAATGTCAAAGGCAGCGCAAGAGGCACCAAAGTCGCCTACGACTTCGAGCAAGCTTAGCCTCCCTGCCCTCTCTCTCTCTGTCTTTCGTGCTTTGTCTCCCTTCCACTCGGTCTTTCATCTCTCCCGAATTCCCTCCAATTTCATTGGCATGTGTGTGTATGTGTGTGAGCGTGTGCCTACTTCAAGCGGCTTTGTGTGCAAATCAGTCTTTGCATTCGCCTACTTTGCAAAAGTTTTCGCCTTTGCTACTTTGCTATTTTATTTTATTTATATTATACCCCCGTCCTCACCCCACCCCCCCTTTTTGATATATTTTCTTCCGGCACCTTTCATCCCACTCTAGTTCCCCCTGGCGCCCGCAAGTTGCTTCCATAAGTTTATTATTTATAAGTCTCACTCGAGTGCGACACTTTGGGCGAGTGTATTCACAGTTCATTCTGAGTCTATGTGCGTGGATCACACACACACACACACACACATTCACATGCTTCTACAGTCGCGCGCAAACTTTTATGTGCGCCTGGCAATCAGTTTATATTTTGTGCGGTTTATTAACAATTTGGCCAACAACAAATTTAAGTTTTATTGCAGCGCGCGAAAGAAAGAAAGCAGCAAATACACGCGTCATCATTGATGTACCATAAGTCTGTGTGTGAGTGCTCGTGAGTAAGTGTGTGTGGGTGCTGCATTGTGCTGAGGCGCAATATTGTCGCATCAGTAAAAGGAAAATGTTTTTATTGTATTTTATTGTCGAAGGCGCTTTATACATATTTTTATGGCCCGCATAAAACACACTGCCCAAATGCGAACGTCAGTCTGTCAGTGAGTATGTCCGTCCGTCCCTCCGTGTGATGCTGTCGGAGTGGGCGTGCGAGTGGGCGGCAGAGCCTTGTCACGCCCATTTGCACAGCAGGCGCCGCGCATGAAATTGAAAATTATATTTACCAAACGCCATAGAAATGCTTTCATGAAATAAAGGGAAACTGCTAACTCAATGAACAAACGAGGATAATAAAGAGCCGCACACCCATACACCCACACACCCATACACCCATACACACACAAACAAGCACACACATCACTCAAACGCACTCACACAGCCCACAAACGCTTTTGAATATCAAGTGGAAACTGACGAAATTTGTAAAGCGCGCTGCATGCTGAAAATGACTTGCAGTTGAAATTAGTTATGAAAACAGTTACACGACAGCGTGTCTGTGTGGCTGTGTGTCTGTGTGTGTGTGTGAGAGAGGGAGTGGGATGTGTATGGGAGTGTGTGTCTGCGAGTGTGCATAGGTATTCAGTCAATAAAGCCGCTTAAGCTGCGCTTAGGCTACGCAATTTATATTCCATTTTTATCGAACTTTCAAATAGTTAATAATGCGCTTATCGATAATCGCCTTAAGCTGTTGCCCAACACTACCAGAGAGAGAGAGAGAGTGAGGCAGGGAGAGTGAAACTCTCCATTCAATTTTGAGTGCGCTGAAACTCGATGCACATGCGACTGATACATTTGTAATCATATTTAATTTATATCGAACTTTCAGACGGATATAATCGATAATCACTAAAGCTAGTTCCCAACACTATCAGAGAGAGAGGGGAGAAAGACAGGGATATGGTTTGCTTTTAATTGAAACTGGCTGCGTATGCGACTGATACATTTGATATCGTATTAAATTTTAATCGAAATTTCAGATAGTCGATAATCGCTTAAGCTATTTCCCAACACTATGAAAGGGAGAGTGAGAGGAAGACAGTGGGAAGGTGTAGGTATAGTTTTTGAATTGAAATTGGTTGCGTATGCGACTGATACATTTGTTATCGATTGATTGTTGATAACACTGCGCTATTTACGCCGATCACAATGGGACCCGCTTATCGATTTTCGATTTGCATTGTGCGACACGAATTGAAAGTGTAACAACAAGCGATTTTATTTTCAGACCTGAAGAAACACAGCAGAGGGAAAGAGAGAGTGCGAGAGTGTGTGTGCGTGTGTGAGAGACGGGGAGGGAGCAGCAGCTGAAGTAAATGTCAAAGGACAAACATTGTTGACGCCTACCTGTTACCTGTTACCTGTTAGCCAAAAAAAGCCGTTGGCAACATGAATACGCGTTAGAGTGGACTGAAACATACCCTGTGTACTATCCGTACTGTATGCGAGCCTGTTTACTATTGACTTTATGCTACTCTGTAAAAGACTTGAATATACTTTATATATGTCTGTAACTCACTGAAGTTCTGCTTATCTACGAAGGCAATTCGAACTCAAAAGTCGAGCATAGCCTCCCTTCGAGCAGGGGGAAAGTCAGACATGTCAAGTTGAATGTGTCGCGTGTCGCCTGTTGAATGTGGCAGGCAACAACGACTGACTGAAGTGCAGACAATTGGAAGCCATAGCAAGGCACTTCGTGTGTGTCTGTGAGTGTGTGTGTGTGTGTGCGACAGACAACATTGCCTACTTTCGTGAGGAAAAGACAAGTATGAACTTCTTCGTGGCAGGTTAATGGTAAAAGGGGGGTGGGGGCTGCTAGAGGGTAATCAAATTTACTTGACTCTGCCAGCCACATCGAGGACAACTAATTGACATTCAATGGCTGCGCTGGGCCACACAGCAAGCCACACATTCGACTCGAGTCGAGTCGAGTCGAGTCGAGCCATAGCCGAGACCGAATCTGTTGGGTTAGGCAATTATGTTGCATAACCTTGTTACGAGCCTGTTTATGATGTGCCACGCGAGGTGCGAGGGATATGCAGCGGAGGGGGAGTGTAAGTGTGAGTGCCGCGCGCGCGATTACTCGCGCAATGACAACGACAACGACAACGACAGCAACTGCTGCTGCTGCTGCTGCTGCCGCCGTTGCTCGTTGCTCGTTGTCGTTCGGCGTTCAAAGGCGAAAGGTCTTTATGCAACAACAAACTACGTGACAACGGCGACGACAACGGGGCGTCTGTCTGCTGGGCTGAAGGGGCGAAGGGGGGACGAGGGGGACGGGCTGGAGGGATGACGCAGATGAGGCTGCCTGAAAGCCTCCTAAGCCGTAATATTTGCTCTGTTGCCAGCGACAGCAGAAACCTGGAGCTCGACCAGCAGCCGGCAGGGGCAAAGACAGGCGGCAACGGCAGCGACAACCCGGAACAGGGACTGGGCCGGTCGCCAGAGCGGTCGTTCAACAAAGCGGCAACAACTACAAAAACAACTACAGCAGCAGCAACAACGAGAAGAAATTGAAAGGCTCACGCACAAAACAACAACAGCAAAAAGAAAAGAGAAACAAAAAAATGGAATTTTGTGTGAGAAACTAAAAGAGCGTAGGGGAGAGAGAGGGAGAGAGGGAGAGGGGGGGGCGAGAGAGAGGGTAACATGATAAAGGCACGAAAATCAATTTTTGTGTCAATTTTTTGTAGTCTCCTTTTTGTGCTGCGTGTGAAAGCAACAACAACAAGGAAGCAGAGCAGCAGAGAAGCAGACAAAGAGAGAGAGTGAGAGAGAAAGAGTGAAAGAGAGGGGGAGAGAGAAAAGCAACAACAACAAAGCAAGGAATAATAAAAATGCGTGCGGTCGATGCTGCGTGGACGACGCGCGTGGGCAAATCCTGCCAACGGAGTCGCACTTCCAGCCAGAAGAAGAGAGGAAAGGGAGTGGCGGGGGCGGGGGGGAGGTGTGCTGTACCCGGCTTGGCCTACCCGGGACTGCTGCCTAAAAACCGCACAAAATGGAGCTCATATTTCAAAGCGGCTGTCTGGAATGCCCGATCTGTTCCGGCCTTGTGGTCACGCCACAGCCGCCGCCAGAGTCAGAGCCAGAAAAAAGTCAGTCAGACAGAGTCGGGACAGTATTTTGGGATTTAGTTAGCCAAGCGACGCGCAAACAATTAAAAACAATCGCAGCCGCATAAATCTTGTCACAATTAACTCGCACCTCAGTTGACATTCCCTTGGCTGGCCCCGCCCACCTGCCGTCTCTATATGTAGCAGCAGATTTTTGAAAACATTGCGACTAATTTATTGGAGCTCCTTAGGGCGCTAATGCGACTCGCATAGCTACGTCAGGTTGTTTTTTGGCTACAAAGCTTTTTAGCTGATTTCAAGCTGACTTTCACTTTATTTGCAGCTGGAAGTGAAAAACCAGGCAGCCATTTGATATGGCATACTCATGGTACGCCTGCTGGGCGTGGCTCTAGTCGAGTCATAGCTACGCAGCTCAATACGTCACGCATACGCCCCTCTGCCGTAGAGCGATTTAGTTGTATGTTGCCTATGTTGCTGCATGTGGCTGCTTTATTTACCCAGCCAGCCCATTCGTTGTACCTGCATGTAGTTGTACTGTCCTCCCCCCCTTCCACCTTCCTCACTCCCTCACTTCCTTTGGCAACAATGTGTATTCGTATTTGTCTTCATGTCGTTCAACTCATTTTGATGCGAACGCTTTGATTTGTTTTTATTTTTCAGCATTGCGCGAATTCGCTTTGATTTCTTTTTGTTATTTTGCAATTTATTTATCTCCCCCTCTGTCTGTCTGTCTGTCTCTATCGTTCTCTCTCTCTCTCTCTCCCTCTCTCTCTCTTTGCCTTCGGCACTGCAGTCGCCCAGGCAGACAGGCAGGCAAAGAAATTTGTGCCGACATCGCCTATATTTATAGACGCCTTCACCTGTCTTGCCAAAAATCACTTACGAAATTAAATTTGTTGCCGCCTGTCGCGCTTTCTCTCTCTCTCTCTCTCTCCCACTCTCTCTCCCTTTCTCTCTTACTTGCTTAAGTTGCGAGCCTGCCTGCTCTGCCTACGTCGCCCTCTCCCTCATTGCCTGTTTTTCTTGCCTGCCTGTGTATCTATGTTTTCCCCATTAGCTGTCATAGCAGGCAAACACACACACATTCACACACACCGTTGTATTCTTTGCCAATCCATGTGAGAAGCTCGCCAAACAAAGCCAAAGCTAAAGCAATTGCGAATTGCGAGTCGAAGAATTTAGTTCGTCTCGTCCTTATGATAAGTAGAAATGCTTAGCAACTAATTAGGCATGGGGACCCAACAGGAGACTACAACTTTCCAATGGAGCTTGAGCAGCACAATTAACGCGATAAGCCCGATAAGTAAGCCAAATAAAGGAGATACAAATCATGCAATAGATCTGTAACGGGCTGTCATACAGATTAACAGAATCACGGGCAATCTTCTTCAAATCGACATGAGTGGATCAAGAGATTATCTGGAAACACCATGGGAAGTCAGCTTCAGTTCTCTAAATGTGGGTACATGTCTTATAAGTATTATACACATATATTCCTTTGCACCAAGTCCGATTTGGAGTGTTTGCGTGCTTCGTGCTCGTTTCGATTAGAAATGGGGAATGGGAAGACGTGTCTTTGAAGTACTTGTGAATTACATTTGTGCATGCCTCGGGTTTATTCCACATTCCTCATCACTTCATACTTTGCTGTCTCTCTATCTGTCTGGCTGTCTGCCTGTCTGTTGGTGTGTCTGCAGAAGACTTGCTTGCTTGTCATTTTGTACATAACAATTAAATTTGCTTCTTGCCAGTTGCACTTGTCGTTGCTGTATCGTTTTCATCGTGCAGAGGAATCTGCCTAATTAGCCAAAGAGAACAATTTCAGACGACTCATTGCGATTGTTTGCAATTAAAATAGCCAGAGCTGTAAACAGAATAATTGAAATGCAAACTAAATAAACTAAAAGACAATTATAATAATGCATAATAAGAGCATTAGAGAATGGTTCGCTTTAGGCATGTCGAGGATTTTATACCCTTAATGCTATCAAAATTACACGATATATTCATTCAATTATGATAATCTAAAGTTGGCAATTTATTATTTATATTATTTAATAAGGAGACTTCAAAGGTACAGCTATACAACAAATCAATACAATGTGAAATCAGGCAGGTGTAGGGAACCTTTGCCATATGCCATATATCAACAATACCATACAAATTGGGAATCGAAGCTCGAACGCACAACCAAGTCAACAAATTCAAAGTCAAATTCCCTGCACAAAAGAAACAATATCAACAAGAGCTCTTTAATCCCTACACATATACAATGAACTGTAAATTTATTTATCAGTATTGTGCACAGGAATAGCAAACAAGAATGACAGCGAACTGGAATGATAGATGAAATTCCTAAATAAAGAAAGATTGCGCAATTAATTTCACGCATTTTATACAAACGTTGATCGACATTAAAAAGAAATGAGTGTAATTATTTGAAAATGATATTAAATAAAATCGAGAGAACCACTTCAGAGTGCTTCACTTTAGCGATAGAAAAACACAGTTAATTTTTCAATTGAAGCATGAAATTAAAATCGCTATCAACTCGTCCTGTCGCTTCTGACAACAATTGGCCGCGAATCGCGTTGAGTGACAATAAAACGCGACAACAACAATAATAGTGGAAATGAAAACAAAAACATTAATACAAAACATAATCACGTCATCTGTTTAGCTCTTTTTATACTCTTGCACAGCGTATATTAAGTTTGCAACGCACCTTACCAGATATCTCTGACCCTTTAATATATATTCTGAATCAGCAACAGCAGGGGAATCGAACAAGACATGTCCGTCTATGTTTCTTATTGCTGCACGCTGTTAATATGTTGGAACACGCCAGATCGTTCTGATATATCATATAGTTGCCATACAAACTATCGGCCGACTTTTGTTATTGCAATCAATTTGACTTCATCATATATAATATGCATATAACATTTCATTAAAATCGCACCACGTTAACATATATGTAGCTGCCATAGGAACAATCGGCCGAATTGAAGGTTTCAGGTTTCAGTTCTGAACTTTGAAATAACTGAACTTGGCAGTGCCAATCGGAGTTACACATAATATTCTGCACCATTATATGTTACTAGTTTAGGAATGATAATAACTGAACTTAGCAGTACTAATGAAAGTTACACATAATATTCTGCACCATTATATGTTACTAGTTTAGGAACGATCGGAGGATATAAGAATCCGTTGTCGTTTTATTTGATTGTTTTGCTCTGCAAAAAGAGTCGCTCAACACATCACTCTCACTCTCTCTCTCTCTTTCTCTCTCTCTCTCTCTCTCTCTCTCTCTCTGTCTCTCTCTCTCTTTCTCTATGTTTATGTCCCTCCCCCGCTATTTAAGTCTCACTCTGTTCAATTCATCTCTTTCAATATTAGATCACTAGAGTATCGTAAACAAATGAAGATCTCTCTGGGAATCTGTAACTCTCTGTCAAGTAATTCTTTACACATCTGTACATAACATTTAGATTACTTTATATAGTCATTGTATTTGCCCGGGTCTGGCTAAGGTATTCAGCTGTCGGCCTTTGCAAATTGTTTATCTCATTTCAGTTTTTTTGCGTTACGCCAATTGTAAAGTTTTATGCACTTTCCATGCCTGCTTTGCTTGATGACTGTTTTTATTGTTGACTCGGATTTGTTTTTTCTGTGCGTGTTGTAGGAGTATTTGTTGTTGCCTCGTTTACAGCATACTGTTGTTGTTATTGTTGTTACTGTTGTTGTTGTGCAATTGTTAAGCGCACACAGTGCCCATTAATTATTTATTTTTGTGGCTACTCACCGACGCCTGCCCGATTGTTGCTGATGTTGCTGTTGCTGCTGCTGCTGCTGTTGTTGTTGCTATTCTTGTATGTTGTTGTTGTTGCCGTTGTATCTGCCACAAATCAATCTAATGTTGTGCCTGCCTCCCGAAACGGTTGAAGCTTTGTTTTTTTACTGTTGTTTCTCTTCCCTCTTCTCACTTTTTCTGTCTGTGCTGTTCTCTGGTCTTTCTATGCCGTTTTCTGTTTTCGATTTGATTTTATGTTATTACTTGATTTGCTTTCATTAGGCTTTTGTTTTGCCGCACGCTCGAAGATATCTGTCAATGTTTTTTCGCTCTCCTCTCCTCACTTCTGTCTGTGTGTGCGTGTGTGTGTGTGTGTGTGTGAGTGTGTGTGTGCGAGCTGGTTAATTATACCCTATTTAAGTGACTTTCTGATTCGATAGAAGCCAAAGCCGTCGCTTCCACGAATTCCGATTCAGTTTGTGCAGCTCGTAAATCGTAAATCTGGCAAAAGAAACCCCAAATATCATCCAAATATTTATGAAAATAAATTTCAAAAATTTCGCGGCCAATCACAAGAATCGCACTCATTTCGTTTTCATTTTTCGTATTTCGTATTTCGCATTTGATTTCATTTCGCTTTGCCAGTTTTGTTTATGCCTTTAAATTCTTATGAATGAACAGACGGTTGTACGTGCTTGTCTCCTTGTGTACGTGTGTGTGTGTGTGTGTGTGCGTATGTGAATGGGCGGACGACTGTGTGTGGCTACGGCTAAAGAAACTCTGCAGACACATCATCAAATTTGGCAAGTAATGTTTATTGATTACGGCAACACTACAGCTGCAATTTCCCATTCAGTTTGCATTTGGCATTGCAAATTTGTATAACGGATAACGGTACTTTGCTGGCTTTTTATGCGCTGTCATCAATTTAAAATCGTCTGAGAACTTTTGCTGACACGCACCGAACTAGAGCTGAGCTTCAGACTGAGTTGCAAGTCTTTGGCACGTCTTGGGCAGCAGCTCAAGCCGGAGAGCCGCAACTGGACGAGGCGGCAAGGCAGCGGCAGCGGCAGCAATTAAAATGGAAAGTTCTCTTCTTATGCGCACCAAAAGTTTGCCCAACTTGAACTGGGAAACAAGAAGTAATGCGCCTGCAAGTTTTCATCACATTAATTTTGCATTCCGGCGGCACATGCGGCGTATACGCAATATTCGCAGAGGGAACATGCAACGCGGCAAAGTCGCAAACAAATATAATATGCGGGCAATGATTTCAACTCAGCATACACACGCACACAGACACACACATACGCATACATATGCTTGCAGCTGGCGACGCTACGCGGCGTATGCGCAATTTTTCATAATTACAGCAACTGCAGCGGCAACTTGAGCAGCGCAATGAAATTAAGTGCTACACAATTGGTTTTCTTGGTTTTTTTTCAGCGCAAGGCAAGTGGGCTGGGGAGGGTGAGGCGAGGTTGGCGGGGTACGGCAACGTCTTGTGTCATTCAATTTAGTTTTTGCGTTGGTTTTGATTCTGAATGAAAAATGTGATGGCGGCTTTAATATTTTATGCGTGCCCAAAACGAAGACAGCAAAGTAAGCAAAACTTGCTAACAACTTTGTTTAGTTGTTGTTCTCGTCGTTATTGCTGTTGTAATTGTTGTTGTCGTTGTTGTTGTCGTTGTTGTTGTTGTTGCTCTGACATGTAATTAAGTATACAGAGCTATTCACGTTGCTTTTTGCTGCCATTGTTTGTATTTTTCTATTGTCTTGCCCGACCGAAAAGTGCCAGAAGTGACCGATGGAGCCACACACACACACACATATGTACACTCACCCCAGTACCCCTGTCTGTATGTGTGTGTGTGTGCCATTAGAGCCCAAAGAAGACATAACCATTGCAGGCAACTAGCGCACAGACACGGACCGACGGACGGACGGACGGACGGACGACAGGTGTTGGCACTGGCTCAAACATTTAGCAATTAACACTCCGACGCGAATAGAATAGCTGCGTCACCGGAAAAACAAACCAGCACCAACAAGAGGAGCACGAAAGAAAGCCAAACACATAAAGCAAATAATTGAAAACTGGCGACCGCAGCAACAAATTGTTGCATAGTTTCAGGCAGCAACTGAGTAGATTGTTAACAATTTGAGGGAACCATCATCCCCGGCTCCATTTCCCGTTTAACCCCATGAAAATGTCTTCATTTCCAACAGAAACTAACTTAGAGTGATGAACATCAAACTAGGCACGTTCACACTTGGCTCAGATTGGAACACAACTGTTCATATATTTAACTTAATTTCTCTCTATAATTCCTTACAGACATCTGAAACTGCGCTTAAGTAAGCTGCTCAAGGTGTACCTTGAGCAACAAACTAGCTTAGAGTGATGAACATCAAACTGGGCACGTTCACACTTGGCTCAGATTGGAACACAACTGTTCATATATTTAACTTAATTTCTCTCTATAATTCCTTACAGACATCTGAAACTGCGCTTAAGTAAGCTGCTCAAGGTACACGCTGCTTATTATGCAATTTAAAGCTCGACGCATTTGTGTGGAATATCTGCGAAAATCCTCAATTGGTTTATGACACATGCAAACTCAGCCTCAGCCTATAGTTGCCTTCTACTTACGATAAGCGGATAAGGATTAAAAACCAAGTGGCGAGTGCTCTTCTTGCTGTGAGCGAATCAAGAAGATATATCCAGAATGAGATGAGTAAATGAATCAAGGAATATATGTTAACCCGAAGGGTTTTCGAAACTGGTAACTTAACACGATTTGCGAACTAGATTCGAGCGTTTCTTAGTTCAAATTGAATTTCAATATTTGTCTATTCAATTCTTCTCTATATGATACAACTCAGCTTAAACTATCAAGCCGCACATTCTTATCTTTTCCACATCAACTTCAGCTCCTTTATAGTCCACTAATTGCGACTCAGTATTCATGGCATATTTTTGTATGAACTCATTTGGTTTTTCAACTTCAAACACGTTTACTTCAAATGTTTTTGAACAGATATTTTCATGCTTAGTTTGCAATTTATCTTGAGAACTTGTTGTTGTTATTTGTATTCAATAATTTGCAGTTTGGTTTTCAAAAATTTCGACACAATCACAAACATGTTTCGAAAAACTGTTCTCATTTTGATTCCATTTAGTTTTACACCAGAAAATACAAGAAAAAAAACAATATCGAAGCGTGTATGATTCAATTCGATTCGATTTCGAACTGATTTCTGATTCTGATTTATTCTGAGTTGTGTTTTGTTTTGTTTAGATCGTGTTGTTGTTGCAGGCAAAAGGCAAATTGCGCTTCAGCGACAACTACAACTACAGCGGCAGCGGGGCTGCTGCTGCTGCTGCTGCTGTTGTTGCTGCGGTGGCCGCGTGAAAACACATACAAGAAGGAACACGTCGTGCCGTCGGCAATGCTGAACGAGAACTAGAAACACAACTGACTGAACTGAAATCGCTGAAGCGCCAGAGACACACTGTGAGAATCAAGCAACACGCGCTACACGCTACACGCGGTGCCAGAGCCAGCGACGCCGTCGACGATTGCAGAGCGTTTGGCCGTTTGGCCGTTTGGCAGCGGCATTGTCGGCGTCGTTGCGAAATTGTCGAGCAACGAGCCGAGCGAGCCCCGAACGATTGAAGACTCGCGGAGCCGACGACGCGTCGTGCATCACATGCGAGGGAAATTTGCAGAAGGGAAATTTCCAAGCACAACTTAGACAACGAAGCAGCGAGAACGAGACAGCACACGAGAGTGGCAGGCAGAGAGTGCGAGGGCGAAAGAGAGAGAGCAGGGAATGGGCGAAGAGAGCGTAAGTGCGCATATGATAAAAAATTCCCTCGTCTTGTCGCAGCAGCACAGAAACGGAAAAACGTCAACGAAACTGAAACCGAAACCGAAACCGAAACGAAGGGCGACCAGAGCAGGCGAAGAGGCCCAAAACAGCTGCATGCTGTGGCGCTCTGTATCTGTGTGTGAGTGCGTAAGGGGAGCACGACAAGGGGGGGAGTGGGCAGGGCAGAATGTGGGCCTACCTGTTGCTTAGCAACTCGGGCAGCGCGCCCAGACGCGGGCTTCATTATCATTGTCAACATGCCAACTGAGAGGGGCAAGGGCAAGGGCAGGGGTAGGGGCAGAGGAAGAGCCAGGGGTAAGGAAAGGGGCAAGGACAGGCAAAGGGGCTGAGAGAGGAGTAACAGAAGTTGCTGTGCCATGACAGATGTTGACCATTTACCCGTTCGCCCGTTCGCCCGTTTGGCCGCTGTCCTGCAACAGCTGTTCGAGTGGCGCCACAGCCAACTAGACAAATTCGCCAGGAGAGTGGAAGAGAGGGGCGCCTCAAAGTAGGCAGCAGCTTAAAGATGCTAAGTGAAATTCGCGTCCACTCTGCGCGAGAGCGAGACGGCGACACAAGACAAGGCAACAACAGCGAAATGTGCGACTCACAGCATATGTGTGCGCTTCTCTGTGTGTGCTCATGTGTGTGTGTGTGTGTGTGTGTGTGTGCTGCGGATGTGTGTTTGTAAAATTGAACATATTGCGCTGGGATTATCAATCGATTAGATTAGTCTAAGCACTTGACACACGCAACACGAGGCAGGCATCGCTAAGAGGCATGAACTGCGCCGTCAGCGCATTCCCCAACATGCTGAATCGCTAAACGCTACAGTACTTCAACATTCCCCATTCCCCATTCCCCCTTCCCCCACCACCACCTGCGATACTGACAGCGACACCCTTTGATGCAAAAGCGCGTAATAAGACAAATAAACACGAATAGATAAGCGAAAAGCAAAATGAGATATTCCCCCCCTGCGCACCTTGCGCACCTTGCACACCTATTCAAATTACGTTAACTTCCACGGATAACGGTTTCAAAAGAGTCGCTGCTCAAATTGGAATCCAGCCAGATACGCATTCACATTCACATTCACATTCACATTCACATTCAAATTCAATTTCGAATCCCGAAGCTTTCTTAGATAGATTGTTGTTCTTGAGAGTTCCGAATAATGATTGACACTTATGCTTGAGCATAGATTGCGGTAAACACTCGTCAGATTACCAGAGGGCACGTGTGCATGTGTGTATGCGTGAGTAAGCAAATTTGTAGTGTCTCTTTGTTTGCTGTTTAAATCGATTTGTGAAATATGCCGGGCATATCTGCGTTTAATACTTTAGAAAGGCTTCCCAACTCGCACCCGAAATCGAAACTCATGACGATAGATCGTATTCATTCTGCCAGATATAGTCTCAGTCTCAGTTCGATTGTGCACAGATGCCTCAATCTGAATCCCAGCCTATATAAACCTATATAAATGTATAACTCAATAAGAAAACTACAATGAAAGCATGAAAAGGCTTTGCTGACCTTAGGCTAGAATTAAGTCAAAGCAAAGTTGAGTTAATCAAGAATTTGTTATTTTCCAGAGGTGAACACCACAGCAATTACTTGGATATAGACATAAGTGTCCAGAACAGGAGCTGAATAAAAACTAAAGCACATAATAAAAGAAATAAAGAAGCAGAAGGTCGATGAATGTCAGCTGGTGCTGCTGGCAATTAAATATCTGCAATTGAAGAAACAATTTCTACAAATTGCTACTACACACACTCTTCTTGCACTAGACACACCTTTTTGCACTACACACACTCTTTGGTGCACAGCTTGGAGGCATTTCTGGCTTATCTAATCAATTCATATCCTGCGGCAATTGTCATCAGCAGTTCTCAGTGCGTATACGTAATATTCAAGCACATGCAATGGCCAAAGTGACTCCTGCTAACACACACCACTTGCAGGGTATGCCAGTTTGACGAACTCATGCTACGCACACCACTTACAGGGTATATCAGTTTGACTAACGAGTTTGCCGCTACAAAGTGTATTTCATCTCTTCCTTTGTTATTCTCGTGTGGCCTGTTCTTGTTCTTGTTCATGTTGCTGTTGCTGTTGTTGTTGTTGTTGGTGTTGCTGTTATCATTGTTGTTGGTGCTGCTACTGCTGTTGTTATTGTTGATGTTTGCGGCTCTTGTTTGCATTTGGCAGCAGCAGCGCACGTAACGGCAAATGCTACTCAACACACTCAACACTCAACATGCCAAATACAAACACGAAAAACAGAAGCATCGGCGATGGCAGACGGCAGACGGCAGAAGGCAAAAGGCAGACGGCAGACGGCAACCGACAAACGAAACGAGAAGGCAACCCAGTCCCAGGCCCAGGCGCAGGCCTATACCCACACCCAGCCACAGGCCCAGGCCAAAACACAGGCCCAAACCCGGGCATATTGTGTACGCAGCCGAAGTAGAAGTAGAAAAGTGTAAACAAGAAACGTGATATTTGACAGATGACTGTAGATATTTAGATACCAACATAAATACTACTTATGCCCAATGTCGCAGAGCTCTCCCCCTCCCTCCCACTGCCACTCCCGCTCTCTTTCCTTATCTACCTCTATCTCTGTCTCTGTCACTCTCGCTGTCACACCTACACACATCCGTCGGCTACAGCTGGCAGTGTCTCTGGAGCCTTATTGATTTTCTGCTGGCTTTCACAGCCACTTGGCGCTTGCCGCTCGGTTTGAATTGCCAGCCACGCATAAAGGACGCAGCCAAAAAAGACGAGAAACAGGCAAACAGAGAGCGACGGTGAGACCGGCGAGCAAGCAGACAGTATGAAAGAGAGAGATAGAGAGGGGGAGGAAGAGGCAGAGAGAAAGGAGCTCTTCGCCAAGATGCAAATGTTGCAATGCATTCATGCTGTTCATTTAGCTATTTGTGTGTCCTCCTGTGCCCCCCTTCGATCCCGTTCAGTCTGTTAATAAACCATTAGTTACTGCCCACTTGCAGTGTCCATGGCGTATACTTAATGTCGCCGCACAATAACTCACGCTAGTTTTATCGATTCCACTGCGATACGCTGTGATGTATCAGCTGAAATACCAACGAAAAAAAACCAATCGTCAATCAATTTGACTGACTAGCCCGGCCAGACAAGGTGTTAAGGTAGCTCAGTAGTGTGGTAATCAATTAATCGATATACTTTGATTAATTGAACCGTATTTGGGCTCATTTACAAGGAAGCGAGCTCATGTACAAACGTTGAACTTACTCACATGCCCAGCTTGGTTGATATCATAATTAATATCACATAAAGAGAAGGAGGACGGGCTAAAGTCGCGCTGGTATTCAGCCATACAAGACACTTTTTATGGGATGCTATGGCATCATTGAGTCGCACACAGATGCGAGTAATTGAAGAACATATAATTAAATGAAACAGTAAACGTAGTTCCTTGTGAGAACTGCAGTTGGAACTCTACATCGAACGATGCTTAATATAAGTATTAAATATGAATATCACTTATGGTACATATCTTAATCAGAGTTAAGCTAATTGAAATGGCGTTGTCGATAATTGTTCTGTGTGGGGGGCCAACGCAGCGTATGCTTAACCTGCTGGTCAATCGAAATTGGTATTCAAATAGTTGCTGGTACTCACAGTCATAATAGTCATATCGATCGGCTTCGCTGGGATTATTGCTGCCCATGATTTTGGCAAAAACTGCAAGAGGCCCGCAATGAGAGAGAGAGATGGGGGGAGAGAGAGAAAGAAAGAGAGAGAGAACAATTTTAAATACAAACAAAAAAGAAATTGCGCAATTCAATTAAAATCGCTGAGTGGAGGAGCAAATGAAAATAGACGTTAAAGGAGTGAAACATTAAAATGCAGTTGGCTTGGCAATGAAAGCGGGAAGCGGAATAGGAGGGGCAGTAACAGAGGAAGCAGTGGCAGGAGCAGAATAAACGCAACTCGCCTGGGGGCAAAATCCGAAACGGGAATGCAGATGGCATAGTGGGATTGGAAATGCTAATGGCAGTGGGACTGCGGACACACGTGCAGGGCACAAGGAAGTGAGGTGTGGCAAAGCGGAAAGTGGTAAGGCGGGAAGGTGGAAGGTGGTGTGGTCACTCACATTTGGAGCAGCTCCTGCGAAAGCGCACAAAACACGAAACGGAACGCGATAGTTGGGTGAGGTCGTCGGGATGTGTAGGTATGCAAATTATCGGTGCCAGCGGCGCAATGTGGCAGCCACTGTGACTGCGACTGCGGCGCCGACGCTCCAGCAGCGGTATCGCCACAAAGCTGTGATCTGTTGCGGCTTCAGCAACGGCACCGATGGCGACTCCTCCTCCTCCTCCTCCTCCGCCGCCGGCTACTGGCGATAGTGTTGACTCGCAACGAATCAGGCTGTGGTTGTCCGTATTGTTGTTGTTGTTGATATTGTCCGAGTTGTTGTTGTTATTACTGCTGTTGCTGTTGCTGTTGCTGCTATTGTTGCTGCTGTTGGTGTTACTGTTGCTGTTGCTACTGCTGCTGCTGGTTGTGATGATGGTAATGACGTTAACAGAGTCCTGCAACGGCCCCGAGTTGCTCGCCGTCGTCGCTGCAAAGAGAGAAGGAGAAAGATGTAGAGGTAGAGAAAGGGAAAGAGGGAAAGGAAAAGACAACAGAAAATTCGCATCAATTTGTTGTTGATTTGTGATTTGTGATTTGTGATTTGTCCGCAAATACGACATACGAAACGGAAGCGCATAAGGAAAATCCATTCCGCATGCGACGCATGTGTGGCAAATTTCTGCTGTCTCGTGCAATTTGTCTCTCTCTCTTTTGCTTTGTTTTTGTTTGGTTTTTGGTTCGTTTCTTCGTTTTTAACACTTGCGCCAATCGTAAATCATTCAAATTTGCATTCAATGTATGCGATATTTTTCGAAACCAGCAAAAAATATGCAAGGCAATGTGCCAAATGGCGCAGAATGCGCACAGAGCATATCAAGCTGGAAAGAACACCAGCTCAGTCGACCACAGATCCAGCTCGACCCCATATATATATATATAACATATATATATATATAATATGTATATCTATGTTTCTATCTATCTACCTATCTATATTGCTATCTATCTGTCTAAGTATCTCTCTATTCATCCACATAGCTGTCTACCTTTCTTTCCAACTGTCTGTGTAGCTTTCTGTGAGTCTTACTCTTTATGTACATATATTATTTATATAAATCATATTTGATATAAACTATTACTCGAAAAGATAGAAATAGTGAAATTGAAAGAAATCTTGCATCTCGTTCTAAACGTTCAAAACTTGATACCTAATGAAGACGTCAATGAATCAATCAAAGATTGATGAGAACTCAGTCCTCAATGAGCTTCGTATTAAGTATATTTTGCATGAACAGCTAACAAGGTTTTCCCTGCCTATGCAGTTAATAACAATATCTATATCTGTTAGTTATAACTTAGCAATTCAATGCCCGCTACAAGTTAAGAGAGTTTAAAGTCTTAAGGTGTTAAGGTGGCAACGCATCGACTGCGAGCTTGCTTATTAACACCCACTCAACACGCATCGCGCTGAGTCGTAAGTCATTTGATTTATTTGCCAGCAGCTGTCGACACGATTTGCTTGTCTCTTGCAACATTTTGGGGCAACATTTTGTGCAATCTCTCTCGCAGAATGTGTCGACCTTTTTGGCAGCACATTCTGTTGCTTCTGTCCCTGCGAAGGAAGTTCTCTTCTCTTCGTTGGTTAGTGGCAGTGGCAGGGGCAGGGACAGGGACAGGGACAGGGACAGGGGGCTTGCTGCTTACTTGACAAACTCTTATCCAAGCCGCAGCTGGCTAATTTTGTGGCATGTTGCCAGAATTCAGTTGTAACTCGCTGTTCGTGCGGCGCTGTTTCTGGCCATGTTTATTTGTTGCATATTTTATCGTGCCTCAAAGTGCCAGCAAATCGCACACGACAATTGCAATTCAACAGGCGATTGGCGCGGGCAGAGGCGGAGGGAGGCGGAATGGGTCGGGGGCGTGGCCCGAGCAAATAGTTGTTTGAGATACATATTTTATGGCAACAAATATGCACCGACTTTTGCAGCGGTAATCGTGGCTAGGCGGAGCGAGGCGTGCGGCATAGACGGGTTTAGCATGTGTGTGTGTGTACATTGTGCATATGTGTGTTGGCAGTTTGGGGAGTGGCAAATGGAGGAGGCGGGGACGGGGGCATTGGTTTATTTTTTGCAGTTTTATGGCACGTGTGATTCATCATTTGCTTGTTTAATTTATTTTATGGCGATTGCAGCGACACAACGTTTCGTTTTGGGTTTGGGTCTTTTATTTATTTAACATACACGCACAGTACACACACACAAACACACACACACACACACGCACGTGTTTGCATGTGTGTTTGTTTTGTTTGTTTGCAATTTATTTACGCAGCAGCAACAACAATTGGTTATAAAATAAAATATTGCTAGATTTTACGCACAGTTTCCGGACAGGGAGAGAAAGAGGGAGTGAGAAGGAGAAGGAGAAGGAGAGAAAGAGAAAATGAGAGAAAGCAAGAGAAAGAGCCGTGCACCAATTGTGCGGCCATCCATCACTTGCGCCAATACAACTGCATACACACGCATTAGCAACAGTGTGTATGCCAAGTATGTGTGCCGTGTGTACCGTGTGTGTGTGTGTGTGTGTGGGTGTCTGCATATGTTTGCTGGGTGCGTTGGCGTGTCAATGTCAGCGTCAAAATGCCAAACAAACTGCCAACTGCTGAAAAATAAATCCGACAACAATCTTGTCTGCGTATACGCATTATTTTGTAGCTCACAGTGTCCTTGCAACAGCCGCGCTCAAGCTCAGGCTCCACAATGGTGCATATGTTTCAAAACACTTCAATGCAATTTGCAAATTCCTTCAAAATATTCTGATTGATCTGAGGTAAAGTATTATAAAATGTATTCAGTAATGTGTAGAATATTCTGCAGTTCCAGCAAAATATGTTCATGAAATCTCCTGCAGTTATTTCACAGAATTGCCACAAATATTGATAGCTATTTATGCTCATTCCGTATATAGGAAAACTGTCAGCATTGTGTGTCAGATTTGCGTGCCGTTCTCTGAGAGCGGGAATCGGAGATGAATAATAAATGAATTAATAAAAATGCAATTGCCTGGCATTTAATTGCATCTATTATTTATGAGAGTTGCCTCCCTGGGGCATCTGAACGCATCTCATCTCATCGCATCGCATTGCCTTGCAGTATTTACTATTGTCATTAAATCGGATTCAGTATGCAATGCTATCTAACTGAGCCACACGACTGCGCAAATTGCTGTTTTATTGTCGGCTTATGATGACTTTCTGCAGGTGTTGATTGTCCACAGTATGCCCCATTAGAGCTTAATGCAATTAGCCACAAGTATGTGAAAATGTGTGCGTGTTTCACTTTTGCCATCATTAACAATTTATTTCAACCGACTGCAAGATGCAATGATGATTGTTGGTTACAAACTTTATACATTATTGATAAACACAAATTAACTTTGTTCCAAATCATAATACACTCTGATACTCAGCTTATACTATATTGTAGTTAACTCTATATAGACTATATCAATACATTTCTAATCACAGTTTTTTGAAGAAGGATTTGTGCAGGGTTAATCCACATTAATGTAGATTGCAATTTGTGTAAGTTTTATGCAAAATGCTATTTCTATTTATGTAATTAAGTAAAACTTAATTCCCATTTAAACGCCAGTCCTTGTACACTATATATACTCGTATATCTATTCCCCCATTATACCAAATTGAGATCGAGAGCATCTTCTGTTCAGTGTTGCAAAACGATAATGATTATTGCTTTGCTTGAACTTTCAACGACGCACTAAAAAGTAAATACTTCTTCAACGTTGCTATTGTTCTCGTTGTTGCTTCTGGCATTGTCTGGCCTCGTTTACTGTATGTGTAGTAGTAATAATATTACCGTTTGCATTAGCCTGAAAAATTAGTCATTTTATGCCCGAACAACAAATTTACAAAGCTCATAAAATCACATGAAAAAAACCAGAGCAAAAATATTTATATTAATGATATGCAGAAATACGTCTATAGCTTGAGCACTTCTCCCTCACCCTCTCTCTCTCTCTCTCTTTCCCTCTCGCTCCCTCTTTCGCTCAGCTGCTCTCTTTCTCTCTTTCCACAAATTCTATGTAAATGGGCAGTCAGCAAACTGGCAATTATTCGCTTGTTTTGTCTACGCCGGGGATCGCAGATCGGAGATCAGGAGGGCTGCCAACTCAGAACGCAGAAGGCGAAATGTATTTATGACGAGACGAAATCTAAACAAACTTTGAATGCAGAAAAACATGTTCCAGACATTGTTTAGATCTCTCCGGTGGTTTTTCCCTGCTCCTGCACTCCCCCGCTCTCCCCTCTTGCCTCTCTTCCCACTCTACTCTCGATTTCACATCGTCAATTCAATTGTCTCATTTCGAATCGTTTTGTTATCGCAATATTGTGACTAAAATAAGCATTACCCGAAAAGCTTTTATCTCTTGAATTTATATTACTCGTAAAGGCATTTAGCCTTTATTATAATGTTTTCGAATTTGGTAAATCGATAAACGATTTTCTTTGAATTCAATGACGGGAGTCTTATTTGAATCTACAAACTCATTGTACGCAGTAAACGAAAAGACTCAACAGAAAACTCTAATGACCTTATGCGAAACCTTATGTGCAAAGGATTCCCAACATATTTAGCTTTCATCTGGTCTAGTTAATTTATTATTTATGATAATCCTTGAAATACATGGAGTAGATTGTCAATAGAACTTTAGGACACATCGATGTTCGCTAAGGTTTTTTATTATATATGAAACATCAATGTTTGTCGATGTCACTTCAATGTTTCTCCAGTTCTAATTGTTCAAATCAGTAAATCAAAACTGCCATTGATTTGCTTATCTATTGGGCTGGAAGTATTTTCCAAAGGGTACCGCAGAGTAGATTCGATTAATCGCAAGGCAAATACAAATAAATATCGAATAGAAATAAACAAATTCAGTTGGACTAGACAGCCGTTTGAGTTGAATCATTTATCAAGTCAAGCAAGAATATTTATATTTCACTTTCGAAAATCACATGCTGTTTTCAAGATCGAAGAACGCTGATTCTTTGTCATGTCATGAGTTGCTCTTGAATTGCATTTTTAATTTGATTGATGATTGAAATCCTACTGTGGACCAATAAAGCTATCGATCGATCGAAGTGAATATCATCCTCAGCAGCAGCAACGGCAATGGGCTGTGAACTGAGTTTTCCCAGAGTTTTGCGATTCAAATGGGCCCAAAACAGTCTGAGTAAACAGCATGGAAAAAAATGCAATACACATTTCCGCTTTGCTCGGCTCGGCTCGGTTCTGTTCTATTGTTCCTATTCGTTCCGTTCTGATTTCGATGCGGATCCCGAGCCCGAACCCTACTCGTCTCGTCTCGGTCCGGTATGGGCGGGCCATTAAAAAGCAACATCAAACGTTAATTGCCACCTTTATGGGGCCAGTTCATAATTTGTGTGCTACTAAATAAGTTGCCTCTATAAGCTGGCGAAATTGCCAAATTCTGAAATTGGGGAAACATATGTCGGCCCAATTGGTTCAGTCGACATTGCCCAGTTGGCCCAGTCCAGTCCCGCCCAGCCCAGTCCAGCCCAGCCGATGGCAGCCCAGCCCAGAGTCGATGGAAAATTTGCCGCCACGTCTGATGTTTATTTGCGAAATTATATTGCACTCGTATTTATTATTTTTTATGCCGCGATTTTCATATATCGTACATAATATACTCTCCATATTCCCCCTCTCTCCCTCCCGCTTTCTTTGGCCGTCTCTGGGTCTTTCTCACTCGAATTGTATAAATTTAATTACATTCGAAATGTTCGGGCTACGATTGAAAATGGGTTTGCAACTTTGGCCATGTGCTCGGCATCTTTTGAGCAACTTTTAATGGTGCTTTCCCCTCCCCCCTGTCCTTGCTCCAGTTCCGTTTCCTCTCACCATCTTTGAGAAGCTCGCGCGCTCCGCACGTGTTGCACGCACAGTAATTTCAGCTGAATCCGCACACCATTAGCGAGCTTTGCTGCGCGTGTGTGCGTGTGTGGGTGTTCTTGGATATTGTATCTGGGAAATCTATTTTAATGCGAATCGTACTGCCATTTCAGAAGCCATTCTAACGCCATGGGTGGCACGAGAAGTGAGCAAACCAGATAAATACTGTTTCACAATTCTTCGGGCAGTTTACGAAAACAAGTGCTGCATTTACTGCGATGCCAGAGATAAAGATTTTCCTTAATGTGTTCGGTAATTTCTAAAATTAAAACACCACCGAAACGGACAGCCCTTGCCCCTGAAGCCCCGAAATTATCGAAATTGTCGAGACACAGTGCAGTTGCAAATGCGAATTCCAAATTGCGCTCGTTAGCCCACGAGTTTATTCAAATAATCATGAAATTTAGGATAATGTTTTCCGAGTAAATACAATATCTAGAAAAGAGTTTGCCCGAATTTAGTGTATACTTTTCGGCAGTCTAAAAATCGATATATTCCCCCAAGATTTGAAATGAAAAATGTACTTAGTGCTTATCAGTTATTTGCAAATGATACTAAGACTAATTTCTAATGCAGAACTTCAAAAAAATGGAGACAAAAACTTATATATATACACATGATTATAAAACAAGAGAGATGAACAGAATAAAGGAATATATAAGTACTCTTTAATACGAGAAACCTTAAATTTTCCATTCGTACTACGATCTTATCTATAGAACTGCAAGGAATGCGAAAATATTAAAGAACGCAGAAGTCCAACCAAAAACCAAAGGTTTTCAACAACTCAATAGCAAAAAGACCAAAAATACACAATTATTTCTAAGCACATCGGCACAAAATCTGTCTAACTATGCGGAATCACATAAAAATCGCATTTTGTCTTCCTTCAAAGATTTTACAGATAAAATTCTATAGTTTATGAAATCTTGTTTACAGAACATATCATTTACCATAGATTACGGGTTACGATATATGTTGTGTATGTATAAACGTGTGTGTGCACGCACAAACACGCACAGACATGCACGCACTGGCTACAAAGCGCAAAGCGTGTTCAATTTGTGCATAATATTTAAAATTTGTTTACTTCTTTGTTTATAAACAACGAGGATGTTTGTGTGTGTGTGTAACTTGAAGGGCGAGCCCCAATTTCAATCGTTCTTATGTAGGTCTGATCATAATCTGACAGCGAACAGAGCAAATCGAATTCGGAAGTAAAAAACGGAAACTAATTAAAATAATTAATTAAATTTAATACCAAGTAATCTGTAGATAAAAGATAAAACACAATTCACTTTGCGTTTAATGAGAAAAAACAAAAAAACGTATGTATTTAGTAGCCAAAAATAATTTCATTTAATTTCATTTACATTTTAAATTTAAGTAGGCGAGAGTTGAATATTTATTAAGTGCAATAAACATGGGATTTGTTTCATCGAAATTTCGCAAGGAAAAATCTTCATCAGACATGCTGGAGGGTCTTCAAGCGCAGATAGAAGATCTAGAGGAATATGTGATCAATACGCAGGAGCGCAAGCGCCGCTTTGTAGGCAATTTCATTGCCTTCACATTTGGAGTCTATGCTATCGGCTTTGCTCTGTGGTACTTCTTCTACTTTCCAACAAATATACAAGACCGCATAATGTACATGGTGCCACTGCTGATCTCGCTAGTGCTTATTGTCTTCTTGCGTCAAGTTTTTACCTGGTATTTTCAACGCAAACTCAACAAAAACGGCAAAAAATTGACCCAGCTCAAGGAGCAGAAGCACAAGATATTGGAGCAGGTCATTGAAAAAGAGACCTACAAGGTGGCAGTTAGTCTGCTGGAACGCTTTGGTGATAAGCAACAGAACCGCTTGTTACCATCACTGGCACAGCCTGGAAAACCACTCAGTGGACCCACAACATCATCGCCGCCCTGGACACCACAAATGGCAGCACCCCAACCACAACTGCAGCAGCAGCTCATCCTTACTCCCTTTTCGGTCGCGTGTCGCCACAAGAACAACAATCATAACTGCAGCCTAGTGAATACAAGTTTGCAGATGACTCCAGCAACTCCGACTATGCACAGGCGTACACCGTTTCCCCTCACCGATAAGGCCTCACGCAGCGCATTAGATCGCATTCTGGACTTCATTTTGGGCGATGGACCACGGAATCGAGTTGGCATGATTTGCAAGCAGTGTCACAGGCATAACGGCATGCTGCCTCTGGAGGAGTACGAGTACACCGCATTCCATTGTGCTTACTGTGATGCATTGAACCTGGCACGCAAGGAGAGACCCGTGTCGCCCCGTCTGTCGCTACTGACATTTCCACAGCCCGAGACGCCGAAGTCTAGTTTGCAGCTGCGCAATGACAGCTCGGAAATTGAGTCCTCCGACGATCGCTCTCTGCAATCAGACTGTTCAAAGAGTGAGGCTGACGCCCAAAGTAATGCAACCTAGACAGTAATGCAACCTAGCCAAGGAACGAAATAAAATAACGAAGTTCTTGCTAAATAAAGACATATTTACAGTGGACATTCACACTTTGACTTTATTTAGAAAGAGATTCTCTATATAGTACACTCATTTCGAGAATTAACTGTGTTAAAATATATATACTACATCTATACATCTACTTTATGTGTGCTATATCTCATTGTATGAAAGTATTGTTTTCAGTTTTTATTGAGATACAAAAAGAAGAAGGACTAAGCTCGTGTGGCACTAAGATCAAAACGAGTCTACTAGCAGGTTATGTGATGATTTTTATACCCTTCGACCATTGAAAATGGTCAAAAAAGGGTATACTAACTTTGTGCAAATGTATGTAACAGGCATAAGGAGGCGTGGGAGACCCCATAAAGTATATATATTCTTGCTCAGGATCACAAGCCGAGTAGATTGAGCCATGTCTGTCTGTCTGTCCGTCTGTCTGTCTGTCTGTCCGTCTGTCTGTGTGAACGCACAGATTTCAGCTATTATAAAAGCTAAAGTTACCAAATTTGGCAGGAAGACTCCTGTGTACTATAAGCAGATCAAGTTTATTTCAAATGTTAGGTGCCACGCCCACCGCCCCCACAAATCAATAATTTAATTTTTGAACTTAATTTGTAAGCGCTGTATAAAAGATACAACTTTCTGCCTTTAACATATACTAAGCTGAATGAAATATCTACGTAGTGTCCAAATCACAATCCGATCGAACAATAAACACAGAAGTTATTTAAGAAAGGCTGAGCATAAAACCAAATGCTTCTGTCAGCTAACAAGGGAGGCGGGCGAGCGCGAGCGCCATCTGTCGGGATTAATTTCAAAGCATGTGCATATGTGTATGAATTTAAATTAAACTACACGGGAACATAGGTCGAAGGGTATCCCACTGTCGCGTTTTGCGCGACTGTTGCTCTCGTTGATTATATTGTAGTTCATACATAAGATCTATATACATATATCTGGTCTTAGATCTTATCTTGGATATGCATGTATGTAGTACGATCACTTACGCATCTCGGCATCCATGGCTTCCTGTGGTGTTGCCATAATACGCAGCATTTTTCAAAAGAGATTATCGGTTTCACGTTCTAATTGCCGAAGTTCAGAGGTGAGCCTCCGTATGAAAGCATTATTCGATCTTTCTTTGGCCGTGTGCACTGCTCACTCTGCAGTTTATTGCACCAGCGATGCAGCTAAATTTAGTTTGGCAACGCGGCACAGAAAAAAATCCAAACAAAAAGAAAATACGTAATAGAGAACTGAGGAATTTCGAGGGGTGGGTGCGACCGCACATTCGATTATAATGTGAGTCAACTAGTTGAACTTGTGCGTTGCTCAAGTATTACCCCCAAAGAACACTAAACTGCACACACAGACACACACACAGGCGCGCATACGCATACGCAGGTAAAATTGAAAGTCCGACGCGATAATGTGATAAATGTTTGTTGAGAACCTCGTTATCTCAACCAATACGCGAATCTTTAGTATTGTATGTTATATATTTCCCGCAAATCGACCCGTCTGGAACCGTCCCTGGCAGTCGTCTGTTTGCGCCGACGGCTGTGCGGTAAATGTTTTCTTCTTTGACTCTTTTACTTTCCATTTTCTTCAGATTTCACGAACAATTCGGCCGTGTCGCAGCGTGCCGTTCCTTGAAGATGAGCACGATTGCGAGTACGAGTGTTCCGTATATTTTTGGCTACACAACGCCAGCAATTGCTGCCAAACTGTGCACGATCATCTCATGGAATGGCAGTGCGCGTGCTCGGCACGAGTACGACGAAGCACGACGCACGACGAGAGCACTTCGCACGTCAGTTCGTCATCCTCGCTCGCTGGAGGCGGGTGATTGGGTGACGGGTGGGTATCGGATAATATCATAGTATTGACCAGCAGTGGATGGTGGAAGGTGGTTTATGTGGAAAACTTGGCAAAGAGAGCAACAAGGTGCCGCAAATAGACAACATTTCAATCAAATAGAGATTTTTGAGGATTACAATCTCAGTTCTGTATTGCATTACGAAGATAAGGCTTGTGTATACAACCCCAAAAAAGGACCTTAACTGATAAACAATTTGAGAAACATTCATGTCATGTCATGACCTTGTTCGAACAGCATCTAAGTTGAATAGACTTCGGTACACTGTGCAACAGATTACAATAAAATATTATATGTTAATAATATAGTATAAGTATAGATGGTTGATCAAACTAAACACATGCGTCGCTCTTGCTGTTGTATTGGCAGCGACAGGCTGCAATTGTCGCATATAATAAATACTGAATAAGCAAATACTATAAATACCATGTTTAATTTAAGCTATCCCTTTTATTATTCCACTCCAATCGTGCAGCCAAACTCAACAGTCCCAGTCCCATCTCGGCCATTTAGTAGGCAGCAATCCCAGTCCCGCAGCCCGTCGTCGACTTGGAGATTCCTTGCTCGTGTGTTGTGGAATTCCAAAGCGCACATGTGAAACATCTTGAGTACGGGGGAATGGGCACTGCGTTGGTTCGGGGACTGAGAATGGGCCGGAGACAGAGACAGAGACAGAGACAGATATAAAGAAGGAGAGTGAAACTGAAACTGAACAGAATCTGTGACAGGGGCAGAAGGTCTGGGACAGGGCAGTAGGTTAATGCACTGCCATTCGCCACAGAATTTTCGAAACTAAAAAAATGCCATCCTGACCCTTCATCTGCCAACCCTCCTCTTGTCGCTTCTTTTCCATAAAACAGCTGTAAAGCGAGCTGAATTGTTTTGGGTGAAAAGCGAAAGTTTGTCTGTATATATTTTACTATTGCATGTATATCGATTGGGCAGCTAGAACGAACCCATTTCGAATTCCACCCACCTCCCACACTGCCACAGCCTTTGCCCCTCAAGCGTGTGTTGTCATCTATGCCATTATTTATTGTCACTCAGTCTGTAACAGAATCGGACTCGGACTCGGAATCAGAATCGGAATTGAATTGAATACCGGACCCAGCCCCCATGCTCGCATTTTAGCTGGAAGTTTGCCAGCTGGCAGATGCTTCTTCTCAGCTGACACAACGTGACCAGATCCTCTCAAGCTTGTCGGCCAGTTAGCCAGTCCGCAATTGTTTATTATTACAAGAATTCGCGTTTCGGATGCGTCTCTTCTGGGCAGTTTTTGATTTTCAATTGACCAGGCGACTCCCGACATTATTAGCAGGCCGTGAAAACTTTTCGACACTCGCCTGCCACTTGCCACGCGCCACTTGCCACTTGGCAAATGCCTTGTGACTGCTGCCTGTTGCCTGCCGTCTGCCACTTGCCAGTTGAAAGTGCTCCAATTCCCCAAATATTGCCCAGGCTGTCAATTGCCACTCGGCGCGCTGTCAGTTTGACAATCTGGCAACCTGACAGCCCGGCAAAAAGTCGAATTTAATGCAAATGTCATCACTGCGAGTGTCGCATTCAGCTATGCCGCCAATCTGGTCATGGCCCAAACCTCGGCTCCTGTTACCCGGCAGGCCACTTAGAAAATTAATGTGTTCTATGTTCCATGTTCTATGTTCTATGTTCTATGTTCTATGTTCTATGTTCTATGTTCTATGTTCTATGTTCTATGTTCTATGTTCTATGTTCTATGTTCTATGTTCTATGTTCTATGTTCTATGTTCTATGTTCTATGTTCTATGTTCTATGTTCTATGTTCTATGTTCTATGTTCTATGTTCTATGTTCTATGTTCTATGTTCTATGTTCTATGTTCTATGTTCTATGTTCTATGTTCTATGTTCTATGTTCTATGTTCTATGTTCTATGTTCTATGTTCTATGTTCTATGTTCTATGTTCTATGTTCTATGTTCTATGTTCTATGTTCTATGTTCTATGTTCTATGTTCTATGTTCTATGTTCTATGTTCTATGTTCTATGTTCTATGTTCTATGTTCTATGTTCTATGTTCTATGTTCTATGTTCTATGTTCTATGTTCTATGTTCTATGTTCTATGTTCTATGTTCTATATTCTATGTTCTATGTTCTATGTTCTATGTTCTATGTTCTATGTTCTATTTTCAATGTTCTTTGTTTTTTGTTCTATGTTCTATGTTCTATGTTCTATGTTCTTTGTACTATGTTCTATGTTCTATTTTCTATTTTCTATGTTCTATGTCCTATTGTCCTCTCGGAATATTATACATATATTATACGGAAAGGGTAAAAATAGCAATTCAAAGGAACATCACAGTACGCTTTAAAAGTATACTTTCAGGCTCATACGAAATGAACGCAATACGCGACTGCTGTCAGAGGGTCTGTTAGAAAATTGTTAGTTGAAAATCAATTTTACTCCAGGCGAATCAAATATTTTCCATATTTCAGAAACGGATTCGAATACACGATGATGAATGTATTGTACTATGTGTACATATTATAATAAAAGAATATTTCTTTTCGGCACAATTTGCCTTTGGGTCTCTGATACACTATTTATATCGCATATTACTCATTTACGTTGCGAATTGTGGGCCCACACATCCACATGCTAATGAAAGACTTTTGCTAGGATGCGATTTTTTTATGGTGATGCGAGGCCATTTAATACCGAAAATAAACAAATATCGACAGAAAAAAAGTAGAAATAAAAATATTTGCGGTTCGCCTAAGGCCAACGATAACAACAACAACAATAGATGAGTATAAACTAATTGAAAGTGTTGTGTTTTCTGGCGACGGCACTGTTTTTATTTGAATACACTTGTAGAAGGTCTTTTGCATTGCCCAAAGAACTTATGTTGCGCACTACCAAATCAGAATTTCAAAATGTAAAGTGAAAGAGAAAACATTATCATAAATATTGTATAGAAACAGTCGTAGTAAATGACATATCAAAATCAAAAACACCTATGTATAACATACCCCTATTTTTTTAATATCTATATATTTTTAATATATTTAAACTAATAGACTTTTAAAAAACCTCAATTCTGTACCTTCTATCCTTGACAGTTACAAATATAAAAAAAAGAATTGGACTCTTGAAGAAAATATTGTGTCTTGTCCAGCCCTACTTTTATTTATTATTATTATTGTAACAATCGATGGAACTATCGAAATAATCGATGGAATTCTGCATGCTATCACAAATTCGAAGGACACCACTATCGATAGTTATCATTCCCTACTGTACTGTTAAATAAGTTTCACAAATACGATTTCCATGACAACATCCATTACTGAACTTGTTGCCATCGTTTAGGGTATTTACAAGTGCGACAAGCAGCCCGAAGTGTTTCCCCAATTATCATTATTATCGTATCGTATAATTGTTTGGGGCCGCAGTCGCCTGCAAATGCAGGCCGAAATAAATAGCCATAATTTTTCACAATCAACCATTAAATTTTCGCTTTCGCATTGTACTCTCGTACCTTGGGCCATGGGCGAAACCACTGGCCGGCTGACCAACGTGGTCCGGCGCAGAAATAGACGGCAAATGAAATTTGAAAGGCGGCAAAGGCAAACAGAAAAATCAACAACAAAATGAGGGGGGGGAGGGGAAAAGAATGCAGAAATCATAATAAAATTTATATATACTCACCGCAGAACAATACACAATACACAAAATCCAATTGATATTTACGCCTTAATAAATTGCCTTAATGCAGCAAAATATCGGAAACAAAACACATCGTACCCTTACTTAGTATATACAGCGCGTATTTATGACCTGCACACACACACACATACACAATGAAAAAATGTGAACAACAACAAAAGGCATTGGCTCTTTTTGGGATTTTTTGACACTTTTCCAAAGATTTGCATGCGAAAGCGCGCGGGCCGCGGGCAAAAGACAATTAACAAATGGAAAAACGGGAAAACAGAAAATGGAAAACAGAAAACTGACGACGGATTGGGGAACTGCGACTGCAGCGCGCACCGAGTCTCGTAGGCCAACTGAAAATATATGGTATGTGTATATAGTACAATCGATCTAATCAAATGACTGGCCGTAAAAGTTTTGGATTTGCCACTAAACCGCTGGCAAAAAATGGCATTTAAATGGCTAAGTGAGTACGAATACGAGTACGTAGATGCGGATACGGAGGGTATGGATGGGTTTATGTAGAATACTTATAATGCTTGATTCGAAGCGAGGCGTGGCGAGGCGAGGCGAGTACTAAATGCCCCAAATGGATAATTGAGAGCACGTGGACGCAAACGTGTACAGAGGCGACGCAGCACTGAGCGGGCAGAGATTAACCAGATTCAACAGCAGCAGCACCAGCATTTGGCATCGGCAACAGAATTGGTCCAAACAGAAGCAGCGGCAACAGCAGCAGCGGCAGAGGCAGAGGCAACAGACTGAAGATAAACAAAAGTTATGATTCGGAAATAAAATAAAATTTGATGTGTTCGGTGCGCGCGCGTCGCGTCGAATCGCGTCGCTTGGTTTGTTTTATTTTTGGATCTGCCACAGGCTGCCCAAGTTTGGAATCTAAAATATTTATGTACATTTGGTACACACACGCGCACGCTAACACATGCAAGTGCATGTGTGAGCATGAGTAGGAGTACGAGTACAAGTACTTGTCTGCCCCACTGTGCACTGCGGACTCCGTTTGCCGGCTGCCGGTCGCTGCCTGCCACTCTGGCAACTCTGGGTGGCCATTCTCCAATTGGAGCAGGCAGATGCAGTTAGTCTATTTTGGTAGACAGTGTACAGTGGGGCGAACTATGCGAAATGGCGCATGAATGTGCAATTAGTTTAATTTTAAGCTGGACAAGTGCATATAAAACTGCAATGCAACTGAAACGTGACCGGCATTAAAGTATATCAGCCAAATATTTGTCATTCACCATTTCTTTCGCACTCTCTCTCTTGCACTCTTTTTGTTGCACATAAATCGAATTTAATTCACATGCGAATGGCAATTCCTGTGTATGGGGAGGGAATGCAATAAATCAGTCTCATTTTTTGCTTGTGCAGCCAAATCGGTTATTGAAATTCATGAGAAATTTTCGACTCTTGCTGTTTTATTTGCACTTCTGATCAACTAGACTATATCAGCAACTAATTGCATCCAATTCCAATTACCTTGTCTTCATAAATAACCGACTAAATGAGTGGCACAGTGGAGTTAAAATGCAGAATGCATGGATATAATAACGCTTGATATTTTACTAATGTTATCGGTGCAGTGGGAGGAAGCTTCCCTTATACTTATTGTCCGCTGTGCTTACAGATCCCAAAAGAAATACTCGTACTACATCAGAAGAGAGTGGAAGAAGAGTAGAAAAGAATCTCTCAGAAAGTATTCTTTTCCTTCATTCCATTTTCTATTCAAAGGTTCTAACATCTGTTATATTATTTAGTCCATATCCTGTCTTATGATAACAAATTAAATCCAATTGCAGAATTTTAACTGAACTACTAAATAGTACAAGGCAAATAAAGAGCGAATTTAATGTTCTAAATAACACAAAAGCTTATTAATTAAATACGCATCAGCCATAAAATCTGTTCAATCACATCCGTAGATTACCATGTGGAATGTGATCATGCCACGCATCTTCGGATTGCCGATCATCACATGCCGCATGCCAAGAGCGACCAAGTTTGAAATCCATTAAATCGAATATGTTTTGCTTATGGCATCTGCTAAATTCTATATTTATTGAAAAAACATAAAACATCTGCTCTCAACTGCGAACTGCGACGGGATCAAAGCGGTCGGCATGGGGTCGGCTCATTAATTAGCCATAAAAACAAAGGCGCCAACAAACTCGTCGGCGGTTCGGATCCCCTTGTCGCTCTCTGTGCCACGTGTTGATATTGGCCACTTCTGCTTGGTTGGCCATTATAGATGACAGTCTGCCGATAAATGATAAATAGTGTTGAAAGACTACAGTAAGTTGCGCACAATCGCCTTCCTTGTAATCGTTGGCATGTTGAGCCCATTCCCCATTCATTGTTCTCCATCCAGGAGCACGTGCTTTTCAATTGCCCATTAACGAGATCATCAAATTGACATTTCTGCCAGTTCTCGCACAAATGTCGTCGTCGCGCCCACTGACCAAATTGGCCTGGCACCACTGGACGAACGTATTTAAATGTAGACGCCAAGCCAGGGCCAGAGTCAGAGACGACGCCCTCATTAGCATGCTCAGCACGTCCCTGGCAATATTTGTGCCGAGAACGAACAGGAGCAAATCGCTCTTCGATTTGTGCTCACGCCCATTTACGCCCACAGCCCCCGATGCCAACTAACAGCTTTGCCCCATTGGCGATGAGCTGTTAAATGAAGGCAACTGCGACGATGATTGCAACCGAAAGTTGCGGCTTGGTAGCGCGTGTCATGAGCTCATTAGCCTGCTTGAACAAGAAAGAAGGCAGACACATACATATGTAATGCTTGCGCAAGGCAGCCGTAATAGCCCCCTAACAGTATCGTAACAGAATGTTAACGGCGTGGCCAATGTAAAGCATCCCAGTAGTGTTGGGATTTGGAATCCGACAGCCTTGAATTGCATGTCAAATAATTACGTAAAAAATGGAGATTATATATTTAGCCTTTTTTTCTCAAGTTTGCAGAGTGACAACAGCTTCGGTCTGCACGCATCTGTATCTAGCGCTTACGAGTGCGCTTTGCGCCCACCTGTTTCATAGTGGTTGGTTTACCCTTCTTTCCCTTGTCCTGAAGTTTCGCCTTCTTTTCGGTGGCCAACGCCAGGCAAGCCATGATGAATTTCGACGGCTCGCTTGCAATTAGATTGGTCATTGTGGCCTCGCCGTCAGTGTCCTGGCAATCATTAAGGATTATCTGCTCGCAAGAATCCATGTATTTCTGCTCTTCCGCCATTATCCTCTTGTCATTTTCAGTCGGACTATCACTTCCCGAATCGCTTTCTGTATCAACTTCGCCAGATGAGGCATCACTTGTTTCCGATTGGTTGTCAACGTTCTCCTGATCAGTGCTCTGATCTGCTTCCGAGCTGCCATCTACTTCATTCTCAAAAGTCTTGAAGCTATAATGCTGCTTCTTCTTGAGTTGGTCAGATTTAAAGTACTCGTCGAGATCTTGTAGCTTTCGTTTGGGACGCACTAGTTTCTCTTGAGTATCCTTAGAGTTATTGGAGGATGAATCTTCTTCTTCACCATGTTCAGATGCTAGTGATGAGAATGCACTGCCCAATTCTGATAGAGTATACTCTCTATCCAAATCGTAAATGATGCCCTCAGGTGTATAAGGAAGTCGCATAAGAACCTCGTTGAGTTCCTTCTGCAACTTGGATGCCATTTCGCTGCTGCAGGGCTCATCTAGACGCTTTCGCAGTTCTGCAGCGCGCTCCTCCAATTCCTGCGGAGTAGCGTTGGGCTCAATAGAATTGTGAGTTATCTCCACTTTGATATTTGCTTCATCATCCGATTGATCGTTGATATTCGGCTCTATTATCTCCAGAGGCTGCATATCGCAAAAAGACGATAGCGACTGCGAGTTATTGACGCGACTTAAGCGCATGTCATCGACCTTGCGACGGTACCCCTTGGGAAGCAAAGACCACTTGAAAGGCTTAGAAGATTCGCAGCCCTCGAGTCTGCTACGCTTCTTCACTACCGTCTCTACCAATTCAACCCGCTCTCCAAAGAAACGAGCACATTGCAAAAGCAAAATGGCGGCGTTTACAACGACTGGGCGACCCAAGAGATGGGCGCCAGGCAGCCGCAGAAAGCGACGCATGAAGCCTTCCATATAATTATTTATCGGAAAGCGGAGACGATGCACGAGGAAATTGTCATGCGACAGCTGAACGCACAAGTTGAGCAATGATCCGGTCGATGGACGCACGACAAGCTCTTGCATGGCTCGCGGAGACGTTGGGCCGCTTGACTCTTCCTCGTCGTTCTTCTTGTTCGAATTCATGTTAATTATTATTAGAAATACTTCTGTGTAAGATTTAAACAAGTGCCAGAGTAAATCAATGATTTCCAAAAAAATCTAAATTAAATTTACTTACTCCTCGTCAATGACGTTTGTGCTTAGAGAGCGTTCTCCTGAAAAAGAAAGATGAAAATTCATAATGACAGAAGGGTTGCCAGGCTGGATCTGGAGACCGAGTAAGCTCACCACCTGGTATCGATATGTCTTTGGAATGACTACTGTAGCGTGTATTGGGGTGCAAATTGCATCTTTTTTAAAATTAATAACATTTGTATGTACATATATTTCAAATTTCTTGAACTTACGGCATAAAAGCTTGTTTGCATAAATGCAAATACCGATCATTTTGAAAGGAAAATCGACCATCTCTAAATAAATTAGTGAAGTGCAAAATTGTTATGTTAGTGCAACATTGTTCAACACTTATTTAAAATGAATGCCAAAATTAGAAAAAGAAACAAAATACCTTAGCAAAATTGCGGGTCGTGCCTGAGCATGAACTTATTATAGCCAATTGCCGGTACCTCATTCTCCTGATAATCGTTGAATTATAATAGTAACATCGGTTCTTGTCGCAGTTGACGATAGGCTGCGACGACTTCAATACATTAACACAATACATGCAATACATTAAAATGAAATCCACTACTATATCTTTCTCATTTTTTCTCTAACTCCCTCTTTCAATAATTGATGTTTTAAACAGTTGTTAAACAAGTAACTCTGTAGACCTGCATATGCTAATGTATTTCTGGTGTGCATGGTTTCTCGATGCCAGTGGCAACTGTACTTGCATTTCAAATGAGGCCTTGGATTGCAATATATGTATGTATGTACATTCAGTAGGGCACTGCCAATTTGATTTCCACTGTTCCCTTGCACTAACCCCACTTCACCTTTTAGCCATCACCATTGGCCAACAGTGCGTTTGATATGTTAACATGACTAAATTATATAATCGCTCATGTCGTCCTACGTCAGTGCAAGTGTGTACCTGTGCATGTGTGTGTGTGTGTTTAAATTGCAGGTTGATTTTAGCCAGCGGCCTATAGCAAATGAAATTTGAAACGGCGGCATTGACTAAAAGCCCAATTCGATTTTAGCAAAGGAGCACAACAACAATCGATTGCAAAACTAACAATAGAAAGCGAAGCTGATACATTCATACATATGTATGTATGTATTGATACATATGTACATATGTATGTATTGATAACTCTACTAGAAACTCAGCCAGGCAATTGTGGAAGGACCCAATAAAACCATAACGAGTGTAGTACGAATAATTCACAAAGCAATTTAATTTCGGTAGAAATGTCAACCAGGGCATCATCACCAAACTGTGATCAGCCCCAAAAGGATATCACATCAGGAGGTTGGGGTTCCATAATTCAAATACAATTGTCAATTGAAAGAAATTACCCTTTAAACCACATTTAAACTAGTTATGAATGTTTGCAATCGACATTTTATTGACTGCAATTTTTAAGCAAAAGCTGTAAACAGTTATTCCTCTGCTTTTATAGGTATACATAAGTACATATGTTCTGCTTGATTTAAAGAGTTCTTATTGTTGATCAAATTTAACCTTATACATGTAGAGGAACACTGTACAACAAACAATCTCTTGAGAACTAATAAGCTTTCCATACAAAAACATGAATTTAAAACAGCATGTCAGTGTTTAATTGGTTATGTTAGAGACGGCAAAATTGTTGTGTCAATGTACGTCTGCCAGTGCTTACTTGTCGATATCATCGATATATCGATACTCATCTTTCCGACCGCTGGCGTAATTGTAGCGAGCTTAGTACTAAACTTAAATTTAAACTGCACTGTACCACTAAGCATCGAACATATAGAGTGCTCAAACAGCGGAAAGTACTTGCCCAGTGGTCTTCGGTTTATTATGACCCCCGGGTCCAAAGTGTATCACGAGTGAGTGTCCGGCTCCTTTTGGTGAGCAATCCAGAAACAGCAAACAGTAGCATCAAGTCAGTACCACAACGACAGCGAAACAATGAGCGTGGGCACATTCCTTTGCGCTAGCAATCGTTTCAATGCATGTGTGTTATGTATGCACAGCTCGCATATGAATGTATGCGTTGCTTGCAGAGTTTGACATCAGGCAAATGCTTCGGTCAGCGTGAAACACTTCGGGGGTCATATTAAACCGAAGACCACTGGGCAAGTACTTTCCGCTGTTTGAGCACTCTATATGTTCGCTGCTTAGTGATATTAGTGCTGCCAAACTACCGAAATATTAAACAGACGCAAGTGTGGAACATAGTCGGCATTTTAATATTGTTCGACGTTAACAATATGTGGTCACGACTTGAATATACCCTGTTCAAAAGTATTATTTGCTATCATCTTATGGTGGTTGTTGTGCCTGAAATGCATTCCCGGCAATTGGCGTAAGCGATTTGCCCGCCTCAAGCTGCGGCGCGCCCAGACGTGCTCCGCCAGAAATCCCAGCGAGGCAAGCAAAGTGCCAACGACGACGACGTAGAAGGCCAACTGCAGGTCGCTAATGGTCAGCACACGCGCCGCGCTACCCTCGCCCTCCACCTCAACGAGAGTACTGCGCATGCGGACTGTCCCCGAATACTTCTGGTCCTGGATCCACTTGTGGATAATGCCCGCATTGAGCAGTCGCAGTAGCTGCGTATTGATTGCCTCCTCCCAGGGCGCATCCCGCGGCATGACATACGAAATGGTGTAGTACTTAGGACACTCGGGCACCACCCAGATGCGTTGGCTGAATAGATAGTTGGCGGACTCCATTGTCAGCGAGGAAAAGCGCGAGACGCCTGCCTTGCCACCCACGGTGCCCACCTCGTGGGTGACATCCGCATTGAGATCTCGATTCCACCAGAGTTTCTTGTTGAGGCTGGCGAAGAGCGGCGATGTCTCGCTGAAGAACAGATCGTCGGCCATCGAGGTGTACTTGTAGACAACCTTCAGGCCACTCTCGTCCAGGTCCTGCATGGTCATAATGTCCCTGTAGTACAATGGATGTATGTAGACCGTGGCCAGGCTGGACTCGAAGATGGCACCGAAAATGACGCTGACCAGGCAAAGCGAACCGATGAACATGCGTTCAGCATAGCTGTCGGGCAGGTGCGATAGATTCACCCGCACCCAAACGACCCACGTGTCCACAACGATGCCCATTGCCTGCTGGCATAGGCGGTGTGTGGCGATGCTGACGATTCCCAGACGCAGATTGATCAGGCGCAACAGCAGCCAGATGAGGGCGCACCCAAAGGCCATCAGAATGAAGCCCAACCAGATGTCGTAGCCCACCGCAAAGATGGGCAGTATCGACTGAGGGATGCGACTCGCTTTCGGCACATAGATGCACAGCTGGTCATCGTAGACGGTCACCGTGAAGTCCATGTGCTCCTGCACCAAATAGTCCTTCACAAAGAATCCCGTCAGGCAAATGTCCAGACCGTCCTGGATGATAGATCCGATTACGCCGTTGTAGCTGCCATTAGCGCTGCGTTCGCTGCAAGAGAAGGACCAAGATAATAACGAAAGCAAACTAGAGAGGAATCTCCAAGGTTACCCAAAGTAGTGCTTGTTCGGCTCCTGCAGCAACATCGTGTAGTTGAGGCGGTCGCGCAGCATCTTGGCCACCTCCCAGTCAACGCCCGTGATGCTCTCCAGCAAACCCGTGTCGGGATCCATGTGCGGCCGAGCATAGACAGATTTAAAGATCTGCACGCGTAACGGATATCCACGCATGTTGTGGAACAGCAACATGGGCAGAGCCTGCCCTCCAACGTACGGTACCAGGCGACCAAATGAATCCTCATAAGCCTCATCCTCAATCTTGTTGCCTCCCAGTTGCAGTCGTCCCTCGTCGTGGTCGTCATTGGGTGCAAAGGGATCGTAGACCCAGACGCCGTTGTCTGTGAGTATGAAGCGATTGTAGAGCCGCTGCTCATTCCATTGCTGGCGGCAGCTGTGCTCCAGATCGAGCAGCTGTTGCTGGCTCAGCTCATCCACCTGGTCACCCAGTATGTAGAAATAGACGCCGGCACGCTGCACCGACCCGGCAGCGCCCATGTTCGAGATCAGTTGCGGCAGACTGATCACTAGGACGAGGCTGTCGCGGCTGTCCACATATCCGCGCAGACTGCTGACCATTCCCAGTGGCTGCTCCTCGTCGTAGCTGTGCAGGCTGTGGGGCATGTCCGTTCGCTGCAAGAACCAGCGCGCGTTGCCATTGGCCGCATCCTCAACCAGTCGATTGCGACGCAGCAACATATGCAAATATGGAATGCCCCGCAATGGCTCTCTGAGTAGTTCATCCAAACTGCCGGACGCACTGCATCCCCAGATGGCGAACAGTAGCAAACGGAGTATTCTCGCCATGCCTGCGCTCACCTGCGCTTTGCATCCGCAAATGGCAGGGAAAATCTCCAAGGCACAAAGCAAGCCCAAGTCGGTCTGTGGCATTGTCCCACATCATGTTTTGACACCTGCAATTTTGTCTGTTTGTCCAGGTGTAATTAGAGACCAGTTATGTCAGCAGCTTTTCTCCCAGTGCTGCCACTAAGTAAACATCCCTTTGTTGTCCCAATACAAATCGAAATCGACAAGAGGAATACGGAATGGGAGTCGGCAAGGAGAATGGGATTTCCGTCGAGCTTTATTCATTGCGACACTGATTTATAGAGCAGGCGCAGACGGAATTGACACCATCGTCACCATCATCGTCGCCGACAAGAAACGTTCTCCAATTCATTGCGAAAGCAACTCGATTCCGGATAAGAAGCAACACGCAACGAAACTGCAAACAAATCTCGAAACAGTCGCACGACATTTTAATGGAGTTGCCGCCTGCGCACAGTGGTCGAAAGCCTAAGTAACTGTAAGTCAAAATCATTATGTTATTTTTATAGAAAATTTATTAATAATTTAATATCGATTTTATCTAAAGGTTCTGCTTATGCTTAAGTTTAGGTTTTCATCAATGATTTACCGCAATTCAAAAAAGGATGTTAAATCCTTAAAACAAATAATTAAACGGTTCTGGAAGGTGATAAGAATTCAATTTAGCAAGAATATATTATGTATGTAAGATTTAAGATGTATTTTAAATCATATACGTTTTATTTCAATCATTTTTACATAAAGATTATAATATTTTAGATTAATTATATTTTAGTAATGTGTTGGATTAGATAATTTGACAACTTAATATTTGTGCTGCTGTGTTCGGCTTCAGCTTTCGACTTTCTTGACAACTTTTGTACTGCTTGACGACTTCGCGTATTGACTACGAATATCGATTGTGTTACTTTTAAAAGGGCTGTCCACTCGATCGGTACCGACAGGGTTGTCGAATTCCATATATGTATATTATAACCTACGAAACCGATTTAAAAGAGAATAAACTCAAAGATGAATCAATTCAGTCGAATTCCATATATGTATATTATAACCTACGAAACCGATTTAAAAGAGAATAAACTTAAAGACGAATCAATTCAGCCATGTCTGTCCGTATGAATGCGCCAATCTCAGCAACTATATGAGCTGAAGACACCAAATTTGAGATGACAGTTCCTGTCTACTGTAAGCAGCTGAATGTACATTGTACACAGACGTTCTGCTGTTGGCTCTATTCCTTTTATATACACCCTTTATTCCAACAAGTAGATTACTATTTCTTGGAATTTAAACCCATCGCCAATACAGTTATCAATTTAATACATATGTGTTTCATTTAGAGTTATCAGTACAAGTATAGGTTTAACCAAATATAATATTAATATATAGTATAATATATAATATATATAATTAATATTATATAATAAATATTATATAATTTTATATAATAAAACTAACACTAATTTATTATGAATTAGAAGAATAGTCTTCACATTTAAGAACTCGAAAGATTAACTCATTTTATTTACATTATTATTTACTCACTTGCACCAGTGTGCATGGAGTTTGAACTGAGTGGGTACCTCATTTGTCTATCTGTGTGTGCGTGTGTGTGTGTTTGTTGGTTTTGTACAAGTCTTAGCTGGGAGTGAAGGTGTACCTTTATCCTAACGCATCCCCTCTAGTCCTGCGTTAGCTCGCCTTCTTCCGCCAATTGCAGTAACAGAAACCATCAATAAACTGCGCCACATTTCGCTCTCCCTCCCCAACTCTCGCTGTCTCTTTCTCCCTTCTTCTTCCTTACCCATAGGCAGGGGAGTGTGTGTAGTTTTCAAAATGAAAAATAAATTGGAAAATTGAAAAAGCAATTCATCGCATTAGAAACGTGCATTGAATCGAAGGCGGCGAGCGTTGTCTATCAGCGCGTGGCAGCAGCAGCAGCCCCAGCAGCTGCTTTATCGCTCATACGCCAGGTGTGACGGCGCGAAAGTTGATGCAGCCAGCCACACAGTCTCCACTGGAGTGGCCGCTGACGCTGCAGCGCCGGGACAATTGCCATGAAAGGAACTGCGAATCGAGAGTGGCCCAGGACAATGAGAGGGAATCCATTGTGTGTGTGAGTGAGGAAGAGTGGATGGGGGAAGCGGGAGGGGGAAGGGAGTCGGCAGGTTTATGACCAGGCCATAAAATCAAATTGGAAAGCTTTAAGTTTGAAAACGTTTTGCCATTTATTATTATGACGAGGCCGTTAGATGCACTTCGCCACGCACTGACGACACCTGAAGCGGAAGGGGATCAGGTAGAAGGGGGTTGCTGAGGTAAGAGAATCGATGTGCGGTGCAGCGAAGTGAAATGAAATCATTTGCACGTAGCACGTGGAAATGAAATTTAACATTGACGGGAAGCGTCAAGTCTGCCTTGGAAAGCGCTGTGGCCAATGCGGCAGTTGCTCCTTGTGCTCCATCTGCACTTAATTCCGCATCCTTTCGCCGGCGAGAATGCGAATTGAAGTTTATACAAACCCGTTACGCACTGCCACCTGGCACCTGCTTGTTCACCACCCCCCCCTGCGTGAGCTCGTGGCGAGGATAACTTCCGTTACATTTCCATCTTTTTGGCGCACTGCAAGAACGCAATCATGGCGGATTTGCCACCTGGCCATTGCAAGGACGACTGTAGCCTGTCCCAAAATCGACTTTGAGCCGGACTGATGCGCCAGCTTGCAATTGGATTACGACACCCCAATCTCCTTCTGCATTTCCCTGTCTCTCCTTCAAGCTGCATCACGTCATTTGGCTAACAAGCGAGCGACGCGCAAACACTTCTCGTTTTCCCGTCAATATTGACAATGCGAATTGCCCGTGCCTTAGCCAGATTGCCAGAGGGTCGGAGGGTTGCCATTCAGCTTGGCGGATTGACAGATTGGCGGATTGCTAAGTAGCCTCGCGCACTGTGCAAACCCTATGCAAATTGACTGGGTCAACAGGTCTTGAGGAAACACACGTTGCCCATTATGAAAGAAAAGGCGCATCATTGATTCGCCAAGGACGGACATCGAATCGGATGACAGACGGGGCAATGGGACAAGTACGGAGGCAGAAGAGTGACATGCGACGCAAATCGAGTGTAAGTCAAGACAACTGAAAGGGTGCGTCGATTCGACTGACTGGAAGATACCTTTAAGATACCTAATTCAAGAAACACTGGAGAGAGATTCTTCAATACTTAATCTATTAAAGAACAAAAAGAAGGGAAAGGCTACCAACTAGTATGGCAAGACGAAGGTGTACTTGACTTCCCTTCTCACCAATCAATCTGCCTTCACTTAAGTGATATTCTCATTCGGGAAATACTCAAACAGTAAATGGAACATCCACTGTTAGAACGTTAAAGACCTTATAAAAATAACAGCATACAACATATAAACACATGTTAAAGTCAATCAGTAAAAACAAAAGAAGAAACAAATTCGGAACAACCGAGTCCTATATAGATCAAGAAGTTGTTAACGATGCTACAAGTTACCCCAAAATTGCATTACTATTCTACCCAAAATATCAATAAAGTAAGAAGCAGAGTATTTAGTAATTAATAAACGTTGATTATTTAAAAAAAATAGAACCTAACAAAAAAAATATTAATTATAATACAAAAAAAAATAATTATAGCACAAAATACTTAAGTAATGATACAAAAAATTCGTCCTTTCTTAAACAATACGAAACAGTCGTCCTTAATTTTCTTCTCGTCTTACAGTTAGTACCTATCACTCTCGTTCTCTCTTTTAGTCTATACAGCTTAAACTAGAACTTTAACAGTTGCTGACTCAATGGTCAATGGTCTTTGATGTCGCCAATGCAGAGGAACGATCAAGCCCGAAGTCCCGACGCATTTGTTCAAGTGCAGAGCGATTAAAGCCGCGTGAGAGAAGCTGCGCCTCCGCTTCGGCGATCACCGTGCGCATTTGTTCCAGCACGGCGGCGCTCTCCGTCAGCTGTCTGGAGATGAATTTGTGCCGGAAGCGCAACTTGGCCTTCTTGATCTTGTTGTTATAGCGTGACTTGCGGCAGGACTCGGCACGCTGGCGCTGAACATCGCTGGCTGCTGTTGCCTCTGCTGTCTTCGAGGTCGGAATGGTTGTTGCTACACGTTTCTCCACCACAATGGGATGCTCACGCAGCATTTGGTCAACGTAGATCTGCTCCTGGTTGGCAAAGTGCGTCTTCAAAGTGTCCAGTTCATGTGCGACCATGTCGTCTATTCTTGCGGGCAACGTAGGGCTACCTTGTCCGGGGTAATGCTCAACGCCCTGGGGCGCGTAGTACTTGTGCAGATAACGGTTGCTCGATTCCATCTTTCAAATTGATCGATTGTATGATTTCACTTGTAACTTCTGGCTTCGAACTTAGCTCTGCTCGTCACGGAGACACAATTGCGATTGATGGCGACCGAGGAGAGCGCGTCGCTTTTATAGGTCAGGCAGGCAGATGAAGCAGGTTAAAAGTCTTTGCGGGGTGCGCCAAGTACCCTGTTATGAATCGAGCCCTTTTATGATCTTGTTTGTGTCTTCTGCCACATGCACCGCCTGCATAACCGCACCCAACCGAGCTCTACCGAACCCAACTGACCTAACTACCTGCACAAAGGCGACAATTCGACGTAAACAAACGGATTAGCGCGCGATCAGGCGACCTTACCTGCGTTACCAGAAAATCAAATGTTAATCTTGCCATACTGGTGGCACACTTTGTATGTACAATTGTTTTTATGTATACATATTCCATATTTAAATCGAGTGTAGCTCTGAAAGAGATGTCAAACGGATGTTTCCGGGATTCTACTGGCGAAACCTACGAAACGGGAATCTTCAGAGACTATAAAATTCAAATTCCACGATATATACTATACATATCTAATGTATATGCACGCATTAAACTATCTACTATTGGTTATTGGTTCAGGCTAGAATCAATGTATTTATTTTAATTATTAAATTAACTAGACGTTTATATAATAAAATAAATTGTTCTACACTTCACATACATATAATACAATACTTTAACTTGTTCTGAAGGAAACTATAGCTTCAAAAAGATTGTATAAATGTACATTATTGATATTATTATTAACCTATTAGTGTTAACCTAGTTTGTAACTTAATTATAATTTAAATATCATACACCTATGTAAAGGGTGATTTTTTAAGAGATAGTACGGTCCCTATAATTAAATGTTTGAAGATTATTTCATGCAAATCCGCTTAGTGCAATTTTGACATACTCTTTCCAACATTTTGGTATCTCACAAATAAATGCTTTAATGTTATCCTCCAATGTGTCAATTGAAGCGGGGTTGCCTGTATAGACATTAGATTTAACATAGCTCCACTAGTCTAAAGGCGTTAAATCGCACGATCTAGGCGGCCAATTGACCGGTCCCAAATGTGAAATAAAATGTTCACCGAACTCGCCTCTCAATAAGTGCATTGTTACGCATGCTGTGTGGCATGTGGCACCGTCTTGTTAAAACCACATGTCATGCAAGTCAAGCTCTCATCTCACGGTAGCACTCCCCCTTTACAGTTACGTGACGATTCGCATCATCTTTGAAGAAGTCCGGTCATCACTAACACTGTCCGATACAGCTGTAATATTTTCTTCAGTAAGCACTCTACGTAAGCGTGTTGTTGGTTTAATGTCCAACAATGTAAATTTGGTACGAAATTTAGTCACAATAGCCCGAACAGCCGATTCAGTGGGTCGATTAAACTGACCTTAAAATGGAAAAAGCGCGTGATGAATTTTCTTAACAGAACACGCAACAATGATAATAAAATTCAATAATTTGCAATTGTTTTTTCTGGTTTAATTATAGACCATATTCAAGATATTTGATAGTGATACAAAACACGAAACGTGCGTCAGATGTTTAAACCAGTGTTGCCAAAAAGATAATAGCTAAAAAATCAAGCAATTACTAGATACTTTTAATGAATAAATTCTAGTATATAATACTATCATATTATTCTTTATATATACTATTATGTTCTTTAACCTTTTTTTATTAAAATAAACTGTTCTATGTATACTTCACTCGTAGAGTTACAATGGGGGAAGAATATTATTTAGCACCGTAGATAAACGGAATTGTCGTCGTGTTATAAAGAAATGCATTGAATTCTTCAAGGAGATAATGGAGATAATGTTGACGAAAGAACAATACAAAACCAGATATTTGTAAAAGATTAGAAGAAATAGTCAGTTGAGTGTGCGAGGGAGACAACAACAACAACGTGCCATGGGCAGATTTGCCCAGTTGAGTGTGCAGCTATTGGGCGGGCAACAAAGTGCTAGATCAACAAAATGTCAAGTTCAGGGCTTATCGCACTGTCGATATTTAACTTGCTAATACTTGCGAGTGGCTGCAAGTGCAGAGACAGGGACAAGTACCTGATAACTGCACGGGTCAGGGGTCACTCGACATTCACGGCTAGTTATGTTGGAGGAGGGCACTGAGCGATAAGTCTGTGCTATGAACCAATCAAAATTTCCCTACTCCGCCTACCTGCGCCCGATGCTCGGTTTATCCCGACTGCTCGTCCGCCCTCCGCTGCCGATAGCCGTGCCCTGTGGCAGGTAGCCATTTTGGATTATAAGATCGTCGGTTTTGAAGGACGGACCGCAACCGGTTGCTGAACATGTCGCAGCGTGTTGCGGATCACCATAAATAGCGACCATTAATTTAACGATAAAATCCCAAAATCCAACGCAAAAACCCACAATATCTGTAAGGTACATTAATGTCTAGAGATATTTGGATACCTGTAAATATTTATATGATTCTGTTTTGCACGTGTGCGATAACGATCAGGTTTCTTTAAGAAGTAGTAAACTACATTTATTTATGGACATGGTGTAAGAAATGTAAAATGCTGCAATTACTTAAGGTATAAATATGTTATGCCCAAATCGAAAATGTAATATTATGGGAATACGTTAATTGAATCCTGTAAGAGTTTAATGCATTATTATCAAAATATTATTGTAGAAGTGATTTTTCATATATTCATCTCCGCGCTGTAATAATTATTTTTTCTTTCTATTCTTTCTATACACGTATATATTTCCGAATTATAAGTACTATTTTAATAACAATTGTACACACGTCTAATCTGGGTACTTCATGATAGATTAATGCTGCCTAATTATTTTAATAGAGATTAGCATTTGCATTTAATGCATGGAATCGCGTTATAAACGCGACTTTTAACTCATTAACTTTCCTAGGCGCCAGCAAGACCATTCAAGTTTGGCTTTAACGGGCTGCGAAGGACGATAAGCACTAAGAAGGACGGTGATTAGGTCTGCAAATGCCAGTTGAACATAACGTTCCGATTATATGGCGCAAAAACAGCAGATGTACATGTAATTTATACAGATATTCCATGGCAAGCATTGTCCAGGGATCTGGCTACAAATGTCTGTTTAGTCACCAAAATAGAAGCACATTCCGATTGCCATTCAAGCACTGAGAGCTGAGCCGAGATGAGTTTGTCAACTGCAGACGTGTTTGTCCAAATAGAAAAGCATCATATATGTGTGTGTGTATACAGTATATGTATGTGTATATATATATATTGTATTACAGAGCAACGTGAAATATGGCAATGGGAAATGTGATTCTATTTCGAGCAGACGGACTGGCCATAACTATAATTAAAAAAGCATTTATAATCATTTTGTCGAATCCCCGTCGAAGGCAAACAGAAGTTGACCCAATCCCAACTTCCCCCAGTCCAGAGTCCCTAGTCCTAAACAGTATTCCGGTCCGAGAATGACCCAACCCCACCCCCACTTACCGCTACTTGAAGTCGACAGTCATCCCCAGCCCAGTGCGGCGTTGACAATCTGCGACTGAGGGCGCCCGAAAAACAGGAGCCATAAATACGCACATAAAGCGACATTCTCCATTTTCCATTTTCTCTTCGACGTTCGCCGTTCGGCATTGAGGGAGAGAGTTGCCAGGAAGAGAGAGCTGGAGGACGCTCCACGCCATTGCCATTGAGTTTGAATTATGTCAGCGCAGTAATAAATTGCTCAGGGCATTAAATTAAAATATATATAGACACGTGTGTATGGGTGGGTGTGCGTGTACTTCTCTGTATTTATGTTATGTGTGTGTGTTTGTATGTGTTAGCAAGTTTTGTAGCACAGCAGAAGGCGAGGACTCTCACACATACACACACACAGGCGTGTACTGGGAGCCACAATGGATGCCCAATAGGATTTGCGGCGAGAATTTACTACAAAATGCCAAACATGCAGCGTCCATATATTGAGTATGGAAATAAAATAGGATTTTGAGGCATTCACTCGGGCCTTGACAACTCTTTTCTAAGGTTAAAAATATTCCACTGCCTTGCGGGCCTCCTTGCAAAAGCGGTCTCACTCCGTCTACCTCTCTCTCTTTCTCTCTCGCCCGCTCTTTCTATACAAGCCAGGTCGGGCCAACGGGTGGGCATGTTAGGAAAGCACTCAAGGTGAGAATTTTATTTACTGCGGTTTTAAATGAATATGCCATTTTGGTTCCATCGACTGCGGAGTCAAGAAAACACCTCTAACGTCTGCAGAAAAAACTTTCTTTTCTGTTTACGTAGTGTTTCTTATTAAATTAGCTGCTTTCAAAAATTCCCTCACAAGAAAGTTCTCGACTTAAGCGATAGTATCGATCGTGTCTGTAATTGAGTATCGATCAAGTGTTTTGGCTCATTGATTTCGATTACTCATACTGTGTTTATACGATTTCCCATTGCATGAATTCAAAGTCTGCTTTTATAATTGCATGAATTCGTATATTCCACATGAACATGTTCAAGTGTTCAAAAATTCGTGAAATTCTATGAATACATGTAGTATAGATACGTTTACAAGTAATAGCTAGCACACTCTTTATTCTTAAACCAAGCTTATGACTAACATTTCGGTAGTTTTGTACTTATAAACTATTTACATTCTTCCAATGATCGAATTGCGTCCGAATTGCGTCGTCAGTACAGGTACCTATAGTTGATTGTATAGGTAAATTTTCACAATATCCTAGCAATTTTCTTGAGCAAATTAGCCCGAGCAACCACGACAGCCGCAGTGCACGCATTCCACAATGCGTCCCTCCTCCAGCTTTGACTTGGGCACGCGGCAAATGCAGTTGGTACCGAAGTTCGTGTCACGGGTTTGAATGCAACGCAGACAACATAAGTTCTCGTATCCGGACTTCTTCCACTTGGCAATGAGGTTGCCGTCGGCAATCTTTTCCTTTAGGCAGTAGTCGTATAGCTCGCGGCTGATAGCCTTACGGCGATAGAACAGATCGTAAATATAGCGTGTCTTCTGGTGATGTATTTTAAAGATCGGCCACAGCGATTCCGTTATGCGCTTGCCCTCGTGTGGCTCCGTTTCGGCTGTGAAAATGCAAAACGTTTACAAATCATTCATAAAATTCAACAAGATTTCTTTTATTACCTTCACGCATCTTTTGCTCAAGCTCTTCGAGCGTTGGTTCAATTAGTTCCCATCCATCTGGAGGTTGCTTCCGACTGCGACGCACCTTGGGCATTATGCAAATAATTAATTAATTGTTGAAAACAATTAAATGCTACAAAACTAAAATAAAGCGCAAAGGATGAACAGCTGTTTGAGGCAAACAACATATGATAGTGTTGGTAAACACATGCTGTGTAGCAAAACACAGCACTCAATGCCAGTGCTGTTGAGAGCTAGTAATCGATATGTTTGCATGGTATCGATTGCAGCTGTAGTTTATTTTCCATTTTAGTGTATATGTAATCGTAGAAGTAATGAGTTGATTGTTTTTGTTATTTTTCTTTGACAGTCGTGTGTTATTGCTATTGTAGTGTTCACATTGTGTTTTGAACTCTCTTCGTCGTGCTCGTCTGCAATTATCAATTGATAACGCGACAGTGAAACAGTGAATTAAAGGACGCGAACATCGCGCAGTCACACTCAAAAAAAGTAAGCAAAGCCCGGAGAGAGACGCAGTCGAAAAGATATTGTCTGTGCTGTGTGTGTGTGTGTGGATTTGTGTGAATGTGCAGCTCAGCAGCAGCCCACAGTGCACAGTGCAAACTAACCCACACAACTTGTGCGCAGCAGCTTCAAACGCGCTATAAAACAATCGTATTTTTGCCATCGACCATACACAGACATACAGATTGTCTCCCGTCCCGTCCTTCTGATAAGTACTTTAATAATTACTGAATAATTACACGCTCAACTAAACGTTGTCGTTGTACCAGCAGTAGCAGCAGCAGCAGCAGTAACACTTAAGTACGTATGGACATGTGTGTGTGTGTGTCTATCTCCCAAATCGCAAGGCATTGCATATATACATATGTACATATATATGGTACATAGGAGTGTGGAAACGCGTTTGTACGCTTCAAATTGGTTTGCTGTGACGTCGTTTTCCCCACTTCCCCCTTCTACTACGTTATTCGTGATTGGTGTAATGCGTCGCTTTCATTCATAAGTCGCTCTCTGCTGCTTTGTGGCTTTCTATACGCCAACACATAAGACAACAAAAACAACAAATATGCATTTGGCCTTCGCATAATACGCTGGTTCTCCCTCTCTCGCTCGCTCGCATTCGTTTACCTCTCCTTTCTCTCTTCGCTTGTCCTCCTCTCTCTCTCTCTTGCGTCGCATTGCCATTGCATTTACATTCATTTCACGATTAGCGCGTATACTTTGATTGTCACTCACATTCTCAGTGAATTCAGTGCATGGTACGTGAAATAACAAATTAAAGCACACACACACACATATAAAAACACACATGCATACACACGCACACACAGTTAAGGAGAGATCACTACCCCCTAATTTGTTTGTCGCCTCAAAACGCCCCCTCACGGGCTGTCTCTGTGTGTGTCACTAAGCGTATCAGTATGTGAGTGTATGCGTGTGTGTGCTTGTAATGAGCGCAACAAATCTGTATTGTTTTGTTTTTTGGTTGCACATTCCTTATTTTTGCCATTTTCCACATTATGCACACACATCCACCTACACACACAGATATAGTCAATTGTAAAATTGTACCGTACCCGGGGGCGAGAGCACTAGTCACCAGTTACCGGGTACCTGTCAATTGGTCACAATGTTTATCTACCTATCTATGTACATGTTGTTTGTATGTACATACATATGGAAAGCTGTTCTAAGTCATAAAATCGACTCGACTTGCTTCCCGATATCGATAAGATAGCCGATAGAACAGTAGGCAAACACGTAGTACACTAAAAGTTTGAGAGCTCTTGATCTTGAGGCCTTGTTAAACAACGACTTAATGTTTCATCTGCAATAAAATGCATATATGGATTGTTTATTTACCTAACAGATAGAGTACAGTATGGTAGTATAGTATAGTCTGGTATAGTATACAGTACAGTGTAGTAGTATAATTTAGTATAGTAGTACAGTTTAGTATAGTCGCATAGTATAATATATTGCCTACTGTTCCCAAAATAACTCTATTGTTTTGGGGGAAAAACTCCACAGAGTTGACATCATTTAAATAATTAATGTGGTTAAGTGTGTACTACAATTTTTCGGATATGGGTGAGAGGAGGAAATACAATATAGCAACAAATGTGTGTATACAACTATATGTGTCATATTGTAGTATTATAGTATAGATATTTTGGCATGTGTAAATCTTTCTCTATCCCAGCTGACAGTACGAATTTCAGAATTGATTCTAGGGAATCTTAACAGCAAGTTCTATAGCTAATCTTTAATGTTGAGTATTATTCATTATATAGACTCACTAGGCTCTTCTCACTAGGCCTGTCACATAGCAAATGCACGTTAATTGTCATACAAATAGAGCAAATGACCTGAATGAGAATTGAATGTGAATAGGCGGAGAAAGTGTATTCCTGATACTTGGGTGGGTACTAGAGACCTGCATGAATATATTCAGTGTTTACTGTACAGTACTATACGAGCGTGTACTGCTCCCAAAAATACTGTACTCAATTTTATGTGTACAACATTCGCCTTGAATTGAATGAGTACACTGGCTGTCAAAACAGGTAAAGCTAAAGTGATTCATTTGCGCTTTTGAAAGCATTCATGCACCATTCTAATGGGTGCACAAGATTAAAACTATTTCTACTCGCAAGCCGCAAAACTTGCCAGTTGAATCCCGATAATCATTCATAACAAATGTAACAGAAATCGACTTGGGATCATAACTTTAGATGCGGTCTAACTGGGCCCCCAACAATGTACTTCCCTCTCATATTGCTATAACTCATAACCAGCTAAGTACTTCAGTAAAGCATTATGATTATGAGATCTCATTATGAGATCATAATAACTTAACATATGTATATACTAAGTTCTCTCGATTCCTGTCTTCCCTTAGCCAGCTACGGCTTCAACATGGAGCCCACAGCTGCTGGGAATCTGCTGGAGATAATGGATCTCGCCCGCACCCTGCGCCGGGAACAGCTCTTCATACAGCACGAGCAGGCGGCCTTCGCGCAGCTCACCGGGTCCCTGGAGATGAATGCGGCAACCATAACAAAGGTTGGTTTGTTTGCCTTTGGTTAACGATCTCACGTATTCATTGTTCATTATTTAAACATGTTGAATCACGTTCACTCTCTCTCTTTTCTCTCTGTTCCTTCCTTCCAGCTGGCTTACATCTGCGCACAACAAAGACAGAACCTGCATGATCTGCTGCTGGCCAGAACGGATCACGATCCAATTGCCTGCTGTCGCCGTGCGAGCGCATATGACAATGCGCCATTTATGGATGCCAAACAGGTGTTGCCCTACGAGGTTGGTATACCACACAAGGCCCCCTCTCTGTACTTAGTCCACTAATATGTGTTATATCCATCATATGCGACGCGACATAATGTCAGTGTAATCAGTTCATGTGTTAATACAAATCCAGACAACAAAGAACGATTTCGATTCCGTTTCTCGTTTTCCATCATCATCATCATTATTGTTGTTCCTGTTTTTGTTGTAGTTATTCGGGAAATTGCAGTGTGAATCAATTGCGATTTTGATTAGCACAATATATATATAATCCATATAATATATATACATTTAATATATATGTATGTATATATATATAGTATAATATACTTGTATATATACATGTATATTTCGTATGCTAATCTGCTTTAGTTTCAAAACGTCGCACTTATAAATTATTGGTCAATGTTGTTGCAGATAAATCGAAAACATTGAGTAGTAAATATTTCTATGAAATCATATAGAAGTTGTCCGATCTTGTATACATAAAATACAGCTATCAGTATTATAATCATAGGTTGTTGTAGTTTTCAATTTTCTTTCTTAATCCATCATACTAAACCCACTTGGTCCTTTAGGTAGAAGTTAGATGATCAAGGGATTATCAGTGTACCAATAACAAATCTTTACGAGTATATCCATTTATTAATTGCAAGGTTATGCACATTGCCTGAGGTACCGAAGGTTACTGCTCTTATACTCATGCGTATTCTTTCAGACAGTGTCTAACTCAACTAACTGTATGCCTAATTTCCTGTTCTTGCAGCACGCCCTGGCCTATGAGGATCTCTTCAACTACTTATATAATACACCATACTTGCTGGCACTATCGCTGGCAACGGCGGATCGGTTGTTGCTGCTGGCGCCGGCGCAGTTGGGGCAAATTGTGAACACAATTACGACGGGACTGTACGGGAATGCGATCAACACAAAGGATGTGGAGCTGCTGCTGAAGCTGCTGCGCGAACTGATCGAGATGCAGCTGCTGAACAGCGATCAACCGCGTCGCCTGCTGCGCACCAATGGCAGCGCCTTTGCGCGACTCTATCAACGCCTGGTGGAGTCACTATTCTCGGCACGCATCTTCCTAACGGCTGCGCTGCATGCACCGCTGATGGCTGTGCTGAGTGAGCACGAGGCTCTGCTCGATATGGATCCCCACAAGTTGCTGCAGAGCTTCACGCCACGCGAGCGACAGCGGCGCTTTGGCGAGGACGAGACGAGTGCCAGCTACAAGAGCAATGTGGTCCGCTTCCATGCGGAGACACTAGGCAAGTTGCACGCGCACGCACAGGCATTTGTGCGTAGCCTGCAGCAGAGCTGGGCGCTGTTTCCCAGTTCGCTGCGCTGGCTGCTGCAGACGTTGGGGCAGCAGTTGCGCCAGACGCAGCGGCACAGCGACCACGAGATACGCCAACTGCTCTTGGACTTGGTGTTCACACACTTTATTTGTCCGGCCATTGTCAGTGCGGATCTGCTGGGCATTGTCGATGTCAATGTGGGCGAACAGATGGGGCACAATCTCAATCAGATCGTGCAGCTGCTGCAGCGTCTGGCACTCAGTGACGAGGGCAGCGAGCTGACCCAGCTGATGGAGCTGTTGCTGCTGGGCCAGACGGGCGAGGATATTGTGGCCATACTGCCACAGCAGAGCGACTATGAGCGCGCCCAGTTGGCCATCAATCAGCGCGAACTGCAGCAGTTTGCCGACTTCTTTCGCCTGCTGGCCTCGCGCGACGAGTACGACGTGTCCGCCGAGCAGCGGCAGCGCCTGCAACGCATCCTCTCGCGCATACCCAAGACGGAGCAGGTGCCAGTTGAACCGAAATCATCCACTCCCGAAAAGACTTCCACACATGCGGCGAATGGCAAGCGCAGCAACAAAGGCTTGATGCGACTGGGCAAGGCTACCAAGAAGAAACTGGTCAAGGGCATCAACTTCAGCAGCACCAGCAATAGCAGCAACAACAACAACAGCAGCAACAACAATGCAAACACGAGCAGCAGCAGCAGTGGCAGTCACGCAGGGCACGCAGAGCAGAGCACAACGAATGGACAGCAACAGTCCAATGGTGACCTGGAGCAGTGCTCCTCCTCGCACAGTGGCAGCAACACAAGCCTCAGCTCATGCGGCGGCGGCGGCGGTGTAGGTGGTGCAACTGCAGTGATAACGACTACGACAGCGACTCCAGCACCTCCGGAGGGCGATGAGCCAGTGCTGATGTTCAGCATTTATAATGCCGCCGCCAAGAGCAAACTGAAGCCGCTGACCGAGGAGGATCTGTTGAAGATGAACTGCATTGGACAGGACATTACGCCGGTGGCGGTAGTTACAGCGGCTGCATCCTCGAACGCAGACGACGCGAGCAGCTTGGAGGCAATGCGTCGTCCACTGGACGATGCATCAATTGGCAATTCCGACAATCTGGAGGTTATCAGTGAGGCGGCGCACTCGGCCAATCATTCGGTGGCCAGCTCCCTGGATCTGGAGGAGCAGCAGGAGCGCGATATACACGACGCCGAGAACGATGACAATTTGTCGGACATGGTCTCGGCGAATGTGTCAGGTCGCGGCACGCCGAACATAAGTGGCCGAGACACTCCCTCCTCGCAGGTCACCGATGGCGATGGCGTCGGAGGGGACATGCCTCACCATGCAGCACGTCCCACGCCCCAAATGCAGAAGATGCTGCTGTCGAAAGCACGCTCCGATATCGAGGATAAGTTCTGCAAATTCGAGTTGAAGAAGTTCGAGGGCGACGAGAACGTGAGCATCATCTCGGACACGTGGTCCACAGACGTGTTGGCCAGTGATTCGGAGAACACGCTCGACGCCTCCAGCGAGCAGAGGCAGCGTGAGCGGGATCGGGATAGGGAGCGCAATTTCTCCACACCGCTGATACCGTCCGCTGTGGTGCTGCCCGGGGACAATAACAACTTCGTGGTGGACGCGCTGGCACGTGCGGCTGCCCCCACGCTGGATGCATCCGATCAGCGTTCCGAGTCCAACTGGAGCACCGATGTGCTGGCCAGCGACTCAGAGAAGTTGGCGGAAATCGATACGGACGACAATGTGAGCATTACGGCCAAGTCGGACATTGCAGCGCCACTGGCGGTGGCCGTCGTGCTCGACGATGGCGACCAGACACCTGGCAGCAGTGGCGATGGCGATGGCGATGGCAATGGCAATGCCAGCGCCAGCGAGCGCAGTCAGGAGGATTCGGCGTTCTTCGATGCTGTCAACTCGTACGAGGATGCACATCACTATCAGGCAGCCTCCTCCCTGGCACGCAGCTCGGTGCGCACCAGCTACCATCATGGACTGGAGGGCGACAGTGGCGACAGTAGCTTCCAGCAGCAGTACAAGTGCAGTGCGGCGGAGGGCGGCAGGAAGAGTACGCCCCTCATGGGCACCGCCTGCATGCGGCGCCAGACATCGGCGGAGAGCAGTATCTCGAATCAGAGTCTCAATCTGGAGGAGCAGCCCTCGCTGAGCAGCAGCAGCAGTAAGCAGCATCAGCAGCAGCAGCAGCAACAACAGTCGCAGCAGCATCAGCAGCACCAGCAGGGACAAGCCTCGTCGCATCATCACCACCATCACCATCATCATCATCACCACCATCACAAGAAGAAGAAGCAGCAGCAGCAGCTGCTGCAACATCAAAGGGATCTGATTGACTTCAGTGACTACAGCCAGGAGGATCGAGAGGAGCCGCCAGGTCTGGTGCAGCAGTTGCTGAACAAGTTCGGCGATGAGCAGCTTTCGCGAGGCGTCGAGCATCGTCGCATCTCCATGGAGCAGCGCACGGCCAGCGTGGATGGGCGCAGGAACGGAATACTTGGAGGCAGCAATAGTGAGCGGCGTCATCAGAGTCTCAACTATGAGAATCACGAAATAATGCTGCAGGCCATGCTGCCTGCCGGTGCTCAGGCGAAGACGGATGACGACAAGCAGCACGAACTGCAGATACTGTGCGCCCAAGCGGAGCAGTTGCTGCTGCACGATCATGATGAGCCTCCGGCCTCTCCAGCCTCTTCAGCTAACAACAATATGCACAACAGCAACAGCAGCAATAACAACAACATGAACAACAGCAGCAACAAGCCCAACAAGGCCACCGGCGCCATACCAAAGAGCATCAGCTTCGATGCCAGCGCTGACAAGGAGAAGCATCAGCGAGAGCAGCGCGACCACAGTGCAGGCATCCTGAACAAACTGAAGCAGGGCATCTTCAAGAATCGGCGCAGCAACAGCAGCAGCAACAGCAAGGCAGCTAATCGAGTTGGCAACGCCGCGAACAGCCACAGAGACAGCCAGGGGCAGAGTCAGAGTCAAAGTCAGAGCCAAAGCCACAACAATGATCCCAATCGCAGCGTCAGTTTCGATCCTAACTCCGCGTGTGTCAACTTTGGCACACACTACTGTGATAGCAGCGAGGACATTCTGGCCAAGTATCGCCGCAAGGTGAGCAGCTCCAGCGATGCCACCAATTCCGATTCCACGGGCAATGGACACACAACCCATGGACACGGCCACAGTGGGCGTGGTGCTGGTGGTGGTGGTGCAGGTGTTTCTGCAGCGCCCTCAGCTCATGGACAGCCTATCAATGGCGGGTGAGTGTCTGTCTGTCTCTCTCTCTCTCTCTCTCTCTCTCTCTCTCTCTCTCTCTCTCTCTCTCTCTCTCTCCATTTTCTGTCTCTGTCTAAAACGTGATCTCTATCTTGTCCCATAGGCAACTGCCCGGCGTAGTGTTTAGCATTGTGAAGCAGAAGCTGCGCACGGTCCTCTCCAAGACTGATCTGCACAGCGGGGACTTCAGGCAGACTACGCTGCGGCCGCTGGATGCGACACCGTTGCAAACGTACCTGCAGATACAGATGGCGCAGTGCATCAGCCTGCAGCGCATGCCGCAGATATCGCATGTGGCTGAGGCGCTGCGCTGCCTGGCGCAAATGGAGCGGCCGCAGCATGCACAGCTGCTGGTCGAGCTGCAGCACGACCTGCAGCGCAGGCAGAGCTATTTGCAGTACCTGCTTGTGCATCGCCAGCAGCTGTTGCTGAGGTCCGAGCAGCTGGAACAGCTTGAGGAGCGACTGCGCGGCGAGGCACGCAGTTGCCAACGTGGCATGCTGCAATCCCTGGTGCGTCTCTATCTGGGCAGGCAGCAGAGCAAGCTGCAGACGTTCCAGGAAGAATTCGCGCGACTCAGCGTCAGCGATGAGCGGCTGGAGCTGATTGAGGAGTTTGTCGAGGGATTGCTGGATGAGCTGCACGACGGCGGCCTGCAGGACGACTGGCAGCGTGAGGTGGCACGCGTGGCCATTGAACGTCTGCTGCTGGAGCAGATGTACGAGCAGGTGATGTTCCCCAACGAGGATGTCGATGTCTCACGCGACGAGGTGCTGGCTGCGCACATTGGCAAGCTGCAGCGATTCGTGCATCCCGCGCATCCGGCACTCTGCATTGCCCAAGAGTATTTGGGCGAGGCGCCATGGACGTTTGCCCAGCAGCAGCTCAGCTACATGGCCGCCTACAAGACGCCGCGCGAGAAGCTGCACTGCATCATCAAGTGAGTAGAAGGAGCACAGCCAGGCTGCCGGGAGTAGGCATAACTAACCCTACTCTCTCCTTTTCCCAGCTGCATCTCTAGCATCATGAGTCTGCTGCGCATGTCCAGCGGACGCCTGCCCGCCTCCGACGATGTGCTGCCTGTGCTCATTTATGTTGTCATAATGGTGAGTGTATTATGATCGATACTGGCGCCATGAACTCCCTAACCAATCTCTGCTTTCCCACTGCAGGCGAATCCTCCGTATCTTCTCTCCACGGTGGAGTACATCAACTGCTTCCTCAGCAAGAAACTGGAAGGCGAGGACGAGTTCTATTGGACGCTCTTCGGATCCGTTGTCAAGTTCATCAAGACCATGGACTAGCTGGACTAATGCTACTCAAATCTGCCCTAGGCGCGCCTAGTTGTTACCTTACTCCATTATTGTTTAGTCCTAAGTACCGCGTCGAGTCTTGCTTGTTTGTTTTTTTCTTTTTTTTTCGTTCTGCGCAATGTTTCCCGTTGGTTGTTCCCCAGTTAGGCATGATTGATACTTCTTTCTACACAAGTATACTACTTCTAAACTAAACGTATGCATAAAGTAATATTCACGTACTATATTTATACACACGCACACAGATACACAGACATGTATAGAATTGTTATAAATATATGCGAGAATCGAACAAGTTGGGGAGGGAAAACTGGCAGCTCACTTGGCTATTTTTCGATATACATATAATATATATTTGTATTCCCCGTACATACCTAGTAGGTACATGCTACACACACACACACACACACATACTTATACATATATACTTAGAGATGGTAAGGTTAAGCATGCATGAGACATGAAAATCAACTATATATTCCTTATTGTGTAACACAAAATAAAACAGAATCAAGAAATCAGTAGGTTTGTGTGTCTTTTATAAACTTAAAAATGCATCCATTATAAGTACTGTGAGTAATGGTAGAGAGTGTGCAGAGAGGCTTAATATATGGGATCAAGAAGTACGACAAGAAGAAAGTGGAACACATTGTACCGACCTTACTTACAAGGCTTGTTTTAATTTATTTAAGGTCAGTCGACTGTTTAAAAGTAAAAAAACAATTAATAGTAATTAATAATTTTATGTTAAAAGTAAAATCTTAACTGTGAGAAAGAAAAAAGAAATTAATTGAATTGAATTGACACTGGGTTAAAAAATGAAAGAGCCGATCCAACATTTGTTGCAGAGGATTGGGGAAAGCCCAGAAAAACCCAATCAGATCACGACAGTTAGTGTTAGTAAGCAAAGGCTAATCAAAATAGCGATTAGAATGTTCTAAACATGCAGTTAGTTAAAAAGTACTACTGTTACTAGAAAGAAGATAAGTATGTATTTAAATAGTTACTAGAAAGGTGAATAAGGATTTGTGATTTTAAGCGAGATACAGAATTATTGTTGTTAGCTACAATGTAATTGTTTATTATAGTCTCTGTTGCGTCTTAATAAGCTCGCTATTTGGACAGAAGAATATCATTCAATATATTCCATATAAGATATTATGAAGATGGCCTTAGAGACACTTTAATCTTTTCAACAAAAGCATATAAAAGAAGATCATGGCAACTCTATGTGAGATTATTTTCGGAGTTAGAGATGTGTACATCGAACATACTATATGGTATATAGAATGTCTTCTAAATAGGAATATTGATAATTGTTAGTGAGAAGAATGAATGTCTGCTAAATAAGAATATTCTTAGTTATTATTTAGAACACATTCTATTGTATATACCTTCCATACATTTAGTAACTATCAAAACAGAAGTGTTGAACATCAAGCATATTTACTTCTCTTTGTAATTACTTCATGTGTCTTTTCTCTCAATCTACTTTAACTTCTCTTTGTAATTACTTCTTGTGTGTTTTCTCTCAATCTACTTTAACTCGAAATTCGTGGATTATGAGTCTAAATTATGAATCACTGTTATGATTATTATGGACGAGACTGTCTTATTCATTGAGTAAGGTATGTATGAAGGTCCCCGATATAGGCGTACAGTATCATATGTATGCCGTAGCTTCGCAGATCTCTCTTTTGTCGGACGAAGAATACAGTAGAAGAACTCAGGGTTAAGACAAACATTTTTATTATACAATTTAAAACTAAATAGAATTCAGACTTTTTCGGTTCTGAACTTCAGAGCCGATTATTGTAGGTAGATAAAGATATGTAGATAAATACAAAGATAACAAGATATAAAAAAATAAGCTTGATGTTCGTTTACAGCCGCAGCAGGTACTTCTCCAGGTTTGCGTCTCTGCCACCCATCAGGTAGCTGTTGATCCACATTTGGGACATGATGCGGATGCCGTGTTGATGCAAGAATTGAAAGTCATGCGAGGCCAGTGGCACCTTCTTGACGTCGACGAAGCAATGCGTCGCTGTGGCCGCTGTGGGATCCGAGCTGAACGGCGATTCCGGCTCCAGAATGGATGCGCCACCAGCGCGCAGCACATTCTTAATCGCGGCCAGACTGCGCTCCTGCAGACTGAGAATAACGCGCTGCTCACTGAAGGCGCCACCGCCTTCGGTACGCCAGCGATGCGCTGCGACAGCAATGAGCTGCTCCTCCGGCGACAGCACGGGCAGATTCAACGCCTTGGGGCTGCCCCACTCGTAGAGGGTTTCATCGAGAAAGGCGCCGCGGGCGTGGCACTCCTCGATATACTGAATATTGAGTACCCACTTGCCGGCTGCCATGCAACCGAGTAGCTTCTCGCCGCGATTGGGACGCTCGCAGAGGAGATGCGTGCACGCCGGGTCGTAGTTGACGAGATTATGGCATATATCGCCGCCCAATCCTTTAATGCGCTCCATGAGCTGCGTGCGCTTCTCGTCGTCATCGCCACAGGAGATGCTGAAGCACGGCGTAGTCGGATGACGCATTAGCTGCACTCCTGTATTCTCTGGACTGCGCTTGGAGGCATTGAACTCGGCAGGATCACGCCAGCCGACTGTATCCTCGCGAGCATTCAGAGCGAATCCCTCCGACTCGAATGGTTGCACACATTGCGCCTCACTCCTTGTCTGCCCCTCGTGGTCGCGCTTCAGACTGCTGCGCCGCGACTCGCGGCTCTTCAAGTAGTCGGTGATCTGTTTCAGGTCCGACAAGTTGTCCGTCGTGGTCTCCTCGAAGCTGATCTTGTCGAAGTTAATGGTGCTGCTGCTGCCGCTGCCGCTCCCCCCGGACAGGCAATTCTCGCGAGAATTCCCATTTGAAGCCGGGCTGCGTGCGGCAGCACTGGGACTTTGTGTGTTAGCCACAAATGATGAGAGCGGAGCCAAAGAGTCCGCTTCGAAGAGCAGCCTGCCCACGGGCTGCTGTTCTTGCTCTTCTCTTCTCTGCCTCGCCGGCTCAGCACGGGCTTGGGCAATGCCATCGGCAGCATCAGCATCTGCATCTGCCTCCGAGTCTGCGGAGTAATCGATTCCCAGAGTTTCACATGTGATGCGCATGACACGCTGCCGTATCACCGAAATGGGCGTGTCCGGGCTGATCTGATACTTGGGCAGACGCCACCTGCGCTCAAAGTCGTCGGCCATGCGCTGCTGGAACTCGGGAGTCAGGCAAAAGTTGGGTATGCCCGGAGCGGGTCGCGTTGTCTGCTGGCGACGATTGACGGGCGTGCAGGCCTGCCTGCGGATGCGTTCCAGCTCGGGTGTTTGGTTCTCGCGCATCTCTCGTATTATCTGACGCACGCACGCGCGTGCCTGCGATGTGTCCAGGCGCTGGGCAACCTGCTCCAGAAACTCAAAATTGCACGCCCCGCCGCCGCCGACGCTGCCCTTGTGGTTCAGTGGCGTGTGCGGTGAATCTGGTGTCGCAGAGCTGCCCGAGCTGCGGCGTCGTGTGCCGGGCAAACCCGTCACCAGTTCAGATATGCGACGATTGCGCAATGGCGTCAAGTCCGGCTGCGGCGATGGCGCTGTCGCCACTGGCTGCCGTTCCTTGTTCTCCTCACGCAGCGCTGACTGATCCGCTGCCGTCGTGGTGCTTGCTGCAGCGTTTTTAGGCGTCAGCGTCTTATTGTTGTTGCTCTTGTTGTTGGTCTTGTTGTTGTTCTCCTTGTGGCCCGGTGAGATTGGAAATTCGTTAACGCTTTTGCCCACTAGATACGGATCAAATGGTAGCTTCTCACCCCGCTGGGCGCACTGCAGCAACCAATCGGAACGGACCACGGGGTAGCCCCATTTGAGGGCACCCTCGTACTTGGACCCCTCGGCATTGGAGCAGATCAGCAGAGGACGCTCCTTTTTCACAAACGCCTTGTTCAGCGCCGCACCCAGCAGCTCCGCCAGCGCATTGATGAAGTCACGCTCCAGGCCCGCATAGATGGACACCACCACGGTCATGCCACGCAGCGGCTCCTTGGCGGCCAGCGGCGGCACTGCACGATGATAGTACTCCAGGGGCAAGAGCTTGTTCTGCTTCATGCAGCTCTCCAAGTACAGCTCGGTGACCACATTGCGTGCCTGCACCGGCAGCTCAGACTCGTCGAACACCTGCTCGAAGCTGACGAGGGCATAGTCCACGGGATCCGTGTAGCTCGGCGGCACCAGGCAGCCCTGCGCGGCCTTGCACTCGGAGACCATCTGGTCGTATAGTTCGCTGTTGAAACACGCCTCGTGCACGTACACTGAGGCGCCCGTCAAGTAATCCAGTCGATCAAAGTCTATGGACAGCGTGCTGGCACTCAGATCTGGAAAGCCAGCAGCAGCAGCAGCGGCGGCAGCCACAGAGGCACGCGGAGCCGAAGTAACTGCAGCTGGCCCAGCTGATGGTGGTGCTGCTCCTCCTGCTGTGGTCAGTGACAGCTGCGTTGAGCTGGCAGCAGGCAATGGCATAGCAGGCTCCTGGTCCTGAGAGTAATGAGTCAACAGATCCGGTTCTGGCTCTGGTTCCACCGGCGCATCTGCCGGCAGTGCGGCATCGAAGAGTTTCTTCTTGATCGGCAAGGTCGGCTGCTTGAAGCTGTGGTTCATCGAGCGCAGCGTGCGCTTGCTTGCCGGCGATGCCATCCCGGTCTGTTCTGCAGCATCCGGCAAGGAGACGCGGTACGGCAACTCGCTGGCGATGCAACCCGAACGGATGCTCTCCAGCAGCCATTCGAGCTGCACCACCTGCACGCCGGACAGGAGTCCCTCACTCTGCCATTGCCTGTAGGCCGCATTGTCCAGCTGACCCACAATGATGTGCGTGAGGCCTTCGTGCGGATCATCGTAGCGTGTTGCGCCACCAGTGTTGAGCACACGGTGCAGCTTCTCACGCTCAGCACTGCGAAAGCCACTCAAGTAGACACAGCAGCCGTCCAGAAAGCTGCCCGCCTTCTTGGCCTTGCGCGGACAAATCTCGGCAAGCGCTTGCTCATAGCTTTGTGGGCCCTTCTTGTGGCTTCCGCTGTTGCTGCTGCTGTTGGCGGTGGCCTGTTTTAACAGCTGTTTGGCGGCTAAGCCGGTTCCACCACCACCACCGCTGCTGCAGGTGCTGCTAAGTGTCTCGTTAACGGTCGTGTTGTCGCTGCACATGCGTCGTCCTGGTCCCGAGACAAAGCTGATGCTGGACAGATCTGAGAGATGGGTTTGATCCGCAACATGGCCCTTGGTGGGCGTGGAGACCTGTTTGCAGGGTCGCACCACGTACTCTTTGGTGGGCAGGGCGTAGCCACGTTCATGGCTGTCGAATATCCATTCGGGCAGCAGTATATCCTTCTTGAACCGCACAGCTGCCTTGTATTTGTCCGAATCTGTCTTCGACTGTTCGGTTATGACAATGTCCACTTGCTGCGAGCGAAATGCACGATGGAAGATGCCTCCATTCTCGTTAACCAAACGCATGACAGCCTCCTTGCGTGCTGCGTCTAGGCCACTGCAAGTGATGTTGGCCCCAAAGAATGTGGGCAAACGATACTTGTCGAAGTCCGGGTCTGTGGCGCTTATGCTTCCATTTCCTTTGCTGTAGCTAGTCTGGCTGCACTCCCAGACCCGCTGCACCCAGTCCACATGCATAACGGGCACGCCGTTGAGCGTGGCATGTTCGTATTTGTTAGACTTGATTGTGTTCGATATGAGATGTGTGATGTTGCGCCCAAAGTTCTGGAAGTAGTATCCGCCCATCCAGTGAATTAACTTCTTGAGATCATCCTTCTCCTTGGTGCTTATGCCGGTGGCCGAGATCTGCAAGTCGCGCATAGCTGTGGTGTAGACGGGACTGGTGCCCAGTGGTATTGGTTCGCACTTCTCTAAGCAGTCCATGATACAGGGCGGTCCCAATATCAGAGCTTTTGTCATTTGCAGCTGCTGAAATAGGTCGCCCTCGAAATGTGCCATCACGAATACATCCTTCTTGGTCAATCCGCCGCCGGCAATCAGTGGGAAGCCCTCACTGGGCCTTATTTCTCTGATTTGTGTCTCCGCTAACTGTTCGCGCATTAACTTCAATGCGTTGGCATATAGCTCAGCTATAGCGATGTCGCCTTCTGTTTCGCTCTTTGTATTCTTCACAAAATACGCGCATATTGAATCGTCCAAGCCTGTGCTCATCCTCGCTACGTTCACTCCTTGCCAATTGTTTGCGAATTATGATTTTCCTTTCTTTTCCTGACGCCAAGTTTTGGCCACACAGTTTTGGCGCGTCTTCTATCCTTCGTGATGTGCCAACTATCGCATTGACTAGTTATCGATATTTCGATCAGAACAGTTCGTGCGATGATGTCCCAACAATTTGCTTTAACATTTAACATTTATTTTTGAAATTGTTTGATTTTTGCACAAAAATAAACCAAACACAACAATTGTAAGTTTCATTACATATTTCATACAGCTTTCCAGCCAATGTAACCAGATTTCAAAAAGTAAAATCACTCGTATTTCTAACACGCAGACTCTGGTCTCACTGTGTTTGCTTACAGTTTGCGTTTGAAATTTTAAAGCGCTTGTTTAATTTTCTTAATTTAATTTAACTAGGTTTTTTGCTACCAAAAACCAAATTATATGTTAGCTGGGCCCATTGTATATTTATAATAATATTGTTTTCCTACAAAGTCGTATTGCATGAAAAACAAGCAAACCCAACCAAAATGTTGCTGGTTATCAAATTTCAAAAACAACCTATAAACGAATGCAGAGAGGCCATAGTCATGCAACGCTGCATGGTCAAAATGCGGCTAATGTATCTTTTCGAAACTTGGTCACACTTTTACTTTGGCCAGCAAACTGTTTACTAAATCGAGACTTATCGTAGGCTTTATCTCGTTTACTAAGCCAAATACTAAAAAATATTATTTAATATTTTCATCTTATTTAGTGGAGTTCTATAAGAATCAGTTGTCAAATCTTCCCACTCCGAAAACAAATATCGTGCCTTGCGCTGGAATTACTTTTTATTAATGCAGTATATCGATACTATTATCGATACTCGTATACAAAGAGTTGTTTTTGGTAATACATTTACTGTATGTGTGTGTGAGGTGTATTTTAAATAATTTGTATTTGTTGTTTTTTAACCATCGCGCTTAACTTTTACTTCTAACTTGGAACACCCTAAACACACCCACACACAACTACGCACACACATACAACCATAGAATGTTAGAAGATGCGCATGCGCGGCCGAAGATTGCTTCCAATTGTCGTCTCTCTAATCGTAATAATAATATTGTGCATCAGCTACATATCAAATCATCTGCGTGAGAGCGCAGCCCATCAAGATGACGACAGAGATGAGTTCCTGGTACATTTACCGCCGAGCAGCGGCGAGAATGACGACAACAGCAGCAATGACAAGATTATAACAGACTCACTGAGGCGCCTGGCCCAACCATCGGTTGGCCCACGACCTGGTCCGCTGTTGAATCTCACTGACTTTGACTACCTGTTGCCCAATAATGTTTGTCGACGTGCCGAGCGGGAGCTGCTGGGTAAGTCCGTCACTTGTTACACTCCGAAGTAAAAATGTACCATGGTTCTATCACTTGTAGCTGTGCTTATTGTCACCTCCTATGCGGGACACGATGCACTACGCGCTGCTCACCGTCAGGCAATAGCTCAGAGCAAGCTGGCGGAGATGGGGCTGCAGCGTGTCTTTCTGCTCGCTGCGTTACCTGCACGGGAGAAGTTCGTCACACAGCCGCAACTGATCGATGAGCAGGCTCGTTTTGGGGATCTGTTGCAGGGCAACTTTGTTGAAGATTATCGCAATCTAAGCTACAAGCATGTTATGGGCCTGCGCTGGGCAGCCACCGAGTGCAAAGGGCGCAGCAAGTTCATCATAAAGCTGGACGACGACATTATCTACGATATATTCCATTTGCGTCGATATCTGGAGTCACTTGAGGTTGATCAGCCCGCACTGGCCACAAGCAGCACCCTGCTGGCTGGCTATGTGCTAGATGCCAAGCTGCCCATACGAAACCAGGCTAACAAATGGTACGTTACGCGCCAGGAGTATCCGCACGCACTCTACCCAGCCTATTTGTCTGGCTGGTTGTATATCACAAATGTGCCAACTGCAGCACGCCTTGTGGCGGAGGCGGAACGTGTTTCCATATTTTGGATTGACGACACTTGGCTGACGGGCATTGTGCGCACCCGCCTGGGCATTCCGCTCAAGCGCCACAACAATTGGTACTCGGCCAATTCGCAATTTCTTGACTGTTGTGTGCGTGACCTCAAGCTGCACGGCTTCGAGTGCGAGTACTTTGCCGGTCCCAATGGAGGCGATGCCAAGTTGTTGGTCGAGTTTCTGCACAATGTGGAGAAATGTTACTTCGATGAATGCACCAAGCGGCCAGCTGGCAAATCCCTCAAACAGACGTGCCTGGCCACTGTCAAGTCACCAATGCCGGAGCATGGAGTGGCGCACGTGCAGCCCCTGAGGCTGAGATGACCCCCCTGTATGTCCAGTCAGTGTCACCTGGTTCCGTCCACATTGCTCACCAGTCCACCAATTTCTAACATAGCATATATACTCACTTCTAGACTAAGGCAACTACATTTAAGTATTCCATTGTGCAAGTCGGTATGTTTACATACATATCGTATAGAGTATTAAGTTGGAACAGTATACCTAGAAGCGTACTCCGTAATTTATTATTAATAATATAACTGATTTCTTTGTGCAATTATTGAGTTTCTTTGGGCTAACTTGGGACGGGCTCTGTATATGAAAAGTTCTTTGGGTAACTGGTAATGTGTATACCATATGTATGTTATGTAACAGACAGAACAAGGCCTCTTCCCAATAATGTGAGTATATACATACATACATATATTCTGGATCAGTGTCAACTACCGAGTCGGTATAGCCATATCCGTCTTATTTATGCACGCAGAACAAGATATTTCCTTCAAATGCTTTCTTCAAATTTAATTGCAAACGGATAATTAATATACAATATATATATATCATACATATATTAATTTATATATATATGTAATATATATATTATTTAAGAAATAATTTTAGTGTGCAAACATATTCTGCACGCGTCGCGTGTATGTATGCAATACAAAATGCGCTAAACATATAGTAGTAGTAATTATTTATAATTTGTGTTAATCATCACATCAGGTTAGTGGGTATATAATAGTCGAGCATCCTCAACTGTAGCATTCAGATTTACACATAATCCTTGCAATCAGTTTCTTTACCAAGTTGAGCTAGAAATTGTAAATAATTGTCATTTGCAGTTATATGTTTCGTATTATCATTCTTTATTATCATAAATAAATTTAAATTAAATAAATGCAATACAATTTAGCACAATTCCATTGTACACACTATGAAATTAGTTTGCTTCCTTTCTGATCGCTTGTTCTTTTTCTATGTTTATTCTCTTCATTTCATGCTTATTCTCATTTTTATTCGTTTTTTCTTCTTTTTCATTGTTGTTTATTGCGGTTGCTTCTTAAAATTTCATTTTAAATTAAATAAATGTGAGTACGTGCGTTCATGTGTGTGTGTGTGAGTGTGGGAAATTAGCTGAGTATGTGTGCGATGGTGAGTGTGTGTGCGCGTGTGTGTTAATGTGTTGGGGTGTCTGATTGCGGCCGCAGTCTCTATACAAGTTGCAAAAGAGATCTATCGATCGATCTGGCAAGCTTGCAGCTCGCTTCACGATCTGTCTAACTATCTATCTCTCTCTGACTCACACTCTTTCTTGCTATCTCGTGTCGTGCTTCTCTTTCGCAACTTTATAGAAAGTACGAGCGCGCAGTTCTCAGTTTATGCGTCTGCGTTCTTCCTCTCTTCTTCTTCTACTTCTTCTTCACCAACTTCTTCTTGATTTCCGTTAAAATTTAAATTAGTTTTCGGCGCATAAGTTTAATTAAAGTGCGGTTAAGTTTTCGTCTCATTTAATTGGAATTTCTTGGAATATCTCACGCTCTCTATAAGTCTAAATAAATATAAATAAATAAATTGTATACGTATATAGTAATTAAATAAAAAAAAAAACAAAAAATATACGCTTGTCAGCTAATTCAGGCAATCGCTCTGTGTGTGTCCGTGTGTGTGTGTGTTTGTGCGTGTGTTCGGCTCCGTTTCGGCTTTCTTCAACGGACGCCTGCGCTCCTGTGTTGCATCTTTCTCTCACTAGAGAGAGAGAGAGAGAGAGGAGGGCTGAGCGCGCACAGTGCCTGCCTGTAGGGGGGGGCGAGAGAGATAGACATAGCATAGTACTCGGGAGAGAGTGTCTCGGTGTGTGTGCTTGTGTGTGTGTGTGTGCGTGTTTGTAGGTGACAATTGAGTTTTGTATGATTTTTGTTTTCCCTTTTTTCCACATTTCTATACGCTGTTTCTTTTGTTTTTTTCTTTCGCTTCTGCTTCTGCTTGTTTTCTGCTTCAGCTTCTACTTGTGCTTCGCCTAAACTTATGCTACGATTTTGTGGGGCTGCATCCATTTCTTCATGTAGTAGCAGAACAAGGTGGAGATGTAGAGCAGGATCATCAGCGCACAGGTCACGGCCAGCGCCAGCACGGATGTCTTTGTGGGACACGGCTCGATGATGGTGACAGTCTTGTCTAAATTACGCGAGAGAGAGAGAGAGATAGAGAGAGAGGGATGATTCAGTACGGTGTTGCCAGACTGTTGCAGTTATCGATAACACTTACCTTTGGCGAAGTCTGTGCTGGGATCGGCCTTGAAGAACTCGCGCTTCTCATCGCCAAAGTCTAGTACCAGAATCTCCTGGGAAATGTTCATAGCGTCCTCGCTCTTGGTCTCATTGCTGTAGAGGAAGAAGTGGAAGAGAGAGAGAGAGAGAGAGAGAGAGAGAGAGAGAGAGAGGGGGATTAGAGAGGATGTTATTCATGATGGGGTGGAGCCCACTCACCTCTCGATAGAACGACGACGCCTTCTGCCCAGAGATTCAAACGATTCCATGTTCCATTCGCAGACAGCAGGCTCGCAGGGGCCCAAGCAGTACTTGACGTTGCACTGGAAGATGACGCCATAGCTCTCGGTGAAGCGGAAAGCCTCGTAAGTCGATTGCAGTGCATTGCCGTCGGCGGTGAAGCCGGGGAAGATGGTGGGATCTGTGGGGCAGCCGTCGTCGTCGATGATCTTGAAGCTGGTGCGTGCATCCTTGGCCATGGCCACGCAGGAGCGGGCGAAGATGCCATATGGAGCTGCAATTAAGAAGCATAACAGTTAATTCTCCTCCTTATCTGCGCCTCTCTGGCATTCTACTTACTGTCTTCGGGGATCTCGATGCGGAAGTTGAGACGATCTCCAATGCGCACAGTCTCCACCTCGCGCTGGCGTGTGTCCAGAATGCGAATCCTTGGTGGGGGTGCCTCAGGCGACGAGTTGATGTGAATCATTTCGGGGTCGCGGATGGGCATCATGCCGAACGTGATGTTCTTGGAGCTCATGTCGTAGGTGCACTTCACCTTGTAGATCTTGTCCGCCTTGGTCATGACCACGCTGTGATGCTGCAGCACCACTGTGTTGGAGTAGACGCCAGTCTGCCGGAGGACAAGAAGGTAAAGGGGGAAGGGTTAAGTGCTGCCCCTTGTTGCCTTGGCATCTCGTCTTCTGTCCACTTACCACACTCTGCGTGTTGCAATCCTGTCCGGCCATGGTCAGATCGAGACGGAAGGCATCCGAGTTGATGACATCAATGTTGCATGTTTCCGAGCGGCCCAGCGCGTAGATGCGGCCGTTGAAGGGTTTGTTGGTGCGCACCTGGACGGCAATGCGTGTATCCTTGCAGTGCACAGAGACTGAAGAGAGAGAGAGGCAGAAGGAAGGGGGTGAGATCTCGGCTAGACAGCACAATCGCTGCCTCAGTCATTGCACTTACCATCGTAGCAGGTGCCAGTCTTATCGCAGTTGACATCGTTGCGCGTCATGTTGGTCAGATTAGGATCCTCGATGGTGTCCAGGCTAACGGGCAGTGTGTCGATCTTGTCCAGGGTACCAGGAGGTGAGTTGCCACCAGCACCGGCGGGTGCAGCCGACTTCTCGCACTGGTTCTCAAAGTACTGACCAATGGGCTCGCCATGATCGATCAGGGGACGTTCGTGGTTCAGATAGGTCGAGGGGCCGTCGGGCAGCGTCTTGTGATCCAGGTGGTAGAGACGGCAATTGTATTGGGCACCCTGGGGCTGACCCAGATAGAGGAACGAGCGGCAAAGGAACTCCGATTCGATTTCACAGGCCAGACGGCACGCTGACTCCGAGGTCACCTGCAGTTCCTTGTCCGTGTAGTAGTGCAGGCCAACGTATTGGGCGACCTTCTCCTCGGAGACACCCATGCGAGCGTTGGCGAAGGAGCGGGTGTTCTTGCACGCCTGTGTCGGCTTGAGGCAGAGATTCTCAAAGTAATCAGTGCCCTGGGCATCCACCAGCTGCACAAACTGACCAGAGCTGCGACGATCCGAGTCGCTGAGCACGCACTTCATGTTGTTGTAGTCATACTCGACGGATCGACAGATGAAGCGCTTCTCGTTGAGGCACGCCGACAGACAGGCCTCCTTGGTGCTGGTGTAGATGAGGGCGTTGTCCAGGCCACGTATGATCTTGTTCGGCACACGTTCGAACGACCACGGACGATGGCAGACGTTCTCGCTGCGCAGCTGCAGCTTCACCATGTAGTACATGTTGGCGGAGCGTTGAGGGGCTGCCGAGGGGTTTGCAGCGGACGAATCGTTCTGCAGCTGGCAGTGTGTCTCCTGCGATGGGGATAGCGGATTCACCACAAAGCTAAACGCAGCTGCCTGGCAGTCGGCCTCTTCGCGGCACCAGCCCTGGCACTCGTACAGCGAGAGGTTCTTCACGCTGTAGTACGTGGTACCGGCAAAGTCGAAGTCTGTCAGCTTCTCGAAAGCCATGCGACCGTAGGCCTGGCCGGGCAGAGCCAGCACCAGGGTGAGCAGAGCCAAGGGAAGCATCCTTGGCAGCAGTTGCTGCTGCTGCTGTTGTGTTCTGCTGCGTCCTCTGCAATTGCTGCTGCGGCTGCTCGGTGCGGTTTGCATCTGCAAAGGGAGCAAGCGGAGGAGGAAGATGGTGAGAAAAGTTGGTTATGCTGGGGAGTAGTTTAGGTACCAGTTGGTGTGTACAGTCTGTCAAGTAACTCTTTACATGTAAATATAGTGTATAGGTGTGTAAGGAGTTACTCGACAGACTGTTATGTCTATTATGGATAGGAGACCACCTTCGTTAGGACGAACCCCAATTGAAGTGAACTACAACCAACTTGAAACACAGATAGTCTAAGTATTAGACCCTGTGCTGCATCTAGGGATCGATCCGAAACGACTTGTGGAATAAGCTACACTTGCAGCATCCCAGTATATATTATATTTGTGATAGATCGGTGTGATATGGATAGATCCTAAGGAACCCTTTTCTGTCATACTCGTACAATAGCATTTCATGGTATATCTACTACTTCAATTCCATTAATTTGATATCATATGATATATCATATTGTATTATAACATATCATTGTATAGAACAGAGAGAGAGACTAAGATATAGACAAAGATGTATTGCGCGTGCCTCGTCCCGTCAATGCTAAGCTGTTCACGCTGTGGCCGAGCGGCGCATCCGTTGGTGGAGTGCGGCCCATTACACGCTTAACTGAACTCCCTGCCAGGGCGCAGCGAACCAATAAGAACAAATGCCACACCCACCTGCCCCTCCATGCACCGCCCATGCAAACCAAGAGCCAAGTTCGTTGCCCCACATTCTCCCGCCGCCGCCGCAGCCGTCGCCGTGTCCGTCGACCTCCCCCTGTTAGTGCCGCCTGCATTTGTTTAGACTTTAATGAGCTGTCCAGCCGGAAATTACAAAGCTATGAGGCAGCGTTCCACTTGCCACTTGCCAGTTGCCAGTTGGCAGTTGCCACTTGACGATCTGCGGTTGGAGCTGCTGCTTCTAATGGCAGCCGTTGCCAATTCCAATTTGAGGCTGCACTTGCGATTTGTTCACTCTCCCAGAGCATTCTTGCGGCTGTGGCTGTGGCTGTGGCTGCCATTCGAGCGTGCCGCAAATTGCTTTTTCGGTTGCCCTTGCAGCTGCCACAAGTTGCCAGCCCCTCCCACACTCCCACTTCCCACTTCCCACAGAGCCTTGTCTTGCCTTGCTGTGATCTTCTCTCGCAGCGGGGGCGCACTCTGTGGCAGCTGCTGGCAACGTCTGCTTGACCCCGCGGGGCCCGCATTGGAAAGGGAAAGCCGGCGACGAGGGGCAGTGAGCCTGAGGCGCGTCGTGGCGGCGTCAGTTCGCCAACTCATTCGCACTAATGTGAGTGCATTCAGTGCTGATTCAAGTACGCGCGCGCACTCACAGCGAGCATTATCCGCCACTCGAGAGACAAACAAGCTGTCAAATCACAGTTGAGTGTGTGAATATGTGTGAGTATCGCTTTGAGTGTCTTGCGATTTATTCACTTTCTTGGCAAATCATCTTCACTCACATCTAAAAATAACCATTCGAATTCGGCATCGACATCGAGACAACTTACTCGCTATTCATGAGAAGGCACTCAATGTATTCATACTCCCCCCCCCCCACACACACTCCACACTCGGTACACCCGCAATTTGCATTTGGAGTGCATAATGAGGCGTGCGCTGCGAATGGCGATTGTCATGCGGAAGTAATCGACGATATCTGGTGATATTTATCGGCTTGGCCGATAGTCGCCTCGAGTTGTGTTTGTGCACCGCATTTAAGCCTCAATTTATGGATGCGCCAACGCCCCCAAAGGCGGCAGCTCAGGCGTGCAATCATATTAACATATTCAATTCAATTTGTTTGCCCAACTGTCCCTGTTGGGGGAGGGAAAGAGAGAGAGAGAGCGAGAGGGGCAACCATGCTGAAGGCACTGGGCAATTATTTGCCTGGGAGTATATATTATATATAGCTAGGTATATGTTGTGCTGTGCCCTGTGGGTCGCCTAGTCGGAAGAGGGAGACAGAGAGAGGAGGAGAATGGAGGGAAGAATGAAGGGCGAGGGTTGATTACAGCGCGCGGAACGTGGCTATTACAAACAATATTAACTCACGGCTTGGCAACGCGAATCGCGCCGCATCCAATTGGGGAGGCAGCAAAAAAAGTAAAGGAACAACAACACCAACAATTGCAACAGGAACTGCAGCAAGAGCAACAGCAATTGCAACATGAGCAATATCGGCAACATTGACAACGACAACAGCAACAACAAATGTATGACAAAGGTGGCAAACAGACTCGCTGCGGAATGTGTAGCGTGTTCGCGGCCAAAGCGACAGCAACAACTGCAGCTGCAACAGCAACAGCAACAGCAATAGCAACAGCAACAGCAACAGCAACAGCAACAGCAACAGCAACAGCAACAGCAACAGCAAACAAATGCCAACAGCAGCATCGCAGGGAGTCGACTGTTTTTGCAGCATACCCTACCAGACTGAGGGTGTTGCAGATCTGTTGAGCAGTATGTGGGCATGCATAGGAACATATGCGGGAACATATATAGTTTATATCGGACTGTCTGCTCTACTCTTTGTATTATTCCAGTCGTTCCTAGATATCGCAGCACTGTATCCTCAGCAGCGTATGCACACTTCGTCTCGGGCTCGTCCTTGCTGGCCCTGCCTGCTGTTTGTGCTTTTTGCGCTGACTCGGCCAGTTCGTGTTCTACAATTGCCAATCTGCATGAGGCACAGTTGCCACAGTTGCCACAGTCGCAGGCCCTCCCAGCCAGGCGGAGTCCAGGTCGAGGCGCAGTCCATGCAATTACATGGAGCGCGATCTGCTCAGGGAGATAAACACAAAACGCATTCGTTTACATTTGACGTCATTGCCACCGCGTTGCAAGTTGTTGTTGTTCACTCACGACTCGTTTTATTTATAGCCAAATTGAGTTTATTTTTGGGGCGTCCTTGGCCAGTGCGCACTTCTAATTTGCACAGAGAGCCAGCAGATGAACCCCACAAGTCCAAGTGGCACAGGTAGCTGAGATCAGCTGCCAAATGTCGCCGCTGGCCAGCCACAAAAGAGTTCACACATGGCGCCCGGATGTAGCAGCATGTTGCATGATGCAGTTGCAGCAGACTGCACTGCACTGGACTGGAGCATGGAGAATGGAGACTTCTTCTTCGTCAGTGCAGTTCGCATGTGTTTGCCACGCGATTTGTCTATGTCCGCACTTGGGCCAGCGACGGCAACAGCTGCAGCTCCTGCTCCTCGTCCCTCGCTGTGTGGGCGTTAACAAACGCTGCGCACTCAATCAATGCGATTGCCCTGCAACAACAGGCACAACAACTGCGCAAACAACGCCAGCAACAGCAACGTCCACAACGGCAACGGCAACGGCAACATCGACAACAACACCAACAACAACTATTGCAGATAAGCAGCAGGAGTTGAAAGCGCAACTTGCTGGGCTCCAATACAGTAGAGAATACCCTGACTATCTTCTGCCTGTCAAAAGTATTCGATCTTTAATCGTTATTAGTTGAGTATTTGAACTTGAAAGTATTCTGCTTTCGCATAACTACAAATATCGATAACATATCTATCGAGTATTTATTACCATCGACTTTAAATTATTATTTGTGTCTTTAAATTTCTGATATCGAAGGGATTATTTCTTCGAATTCGAGAGAATATTTTCCAAATATCGATAGAATTTTAAGAGTTCTTTTAAATCGAGTTTGAAAGTATATCGATTTTGTTATTAAGAGTTCTTTTCAAACGAGTTTCTTTTCAATCGTATTTGTTATTATCGACTTTAAGTTATTATTTGTATCTTTAAATATGCGATTTCGAAGGTTTTATTTGCTTGAGTTCCCGAGAACATTTTCTTAATTATCGATAGTATTTTAAATGTACATTGTTATCGCTTTAATGAGTAATGTTGCCATATTTTTGACGTACTCTGAATAGATCAAAAGTTAAATTTGTTTGAGTTCAAGAGAACATATTCTAGCGAATAGAATAACGAATGGTAGCAAGTAAATTTTATATTTTAAGTTCGGAAATGCAAATTAAATTTTTAAGTAATAAAAAAACATGCTTGAAAGATATGTAAATATGCGTTGAGCAGTTGAACATATTTTTTATTTCTGTTAATTTCTGAGTTCTAACTGAAAATCGGGAAGATGCCGTTTTAGACTTAAGGTATCCCGCCCTGTTTAAGGTATGCTACCCGTGAGATATAATGACAAACACTAGGATCTTCATCATACCTCGAGCAGTGTTGCATAATTGGCAACAAACTGGCAACACCCACTGTAAGGTCGCAGAAAATGAAAAATGAGTGCAATATTCTCGCAGCAGCTTCAGCTTGCGGTCGAGTACCAGCTGAGTGTGAGTGCGAGTGCGAGTGTGAGTGCGAGTGCGAGTGCAAGGGACGAGTGTGCTCTTTCGCATTCTTGCTGCCTGCTTGGCTTGGTCAGTGGCGCGTACTTAGTTAGATGGATGAGGCAGCGCTGGGTAACTAGCAATCATGAAAATTGTACGCTTGCCCCCATTGGAATGGCCCCAGATGGGAGATGGGGATGTGGTCTAAAGAGTGTGTGCTGGCTTTAGCCAGCTATGAGATGATGGTATGAGATGTGCTATGGGAGGGAATCGCGCTCGCTCCGTTCACTGGGATAGTTAGCCAGGCCAGGCCAGGCCTGAGCCAGGCTGAGCTTTCATTTCGACTCGGCTTGGTCTGTCTCTGGGCGCCCTCTCTGTGTTGGATGAGGCGAGCGAGGCAAACGAGCTAAAGGTTATCATTAGGCACGTTTACTTCCTCTTCGCGTACGGCCTCTAATTACCAGGGAACTCGGGAACTCTGAGCAAGTGAATGCCACAGCGAGTGGCTGGAGGGCCCTAGGCAGGCAAGGGGGAGGGAAGTGAGGAGATTACGTTAGGAGTACAGTGCGAAGAAGAACGCAAAGAAGCAAAGAATGAAACGAGATGGAGGAAAATGAAAACCTTCAAAGGTCATTCCGTTAGGCCAATCAAAGAGGGAAACAAAGCCAAGACCAAAACAGAAACATAACTAATCGAGGCAAACTGGTCAAATCACACACACACACACACACACACACATAATAACGGTGACAATGGAGATAAAGCATTGAAAGTAATAATATGCAATTAACTCAATTAAAACGAAATGAATACAAAAGATGAGAAAGAGGGGAGATGAGAGAGATAGCAGAGGAGGGAAACCCGCGCAGAGACAATGAGAAACGGCATCATGCAGTGGGCAATTTCTTCTTGCTTTGTAGAAAGGTGGAATGCGAAGCAGAAGACCCAGAAACCATAAATAAATAGACAGAAAGAAAGAAAGAAAGAAAGGCCAAATGAAATAAAGATCTTTCACAAGCCAAGTTCCAGTTTTAATTAGTCGCAGTGACAGTTTGTACTTCCACTTAATTGTTGCACTTTTGTGAGGTTAAGGCGAACCGGAGTCGACTATGAAACTCCTCTCATTATGTTGTCAGATGCGTGAAGTGCTATATAACATGGTATCGTATACTTATCAAATGGCGATCACAACTACAATAGAAAACTTTGAATACTTCAAATAATCAAACTACCTTCGAAATATTGTACATCTAGCTTGTTCAGGCTATAGCAAGTTGTACTTATATTATGCAAGGAATTACAGTTATTACTACAATTTATATGTGCATACGATATTATCGTAATAGACTTAAAGGCTACATTTTTAATTGAGTTGAGTTTGGGCTGGAGTCGTCGCTCTTGCCTCAAGCCGTTGGTTTCCAGCTAACTCATTTCCTTTCTCCCTATGTCTAATCCTGCATCTCTATCGCTGCTGTCTGCCCCTACCCTTTCTCTCTGCCTCCGCCCGTGCTTGGTTCTTGGCTCGAAACTCAAGAGTGTCGTGCTGCACTCCAAACGGATGTCTGGCCTAACAGCTTTGGTGTTGCCATTCGTCTGTCTGTCTGTCTGTTTGTCTGTCTGTCTAACTGTCTCTCTATCTGTCTAGGTGTCCCTGTCTTTATCTGTCTGTCTGCGTTTCTGCCTAGGTCTCTTTCTTTCTCCGTCTGTTTCCCTGCCTCTCCAGGTGTCTCCCCCTTTCTCTCTCTGTCTCTTTGTCTGTCTGTCTGTCTGTTTGTTTCTCAGCCCCGTTGTCCACTCGATCAACGACGGAAATGGAGGCCTTTTCATATTTGCAATTTGTTGTCACAACACGCGAGTAAGTATTGCGCTTGCCCCTCTCGCTCTCACTTCCCATATTTCTCTCTCTCTCTCTCTCCCTCTCTCTTTTCCTCTTTCTCTCGTTCTCTCTAGCTGCCCGTTGCAATTATGCAATTTTCAATCATCGCAGTTTAAAGATGCGCAACGTGCAAGCGTCGCAAGTTGAAGCACCTGCCACAATTATTTAGCACGAAATGGCCCCCATGTATCTGCACCACTGTCTGCGTGTGTGTATGTGTGTGTGTGTGTGCGTGTGCGTGCCACGATAAGTCGCAGTTCTAGGCGCCCTGTTATCGCAAACGCAATAGAAGTGCGAGGCAATAATTGCGATCGAACAATGAAGCTGCCCAGCAACATTTCAAACCGAAGTAGCTGCAACAGCTGCACACTCACACACGCACACACACACACTTCACACAGAGCTAGTGCATACGTGTGTGAAAATATTAAAAGTTATAATTAAAAGGCTGAAATAGGAAGGCACTTGCCGACACGAAGCAACTCTGCGTCTCTAATGGCAAATGGCAATAGACAGCCCTCACTCCCCAGTCCCCACTCCCCCCTCTCCTGCCCATCCCCGTCTCTCACTGTGCTCCTGCTGCACCCCTTAACTGAAATTATAAGAAAGATTCAGTGCAAAATACTCTGCACAAATTAAATGCAACGCAAAGCTAACAGAGATGAGAGAGAAAGAGACAGTGAGAGAGTGCGAGAGGGAGGCAGGCAGCGAGACTGACTGCAGCTGGGAATCTACTCAGGGCAGGGATAAGCAGGGGAATGCTCTGCAGGAAGTATAGACAGCCTGCCAGGTTCGGCACAATTTAAACACAAAATAATGAGTGCAAAATTGCATTAGCATTGATTGCAAGTGAAAAAATGCGCCAAGGCTGCACCAGCAAACTGACGAGCATCGTTGGTTATATCTCTATCTCTCTCTCTTTTCTTATCTCTCTCTTTCTCTCTGTCTCTTTCTATCAAAATTGGCCCATTTAATTAACTGACCTCAACTTTTCGCTTGATGTGCTGCTTGAATCCATTAAAATTGTAAATAATTACGGAACTAAATCAATTTAATCGTTAGTAGAGCGAAGAAAAGGCACGCCTAGAATGGCCCAATAGTGTTCCACTTATACTTAAAATAATAGGATCGCGCAATTTATATATTGTATTATATTATATTGAACTACATTCTTCCTTATCTTAACTGAACATAAAGTAGAGATGAAGAGAAGTATCACTGCGTCGAGAGGATATGAAAAATTACTTGTATTTTATTGTATTTTCATTACATTTCTGATAGTTTTCTCAACTTCATAAATAAATTAAAGACAGCTTTTTATATCGTATAAACAATGAGAAAATTTGGAAACTAATTGCACTTTTACTACCCAAACAATTCCCAACTCCTTAGAACTGTGGCCTGCCTTAATGAGATTTACTTTCATATTAGAATGATATTGTACAGATGTGTATGGAATATGAAATATGGATATACCACGTTGACTATTTCATGCATATTCTATGGTATATAACATATGGATAGATCACGCTAACTATTTCATGCACATTTCAAGAACTTCCTCAGTCTTTACGAGAGTTCTATCTTGTTTCTCTTTCTTTATGTGTTTCTTTCTCTTGAGGCTGTAATGCAATTTGAAATATGCCAAAAGTACAACTGCAAATAGGCGGAAAAAGGCATTCACACTTGTTGGGAAAGTTGTGTTTCGCAATTGAGTGCGCGCGCTCCTCTCGCAAAACAAATGACTTGGAACACAAACTTGTTCCGCAGCAAAGCGAGGTGAGTGTCTGCTTGATTGTGTGTGTGTGTCTGTGTGTGTGTGTGTATGTGTGTGAGTGTGTGCTATTAAATGCCGTTACTAATTTGTAAAGTTGACACCCACTTAAAGCGAACATACAAAACGAGTTCAACTACCTGTAGATCCCCCCGTGCCACGCCCCTAACCCATTTGGGTGATCGGCGTGAATTGCATGCGATATGATTGAAACAGAAACAGACACAGAACCAGAAGCAAAAGCAGAAGCAGAAGCAGAAGCAGAAGTGGACGCAGCTCGACTTGGCTGTGCCACAGGTGTTGCACGTTGCCGGTTGCAAGTTGCCAGTTGCGATTTGAAAGACGTCGCATTCGCTGCGCATTTAACGCCAAAAAGTCACAACGAAAACGGAACACAGCCACGGGTGGGGCAGGGACAGGAATAGGTGGGGTGAGGCAAGGGGAGAGTGAAGGGCGGAGACTTGCAGTGAAGACCGGAAATTTATTGCATAACAAGTTGGTGCAGTGCGCTATCACACGATGCCGTGATAGCCTGCCCAGGCTGCCCCAAGGTTGTTCTGCAACACTTAGCGACCAGCAGCAGGAGCAGGAGCAGCAGGCGGGGGCGTGCAGCATGCAGCATGCAGCATGCAGCATGGGGCATGCAGCAGGGCAAACATATTTGAAAGTGCAGCTTGCTTTGGCTGGCGATGCAGGCACAAGATATGCGGGCAGCAAAATGGAAACGGGTGTGGTGCGCTGGCCTACGCTGCGATGTGCTCCAAGAAGAGGCAAGTACCAAGAGTGCCTGGTACCAGGTACCAGGTATCTGTTGCTCCCCACTCTCCACTCGCCAGGTCACACATTGCGGCACATTTCATAAATTCTTCTTGGAACGAGGCTGGCAGTTAATGTGCCGCATGCAAATGCAGCTGTCAGACGAGAGCAAGAGAGAGGCAGGCAGGGAGAGGCAGGCAGCCAGAGTAAGGGAGAGGGAGAGAGGAAGGCAGGAGACAGCTGGTTGTGGGAGTGCGAGTGCTCAATCGATCGTTCAATTGTTGTGGCACAACTCGATTTCGATCAGCTGTGTGGGCCGCCCGTTCCTGGAAGAACAACTCCAACTCCAACTCCAACTCAAACTGCAACTGCAGCTTCAGCTACGGCTCCAAGTGCAGCTCCATCTACATCTGCAGCTTGGAGTTGGTCGCCAGCCTAGACTGTAGCTGCCACTGCCACTGCGCGCTGCAAGCTACGCGGAAGTTATGCCAGCGAAACCATTAGCCTCGACAAAGAAGAACAGGAGTCATTAGAGCGCATTTGAGTCGCGGAATGTGGCGGTTAACATGGGGTAGCAGCGAGCAGCGAGCAGCGATCAGGGGGCGGTGGCAGGGAGCAGTTGTGAGCTGGGGGCAAGTGGCAAGTTACTGCGCGCGCTGTGGCAAGTGCAGCGTTGCATGATTTATGGCAATTATGCTGATGATGATGCGGCTTCGATGCACTGAGAAATTGCAATTAATTGCAACTGCTGACCCCCCCCCCCCTCTCCGACTCCATTCCTCATCTCTTACACATTGCACTCCCCCTCTCCCCAAGTTTGCCCTTTCGCCTTAATGGACAACAAGTGAAACTCTCTCTCCCATTGAGCTTTTCGTCGTTTGATCTATTGATCCATTGAGGGAACGATGAAAGTGATTCAAGTCTGTTCGAGTCCATTCAAGTCTATTCACATCGCACTCGCATCACAAACAAGTGAAAAACTCAACTCGACAATGCCAGTGAGTGAGAGTTCCGTGCTATCGATATCGACATCGATATCGTTAATTAATCGCAATTGAATTGGGAATCAAGTCGCATACGAAGTTCGACAATTAATCAAGCAATGAATGCTGCAATTAGATGCATTGAAGTCTCGCGCTCATGAAAGTTCCAAGTGAAAGAGAAAGCTCCACAATTCGAAACACAAATTGAAGTTGAAGTTACGTTTAAGGAATTGTGCACATAATGCGCTTACATTATGTAAGAGAGCTTTCAAAAACTCGAATTCACTTTGGCAGTTGCAGTTCTGTGAAGTGTCAAATAAACGAATAAAAGTTTCTAATAATTCAATTGAAAGTATTGTACATTAAAGCTCTCAGTTAACGAAAGTCCATCTCACATTAGCCTTTAGTCTGCAGTGAGAGAATAACTGGAATCGAAAGCACCTCGCTGACTTTTAAGCGGCATAAACGAGCTTTGATCTATTAGAAGCCATTAATTTAAATTCAAATACAAGTAGGCCTAATAATGCATCTCTCTCCCTCTATCTCTCGCCTGTCCGCCTTTCTTTTGCGCATACTCATTCTTTGCCGCCATATTGGATTAATCCAAGGTGCACGAGGTGTCGCCCTGAACATGTGTTGGCCTCAAGGCTGCAAAGCACTCGAAGGTATTCATAATTAGGGATTCATGTAAATCGCGAATGTTTCGAGATGTTCTGCTGCGCCCATCTTAATAGCTTGTGTCTGCGCACACACATCTGTATCTGTATGTGTATGTGTATGTGTATGTTTGTGTGTGTGTGTGTGTAGGTTATCTTATCAGTTGTAGGATTGCCGAGCTGATGCGCCGCGTCGGGCTGCTGTGTATTTTTAGCAGGGGCATCGCTCATTACAACACGCCTGACACTTTACCAGCTGCAACTGTTGCTGCTGCTGCTGTGCCTGTTGTTCCTGTTGCTGCTGGCGCTAGAGGGATTTACCATGCAGAGGCAGCCCCGACTCAGCTCATTAAAAATTGTGTCGGCCTATTTTTAAATGCAAAACTCGCGCGGCCGCACGACAAGACAATCAGGACATGGAAATAATTGAATGCGCCACAGCAGCAGCAGCAACAACTGCTGCAACAACAACAGCAAGAACAACAACAATGAGTTGAACAAGAGCTGCAAGAGGCAATGCTAAAGATGCCACATGAAGATGACCAATTTGCTTGGTACATGGCAACATGCCACAGCCAACAGCAGGCGGCAACCGGCTCGATAAGCAAATGCGGCCAGTTGCCAGTTGCAAGTTCTGCATGTGTGCATGTGTGCATGTGTGTATGTGTGTGTGTCTTAAGTGGCCCATTGTGGCTCATTTTGCAGTTGCAATTTTAAGAAGCAGCATTTAATTAAACCACAGCAGGACATCGCTGCTGCTGCTCTGCTGCTGCTGGCCAAACTGGCGGTGGGTGGGGCAGCGTGTGGTAAATGCCGCACGTGACGTTGCAACTGGCCAAGCGAGCGAGCGAGTGAGGAATGCTGCATGTTGCATGCTGAATGATTGTGCATGTTCTCTTTACCTCCTTCCCCCTCCCCCTTCCCCTTCCCCTTCTGCTGAGAATTATGTTGTGTGTGATTTTTATGGCATTTAACACACACAGCAAACACACAGACACAACAAGCACAACATACTCACACTCGCAGAGGAAATACTTTTCATTTAGAGCTTAAATGTGGCACGCAAAGGGAAGCAGCAGCTGCCGTAGCATTGCAGACGTCAGCATGCACGACCAGCAGATACCCAGTAATGCAAACTAAGCATGCAGTGCGCATTTACAGGGTATTGGTAGTAGTGATAGTAGCTAGTAGAATTAGTAGTAGCTACAAACGGAGTGGCAAGAGCATTTAGTAGTATTTCAAATTGAGGCAGAAGCAGCAGAAATCGTGTAGATATGTGTAAACATGTTTATACTAAGTACTTGAAGATAGAGTACCAACAGAAGTGGAATAGTAGTGGGAATGTGCATTGGCAGTAGCATAAGTAGCTGAAATAATACTCGTAGTAGTAAAGAAGCATACATAGAAACTTAGTTGAAATAAGTTGTGAAATTCGCAGTAGTAGAATTAGTAGTAGCAATAAGGGAAGAAACTGTTGGTATAAATAATAACAGTAGTAGAAGTAAGATTAGTAGTAGAAATATAAGTATCAAAACTATTAGCAATACAGGTCGAAGTAGCAGTGTTTTTTGTAGTAGCAACAGAATAAGAAACTGTAGTAGCGGAATTAGTAGTAGTAGTAGTAATTGCAGTAGTAGCAAGTAAGTGCTAGTACTAGTACAAGCAGAAGTAGTAGTAGAAGATGTGAAGTAGTAGCAATCAAGCAGGTCAAGCTATACATAACACCTGCATGCCTTCTGCATACATATGTATATGTATATATGTAATTAAGAATACATAGATATATAAGCATTGTATGTGCGGGTTAGCTGAACCCAACATCAGCACACATTGAACATTAAAATAAAGAACCTCAATCAGAGCAGAAGCTCTTCTCTCTTTAAACAACTAAATACAATTTTATCAACTAACACTCGTTACAAGTAGTAGCAGAATTAGTAGTTTCATTATTATTAGTAGTAGTAGTAGTAGTATTAAAAGTAGGAGGAGCATTAGAATTAGTGGTAGCAGAGCCAAGTGGTAAATGATTAGTTAATTAAAATAAATAATACTGAAAAACATACTAAAATAACAGCAATAATTGTGCATATTCTAGAGGTTTATCCCCGATATGATTCTCCAGAATTCTTCAGTACTTCTACAGGGTATTTGGAGAGTGTGAAACACGCTGCGGCATGATTAATGGCGACCATTTTGTCATTGGCCATGTGTTTGCTTAAGCATTAATAACAACGCAGCAGCTGCCGCCAGGAGCAGCAGCAACAGTTGCCGTTGCCATTGCCATTGCCATTGGCATTGCCCGCTTACAAACGAATGACTTAGGCAACAAACTTGCGCTGATTTGTTTCGTTTTCCGTTTGCATTTCGCGCATGGCAAATGTTTTGATGGGCAACTCTGGTGTCGTTCATAATTTATTACAATTAAATGGAAATTGTTGCGGCAGCTGCGATGCCAGCTGTGACGCAGACGTCGACTGCGACAGCGGCAGCGTCTGCTTCATTAGGCAACTATTTACGGGTAATGGGCGAGCGACAGACAGCTGTGGCCACGGGCTAATGGGGCCACGGCGCCATTTGGCACCTGAGACTTGTTCTTGTTGTTGCCATTGCTGTGCTGTTGTTGTTTTTGTTCTTGTTGCTGTTGCTGTTGCGCCCTAACTGTTTGAGCCATTAGGCAAATCGGCTTAGAAAGCCGATGTAGGCAATTCGAGCTGCTGAAATGAAATTACGCGCATTTGTAACAATTATTCGCCATTATCAATGAAATGGAACTGTAATCCGTCCTCTCTTCATCTCTTTCTCTCCCTTTTCCTCTCTATCTCTCTCTCGCTCGCACAGTTGGCCCCTGAACTGTTTGAAATTGAAAGAAAGCTGAAAAAACCAATAGGAAAATTGAATGTGCACGTAATGTGCGTGAGGAGAGCGAGATAGCGAGAGAGAGAGAGAGACAATATACTTAGAAGTTGGCAACAGATGCGGGCTGCGAGAGAAAGACCAAGAGAGAGAGAGGGAGACAGCGCGAGGTGAAAGAGATTACGAGTCTGAATGAATGAGTGTTATTTGTTTAAGTTGGCTTTAACAGCTTGCGGCCGTTGCCGTTAGTTGACCTGGTTAACAGGCTGAGATAAGCGTTAGAATACAACAGCAACAGCAGCAGCAAAAACGGAAATCAAGCACACAGCAACACAGCAACAGAGCAACAACAACAGCAACAACAACTGAGGATCTCTTTGAGAAATGACTGCATAACTCAGTCGGAGTCGGAGTCAAGTTAAGCGCAGACAAAAGATCAGCAACGCGATAGAAGCAATTGTTGTTCTTGTTCATGTTGTTGTTGCTGCTGCAGATGTAGTTAAGGTTTTTGTTGTGCCTCGTGTTGTTGTTGCTGCCCCCGATCGCCCCCGATCTTACAATGCGGCGCATTGAAATGGAATTCGATTTGAATTGCGCATTTGCTCAGTGCAACATTGTTGTACGTTGTTTGTTCTTGTTGTAGTTGTTGCTGCTGCTGCTGTTGCTGTTGCTGTTGTTGTTGACTGGGCGGTGCACAAAGGTCGCCGGATAATCCGCAGCAGTCATCGGCAAACGCCACGCACGTCGCCGTCGTCGCTGCCAGCGAAATAAGTGGACGAACGCGACTGCGAGGGCTGTCATTAGGCGCATCATCATCATCATCATCTGCTTATGCCTCTGCTTTGCCTCTTCCTCTGCTTCGGCTCTGTCTCTGCTTTGGCTCTGCGCCTGCCTACTCGCCAGCGTACAGCATGCTGATCATCATGATTTGATCAAGTTTAATGCTAATGCATTTGGCATTTTGTTTGCTCAATGCTCGTGATGTGATGCCCGGCAACGTGCAACAACAACAACGTGCCACAACATGCAGCACATGCAGCAGAGCCAGGCAGCCCGCTGCATGTTAATGACGCACAATCACAGGCCACAAAACGCAAACGCAGCAGACAGAGGCAGCAGCAACACCAACAGCGGCAACACTTGATGAATTCCCATTGGAATTTGCTTTTTCTGCAGGAATGACACTTTCAATTTTCCAGGCGATTGACGCGACAGGCCAAGGTATTCCATGCAAAAGAACTGACTGCAGACAGACGTGGCAAAAACGTGGCAAGATCTTCTGCAAACTTGTAGCTTTAGAAAAGATAAAAAACATTGAGCAATTTCCGAATGTGCAAATGAAGTAAAGAACTTACGAGTATACTCGTAATAATATTGAAATACTTTTCTAATTTGCCAGACTATTCTCACAAAGTTACGATAACTTTTCTTTGAGCTTGTTTCTATCAGTTAGTTTCGAATTTGCAAGATGATCCTAACATAGTCAGCTACAGTACAGTCAACTCAACTTCGCTTAAAAGTTGTTTCTATTACCCGAATGTTATCTATCGCGCATTATGGTATTTCTGGGACTACCGCAGATTGACTACAATCAAAAGTTTCTTTGTGAAATCTTTTCAATCTTGAGCTGCTCGATTGGTATTATTAACTGAAATCTAGCAAAATGATTATTTCCTAGAAGAGAACGCAGATTGCCTGGGAACTGACGTCTTGGTGCATCTCGATAGACGCAACTCTGCTGCAGCAGCAGCCAGACAAAATTATGTGGCATGGGGTGTACTTCACGTTGCACTCTTGAGTTCCGAAATTGACGCAAATTCGAACTAAACAAAAAATAAATCAATCGAAACTTTCAAGAAGTTCATATCGTAAATCTGCCCAGCTGCAATTACAATCCTAGAAAGATACCATAAAAGCCAATGGACTCTCTGCAAGTTGCACCTAACAGTGCGTCGCCGCCTTTGCCACACGCGCTGCATTTATCAAGGCTTATCAAGGTGCACAGTGAATACGCAAGTGGGCTCGATTTGATATTTATCGCGACACTAATCGATAAATTTATGCAGTGTCATCCATTACCCATTTGGCGGTCCACTTGGCACACGGTACTTGGCCTACTTGGGGCGGGCATGCGGCATGCGGCATGTGGCATGGGGCATGTTGCCTGTGTACAGGTGTCAGTCCAAGTTGGGAAAGTGCGTTGGCTGCTGTTTTTGTTCGTACAATGCTCTTTCTCTTTTTATTGACAGCGTGTTGCATGCGGCATGTGGCAGTTGCATCGATTAGAAGTCGACGCTGCGCCACCAACAAGCTTCGAATGCGGTCACATCACATGGAAGTGGGCCAAGTCCTACACAGACCAGACCAACACACACACACACACACACAGACATGCACGCGCAGGGGAAATGCTGCGTTGTCAAGAGCTTCGCATCGCGGCGCGGGGCATGCAAATTCGCGAGTGTTTGTGGGTCAACATTTTCGGCTGCGCTCGGGGGGCGGCTTTGACGCCATTTGGTGGCTTTGGTCTTGGCCGCCAAATCAAACCAGTTTCAAATGCGCTGTCGTCGCTGCCTGCCACATGCAGCACCACAGCACTGCAGCATTGCTGCCTTTTCTGCACTCTCAGTCAGCAAATGAGTTTTTGCGGTCAGCAAGCAACGATCAACTGCAGTTGGCGATGTGCGATATTCCTATCGATACATCTGCATATTTGGCGATAGTTGAGCTGCCTGAGTACTCGATACTTAAGTAAAATACTCAATTGCAATTTGAAATTAATAATCGATACATTTGTTAAGAACGTTTAGTATTATTAAATTACCGCAAATATGCGTTACATTTATCGAAAGGAGTTTTAATTTAAGTTTTGCCTCTCTATTTGGTATTATTAAATTAGTGCCAATATGCGATACAAATATCGATTGATTGAAGTACGTAAATGCATATGAAAGTTACTAAGAGTTTCAACTTAACTCGAATTTTAAAGAATTCATTTATATTTTTATCGTTTCCCCTGCCATATAATAATATATATAATTATATTCATTCAATAATTTGTATTACTCTATTTCTTTTTGTATTGTTTTGCAGCACTTTTACCTGAAAATAGTTGGAGCTCGAACAAATTACAAAATGCTGGTCTAATCATAAATATTCTGCTCCTGCTTTCTTTCATTTTTATGCTTATCGAATTGTTTTCAGTGCGAGAGAGAAACTTAACGACAGTTTTACGGCCTTTTTTTGTGTGTCTCTTCGCTCGCTTTTACAACCCAATTGCGGTCATTCAATTTGTTCAGTCACCTTAACGATTTTCCCTAGCCCCGCCAGTCCCTCCTCCGCCCCAACTTGTTGGCCGACAAAACGTTGCTCTCGTTTAAGCCAACTGTCTCTGCACTTTGCTCTGGTTTTCACCACGGCATTTCTCTCTGTTAGTTTTCCTTCTTATTTTCTTTTTTTTGTTTTCAACTCTAATTGCCAATAGCTTTTTTCTTTCTTACATTTTTATAAATTTGTCGCTTGCTTTTCGTTTTCTTTGTTGTTCTTAATGTGGAGCAACAGCAGCACATACATGTCTTCCCCTCCCCCGCTCTCTCCTTCTCTCTCTCTCTCTGTCTCCCTCGCTCTGCTCGTCTGTCAATTGCCCGCGACGTGCGCTGTCAAAGGTTTCTTGGGGCTGCGATGGCTTTTGTTGGGCTTATTGGAAATTTTGTGCGCAGCTTGAGAACTTTTCATTTTCATTTTCATAGGCTAAGTTGCTGTTGCTGTTGCTGTTGCAGTTGCATTTGTTGTTGTTGTTGTTGTTGTACTTTGGCTGTTGTGGATCTTTATAATGCGCGTCGTTGTTGGCACGACCTTAGACAATTTCTGGCCCGACAAAAACACGAAGCGCTCTACCAATTTTTACTTCGACGGCGTCTCATTCACATGCCACTCAGGCAGAAGGAAGACGGCTATGGGCACCAGGGGACCTGGGGTGTGTGGGGGTTGCAGGTGGGGCAACATTGGCCTAGGGGAACTGGGATCGTGGCTAAAATCCATTGGCATGCCAACGTGTGTTGTGCCCCGGTCGTTGTCATATGTCCAATATGCCCCCCCCCTCACTTGCTCTAGCCCTGCTGTTCTGCACCTCCCCTCGCCATAGTTTTATTTAGCACTTTGCTGTAGTTGTTGTTGTTGTCGCTGAACAATCGCGACTTTTTCCTACACAACATATTCGCGTACATGTTCCAAATGTCGCAGCGGCTCAAAGCTTTGTCCGTCTGACTCTCCCGCCGTCCGTTGTTTCGTGCAAACGTGCTCGACATGCACAGAATTCAAAAAATAAAATGATTTCGGTGAAAGCGAAGCGAAGCGTCCATAGAACCAGCCCAAGCAACAGCAGCAGCAGCAGCAGCAGCAGCAACAAAGACGATCGTGTTGCTGCTAATGGCCATATCAACTACCTCCCCTCCCCCGATCATAACAGTTTTGCATAGTTCTGTCTCTTCATACAAAGCGATTTCCCATGCCAAATTTTCGAAGCTACAAATTTGTTTTCTTTTTTCTGCTTTGCCTGCGCAATTTTCAAGCAATTAATTCTCGGCAAAAGACCAAAATGAAAACGAAATGAACACGCGCGGAGCAAAATAAATTATTAACAACAATTTGTTAGAAAATCTTTACCTTTTTTTTGTTCCTCTCGCACAAAATTTGCTTTCGTTGTGGAATCTGAAAGTAAAAGCAAAGTTTGCCAACAATTAGAAATGCGAATTTTACAGCTGATTACCATAAAGTGAAGAGAAAATATATAAATATGAGAGAAGAGAGAGAGAGAGAGAGAGAGAGAATATGGAGTGTAGGTTTATCTGAGCAAAAGGCGCACTGAGGCGGCGCGCTTGTCGCTTAAGTCTTTTGTGGCTACACATTCTTGCGTCTTCTTGCTTGGCTTTAATAAGATCATAAAACGGAGAAGAACGCCAGCAAATTGGCGTAATAAAAGCATGAGCATGAAATGGAGGCTAAGGCCCGCATCGGCCAGTTTCCGCGACGGTGGCTATGCGCGGCCTTCTTCTTATCGCGTCGGTGTTGTGAGTAAATTACCGTTACTTAATGACACACGACACGTACCAGAGCAGAATGTGTGCATGGGGGAATGGGGGAGATGGGGATGGAGATGGCCCGCTTCAAACGTGCTGCTGACTTCGGCAACGAGATAAGCCCCGGAGAAGAAGAAGCGCTTCAGGCCAGAAGCCTGCAATGAATCGCAATGCAGGCTCGCTGCACAGCACAGTGAAAGTTAATTGAATTGGGCACTCAGCTAGGCCAACTTAGCCAGGCAGCCCGACAGCCCGACAGCGCGACAGCCAGGAGCCACTTGTCGATGGCCGCCGGCTTCACTGGTCTGCAGCTGCCTGATCCGATGATCGGTTCATCTCAGTTAGCCCGGGTAACTTGATGAGCTGCGATCAGTTAATTGCCAGGCCAGGTTAGAACTGTAGCTCCGGGCAAGCCACAGATGCGGTAACTCCTGCAGGGGGTAATACCCCCGTGGTTCAAGTACAACATCAAAGTTATTTCAAATTCAATTTCGTCTTATCTCTCTGACCGAAAACATGAAAACAGCACAGTACATTTTGTTGCAGGCACCCGTTGGCAGACATATTCTACAGGCATATAGATGTATTCGAGTGAAAATATTATTAATATAGTAACATATAATAATATATAACCATAAACAGTTGACAGATTATTCGCGTGACTTTTAAGTGAAGTTTCTTCAGATTTCGTAGCTGTAATCATAGCTATGGATAACATAACAGATATACTATAACACAGTCAGCATTATCTTACACAAAATCATTTCATCTCTACATTGAAGCTCTTTAGCTTTACCATATATAAACTTGATCAATATCAAAAGATACACTGGATAACATAACAGATATACTATAACACAGTCAGCATTATCTTACACAAAATAATTTCCTCTCTACATTGAAGCTCTTTAGTTTTATATAAACTTGATCAATATCAAAAGCTACACTACAATCAGTTCTAATAGATTTCGATCTACTTCTACTTCTTGCCATTACATACAATACTTATTGCTTTATACATACTTTAAATGTACCTTCGTTTATAGGTAAATAACGCAATCTCTAGCAATCAATCAGCCACAATTTTCAGAAGAAAAGAAGTAGAGTTCACCAAAACAAAGTTTCAAATCACATTGAAGTCTTCTACTTGCTTTTTCTTGGCGTGAAGCGGGTACACCACTGTGCCATATGTTAGAGAGGAAGGCAGTGAGAGGGGGAGTGGGCAAGTGAGCTTAAGCTAGAGAGAAGCTCGAGACCTAACGATGTTCAACGCATAATCAGTTGTGGCCATCTAACAGGCCGAGTTTCACGGAAACTTTAATATCTCGAACAGAATTGCGTTCGCTTCGCATAAATTGTTAGTTCCCTTGGACACCGCCCGCCACAACCGGCACTTGGCCCCGCCCCGCCCCGCTCTGCCCGTTGCCCTCCAGCGGGCACTTTGCAAGTCTTTATAATAAACAAAAAAAAACAAGAACGAAAAAAGCAGCACAAAAAAAAGAACGGCAAAAAAATTGTTATGCATGGCAATTTTCCATTTTGAGGCCTCTGCCTTGTGCTTTAATGCCATGAATTACATTTAGCCGTTTGCCGTTTGCCGCCTGCCGCATCCCAAGTCCAAGTGCGGAGCAGTCCAAGAAATCATCCTCCAGCTGTGGCCATTGTTGTGCGGCAGCAGAAGAACTGGAGACGCAGCTTGGCTCGACTCGGCACAGGGCCAAAGTCAAAAGTGAAATATTTTAAACACCAAGTCGTATCTAAGAGTTCTGCCTCAACTCATGTGTGTGTGAGTGTGTGTGTGTACGATGATATCTAAGACCCCAAAAGGTTCGCCCAGCCAAGTGGCAAGTCGCGCCTGGTGTTGCAGTGTCAGTTTTGCATCCATAAACAGAGCGCAACACACACAAGCACACACACGTGTGTGTCTGCCCATTGGGCGTGGCTGTGGTTGCAGCCAGATTTGCATAGTTACTGCGACGGGCCTAACGGGCCCAACCTCCGGCGACCCCAAGAAATATTTGGTTACCTCTCGGTGCGCTGCATGCAAATTTCAACTGAAAAATTCCCCATTCCATACCCGAACCCGAGCTCCAATCTGGAGACTGGACCTGCAGCCAAGGCTGAAGCTGAAGCTGTAGCTGAGGCTGTAGCTGGAGCTGGAGCTGGAGCTGGAGCGTGGCCAGCGGATATGGACTATGCGGGCTCTATTACCATTTATAGCGCTCTGAATCGGAAATCGTCGACCGACGACAGCATGTGGCAAGTGAAAAACTGGTTCGCTGTTTCTTTCGTGAGTTATAAAAGGAAACGGCGACAGCTTGGGAAAATCGACATGAAACATAACCTACAACATGTTGTATAATACTTTGTGGCGGCAATTGGAATTTGAATCGGAATCGGAACTGAGTATGGAAACCGAGTTGACAAACCGTCGCTAAGGCGGACAGTAATGCCAACCAGAATATACTCGTATAAGATAATAAGATCTCTTATACTCATACTCGATGCAATCCATGGATGCATTGAAGAGTAATTTGCTGGTCTGTTTTCTAATCGAAACTCACAAGAAAAGCGTGACCCCTTCCTCAAATTGATTTTGGTTTCATTGCAATAATCTTTAACGAAAGAGTCTGAAGAGAGGTCTGGCCAAGAAAGACCTTAGCTCCCTATGAAAAATGCGATAAAATAGTTTGTTAAACTTTGAATGTATCCAAATAAGTGTAAAGATAATGTTGATATAACATTTCCAGTATCAAATTGTTAGGCTGATCGGATTCATACAGTTGTCCGATTCAAGAGCTCCCTGATGCGAGTACTTCAAATTGAGCTCAACTGGTTTCTTTCTCTGTTCAGTTGATCTGATCTGCTTTTATGAATCTGGAATCTCTTAGGTTTTTCTGATTTGAGTGCTCCCAAGATGTATGCGACTCTTTCCACTCTTCATGCCGTTCTGCTGCTCGTTAGGTTGCACTGCCAAATAGGGTATTGCTCGACTGTCCGATTGCAAATGTTCTCGCTTGGTTTGCTCGCTGAACTTTGAGCTCGGCATTCCAGGCGAGGCTGCGAGTCCTAATCCCCCGACTGCGACAGCGTTTGCTCTTGTTAACCTAGGTAAGTAGCCCGTGGGGGCAGCGGCGCGAGATAAGACAGACAGACGTTCATGTAGTTGGTGTCTTGTTGCACATCCTAAACAAGAAGAAGCAGCAGCAGCAGCAACAGCAGCAACAGCAACAACAGAAGCAGAAGAGGCTGCATCCTGTTCTGCGGCAGGAGCTCAATGCCAGTCGACACTGCGCACCAAATGGCCGCCATTATCCAAATGGTCTGACATGCAACGACATTGATGATGTAGTTCTCAATGCGCTGAGGAGATGCTGCCCCACCTCCCACCTCCCCCTCCCCTTCCCTGCTGTCCCTCATCGTTGACCAGTTTTGGACTTGTTGCTGTTGTTTTTGGACTGTTCTAATTGCTGTTTGCCTCGTGTTTTAGCTCGTTCGTTTTGGGATTTGGCCAGCGCAGCTGCAGCCACAGAAGCGTGTATGTTGCAGTGTGTGTGTGTGTGTGTGTGTGTGTGTGAGTACTGTGTCGGTCGCACTGTCGCCGGGGTGTTTAACTGCGATTTGAGTCACGTTTCATTACTCGTGATGCCAGACAGTAATCACTTGATTTTCCAGCCTGTTGCAGTTTTCGGCCTGTTGCAACTGCAACTGCAACTGCCACACGAAGGCCCGCAGTCACGTCGCCCTGCTACCACACTCCACGTAACCAGGCTCAGCTTGTTAGCCAACAAGCAGCCAGCGAAAATTCTGATTCCGTTTTCTTCTCGCTGTTGCTGTTCCTGTTACTGTTGCTGTTGCTGCTTTGATCTCGTGACGCTTGTCATTTGCGGTCGCAGCGAACGCGGATCTTAATTTGCGCCTTGAAACACGCAAAATGACGTAGGAGGTGGGAAAGGGAGAGGGCGGGGTGCAATTGCAGCCAGCGCCGTGATAATCAATTAACCCTGGTCAAATGGCAAACGCGACTCTCGTCTTGTCTCGTCTTGTCTTGGCCGCGCGCAGCTGTGACTAAAGCACTGACCCAAGTCTCTGCGTCGCCTGCCCCTTTCCCCCTGCCAAGCATGCCACAACTTCTGCGTCGCGATTGCGGTTAGTTTTCCAATCCATTTTCAAGCAATTCTCTCCAGCTTTTCTACTGTTCGTCTGTGATTTTTCTCATTTCCAATCTCGTCTTGCGGTTAACCTCAACAACGCGCAGGCACCCATTGAGAACTGAGTCTGAGTCTGGAATCTAAATGACACCAGATACGAATTTGCCACACACATTTGTCATGATATGCCTGCCACGTAATGCGATAGTTTTCCCAGCAGTGGCGGCAATTCGATAGCTTGTCAAACCATAGAAGATACTTTGCCAAAGAAGTCTCCGTTCCCCAGTATTCCTAGGGGAAGATCCACAAAGATTCCCAATCGAACTGAGAGCAGAAGACCGATAAGATACCACAGCTATGCGATAGTTCCGGCCTTGCAATCGATATATGTGTGTATCTCAGTTATGCGATAGCTTGTCCAACCCAGTCTATTCTCACAAAGGTTTCCAATCGGGCTTAGACCAGAAGTCTGCTATGCAATAGTTTCTGTTGTGTGCTTTATATATCTGAGTTATGCGATAGTTTACATGGCATGCGATAGTTTTACATGGCATGCGATACCATGAAAAGTGCTGCAGTTTTCTCTTGGTCTTGTCAGCTCGCTGGGGTATATCAAATTTAGTTAGTGAAGCCCGAACACGAAGTGGGCGTGTTGCCAGCGCCAACTAGTGATGAGCGCGTGACTCACGCCACGACACTTGGAAAACATACATAAGAATTATGATTATAATTTGGGAAATTTCTTCTTTGTGCCGCAAAAGCCGAAAATACCGAAGCCAAACATTTTCTAGAGGGGCGTGAATGGGTCGAGGAAGGTGGGGGGGGGAGTAGTAGGAGTAGTGGGGAGAGGTGCTGCGGGCAACAGCATCTTCATCGGAAGCACGTACAGAAGATTTGTTTTGCTTAGAAATTTTTCTTTCTTTATTTTTTGGTTTTTCGAGTTTTCGTTTTTTTTTTTTTTTTTTTTTTTTTGTTTTGGGAAAGGCAACGGTCAGAGACAGCGACAGCAACAGCAGTTGTGCGCTTAAGTAGGTTAATTTTGACCGGTTTGTGGCTGCCACAAGAGGAGGTAGCCACAGCCATAGCAACAGCAACGGCAGTTGGCCACCAACTGTTGCTGCTGCTGCTTGGAGCAGTTGATGTTGTTGATGTTGTTGCTGTTGCTGTTGCTGGGCCTGCTGCAGCTGATTGACTTGAGCTGCCTTATTAACCAGCCAGTTTTATTTCGTCTAATGAAGCAACAAGCACAACAGCAGCAACTGTTGCTCTGTCAGCGCTAACGATGCAAATGTCAACGTTGTTGTTCCTGTTGCTATTGTTGTTGTTGTGGCCCCACCACACCCCACTGAAGGCTGACATTGAATTCTTCTATCGTTGTTCGTTCATCTCGCTGATGCCGACAACAACAGCAGGCACAGCAACAGCAACAGCAACAGCAGCAACAGCAACAACAACAGCAACTGTCAGGCAGCTTGAATTGAATCCTGACCACCAGCAGGAGGTCTGCACTCCCGTCCGTCCTGCGCTCTGTCCGTGCCTCTCATGATATGTTAGACGCAATTACAGGGCAGTCTCGAACCTACACATAAAGCAGATCATCTCAAGTATCTGTAGAGGCTCTGTATATGTATGGAGCATATGCAAATGAGACGCTTTGCCATTTGAAATGTGCACATTATGTGTGTGTGTGTGTGTGTGTGTGTGAGTGTGAGTGTGACAACACTGACTCTTGGAGCACTTGCCTTATCGAGCACATGATCTACTTCAAGTTCAATACAATTTTCACAGTGATTTTCAAATGGCAAAAGCGCACAGTGGTGCATAGGCAGTGGGAAGTAGTGGGTAGAGGGGGCAAATATATAATATATAATATATATAAATGTAATATAAATAATTTGAAAACTTGATGAATATTTGTTACCAATTTCAGTAAGAATTTGTACAATAATATCATTGTGATTGGGAACTCCCAATTTGATATTCGCCAGCTTTAATATTCAATATATTTTTTTTCTCTCTTTCCCTCTCTCTCTCTCTCTTTCTTTCTATCTTTATTTAAAATGGAAATGGTTTGCATACTTGTCATATTCTTTTCATTCTAGCCTTTATTCCAGTCTTATCATGCATTATAAATGTATTTCAGCTGGATTGGATTCTCTTTTATAGCCCGACTATGCCTCTGCACTGACCTCTTCCTTTCTTCTCTTTTGTAAGCTCTGTCGACACCATTCGAACTTGTTTATATACTCGTAGTATTTCTTTACAGCGCATTATATTATAGACATTGGCTTTATGTTGCATTATATTATAGCGATTTCTATTGGCCAATTTAACTGGCAGCGTCGTAAATGGGTATTAACAACTGGCTTGAACTGGGTCAAGCTGTGCTGGGAAAGTTCTGCGATGCTGCTCGCCATCGGCATCTTGCACTTCCACTGCACTTCACACTTGCCCACTGTGCGTCCGTCTGCCTGGCTGCCTCACTGTGCCTGTACCCGTGTACCTGTGTACCTGTTCCTGTCCCTGTCTCTGTCCCTGTCGGTGGCAGGATAATTCGCTGGCTAAGTGCGTTTGCTTTGATTTATGAAGAGAGAGCAACGAGCGATCACTCAATAAGCTCGACCCTGGGGAATACTGGGGGGACAAGCAAGAGCCGGGGTCAGTTAGGTGGTCGGGTTCAGGGTTTGCTGCCTCTGCCTCTGCCTCGGCAGTATTTGCATTTTGTCTGTCTGTCCGCCTGTCTGCAGGGTGAGTGCAGTTAGCGCGCCTTAAAAGGCTGCCAGGCAAGTCGAGGCGGAGGCGGAGGCTGAGGCTGGGGCTGGGGCTGGGGCTGAGGCTAACAAAGGTAACAATGTTAACTGGCCAAGACGAGGCATTGCCTTAACTGGCGACCAGGCGCGGTGTTGTCGCCGTTGCCAATCGCCATTTGCCGGTTGCGTGTTATCTGCTGCTGCTCGGCCGCCTTTAGCATAAAACATAAATAGCGACTGCATTCAAATGAGTCTCACAAACAAACTAAACCAAAGCAGCAACAGCAACTGCAACAGCAACAGCAACAACAATCACATCCCGCAGACGTAGGAAAAATGAAAAATGCAAATACATGCACAAGAAATGCATCGGAATCTGGACCTGGTCTGGACGTGGTCCACGTCACGTCCGCTTCCAGTCTAGGCCTGAGCCTGCGGACTGTGGACTGCGGACAGTGGACATTGGGTCTGCCCACAGATAGTGGAGCGGAGCGTTTGGTTTGGCGGCCGCGTGGGAGCTGCATATGCCACAAATGGTTGCACAGCACACACTGCGCGAAATTTGTGGCTAAGTTGAGATTGAAATCGCTGCGACTTGACTTGACTTGATCATTAGATAAACTTGTGACAGCAAATATAAGCCGTATGCTCTATTACCCTAATACCCTGTAAGAACTGCGGGAACTGCGGGAATACGCTGCTAACAAGTCGAAATGCCTTTCTTCATCTAAGCTTAGAGTTAACTCTATCATTTGTTTAGAGAAGACATCCTGTAAAGATGTGCAAATATGTTTAGTTCCATTTCACTGTCAGACTCTACTTCTGTTTACTGACTAGTAACTAGTAAAGTACACCCTGTAACTCAGCTTAACTGTAGTTCCATTTCACTGTCAGACTCTACTTCTGTTTACTAACTAGTAACTAGTAAAGTATACCCTGTAAATCCCACTCTGTGTACACCCTGTAAATCAGCTTGACTGCAGACATGCTCCACTAGAGTGTGGTTCAACTCTGCAATGTGCCCTGTAAATGTAAACGATTCACTTAGGTACATCAACTGCAACTTGCTTGATTCTGCAGCAGTGCAACTGCCCCCCGGAATTCGCACAGTGCAGGCGAAACCAAAGTCCGCCTGGCACTTTGCAGCTTGTTAAAAGCAACTCAATAATTGCAATTATTTCTCATATTTTATGAGCGCATTTCAATAATGAAGCCGCCAGACGTATGTGAGGCAAGCTGCCACTCTCCTCCCTCTCCCTCCCTCTCCTCATCTCTCTCCTTGTTTGCGGCTCCCTGTTTTGGTCTAAAAATGGAGCTGCTGCCTGCTTCCATAGCGGGTGCATTTGGGGCGTTTTTAATGAGCCTTAAACTGCCAGTCAGCAAGCCGTCAGGCAGTTGGCAACATTGGCCAATAGTAAATGGTAAATGTGGCCAATACATTGGCAGAGTTGCCAACTGCCAACTGGCAACTGGCAACTGGCAACTGGCGGGGCAATTTGGTCGCTCGTTTATGGCTAAATTGCTAAATTTGGTTGACTTGGCGGCGTTTTGTTGTTCCTGCTGCCGTTGTTGTTTTGTGGTTGCGGCTGTTGTTGTTGTTGTTGTTGTTGTTATCGCATCGATTTAGAATCGCTGCTTGATCGATGCCTTCAAGCGCAACTTTCTCGGCCAAATCGGCATCCTCCAGCTGCGCTAGCCCCGTAGCCCATTTAGCTTGCCAGTTGCCAGTAACCGGTTAGCACTTATATAGCATATGGCATATGGCATATGGCATATGGTATACAGTATATGGTATACGGTATACGATATATGGCATACGGTATACGGCACAAGACATACGGTACTGTGCCATATAATTGCGAGCAGGGCTTGCGGCTAATGTGAGCTGTCGCTTAATGGCCAAGCGAATTTCCTTCGCTCTTTCCTTTTGGCCAATTCAATTGGAGAGGAACCTCTTTCCTTTCCCCTTCGCCTTCGCACTTTCCAAATTGCCAGCCAAAAATGGTCGAGTGTGCAAATCGCAGCTGGCTGTTCCGTTGGCAATCCCGACTTGGCCGAGTAATAAAAACTGCGCCTAACAAACCATTAAGGCTCATTAGAAACTGCTGGCAGCGCAGCCGAGCTGTGGCTGGCAACTTTAACCGGTAGTCAAGTGCGAAATGTCTTCAGTTTGTCAGGCACTTTGGCTGGCGATTGAAGTGACGAATTGTAATTTGGGCAGCTAAAATTGAGCTGTGATTGGCGTGCAGTCTTTGGCTACTTTCAAGCCAAGGTAGATGAGTTTTCCAACAGTTACTCAACAGACTAAGCAGACAGTGGACATTTGTCAATAGTATAAGCTTTGCAATGCAGCAGAGAATTAACAGAGCGTTAACATTTATAAATAACAAGATAACATGGCAAAATAAATGAATCTAATTGTACTTACAGATGTTACTTAACAGACAGGGGAGGGAACGAAACTTGTCTAATTGCATTTCTTGTTCACCTAGCGAGCTGCTGTTAGCCACTTAACAGCTGCCTAACAGCAGCTTAGCCACTTAACAGCTGCCTAACAGCAGCTTAACTTAGCAGAGGCAGCACAAAAGAGCTGAGCTGCCGCTGCAGGCAAACACTCTATTTTATATTCAAATACCTCAATTTGAATTCAAGTTCGCGTCGGGTTTGGTGCCCCGAGCTCTCCACTTGCTGAACGGATAGGCGGGCAGAGAGACGGACAGGGAGACGGACAGGGAGACAGACAGAGTACAACAGAAGTGAAAAAAATGTGATGACAGACATTCGGACTGATTGACTGATGGGCATTAAGTAGCTGAAATTGCATAACATTCGCGAGCTGGCCCGAGCAAGAGGAGAAGGCGAAGGGGAACGAGAAGCAGAAGAAGGAGAAGGAGAAGGAGAAGGAGAAGGAGGAGTTGCTGCTGCATCCAAATGCTTTTCCCTCGCCAGCGGCATCGTCTTTATCTCTGTCGCTGTTGCTGTCTCCGTCTTTGTCTCCTTCGCAGTTTGTGCGCAGCAGCGTCTTTGTCTATGCGCGTCTTCTCAGCGCAGCTTTGTTTTGTTTCGCCATTCGTTTGGCATTGATGGGCCCCGTCCGATGTTTAATGCTAATCCCCATGTCTGTCAGTCAGCTGCCCTGAGCAGAAGGAGTTGCCGCAGACCGAGTTATTGTTACTGTTACTGTTATGGTTGCTGCTGCTGCTGCGGCAGACGAAGATGAAGTTGGCATTGTTGGCAGCCTGGCAGCACCGACCAGATCCGGCCATCTCCATTTAGCTTCGTCCAGCTTAGTCGGCAATTTCATAAAGTGAGCAAACAAATGTCAAGCGTCTGCGGCTGCTGCGAAGGATTCTCGACTGCAGGATGAGCTGCACTCTCTCTTCGCTCTCTTTCTCTCCTCATCTCTTGCTCCAATGCTCTTCCAGCTCCCACTCTACTCCTGCTACGATTGAGCTCATTAGCAGTTTGCGACGAGTGACAATTTGTAGCGCAGTGTACAACGCATTGTCTCCAGCGTTATCCTCCCTCCCCTCCACCCTCCCCTCCACCCACCACTCCCCTTGGCAACGCACACACCTACACACACACACTCTATGTTAGTGTGCTTGTCCGTTAGCTGCCGCTGTTGGCCATTTGTTCTTGCTCAAAATTGACCATAAAGTACAAAAAATGTATGTGTTTGGCCATTGGCAATGACCACAGCAACAACAACAACAACAGCAAGAGCAACAACATCGCCAACAACATCCCCATTAACAACAACAACAACAACAACAACAACTTGAGCAGCAGCAGCAACATTGAGCCAAGTTTATGAAGCGAACACTTTGTCGTTGGCCAAGTTTGCCGCAATGTTGCTATTGCTGCTGCTGCTGCTGCTGCTCTTGTTGCTGTTGTTGTTGCCGCACGCAATTTGGAATTTATTTGCACAATAATTGGCCAAGCTGAATCAATAAACGCTCGCGGGCAGCCCAAAACAATAAATTAACAATTGCCACTTCGCAATGAGCATCGTATGGAAGATCGTGATGATCGTTATGGGAATGATGATGATCACGATCGCTAGCACGATCACGATCGTGACAATGATGAGGTTGCGAGCTGCCCCACACACTCGCAAAGTGATAAATGCCTCAACAGGCAGGAATAATCGAAAAGCGAAAGAGCCGCGAAAAGCAAAAGCGAAATTGAATTCTTTTCTCTGTAAGCGAAAAACAATCGATTAATTTATATCGATTTATGAGTGTAAAAAAGTAATTACAATTACTGTCAGTTGGTAATTGTTGATTTATTATAATAGCCAACGTTGAGTTATCGATAATTGCCGGTTTATCGAAATGTCTGGAGCCTATCGAAAATAGAGTTATTTTTCCTTTGAGTCAAAGATTATCGACTAATTTGTATCGATTTCCGTGCGTGTTGTAATGTGAATGCAATTGCTGTCTATCGATAATTTTGGAATGATTTCAATGACAAATTACGGAGGTGAAGTTATCGATAATTGTCATTTTTATCGAATATTCGTGATTGATATTTAACTGCCAGTCGCGCGATAATTGATTCAACGTCGGATAATCGGCTGCCAATGTGTGCCACCAATTTGCGAACTTTCCACGCGATTCATCGATAATAAATCATTGTGGCAGCTATCGCAGATGCCTAAAATGATATGGCATGAAAAATCGCTGACAGCTAAGAAGGCAGTGGTGTAGTGAGGGTCGTTGGGGGGGGAAATGCTGTTGATTGGTGCGATTAGCGAAGCGTTAACGAACATCGAATGTGGCTGCAAGCTGAGGCAAGATGAAGAAGAAGACGAAGAAGACAAAGCGTAGAGCATAAGAACGCAACGCGAAGAAGAAAGCGAATGCGAAAGACAAAGCAAACACTCGTTTGCCAGCCGGAAATGGATGTGCGAGTGTTTGGCGGTGATAAACGAGATAAAAGTGCAGCTAAATCGCAATAGAAAATGGCCGCAGGAGCAGCGACGCAGGTCGGGGGGGAGGATGGTCAGGCAGCGAGATGCAGGCGACTGATACACGCGGCAACAACTTCCTCATACCAGCAGCAGCAACAACGGCAACAGCAGCGGCAGCAGCAGCAACAGTTGCTTGGCCTATCGCTTAATTAGTGCACAATGGCAAGTGCAGTCAAAGTTCGTTGCCTAAGTCATTTGGTTGCTAACATGCACAAGTTTGTTGCTAAAGTCATTCTTCGCATGGCCAAGTTCGTTGCCTAAGTCATTGGGTTTCTAACATTCAGCTTGTGGGCAAGTTTGTTGCCTAAGTCTTTTGCTTGAGCCATGCAGGTTCGTTGCCTAAGTCATTGGCTTCGACTGAACGCAAGTTCGTTGCCAGAATCTTTTGTTACTGTTCCTGTTTCCCTCATGCTGACAACATCGAAATATTGACTGCTAAGTGGCAAAGCGTACGGCGGCCACGCCCCCAAAAATCGATGCTGTGCACCAGCACCGTTACCACGTTGCAGTTGTCTGCTTCGCTTGGAACAATAATCAAAAGGCGAATTAAAAATAGACATAGAAATTAATTGCCTCGGGCAGCGCTGCCCATGCCCATGCCCATGCCGAGACCAAGACCGAGAGCAAGACCAAGACCAAGACCAAGGCCCAGACCTGAGTCTAAGCCAGAGCCACTGCCTTGGTCATGGGCGCGGCAGCGCAGCTCAACGCACAACGTAGCATTGCAGCCGGGCAGCTCTTGTGGCAGCATGAAGATGCATCTCACAGCTGCATCAGATAATAAATTAGATGGAGATAGACAGAGGGAGACAGAGAGAGAGAGAGACAGATAAATAGAGAGAGAGAGAGAGAGAGGGAGAGGGAGAACAGGGAAGGGGACTCGCGACGCGCCCAAAGAAAAGCTGCAGCAAAACTGTTGTGGCAACTCGGCAACTTGGGGCGTTGTTGGTTGGGAAAAATGTTGCCGCCTGCTTTTGTCCTCTTCTATTTTGAAAGCGGCAATTCATTTTCGTTTTGTCAGCAGCAGCAGCAGCAGCAGCAACTGCAACTGCAGCAGAGCCTTAATTGTTGCGCAGTCGTCAACAACAGCAACTCCAAACAAATCAAAAGCAATGCCCAATGCCCGCTTGCAACTGCAACAGTGGCTGCTGCTGCTGCTAAAGCGTTGCCCGCATTACTCAATGTCAATGGACGCCGCCAACGCTGCCGCCAAAGCGTAGTGCGCAAAGCTGCCGCCGCCGCCGTCGCCAGTGCAGATCGTCAATTAGCTGGCGAGCAAAGCGACTGACATTTATCTGCAGCCACGCAGCGCCCTAATTGTGAAAGATGGGCGGCAGCAGCAGCACCACCAGCACCAGCACCACCAGCACCAGCAACGACTGCAGCAATCATTGCTGCCAGTCAGCCAGTCTGTCCATCTGTCTGTCTGTCCCTCCGTCTGTCAGTCAGTCAGTCACTCTGAGTGACTAATTGCCAACTGATTGCAAGGCAATGGTCAGGCTTAAAATAGGCACAGATTAGATGCTGCTGCTGCTGCTGCTGCAACTCAGCGGCAATCAGCTTTTTCTAGCCAAAAAAAAGAGAGCATAAAGCAGAATGAAGCATCCTGCAAACATTGTTAAGAATGTGCAACATGGCCACCTGCAACTGTGGCAGCACCATTGTCATCGTCATCGTCATCGGCATCGGCGTCGGTTGGGAACAGAGCGGAACTTACCTTCAAGTGTGGCAGCTCGCAAAGTCGTCACTGCAAGCAGAAAGACAAGAACAACATTCGTTAGCCAAAAAGTTGCAACAACTATCTCTGTATCTGTATCTGTATCTTTATCTTTATCTTTATCTTTATCTGGGTCCGAGTCCGGGTTGGGATCTCGAGCGAGAGAGCTGCTCCAGGGAAAGTAGTGTCAACACTTTGTACTTTGAGTATCTCAAGTCTAAACTGTGAACAATTTGTAGGTTATGTTGTCTTAGACATTCTCTATAGACAGATAGAGCTGTTTGGAAAGGTTTTCTCATCTTTTCTACGAGTACTATAAATTGGTTTAGATCGTAAATCTTTCGGCTCGCAAATGGGCTCTCAGGTTTACAGTTGCACAGACAATACAAAAATCTTCCTGCCTCTCGAACTTGTGATTAATTTTTTGATAAATTGGCCCGCTAAGAGCTTTAAACCTTGTGAGAAGCACAGCCTGTAGATCGATCGGGCCGTGGCCTTATCTGCCATAAACTCCCAGCCATTAACAGACTGAAGTCCGAATCTTTCTCAGTCCATCTCCCTCCAGCTGAGCGGGCTATGTCTTCATCTTCATCTCCCTCTTCATCACCGTCTTCATCTTCCTGGTTTTTCTATCGGCTTTCTCGTGAAGATCTTTCCGCGCGCGCGGGCCAAACAATGCACGTTAATTATTAGTTATACCCGAATCTGATCATCATAACAATCAGCTTTGGAGAAATGCACTTTTCAGAGAGCAGGAGAGAGAGAGAGAGAGAGAGAGAGAGAGAGAGAGCGAGAACAAGTTTTCATTTCGAAACAGAAACTTTTTTAATTTAAGCTACTTTGCGGGCAGCAGAAGAAGCAGCAGAGGGAGCAGCATAGTTGATGGTCAGCTGGAAGTCGAAGCTGCGGGTTCCTCTGCCACAACAACAACAACAACAGCAACAACAGCATCGGCAGCAGCAGCAACGGCATTGTCATCATCATTAAGATCATGATGCCGTTGCTTGGTCTTGGCTTCATTCTGGTTTCCCGCAGCGGCAACAACATGTTCTCTGGCTTGTAAACCGCTACCTTGTCCCCTCCCTCCCTCTCCCTCTCTCTCTCTCCCACTCTCTCTTGATCTCTCCCTCTCGCTGAAAAGTTGCTGCGTAACGGTATCTACTACTGGCTGCGAGACTCTGCCTCCCTCCCGGTTCCCTGTTCCCTGTTTCCATCTCTCTCTAATGGGTTATTGATATACGCGCTGAAAAGAGAAAAACAACTGCTGCCCCTGCCCCTGCCACGCCCCTGGCTGGGGACACCACAAGCCACTGGCCACTCGCAGCCGTAGCCCACCTGGCCACCATCGGGTGCAGTGGCAGTGGCAGTCGCCGCGTCATCATTCAATCGAGCGCAGCGAGTGGAAAGTGCAAAAAGAAATTGCTGCGCCGCATGTGGCAGCCCCACTGCGATCGAAGATCGCCACATGGACTAGCCAGTCCGGGTATATACATATATCTATGTGTCTGTCTGTATTATATTTGCATGCCACAAGCAGAGGCAGATGCCGAGGCAGCGACAATAACATGCTGAGTAATTAAACTAACAGCAACAGCGCTAACAATTAAAAGCAGCAAACAGGGGGACAGAAAGAGAAAGAAAGAGGGGTGAAGAGAGGGAGAGAGAGAGCGAGAGAGAGAGAGAGAGAGAGACAGAGAAACCTGGCGACATGGACATGATTTTTGTTGCCCGCGACTAGCACAAGGAACAAAAGCAAATACAAAGTGCTCCATAATCAACAATCAGTGGCAACAACAACAACAACAACAGCAACAACAGCAACTGCAGAGAGCAGCAGCAACGGCAACAACTGTTTGCTTTCTATTTGATTGCTTGACCGAATTGCAGACAAAAGACTTAAGACACAAACTTGGCCAACTTGGACTTGGATTTTCATTAAGAGAGCACTCCATGCAAATGTGCAACGCCTCGCTGCGCGTTGCGGGGGCAGTGAGTGGGGTAGGGGAGGAGGGCAAGTACGATGTGTGTGAACGAAGACACAAAACGATGCCAACTCTGGCTGCAGTTGCTCCAATTTCCACAGCAAAATTCTATAGAGCGCAGCGAGAAGACACACCAGACACATTCGCACACTCCACAAACACACTTACACACACACACACACACACACACAGTGATACAGCGAGGCATTTGCATACGCATAAAGCATAATTAAGAGCCATCGAAGTCTGGACACAGTCCACGCACACACACGCATACACGCATACAGGCACATTAAGTTAGCCACGTCAAGTGCAATGATATCATTTTCAGTCAGAGAACATGTTGAAAGTGCCCAAAAAGAAAAGTAACACGAAGCAGCAGAAGAGGAAACAGAGACAGAAACAGAAACACAAGCAGAGGCAGAAGCAGAGACAAAACTTGAAATGACACTCGAAATGGGAACACTTTCACACATCGCAGGCCGTACACACTGAACTTGTTAATCCATCATGCCCTGCAGTAGGACAAGACGCGGCCAGACAAGTTGAGATCATCTGTGGGTGCTAATCAAGCTGCGAAGAAAGCCGGCAAGCAGAACGACAAATGCTGAAGAGAGCCAATAAAACTGAATGAAACTGGGCAGGGAGAACACACACACACACACATACACACACACACACACACATGTACATCTACAAATACCCAAAACAGAATTCGAGAATTGGCAATAAATTCGAAGAGTGGAAATCTCCCAGACAGAGACTAAGCTTGCTAAGTCTTGACCCAGTTGAGGAGAGTGGAGACTAAATGCGACAATCAAAACAAATCAAATCATAAAGAAAACAATCAAACAAAGCGCTTCTTTTCTTCTATAAACCATATATAATATGTATATAGTCTGGTCAGTGGGCCGAGCCGAAAGAACCGGAGAACCGAAGAACCGAAGAACCGCTAGCTAGCACAGTTTCAGGCAAGTCTTCAAATCGAAAGAAAACGAAAATATTTCAGCTGGAACGCTGGAATGCTGGAACTCTGGAAAGTGCCAGATCATCGTCGATCTGATTTGCGCCAAAATGGAACAATCGCAGTTTGGCGAGTGCTGCCTTCCTCCTACGGCGCCTTGTCCGCAACCCCGCGAGAGCAACGATTAGTGTGAGTACTCGCAGCCGCACTCACTCGCCACTCAGGCGGCACTCATCTTGCCGTATCGCTGACCATTCAACAGGCATTTCATATTGTCAGCGCGCACAATGGAGAAGCCTGAAGAGGCGACAGCGAAGTGAGCAGCAGCAGGAATGAGGAAGAAGACGGGGGGAGAGAGAGAAGAACACTTTGTATATTCGGGGAGGGAATCTTAGCGATTTGGCTATTCTTGTTGCTGTTTATCTTCTGCTCTCTCCCCCTCTCCCTCTCTCTCTCTCTCTCTCTACAGCCTCTTGCTGCGACACTTTGCAACAGGTGCTGATGTTGTTGGCTTAATTTGCTCAGCTCGCGCTGTGGCGCCAATGTGGGTCAGCGCCACAACAACAACAACAGCAACAATAACAGCAGCAGCAACAGTAGGACAACAACAAATACTAAACTGTGCCACAGCGCATTCGGTTACAACTGCCGCAGCGAAGCGGCAAGAAGCAGCCCAAATGGCTTGGCAGCTTGTTCTGCCCCACCTCCTTTCCAGCAGACGCTGCCACTTGTTGCCTGCCACACTTAAGAATAGATGCAACCTGCATTTGAGGCACACAAGCACAAAGCTGATGCCACAGCAAATTATGACAGATAAGCGCAGCGTAAGCCTCGCTATCGCGGCCATTTATCGCTGCATGATCGCGACTTTTATGTTCCCAGCCTGAGAGAGCTGAGCGAACCAAACTCGGAATCAGGCTGCGTATTCGGGTTCTTCTGCACTAAGCTGCTTACTTAGTGAGCTGCTGTTTGAACTTGGCCAGGCTGAAGCTGAAGTAGAAATCACGCAACACATTTGCGCTCTACAGTTCTCAGAAGCAGAAGCTTCACTGAAGTTTACTTTAACCCTTCTGATTTCCATGACACTTTAGATTTGCCAGCAAACAATTGAACATCTTCTGTGTATATACCATATCTATGAATGCATCATTGTTCTATGGAATATACAATACTTCTATACCAGATATTATGGAAATGCTCGACTGCCTCAACAAAGTTGAAACATACAAAATATCAAAGATACTCCAAACATCAATTGTAAATCACTTGCAAAGGTTTTCACTTGCTTGAATTGTACAGTTATTATATATATATAGACTGTACTCTGATATTCCCTATATATAGGTTTAATCTACAGCCAACTCGTTTATTTTCTTGCTTTAATTTCATTTGCTTTCTGGCCACTTTCCCAGGCTTTCCCAAGACCAGTTCGATTGGCCCTTTAGACTGTCATTCACATGCAGCACTCGTTGCTGTTGTTGTTGCTGTGTTGCTGTTGTTGTTGTTGTTGCTATTGCTGTTGCTGTTGTGCTTATTCTAATCTAATGAAAATCGATTTCATCAATTTCCGCTAAGAGACTTGGCAAGTTGATTGCCACGAAAAAAACAAGCAACGCAGTCTAACACATTGAAAAGTGGGCCAAGAAACCAAAAGCAACAACAGCAACAGCAACAGCAACAACAAAAGCTTTTAGCGCTTAACGTTTAGTTGCTGTTGCTGTTGCTGTTGGTGTCGGCTTTCTTGGCGGGGCAAGCTAGTGAGCGAGCGAATGCTCTGGCAGATTTGGGTCAGTTTCGGAGCTCCCGACACGCATCGACGTCCGAATGGCGCCGGTGGCGGCCAGCAGCAGCAGCAGCAGCAACAACAAAACGACGACAGATAACGACAGAGAAACCTCATTCATTTGCTGCACTGCTGCATGCGTTGCAAGCACAGACACAGACACAGACGGGGGGAGGGGAGGGGTAAGGCAATTGAGCATTGAGTGGAAATTTGCATGGCATAATTAATCGCCTGGGAAGACTGCTCTAATGTCCGTGTGGTGCCTGTGTTGCCTGCCTGCCTGTGTTGCAAGTTCGTTGCCCAAGTCATTGGCAGCAGCGTGCAACATGTTACGTTCTCCAAGAAGAAGCTTCAATTGCTTTTTGGCCTTTGTTTTACGATTCGATTATAAAAACACAAGTCATTTCTTTATGCAACATTATTACGTTATTTCCGGGGCGGCACAACAAGAACAGAGAACAAGACTAGACAAAGAGGAAGAAAAAGATAGAGAGAGAGAGACAGGGAGAGTGTCGAAAAGAAACAATAAACTTTTATTTCCAGCAAAGTCAAGCAACATTTTTGGCTGCTGCTCGCAATGTCGTCCCCTGTTCTCATGTGTGTGTGTGTGTACGTGTGTGTGTGTGTGTGTGTGTGTAAGCAGCTATAAAAAGAGACGCCGGTGGGCAGCTGCAACAGGGGGCAGCGGCTGCTCCGCATTCAACTTCTTTTTGCTGCGTGCGCTTTTTGCTGTTGCTGCTGCTGTTGTTGTTGCTGTTGCTGCTGTTGTTGTTGCTGCTGTTGCTTTTTAATGCGTTTCTCATGCTTGCGACCCGTTGCTTTTTGCTGCCGCTTTTCATTGTGTGTGCCCGGCGAGCGTGTGTGTGTGTCTTTTTCTACACTAAATGCTTTCCTAATGAATTGGGTGAACAGCGACGTCGCCGGCGACGACGACCACGACGACGATGGCGGCCCGGTAATAACGGTTAATTGCGTTAATGACTTTAACAGAAAATATAAAGCGCAAGCATTAAAATAATAATAAAAAAGCCGAGCAAAGCAGAGCAGAGCAGAGCAGCGCAGAGCAGTGCAGAGCAGCGCCAAGTTAAGTCAAGCGACTAAGCGAAACAAGAAGAAAGAGCATTAAATGTGCCACTGTACAGGTGTGTGTGTGTGTGTGTGTGTATGTGTGTGCGTGAAAGAGAGACCGTGTCTAGCTGAGGAGGGGTGACAACTCTGTCTTTTCCAATGAATGGAAAATGTGGCAAGTTGTGGCAAGTTGAAATCAAAAAAATTGAAGTTGCAGTTGAACTTGAATTGTTTGTGCAGGGAGTGGGGGAAGGAGCTGCCACACACACACTGGCACACAAATACATGTGGATGTGTGTGTTTACGCACCTGCACGCATGCATAATTTGCACTCATTTTCGAAGAATGCATCGCGTCAAGTTCGTTGCCTAAGTCTTTTGTTTAGCGCCTGCTTATGATACTAAAGTGCAAACAAAGCAGCGACAACCGATAGGGAGTGAGGCACAAAATAAACATAGCACAGAACATACCAAGCAGAGTTGTCAGAGTTGTCAACTGGATTTTATTCTTTAGACTCTTAAGGTCCTCGTTGGCCTTAGCATAGTTCTTAAAGTGCCCAAGTCACATAAATTCATATATCATGTGTGATTATATCAGACTGCCTTGTTATTTATTATTATTATTTAAGATCATATTCAGCTCTTTCCTATTAGATAAATGTAACAAAGCTGTTACTCAAATATTACTTGTGTAAGTTCATCTAAGTCAATCCTCTTACGATACTCGTACTATATGTCTCTATATTGTTCTGAAATTAGGTTAACAAATATATCTTCTATTCCAATCTTATGCTCTTATAAATATACTACTGATATTCAAAAAGAAAAAGATGTTCCTATAATTTATATAACTAACGCATCGTATCATAATACCAATATATGAATACTGATATTTTTATATTAGAAACCTATTTTACTTATTTCCAATTATTGATTTTATAAATACTTATTCTATTATTGTTTTCTTTCTTATAGTAGAGATTGCAAATGTTTAGCAACAATACATTAACTTCTTTCAAATAGTTCTTAGTCATGAATGTCTGATCTGAATACATTATCTGTAATTCTTGTTTAATATACTTTTTAAATCCATATAACTTTACCGTAGTTTTCTCTATTGACTGTTTTAGATTTAAAAATTTTGCACCAGTAAAAAAAATAAAAAAAATAATATTTTCTTTGTTTTTGCAATGAATATTTGCAACACACACACTATTGGGGCTTAGCTCTCTCACTATAAGGCACATAAGGGGGAATCTTACCTTCTGATCGGTGTTTCTTTATTGCACAATTAGATGAACTTTCGTAGTTTTAATTATTGTTGTTCCTTTTTGATCGGATCTTATTGTTGCAGTTGTGTTTATTATTTTGTTTTGCGAGAATCCTTTCGCGATTTCGTTTTGTGTTTTTGGGTTTCTTTTATTTTTTATTATTGGTGAACAGAAAAAAATGCACTTTCACACTTTCGACACTTGTGTTGCGTTATTCGGGGAGACTGAAGCCCCTGAGATGTGGCAGGAAGAGTTGTCCGCTCGACCAAATGTTGCAATGTTGCACAAACACTGTCGAGAGTTCACTAGGAGCACACTGAACCAAAAAAAAAGAAGTTTTTGTTATATGTCCACGCTGCTGCTGCTGGCAAAGCTACTGCTGTTGCTGCTGTTGCTGTTGCTGTTGCTGCTGCTGCTTCTGCTGCTGCTGCTGCTGCTCAATGAACGGGGCGCTGTTAGCACTTCAATTGCATTACGCGCAATGGCTGGTGGGCCAGAGAGTGCGCCACTTTTATGCCTTTCCCAGAGGTCTCCACTTGGCGAAGAAGCACCGAAGCTGAGAGAGCGCACGCAAGAACAACAGCAAGACAACACAGACAACACAGCGGCAGAGAGTCAGAGAAAGCGGCTACAGAAAGCCATGCAGTAGCAGCAGCAACAGCAACGGCAGAGAAGCCGACAGCAACAGCAACAGCGGCAGCATTGCAGACGCACGAAGCAGAGGCAAAGAAAAGCGCAAGCCCATTTCTACTAACACACACACAAACGCACACACACACACCATCGCACAGCAGCAGCAACGGTCGAGCGAACGTCGCTTCGCGTCGCATCGTATCGCGTTGGCTCGTCTCGTCTTCGGCAGAACAAGAAAGAGTTCAAGAGCTGAGAACGAGAGAGCGAACTCTCCAAAACTTACAGCAACGACAGCGCACGCGCGCCTCGTGCACTCTCCACGGGAGAGTTGGAGTTGGAGCCGAGCAACTGCCTAACAGCAACTTAACAGTGCAGTCTTGAACTTGAACAACAGAGCGCGTTTCCTCTCTGCCGCTCTCTCTCTCTCTCTCTTCGTCTTCCTTTCTTTCTCTTGCTCTCTGCAGAACAAGCAACGAGTCATGGGGAGACAACGGCACCTGTTACAGCGCATCGATTTGCATGGCTACCGTTTTGGGTATTAGCTGCGGCGAGATGAGATGCCTCACTGCTGAAGAGGAACGGGGGAATGGGGGAACGGGGGAACGGGGGGGAAGGGGAGGGGAGGGAGGTATGGAATTAGGGGGATTAGCAGCATGGCAGATCGCGCTCGTAATCTTGTCAGCGCCAGTCTGAGACTGAGACTGAGATATCGATCTAGTATTGACCGATAAATATGTTAATGAATTATGCCCCGTCACTGCGGCAGCTCCGGAATGTTGTGTAATCATGATGAATCGAATGAGCGACGCTGTCGGGCGATATATTCTGTGTTAGAACCGATAGCTTAATTTGTATTCCGTATTTTTTCTAATGCTATCGAAGCTCCAAGAAGATGTGTGAGAGTTGTAAGAGCAAAGTGACAGCTCGCATACAAAGATTTATACATATATATATTGTAGTATGTATGGTACATAAAGAGTTACAGATATATGAAGTATATGTGTATCATGTGTAGAGCATTTGAGAGATTATAAGGCAGAAGAAAACATCTTGTTAAATTTTATTCTTCATTATTCAATGCTATCGAAGCTCCAAGAAGATGTGTGAGAGTTGTAAGAGCAAAGTGACAGCTCGCATACAACGATTTATAGATAAATATATATATAGTATGTATGGTACATAAAGAGTTACAGATATATGAGGTATGTATATGTGTATCATGTGTAGAGTATTTAAGAGATTATAAGGCAGAAGAAAACACCTTCTTAAACTTTATTCTTCATCTAAATCTTAAATAACAAGTCAGATGATTGCACACACATTCAGTTTGTTTTAGAATTTGGCCACGCCGTCTCCCATTGAAGTGCAAGTGTAACTTCAATTCAAAAGTGTTGATTTAGTCAAGCAAACTGACAATAAATAGATAATACAAGAAAGCTAGACAAAACCTGCCGATAACGGGCAACGGGTGTGTCACAGTCAAGCACAGTCGACTTTTCCTACTTTCTTGTTGAGTTATTTGTTGTAATTTGTTGCATGATTGAGTTCCTACTTTATGTCTATCAAATTGAAAACGGCTGTTCAATTTTTCCATAGAAAAAACAGTCTCTTTCTAAGATGAAATTAAAGATATGATAGGTTCTCTAATGATTTGGAATGCCACAAACAGATTTACATACTTGGCGCAGAAGGTCGCAACAATAAAGCATAAATTCAGAAGAACCTGCAAATGATTAGCATTTCTAGCATCTCCAACTGAATAGCCCCTTGAGTTGACACATCTTTCTTATTTGATCAGCATTGGGTGGGGCAGAAATGCAAAAGAGATTCGACAGTTATGGCGACATTGGTGAAAACCTTTTGATTCTGTCAGATTAATGACGCAGATGTACCATGTACCATGTACCATGTACCGTGTACCATGTACCATGTACCGTGTACCATATAAAGCAGATGAGTCTCTCTCCTGATTTGATTTTACGGAATTGTTTTTGTCCATTCTTCGCTGCCCGTGCGAATAGAAAGTGGTCAAACTTCAGTTGGTTTTGGTTTTGATTTTGATTTTGATGTGATGCCAATTAAAGAAAAGGGCGACAAATTTCTCAGCCGTTACGTTTGAAAATGTAAAAAGAAAATAAATCTCTGTTGCCCTGTGTGTGCATGTGTGTGAATGTATGTAAGTTCAGGTATTTGCATTGTACATTAACGGAGCTGGCAGGCGAAAAGAAACAACAACAACAACAACAAAGGCAAACTAGTAAGAAATAAAGAAAACAAACATTAAAGTAGCTGCCGCTTGCTCAAACAGACTGCGGCTGCGCCGACGCCGACTGCGCCGCTGATACCTATGGCGACTGCGCGCTAGCGCAACTGAGTAATGAGAATTTATTCAAGTAAACTCTACGCAGTCGCAGCAGGTCATTGCCATGCTGCTAACGGCGCTGCCAGCGCAAATGTTGCGCAGCATTGCCGGCCTAACAGCGCCGCTAACAGCAGCTGTAGTTGTTAACAGCGCAGCAGCAGCAGCATTGCAGTCTCGATTTGCCTTGACTTGTAGAGTTGCCAGACGACAGGCAGGCAACTTCGCATCGAGGCTCGCAAATGCAATCATAATTCATTAGAGCGGCGTCAATTGAGCTGGCAACGTCGTCGCGCCTCACCTCGCCACCCCTCCATCACGTCTCTCTCTCGCACCTTCTTGACATAACAGCAAATGAATTGCAGAGGCGAAGCAGAGAGATGAGAAAATAGAGATGAAGTTGGAATTGGAATTGGAGAACGGAAGAGAAGGGTGAATGAAGGGGGTGATGGGCAGGGGGGAGTGAGTGGTGCTGCAGTTGAAGATGAAGATGGAGACTTGACTTGCAACTGCAAACGACAATAATTAAGATTGGAACGAATGGCGAACGAACAGCAGCAGCAGAGGCAGCAGAGGCAGAAGGGGTAGCAGAGGCAGCAGGGGCATCAGCACTCGCTGTCGACGTCGACGTCCCTGCTGTTAAAGTCAGAGCAGCCGCCGCGAAAGCGTAAAGAAATCACTTAAAATAAGAAAATTGCTTGACGCTTTGGGTTCCGCTTACTTAAGCTGCTGCGGCGCTGCCACTACCGCCGCCGCCGCCGCCGCCGCCGCTGCTGTCGTTGCTGTTTAGTACATTGTGCACCCTCACTGGTGGCCCCGTCCCCCTATTGCCCTCCCACGCTCTCCTCCCCTGTCACTGTTTTGTGTCACAGCTGCGAAAATCGCAAAAGCACCGTTGTTTCCCACTGCGATTGCTCCGCATTGCACTGAAGTTTGCTGTTGTTGTTGATGCTGTTGTTGCTGTTGTTGCTGCTGTTTGCTGCAAGTGTTTTCATTTGGGCGCCAGGTACAACAGCCACAACAACAGCAATAACCACAAGAACAACAGCAATAACAGTTACAGCCAGAGATGCGTGCGTGAGAAGAACTCAAGCCCACGTGTCGTGTCCTAACCTCAATGTTTCGATATGATTGCGATACTTGCATACTGTTCATGCAATAGTCTAGTAGTACTAATGGGTATAGTAATGGGGTGAAGCACTCCCTATTAAAGCCTCTCTTTAAAGCCTTTACGCAACTGACTCTGTTAACAGACTCTACATAACCCTGTTCTCTTCACAGTTATAGTTTGGTGACTTTGCCGGCATATGTCTCCTGTCCGGCTTAAGAACTTCTTCCTCCTCCTGTATAAGCTGCTGTGTATTCGATAGGTAACCAATTCTGGATAGCTCGCCACTCGTAGCACGTGCCTCGCTGCCAACCTTGAAGACCGTTTAACCCTCTACCGATTATTCTCGTTGCTGCAATCTACTTAATCGATAGTTAAGTTGCACTTTAGGCAAACATTCTGCCTCTACACTCAGTCACACTCGTGTCGTGCCTTCATCTCTAGCACTACTTTATGACAGACTTCTCGCACAGCTGACGATGTAGCGTGACATCGCAGAGCGACGACCAGTTTGCGTTTTGTATAGTCGAAGTTTTATTTTTATTACAATGTTCTTTTTTTTAGCTCGTTCTAAATATTTGCAGAACAGGCATTTGGCCATTTGAGGCGACCAGTCCCGACCAGCTTGGAATTCTGGCAGTGGTTCTTCTGGTAGTGCTGATTCCGGTACTGGTTCTATTTGTGGTTCCGCTGTGGAATGCACCGCAGCAGGCTTTTACTTTTGCTGCATTTCTCGACTCACTTCGTCGTGGTTCTGTTGAGGTTAGTTCAGTTTAGTTCAGCACAGTTCGGTTTGGTTTGGTTTGGTTTTTCTGTCTCTGTTCCGGCCTTCAGAATAACCTTTCACTTGCCCGGGGCAAGCGGTTCATAATGCTCGTTTGCTCAGTTGCTCGTTCGTTCATTCGTTCGTTGATTCGTTGGTTTGTTTGTTTGTTTGTTTGTTCGCTTGTTGTGATTCGATTCGATTTGATTGCCGCTTAATTAGCTGTTATCAGACATCCCCGGTTAATCATAGAGAGCACCCATTCACCGTTAGCTTTCCAATTCGACACACACACACACACACACTCACACATACCCAGAAGTTCAAGCGAGCAAACCACAAAGTTTCGGGCCGGAAGTGGTCGGTCTAGCAACGGTCTTCGGCAAGAGCCAAGATGATCTTGCGATAGTTGAACCGATTCTATTCTATCTGCCGATAATACAAAGTTCTTTCAAGTTTCGTGTTTGCCCAAATGGAATTCATAATGGCCAAGCCAGCGATCATTATACTAATCGTAATCGCAAGACCCGACGCCGCGTCGCTCACTTGAGGTGATGCCGTAATAGAATCTTCGACCGAACTTTGATTGATTGACCGCAGACCCTTCTAGCCCATAAAATATATTAACACCAACAATCTTCATTTAACTAGAGATTGCTTTATAAGCATAGGAAGTATTTCTCATAGATGCTTCCTCCCAATCTCTTTGCATTATACATATATTATACTCGTGTCTCTGAAGTATTCTGTCATTCTATGAGCTGAAGCTTAGTAATAATAGTAGGAAGTTCCAGATCTGAAGCAGGACACATTGGATCACTATAATTTGCAGTAATTCCACTTAAGTATAGTGTAAGGGAAACTCAGCTACTGGGTCTGGGCCGTGGGCCGTGGGCCGTGGCATGCAGATTCGTTGAAATTAGCCAATGACTTCCAACACGGTGCCGATTGCACGACAGAAGAAGAACTCGAAGCGCGCTGAAGAGCTTGATGAATGTGTTTATCATGCTGAGGCCTTCCTTATCTATTGCAGCTTATGATGATGATTGTGATCATGATGTGGCAGCTCCTACGGTTAATGAGTAGACATCGCAGCATAGTTACGGAGAGGTTCTGTGAGAGGCAGAGAGGGATGGCTTACATTAACTGCCAACGGGGGGAGGGGGCCGCGCTCATTAGAGTCTACTTAAATGCGGGTGCCTCTTTCTCCCGGCTTTCTCTGCGCTTGCAATCTCAGTGCCGCAGTGCCTCGGTTGCAGTGCAGTTTTAGTTTCCCCTAGAGCCACACCCTGCAGATCCCTAGCGATCAAGGTGCCAAGTCCATTACCAACTCCGCAATGCGGCTAATTAGCGCCTTGCGCGACTGCGCAACGAGTCGTTTATAAGGCTCGCCTCGCCTAAGCCCCTCCATCCCGACCCCGCAGCTTGGGTGATTAGTGCGGATTGTGTCTGTCCTGGCGAGGATCGGGCAACGTTTAGACTCTTAATTAATTTTTCAACTATTTTGCCGACATTCTCGACATTTATCTTAATAATTTTTGGCATTGCCTGTCAACGGGCCGACGGCGAGGGCGGGGCAGCAGGAGGGGCGTCGTTCACTTTGCATTTTGCCAATTTAAATGCTAGCGAAATGTTCGATGAGACAGCAACAGCAGCAGCAGCAGCAGCAGTAACGACAGCGTCAGCAGCAGCGACATGCGACGCGCACATCGATCATCATTTGCGGCACGAAAAAAAAGTGAAATGCCTGCAACAAGTCAACAAGTCAAGGGAAAAGGCCGAGCTGAAGGAGGGGGGGGGGGGATGTGCTGCGACTGCTGCTGCTGTTGGCAATGGGCAGTGGCCAAACGATGCGGCACCGCCGGTCACAGAAACTCTGGAATTCTGATTTTCTCGCTGCGTCGCTGCTGTCTCTGATGATGATGAACGTCTTCGCCTTCGTCTTCGTCCGAGTCCGAGTCTGCGTCTGTGTCGTGTCCGTCGATGTTGGGCATTAGAATTAAGCTGTAACTTTGCATCAAAATTAAATTTATAGCTCCAGCAGCAACTGGCAACAGCAACAGTTGCTGCCATTAGAAGCAGCAAAATTACCAGAATGAAGCTGTGACTTCGCACTGTCTGCAGACTGTAATATACTCTATCTAACTCCCCTCCCCCTCAATGCCCTCAGCAAAGCCAGGCAACTTTATATGCTATATTTATAATCCCATCAAATTGCAACAGCTCTCCCAATTGCCCCCGGCAACTTGTTGCACAAAGCAGTTCAGTATACTCGATTGATAACTGACATTTGGTCGGTCAGCTTGGAATCATCTAAAGTGCTTGGCAATACAATGTTGTCCGAAAACAACTTCATTTATTAGACATTCCTTTGGTACTGCTGAAGTCCTGAGTGGAATGAGAACGGTGGAGCCAAGAAAAGAAAAAGAACAAAATACTCCTGCTATATTTAATATTAATTTACATGTTGCAGACTTACCAACTCCAACTGTAAGTTTGTGCCTTGAAGGTCACAGTTAATTCTCAGCACAATGTTTGCGATTTGAACACCTTGAATTGATTCTTATCTTGAAAAGGCTAAAGTATATATAACATATGAATTAATATCTTTTCTTTGCTAAAGAACAAGTGAGAATGCTGCAGTCGTCAGCATAATCATTCTCCAATATTATTTAATATTTCTCTATGTTCTCTCTAACTATGCAGTACATGCTCAGAAATGTGTTTACCCATTATTATTGAGGAAACTTCTATGTTAACTACCCGTTGGCAACTGGTTATAATTTGTATATCCATCCATCAATCAATAACTCCCAAGAATTAGCTCTGCTGTGCTGCCAAATCGTAGGACAAAGCGAATAAACCTTCTTGAAGAGTATCGCAAGAGAAGGAAAATAAAGCTCACGGGAAAAAATCGGCAACATAGTTATAACTAAAGTGGTCGAGGCATTAACTCACACAGAAGAGGGGGAGAAGGTGTCGTTTTGGCCCCCCTGCGAGGCGGGGGTAGGCGGGCGGCGTCGGCGGCGATGACAGCAGTCGTCAGACGTCGCATTCACATGTGAAAGTTGTATGAAAACAAGAAAAATTATTGAGTAAAACCAAAAAAAACAACAACAAGAAGAAAAGAAGAAATAGAAAACAGAAGGAAAAAAAACAACGCGCCTGTCGAAGCTTGCACGCTCATCTCAGCTCGGAGATCATGCCATGTGCTGCTCGTTATAATGCCTGATAATGATGATGGCACTATCAGCCTGATATACATGACCCAAATCTGCCGTGTGCAGGGGGAGGAAGGATGCGAAGAGTGAGATTGGCTCTCGAGATGATCCCGTGTGATCCTCGCAGCGAGAGTGTCGCCGTCGCCGTCGCCGTCGCCGATTGCACCAATTAACCGATAAGCAAACTATCAACTATCGCAGCAACTATCGCTCTCTAATCGCCACAGACCCGGATACAGGCGACCCCATGCAAATACTCGTACTACTACTACAATATGGTACACTCCATAAGTATATCAAACAAACGACTTGAGTGCTTTGTTTTGTTTTCTTCTGTTTTCTTTAAGCTCACTTTGCTGTTGCTGTTGCTGTTGCTGTTGCTGTTTCTGGATTGCTGTTGCTTTTCTTTTCGCGATTCTGTTTGTTCGATCTTGGGGTTTCTCCTGGGCTCCAAAACTAATCTCGTTGGCCATTGTCCAGTGTAATTTGCATTATGTTCTAGTTTCCATTTAACTCAATGTACCATATATACACATATTTGCTTTGGCTTTGGCTTTTGCTTTTGCCGGAATTTTCTATTTGCTTTTGTTTTCGGCGAGTGTGGGGAGTGCCAGCGGGGAGGGGGGCAGACAAGCGGGAGGGGGATACAAAAATTGTCGAAAACTTTACTACAAGCAGAGGCGAAGTTTGCACGTCATTGTGGGACCGTTAGTTGGCCATATAAATAACATATTTGGGCTGAACTTGTCAGGGGTTCTGTTTCTATTTCTATGTCTTTCCTCCGCATCTGCTGCTCGCGCCAGCGGAAGAGCAAACAAAAGACTTGGGCAACAAACGCGACGGCGACGGCGACGGCGATGGCAACGGTGACGGATGCGCAAAGGTTTCGGCATCTTTAGAAATAATTATCGCTTGTGTCCATATTGTTCTAACGTGAAAGTAAAAACCGTTAAGAATTAATAACTATGCAGAGGCTTTTGGCCAAAACGAAATTTGCGGCAACAACAACAACAACAAACACAAAAACAATAACAGCAAACATCAGCGGCAAAGAGCGAGGAATAGACTTTATAAAAATAAACTTTTTCTTTTACTGGGTCAGCGTTTTGCTGCTGCTGCTGCTGCTGCTGCTGCTGCTGTGGTTGTTACTGTTACTGATGTTGCTGTTGTTGTTTCTAATTCTTCTGTTGGCGTCGTTTCGCTCGCTAACAACAAAAACAACAACACCAACAACAACAATGACAAACAAAACGAATCGAAGAACTTTATGCGACGGCATCCAAATGCCATAAAAATAATAAAACCACTCGGAAGATTTACGGCGATTATCAATATGAAAGTGATACGCGACCTACAGACCCAAAGTGGATACTGCGTGGCTCGCCCCCGCCTCCACCTCCGCCTCCTCTCCAGTCAAATGCTAATTAATTCCCCAGCGAAAGAGCCGGCGAAAGGGAGAGGGAGTGGGAGTGGAGCGATGGGATCACCCATTGTCATATGGGGGCGTTTCCATCTACCATATATCGTTATGAGTCAGTCCAATCTAATGATCATAATAACCAAATTGCTTCAGCGACGATGAAAGCTCTGTCCGCTCTGCTGATCGACTGATCGAGTGATCGACTGATCGACTGATTGATTATGCCATTAAGCCAAGCGAAATACCGCTGCACAGCCGGGAGGTCTCGTCTCGCCGGTTACCTGGCATAGCATGCATAGCATCTGGCTTAGCCAGGTATATGGTATAGCATCTGGTAGTCTGGTAGTCTGGTAGTTGGTGGGCCTTGTTGACCATTGATAAACGTGCTCGGGGAATTGTCACTCGTTTTACTGTACTCCGGGTCCGGCGAGGTTGGTTCAGTTAGGAGAGGACAGTTCTGTTGTGTTGCCATCATTATCGACGCTTGCCAGAGCTGACTCTGCCATTATCATTAGCATTATCATCATTAGCATTAGCATTTGCTTTGGCTCAGACTCTGACTCTGACTGTGACTTGACTTGGCAGAGATCACGACAACGGCGAAAAGGCAACTGTAAAGCTACTCACAGCTACATAACAAAAGATACCAATGGAGATACAGATGCAAATACAGACAGAGATACATATACAGATGCAGATACAGCTAAACTTCAAGATACAGATACTCTGCTATTTCCATGAATGAACAGCGCTGCGTCTTGGATCTGCTGACAGTAAAATCTATTTTTAATTACAATATCTTGCCCAGGGAACACACCTTGTCTTGGGGTATGCTAAACCTGTGCGAACGAGAGGGAGTCGTATCACATAATTATGTATTCTTTAGTAGATAAGTCTAGAATACAAAGTTATTATAGCGATGCCTAATTCAATTTTGAATTCATTTTCTTTACTGTAATTCTCGTATTTATATTCTTCGACCATTGAAAATGGTCAAAAAAGGGTATACTAACTTTGTGCAAATGTATGTAACAGGCAGAAGGAGGCGTGGACATGAGACATGTCTGTCTGTCCGTCTGTCTGTGTGAACGCACAAATCTCAGCTATTATAAAAGCTAGAGTTACCAAATTTGGCAGGAAGACTCCTGTGTACTATAAGCAGAGCAAGTTTATTTAAAATGTTAGGTGCCACGCCCACCGCCCCCACAAATCAATAATTTAATTTTTGAACTCAATTTGTAAGCGCAGTATAAAAGATACAACTTTCTGACTTTAACATATACTAAGCTGAATAAAAGATCTACGTAGTGTCCAAATCACAATCCGATCGAACAATAAACACAGAAGTTATTTAAGAAAGTATGAGCATAAAACCAAGTGCTTCTGTCAGCTAACAAGGGTGGCGCCATCTGTCGGGATTAATTTCAAAGCATGTGCATATGCATATGTGTATGAATTTAACAAATTAAACTACACGGGAACATAGGTCGAAGGGTATCCCACTGTCGCGTTTTGCGCGACTGTTGCTCTCGTTTTTGTTGCAAACTTGCAATCGGCGCTCTGGAAATCTTTACTTCCTTTAAGATTATTTCTTAAATAACTTCTCTGTTAACAAAAACAAATTAAATAATCACGTTGATAGGAGTCCCAGTTCATCAAGTCTCCGAATGACATGACTATATCTATTGGGCAGTATATACTGATCATGAATATATATATATTTTGTGGAGTCTGCCACACCTGTCACGTACATTTTCGGTTTGCACACAGTTATAATACCCTATGAGTAGTGGGTGTAAAGATTCAAAGATCGAAAGTTGTTATCAAACACTGAAGAGTTAGACTATTAATAATCAACTTCAGTAGGCACATTTCAAGTATAGAAAGTATATAGCAAGTATCGAGTATATGCTTGTTTTCGAGCATAATTTATTTATCTGTTCGGAATTAAGCTCAATTTGCAGGCAGCTTGCCACCCGAGAGAAGCCGCTGAAGCTGCCCAAATCGACAGCAATTGCGGTACCCAAATGGCCTATTTAGGCCAACATACTCGTAATATGCCATCAAAGTGGAGGGTGGGAAGTAAGGGGAATGACAGTGGTAGGGAGCGGGGGACCGGGGCTATACTGGGAAATAAAACCAAAAGCATTGCTGACAGTTGACCAGGCGGCAATTGACCGATTTTCCTGCACGGTTGCTGCTGCTGCCGTCGTTGCTGCTGATAAATGAATGAGACATTGGCCGACACCAAGAGGAACAGCAGCAACAGCACAGGCAGAGGCAGAGGCAGAGGCAGCGGGAAGCATCGCTCCTAGTGGTAGTCACTGACCTAGAATGCAGCTTTAGCTTCAGCTTCGACTTCGACTTCGTCTTTAGCTCCAGCATCAGCTTTTACTGTTGTCTCTGCGCGTTCCGGTGCCGTTCTGCAAGCTGTCGCTGTCGCTGTGGCTGTGGCTGTTGCTGCTGTTCTTGTTGCTGTTGTTGCTGTTCTATTCTCTATTATCTTCACTATATGTGTCGTCGCTTGCAGCGTCGCTCAGATTCTGCTGGCGTTCGCGTTCGCGTTCGCGTTCGCATTCGCGTTCATGACTTTGGTTACCAATACCGTTCGCTGGCAGCTTCAGCGCCAACTTATTAGCATAATCTCAGCAGACTCGCAGTCGCAGTCGCAGTCAGCGTCGCAGTCACTGCTAGGTAACTCTCATTATGCTTTGGCAACTGGCACCTCATCATCATCGCCGTCGTCGTCGTCGTCGTCGTCGTCGTCGTCGTCATCGGCGGCATCAATTCGCCGCTTGATGCATCGCCAGGCAGCGTGTGAAGCAGCAAACTGGGCGGACAAGAGCGCGCTCGTCTGTGCATGCTCTTGCATGTTTGGCATTCCACGGTCAGAGACAGATGCAGAGACAGAGACAGAGACAGAGACAGAGACAGAGACAGAAATAGAGATAGACTTCAACTCGGATTCATTTCATTTCATTTCATTTCGCTTCGTTTCGTTTGGGTTCTTTTGCTCAGTAGAAATTAGAAGAGAACTCGCAAGACTCCTTTCCTCTCCTCTGTCTTCATCTTGCCATTCGCATTGGCATAATTTCTGGCTTTCAGTTGTGCACCATTCTTCCTCTTCCCCCTTCCCATCACTGTGTGCGCCATAACGGCATTTATAACCTTTTCATTAGCTTTTTGATTTGAAACTCAAATCTGCCTGACGGTCTCTGTCTTTCTCCAACTCCAACTCCAACTCCAGCTCCAGCTCCAACTCCGAGTTTAGCTGCAAAACGAACTCGTAACTCTGGCTACCGGTTTCCACGCCCCTCGTCTGCCGCCCCTCCCTGCAGTTGCAAACGTCACACGCCATTTACGCGCATAATTTTGGTTTTATGAGCTGCTCTTTTCCAAGTTATTCCAAGTTCTTCGCTTTGCTCTGAACTTTTTCGGCCTGACCGTCCTCAGAGCTAGCAGAGCGGCCAATGCGGCAGTCATTCAGTCATTGAGTCATTCTGGCAGTTTATAAAGGCGTCGCAATGCTTCTTGGCCATGTTTAGTCTGCGTCAATATTGAATGAGCTTCGCTTTGCTACGACGCGACGCTGATTCCGATTGCGGTTGCGATTGCGATTTCTATTTGCCAGTTTTGGGCATTTGCGAGTGCAAATAGTTGGCAATTGAGTCCGCTGATTGCTCCCCGGCGTACGTCTTCCGACTCATTACTGTCGCCTCGACACATATGCAAATTACTCGGGTGAAATTGCTGTTTAGTGTTATCGATAAGTGCGGCAATCGATGCCATTAATGATGTATAAATGAACTGGCAGAAATTACACAAATTTTATTCAAATCACACTTCCAACTTAATGATATCGATAGGCAGTTTACTCTACTCGACAAATGCCAAAGGAAAACTTAAAAACAGCTGTACCCCTTTGGCTCTTTGAAAATGAAGCCAGCCTAATGCAAGTTTCTCAAGTTGTCTCCAATTTAAATTATCTAGAAGCTGAAACTAAAGTCATGTACGATAGGCTCTTCACCTGGACGGGTAGTTCATCATCGTCGATGACAACGACAACGACAACGACAAGAGACTTCACAAGGCACCGACAGACAAATGCCGTGCTGGGGTCAGATTTCACTAACCAACGAAAACGAAATTATTTTCACAATTAAAGCAATTAAACGCGAAATAAATTGTGTTTTAAGATGCAGTCGACAACAGACGTGGCCCCCTTCACGCTCCTCTCCCATACATTCGTCTACAGGTGCTTGGCCAGAATATGATACAAGCGGAAAACAAGTAATGATCTACGCACTTTTCATTGCCCATGTCCGACCCTCGTCGACGTCGAAGTCGGCGACGTTGTTTCTATTGTTGTTGTCATTGTTACTGTTGTTGTAGTTGTTTCTGTTGATGTCGTTGTTGTTGCTTTTGCTGTCGTCGTGTGTCTGTCGTCTTCATTAAGTACCTTAGTTTTGTGAAGTTAGTTGGCTAAATCAAACAAGTTAGGAAAGCGCTTCGCTTTGTTTTGATTTATATTTTTGTTAAAATTATTTTCTTTAATTTAACTTATTATTTTTTATATTTAACATCAACTCTGTCAATTCATCAAAACGTCTGGTTCCTACTATATATTATCATGTTCACAGTTCCCAAAATATATCATTATATAGACAATTCAGCTAGCGTAACCTTAAACTATAACATAATATAGACAATTCAGCTACCATACCTTTAAACTACAATATAATTCGAAATACTCTTGTATATATAGCTCTTAATTCGAAGTACATTATTATATATTAAATACCATCGAATCTAAGTGTATTTCCAATGCGACTCTACCAAAGTGTCGCGCTTCTGCATTGTAGACTATGTGGCATTGAAATTAAAAAATTTCACTTCGTAGAAAATACACAAAAGTCGCCACAAAGCGGCGCTTCCGATCTTGAACCCAAAGGAACTGAACCAAACCGTACGGAACCAAACAGCGATGAACTGAAGTGAACCAAACTGGGCGGACTGTGGTCGCTGTTTTTCCATTATTATATCTAGACGTACCGAGACTTCTTTTCTTTCTTTCTTTCCTGCTTTCTTGCAGGCACTTTTGTTTGACGAGAGCGGCCTTTCTTTCTGCTCGTTTTTACCATTTTTTCTTCGCGTTAACTTGATTTTATTTTAATGTCGCCCCACCAGGCGGCCGAACTAAACGAAGGAATGTCTGGCCCGGTATTTTGGCTATTCGGGTTGCTTCGCACATCAAGTTGTTTAGTTAGGCTTCGGTGATTGGGAGGGGACGGGGTGCTCGGTTTCAGCTTCGGGTCTGCACGTGTCGCACGTCTGCTTTCTTGTCATGGTCATCGTCACTCATTGAATCTAATGGGTTTTACTTTCATTACAATTTTGACAAATGCGTGTAATATACGTGCGTGTGTGTGTGTGCGCGTGTATCTCGTTGATTTCACTCGACCATGCAAGAGACAATTTATTCAAGTATGTAAGTAAGTGCCAAGTATAACTGAGAGATCGTAGAATAAATCATCCAATAATTTTCAAAAATATTATTATAATTTTCAAAACATATTTTCCATTATATAGTGGAAAAATATTCATAAGCTCATGGCTTTCAATAATATTTTCTTAAGGTTTTCATAAATATTCATTTCTAGTTCCAAGAACCCTTAGTTCCATCTCCAACTCCAACCCGAATTTCAATTTCATTATTAGGTGACTTTTTCTACATTTCAAGATTGGATTCAGTGGAAACTCTCCACCAGAAAAGTGCGTATATCTTGCGTGCTATACATCTGAAGAGAGGCCCCTTGATTGTCGCTCGCCCTTTATCTTTTTCTTCCAATTCTTTTGCCTGGTTGCCTAATAAATTCCCCAAGATCCCCGTGCTCAGAATCGGCTGCTTCAATGGGTGAAAGTGCTAAGCCGAAGACAAATGACGTTAGTCGAGTTTGGCTTCGGTTCTGGTGCCCCGAGCGACTTCAATAGAAAAGGGCAGTCTCCACCTCAGGATGATTAAGTTGAGAGAACGAAAGACAGCTTATCAATTGATTAACTTATTAGGCCTTTCAATTCTTCTGGGAAAATGAATTTGAATCTGAAGAGAAAAGTCATAGAAATGCGGAAGACTAGTCTTAAATGGCTTCAGCTCTGCCTCGGCCTGTGTAAGGTTCTCTAAGATATGCAATCTTTGCACCTAGAACTTGCAGGGCTCCCTCATGCTTTAACCTCCAATTCATTCTCTTTAAATTGTAATTGTAATGTTGGTTTTAATTTTTGGTTCTGTCTGTGTTTCTGTTTCGGTTTCTACTTCTGTTTCGGTTCCAGTCGCGGCCGTGTAATGCGCTCTAAGTAATCGTAATGGCCCGGACACCATCCGTGGCACCGGATATGCGGCAAGAGAGACAAAACAACAATAAATTTAAGCAGCGCAGCGACAGCGACGGCGACGGTGGCGCAGTCAAGAAAGTGAGAACAGTTATGTAGTGTAACTGATGCCGTTAGATAGCATTTTCCAGATACAGCAGCACCACAACCAACAGCACAAGAACAAAAGACCAAACCCAAACACAAGCCCAGGCCTAAGCCCGAATCCGACTGGAGATGCAGACATAGATGTAGATAGATTGGATGAAGACGCAAAAAACCAAACGAAGCAAAACGCCAAGATGAAGGAGAAGAAGACGCAGAAGAAGGCAACACAAATGAAAAATAAGAAACGCCAAGAAAATGACTAAAAAGTGCCCTAAAACCATCTAAAAAATATGTCCGAGATTGCGGGGTCTGTGGCGAAAAACTTTCTTCGACAATGAAGAAACGAACAAAGTGATTCTAAATGCATTTTGTCGCCGTTGGCGGGCTCAGCATCTTTGACTTTGGCCCTGGCAAAAGGCAGAAGGCTGTGAAAAATAGTTTTCGATTTTCGTTATGCTTTTTCCACAATTCGATTGATGTCTGAGGGGCTCACGTTTCTTGGTCTTCGGTTTAATACCCTGGCACCAATCGGCAGAGATTAAGGGGTAGCCTAGGCCAGTGTGAAACGAGATCTAGCGAACCTAAAAGAGATATATCGAAAAAAAAACTACTTCGATGTGACATTTGAAGACATTTTCAAAAGATCTTAAAGCTATATTTGATTTAATGTGTGATCACATTTTCTATGGATAAATATAGAAAATGTGATCACACATCAAATCAAATACAGCTTAAAGATCTTTTGAAAATGTCTTCAAAGGTTAGCACCTTGTATAGGTCTATCTGCATTAGATCTTTAGATCTCTAGATATAATCTCTAATAGGTGTTCATGCAGATATACTTAAGGTTTATCTGTGCTAGATTGTAACTCTGTTATCATCAAACAATGTACATGTTTCTCCTTGGTTCATGTTAATCTTGTCTTATTAAGCTTACAGGGTATGCGCCTGTCAGGCATGCCGTAGCTTTTCTCATCTCTTTTACCTCATTTGCGCATTCCATTACAGAGATTTTCCCAACGCAGAATGAGCACAAGCAGAAACCCAGGCCAAGACTGGAGACTTGAATCTGCAGACTGAAGACTGCAGACTGCAGACTGAAGCCTGAGTCCGAGTGGAGGCCCAGCCGAAGCCTGTGACTGAATCTGCGCCAGATCATCTGCCTGCAGAGCTGAAGCATTCTGAAGCTGGGTATAAAGAAAGTGATTTCTGGTAATTGCCTGCCGACAGCCGGTCAGTGAAAGCCACCGCTGGCTCTGGTACTGACACGAACTCCAAAACAACAGCAACAACAACAAAGAAAACAACAAAAACAATGCGGCTTGCCCAGTTGGGAAGCATTCTAGCCGGCGACCCAGAGAGCATTTAAGACAACACAGATTAGAACTGTAAATGCAACTGCAACTGCAACTGCAACTGCAGCACGCTGCGTAAGTCGTAAGTACTTTGTAATTTTGTTAAGCTTCGGGTTGTGTGCCCCCAACACCCCGTTGCCCCCGTGCCACAGAAACGGAACCACAGCCAAGCAAGCAAATCTTTGGAACGTGCTGTGACAATTGACAGTTAGATGCGTTAGCTTCGGAGACCAACTGCAGCAATACAAGAAGATGCATGAGTGTGCTCTGTGCATATCTCGCACTCGCTCACTTCCTCCCTCTTGCCTCTCTTTCTCACCATATATATCTCATCGGCATCAGCTGCGACTAACATTCTCTGGCAATTTTCGTAGGCCTTGACTCGAAACCGTGCGATCAGTGATCAACGACAAGAGACGGAGGCGGAGGCGGAGGCGGAGAAAGACATTGACATCGCAAAGGCTTCCCTAGCTGCGAAGCATGAAGATGAACACGGCGACGCGTGCTCCAGGTATGCACCATACGCCATATACTTATGTGTTTATTAACTGTTAGAGTTAACTAACTAAATCGGAGCGACAGAGACATTGAAATGGGCGAACGCGGGACAAGTACCAGGTATCGTATACCCATTAGCCAGGGCAAGGTTCTGGAACCAATTCCAGTGCGCAGTCGATCAGAGCCGTAGAGGAGGAGAGCCGAGAAGCCAGAAGAAATGTGCATGAAGAAAAGAGGAAGAGAAGAGAGAACATGTACAAAAATAAGGAGCAATAAGGAGCCTAGCAAAACCCTTTATAAGTGAAGCCCCCATGAAAAAGAAGACCAGCAAGAGACTCCATGTCAATGAGGAAAGAAGAGTAAAACAAACTCACTGAAGAGTAAATGAAAAAGAAAGAAGAGAGAGATGAAAAAGAATAAGAAAATATATATTGTATATTAAATATATTTATTAGAGAAGATATTACAATTTTATCTAGTACTAATTATCAAATCAAAGAAAATACCAAAAGATTACAAAAAAAGGATTAGATAAGTGAAGTTTAGATTTAGGAACAAAGACAAAGAAGGTGGGGAGGAGATCCCTTTTTGGACCTTAAAGCAAGCTCAAAGAATATAGAACATGCAAACAGTTCGCTCCATCAATCAAGCGTCCCTCAAAAGGAGGGGAGGGGAGGAAGGTTTTCATGAAGCCACACGATCATTAAACATTGTCAGGGCGCCGAAATGGGTTAGTTCCTGCAATTTGTCCATATTGGAACTCAGTCAAATGCAGCTTGCAGCTTGGGGCAACGTCAGCACGTCAGCACGCTGTCGCCTCGCATCGCGCCCATGTGGCCCCGATCGACGGGTTAGCCCGATCTTGGGGCTGTCTGCTGGCCAGTCGGAGTAGTAACCAAATATGGCGAATGACTGTGACACCTTTTACAGCAGCGACACAGCGACACAGCGACAGCGGCGGCTGCAACTGAAGCCAGCCCGGCAACTTTTGGCTTTGTGTGGCATTAAATGAGCGCATTGTGGCATCGACACCACACAGCGCAGCTCAACCTTTGCCTCTGCCTCTGCCTCTGCCTCTGCAACTGAGTGGCACAGTTATGGTATGCAACAAAAGATGCGCCCATATCCACAGCCTGGCTGCATGCAGCACAAAGGTTTGCGGCAACTCTGCAATCTGCAACTGGGTCAGCAACATCATCACCATTACATCACTTCGCCTAGGCAAATCTCTGCTCTGCTCTGCTCTGCTCTGCTCTTCTCTGCTCTGCTCTGTTATGTCTGCGAGTGTGTGTGTGTGTGTGTGTGTGTGTGCTTCAATGCGCGCGCGCGCCAGTGTCACATTTGCCTCGCGGAATTGGAGCAAATGTGCGCGCGAGGGCTGCCACTGACAAGTTGCCCCTCAGCCAGGCCAGGCCAGGCCACGCCCCGCCCCTTCAGTGCCGCCTCCTTTTGCTTGTGCTCGCACAGCAGTCGCACCCCTTACTTGACCCTCTCCCCATTTGCTCTTATTATGCGCGCTCTCGCATTATAACGGTTCGCAATTACCATTCACCGCTAGCAACGCGGAGCGCGCAGCTCGCCCCGTTCGTTGCCGTTCGCCGCTAATGTGGCTGCTGCCCGCTCCTCCTGCTGCCAGCCAGTTCAGTCTGTCCCAGCGTGCCCCGCCCCGCCCCGCCCGTCGCCTGCCGCATAATTAGTCATTTTCCTGGAGCGCCTCCCGCGCCATTGTTGTCGCCGTTTGTCGTTGTTCTCGTTTTGATATTGCTTGCCCCATGCCTCATGCCACTGCCTCTGCCGCTGCCACAAAGAGTGAATCACATATACATGCGGATATATACGGCTATATCTGCTTATTGTACTCGTATTTGTGTATACGTGTAGCTCGTTGTGCTTTGTTCTCCCGACTCACTTCTAATGGGCCGCACTCTTCACACGCCCCCACTGGAAGACTGCAGACTGCAGAGCGAAGACTTCAGCATCTTCAACCACAGACACAGAGAACTACAGTTGGAGGAGTCAATTGGCTCAATTGCAGTCTTCAAGCGTGACAGAAATGGAGCACACAGCACAATGGCAACAAGCACAGCAGGTGGGCCCAATGATAAAAGGGCAGATACCCTTTACACCATTATGCAAACTTAACTTTAGTTTTCTACATTACACTTGCCCCGTGAAATCTTTGCTGACTTCAAATGTGCAGCCACAAAATGATATATACACCATATCTCTTAAATATAACATAATCCTAGCACACATAATAGGTCTACTTGTAGGTCTACATTAACTTAAACTTAAACTTTTGAGGCCCGGCCCGGCCCGGAACTTTTTTAAAGGGGGCCCGGCCCGAACCAGACTCGAATTTTTGAGGCCGATATCGATTAAAACATCATTATATTTTTTGCTTTCAAGCACGCCGGGCCTTCCGGGCCTTTACCCCTACGCCCGGGGTCCGGTAGCTGGTTTTGGGCCCCGGGCCTAAAATTGTCGAGGCCCGGCCCGCGCCCATCCCTATTCCACTTGGACTTCTAATCAAAAAAGTCTTAAATCTGCAGAACTTATGTTTATCCGAATAGATCTTTGTGTTGTAGTGGTTTCTGTTCTTTCTCTCTCTTTTGTCAGCAGTTTAAATGATATGTTGTCGATTTCCCATGAAAATCCTCTAGTGCCTCCCACTTCGCATCCATTTGTACACTATATTATTGTATAATATAGAAGCCATAAGTCATTTGCATATGTGCATTTGATGGGCTTTCTGTAGGCAACAGGGTATGCTGGTAGGCTGGTACCAAGCGAGTGACATAAGCCTGGCCGAAGATAACTATCATGTGGTAGCCAATGAGCTTGCTATGTGTGACGGAGGCCAGCGAGGAGGGAGCAGGGCACGGCGCGTGGGTTGGGGGTTGGGTTCTAGCAGGGGGCAGCATAGACGCTGCGCAGGCGTGACGAACAACGTTGTCGTTGCTGATTGTGATTGTGATTCCTATTGTGATTCTGATTGTGATGTTGATTCGCTGATTTGCCTGGGCTCCAGTCTGATGAAATCATTCTAAATACTCGGTTAGTTAGTTGGCCTCAACGGCTCAACGCAAATGCTCTGCTTATGCAACTTGCCACTTGCAGCTTGGAAGAGTGCATTCGCACAGGCATTGTAGTACTTGACATGACGCCAAAGACAGCAAAGACAGCAAAGGGCAGACGAGCCGAGTGCTCGGTGAACCGTTAACTTAACGCTCGTGAATGATGCATGATGAGAGTACGTAGAGACACGCAAGCCGACCGACACGACCTACATACTGACCTACATACTCGAATGGCTAAAACAATTTGCACATTCGTATGCCTAGTTCTGGCTACTGCCTGATAATAAAATTTGATACGAGAGAGTCACAAAGTTCAGTCAGAGCGACAAATTTACATAGAGTACGGAGAGTTGCAAAGAGTTAGCACTTCTGGAGTGGAGTTGAAGTTGCAGTTCTAGTTCCCATTCTCATTCCCGAAGTGAGAGAAAACCTTGTAAAGTGCTAAGCTCCTCATCACCATCCTTGTCATCGTCATCGTCGTCGTCATTGTCGTGCATCGCCATTGATCTCTCAACTGAAGGTTTGATGAACTCTTCTTTACTTGCACAACGATTTGCATTGGCGTCGAAGCTACCAAATGCGGATATGAAATAAATTGAAATATGTTAGTACATGAGATGCGGAAAGTGCTTCAGAGGTAAAGCAGTTCAGTTCTGTTCAGTTCAGTTCTGTTCTGTTCTGTTCGATTCAGTTGAGTCGCATTCTCATTCTCATTCTCAGACCCCGAGTCTGAGGAGCTTTGGAAAATCACTTTGCACACTCGAGCGTGGACGAGCTGGCACTTGAGGTGCGCGCGTTGCTGCAGTTCCATTTGGCGATAGATTCCAAGCCGAGCGGGGGGTTCGAAGCGGGAAAGTGTGCTGTGGTTCCCATACCAACTCATGCCATACACTGTAAAAAAGAGAATCAAATAAATCTTTTAACAACTTTGAATGTCATAAATGTAACAAACAAATCAATTTGGAATCAAACGAGGATAACATAACTCCCAATATTAATTTGTAGTTATCTAACATATTTAGTGTGACTCAAATGAATTATGACCAGTTGGTAGCCGTGTAGCCTGGCCAACTCAGACGACGCAGTACGATTTGTACCATCCCATTTCCATCCAAGTTGATCTGCAGCATGTTTGCTCGTCCGCATTTCTCGTTGCGTCTGCTCATTTGTCGCTTCGCTGATGTTCGCTGACAGGCGGCGATTGCGATTGCGATTGTGCTCACACTTGAATCAGTGCATCAATCTGTCCATCTGTCCATCTGTCCATCAGTCCATCAGTCACTCAGCCAAACAGACGGACTTCGGGACGGTGGGACTGTGAGTGCAACCCAGAGCATTTAATGTCTGCACGCATACTTGCAAGACTTCTCCATCGGCTTTTCCTACTTCTGCTTTGCAAGTGATCGAATCTTGAGCCATTCTATCGAGAGCTCCACTGCGAGCTGAGAGAAACGTGTGAGCCTACTCGAAGATCTACATAGATAGCCCCAGTCCACTGTAGTCCACTGTAGTCCACTGCAGGCCATTCCAGTCCAATCCAGACATAGCTGGCACAGTAGGAAATGTTTCTAGCGAAGATCTGCTATGCGGGTGCGAGTGCGAGCGAACCGATGCCACAAAATATTCTCAGCATCTCTGCGGGCACAAACAGCCCGCGGCAAGACGGGAGAAATGCAGCCAAGCAGCACAGTACGAAACACGAATACTCTGTAAATATATCATCAATGAAATGTTTCATTTATCATGTGCAACATCAAGGCTTACACTTAACCAGGCCCGTGCAGCGGTGTGCGGTACACAAAGGCCCGCGCCTGCCAAGGGCTCCCGGATAGACAGAGGGAAGTCAGTCATGGCTATATAATACTGAGCAAGAATATATATACGTTTATATAATTATTTATTGTTATTTTTGTATATCAATATTGTTAATCGACAACAAGAGGGCCAGAAAAATAGATTTCTCCAAAAACAATTGAATATTAATATCCAAAATAAAAGTAAAATATATAATTTGAATTAGTTTACTTCATTTTGCATATGTATGCAATATGTTTATGCCATTTTTTACAGCAATGCAGCTACAATATGTAGGGGCCCCATAAAACTTTTGCACAAGGGGCCCTCGCAATCGGCGCTACGGCCCTGCTCTTAACTGCCAAATTAAAATTCACATCAAGGCAAACACATTGGAATGTACAGTTAGCAGTTATCATCATCATTTCAGTTTATTTTCTACATTCAGAATCTGGAGTAATAGACAACACTTGAAATATTTACTACACGAGTGCCCCTATTTGTTTTTATATGACTATCAAACTTGCATATAAATGTTTGTCTGCCAAATTGGCAATCGCCTTGAGCGCACTAAACATTCCACGATTAACATGGAAGCTGTGTTAACGCGATGCACGTAGTTAATTAGTTTTTTATTGTGCCCAAGAGAATTATCAGCGTCGGGCAGAGATTGTTGGCAATTATTTTGGAATGCAATTAATGTGATTTAATTGAAATGTTCATAAACTCAGATAATAGACATATCCTGAAAGTTTTCTTCTTTATTTCATTAATTTGTCAGGCCGTCACCTGCGCCGACTCTGAGTTTTCCATCAGCAAACTCATCAATTTTCAAATTGAAAACTGCACGGCAAGGGGAGGAAGAAGAAGAGAAGAGCAGATCAGAGAAGACAACAGAAAGAAGCAGCAAAGCAAAAGGTGTAGGTCGGCTAATGATGACGATGATGAAGAAGTTTGCGAAATATCTAAACGGCGAACCAGAATCATTTAGACCCCACTCGGTCCATTGTAGTTGCACAGCGTGTGCTTGTTGTTGTGTCTGTTGATGTTGCTGGTGTTATTGTTGTTGCTATTGGGTCATTTAGTTGCCAGTTGAGCTGCAGATTGGCTGTTGCTTGTCTGTCACTTGGCTGGCAGTTGAAGCTTTTTGCTTTTTTTGATGCCACGATATAATTTTTGGCTTAATGAAGCATAAAATGGCAACAAGAGTGGCTAGCTTGGCTTCCACTACCACTACCACTACCACTGTCAGCAACACCAGCAACACCAGCAACAACAACAACGGCAACATCATGATCATTCTGACTGCTCATTGTCATTGCAGGCAAATTCTTGTAGCCAGTTGGCCGTTTGTGAAAGTCCAAAACCGCAGATCAAGTTGGCTGGGCAATCGTGTTTACCCTAGAGTAGGAGTCGCTAGACACCGCCATTGGGCCGGGGTCAGATGCGGCAAGACTGCAGAGGGAAAGACTGAAAGAGTGAGAGAGAGCACAGCAGAGCCGGCGACAGTTATGAGACAGAGCGGGATAGAGATAGATAGAGGGGGTGGCCAGGGGATTCGTTGTTGTTGCGGCTTCACTGGTTAACTGGCATTTGCAGACGTTGGCTGGCGCACTTGAATTTCGATTCCCATAATTTTGCAAATTATGCAGAAACATTCACGCACACACACACACAGATGCAAAGAGGGGGAGAGAGGGAGGCAGACACATGCATAGTCGTAGTCAAGGCATAGAAACCTGGCCCAAGACATAGATAAACGCAACAGATTGCGGTCTCTGTGAGTGGTCCAGGAAATAGACATTGACGACATCACAGGACAGCAGCAGCAGCAGCAGCAGCAGCAGCAGCGACAGAGGCAGCGGCATAAGCAGCGGGACAAGTCATCTCTGACCAGCATGTGGGAAAGAAAGAAAACCTGACCATGTCGACCCATAAAAATGCTCGTTATGCCAGCAACAAAAAGACAACAACAACAACAACAACAGCAACAACGACGGCAAACAACAGAAATTGCATTTGTGGTATTTGGGCATCCTTCATCAAAGTCAGATGAGCAGAGTTATCATCTAACAGCAAACATGCATACACATTCATACATATTTATATCCATATAAATAACATATAATCACAGTCATAAGCTAGTCTCTTACTGCTGCCGACACACGCTGTTGCACGTTGCACGTTGCATGTTGCTGATGTCGTTGTAGTTGTCCCTCTGACACCCATTTTGGCAGCGTCTCTTGAGTATGTTGTCAAAGTGTCAACACTTTGAACCTGGCCTTGAACTTGTCCTCCTTTCGATACCATAAGGAATCAGCTGGCTAACTGCATTACACTCATCCCTAACTAGAGATGAGCGACGACCTACTTGCTGGCAATTCGATGAATTTATACAATTGTATATCAATAAATTAGTTTGCACTGTTATCGAATTCAAATGCAATATAATAAATGTAAATTAAGCATCTGAAATACTAAAGTTGTGATTTATATTTAATAAATTAAATTGTCATATATATGTATATTAGAGTATAGTATTTTATAAGTCTAAAACAATTATAAACCAGATATTGTCGTGTCACGTATGCAAACACGACACGTGCCCAGCTCTAGCTGGAATCTTGTTGCATCCCGAACTTCATTATCAACTTCTGACTACTGTAAGTTAAATTGCCTGCCTCTCCGAATGTGTTTGGTAATTTTGGATGCTGCCAGCCCTAAAACCGCGCAGACACTTACACACACACGCACAAGCACACACATACGTATTCATAGACAAACATGTACACACCCCAAGGTTCACACCTTACGCATTTTACCGAGACTGGCATCTTCATCTTCCTGTTGAAGGCAGCCCAACATTTGCTATTATCATTAAAGCCAATCAATTTCTGGCACAGGCTACGTCCATCAAAATTTGTAACAAGCGCCTGCGGTGCACTCAACTCCTTTCGGACTACAGCAGCCGCAGAGGCAACATCAGCAGCACTTGGACTTGAGTTGCGGTCCAGGGTTAGGATGGGGATCTGCAGTGGTGCAGACTTCTGCTGACTGACGCGCCAAATGATTAACATGTTGACTGGGCCTCATCTCCTGTTTGTGGCAGCTCTCGGGCGGCGTGACGAAAGCCCCCGAACAGCAATTAACAAACAAAGCCTCAAATGCTGAGTGACTGCATTAACACATACATACGAGCTGCAGGGATCGGCCCACGCACACGTAGCAGGCAGGAGAAGCACGATGGAAACATTCTAACCCTTTTAATCAAGTTCTGGCTACCATCATTACTTCTTGCTAACCTCTATAAACGAATTCCTTATAATATGTTGCACCATGATAATTACTAAGCCAAATTTGCACAATTGTTAGCTTTAGATTGAACAAACAATAATTTAAACAATACAAATGAGTTCGAAAAGTATCGCCAGTATCGGCAACACACACATCACTGCAAAGTCATCGATATATGGAGTGGATCACTTAATCGATGAATACATCGCAGAAAACTTTCCTCGCTATTGGAATATGGCGGCAACAAGTACAAATTGAATTAATTTACAATTATTAGGACTAAAATTTGACTTTACTCAGCTGAATAATTAAGGTGAAGTGAATAAAGGAGAATAGTAATGTATAAATAAATGAAGTGTCTTTAATTATAATAGATCTTTTGAGCGGACGAAATATGATTTACGCTGGAGAAAACAGTTTGCCACATTTAATTTTATCGTCGATTGGTGCTTGTGCAAAATCATTAAAAATAATTCAAATGAATTGGAGAAATGCATGAAAAATGTTGCCGGAGTTGCAGTTTAAGCGTAATGCGAAACTAGTGGCACCATCAAGCATTGCGAAAAGTTGGAAGGGGGCGAAGGAGATACAACAATCACACAGAACCGCTGACGGATGTGGTGCCTAGCTCATTTGGATGCCGCTGATGGAGGCTGTTGTGTGCCGCGATGATGGGGATGAGGCGTTGCTTTTGACCAGCACGAAAATTCAATTAAGCCAAATTACAATCTTAAAGCAAGAAAGTGATTCGCGGCCAGGCGGCGAAAGAATGCCCCCGGCCACAAGAGCTCCACAGAGATCTACAAGAGCTGAAGTTGAGTTGTCAAAAGGTTGAAATTAGCATTGACCCTTTTGGGCATTTGGCTGGCTAATGGTACAATCTGCCGTTGGTGTTGCTGTTTCTGTTGCTTTTGCTTTTGTGGAAGGTGTCTGCTCAATTTACCGTTGTTATCTAGCAGCCTCACATCCTTGACAAGATGGCACGCTTGGACGCCCATTTGGCAGTTGAAAACCCAAACTATCCCCATCCCCTTTTTGCCGCATTCTCCCGCGTCGCGTCTTCTATCTCGTCACCGTTCATCATTAGATGCTAGCCCTGGGATGAGGCAACGATCCAATTAGTTAGCTGAGCTACGTTTCTCCTCGGGGAGGCGGCTTGTTAGTGAATTCATCGTTTTAACTACCCGTAGAATTGTACAATGGGTAGAATCGTAGAATTGTCGAAACGGCAAAACAATGACAAGAACAAAGCATAGGAAACGAGAGAATGAAATTATGATTAAGTGCTCTGCGTTCGTTGAGTTTTCCAGTCTAAATGAAAGTTACCTTGACGAATGACCCATTTAGCCACAGTACCAAAACACACACACATACAAATACACTCACGCACGCTCACGCACACTCCAAAAAGGTCAAAGATAAATAGCGTGCTGAGCAGAACCCACAAACCAGAACCCCAAACTTGAAGCATCTGAATCTTGGCTCAGGGATCGCTGATTTCAGGTTGGTTTTTAATTAAATTACGATTTCAATTTCGCCTTTTTCTTTTTCTTCATCTCTACCACTCTCTGTGTGTTTGCGTGTCAATGGCAATTAACTATAAATACCCTGGAATTTTCACTAGCACAAAATTGAGAAAATTAAAACCAATCAAGTCAGTCAAAACTATAGGAAGTGCTTTCTTCTAGACTTTCTACGCGCATCATTTTATCAAAACTAAATGCAAACTGTAATTTACCATATATGGCCAGCAGCTCTGAAGTGGGACATATGGTAGTAGGGTATTGCGCAGTTTCGCAATATCTGAAGCTTGGACATATTAAACTTATAAAATGTGAACTTAATTTAAATGTAGTTTCTATTTTAGTAATTAGATTCGATTAAGTTAAAAATGTAAATTATATTATGTTAAACACATAGACGTTTAATTTAGAAACAAGTTAATTACATTAAGAAAATCACGTGATCAATTCTGAAAACATGCCATTCAGTATTTGTTTTCAGCCTAATTTAGATGTTTCAATACAATTATGTGGTTAACTCTCAAGTGGAACACAAACATGCCCAGCTAGATCCAATTCCAGTCAATCAAACCAAATCAAAACTTTGGAGAAATGTCCCGAAGCGAAGCGGAGTCAAGTAAAGAATGTGAAAAAGAATGAGATTGAGAATGGGACCTTGTACACTCGAAGATTGAGATCATAGCACACAGCCTTGGGTTGCAGCTGAAGCAGAAACCCTTGGGGTTACGATTAATAGATGAAAATGCTCTGGCCGGGGCATAATTATATAAATGAAAGAGCGTTTAGAAAAGTCAGTTGTTCTAATGACCCAAAAATCGTTGAGGGCCGAAGAGGAGGCGATATTAATCTTCGGCTTGCCCACATTCTCGCCGCATTTGGCACGAGAAATGATTGATTCCCACAACGGACAAAATGGAGGGGAAACAAAAAAAAAAACAAAATAACCGAGAAAAATGATCATACGCAGTCATGTGGATTGTAAGTCGCCTAAAGATCTATGCCGATTGATCGACTCCAATGCCGTTTTCGAGGCAGTTCACCATGTTGGGGCTAAGAGGCAGCACGGCAATCGGACGAGTAATCATTGCAAATTATAAGCTTTTTGTTGAAAATGAAATCAGCGTTTTTCTGAAATGAAATGCACAAAATTCTCGTCTTCGCTATCTAAAACGAAAAAGAAACGAGAATGTAGGTTAGAAGCACAACAACAACATGACAGACATACGTACCGAAAAGGTACTTCAGACGTAATTTCCTAATGTGGCACAAGCAATGTTTAACTATAATCATAAGGAGAAAGTAAAAGTTGAATACTCGACACGACGACCCAAAATGGAACTCATAACTGGAGTAAGCAAGTGGCGGCTTAACTAAGTAATTCAGATCGGCCTCAGGTCTTGTAACTAAGGTAAACAAACCTTTCTAACGATACAGTTTAAAAATCAATTAAGTCGGTTATCAATTGGATGGGCCAATCGATGCCATGAAAGAATTTGAGTAAAGTAGAGAAAACTAGACGTTAATATTTGTCAATTATCGCTTGGAATCCTGCACTTTAAAATCATTAAGTTGCTAATATGAAAAATGTTTGGAATAATCGATGGATTATATGGAAACATTGCTATTTTTAACTAATTGACTTCGCAAAATAAACTGACTGTGGATTTTTATTTTTGTCTACAGCTAAAAGCACGGAAAATCAGCTAGAGACAACTCTGTGTTTGTGTGTGGGAAGCGAACACCTGCGTCGCCAACAATCATCTTCGCATCGTTTTCAATTGCCACTAATTGTGGCCGGAACCGAACTACGAGCTGTAGGGACAACGCGCAGCAACAAATTGCGGCAGTTTGTGAGCAACTGTAAACATCGACATACACGAGTCAGATGGAAGCTTTAACGAGCAAAACCTCATGGCATTTCTGGGCAAGGAACAATCCAGCGAAGTGAATAGCACCGTTATACCGTTGCCATATATGCTTAGCAAGCCGCTCCGCTCGAAGCCCAAACCGAAATCGAAGACAAAGGAAAATGCCAAAGAACAGAACTGACTTTTCAATTGACGAATTGACCTTTTGCATCCGCTTGAGAGATATACACAACGTGTGCTTGTTTGCTTGGACTCTTGACCAAAATGCAAATGATTTGGCTGCTGGACATGCTGCGGACGATGCTACTGTTGCCCCTTCTCGCAAAGGTGTAGCCGAGCTAAGTAGAAGCGACGTTCTCAACTCGAAAGAACTGTTTCTAATAATGTTATTAGCCAAAAGTGAGAGTGAGGTCTTCGCACTCCGACTCGGTCTCAGACTGGGATTGGGACGTTGACCCTGTAACCCGTGGGGGGTTTTTTCGTTGACCATTACCCGTGATCAGATCAAAAATTCTTGTCATTAAGATCGCTGATTATTTGCACAGTTCATTTGCGGACAATGCGGTATGGTGCGACTTCCGACTTCCTACAGCACGCCCGCCCTACCCAATCCCCTCCCGCGCCACCACCAGCCACTTGCTGTAAGTAGTTTTGCGTACGTTTCGGCCTGATGATGATTGCCCTCGGCGTATTGCTAATGGCGCGTGTACCGTTAGTCGTTAGGCGTTAAAGCGATCATAATTCGCCTGCTGCCTGCTGTCTTCTGGTAGTCCGTTACCAGTTGGTCGACATCAAAGTGCGCCAGAGACTGGCTGGGCAGCGGAGGGGAGGCTGACGATGAGAGCCCGCTGAGAATTCGTCTCAATTTTCAATAGTTGTATTCGCCGGAAAGACAACCAGGTTGCTCTAGGCGCATTTCTTGTGGCACGCAATATCTTACACAAGTTTATAGGCACCTGCGAGTTAGCTTAATTTGTCGGATGTTTTTCCAGATAGTGAATACTGCATAGCAATTCGCAAAGAACATTGGCAGTCACTTGAAGCAAGCTTAATTATAGTGACTAGCCATCGCAACTCTTACGACTACATGTCCCTGGACAAGAACAAAATAGTGGCTTTAACGCCCCATAACCATAAGACCTTCTGAGCAAACACTTGAAACACCTCGAAAACCTTAATGTATGTGTACAAAAGTCATTTCAAGGAAATTATGTATTCTGCGTGTATCTGCAATAGCTGGATAATATACTCTTTAATGACTGAAACAAAAACCTTTTAGTCTATTTGTTAATTATCTTCAAATTGATTTCTATGGTTTTTTTTTTAATTTTTATTATTTATTATTATTATAGTCACTAGGAATCGTTCAGTTCCTTCTGAACTTAACCTAATGTTTGGCTTAAAAAATAATATGAATAAAGTGCCTTAAATAATATATACAAATTACAAATGAAAGATTATGCTATCTTACGAGTAAGGAGGTCATGAGAATGTATTCCCTTTAGCCGTCGGAGGGAAATGGGGTCGATGAGATCATTCGCCAACGCCTGTCGCCGTATCGGCTGCTGTGGAAGTTAATTTGGTCTCCAATGGGACAACTTTTAAGTCCCTTTCAATGATTCGGTTGCTCACATACCAAGGTGCGTGCCGCTCGTGATTGTATTACTCTAAGCCTATTGAGCTGAGTTTATAAATACATATCATTCTGCTTTATACGCTGGGGTTTGCTTTTTATTGCTTCCAGATTTTCCACCTTCTTTATCACTGTTGCCAAGTTGGATTTTGTTGCTTCAAATCTAGCTATTCTAAGTTCCATTATGGCACAACCGGTGGGAAATCTATTTTTTTTTAATTTTTAACTTCAACTGCAAGCCCTCGTACGGTGGAGGAGCAGATCTCATTTCACTCAAGCAGATACAACGACAGACTGACCATGCATTGTAACCGACTTGCCTGACGTCTATAAGACGACTTAAAAGAAGACATTTCCATAGTCTTATAAACAATCATTAACAGTTTAACTACACTAGAAACATACACTTATGTTATTATTAATGCACAGAGACTACTTATAAGTAGTCTTGGAGAAGTAACAACCATAGATGCTCATTAGGTTATAGAAATATTTGTATTCTAATCCCTAATAAAATAAATAAATAAATTAAGTTTAAAAGAACTCAAAAATTACAAGCCCACAAAAATATGCAATATTCTTCTGGTGCCGCCTTAAAGTATGCAGCTAAAAATTAGCCATGCCCTGCCTGAAAGTATGCTATGATTTTGATGACAGCCGTATTTAAGACCCTTTTTGCCCCTTCTGGCATTACAAGGCCTTGCAAGGGCGCTTTTTAAACGGAGAAACTGAAAGACCACAACTTTGCAGCCTTCTCCAGGGCAATCCAGAGTTAACTTTATTTTAGACGACAAATAAAGAACAAAACATTAGTTCTCAAATTTTGCCGCAATCATAATAAAGTTGTCATTATTTCATATGTATTTCTGCTTGTTTAGTTTAGTCTGCAAAATGTTTAGTAAGCAGTCTACTGCTTGCAATACACGATTACGTGTTGTATTTATAAGCTGAACAAGTGAATCACCACAATTTTATTGAAAGAAAAATCCCGGGCCTTTGGTTTTACCTATGTCCTAACCAGAAAAAAGCTAGATTTCCCCCTGTTCGCAATTGTGTTTTTCCCGCTATCCATAACTCCAGCTACCAGCGCATGCCATGTGGCAAGTCATGAGCCAGCGGCTTTCTGATGACACTGCAACACCTGAAACTCACATTCCACTGGGACTGAGAGCGCTCTCTCCCTCTCTCTCTCTCCCTCTCTCTATCTCTCTCTCTGGCAACCGCCTAACTAGCGTAATTCGTTGAATGTCTGCCAAATTGCATCACACGTAGCTGGTTAGCCAATGCGCCGTACACACACTTGGCACACTCACTTAATGACGACCACGACGACGGCGACGGCGACGTCGACGACTATCACCGGGCGCAGCAAGTGGCAGCAGTGGCAGCTGCAGCCAGTTTCGTCCGCCCGGCGTGGCCACTCGCTTGCAACGGTAGCTTTCGTGGCGCTTGCAGCAAATGGCAAATAATAAAATAAACAGCAAACATCATGCTGCCGCTGCCTCTGTGGCTCGTGCCACGCTAGGGGGTGGGGGGACGAGGGGTAGGCAGCCTCTCACGAAGGTGACGCCACTACTTGCAACGCGTGTTTGCCCGCCAAACAAGACGCTTTCTTTAAATATTTTCCCGTTGCAGCTTCCACGGTGTCAGCGTTGATTACTGGAAACACTCGTAGGGCGAGTCCGTGCCCGTGCCTGTGCCGCGTTGCATGTGCAACCTGTGGCGCGACGACCCTACCGAGGCCACAACAATTAGTGGCGGCAATCTATGGTTATGAGCGTGCAAGCAGCGCAACATTAGTTGCCACAATTTATGCAGCAAACAATGTGGCAGGTTTACTGCTACACGGTACAAGGTGTGAAGGTGCCAAGCTGCCAAGGTGCAAGGTGCACGAGGCGGTGGCAATGCCTCACATTTGGCCCAAGCAAAACAGCGCTTAAATCGCAGCAGCCGTGACGTCGTGCCACGGCACTTGCAACACACAAGCAAGTGTGTGCAACACACATTTGCAACTCACCTCACATTCGCATTCGCATTCGCTTTCATTGGCCCGTCTCGCCTGCCACTGAACTGTTTCTTTCGCTCGCGAATTCGTGACGTTTTTGTTACCATTTTGCGTTGCATTTCGGTTGCGACATTTCTGCTGCTGCTCGCTGCCCGCCCCGCTTATGGTTTCACCTGGCCACCTGGTCAGTCCACTCCGCTGGAGTCGTGTTCGTGTCTATCACGTTTTCCGTGCACCTGCACCCTGCCCCACCCTCCACCGGGCAAAGGAAACCGTATCCAGTTTGCGATTTCATTTTTGGAACGAAGTCCGCCAGCGACTCCGACTGTGATTCGGATTTGGAATCGAATTCGGACTCGCAGTCGGACCTGGCTGCCGCATTCGTCTGGTTTTTAGTGCACTTTATGATTTCTGCATGTTTTCTTTATTGCGCTTTTCCAACACACACACATAACGCTCTCATGTACAAACTCGCACAGCTCTTGCACTTGCAACTGTTTTTTTTGTCTCTGCCTGCGTTTTTGCGCTAGTGGTGAGCTCGTGCTCGTGCCTATGTTGTGCGTGACACCCAACAAAATCATTGCAAAATAGTTCGAAAATTTAATGCTAAAAAAACGCCTTCTTTTGAGTTGTTTTATTGGGATTGTACGTCTTCAAGAGGAAGTTAAAGAAAGATGGTACAACAGTCACTATTGAGTAATGAACTGACCAAGGCAAAGATTGCTAATGCTCTCACGTAGTTCCGTAGGTGTTGCGAACGATGTAAATTAGTTGCAGATATTGTAAAGAATAATTATATATTCCAATTTCAATAAGGTACTATGTGGATTATAGATAAACCCATGCAAATTGCTGCCTTCGTTAAACCATACAATACATTAAACTCTTGAGATTCACAGAACAAGCTTGACATACTAGTATATATGTAGATAGATGTGTATATTTATAGACATATATTTATTACCATTTAGAGATCAGCTTGTCGTTCTAGTATTTAGATAGATGTGTATCTTTATAGACATACACTTATTATTATTTAGAGATCTGCTTGTCGTTGGCCTGCAGCCACTGTACCTGGAGTTGGTGTAGTCGCACCAGGGTCACCTCCAACATTTAGTGTGACCATTTGATAATCGCCTGAACCAAAAGATGTTTGTGACTTCTGCAAACGATTCAGTAGAAATGCTGAGTGACGCACTCGCAAACTACTTGGATACTTTGGCTTCTCCACTTGAGTTTGTTGCGAGTGCCTAGGATAGAGTTGCTTATTGTCCTGTGCCCTGGTCGGCGGACTATTATGTCCTTCGGTGGAGCTCATGATGCGGTTCTAAAAGATACGTAAGAAACGATAAACAATGAAGGATATTTTAAGTTAGCGCGTGATAAAATAATAACAAGAATAATAATTACATAATATTGAAACAGTCCGTTAACTATTGTAAACCGTACGAAAGATTTTTTTATAAATATGTTGCTATGAATGCCTTGCCTACTAATGTACTTCATTTTAGATATTTTCCCTGAATACATGGAGTACTCCATCTGGCCTGCTTTGTATTTATGGTATCGTATTTATCGTCACGCGCTCATCTGCAGCCACTGCCCCCTGCCCGGTTTGGGGGATTCCACCACGGAATTCAAGCTCTGCAGAGCCAGTGTTGGTAGTATTTGCTCTGCTCCGCTTCAGTCTGGGCCGCTGCTGCGCTGCTCGGCTCCGCGACTAACCTCGGCTCTGTTTTGGGCCGCGTCCATTGGCTTCGAGCGCTGCCAGCTTTGGCGGCGCCTGATCAGTCGCGGTTTTTACTTTCATCGCTTCGGTTGAGCATCGTCAAGTCGAGCCAAGTCGCCTACTAAGTCGCGCCGCCGTGTCCAGCCAACAGTTTTGTGTGTCTCTCTCTCTCTTTTTTTATGGTGTTGTTTATTGTTGTTATTGTTGTTGTTTTGTTATTTGTTGATGTTGTTTACTTCTCCAATTACCACCCAACGCAACCGAAGCTCCCGCACAGCGCATTGCGTGGGCTGCTGCTGGCTCTGGCGTCGTTGTTGTTGTTTTCTTGACGATTGCCAAACAATTGAATTGCAATTGCAAATACGTTGCAGCACTTGTTGTTGTTGTTGGCTACCCGCCCACAGCCTTCGGTGCGTTGTCCAAGACCCAAAACGAGTGTAGCTCCTTTTCCTTATCTTCTTCTACTGCTGTTGCACAACACTGTCGCGCAGGGATGAGTACCGAAAGGGATAAGGAAATATTATATATAACCCTTGCCAGAAGAATGTCATAAATAGAATACAAACCTAACCTTAAAAGAGACCTTGGCAAGGAAAGACGCTATATTGAGTTAGGATTAAGTTACTAGTACTTTGAGGTTAGGTATTGCCTCTCCTTAAGATGAAAGTTACAACAAGGTTACTTATGGCAAACTCTCTCAAGCTTCTCTATCACATTGGTAATGTTTTATATTTTGGGCGAACCCAACTGAAGGTCGAAGACCAGTTTAAAGTGAATTAAATGTAATTCAAAAAGGACCTTACTGCTTATTTGGTCTTCGAGCGCAGCTGCGCATACTCAATACTCATGTAAAGTCATAAACAGATCAAATCTGAATAATTTTTGTAACACGCGAGAAAATAATGACCAGCTTGGGGCTGCTTTATTAGCTGACATCGTGTTAAGCTGGCGGCCAATATTACAAACGATAAATTGAGATCATATACGTCGCTATGTTTATTGAAATTGCATAATAAGGTGAAAACTGCAGCTACAGAGCCGAAGATCATCTCGCCAATGCGAATCGATGGCGGAATGAGATGCGGAAGTTATGCAACACGAACCCGCCGAGCCTCGCCGCGTTTTGAGGCATTTTCCAGTATTTCAGCAGCGATTCAGCGATTCAGCACTTGGGTACTCAGCATTGGAGTAAGCTCGATAGTCTCGGGAGTCTCAGTCTGCAATTGGGAGTCTGTGATCGGCATCAGTCGGCATCGGGCAGCGACCACTGCGAGTGGCCACAACAAGTTTAACAAGTTAAACCAGGAAATTTTGTAATTTTCTTCTGGTTGCTTTCACAGCTTCTGCAGCTGGTGGAGCGAGCTCTGAGCCTGGCTAGAAACAATTATAGCCATATAATGAAAATCGGATCATAAACAATTGCAATTGCAAAATTTGTCGGCAATTTGAGAAGGTGCCTAAGGGGGTCGCCAAAAAGAGATAAACACGCTATGATTCCAAAATTGGAAAAGGAATTCACTCTTCGTCCGCATTTGAGAGGAGCTGAAGGGGATGTAGATTCTTTTTCCAATTCTGGAATACCCAATAAAACAAAAAGAAGGTTTCTTCTAACCAGTCTTCAAGTGCATAACCATTTTTTAATTAAATCTACCAATATGCGAATGCAGTGAACCCTATGAATCGAACACGATGATAGCGCGAAGTGAGAACCCAAAACTGCAGCTAAGCGAACAAGAGACAAGCAATAAGACTTAAGAAAATGCACGCAAGCGATTAGAGGAAGCAGACTGAAGAACTTGCGCAAAAGCAAACAAAGAAGAAGAGCACGCCAAGACGACGAAGACGAAGATAACCAGAGGGCAGCTGAAGAAGACGACTAGGACGAGGACGAGGACAAGGACGATTGCGGGACGTCACGATGTCAAGACTAACGCTCAGAGTAGGGGCAACCGCCGTACTGTGCAGCCTGCTGTGCCTGCTGCTGGCAAGTAGCGAGTGCTACGCAAAGCACAACTCGACCGCGACGACGCGAATCAAGTCGGGGTCGGATCCGGAATCACAAACTGGCGTGGGATCGGCAAAGGCCTTGGCCTCGACAGCGCAGCGCGATGACTTTGGCGTCCATCGTTTTGTGAGTCGCAACAACATAACGATACTGCACGAGGTTAGCGCAGAGCGGGAGGACGAGCGACCACTGACACTGAACACACACGAGATTCTTCCGCTGAAGCCGCTGAAAAAGAAACCCTATCTGCCACTGGAAAAGGTGCTGCCTAGCATAGAGTATGCTAAACCGCATTCGCATGCGCTCAAGGAGTACGAACTGCATCCGGTGACGTTCGATTTCAATTTGAGCGATCTGGAGGATCTGGAGCACGAGGTCATTAAGAAGGGCGAGCTGAGCAGCGAGGAGCAACACGTACTGAGCAATAGCGATGCCAGCGAGTTCAGCTATAGATCGGCTAGTCCCAATGATAATGACACGGTCGATGTCGATATTTCAGAGCTGGTTGAGGGAGCCTCCACAGAACCAGCTCCAGTTACTTCAACAAGCACAACCACAACCACAACAGGCACAACAACAACAACAACTATGGAGGTAGCGACAACCACAACAACTACCCCGAGCACCCACATCCTAAAGATTTTGCGCAACAACAACAACAAAGCCTCATCGAAAAAGGGCCGCGAGCTGCTCAAGCAAAGCGACGAGGATCTGCAGCTGAAGACTCTAGGCAGCACCATCAATAGCATAAGTCGATATCTGGTCAGCAATGGATCGAGCAATACCAACGCCAGCATGGCCGACAGCCTATATGGCTCGGCCAACTATTTTCAGATCGTGACAAATCTCTACGATCATTTCTATTGGCAAATCTCGGAGATTCGCACCAACGTCCGAACCGGTTGCGGCCTGGAGATGCAGGCCTACCTAACCGCTCTGCACTCCAGCTACGAGTGGGCCCAGAAAGGTGAGTGAACCGATCAAGGCCTCCGTTTTTACACGCGATCAACAATCACAAATACTTGTACGTATCTGAACCTCGCTCGGTCTTTTAACTTGTTCGACTCCAAGTCAAGGCCTTCAATTCTTCAGCACCACAAGGCCTTTCTAGTCTTCACAAGGATTCGAGTGGTAGCTTATCTATAGAGTTCAAGTAAATCAGCGAATGCTCAAACTAGAAAACGAGCTTACATTTACTAAATGATGATTCTGGGGATTGAAATTCATTGGAAATATATTAATTATGTTTCATTACTATTTTCAAATCTTTCATTGTTTAGATTTTCAAGATTAGTAGTAGTTTCTACATTATAATCACCGATCTACGGAATGATCTTTAACGTATCTTCAGAATAGTTTTTGTTCTTTTGGATGATGCATTTGTCTTCTATTGGTCCTTACCTCCCTGTACTTATTCTTTTACTCTGTAAATTAATTATGTTTCATAATTATTTTCCAATGATCTTTCATTGTTTCGATCTTCAAGGATAGTATGAAGTTTCTACATTATGATCACCGATCTAAAGAATTATCTTTAACGTATCCTTAGTTATTATTCTTATGGATGATGCATTTGTCTTCTATTGATCTTTACCTCTCTTTACTGATATTTTACTCATCTCACCTCCTGCTCCTCTAGCATACGATGCATCAGGTCGTTATCGGGGCCAACTGCTATTTGGGAACAACAAATGGTTGGGTCAGCTTGGCTTTTGTTTGGAGCTCAATCGGCAGTTGCCCACCGAGGAGCGCAAGCACTTCGAGCTGGAGTTCTATGTGGCAGACATAACGCTACACTTGCCACATCTAAATCGCACAGTGAGTTCAGTGAAGCCATCAACCAAGCAATTGATCAATCAATCAATCATTCTCCCTGGCACAGCAACTGCTCAACCTGGGCGAGTGCCTGCCCAAGTCGTGCTCGGCACACGATGTGCAGTCGATACTATCACTGGATCCGTACGCGCGCATGCTAACCGTGCTTGGAGCGCACAATGCAAGCGTGCAGCAACCGGCGCTGCAGGTGCTGCATGTGCGTACCGTGCCGGGTCTCTATAGCCATTGGCGTCAGCTAAAGTTCCAGGTCTTTATGTAAGTATTCGATTATCAGACCAAGACAAGCGAATATTCCAACCTCAAAATGCATCTCATTTCGCTGCGCAGAAGCTTCCTGCTGACGCTGTTGCTGGTGATGATCGTGGCCACGTACTACCAGCTGCGCATAGACGAGCGGCGTCTAGTGGCGGCACCACCGATTCCGGCAATCAGCGCCAAATGCGACGCAGCCGCGAAGAGTGGCGACTATGAGACAGCCTACTATGGTAAACCCTTCGAGCTCTTCCAGATGCGCCCGCTGGGCAGCAATGGCATCGTCAGTTCCGAGAGCAGCACGTTGGACACACAAATCGATTTGAATGGTAATCGACAGCGTCACGGCGACCCTTGCACGGGTTCAGCTGAGACATTGCCAGGCGACGGCACCGCAACCACCTCCATGGGCAGCGGCACGGGGGCGGGGGCGGTCAAACTCCCGGATAAGACTGAGCAGACCGACTACCAAGTGGAGACGGGCAGTTGCGCAGGCGTTGCAGGCACCTACGAGGCTGAACAGCCTATCGGTGTGTACTTTTAATGTATTTCAGTTACTGCCTTTGATTTCTATCAATTGTTGTTATCGCTTTTCTTCACAGCTCTGCACCAGCAATTGCTGCTCTGCTTCGCACTGCAGACAAACACCAAGGCCATTCTGAACATAGACAAGACCAAGGAGGTAGGTGTTCAAGTTTGTATTAATCCCTAAAACGGGTGGGTCCATAAATATGTTTTTAATTTGCTACAATTGTGAGATTTCCAATCTGCAAGCCAAGCCATTATGTGGCGCTCTAGTTTAAGCTTGCAATACTTTTTATATCGATACTTGCAGCAATAGTTATCGACTCGACACAGTATCGTCTCTGTGGCGCCTTTTTGAGTTGAGCTTCTGCGTTGCGCGGCGCACACAATTTGTTTAGTCATATAACAAAAAAGATATGTAAATAGTTATACATTAAACATGAGTAAGGGTAAATAATATAAAGAGAGTATGGTGAATTGTAACGGAAATTAGTTTTAGAATCTCGAGCTGCATTGCATACCTCGAGGAAAGAAGTAACAAGCTACCGAATAATGTCTATACCCTGTCCATTGTCTTGCAGTCACACACTTCCTGCTTGCATGGTCTGCGTGTCTTCTCCGTGCTGTGGACCATGATGGTGCACACGTATCTGCAAATGTTTGCCATTGGCGAGAACAAGGTAGGATAGCTATACATATAATATCTTCATATATTTGATCCATTTTCCCCTCATTCAGTTCGAGCGCGTCATCACGGAGCGTTCGTTCTGGTACCAGATCATTGGGAATGCCACCTTCTCGGTGGACTCGTTCTTCTTTATCAGCGGCTTACTCGTTACATTGCTCTACGTGAAGCAGGAACGAAAGCATCCCACAGAAGCATGCGGGTTTGTCAGACGCAGCTGCTCGGAGACGCTCATGATGCTTCTCTACCGTTATCTGCGTCTCACCCCCGTCTACCTGTTCGTGGTGCTCTTCAACGATTTTGCAGTGCGACAGGGCCTAGACTCATCCGTCTTCCAGCCGGCCAAGATCGAGCACAACACGTGCCGCATCTATTGGTGGCGCAACATACTTTACATCAATAACTTCTTCCCGCAGCACGAGATGTGCATGATGTGGAGCTGGTATATGGCCAATGACATGCAGTTCTATGTCATGAGTGTACTCCTGCTGACACTCTCCAGAAAGTAAGTACCCCAAAAAGAGAAAGAGACTTGATAGCATCTACAATATTAACGTCATTTGCAGATACTTCAAGGCTGTGGCCATCACCTTGATTAGTTTCCTGATTAGCTCGTGGAGCATTGCTGGCGTTATATCCCTGCAGCATCAATACACTCACAAAGTGGCGCTGCCCTTTGAGTCATTTGACTTTCTCTACGACAAGCCCTGGCAGCGTGTGGGGGCTTACATAGTTGGTGAGTACGAATACATCTCGCAATGACACGGATAGCCGACTCTGTTATCTCTCTCTTCCAGGCATGTTCGCTGGCTACGCATTGTACAAGGTGAAGACGCCGCCACAAATCTCGCGTCGCCTAAATCTAAGCCTCTGGGCGGGCAGTCTTGGCATTCTATTGCTGGTCGTCTTCGGCGTCTGGGATGGCGAACTAAGTCCAGTTAACAGCGCCTTCTACGTAGGCGTGGGCCACACCGCCTTTGGGTGCGGCCTCGTTTGGATTGTGCTATCCTGCTGTTGGGGTCTGGCACCAACAGTGAATGCTATACTATCGTATCGCGTACTCTGGCCCCTGTCGCGCCTCACCTACTGTGCCTATCTCATCCACCCGATCATCATGTTCATCTGTTCGTCGCACATGAGCGGCACCGTCCATCTGAATAATCCCATGATACTAACCATGTTTCTGGGCAACGCGGTTGTCTCGTTCGGCACCGCCTTCGTCATATCCGCACTTTTCGAGGCGCCAGTCATACGCATACTTAAGATCTGCTTCAAGAAGTAATCCCTCGCCGTACTGCATCTCGATAGGGGTGTAACTGCACCAACCCAAGCCTTAAGACTCATTCGAGTCTGGTTATCACGCTTCTTTTATATCGTCATAATAATGTGTATTGTAATTTGTATATAACTATTGTGTATAGTATATGCACATATGTATATCGAGAGGATGCTGAAATTCATGTGTTAAATTCTGTAACTGTATTTTATGTTATGTTTCTAGTTGGTTTCGTGTGCGAGTTGTTCGAGTTAACTGCAAATACAATTATGTATAACAAGCTGGATCAAAATCTTTTATTCATCTGATAACTCGTTCAAATATGTCTTGTCCCCCCATAACCTCACATTCTCCATAGTAAGGGGGAGAGTTAACGGAACAAAAAGAAATGCGTAAAATAAAGGATTACTTTAATTTGTTGTTTTGCCTTACATATTACTAATATCATAGAACATAGCTGCTTTACCTTATCCATCCCTCAGCAGGTCATGGCTACCTAACCTCACTTATCTTTAGTAATATTATTCTTACTTTAACTGATATCTGAACTTCATAAAATCAAACTTAACTTTATATAAAGTAGGCTTAGAGTACCCAACCTTAATTGTTGCTGATTCTTCAATCTGGATATCAACAGCGCGTACAATCCCGATCCAGTGACAAGGCGACTTATTGACTTCAAAACGTTGATTTATTCCTTGAACTGGAGTCAAAACGTTTGGGATACAGAAGTCTCTTGAGAAATGCTTCCGTCACATCGAAATCGAGGCTGGCATAGCCGGCAGCACTAAGTTCGGCTTCCTCCTCATCCAGCACAAAATACGCATCACTTGCGGCCGATGTGTCCATTTCGTATTCAGGATGTAGAATCTTCTGAGTGTCGCGGCAAAAGAGTCGTACTGCCAGGAGTGCCTGCTGCTTGGCTCGTCGGCAACACATAAACTCCTGACCAGCTGTGGGACGTTGCTTCAACGCCTTGTCGAGTTGGGCCAACAGGCGGCGAAATATGAAATTGGAGTAACGCCGACGATTATTCTTGTTTATCTGTTTGCGATAGAGTGCGCCAGGCTGAATGTGCGATATCGTTATATAGACGAGCAGCAACAGCTGCACCAACACCAATGTGCCGAGCGCCATCAGCAGAGACACCTCCATACTATCGTCCCATTTGGGGAGCAAAACAGTTCCGGGCCTTGGGATTGCCAACAGATAACCAGTGTTCATTTTATTGTATGATATTGCAACAGGCGACTGGGATCGGATGCCAATAAAATCCCAGTCTAATTTTGGAATTTCAAGGTCTGACTTTCTGGCTAGAACTATGATACAGTAAATAAACAATATAACTGCCATTTATTAGGAATGAGGCATGCTATGCCTAGCCGAAATTTGGGACCAAAAACATCTCAATCGATTTTGATTGACTATTTTATATCGTATTTTTATATATTTGACGAACAATCTTTTCTCTTCTACCGCAAATACAATATATTTTCAGCATTGTTCTGTAGAGTCTTAACCACTCTTAGCATAACTTTGTCAACACGGAATTATAGAGGGAACCTTCTTAAGTTGAACAATATGAAAAACATATGTGCGTAGTTTTAAGCTAAAATTAATAAACTCTGAGGTTAAATATAAATTTTTTTTTTCTATTATTTATTAAATCTTCCCATTGTTTTAAGAGACTAACAATAAGTATTCAAATCTTAATCTAGCTTAGTTAACTTTCACTTAGTGATAGTGTTTGTGATTAATGCGCTAATAAGTTTATTGCTAGGCTGGGAGGTCGTTGCGGTGCAGCCGGCTTTGACTGCATACTCGGATTAGTTTTCTTGCGAGGGGATTTGAATGGGTGGTCAGCTTTTCTTGGTATTTCATTTTCTTCTCAGTTATTATTTCGATTACTAATTTGATTTTTAGGTCTCTGTGTATGTCTTCGTTCCGAAGGTACCACGGCGCTCCAGTGATAGTTCCCACAATTGTTGACTGTGCTCGCTGAATAATGTCTATGTTACTTCTGAAATGCAATGGAAAAACTTATTAGAATATTTGGTTGACTAAACTCAACCATAGTTTGCCTCAGATAAAACCACAATTAGGAAGTCCAATTATAGCTGGAAACCATCAGTACCAGACCTGCTTACTCCTACCTCAACAACAAAGAATGTTTCAGTAAATACTGTAGTTAGTTTTGAAAGTCTTTATCTATAACAAGATAAATTAGGAACCTCGTCAGGATGAATACAATAAGTGATATACGGTCATATTTTTCTGCTAAAATAACTTGACTGTGAAGTTAAATATAATTGAAAATGGAAATACTTCGCAAAGTACTTATATAAGTCTAACCTAACCATGGTTTCGCTTCAGATAAGAACAAATATGTAATAAATTATGGAGTCAAATTATAGCTGTAAGCCATCACGACCCTTTTCAGTTATCAGTGAAATCGTGTTCCGAGTTGAGTATAAGTAGACTGTACTTCGACTGAAGAAGACACAGTCTAGCTGTACAGTCTTACTATAACTCCACTTACACAGCTCCATGATGATGAAGATTATTTTGGCAACCGTTTTGCTCGGCTTTATGGCTGCCAGCCAAGTGAAGACCGAAGATTATTGCAATCCTAGTCTCTGCGCCGAAGACGAACAACATATTGGATGCGACAACGATGGTGTAAGCCTTCTTGCCACATCGCTTGCACTTCATTCCATGTATAATTTCCTTACTTGTAGAGCTTTGCAAGCGACTGCCCACTAGATGCAGCTCTGCTGGACATCGACCAGGATATCGAAGACTTGTTCGTCAAGGCACATCTCGAAGTACGTCAGAAATGGGCCAGCGGGAACGGTAATATCGATGTCAAGGCCTGTCGCATGCCAACCTTGAGCTGGAATAGCGAACTGGCCTCGCTGGCTGAACTGAATGTGAAGCAATGCAAAATGGAGCATGACCAATGTCACAATACGGCACAGTTTAAGGCCTCCGGGCAAAATCTGTACATCAGTGGCTTCAAGGGCGGCAGTCCACCTTTGTTGAGTCAAATCGCGCAAGACGCAGTCGATTCATGGGCATCAGAGGGACAACATGTTACGGCTGAATATCTAGAATCCTATCCAGAGAACTACAAGGGACCGTAAGTTATTGCCTGTCGTATGGCTCTTCACTTGCATGTCGCTAATTGCTACAAATTCTGTTTGTTGTAGAACGATCGGCCACTTTACCATTGTGGCAAATGATCGCAATGTGGCCATCGGCTGTGCCGTCTCCAACTATGAGAACAAAGATGGCTACAACACGTACCTTGTGGCCTGCAACTATGCCACAACCAACTATGAAGGCGTTCCCGTCTACTCGGCCTGCAGTGAGGCAGCCAGTGAGTGCACTACGGGCACCAACCCAGACTACCCTGCCCTCTGCTCTGAAGACGAGGATATCGACTATAACGCTTACTAAATGAACTACTAACCCCTTCAAAATGAACTATTGCTTATCTCTAGTATTAGTGACTATTTTCTATTAATTTTCAATAAACTTTTGCATTTTGTACATGTTAAACATTAACTTCGCATACATCCAAAAGGTAACGCATGAGCCTTAGGATATATAACGTAGACCCCTTTCCAATGGGGAAAATGATTATTAAATCTATTGGAGTAAATTGAATTATTATTAAATCCAGTTTTTCCTATGTTATCTAAGACTGTTTGCTAAAGTGGGTTCTTAGTCTACAGTGACCAGTGAGGAGGCCTGTAAGAAGCATTCTCAAGGAGTTCTACCGCTTTGAGTTATAGGAACCTAATAGGGACTTCGATTAATGAAGGTCTGGATCGGGAATAATTTGTGATTTAAGATCATATATCACATTAACTGACTCTATTATGATACTTGGATTAAGACTCTGTCTTCACTTATCTCTGTGGCACATACATATGCTAAAATTTAATTGAAGTGTGGAATGATTGTGTAATGAATTTGGCAACGCGTTTTTGAAGGAAAAATCGTAAGAAAACAATAATTACAAAAATTTTCGTTTCGCATCTGATTTAAATGAACGCGGAATTAAAAGACAGGTGATTAGAGAAAGATACGAGAAACGATCAGCCGATTACTTTGAGACAATCGTTTTGAAGACAGTTGGACGTTTGTGCGCTGGCAGTTGGCTATAGCAATATGTCTTGATTGTCTCCAGATCGAGTTCGGCATCGGGCGACAAGATGCAGATGACACCGAGCCGATGACCCCACAGTTTGTTAGGTATACCCAGGACGGCAACATCGTTGATGCACGGGTGCGATATGAGGGCCTTTTTAATCTCTGAACCGTAGATCTTGTAGCCGCCAACATTAAAGACATCCGTTGACTTGCTGAGGAAGTTAAAGCTGCCGTTTTGATAGGCGCAAATGTCGCCAGTCTTAAGAAACACCTCTCCAGAGTCTTCCGGCAACGCTACCGTCTGCTGTTTCATAAGTTCCTGTTTGGGCTGTTGTTCTTGCTGTGGCTGTTGTTGTAATTGTTCTGGCTGCTGTTGTTGTTGTTTTTGGTCTATTACTTGAGGTGCTGAGTGAGGCTCTTGCGTTTTGATGATCTTAAACGGAAATAGATTTTCGCCGGATATTTCTAGTTCACCAATGACCTGGTTAAGCACAGGCAAATCGTTCACGTTCCGCTCTTCGCTGAACTCATCTTGGCCAACTGACTCTTTCTTGCAGCTAACCAGCTGATCCCCTCGATTGTTCACCAACCGAGCGGTAACACCAATAAGAGGCGACCCTAAGCTGCCTGGCCGATAGTTCTCATTGTTGGTGGGCTCATTCAGTGCCGGTCCCAATACGAGGCCCGTCTCCAGCATGCCATAATATTCGTGAATATTCTGTCCGGTTATTTCGCGCCAACGATAGAAGACCGACTCCGGCAACAGACCAAATGCCGTGGCCATTAGCCGTGTCTTCTGCTTGCAGTGATTAATTATGTACTCCACCATGCGCGAGTCCTGGGCAAACATCTTGTCGTACTCGGCAATGAGGCGCTTGTAAATTATGGGCATGGCCAGGAAGATGTTCACGCGCTGCTTCGATGGACTATTGATGCCCAGCAGCGAGCTCCATGCCGTGTTGCTGTCGAATTTCTGCGGCAGCAATAGATTGCCACCAACTCCAAGTAATGCTCCAATAGCGGCATGCATGCGACTCATCGAGATTATTGGCAGCATGCAATCGTTGGCATTCAGATGCCAACTGGTTGACAGGCAACGCATCTGAGCTTCGATGTTACGATGTGTGAGTACGACACCGTTGCGTCCGCTCGCCGAGCTGGGCGTATAGAGCAGCATGGCCGGTGCTTTGGTATAGAAGTCATTGGGCAGCGTACTCTCTGGTATGAGGGCACCATTCTGTCCCACCAGCTGCTTGGCATACATGGCCGTCGAGGAGACACTCTCCGGGGTGGGCACAAAACTGTGATCGAGCACAATGCTCGCCACCTCCAGCTGCTGGGCCAAATCCTGTGTCATCCCTTCGCTTTCGGGTGTGCCAATCAAAAGCATTGCCTTGCAGTCAGTGGCCTGACCACGCAGTTCATCGGCAGCCTGATTTGGCTCCAGCGGCACAGCAACCTGTCCAGATATCCAGCAGCCCCACTGTATAACAATCCACAGTGCATTGTTTGAGCACAGAAATGCCACGTTCGATTGTGAGGCGCTGCCTAAAATAGATAATACATTTAAATATATATATTTAAAATCGAATTGCAACTGGTTGCATAAGTAGTAGTACTACCACAAAAGTTTGATATCTGTATGGCAAGCTTCTTGGCGGTTATGTAGAGCTGAAAGTAGGTGAACTCCCCGGCGACATCCTTGACCGCTATGTCATCCGGAAAGAGCATGGCCCTTTTAAATGACGGCACCACGAAGTTGTTTCGCTCATCTTCATTAAAGCTGTTGCGCAACTTCTCTATGAACGTATCCTGTTAGACATGAGAGTAAACGAACAAATAAATATTTTATACAATCAAGTTTCGATTCATTTGACTCACCTTGTGTATCAGCTCGGTCGAACAGACGCGCACCCATGGACGCAATTGCAGCCTATGCAAACGTCTCAGCGACAACATTATCAAAAGCAACAAAACAAAAAGTGATTTTCCCAAATATTTTCTTGATTCTCGATGTTCAGTCAAATCAGTTTGCCTAACTTCAGTGTGAGAAAATTATAATTAAACTCCCAAATTAATCTCACCAGGCAACAAGACATCAATGTCAATGTCTACTGCAGACATTCCAATAAATATGACATTTCTGAGATGTGTAAACTCTGCTCACTTTTACCCAGTAAACATTCGACATCTTATTTCAAATGAATCCCTTTTTCATTAAACATTTACTGCGACTTCTCGAAGGGATTTTGATTAAAGTTAATATAATATTCTTTACAATTTTATTGTTACTTTCGTTCGTTTTATTTACACTTTCAATGGGCACGACATGAAACACATATAAAATATTCTTTAGCAATAAGTAAAAAATACATGGAAAAATACGCCACAACATTTTGGTAATTGCTCGAGACAAATACCAAAAGAAAAACAAAAAAAAAAATTGTCGTTTACAGCGACACCGAACTATGTAGGTCATCTCTATACGATCATTCAATATGTACATATGTGTATACGGAAGTTAAAATGTTGTTGTAAACTTTGCTGAAGAGAGAGTTAGCTCTATGTCGATCTGTATTCCCTGATCATTCCCAAAAGACCTTTCATATTTAACAGAATCACAGATTGCGAATTTAACAAAAAAGAAAATAAAAAATAATAATTACAAAAAAACACAAAACATATATACGAATTGATCAACATTATTTTCCTATTCCTTTTCTATGGCAACTTCAATATCATCGTTGAGTTTTCGAATAAAAACATTCGGATTGCAATCAAAAAATTGAAATTTACAGAATATTTGTTTTTGCCAGACTAGATCTTCCACTGAAATCAACTATAAAGAACAAATTGTTGATTAACATCTCACGCAGTTGGGATTCAGAAAGTTAGAAATGAATTTTAAATGTTTCAAATGGAAATGATTTCAACAATTTTCATGTAGATCCGATTGGATCAGAAAAACTAACACTATAATGTGAGCTAAAAACAACGAGAGCTATGAAGATCCACTGGATGATTGTGTTTGTGGGTGTGTGTGTGTGTGTTTGGTTGCCTGAAATTTGTGTGTCTGTCTCTCTTTCTCTCTCCCCCTTTTCTTACTATTTTTGTTCACTAATATTCGAATTGTGCAAAATTGAGATTCCGGCTCGAATTGTGTGGTAATTGGAAGTTTCTATCTCTCTCTCTCTCTCTTCTGTCTCCCTTACTTTCACTGTCTGTGTTTTCTTTCGCTCTCTCTCTCTGTCTCTCTCTCTCTCTGTCTATACGTCTCGATCTTACACTCGCTTCGGCTTGCTAACGATCGTATAGTTTAAACCGTTGTAGCTGCGATGATCTAGGGCGGCGTCGTTGCTCTTGTTTGTTGTGGGCGTGGCAGCTGCTCTCGCTATGCAAATGTCCGCAGCGTTTGCATTGCTGTTACTATTAATATTAATATTATTATTGCTGTTGTTGTTGTTGTTGGCGGGCAGTGTATTCGTATTGGTATTCGTACTGTTATTGTTATTATTATTAATATTACTGTTATTATTATTATTATTATTGGCGTTGTTGTTGTTGCTGCTGCTGGTGCTGGCAGTGTTGGATTTGCGAAGGACCCCGTAGCCAAGATGACTGTCGTCGGCCTTGCGAAAACTTTCGGTATCTGGACTAGCAATCAGTTCGTATTCATTCGGCGGCGGTGGACTGCAGCGCAGTCGATTCGTTGGCAGCGTAACATTCACAATGGTCTTGTAGCCACTGGACGTTTTGTTATTGGGCGAAAGGAAATCCAAGCGATCGTAGTTCGAATCCGTTGACATCACGCCCACGGCGGCCACGCCTTCTCCAATATCAATGTCAATTATTTTAGGTGTGGTCGCGTTGCTGCTGCTGCTGCCGCAGCTGCTGTTGCCGCTGCCGCTGTTAATCAGTGTCAGATCCTTGCGCTTATCACGCTGCGACTGCGAACGCTGACGCACAAAATCGCTATCGCAACTGAGGGCAGAGGGAATGCGTTCACAGTGGCGCACATCGCCAACACCACGTGTCTTCCAGGCATCGGTTATGTTCTCAATGCACTCATAGTCACGCTCGAGCGTTAGCTTGCCGCAGCTCTCGTTGCGCAGCGGCAAATCAGGCGGACTCCCACCACCACCGCCACCAGCAGCACGCAATGGATCGGGTGATCCAGGCTTGAGTATCACAGCCGAGCCGCTGTTCTTGCTGTTGACATCCGATGGCGACGATGTCGTTATGGCAACCGGTTCATATTTCACAATATTCTTGTATTTATCACATTGTTGAGTTTGGCCTGCAACAGAAACCGATCCCGATCCCGACACACTTGCTGCGCCTGCTCCCGGTCCAGCTACTTGTCCTGGGCCAATGGCAACGCCAACGTTAAGCTTCTCCAGCGGTGTGGGTAACTTGCGTGGCGGCTTATTGGGAATGTGCTTGACAATGGCCTGGAAGGTTGGCACAGACAAGCTGACACTGTTGTTGCCATTCGCCGAAAAGTTATTCAACGAATCGTTGGAGCTGATGAAGCCCCGCAGTGAGATGCAGCTTTGCGTTGAATTGATTTCAAATTCACCCGCCATATGATTGCTCGACGGCGATGGGGGCAACGGACTCCTTGAGCCTGGCTCCATGCAGGCTGCCGCACTAAACTGATTCTCGCCGCACTCCATGCTGCTGAGACTGTCGCCGCTAATGAGCTTCTTCATCGACTTCATTTTGGCGGACATGCAGCGGAACACCTCCTGCGGATTGGTGTGATCCAGCGTGAAGACTCCCTCGCCGGTCGTGCACTTGCGTCCCGCCTCGAACGTGAACTTGCCATCACGATAGCCGTATTTGCGTATGAATCGATACGGCCACATGGCGATCGTTACATTCTCCAATTTCAGTTGCAGCTCGGTCGGTGTCATCTGTAGCATATACGTGCGCGGCTCAATGTTGCACCGGATTGACGCCTCCGAAGGTATCAGCGTTATTATAAACAATCCGTCCTGTATCGAATAAACGAGAGAGAAACCTTGAGCAATTGTGCAAATATTTATAAATTTATTGCGTATTTTGCCAGAAATTGTTTATGATCTGTTTAACAAAACCGAGACGAAGTATCTGATGATTCGCGATAACTGAGAAATACATTTAAACAACGATCCGATTGACAACACAAAACACAGCTGCAATACGATCAATGTGCACTTTAAACATGAATCAGACCCAGCCTTTCTCCCTCAATGAAAACTATCAAATTTCCCATGGAGTAATTTGTTTTTCTAGTTGCTTATGGTAGGCCTTGTTTCAGTACTAATGTATTTGTTTGTTATTTTTTATATACACTAATATTTTATTATTAACAATTCTAAATTCTCTGTTTAAACTATGGATCAGCCTAAGAATGCAGTGGAGGCAAAAAGCAACACTGAGATTAAAATAGAACGAAGCTGGTTATCAATTCTGGTGACAAAAGCATATATGCGGGATCACCTGGAGAACACAAGACGTTTCTTGTTGAAGGAATGCGATAGCGAAAAACGCCTAGAGGACATGGATCTTACGGAACCCAAGCCAAATACAGATGACTTGTTGTTTGCAAAGAATTTTGAGAATTTTAAGGCTTTGCAGCGTGAACTCGAGTTCTCTCATTTGTTTCGGAATCCTCGCCCAGCCGACAGTGACAGCAACGATGACTCCCATGACTCCCATGACTTGTTCATGAAATCAGTTAGGTCCTTTTCTTCGAGAAACCAAATGGCACTATCAAATGTCGATGAACTAATAGAGGATTACCAAGAGGTGTGGCGAAAGGTGAAGGTACCCAAAAGAATCGACTACCTGGACACAATTTACCAAATGATTTGCACCAATGTTGCATCCACAATAACTGTTAAAGTCGATGACAACCGATTCCATTGTCATTCCATGATGTTGTGCACCCTATCCACTTACTTTAGCGATTGCATAGGCACCATGACTGTAGCCCTGCCCAGCAGTATGGTATCCTCACAAAGTTTCATCAATATCTGCGGCTGGGTACTGGAACCAATGACTCAGGTAACAATACGCCATCTAATGGAACTGATACGGGCAACAGACTATTTGGAATTGGCTGATCTGCACCAAGAGTGTATGGGAGTGATCTACGAACTGTTGTCCCATAGAATCAATTTCCTTTCAATCTTCACAATTGCACGCTCTGTCTATCCCCGTCTGGCATTCGAAATATTTCCCCAATTCGGACAATATTGGATGCCGTTTGTGACCAGTACAGATTTTCTAGAGCTCAGCTTTCATGATCTCAAGTATTACGTGCTAGATGCAAATATAGAGGTTAATTCCCATATAGAAGTGAGTGAGCAGAACGCCGATTCTAATCCGATTCAACTCTCAGCCTATCTCGACCCTTCTCTCTAGGTGTTCTATGCAATAATAAATTGGTTGGATTATCTGTGGGATCGACGCAAACATTATGTCTGGCAGCTAATGGATGTAATTCAATTGGATACTTTGCCCCATGCATTCCTCTTAACCTTTTTAATGCGACAAGATGGTCCAGACTCCTTCCAATGGCTCGTTAAAGATCTTGATATGCAGCAGCTTATTATTTATAGTCTTGAGGATTCGTGAGTATTGAATGCGAAATAAAAGATGGAAATACACTTCCTTCTCCAGATGCGAAACGAAGGATAAATTTGTGGTCGGCAATGGTACGCACAAAAATCACATGATCTACGATCCCTGCTGCAAGTACCACCACAGTAGAAAATGCAAGAGACCACGCTACGTGACCTACGACCAGTTCATGGAATATTTGTCAGTCGTGAAAGCCGATCCCATGTCGTTTATGAATCGAGTTAAACGCCACTCTGACCCGAGCATTGTCTGTTGTTCATATGAAGCCCTATCTTAGCATATTTCACTATAACTTTTTGATATTTTTATACATGTTCTAGTACTTTCTGCCTTTGTCTTGTCTCTTTGTTCTCTAGTATTCCACCTAGAATGTTTCGTTTAGGATTTACTCACAAATGAACTGCAATATAGATCGTTGTCCTCCTCGATGGCACCGTGGGCGGCATGGAGACCGCTGTTGTCGCAAAAGGCGACCGTCTGCAGTGCGGTCACCCAATCCTTGAGCTCCTCATCGCTGTTCGTATTCAGGGTTAATTGACCATTCCGTTTGACAATCTGGATGAGGTAAGCCGGCGGCGGCTCCTGTGTAATCTTCACACAATTCTCAAGAGTAAAGATTTTTGGATTCTTATCGTCTTTGTTCTCGCAGATCTCCAGGCGTGCAATGCCATGGCGACTTGCTTTAAATAATAGGCAATAACGGCTGCATGATTTCTGCGAAAAATGAAAAGGAAAACGATAAGATATGAAGATATCAATCAAATTAATGAATATCCTTAGAACTACATATGTTGTACCCGACATCAGATTATTGATCATCTTCAAACTTTGTTGAACTTTTCGAGCATATCTCGTACGTTTCTCTTGCTTTGTAAATTTGACACCCCTCCCTCCCACAACATTTTTTAATGTTGTGCTAATCAAATTTTGATGATATTTCAAGTGTTACTTACATAACATGAGAGCACACACAGAGCAACATTTGAAAGGGGGGTTCTTCCTTATCCCCCGTAATCATTTATGGGCTCAACGGTCTCTACAATTCACAATTAATGCGTGCTCAAGAATTTCCTGCCATATGGGGATAATGTACTATATATATAAATACGACAACGACACCACAAAACATGGATGAGTCTTTCCCCCACCCTCCCCAAAAACAACCGTCATCTACACAGCAAGCATACACATGCTGTGTACGTGTTGGTGCGCCTGCGTGCAAGTGTGTGTGCGTGTGCATGTGTGTGTGTTGGTCTCTCAGGCGCGCACACGCAAATCGAAAATATGTTCGGCTCGCCGTTTGGCATGTTTTCTCTCTCTTTCCTCCACCTTATGCTACTCATTTGTATGCAACAAGTATGCAGATGGAGACATCTAGACGCAAACACACACACACACATGCGAGCATACACGGACACATACGGACAGGCCACACTCAGATACACACATGCAAGGAACACAACTACACACACACACCAAAGCAAGCACATGCACACTCACACTTATATGGCAAGTGTCCTGTTTTAATACGCATTTGGCGAAATTTTGAAAATCCTCGTAAATATTTCGGCAATTATTGCATATTAAATAGTCTTTAAAGAATATTTTGGAATAATTGAAATCGTTGGCAGGCTCTTTCTTACCTTTTTCGAGATACGATTTAGCGAAAATCCAGTTGGAACATTAAGATATCCAGCCAAAACAGGTATTTCAACATCCATTCTGTTGTTGAGCCCCGTTGCCGTTGCCGATGCTTCTGCTGTGTTTGCTATTCAATTGGCCAAAACAAGCGTTGATCTCGTCTCGTTTTCATATATCTTGAGCAAATTGTGTTTGCAATTGTTGCTTTTGTTTTGTTTTATTGTTTCTGTTGGCATATGTAGCTAGAGATTCACACTTCATATTTACATTTGACCGCAACAAAATAAACGCAGCCAATCGCAGGCCTAAAATTCGAGCAACTTTATTTATTTATACGCTTCCAGAGCTGCATTCGCTAAGCTGCAATCGAAATCAACACAATCGAATACGAAGATCGGTAGCGATATATTATTTGGTGTGAGTTTGCACATTGAAAATGACACTTTCAAAAATACTTCACTGTTTTTATTATTATCAAATACAAATTTAAGCTGCATTTAAATAGGTTTAAAAAAATAATATAATATTTTTAAAGAATGAATGTACCGCCATTTGTGCACTTATATTGTGAATGCGCCGAGTGCCACCAACATATCGATAGTTGGCATATCGATATATGGTTGCTGCGACGTGACTAGCGCTGCCAACCTACTGCACTTTGTTCATTCATATCCGCTGTGAATGGCAAAAACAATAACTTCGAGATACTTGAAAAGTGTAAATTGTGCAAAATATTAATAAATAAACGATGGCACACGATCGGGAGGTGCTCCGCATGATATGGGAGGGACAAATTGGCATTTGCTTCCAAGCTGACAGCGAAGAAATAGTCGGCATCAAGCCAGAACCCTTCTATCTGATGGTCTCCCGTCTCAGCTATCTGCCTCTGGTTACAGACAAGGTGAACAAAACAAAACAAACCAAAGCAAAGAAAAGCAAAGCAACACATAAGAAATGCAAAAAATGTGTGACGTTTTTTATACGCTTCTAGGTGCGAAAGTATTTCACCCGCTACATTGCCGCCGAGCATCAGGACGGCGCCGTCTGGTTCGATTTCAATGGCACGCCCCTGCGCCTCCATTATCCAATAGGTTAAACATCAAAAAGGGTTCAAGAAGTTTCAATTGTAATGCAATTTGTCCTCGCTGTCCTTCTCTATTGGCAGGTGTTCTCTATGATCTGCTGCATCCGGACGAGGATAGCACACCCTGGTGCATTACCATACACTTTTCCAAATTTCCCGAGGACACACTAGTCAAACTGAACACAAAGTATAACAAGCAAAATCCTTTTTATAATTAATGCTATTGTGTATATTATATTCATGTTCGTTATTTGGATTTGCAGAGAACTGCTGGAATCACATTATCTGTCCTGTCTGAAAGAGGCCGATGTGCTAAAGCATCGCGGTCTCGTCATCTCTGCCATGCAAAAAAAGGATCACAATCAACTCTGGCAGGGCCTGATCAATGACAAGTTTGATCAGTTCTGGGCGGTCAACAGACGCCTCATGGAGCCATACAGCGACCAGGAGTCTTTTAAAAACATTCCAATGCGCTTCTATTTCGATGATGTAAGTGTAACTGCTAAACCGCAACCCACAGGCCTGATAAGTAAGAGCCTTGAATCAATTAGGTGAAATAGTTATTTCAATATAAGATCTGTAGATATAGAGTGTAAGTGATGACTGACTGACCTTTTTTTGTGTACTGACACAACTTGTAGAAGATTATTTTATGATGTACATGATTTTATAAGTGAAATACAATAAAGACAGTATAGTATAGTATAGTAAGGACAGCATCTTGTTGTAGAAGATTATACCATGTTGTATATGATGAAACACTCACGATGTTGACAGTATGGTGTACACAGTATAGGAGGGTATATATATCATAGTATATACAATATAGTGTATTACTATATACAGCATTGAGTAAATAAAATACACACGATGTTGAAGCATAGTATAGTATGGTGTATGTACAAAATACAGATGCTATAGTCTGTTCATGGTATGGCATGTACAGTATAGTATAGTACATACATACAGTATTATAAAACTGTAACACATATTCTTATATCATTGACTGACTGATCAATCAGATGCTTCATAGTTATAGACTGAGTTATTTATCTTGTAGGGCAAATATTGTTGCTATAGTTCCATATAAAGCGAAAGAAACAGAGAAACAGAAAAAGAAAGAGAGGGTATGCCATAGATTCTAATAACTCCACAGTCAGGTTATTTTGTCAATCAAGCTAGTTATTGTTACAATAATGACGGATTAACCGTCTGTTTGTGTGCCCCTTATAATTATATATTTCCTTGCTTTCATTTCAACACACTCTCAATAGGATTTCACGTATGTGCAAAAACTGATTTCGCCGCTTAGCGAGAGTGGACAAAAGAAAACGCTGGCCGACCTAATGGCCGAATTATCGACACCTGTGCGCAAAGCAGGTGAGTATAGTGTGCATAAGGTTCGAGAATCAAGATCTGCGTGGCGGATTTTCCGGCTATCAATTACCGCAGGCATTGGGGCAAGGGGCAAGAAGCGCATTCCTCTGATGATTCCTATAGCATCCCTAGGCAAGAGACAAGAGACGCTTCTCCCTCCCTATCTACCTCTCTCTCTCTACCACTCTCTCTCCTTATGTCGATTTATGCTGGCTGCCTGAGTGTCTGCGGCATTCGTTAGAAAAGATGGCCAAGAAAAGGTGCCAGTCAGTCTGGCCGAAACGGCGGCGTCGCTGACTTATTTATTTTTCCATTGAATCGAACAAAAACGAAGCCGACGAAGAAGAAGGGAGAGACGAGGCAAGAAGCAAAAAGCAAGAGAAGCGACCCTGCGGCACTGCCAATCATTCTTCAATTCATCAATGTCGCTCTGCTGCTCGCAAGGGAGAACAACAAAAATTATTGAACAATAGCCCCAGGCAGTCCCAGTGCCTCAAATCTCCTCTAAAAAGATCGAGATGGCCCGAGACGACCGTGCGGGCCGTGCAGGTTGCCTGTTAGACTTTTCTCCCTCCATTCAGGCTGACAGGGAGAGAGAGAGAGAGAGAGATGCATTTTCCAACAATCGAGATGAAAAAGCAGCCCCGAGGAGTGGGCAACAATGAAAAGTGCGTGTGGATTTTCGTGGCAAGTTGAACGTTGAACGTTGCAACGTCGCTGCTGGAATCCAACTGACCTGCGGCGCCGGCGACAGGCGCAAGCGAGCAACAGAGCAAGAGTGACATAGTCTCTCTCTCTCTCACACAAACACACCCTCACTCACTATGTGTGTGTGTGTGCGTCGTGTCGCAGTGGCTTAGGTGCAATAATAGCATTGGGAATTCCATAGATAGACAAAAGGCGGAACTAAATACCTGCGGCTGGGATTTACGAATTACCACGTGAAGCGAAGATCTGCCAGACAATTGTATTGCTCTCCCCCCTCTCTCTCTCTCTCGCTCTCTCTCGCTCTCACTCGCGCTCTGTCTCTTGCTAAACAATTGCCAATACATTCGTTGCAGGCTGGGCAAGGCTCTTTCATTCTTTCATTGACAAGCATCGCCTCCTCGAGAGTCCTCGGCAAGTGCCAGTCATGCTCAGCTCATCCCATCCCTTGTGGCACTTGCAAGGCGCTCCGAGGTACTTGCCAGCTACCTTTGCATCTGTTTTCCCTACAGCAGGTTCCCTCTGTGTGCCTCTGGTATTTCCCAGATGCCGTACACACACTCACACACATGTGTAGAGAGAAAGAGAGACTGTGTCCAAGGTGTGAAATTTTTATTTGCATGCATATTTCGGCCAAAAACGTAACCAAATCGGAAATTCCCGTTTGGAAAAGGTGAGAGATTCTGGAGAGACAAAGATCCTACACCATGGATACCTTAACAGCGCAGCACAACACGTATTTTCCCAAAGGTCATCCAACGTGACAGTTGCAGTTGCAGCAAATGCTCGACCTTGTGCATGGCACACATACACACACACACTCGCCCACCCCTTGTTTACATAGTGTATTAGGCTAGCTTAACCCTCGAGCAAGTGGCTTAAGTGGGCCACATGGATCAGTACAGGGTCGCTGCAAGGCTTAGGCGTAAGTTAATTCCCCTTTTGGGATAGTCTGCTAGTTTGCCCCCCATAGCAATGTCAAACAGATCAGAAATCGGAAAGTGAATGATATTTCTTTGATCTTTAAGAGAAATAAATGCAAAAAATATAAAGGAATTCTTTTATCGCCTTAATAAATAACACTAACTAGGTGTATACTATATATTATATATTATATATTATATATTATATATTATATATTATATATTATATATTATATATTATATATTATATATTATATATTATATATTATATATTATATATTATATATATTATATATTAAATATGTATATACCTATATTTTGCTCTAAAAATAAAAAAAGAAAAAGATAACCTCAGAAAAAATGAATGAAATATACCTTATCGTACAACTGTGTTTATATACATAAAGTTAAAATCTATTATAATATCAGCATTAAATCCAAATTAAATATTAATTAAATAAATCATAATCATGTTTTTAGAGTTGATAATAATAATAGTCAATTTCAGTTTTGTTGATTTTCAAAACCGAAATATATATATATATTGGGAGTAAACCCCAGTATGGATTCCGTTGATATCCCTTCGATATTTCGAAAAGCATTAAAGAACTCAGTTTACCCAGTCATTTTGGTTTTGAAAATCAACAAAACTGAAATTGATTTTATTATTATTATCAATATGGCGGAAGAGCTGCCAGGGCCATCGACACCTTTCATAATTGAAAGGTATTGTTTTAGATTTTGTTTTCAATGAAATTGACTTTGTTTTTATAATTTATTTAAAACTCTAAAAACATGATTATGTTTAATTTAATTAATATCTTAGGAGTCCTTGGAATATCTTAAAAATTTAATATCTGTGAATTTGGATTTAATGCTGATATTATAATAGATTTTAACCTTATGTATATAAACACAGTTGTACGATAAGGTATATTTCATTCATTTTTTGTGAGGTTATTTTTTTCTTCTTATTATTAGAGCAAAATTAAACTTTATAACCATACAAACTTGACCATTTTTAGGATATCACAAGTAATTTAAAAATTTTATAATTCTCTTTCGATTTTTATTGTCTATCTACTCAATGATCTTTAGTCTACATACGTATGTATATATATGATCTTTAGTATTTGTAATGCAAGAATACAAAAAACATTTGACTTTACCGAATTTATAATCTTTTTCTTTTATCTTTTTCTGTACGATCTTTAGTTATCATAATTAAATTTGATACATGTATGATAAATTTGATATGTATCTATGTATATGTCCTTACAGTTTTAGTGAAAGTCGTGCAATATATGTATATTCTAATAATATAGTATTTTCTTATTTTAAATATATTGATTTTGAAGCACAAAATTGAAAGAAATGTTCATAAAGTTTCCTTATTTTATTCGCAAACTTTCAATGGATTTTTCATTCGATCCCATTTAGAGCTAATTGTTAATCTTTTCATTCAAGTTTCCACTATATGATGATTATATATTTGATGCCCGCTTTTTGAGATCATTAAATTCATTCTCCGTTTTCTTTTTTGAACACACGCATCTCTCTTTCTCTTCCATTGAGTAGTACAAACGTCCCGAGATCACAGAAATAGTCGCATTTCGGTTGTTTTTTCTGTTTGTTTGTGTTTTGTTTTTATACCCTTCGACCATTGAAAATGGTCAAAAAAGGGTATACTAACTTTGTGCAAATGTATGTAACAGGCATAAGGAGGCGTGGGAGACCCCATAAAGTATATATATTCTTGCTCAGGATCACAAGCCGAGTCGATTGAGCCATGTCTGTCTGTCTGTCCGTCTGTCCGTCTGTCCGTCTGTCCGTCTGTCTGTGTGAACGCACAGATCTCAGCTATTATAAAAGCTAGAGTTACCAAACTTGGCAGGAAGACTCCTGTGTACTATAAGCAGATGAAGTTTATTTCAAATGTTAGGTGCCACGCCCACCGCCCCCACAAATCAATAATTTAATTTTTGAACTTAATTTGTAAGCGCTGTATATAAGATACAACTTTCTGACTTTAACACATACTAAGCTAAATGAAATATCTACGTAGTCCCCAAATTACAATCCAATCGAACAATAAACACAGAAGTTATTTAAGAAAGTATGAGCATAAAACCAAGTGCTTCTGTCAGCTAACAAGGGAGACGGGCGAGCGCGAAGCGCGAGCGCCATCTGTCGGGATTAATTTCAAAGCATGTGCATATGCATATGTGTATGAATTTAACAAATTAAACTACACGGGAACATAGGTCGAAGGGTATCCCACTGTCGCGTTTTGCGCGACTGTTGCTCTCGTTTCTTCTGATTTTCGCAAATTTCAACGAATCGGCCGCAATTGAAGATTAAACATAAAACCCCAATACAGATGAGGATCTATATAGATGTATGTATGTATGTACATACATTCATACACTCCCCCCTGCCACACGCGTCCATTAGCTGAAACGCATTCAATGGATATGTTTATGCGTGCTACCCCACTGTACCCCCATCCCCCATTCCCCCTTCTGCATGCCGCCAGTGCTGCCCCCTAGTTCAGTGAGTTGTTTATAGTTGCGCGTCTAACATCGCTTGTAATGCTGATCCCTCTCTGACTCCCCCCCTCTCCCCGTCTCTGGCTATATTGCAGTTTTTGGTGTAAAGAAGAAAGAAGCGTTTGGCTGCCATCGTTTGCATCCGCATCCGCCATGAAACACCCACAAATCACATTCAAAACGTGGTCAACTGTTGGCGGGTTGTTGCGGCCACTTGCACGCACGTACATGTGCGTGCATGTCGCTGTGTGTGTGTGCGTTTGTTTGTATTTGTAATGCGTGCATTTTCATAGAAAATTTGTATTTAAATTGAAATGAATTTCAAATATACAATGCAGTCATCGTGGCGTGCTTCAAAGTCGATGCCATTCCAAGAAATCAAAAAAACACCAAAGCAACAACAACAATCAGACAAACGCTATAGCTACAGAGGAGCCCGACTGCAAGATACCCTTCATTCAGTTTTGAAAACAATTCCAAACACAAAGTCTTCTGCTGCCTATTGCTTTCTCACTCATATGCAGGCTGTCAACTTTGGGCATTAACTTCTATGTTTATTGTCCGACAAGATTGAAATTTGGTGGAGGTGTAGCCATATTAGTCGCCTATATTATATTATTGATTTGCGAGGACGATGGGCATGGCACCCAACATTCGAAATAAGCTTGAGCTACACGGAATGTGGGGACCTTCATGCCAAATTTGATGTCACTACCTTTTATAATAGCTGATATATGTGTGTTTACACAGTCAGACAGACAGACAGACAGACGGGTAGACAAACGGACGAAAAGACAGACAGACAGACATACAGACAAGAATACGGACAAATGAACGAACAGACATATAGACAGACAGACATACAGACATACACCCATACAGACAGACAGACATACAGACAGACATACAGACAGATAGATAGACAAAAAGACGGACAGACGGACAGACAGACAGCCAGAAAGACAGCCAGAACGACAGACAAACAGACGGTCAACGGACAGACAGAAAGACGGACAGACAAACAAACTTCAATCAACTCGGCTAGTGATCCTGTTCAAGAATATATATACTTTGTTGGGATCTTCCACGCCTTCTTCTGTCTGTTACATGCATGTGCACACAGTCAGTATACCCTATTTTGACCATCGTAGGGTATAACAAGGCGGTACGAGAATCTAAGACGCGTCAAAAATAAGCAAGAAAAAAAAATGCATAGGTTTTGGGCAGCGCTGCTGCGCTTCTGCTACTGCGGCGGCTGTCTCCTTTTTTGCTTTGCTTTGCTTATGTTTTTATTTTGTTTTCTCTCTTTTTCTCTTTTTTTTTGTGCATTGCGTGAGTGGCAGCGGTGGCGGTGGCGGTGGCGGGGGTAGCATAGGCAGCGACGCTTTCATGATTTGCCGCCGGCTGACGGCGAATTTGGCGTTCACCGGAAAGCAGCGTCAGCAGCGACGTCGGCGTTTTGGCTTTTTGAATGCTCGCACTCACGCACACACACACATGCATAGAGTGAACGCACACGTACATTCGTATTTAGCTGTCTTTGCTGCTGCTGCTGCTCTCTCTCTCTCTTGTGTTCTCGCGCTCTCTTTGCGTACATGCAATGCACATGTGTGTGTGCGAGTGTGTTTGCACTTGTATTTGTGTAGGCTGCTCTCGAATGTGTGAAAAGGAAGTTCTGAGATATCACCTCCGCTTATTTGTATTTTACACCTCCACACACAACTTCACCTCCACCTCCGCGGCCAGTTTTGCCCTCGCCGTCGTCATCATTTTCACCTTGCTGTTGCCGTCGGAAATCGCACCTCACGCTCGCAGCTTCGTTGTGCTGCGTCGCGTCGTTCTGTGTGTGTTTTATCACTTGCTCCGCCTCCCCTCTTCCCCTTCCCCTTCCTCATGCCCGTCGCCCTCGTCGTATGTTTTATGGTCAGCAGTTTCGGCAGCCGCAGCTGCTTCTCCATCGTTCTCCCTTGCAGTTGCCCTGGCTCGCACTTCCTCTCTGTCACTCGATCTCTCCATCTCTGTCACTCTTCCTCCTCTCTTCTCTTTTCCCTCCTCCTACCGAGGCTCGTCTCGTCTCGTTGCTGTTGCATTTGCCACCTTTGCATTTGCTTAGTCCCATTTCGACACATTTTCGTTTGCATTTCGTCAATCAGACAAACAATGCACAATGCAATCAGGACCCTCTCTCCCTTTCTCTCTCTCTCTCTCTCTCTCTCTCTCTCTCTCTCTCTCTCTCCCTCTCCCTCTCTCTTGCTGCCTTTTGCGTGTGTGCATGACAATTGCTTGTGCCACGCCCTGGCATTTTGGGTGGGCTACGCTAAGCGGCAGCTGCATCTGCAGCTCAAGCAACAAGTTGATCCTTCGGCTCGTTAGTCCTGTGATTGTTTCATCGGGTTCGGGCATTAGCAAAGTGAGCTTAAAGCTTAGTCTCTTTCTCTCCCTCTCTCTCTTCCTCTCTCTCTCTCTCTCTCTCTCTCTCTCTCTCTCTCTCTCTCTCTCTCTCTCTCTTTCTCTCTGCTTTTCTCCTCTACTCTCTGTTTATTACGACGATCCTTTGTGGTTTGTGGAACAATATAAAAGTAAACCTGATTAGAAAAGCTTTGTCGATCTATATATGTATCTGTATATGTCTCTATATATATCTATGAATATATCTCTGTATACGAGGGGTGTTCAAAAAGTAAGGTGACTGTATTTTTAAGAAAAAATATTTATTTATTTATCAATATTTATGTTGTCCCCTTCAAATAATCCCACTTAGATACAATACACTTACAATACACCAACAGTTTTTTCAATCCTCAAAGCACTTTTCGGTAGAGCCTTGAGCACTTCCAGCGATGCAGTCTTTATCTCCTGAATCGTTGCAAATCTCCGTCCTTTCATGGGTCTCTTTAGTTTTGGGAACAAGAAAAAGTCACATGGGGCCAAATCCGGTGAATATGGTGGCTGAGGCATGATTGTGGTATTGTTTTTGGCCAAAACATCTCTCACAAGCAAAGATGAGTGAGCAGGGGTATTATAGTGATGCAAAGGCCATGAATTGTTTTTTTCACAATTCTGAACGTTTTCTTCGTATTGCTTCTCGCAAAAGGCGCATAGCTTCAAGATAATACTGTTTATTGACCGTACAACCATATGGTAAGAACTCCTGATGTACCACGCCATGCTAATCGAAGAAAACAGTGAGCAAAACTTTGACATTTGATCGAACTTGGCGTGCTTTTCTCAGTCTTGGCTCACCTGGGCTCTTCCACTGGGACGATTGGGCTTTGGTTCCGATATCATAACCATATTCCCATGATTCGTCACCAGTTATGACCCTTTTGAGTAAATCTGGGTCATCGTTGATGTCATTCAACAGCTCTTGAGCGATGCTCATGCGACGGTTCTTTTGGTCAAAATTTAGCCAAAAATCGCCGAGCACGCAAAACACTTATAACCTTTACGCCTCTCACAACCAAACAAAAAATGCTATACACTTGAAACTTGGTACAGATGTTCGGGAAGAGTTTACCAACATAACAAAACAAAAAAATCGATAATCGAAAGTACATTGCACGTGAAATTTGAAAAGTCACCTTACTTTTTGAACACACCTCGTACATACATTTATACCTAAATCTGTCTGTATGAACACCCAGATCTCTGGGACTATACTATAAGAGGCAGGACTACCAAATTTGAAGTCAATATGAAAGTTGAACATTTATATATACAATAATTATCATCCAAATAATGTCTGAATTTGATTGTGAAGAAGAAATATTCTAGTGGGTGATTAGATATTGCAGATGCCGCCTGCATGTATGCAATACAAATGGGATAGATGTGTAGCAGGTATGTAAAAGTCGAGTATAACAGTTTTGTTTATATTAATTCTCGATATAATTGCCAATGGAATACTGATCCAAACCATAGCCCTATACATCTCTCTCTCTCTCTCTCTTTCCTTCTCTCTCTTCCGCCTTTCGAATTTACACTAAACAGTCGCCTGATTGGAATTTTCTTTCACCAAAATTGATATATTCCCCAAACGTTAGGCCCCCCTCTCACCTTCTCGCTTCCTGTTGTTCTGATCACGTATTTACGTCTCCTCTTTTCTGATCCATAAACAAGAACGAAAGAACCAAAGAAAATAAAGAACTGGCTAGTCAACAGTTTCTGTTTTAATTACGGTTTTGTTTTTCGCCTTTGTCGCCGACTCAGAACTTCCTCAGAACTTCCCCCTCTGAACTGAAATTCATTTCGTCAACATTGTTGCCACATCAAAACAAACTGAAACCCCAATTTCATAGTGGGGGCGAAGGAGGAGCAGCAGCAGCAGCAGAAGAAGCCATGGCAAATTTCATAAAGCTCTGGAAAAAGCAATTGATTAGCAGTTTTTAATGGCGTCACTGAACTGCGAAATGAAAATATGCAATCGATATCTTAGTTTGGTTCGCTGCTGGTCTGACCGGAACTCGGGCATGTAGCCCGATCGAGTCCGATGATATTGCGCCAATACAGAATCGATCGTAAACAAAGATAAGCGAGCAGAGGGACGAGTGGAAAAGAGTAGAAGCTCTGGTAAGATCGATTGAGAATGCTTTTGGCAAAAGACAGAGCTAGACAGAATTGATCATAGAGTAAAATAAAGTCCGAATTATGATCGATCGATAAGGATGCATACTAAAGTAACAGGTTGAGGGAGAGGCGTGTTTAGATCGATAGAATAAAGATCAAGAGGCACAAAGACTGAGGAAGAGAGAGAGAGAGAATGAAGTGCGTACCGAAGCTGAGATAGTCCTTTGAAGATCGATGAAGATCATGATAGAATATATGTAAGTGATCATATAGGGAAATACAATTCTAGGTGTGATCTATGTAAAGGGATGAGTAATCGACTTAAACGAAAAGAAGAGAAAGAGAAAGAGAGAGACAAATATCGGAGATCGATTGAAGCTAGATCAAGAGCCATATGGAGAGACTAAGAGAGAGAGAGTGGAGTGCTTAGCGAAGCTGAGATAGTTCTTGGGAGATCGATAGAAGCTAGACCAAGAGCCATAAAAGTCTCGCTAGTGGGGATCCTATCTTTATACCATCATGATGTGGCAAAGGAGAGTTGATGGGAGATCAATAGAATAAAGATAAAGAGCCACAAAGTGTGAGGGAGATCGATAGAAGCTATAGTAGATCAAGAGCCATAAAGGTCTCGCTAGTGGGGATCCTATCATAAAACTATCAAGATGTACCATATGAACATATGAACATATTAGGAACATGAGTAGGCGCAACTTAATCAGTTGCGCGCTTGGGATCAATAAACAGATCAAGAGCCAACGATCAGTTGGCAATCTAACACGTGACGGGCTGCGAGAGAGAGGGATGGGAATGCAGAGGCAGGGCAACTGGCATGTGGTGGAGTGAGAGAGGGAGGAAGGGAGATGGGGAGGTGGGTTGGATTGGAAGTCGAGCAAGACCTTTCGCATATCAATGTTATACATATGTGTGTAGTTGGATTTTATTGGTTTATAGAGCACAATCTATTAAATTATTATGATGATTGGGCTCGCTTATCAGATACGTTCGGCAATTCGCGCTGCAATGGTTATTTTTAGGCGTGAGCTATGCGCCTCTCTCTCTCCCATGGAAATGACTCGAGCGCCGACCGCGACGACGACGGCGACGACAGCAACGATTCGTTGTGGTTGCGTCGCGGTTGTTATTGTCGTGCTCTTGTCGCTTAGTCGCCTCGCTGGTGTTGTTGCTGTTGTTGTTGTCGATAATAAAAATGGGATCAATAAATTGTCAGACTGTTTGGCGCGATTCCCTCTACATTGGCCCAGGGTGGCGCTTCAATTTTTTGTTCGATGTTGTTTTCATTATTATTGCGGTTGTTGTTGTCGCACTTCTTGTTCTTCTTGCTGTTGCTGTTGTTGTTGTTGCTTCAATCACGTGTCGGTAAGATCATTGAAAAGCGTGTTATAAATTGTGTTTTCTCAAAGCCCGCATGATTGAAGGAAATCTGCTAGACGGCGTGGCAAACAAGCTAAACTTATCATGCGGGTGCCAAGCAACTTTATATAGAACTGATCTGCCAGTTATCGGCTAAAATATCTGCCAGTATCGGCTAAGGTATCGGCCAGTTATCATCGGCCAATTATCGGCCAGTTATCGGCTTAAGTATACGAGTATATCATTTCAATCAACTAAGATTGGAACTAGTGATGTACATTTGATGCAGGAGATATCTCTATATACTTCTACAGAAATATCATTTATATTAATTATTATCAAAAAAAAAACTTCTACAGAAAGTACTTTATATAGAACTGATCTGCCAGTTATTGGTTGTAGTATAAACATACATGTTTTAATATACTTGGACTAGGATTAGACATACACATTTGATACGGGAGATAACTCAATACAATACTCCTACATATGTTAAGCAACTTAGAACTGATTTCCAAGCTGCAATATAATGCATTCGATTAACTTGAATTGGACTTAGATATACATATATATTTAGTGCAGTAGATAGCTATTTTGCTATGTATAATGCACAATACATATACTCGTATTGAATGATTGTCTCTACAAAGAGCAAAGCCAACTGTCAAAGCTGATGGGTAACTACAGGGTACCTCGTTGAACGGAACGTTGGGGAGCGTAAGCGCATAATTACTAAATAGAATCAAGCATGGCGTTGAAGAGGGTCAGCAGGAGCAGTAGAAGAGCATTGGTGGGAGGGGGTTACGGGGGCGAGGTAGTAGTGAGGTAGTTGATACGTAACGCATAACGACAACGTATCGTACATCGTGCATTCAATACGTATGCGTCCTACTTGAACTCGGCTCGTTGCACAAATCTTATCTCTGGCCACACTCACTCGCTTCCCACTCTATGTAATCAGGCATTATCAGCGCGATACTTAGTACACACAAACATATAGTGTATGTACAGTATACACATGCATATATAATAACCGATACGGACTGTGTGTGTGTGTGTGTGTGTGTGTGCTACTTACTCGTGTCACTGTATGCTGGGCGCAACTTTCAAGCCAATCTATAATTACAATAGCCCAGCTATAATTATAAATGACGAAAGTCACCAAAAAAAGAAAGAAAATAACCAGAGCAAACAATGTACACAACAACTCAGCTCAATGATCGTCCACTTGAGATTTCAGTTCATTCGAATAACGGTTGCAAAGTCTTTGCCCCTATGGCCGATAATGTTGGCCGTGATTTATATGGCAATCGGATGGCAAAAAGTACTCATATAGTAGGCCTATATATAGCCACAATTGTTCCAGGTGGGCGCCAGTATAGCTGCTGCTGTTTAACCTCAAACCTCATTAGGTTTTATTGATCGATAAGTTATCGATACAGAAATTGCAATAAATTCCGTTATTGAATTTACAGTATTGAAATCTCGTGACATAAGTCAGCATTAATGACAGATTACGTTAGAATAGCTTTGAACTTGATCTTGTAATCGTTCAAAGTGTGCATCGATAACAAATCGGGCTGTTAAGTTTGCTAGATATGCTTTCGATTAGTATCGATAACTCGCTGGGCAATGTGTACAATTGATAGCTTACTGACCATACCTTAATATGGGAATGATTATAAATACAATTGATATCGATAAATTTGACTACATTGTGCATTTTCCTATTTTCTGTCTCTTTCCAGTGGGCTTCCGCACCCATGGCATTGATCTGCACGAGGAGACGCAGCTGCAGTGGATGTCTGAGCATTTGAGCTATCCTGACAATTTTCTGCATTTATCGGTGGACTACGAGAACGTTTAAGCCTAATCCCAGGTCTGCAATGGGGCAGGAATCGATATATATACATATGCTATATATATCTACCTACTACAATATACATACATTTATATAAACCTTAGCGCTAGTTACTTAGTTAAGCTCAATGTACAACAACTTTCTGTATCATATTTATGCAATATACGTATATATCTATCTATATATATCTATATGTATATGTAGATCGACTAGCTTGTTATTAGCATTTATAACGTAACGCATTGTTCGACCAAAAAAAAGAAGAAATTAAAGAAAGACATAAAGGAAAAAAGAAACTCAAAAGATTTACACGTCAATTCGATCGATCATTTCTCGTATTTATTCTCGCATTATTCTCCCGACAGGCAGTTCGTGCTATTTATAAGCCCTCCGCGACGAGTCAAATCGATCGGGCCCAGGAAGTCGATCTACCATACGAACTGTACGCAACCTGAAGCATATCGAGGTGAAAATAACCCATAAACGGTTATCAATTTCAGAAAGTACAACAATGTCGCCCACTATGCCGACAATACTATACACTACATGCAGTTAATATAGTAGCTCGATCTTCACTTTATTTGTGATGTGTTCCTTAGCCAATTTAAATGAATTATTCGGATCGAAGTACTATATTATTAAGCTCTTACTCGTCTCTGCCGGCATACGATCTAAATTGATGAACTTATTCGAACTTTCAACTAACGTTTGTGACTCTTCCATATATACAATATATATAGTGTATATATTTGGCATCTGGCTAATTATACCATATATATTTGGTATCTGGTTAATTATGGTGTTCCATTTAGTTGAATATCGTCATCGGGTTGCTCTATATGTTGCATTTTATACCTCATGGGAAAACCCGTATACACCCTGGGGAAGAGTGCAGGCATATACTACGTAAACTATATAAAGAGCAGTGTATACATATATACAATATATATATAAACTTTGATACAATTGTGTGTGTGTGTGTGTGTGTGTCATTCGGTCGCGTTCGCTGGGTTCATTGATTAGGCCACTCGCGATTTTTATCCGCTGTCAAGATAATGGCGACCTTACACAATATTCCAGCGAGTCTCGAGCTTTTTTTCGCCTTCACTTTGCCTTGCCTTGCCCACCTCGACTTGGATTGTTTTCATTAATTATTTGAAGAGCATCGATTTGAAAATGTCACACACAGAACTCTCGGCGAATCGATTTCGATTCGATTTTTGTCTGTCTCCGGCGGCGGCTCTAAAAATAGTCAACGTCACTTGAGAATGATTAATTCGATTATGATTATAATTTCGATTATTATTATTATTTATTATTTATCTTGGTCGTTAAGTGAAATGGAAAGTAAATACCCCTGTGCAAATGTCTGTGTGTATATAGTACAGATAGTATATATATATAGATAGAGGAAAATTTATTGTCGCCAGTTGCGATCGGTTACGATGACAAACCACTTGCCTTTCAGATGCGGACATTATCGCTACATTGATGGATCCGTGCGATCGAGTTTTGCATGTCCCAGGTGCCCCAGTGCACCGACAAACACGTAACATATGGTACATATATGTATATAATCTGTATATCTATATATGCCTGGCCGACATCGATCGAGCATCTATTTGTCCATTTGGTCATTGATCGATCCGCTCACTTTGCTCTGTCCAAATAGCAGCGCCTATCTCCTATCTCCTCTGATCGGCCCCGGGAAACATTCTCGAGTGGAACCAATAACTTATAGCGTACAACACACAATAAACAATCGATTCTGATGCCAATTGCCATGAGCCGCACAATGCATCATGTGCGAATTTGGACGACAATCCGAGTGGATCGAGTGGATGATCACTTCACCAGTTAGTCAGAAACAAACATATCGAATGTATGAACACAGACATATACGAGTACTCGTACACAATGTGATTCACAGATACAGATGCCTTGAATTACTACACCCTAATGAGAGGGCCACTGATCAAGGATCTTATTCAAATTAACTATACTTGCCTTATGGTAGATATGGCAATGCTAGATTTAAACATTTTAAATGATCTATAGAGTCGACAGTTGATCAGCTGATAGAGAATACATGAAGAATCACGAATTTTGGCTACGATCACTTAACTCGGGAGCCAGGAACAATACTATATGCCCAGTGTGATTCACAGATGACTTCAATTACTACTCTATAAAGAGGGGGATCACTGATCAGTGATCTTCAAACCTGCTGAGGATCTCATCGAAACAAACATTACTTTCTTAACAGATGTCACTTAAATTTCAAACTTCAAGTGTGATCACCTGAATATATAGAGATTTCAGTTGGAAGAGCAAAAAAGAATTACCAATTCTACAAAAGACGTAGTAGACTTTCAGTAAGGATCAGTGAACTGTGTAGATTACCTAATTCTATACCAGTTCTGTTGTTAGATCACAGACCTATCGCGAGCGAGACTAAAGATATCTATCGTACTATGCTAGACATATGTAAGTATTTTATACATTGTGTAGCTACGTTTTCTTAGCATATGCTTTGCTCAGTGTGCGATCGCTTGGGGATCTTACATCATTTGAATATTTTCGATTTGATAACAAAAAGTTTTGCGCAAGCACATTTCGATTGAGTATTTTTTCGGTGCATTTCTTGGTATTTTCTATGATAGTTTTACCTTTGCTCGGTGCCGTCGCAAATGCAGTCAGGTGCAGCAGAGCAGACAAACCCGTTTCCCTACCCCACAACCCCGCAAGCCTCTTGCTTTAGCCCCGCCACTGCTGTCAACCACAGCGCCCCCTCTGCTGACTGCCACGCCCCCTTTCTTTGTGTTTGTTAACTTTTTGGCGTTTGTGCCCAAATCTAAATCGAGAAATAAATCCCGTGAAAGTGCATCACATTGCTTTGGCAGCGCAAATGATCAGCTGCTGCTGCTGTCGTTGTTGTTGTTGCTGCGTTGCACTGGTGCAGTCAGCCGCCAAAAAGGGGGAGGGGGATGTGTAATTGCTGCTTGCGAATGTTTGTCACGTGGCGATACAAAGAAATATTTGCACGGCAACAGCGCAGCGCAAAATCAAATCCAACAAAACTTTTGGGGTAGCACAAACGTGGGAGGAGAGAGAGAGAGAGAGAGAGAGAGAGGGTAGAAGGGAGCTGAATTGAAGGGGGTAAAGGGAGAAGAAGGCAGTTGGGCATAGTTTGACGGGGCAAACGATGGATGAGGGGAGACAGAAAGAAAGCTTAGGAAAACAATGAAGAAGGAATAGTTTGAAACAGTGGAGGGAATGGTAAGGAATACACCCACAAAGAGGGGCCGAGCAATGAGGCACGTTGCAAATACTAGAACTTGGATGTTACCCAGATTTTAAAACGCAAACTGTCTCTGCAGCTGTACTATATATGAGTAAGTTTGTCTGTGTGCACTGTGTGAGTAAATTTTTCTTAATAATTTCTTAAATTTCTTATTCATTTCTTCCCTAGCAGTTTATATGCAACATTTCTTTCTTCTCAGTATTTTATGTAATTCGATTTTAAACAAACTAAACAAACAAACAGCGATTTGCGGAGAATTTAATTGTCTTGCTTTTTTATATCAATTATAAAATACTACAGAAGGCAAACAAAGAATGGTTTCGTATACCATAAAAACTTGTTTGGGTTTGTCAGGATAATAAGGTAGTAAATACCCGATAGCCAAGAAGGGTATTAAACCTTTGAGACAACCAAAAATGTATGTAACAGGCACTAGAAAATGTGACAAATCCCACAAAGTGCATATATATTCGTGAGCATCAACGTACTAGTCGCTATAGTCGATATCTTTCCGTCTGTATGAACACTTAGATCTCAGAGACTACAACAGCTAGGGATACCAAAATTGATGACAAAATATCTTCTTATTGCACCCAGATAAAGTTTATTTTTGAATTATGCCACGTCCCCCCCCTCCCCACCAAGTCACAGTAAATCTATAAAAATCGATTAGCTTTAAGTGTAATTTCAATGGTAGAACGTTTGTTTTTGATGAGCACCATAACTATAACTGTCCAGGTAATTTCTTAAATCACTTTCAAACGTATACTGAAGAATGGAGTTACTTAAGAAATCATTATAAGGGGTGTACTGATATGCAAGGCAACGCCTGCAGGGATGCAATACAAACTATGCTATACACACAAGTTAAATGGGGTTTATATCAACAAATGGGGTATATCAACTCTATTTTTAAGTAATTTATTAAGTATTTTTCAGTTTTCTAGTTATTTGTTATTCTGCTTATTATATTTGTATTCTTTTTATATATTTATGCACTGATTTTATATGTATTTTATTAATTTTTTATTACTGAATTTGTAGCTCTTATTTTAGATTTCTTCTAACTCTGGAAAGTAACTTTTACTTTTAAGTTAACTTTTTTTATAATGATCTTAGCTGACAAACTTTGATCACTTGGGTCCTACAAAGAGTGCAAGTATGAGTGTGTGAATGTGTGTGTGTGTGTGTTGTCTACTTGGCGATCGTTGGGCATTTCTATGTTATTTTGGCCAACTTCTTGCAGAGTGCAAATTATTTGCCAGCAAGCACAACACACACACACGTAGCCCCCACACTAACACACACACATGCACAGAGTTAACGTTTACCATTACGATTGCGTTGCGTCTCTGCCAGCAGCAGCAGTAGTTGGCGACTGCGACGCTTCGTCGTTGTCGTCGTCGTCGTTGCCATCGTCTTCGGCGTCAACGTCAACGTCAACGTCAGCGGCGTCGGTGGCTCTGGCTCGTGATTGGCGCACAGTTTGGCAAACGAGAGCACTTTATTTTTAAACGATTTAAAAATATAAAGCATTATAGAATTTGGCGGCTTAGTCATAGCGCAAATGTTGCGCTAACCATCCGACAAAACCGAAAACTACAAAAACAAAACAAAAAACAAGCAACTAATGTGGCAGGCGAACTGGCCACAAGCGAGGCGAACCGAACGTGAATACTCTAAAGGAAAACTAATCACACATGCACACGCAAACACACTCACTCACACTCTCACACACACATACATACAGTCACGCACACTCACTGAGCCAAGCGATGAGCTGGCCAAAATGACACACGCAAAGAATGACAAGATCACAAGATTTCAAAAGCAGCCGAAAAGAATAAAAAAAAAAAGAATGAAAGAAAGAAAAGACAAAACAGATCTTAGAAATCCGGAGAGATCACACAGGCGAACATATAGAAGATTGATCTGGGGATCAGCACATGTGGAATACGTATGTTACGAATTGTGACACGTACAGCAAGTACGGTGGGCACCTACTGAGTGCGACACACTGCCAGATCGGTATAGAGAATATAGTAGCTATATAGATCGTTATGGAGAATATGGTAGCAATGCGAGATCGTTATAGAGAAGGGTATCTATCAATCGAATATATGATAATTATAGAGATGATATGTGATTTGAGAATCATATTAAGTATTGATTGGAAACGAAACTTATTAACACACAAGAACTTGATTGCTAAGCGATCGTCCCACTATAGCATATAGTTTAACGATCTTTGGAACAGTTGGAGAAGTTACAGTCAGAGGAAAATGTGTACATTGCCTAAGTTGGACGTATTTAACAAGAATATAAATAGGTTATATAGGGTACTTCTAACTTGGTTATGCAGGTTCTGCTACAGTACTTGGATATTCGTGTTACATGTATATCCTGATGAAATGATAATACCCTCTCTCTCTCTCTCTTTCTCTAAAGGAATACGCATACAAATGCTAAGGAATTCATGATAAAAATGCCAAAATCATGGCAAGTTTGCTTCTTCTTGATCGCACATACATATAAGAAGGTAAAGAAGATTATGAGAAATCTTCTGTGTTATAGTGAAACGGGCTTGATCAGCTCTCGGCATCGAGTTCCTTTCAAAATGGCAGCAATATCAAATCGAACACTTCAAACACAGCGTTGCCAAGTGCTAAATTTCTTGACATTAGCTTCGATAATCCTCGAGATTGGTGTGTCTGTGTGTGTGTGTGTGTGTGTGATGTCAATTCGATTGCAGGGCATGAAAAATTGCACAAGTAGCGATCGAACACGATCACATAATACCTGTTTGGGTAGCGTGATCTATGATCATTGGCGATCGCCAGATCGGGGCTCGGAGATGCCACGAGATAGAAGATGGGGAATTCAGGGGATCGGGGATCGGGGATCGTTGATCAGCAGATCTGCCAATTGCATAAGGGCCAATGCGAAATTGTTTGTTGACTGAGCGTATGCCAAGAGATTAACAAAAACAAACTGCAAAATACAAAAAATACAAAATGGCGACTGCATAGATCAGTGCGGAAGTACGTAAGGGGGTGCCAAAGAAAAACCAGTTCAATTTTAATCATTTTGTTAATTGAATAATCTTTTTATTTCTTGTTCAGTTTTCAGTGTGTTTCTTTTCCGTTGCTGTTGTTGTTGCTTCCATTCAATATATAAAAATACTGTGTGTTCTTTTTGTTGTTGTATACGTATATAGTACATATATCCTTTATAGGTATAACTCCCTATATATATATGTAAAGTTTTGCACGAAAAAAACCATTTCTTGTATATAAATATATTGTATATATTTTGTATTGTATATATAAAGTATATATGTATGTATATGTAATTGTTGTGTGTGTGTGTAATTTATCAGATATATATATATATATTTATATATAGCTAGTTGTTTAATTGTTTATCAGCAGTTTTCAACAATTTATTAAATTTTGTTTGTTCATATCACAAGAATTTTCAATTTCCCCAAAAAAAAAATAGAGTTACATATACTATATATGAATATGATGTATATAAACTATATGTGTGTATATAATATATATATGTATACCTTTATTGGTGTATATCCTAGATAATGTATAAATCTCTAGCCTATATAAAAAGAATTACACATTTGATTAGTTCCCGTTTGTTAACTCTCAATTTCGTGGGCTGGCCACGCCCACGCTCATTTTGCAGCCATGACAACAAAATTCATGTGTATATGTGTGTGTACGTGTTTGTGTATGTGTGTGTGTGTGTTATTTTAAAGCTTTCTCTTGCAATCAGTTGAATATTTTGTTTGTATTTTCTTCTCGTTCAGCGTAAAATTCTTTAGCAAATTCAATTTTCTGCTTGATTATTTGAACAAAAAAAAAAGAAATTATTTGCGTTGCTAATATTAGTTAGTATTATTTACACGAATTACGAAAAAAAAACGTAAGATTAATTAAAAAATACCACAAAAAAAAAATACATATAAAATTAAAATTACGAAATGATGAGCTTAATTTTATTTTGCGTGCAACTTAAACTTAATTTGTTCCTAGAAATTAGCAAAAAAAAAGAAAGTAATTACAATTAATTCTTTATAATTATGACAATTACTTAGCATATTCTCTGTGTGTGTGTGTGTATGTGTGGATTGATATGTTTGTTATTTTTGGAAGTATTTTCATGGATTAATCTTAAATTAAATTTAACAATTGAAACAGACTTAATTGCTAACTTACAAGGCCAAGGACCAGGCCCATGGCCACGCCCCCCTGCTTGGTGGGATTGATAGTGGTTATTGTCGCCTCTCTTTCCCTCTCTCTCTCTCTCTCTATCTCTCTCTTTCCCTCTCTCTCTCTCTATGCCAACAATGTAATGGGCGCAGCCCGTGCGCCTGTTGTGGGCGTGCTTGCTGCTGTTGTTGGGGCAGCAACTGTTGCTGCTGCTGCCGTGGGCGGCGTCAGGCGTGCAGCGCCCAAGGCGGCCAGCGCCTCCTGATCAAGCCAGCGTTGCAGATGCGAGCGCTGCAGCAACTGTTGCTGCTGCTGCTGCTGCTGATGTTGCTGCTGCATAATGCTGATCAAGTTGTCGTTGTAGACGGCTGCGTGCAGCTGCAGATTGAGACTGTAGCCGTGGGCGGAGCTGGCGCTGGCGCTGTCGCTGTATGTGGAGGAGCTGCTCTCGTAGCCGGAGACGGGTGACCCCTTGGGGCAGCAGAAGCCGGTGGGGGAGAGCGCTGGCGCCGAGAAGGGGCTGAGGATGCTCTGTGGTGTTGATGGTTTGCTGCTGCTGTTGCTGATGTTGCTGGCGTTGCTACTGCTGTTGCTGCCGTTGCTGTTGCCGCCATGAAACTGATGCTGAGGACTCCCGGCGGGAAATGGCGGCGGGACAGCAGCGAATTGCATTAGCAACGGCGGCGATTGAAAGCAGCTGGCGGCATTGCTGGCATACGATGGATGATTGCTCCAGATGATCGGCTCCCGTTGCTTGGGCGTGGCGCGCTTCTTCTTCGTCTTGCTGCTGCCCCCGCCATTGAGTGTGGCATGCTCCTCATCATCGGCATCAGCATTGCGCTCATCCTCCAGCTCATCGGCATCAGCATCAGCATCGGCATCAGCATCGTGCATCTCCAGCTCAGAATCCTCCTCCTGTGCATCCTCCAGTTCGCTGCCCGCTGCCGTTGCCTCGTCCAGCAGATACGGCTTGAAGAGCTTCACCTGTTTGGCCGGCGGCAGCTTGCGCTGTTCCACAGTTCCTGCTGTTGCTGCCTCCGCCTCCGCCTCTGCCTCAGCCTCTACATCGACATCGATATCAACATCGCCATCAGCGTCGCCATCGCCATCAGCATCGGCATCAGCGTCGGCATCGGCATCCTCCTCATTGTCGCTGGGCTCGCACTTGATGGCCTCCAGTTTGCTCATCTTGTCCGCCGGCAGAGCTGTCTCGCTGTGCCACAGCGTCTGTGCCGCACGCTTGCGGCAGCTCAGATCAACACAGGCGCTAGGCTTGAGCAACTGTTGCTGCTGCTGCTGCTCGCGCTGGCGACGCGCTGCGCTGCTGAGGGACAGGTCCATGGGGGCGGGCGTGGCAGCGGGCTCCAGGCGTGGCTCGAGGGGCAAGTAGGCAGGCAGGTGGTAAGCATAGCCCAGCGGAGGCTGCTGCTGCTGCTGCTGAGGAGGCTGAGGAATGTGGCTGCTGCTGTTGTTGCTGCTGCTGTTGCTGCTGCTGCTGTTGTTGCTGTTGTTGTTGCTGCTACTATTTATTGGCACGACGTTTGGCACTTGTTGCTGTTGCTGTTGTTGCAACGTTGTGGCACTGATTGTTGTTGCTGCATTGCTGTGGTTGCTGCTGCCATTGCTGCTGCTGTTGTTGGCAATGGCAACTGCCGCCACCACAGCAGCAATTTTGGCTGCCGACAATGTGGAGTCATCGCTGCTGTCAGCAACAGTTGCTGCTGCATCGCTTGGCGGCGACAACAGTTGCAATTGCTGCTGCTGCTGTTGTTGCTGCTGCTGTTGCACGTTGACTGGTGGCAAGGGTAGTGGCAGAGCCAGCGGCACTGGCACATGCAGATGACCAAGTGTTGCTGCTGCTGCTGGCGATGCTGCTGCTGCTGCTGTGGGTGCTGCTGTCGCGGCCAGATGATGCGGATGTGGATGCGAATGCGAATGCGGATGATGATGTGCAAATCCGTTGGCCAAAAAGTGATGCGCATGCGCTGCTGCTGCCGCTGCTGCAGCTGCTGCTGCTGCTGCTGCCTGATGATGATGATGATGGTGATGGACATGATGAGCCAGCGGCAGATTGTGGAACTGATGCTGCTTCAATTGCTGCTGTTGCTGCTGGTGTTGCTGCTGTGCAGCCAAGTGCTGTTGCTGCTGCTGTGAGTGCAGTTGCTGCTGCTGCTGCTGCTGCTGTGAGTGATGTTGCTGCTGTGAGTGTTGCTGTTGCTGCTGCTGGTGCTGATTGTTGGCCACCGACGAGCGCAGGTTGGGCTCGCATTGCAGCCACTTCTGGATCTGGCGACGATGGATGTTGTACTTGCGCGCTGTGGCACGTTGATTGCCCTTGCAGTCGTTGTCGTTGCGGTACGATTCGAGCACTTGCAACTTGAACTGCGGCGTGAAGATGCGACGCGAACCCATTTTGGGACTGCACGCGTTGCCAGCTGCAGAGTTGCAACCGTTGCTGCTGTTGCCGTTGCCGTTGCCGTTGCCGTTGCTACTGCTGTTGCCGTTGCTCTCAGCCGTCGGCTGCTGCTGCTGTTGCTGGGCAATTGCAACTGTTGCTGCCGCTGGCTCCTTGGCTGCGTGTCGCTGCTTGTGTTGCTGATTGAAGCTCAATGCTGCTGCTGCTGCCATGGCTGCTGCTGCTGTACTGCTGTTGTTGTTGTTGTTGTTGTTATGGTTATCCATTGTTGTTGTTGTTGTATAAAATTTGTATAAAGTTCTTGTTGTTGTTGCGTATCAAAAATAGTTCTCTTTGTTGTTGTAAATAGTTGTTGCATTTGTTGTAAAATTGCTCTAAAAGTTGCTGCTGCTGCTGTTGCTGTAGCTGGTGCTGCTACTTGCGTGCGACGCTTGCGCTTTCATAACTCGCGATCTGGCAGCGCTGGCCCCACCAACAGCGACACACACACACACGCACGCACACCACCACGAGACAAGTGAGCGCCACCAACAACACACAATATAAAAAAAAAACACGTTAACGTCGTCGAAAATTGTTTTTTTCTCCTTGCTGATGTTGCTTCTGTTGCTGTCGTCTCTGGTTGTTGTAGTTGTTGCTTTTGTTGCTCTTTAGTTTGTTTGTTGTACAAAGTTCAACACAAAAACAAAAAATTTAATAATATAACTGAATCGAAATCAGAATCAGCTCTTAATTCTTTTTTTGTTAAACACACTGAGCGAAAAATTGTTACTCTTGTTGCCTTTGCTGTTTCAGTTTTTGTTTTCTGTTTTCTGTTTTCTGTTTCTGTTTCTGTTTCTGACTACGCGACGACGCGATCCGCATCCGCACGGCAAGGAATCCAAAACACAATTGTTCTGCCTTCTGCGTTCTACATCAAAGTTACGTTCTAGACTGGCTGCCCCGACAACGTCGGCTGTCTCTCGGCTGTCGGCTCTGTCGACTCTGTCGTTCGTTGTCGGCTGTCGGCTCTCTCTCTCTCTCTCGCGCGCGCTGCTCAGACGGACGCACACACACACGCGCGCCAGAACGAAACAAAATGAACTGAACGAATGAACGAAACAACAGCAGCAGCAGCAACAACAAACACAAGCACAACGCGCGCGCGCCTCTCAGTCTGTCACAGTGTGAGAGTGCAGTCGACGCTCTGTCTGCGCGTTTGTCTACAGCGCCGTCTGTGTCTGTGTATATGGGTGTGTGTGTGCGTTCTAATAGCTCATCAGCAACAGCGCGCAGCAAGTGTGTGCGTGCATCTGTGTGTGTGTGTGTACGAGTGTGAACGAGTCAGACACTTGGCGGGCCCCAGAGCCACCGTCGCCGTCGCAGTCGCCAGACTAAACCAGTTGTTGTTTTTACTGGTCTTGCAGCCCAGCAGCACCAAGCAGCACCAGCAGCAGCAGAGGCAGCGACAGAGGCAGAGACAGCAAAAGCAACAGCGCGGTGCTGCGCACTGCAGACAAACTGACGACAATCGTCGGCGAGGTGTCTGCGCCCCTGTATTATGCATGCATGTACACACATACTTGCAAACATAGGCAATGCAAGTGTATGTGTGCGTAGCTCTGTGCTCTGCCCCAAAGTGTGTCTGTGTGTGTGTGTAAAAGACTCGTTCTTGTCGCGGCGCTTTTGTGCGCTGGTGTGGAGTTGATTTTTAGCTACGCGGGCCGCGGGACCGGCAGACAGAGAGACAGACAGACGACCGACGACGCGTCGGACCCAATGGACAGAAGGGGACGGAACCCCGAACGACGATTGCTGGCTCTGCCCCCGGGCACAGCCCAGGCCCGATCCGACGACTGAGCTGAGTAACTGACAAACAACTGTGTCTGTGAGTCTGCCTGTGAGTGTGTGTGTGCCTGGCCACTCAAAGTGAACGCACAGTGGGGCCAGAGGAGCATGTGTGCTGTGAATCATGTGATAGCGATGCTACAGATGGTCGCTTGATTATATAATGCAAGATTAGGTACAATGAACATTCAACAATGAACACATACTATTTTTTCATATGCCAACACTGTGTTTAAGTAAATAAAGAGAGTTGTAACTAAATTCATCATCAACAAATACAATTGTTATAAAAAAACTATTTGTTAAAAAAACCATTTAATATTAAATTATATAATTATTACTTATATACATATATTCAATAAATTTACCAAACTAAATGCATACAAAGCTTTCCGAACAATGTCGTCATTTCCTCTATTTAACTTTTTCGTCTCTATCGTCCAGTGTTATAGTGGAATTAAATATTATTTTTTTCTCATTTTATTTGACACCAAATGGAACTACAAATTGTAGTAAATGTTCGAAATAAATCTTTAATTCTACAACAATACTCATATTGTGAAACTTATTGGGCTTTATCTTAAACTTAATATTCAAACCTGTCGCTTAAAGCGAAACTAAAAGCTTTTTGAACTTTGCATTGGCTTCACAGATTTAATGTAGTAAATCACAAAGGCATGTCAAAAAATGAAAGTTAAAAATAATATATATATTATTAATTAGTGAGAGGGCCTTAAAACAGCTTAATCATATAAATTTAGTTTTAGATTCTCGAATTCTTTTTCGTTGTTAATTTTAAATTCAATTGTCAATTAGTTTAATTATACTTTAATTAAACTTAAATTATCATTTTTAATTTCAAGTCGACATAAATAAGAAGCGCCTAACAAGCATTTTGAATTGATGGGCATTTCAACTGACTGGCCCCACTGTGCTGCTGCTCATGTGGCTTTGCCAGAGACGACTGCGAACCACGTTGCGTCCGCTGCCAACTTACGCTACAATTTCGCTGGCTCTGCCAGTTTACACACACTCACATACACACACACAGCCACGCTCACTCGGCCACAGATATGAGTGCATGCCATGTGTGCTTGTGTGTGTGTGTGTGTGTGCGCTATAGTCGTGGCTGGCAGACATTCTGGCACTAGGGCTCGGCCCGGACGAGATGTTGCTGTTGCTTGGTGCTTTAGCTTTTGCTTTTGTTGTTGCCCGACGCGGCGACGCAGCGACTGAGCGACGCGGCGTCTGAGCGTCACATGAACTTGTTGAGCTTGCCGTCGACTGCGGCAGCGACAGTGGCAGCGGCAGAGGACAACAGGCAGTGGGGGGAAGTGTGCAGGCCAAGCCTTTGCGTCGCCTCCTTCTCTCCAGCACACCCCTTACCATATGCTGTGTTTGCATGCACTCTGTCTGTGTGTGTGTAAGAATCAACTGTTGAATGTGTAATGGCTGTGCTGGCTGAGCGAAAGAGCGATGCATTTTTTAACGTGTCCGTTCGCGCACGTATGCGTGTGTGTGTGTTTACTTGTGTGTGTGTGTGTGCTTGCACTGTGGGTGCATTGCTGCTGTTGCTATCGCCCCCTGACTAAGCTCAAAGACAAAAGGGCATAGAACGAATCGTGCAATAAGCACAGCAACAACAACAACAACTGCAATATAATAATCGAACAACAACAACACTAGTTGCTCCGCACTTGTTGCAAATGATAAACGAAATTTTCTACACGATGAACGCAGAGACACAAAATTCAGTGCTGCCTGCTGCGCTGCTTGGCTGCTGCTGTTGCTGCCGCTGCTGTCTTTCTGTCGCCTTCGCCTTTGCCTTTGCCTTCGCCGCGCCATCAGCATCAACTGGAATTCATGAATGAAATACATATGCATGTGTCTCTCTCTCTGTGTGTGTAACTGTGCCTGTGTGCCGCTGTCGCTGTTTCGCCGTCGCTCTGCCGACTGCGTGTGTATGCAAATTCATAAATGAAAAATGTGTTTTCTGTCTATGGCAAGTTGTTGTTGTTGTTGCTGTTGTTGCTGGCTCTGCCTCTGCCTCAGCATCATTTGCGCGTGCAATATCAAACATGCGAAAAAAGCAAAATCAAAACACAAAACTAAAAAAGAGAGTGTACAAGAAAGACGGACGAACGCACGCAACACGATTAGCTGCCCGTCAAACGACAACAGAAACAACAACAAGTACAACAAAAAGAAGAAGAAGAATGATAAAAAGCATTGACTCACCTAGTCGAGGGCAGAATAAGGCGAAGCCAACCGCGACAGCGACAGCCGCGACGCGCTGTTGATGCGCGATGATAGATCTAAGCCAGGCAGTGGGAGAGAGGTTGAGTGGGAGAATGGGAGAGTGGCGTGTAAAGAGAGTAAGTGGGGGCAGAGAGAGAGAGAGAGAGAGCAAAAGTTCCCGTAGACAGTGGACAGCGCGCATAGATTCCCATGTTGCGTTCTTGTTGTTGATGTTCTTGCTTTGCCTTGTTGCCTTCGCTCTGCCATCCCGCGAGGCTCCAAACAGCAACAACAACAACAACGAGGACAGTGGAAAAAAGCGACGACGCGTCGTCTGGAGACTTCGACCGCCCAAACGGCGCAGCCTCCATCGCCGTCGCCGTCGTTGCCTGCACATGAAAATGTTTTTGAATTGCATTTCCAAGTAACAAATAACAAAAACAAAGAGGAAAGAAAAAAGTTGAGAAACACACGAAAACTTCGAACAGCAACAGATGCACATGTGTGTGTGCGTGTGTTTAAAATAAAATCAAAAGAATTCCACTTTTGTGGCCCCGTCGGCTTCTAAATCGATTTATCAAAAAGAAGAAAACAACAACAACAACAACTGAATGAGAGAGACAAAGAAAGAAAGACAAAAAAAGAGGCGAGTAAAAAGCGGAAAAGAAGCAGGCAAAGAGATAAAAATTGAATATAAAAAAAGGTAAAGGTAACGTAAAAATCGAAAACCTATACACACAATAGATGCACACACACACACATACAGTGGGGCACAGATAGACACATGAATTGATTAAAAAGTTGAAAAAAAAAGGAAAAACAAAAACAAAAATCATTTGGGAACCGCGTTGCTCGTAGAGGGTACCGCGTACCGGGCACGGCTCCGCGTTTTCTTCGTGGAGCACAAAGGGCGCGGTGTGTGATCGGTGTGTGGCGTGTCTGCGTGTGTGTGTGTGTGGGTAGGGGAGCATATCGCAGGCGAGCGTGGCAAGAGTGTGTGGAGGGAGCAGCGGAAAGGGGGGTTGCCGGGCCAGCGCCGATGTCGACGCCGTGCTGTCTGCCTTTGAATGCGGCGCGTAAGCCCACACAGACAAACACACACACACACAGACACACGAGGCGACAAAGAGATCGAGATATATGCACAGCATATAGACAGACATCCCTACATACAGACATACAGACATACAGACATACATACATACAGTACATCTCATATACAAAACGAAAACGAGTCGATGCTTAGTTCAGGCAAGCGATGGGTCGAGGGAGATGAGAAGGAAGGTGGGAGCAACACCTGGACGCCAGGGGAGCCTTGTGGCGACTTTGCGCATGCGCAATTCCAATTAAACTAACGCCAAACTCAGCTATTTCCAATATTATCAACTTTTACAATCAAATTTATGAAATCTAATTGAAATACTAAATAAATTGAAAGTAGAGAGTGAAATCTTTAATGATTAAAACAGAAAGGAAACTGAAAAACATATTTTCAGTAAATCATTCTCTCTTAAGGTTCTCAAATATATGTATGTACATGCATACATATGTACATACATACATAAATACATACTTATACATATACATATACACATATACTATATATAATAAATATCCTATATTGCATATATCATTTTATGTTATTGATTTGCAATAATTTTAAAGGAGTTCCTTAATAAAAGTTAATTAAAAATTACAGTTTATTTTGCATTTGCTAAAAATGTATGCGAGCAGCCCTCACAAAACCACAAAAATATTTGAAGGACACCCATTCAAAACAGATATTGTCATTTAAATATTTCCAAAGTTTCAAACTGTGTGGAGCTTGTAGAATTACCTTAAAAAGTATCTTAAAAATGAAGGATACTTATGGTATTGTGTATGTATTGTTAAAAGAGGTTTCCCACTCTGAAATGTATGAAATATTTGTCTATAAAGTGTTAACTGTGTGGGAATTAAAGAAAGAAAAATGAAAATTCGGATAGTTAGGATATTTTATAGTTTGTTTCATTAAAAACTTTTCAGACAATCCAATAGCTAAACATTATCGTATAGTATTGTTAAAGTTGTGTTAAAAGTTTCCAAATTTGACGTTGCAAAGTGATCAGTTATATATGTTCGTTTGTTAGATGATTCGTGGTTAAATTATAGACCAAACTGAAGTTGTTTGACAGTGATACACAACAGTAAACGTGCGTCAGCTGTTAACCAGTGTTGCCAAAAAGATAATAGCTAAAAAATCAACCTTTACATTAAGCGCACATATACATATGTATCTACATACATACGTGTAGGTATGGTATGCATTTGTACATTGCATCAATATCGTATAACTACACAACTTGAAATATATATATACTATATAGCTACGATATATGTATATGTATTTCATCAGAAACTGTTATTCACACACAGTGCGTACACTCATCTACGTCGATTGCTTGGTAGCTTGTTAGTGGCTCTACACTTTTGTCCACTTGATAATACCAAGCACATTCTTTTCGTGTGATCCATTTTTCTTTTGTTATAACTTTGGTGATCGGTTATCGTCGTAGCGTGCAGCTAATCAGCGTGAGTTGATTCGCTCAACAAAGTAACTTTAGTTTATACTCGAAATGCTTCTTCTTGCTGCTCTACGTATTCATTGTCATCTTCTATTGAAGTGCCATACACTCCCCTGCTCCCTGTCCCAACCCTAGCACGTGGCTTAATCACGTTTTTAGATTCGTATAGAAGACAATATTGCAGTACCCCTTTCCACTTGCCCACCACCAATGAGTTGACTCATCTGCAACCAAGTTAGTTAGGTACCCACTGCACCCGGAGGTATACGTTGATTGATTACACAACCAACGCAATTGAAATCGGAAGCCATTTCAGTCTCTGTCTGGGTCCAAGTCTGACTAACTCAGCTCGGTGACCCTCCCGAACCCAGTGCGATAATCACAGATCACGATCGCCGGCGTGTGCAAAACTATCTAATCGCATTTAGAAAAATACCCTAGTCTGTTATAGCAATCGATCTGAGTTTTCCATATGCATATTTCGTAGGAACTTCGAAAGCTTAACCTATAATTACTGAAAGTCGCTATTAAATTGTAATTCTATATAGAGCGATAAAGTGTTCTTAAGTTCCACTGAGAGTCGGTTAGTCGTTGCACGCGATATAAATATATTAAATTATTATATTTTATATAGTAAGATATTGAAGGGGTTTTTTGTTATATGGATCTTGAAAACAGATCTACAGATCATTTTATACTTCTTAGGAGATATTTTCGATTCCATTAAGTATCAAAGAGAGGGTAATACATTTATCCTAACTTCGACTGAGGTTCGGTTAGTCGTTGCACGCGAAGGTTATTTAATGTTTCTTTCTGTTTGAATTTAGAGTTTAATATCGAATATCTTTGAATACAAAAGTACTTAAAATATTGATCATTTGGTAAAGTTAACATTAGGATTAAGGTTATGGCTAATGTAGTTAAGCCCAGGTTCATGACTTGTACAATGAGAATATAGTATTAATAATAATTTAAAGACAATTCAACTTATTCTTTTGGCTTTAAATAGTCCCTCAACTGAAGATAAGAAACTACGATCGATGCAAAGATCGTTTGCAGGAAGATCAAACAATAAAAGCTCAACTTCATCTACATTGATTGAGCGTATTTATCTTTTGATACTTCATGCCATACTATATATTCCTTTTCATCAACTATATCATGGAGTTTTGGCGATCTGATCGGAGGGATCTTTGGAAATGTGCGAAACGAACAACTATTTTGTTGAAAACTGAGTCGTAGTCACAGCTTGAGTCGCAGCTATGGCTCCACCTCGCAACAGGGAAAAGGATCATTTGGTGATCGTTTCATTTACAGCACGATCTTGCCCAATTCCAGGTAAACACAGGCGTACTGGACTCGGTTCGGTGATGATGTTCGGCTTGGCGATCTCAGGCGCCTAATGGATAGTTCTTCTTGGAAAAGAAAGCGGCCTGCCTTAAAGGAACGTGGCTCAGTGTGGCCGCATGGTAGGAACAGTGGCAGGGACAGGGGGAGCTGGGACAGGGGGGAGGAAGGAGTGTGCGAGCTTAGCAAGACAGAGGCAGACATTGGGCCGCCGAGGCTGGAGGCGCATAAAAATGCGCTGTCCGCACACACACACACACATACACAGTGGGGCACTGTCTGGTGGCCATGTGTGAGAAAAGGCGGCAACGCGCGAAGGCAAAACTTTTATTAACTTTTCCAAGAAATGGAATTTCTTGGATCCTGTGTGCCTGTTTCTGTTTCGCTTCGCTTCGACTGACTTTAAATGCGGCTGCTGCTCATGCGAAGCTTCACACACACACACACAGAGTCGCATATACCTCACACATACATGACTATATTGAGTGAGCTTCAGGTGTTCTGCGCTTCGATCTGGCGACCAAAGCTAGTTAGCAAACGCCGCAGTCTCAGCCGCAGTCAACGTTGCAGTCGCAGTCCCAGCATTCTTTTGCTGCCAAAGACAGGGGCAGAGGGGGAAAGGGGGAACTATGGCGTTGCCCCCGTTGCGTCCACCGTCGTCGTCGTCAATTTGAGTCAATTTCTGTTCAGTGCCGCCGCAACGAAATGAATCGAACGAAACTGAACGAAGCGCATAAATAACGTAAAACAAAAACAACAAGCTACCCGGGAACGGGGCCCTCCAACGCCAACACACACACACAGCAACCAACACGAACACACTCGCACTCACACACACTGGGCCAGACCCGCGGACGCCTACGTGCAGGCAAACGGGTAAACTGCAATGGCGCTGCCGCTGCGGTTTACACTGGCGGCGCACAGTGGGGCCAGCACGAGAAACTAGTAGAATTCAAAAATTCATAATTAATGTTTCTCCTAATTAATAGAACAAAAAAACACCTTACTTACACTGGAAAGATATTTTCCTCGAATTTTTATGCGACATTTTCGGTAGCCAATTTAAATGAGAATTAACCATATTTATAAGTATTATATAAAATTTAAAATTAAAAATAATTCCTTTAGTATATTAATTTTAATAGTTAAGAGCCAACATTTGTTGCCGAGGAAAGGGAAAAAACTAGAAAACCCCAATAAGATTATGAGAGTTTATGTTAGCAACAAATCAAATCAAAATTGGGAGTAGAATCCACGAGGATGCAGTTAGAAAAGTACTAAGAAATCTCTTCACTGACACTGAAAATGCATTTTGTTTAATTTATTTTGTATTCATTTAGGTATTGTCAACTAAGAACAGTAGACTTAAAATTCAAATTATAATTGAGGAAAGTTTAATTAACTTAATTTAGATTAGAATTAATAATATTTATAAGTATAAAATTGAAAATCAAAAATAAAAATAATTCCTTAATTATATTAATATTAATAGTTTATGCGGAGGATTGGGAAAAACTTAGAAAACCCCAATAAGATCAGGAGAGTTAATGTTAGTACAATAATATATCAAATCAAAAGTGGGAATAGAATCCACGAGAATGCAATTAGAAAAGGTGTACTACTTATACTCAAGAGGTATTTAGAATTTCATGGTCTAGTTATGGTTTTTTTTTTGTTTTAAAAATCAAAATACTTACTATTAATTACTATTTTATTTAACTGATTCCTTCCGTCCACGTTTCGAACTTAACAGTTTGTCGACTTTGGTGAAGTAAAACTATATGCCCTTGCGCTCATAAGCCTTTGTTCTCCAATTCTATGGATATTTCTAATTTTAGATATTCTACATAGTTTGATAACTCCTTTTTTGGGACTTATGTCGTTTACAGATAACATCTCTAGTACAAGGCATGTCCTGTTTTTGATCTATTAAGCTGAATTAAGCTAGAGAGAAAGAAACGAAATTCAAATTCAGTTTCAGCAGACAAAGGTACTTAAAAATACATAGATACAGACAAAAATACTTGGAAATACATATGTATAAAAATTAGTCAAAATATGATCACTATGAAAGAATGAAGAGTTATTATGTCAGATACAAGATATAAATATATAGTTGTCCGATGCGGTTGAAAACTGAACTGAATACGTATTGTATTTTCTATGTATATGGCATATAAGACGTAAGCTCTAAATTTCATTCACTATTGCACATTTTCTGGCCCACTGTGGGCCCGCGCACAGCGGGACTGCAGCGACGTGGCGGCGAGGCGACAGCGGGAAGGGGGCGACAGCACGACTGGCGCACTGGCAGACACACTGGCAGCCCCTGCAGTTGCTCTGCTGCTGCTAAAGCGCCACACAATGCACATGTGTGTTGTGAGAGAGAGAGAGAGATGGAGAGCGAGAGAGTGAGTTTTAAGTTACTCTCTCGCATTCTCTGCTGCTGCGGCTGTGGCGACTACTGTGCGTGTGTGTGTGCGTGCATACGTGTGAGTGTGTGTTTGTATGTGAGTGAGGCGCATGTATTTTTAGTACAAGATTGTTGTTTAAACAAACAGGTTTTTTTACACCGCAGCAAATAACTCGTCTGTCTGCCCCGCTGCCACCGTTGCTGCCAGCGCCTGCTGCTGCTGCCCGCAGCGCCACATTGTAAATACATATGTATATATGTATGTATGTATGTATGTGTGTGTGTGGTATATGTACATACATATGTGTGCATGTATGTGTGTTTGCCTGCCGGTTGTGCTGCTGCTGCCGCCTCCGCCTGCAACGCTACGCGGTGTTGTCGATTTTCAATTTGGGTAGATGGGGACGTTACCCCTTCTCCCCATTCCCCCGCACTGCCACTAACAGCAGAGGAGCAGCAGAGGCAGACACAGCGGCAGCGCTTAACTAATTTTCCATGGCAGCCCTGGCGCCAACAACAAGAGAAAACCAGTTGCTGTTGGCAACCCTGGCAATGTCCATGCCCTGGCAACGATCTACAACAGGTTGGGCCTGCACACAGGAAACTCTCTCTCTCTCTCTTTCTCTCGCTTGCGCAATGAGATGAGTGTTGTATGTGTTTATATGTCTGTGTGTGTGTGTTGTTGCTTTTTTGGGGTCCGCATTTCGCGTTAAAATAAGCAAACACCTCGCGGTGTGAAATTCCGTTGTAAATAGCATCGCTGCATGGCAGCAACAGTGCAGCAGCAGCGCAGCAACAGCGTAGCAGGGGGTGTGGTGTGTTGGCAGGAGGGAGAGGAAGAGGGGCTGCGCAGTTGGTTCAATGCTCACGTAATCTCAGCTGCGGTCAAACGTTGCACGGCGTAAAGCTTAAGCAGACACACACAAGCACATGTACACATACACACCCACAGTCACACACACACATATAACAAGGCATTTATCACTTGCAAGCTGCGCCTGCAAGCTTACTAAGCTTTTGCCACGTTAATAATAACGCATGTGCAAGAGAGAGAGATAGAGAGAGCTTTTTGAATGGCTCTGATAGTATCGGCGCCTGAACGTCTGCGTTGGCGGCAACGGTGGCGTCGGCGCAGCTGCAGCGCTGCCTCGCTGTGTAGCGCATACAGTGGCGATCCGGCAAGGTGTACCTCGAGCTAATGTTATTTAATTTATTTTTGTATTCACACGTTTCGTATCTCACATTATGACCGACACACACACAGGCACACAGATGGACAGACAGAGAGACATACAGAGGGACAGATAGAGGGACACACACAAATAGACAGTCAGGGGTATACATACAGACACACATACATACATTCACATGTACTGCCTTAGTGGAGCAGCGAAGGGAGAGTGGGAAAGGGACGGCAGCGGCCGCGACAAGTGACAAATGCTGAGGTGAGCGAGAACAACAAAAGCAACAACAGCAGCAGCAGCACAGAACGTGGGCAGCGCCAACGTGTCTTTGTGTGTATATGTGTGGGAGTTGACATGGTGTGAGAGAATGAACGCAGAATGAATGCTTGGCTCTCTCTTACTCTCTCTCTGTTGGCGTTCTCTCTCTCAATCGTCGTCGCTCTGTCTGCGCTCGTTCGCTGCAGTTGTGTGCAGAGGTGTGTGTGTGTGTGTGGGTTGTTCGTTCATTCATTTGCTCTCTGACAAGTGCGACTGCGATGCGGCTGGGAGTGTGAGTGCGAGTGCGAGCTCGTGCTCATGCTCATAGTGCTCACACAGCATAGCGCTGTGCTCTGTGAAGTGCGGCAACAGCGCACTCGATCGGCAGACAGAATGTCGCCAGTTCATGCTACGCCGCCAGACATACTGTCGTCGTCGTCGTTGTTGCTGTTGTTGTCGCTGCCGTTGCCGCTGCTGCTACTGCCGCTGTCGACGTTGCTGCTGCCGTCGTCAAATCACATTTAACACGCTGCGCTAACCCACACTCGTCGCAAACCCCGCCTCCCTCCCCAACGACCCGCTGCCCTTAACCATTGCCTACCAAGACGTCGCTGCTGCTGCTGCCGCTGCTGCTGACCTGCCGTTGCTGGCCGCTTTTAGAGCGAACTCTTTACACGATACATATATATTTTGCAGCATATGCAGAAGTTCCACTGTACCCCTTACTCCCCCGTCCGCCCCTGGGCCCTCTTGGGCCATAACTGACAATTGGGATTTCGCAGAAACAAATACACACACACAGATGGGGCGAACAACTGTGTATGTGTGTATTTTATATGGCATATATAGCATTGTGTGTGTGCCGCTTGCATACAGTGCGACCTCGACTTTGGCAACTGATCGATGCACGTAACAGCAAAGAATAAGTGGAATATGTGCGATATATACATACATATAAAAATACATAATACTTATATAAATATATGTGTCTGTGTGTGTGTAGTTGTGGCCTGACCACGTCGTTCCATAAAGAAGCCTAACGCTATCGCATGCAGTCTGGAATGTTGCCCAGTAATTTTCCATACACACACACACACACCGAAGCTCAAGCGCATTCTCACATATTGGCGGCGATCGATCAAGCCTTCATTCTCAAATGTGCTAACGAGACCCAGCAACAACAACAACAAGGGAAGCACAGGCAGAATAACAACAACCTTGGACTAAGCTAAAAATGCATCTTTGCTAAAAACTTAACAAAGCCTCTTCATATGACTATTGATAGGGTGGTTATCGATTTATAAACTTAGTATACTTTATTGTAAAATGCATTATACTGTTTTCTTGATTTTCTCTATGTGAATACCCTTAACGATAAAAGCAGCTATGAATTGTATGCCTCTATTCTCTATAAAATGTTTTCAGCTTCTATTTTGGGGGAATGAATGTTCAAAGATGTTCAGTTTTTATACCCTTCGACCATTGAAAATGGTCAAAAAAGGGTATACTAACTTTGTGCAAATGTATGTAACAGGCATAAGGAGGCGTGGGAGACCCCATAAAGTATATATATTCTTGCTCAGGATCACAAGCCGAGTCGATTGAGCCATGTCTGTCTGTCTGTCCGTCTGTCCGTCTGTCCGTCTGTCCGTCTGTCCGTCTGTCTGTGTGAACGCACAGATCTCAGCTATTATAAAAGCTAGAGTTACCAAACTTGGCAGGAAGACTCCTGTGTACTATAAGCAGATGAAGTTTATTTCAAATGTTAGGTGCCACGCCCACCGCCCCCACAAATCAATAATTTAATTTTTGAACTTAATTTGTAAGTGCTGTATATAAGATACAACTTTCTAACTTGAACATATACTAAGCTAAATGATATATCTACGTAGTCCCCAAATTACAATCCAATCGAACAATAAACACAGAAGTTATTTAAGAAAGTATGAGCATAAAACCAAATGCTTCTGTCAGCTAACAAGGGAGACAGGCGAGCGCGAAGCGCGAGCGCCATCTGTCGGGATTAATTTTAAAGCATGTGCATATGCATATGTGTATGAATTTAACAAATTAAACTACACGGGAACATAGGTCGAAGGGTATCCCACTGTCGCGTTTTGCGCGACTGTTGCTCTCGTTACCTGCTATTCTTGTGCCAATAACTTATACATAATATTTCCAGGTTTGATAAAATGTATAAATCACTTGTGGAAATTATATCATCTTAAGACTTTTCAACAATGAACTTTTTTAAAAAGTCTTCATAAAAATAAAAGTCTGAGATTATTATAATAAAAGTCTCTAAAATTATATTCGATTTGAAACAAATATGAAGGGCAGGGGTGAAAAGTTATCTACTGTAATGATTCTATCTTCTATGGTATGTGGGATTTTTAGCAAAGATTTTGATTTATATTTCTTGAGAATTTTATTTTTTCAGAGGACTAACTAACAGAAGACTAACGCTACCCATAAGGTTGAAGGGTATAAAACAGGCAGATGGAGTCGTAGCAGTCCCCACTAACTATATGTATTCTTAATCAGGATCAACAGCCATGTCGATATAACCATGTCCGTCTGTCTATCTACAATATTAAGAATTCCTATTGGTGCGAATCGAGATTTCTGAACAAATAACTAAACAAAAATTAAATATAAAACATAAATCATATAAAACATATATTGCTATTAGACACATCTTGAAATATATCCAAAACTTTTCAAATTTGGATATAACCTAAAACTTTACCCTCTAATAATGTTTAAAAAGGGAAATTCACTAACACACAAATAATTAGCAATAAACTTCAAATTAAACATACAATTAATTCTATATAAAACAAGCACTATTTTATGACATACAAATGAACCTATTCAAATAAAACACACATTACCAAATAAAAACCTCAAACGAGAGCAACAGTCGCGCAAAACGCGACAGTGGGATACCCTTCGACCTATGTTCCCGTGTAGTTTAATTTGTTAAATTCATACACAAATGCATATGCACATGCTTTTAAATTAATCCCGACAGATGGCGCTCGCGCTCGCCCGCCTCCCTTGTTAGCTGACAGAAGCATTTGGTTCTAGGCTCATACTTTCTTAAATAACTTCTGTGATTATTGTCCGATCGGATTGTGATTTGGACACTACGTAGATATTTCATTCAGCTTAGTATATCTTAAAGTCAGAAAGTTGTATCTTTTATACAGTGCTTACAAATTAAGTTCAAAAATTAAATTATTGATTTGTGGGGGCGGTGGGCGTGGCACCTAACATTTGAAATAAACTTAATCTGCTTACAGTATACAGGAGTATTCCTGCCAAATTTGGTAACTCTAGCTTTTATAATAGCTGAGATCTGCGCGTTCACACAGACAGACGGACAGACAGACAGACATGCCTTAATCGACTCGGCTTGTGATCCTGAGCAAGAATATATAATATATACTTTATGGGGTCTTCCACGCCGCCTTCTGTCTGTTACATACATTTGCACAAAGTTAGTATACCCTTTTTTAACCATTTTCAATGGTCGAAGGGTATAAAAAGCAACCTATCTATCTATCGGCATGATGAATTTCATAATATTTTTCGTGTATGGCAACCAATGTTTCGTATGGTAACTATATGGTATAGTTATACAGTTTTCATCAAGTCTTATAAGCATATCATCCACATAAGAAAAGGCCGCAAATTAAATGAAATAAAATGTTAATAACTGTACATTTTTATGTCCTTCGACCATTGAAAATGGTCAAAAAAGGGTATACTAACTTTGTGCAAATGGTTGGTTCCGATCCGGCTTGTTTATAGCGTTCAGCAATGAAGCGCATAGCTCCCTTGTTAATGCTAATCGAACATGTATAGCTATACTTTCAGTTGTCGAAGATGTCTCCTAAGGTGCGTTCTATTGAAAATTAATATACCCTCGCCAAGAGTATAATAATTTTGCATATACCAAAACGTTTTATCTTTATTATTTTATTTTATAAAATATATATGAATTGTGTAAGCATAAAATATTTAAAGTTACCACTATAACACATTGCCACTGTGTCACCCGTCACCGTTTACTTGCATATAACATATATATGGATTAACGAGTATATATTCATTTCATAATTTCCACATCCGTGTTTGTTCTTATTGTTGCCTCTAGACATATTTCTGCGCAGTCGACAGAACAATCTATAAAGCAAACGCCCCCAACTGGGCCCTAGGTATTTTTACCTACAGGCAAAAATGTAGGCTATGTCGCACTTAAACTTGATCAGCATAAAATCGACAGAAGAATACGTCGAAGTAATTGGCTAAGGTAAAGTAAACTACCCAGTGTTGTATATATACGATATATGTATTTACTTATAGTTATATATGTATATTCAATATTTATATATATATATATCATATTCGATTTAAATTTCCGACCAATTCAGCTCTTTAGGGCGTGCGTGGGTGGGCCAAATACCTGAGCCGGACAATGCCCGAGCAGAGTTCTATTCTACTTTTTATTTTTCAGCTTTTCTTTATTTTTTGTGTTTTTTTTTTGCAAAATCAGTCGTTATTTCCTATAAAACACGTGATCCGAACTAAACTGGCTTCGATCGACGATAACTTAAGCCCGTGTAACGAATTTGTTTACTTAAACCGGGAGGTTAATCACCTAAGCAGAGAGACAGCTTTTGAAGGTTTGATAGCTCTGTTTGTTACTGTTTATAGCATATATACACTGTTTGTTACTGTTTATAGCGTACATACATACCTGATTAAAAATAAATCAAGTGTTATAGGAGTTTGATTCGGATGAAATAAATGAATTATCTTAACGATGTTCATAGAAGATTTGTTTTAATCGGGGAATATAATAAAAATCTGCAGAAAACTTAGAGAAAACAAAGTAAGTATACCCTTTTTGACCATTTTCAATGGCCGAAGGGTATAGACATGCTAAGGCTTTCTTTAAGGAAACAACACTAAATTGTTTATATCAACTATATTATACTCGTACATTATTATGTATGCATGTATTAGGTACTACTAATGGTTCAAACATCATCATGGTTCAATATCATATTTCATATCAAGCAAACAATTTGCTCTTCATATTTCAGACACTGAAGTGATAGTACATCAGTTCCTCTCTGGAGTTGCTGAAGAACCTGTGTTATGCAATCACAGAACCTTGTGAAATTCCCATCGTTCAGCTCGGCATGGCTCGATCTTTGCCCGGTGTGGTTCTGGTGAACTCCGTTTGAACCTGTTGATGATGCCGTGCGACATGTGTTGGCCACTGTGTGTACTGAGGCCTGTTCGGCTGTTGATCAGATTTAGCATGGGGCTTTCCCGGCGCACCCAAACACATGTGCGCTCGCCCTTAGCCGTAACCGTAAACGAAACCTCATCTGATCCCGATGCCGATCCGCATTGTGCCTTTTCTGCCTTCAACTTTGGCTTAAGGTGCACAAACTGCGGATGATGCGGCCAGCGGACCTGGGCTCGAGCATTGAGCCGAGTCAGTTCAATAACACACACACACACAGACGGGCACACCCTCACCCACACCCACTCACACCATCCGGCTGCATTTGTTGTGGATTTCCCGTCGGATTAAGCAACTTAGTGCACAAAACCATCGCGTTTCCCTTTTAGTTCCGACCCAGCCCGAACAGGGTGCCTGGCTGTCTGCCTGCCTGCCTGGTACTTGTAGCGCTAATTATAATCGTGGGAAAACCCAATCAGACGGAACTTTCGCACTTTTTATTACAGGGCCAATTTTGGTGTAATCCACTTTTAGGGTCCTATCAAACATAAACCGTAAAGAACTTGGCTTGTGTTTACGGCCCTTGGCCCTTGGGCCAGCGGCGTTGTAAACTTTCTACCTGCTCTACCTGACAACCTGTCGACCTCACCGATCTCTGCCCTTTTATCAATGCATGCGACTACTTCCCAGGACCGTCCACTTCTTTAGTCTCCAGGCCCCTCCTTGCCCCTGCGATACTTGCATTCTAATCGAAGTGCCGCGCAAGTCCTGCATACCAAACACTTTCCCCTGTGCAATACATACCATATATCACTATCCATATTGCACCTATATCATTTCAAGCATCGATGACACCTTTGACAAGGGAAAACTGTTGGATATGACGGGTGTAAATTATGAAAAAAGGAAGTTATAGATGGAAGTGCAGATGGAGATAAAGATAGGTGATTGTAATAATTGATTCCTTCCGAACCTTTAGAAGACCTTTGAGTATTATCGGTATTATTTGTTATTTCTATAATCTGCTGACAGAACACGAAGAAAGTCAGTTCAAATCATCATGGCGGTGTAAAGAAAACTCCATATTCATATAATAACATATCTAGGCATATGGTATATACAATATGTGCTGACAGAACACGAATATATATGCGTATGGAATGCATTTAAGGCTAGTTTAGCTAAGAAAAGAAAGTCATATTCTCGCACCTCATGACTGTGTAAAGAGAACTCCATATATGATAACATATCTAGACATATATATATGCAATATGGTAATATCTTTTGTAAACCATTTCTCTTGCCCCTGGCAGACGGCACGTTCCTCGGGCGATGACAGCCGCAGCTGATGAATGGCTCCATATCCGGTACTTGCAAATGAAGAAAGAAAGAATCCCGACCGACGGACGGCGTCGGGTGAGTACGTGGGTAAATGTGCGATTGGTAGAATCCGATCGAAAGGCCCAAAAATTTGGTAATTCATTTGCCACTTGTCGTCACTGCCGCCACCGCCGACAGCTGGCCATAATTTAGGGCTTCTTTGAAAGTAAAATGAGGCCCTCTCGCACACATTAGAAGCGCACCTCCGACTTCGGTGCTGGCAACGCGCGCGGCATATGAAAAAAACAGAAATCGTTAGCCGATCAGAGGCTTCTCTAGCCCTGGCTATCTATCGATCTATCTATATAGTATCTATATGTCTATCTGCGATCCGCGTCAAACAGTAGTCAGCCGTAGCTGTCCATAAATCGCTCGAGGGACCCTGAATAGTGTCGCACTGGCAACGCTCTTCAAATACTAATTAGTCGCTCTTCGGACCCCCGCCCCCGATCCCTGACAGTGCATTGGGCCATTGCCATAAATCAGAATTTCTTGATTTCTTGATTACACAAATGCCTTGGACATCTAGCACGACATGACCAGCCACAACACCGACGTAGCCGGGGATGGAGCTGAAGATTAGCGATAAGCATCTGAGCACTCGATGCGCCTTCGCCCGATGTTCTTTGCATACGCAAACAGTCCGAAATATGCGCTACGCCTTCTCCCTCTCTCTCTCTCTCTCTCTTTCTCTTTCTCTGTGCCGCATGTCCATCATGTGTTCACGTATTTGTATTTCCGCGCTTTTTGTCGCGATTTGACAGCTCCCCTTCCTTTATTAGATGGATTAAGTGCTTTCTTCAGCGCCCCGAGCGTTCCAGTCATGCCCAATCGCGTTGACACCCCGCCAGACAGTCTCACTTGCAGTCCCATTCTCCCCCTGACCCCTTCCCCAGTCATTTCCAATATCAAACACGACACTTTTCCAATTCTCACACATATCGGATGTTATTGAAATTTTTAAGATTTTCATCAAACTTGATGGAGTTACTCATCAAACTATTTTCTCCGATTTGTATCGAATCTTAACATGCACAGAAATAATTTAAAATTGTATTTTCTTTGATAACATTTTTGATACCCTTCTTACTCCCTAAAGAATTTTAAATAGAATACATCAAATTAAAAAGAGTTACAGCAGAGTGTGGACGGTGCTGTGGATGGATAGATAAGGACAGATAGGGAGAGATAAAAAAATAATAAAAGAGAGAAAACTAAATGTAGAGAGAAAAGGTTAGGAAAATAGAGAAGGAGACATTTATAAAGAGAAGGAGAACGCTAGAAAGAGAGTGAAAATAGAGAAAGAAACTGAGACAGAAGGAATAATGTATTAATGTACGAGATGTGTTCAAAAAGTAAGGTGACTTTGTATTTTTAAGAAAAAATATATACAATACTCTTATGCCAACGGTTTTTCCAATCCTCAGAGCACTTCTCATAAGCACTTTTCGGTCTAGCCTTGAGCTCGTTCGTTGCAAATCTCCGTCCTTTCATAGGTCTCATTAGTTTTGGGGATAAGAAAAAGTCACATGGAGCTAAATCCGGTGAATATGGTGGCTGAGGCATGATTGCGGTGTTGTTTTTGGCCAAAACATCTCTCACAAGCAAAGATGAGTGAGTAGGGGTATTATAGTGATGCAAAGGCCATGAATTGTTTTTCCACAATTCTGGACGTTTTCTTCGTATTGCTTCTCGCAAACGGCGCATAGCTTCAAGATAATACTGTTTATTGACCGTACAAACATATAGTAAGAATTCCTGATGTACCACGCCATGGTAATCGAAGAAAACAGTGAGTAAAACTTTGACATTTGATCGAACTTGGCGTGCTTTTCTCAGTTTTGGCTCACCTGGGCTCTTCCATTGGGACGATTGGGCTTTGGTTTCGATATCATAACCATATTTCCATGATTCGTCACCAGTTATGACCCTTTTGAGTAAATCTGGGTCATCGTTGACGTCATTCAACAGCTCTTGAGCGATGCTCATACGACGGTTCTTTTGGTCAAAAATCGCCGAGCACGCAAAACACTTATAACCTTTACGCCTCTCACAACTAAACAAAAAATGCTATACATTTGAAACTTGGTACAGATGTTCGGGAAGGCTGTACCAACATAACAAAAATCGATAATCGAAAGTACATTGCCCGCGAAATTTGAAAAGTCACCTTACTTTTTGAACACACCTCGTATTAATGTATAGGGGAGTGTCCGTTAAGGAAATTGTTCTAAATTGTTTAACAAAAACACACGAATCTCGTTGAAAAGTGTCCGTTTCAAAGGTAAATCCACTTGAGAAAGCTGTCCGTTGAGACAGAGGAAGAGGTGTAAATTTAGAGAGAGAGATCGGAATGGATACGTAGACCGCATAATGTACGCCTACAAAAAGAGATACATGTGTATGTGTACACAGCAGAAAATCTCTTCACTGGACCGACGCATCAACAACTTTTGTCCGGCCAAGGAATGTGTCCGTCGAGAAGAATTAAAATACTTTGAATGAACATACGAATGTCGTAGTGTCCGCTTGAAGGAGGTGTCTGTTAAGGAAGAGGAAGTGGGAGATGCCTAAACTACGAGACAGACTAACAAACGTCATAGTGTCCGCTTGATGGAGGTGTCCATTAAGGAAGTAGAAGAGGGAGATGCATAGAATAATAAAAGAGAAAGATATACAATAGATAGACAGGCTTCTAGACACCGACTTATAAGTTTCGCTGTAGCTTTGGGCAATTCATTGAAAGTAAATTGTTGCCTTAATATGTATGTATGTATGTATTTATGTATGTAAGTATGCATGTACATACATTTGTATATGTATCCTATGTATATATGTACATATGTAAATTATGTACAATATGTGTGCATGCTTTGCTGGCTTCGCCGTTTGTTTATGCTTTCGTCGCTTGCATATGCAAACATACATATTTATGTGTATATGTATATATTTATGTATGTACATACATCATGCACACACACACACGCACACACACATGCATATGTGTGTATGTGGCGTCGCTGGGATACCTAAAATGCACACACGTCCGCGGGAATCCATATCAGCACGCCACATGCAGCAACAACAACATCACATACATTTATGCCCTGCCAAACGTATGAAAGTTCATGCACACACACAAACACAGACACAAAAGCGTACAGACACAAAGCACAGCGTTGCCATATAAAGGCAAACCAACGTGCGGCGAAGGCGGCGATGGAGACGAAGACGACAACGACGACGACGGCGACGGCGAATGCCCAGCCGGGCCAGGCCAGTCGTCAGCCCAGGCAGGCCAACGTCGTCGCGCCAGAGTCGGGCCAGACAGTCTGTCGCCAGAAAATCTACACACAACAACAACAACGCACATACACAAACGCACACACACATACATTAATACATACACAGAGAGAAGGCAAGCAACAGAGTCGAAAAAAACGAGGGCAGGAGGGCGCAACACGACGGCGACGCGAGGCGCAGCATGGCGCAGAGCAGCGCGGGCGATGACGGCGTCGTTGCTCAAGTCGTTTGCGTCGCTGTTGGCGTCGCAGCGCAGTGCAGCGCCTTGTGCTACGTACATACATAAGTGTGTGAGTGTGTGTGTGGGTACGTAACGTAATGTAACGTAAGTATGTAAGTATGTATCAGCTTGAACAAATCTGACGAAGCGCAGCACAGCCACAGTCGAAGCTGAAGCGCAGCCAAAGCCAAAGCAAGGCAGAATTCCATTTAGATTATTTTCTTTGCTTTGTTGTTGTTGGCGGCGGCTTGCTTAGGTGTTACAATACATAATGAACACACGCACACGCACACACATAGACACACATGCAGGCGCTGCTGTGCATTGCCAGACCGTGTGGCGCGCACAGTCGCCTCATAACGTCATCGACGGGGGTCGCAAGGCGGGGTTAAGCGGATCGGGGCAGCGCGAGGGAAACTGCCAGAAGCGTTGCATCCCCTTCTCCCCTTCCCCCCATGTGCGACTCGAGTACGAATTTTATCGCCCACGATTTGTGTTGTTTGTTTGTTTGTTTTTGATACCCTACCCCAGCCTAGCCTAGCCTTACTGGCATTCGCACACACGCGCTGCACATGGGCCACTTGAGCGCTATCGACGACGCCGCACAGGAGCAGCGAACGCAGTGTGCACAGTGGGCAAGTAGGATGGGGGGACGGCGGTAGGCAGAGGCGTCAACAGGGGGCACAACTTTTGTCGCCTTCGTTCGCTTTCAACTGCGTTTCCCCCACCAGATTATGTGTGTTTGGTCCCACACACACACACACACACGAGTCTCCTTACCTCTCTTCCCCGTTCGCCTGCCTCCGCCCACTAATCTCCAGAGAGACCCCCAACATATTTACAATGCACATTTGATATTTGTATACAAAACTTATCGGAAACTCCCAAGTGCGACGCGCAGTTCCATTCGAATCGAACGAAGAAAAATCGAGACCCCAGAGTTTTCCATTCCATTCTCTATCAAACTGTGCATTATCCCCACTTAACCTAACTCTTTGTATGCCCTACAAACCAAAAAGATCGCTTATTATTATAAACTTAAGCATATAAATAATGAAATATATTCAAGTTAAAGACAATTTTTGATCAACATGAAATGGAAGGTCAAAACGTGTTGAACACCTAGATCTCAGAGAATATAGCAGTTAGGACTACCAAAGGTACTGACAATATGTCTTATTATAACATGCACATTCATTATATTTTAAAACTTGGCCACGCCCGCTTCTGTCCAAGTTAATCAATACAAAGCGAATTGTAAGTGTGATTCTAGTACGTTCATTAGTAATGTGCATATTTACTATAATATATTATTAGCATGTTCAAATGATACTGATAATTTGATAATAAATTATGAATAAAATTATTTATAATAATAATAATTTATAAAATTATAAATTATATAATGTTATTATAGATGAGCAGATTCCGACTGTAATTATGCTATGCAGAATATATATTTAAGAAATACCAGTCTATAGCTTTCTTTCATTGATCTGCGGATTAGCCGTTTTTAACCGAAAATTTACTTAAGGCTTTTTATGAATATATATAGTATAAATGAATTTATGAATGAATTAATATGAATTTATTTCCTATATTATATATATAATTATCCATTTTCTGATGTGTTGTTGATGTATTTATTAGATTTTAACTAAGTAATGTATTTGTAATTTGTGGGCTATGTACTATAACGTAAGTTGAGTCAAATTGAGACAATTGTTAAAAATTGCAAGTTGTCAAATAATATATTCAAAATTGACATCAATTCTTTTAATTTCCCCGTTTTTGCCGCATACTTGAAAATAACTACATGTTGCAGTTGAATAAACCGCAACAATACTATAATAAACGCCAAAAAACTGCTTAAAAGGATTTTATTTTGGAAAATATTATTGAGAAGCACCTTTAAAAGGAACAACATAATTTACTAACACCAAATAGAGCAGGTTCGTCTTAACATTAAGCTAAAATTACCAAAATGAGATATATTTTGAAAAAAATAATTAAAATATCGATATATTAAACTTATTTAAAATAAAATGCAAGAGCAAGGTTGGGATTCGATTGAGTTACACGAATGCCGGACCGCAATTCTGTCGAAAGAATATCAATAAATTATATTTAAAATTTATTAAATTTATTTTTATATTTATCTCCGTAAATATAAAGCCGACATGACTTAAACATAACCGAAATTCAGTCAAGCTAATAGTAATACACCACGACAATTTCAAGTCTCTATCTTTAAAACTGTAGTTGATGCCAAAAAAATCAATTTATTTCCCACTGTTCAAAGGAAGACCTATATTTGAATCTGATGCTTGTGTATTTTCCTCAGTTTGAATTGTACTGAGTCAAGTTAATCTATTAAAAATGGAAACCTTTGGGAATTATTGGAAACCTTTATGAAAAAAACTGAAAACTATTGTGTTTAATTACTTTACTTAATAAAACACTTAACTTATATAATATATGTCTGTATTTACATATGTAAATTAAATCTATAGTAAATCAAAGTTATCATTGTGAATTACTCGTAGTTTAAGAATCGGAAAATCGCTGTACAAATTTCTTTATATTAAACATATGTATCCCAAATAGCAACATTACTGACTATTTATTTCGTTCCTTCTCCTAAACCACCTCACCCCCTCTCCACCACAAATCTATTTAACTATGTATATTTTATAGCTAAAAGTACCGCAACTAACACATAGTATGTAGTCGCACTAAATTACCCCCTGATGATAATTTATACTCGTATTATGTGCAGGGGGAACTTTTGTTTATTATTGAGAGCTTTGGACAACTTTGAACCTGAGTTAAAATTGTACTGTGTGTGTTTCTCCCCGTAAATTGCCCCTATATCATTTGTCTCAACTAGTTTCGCGCACAGATTGAGGCGTTATTCTCGAAATTATGTCATTGTGTAACGCAAGGAAATCCCCCCGTAAAATAAAGGAATGAAATGAAATAAAATAAAAATTCACCGAAGAACGGGAATTAACCCTTGCAGGATACTTGAAATCAAGTGGAGGAGAGGAGAGTGAGAGTGAATAGAATGTGGAGAGGAGAGTGAGGAGCGAAGTATAAGGAGTGGGCTGAGGAATTGAGAGTTTCGAGAGAGAGTCGGAATCGCAGTCGGAGTCGGAGTCGGATTCGGAATCGGGTCGCCGCGCGGGCTGCCACAGTCAACTGTACTAAAGATAGAACTGAATGCGAACACGTTCTTGCTCGCACACACAGATGCACACGCACACTTAGCGAGGCACAGCAGGCGAAGTAGCATACAGGAAATGTGAACGTGTGGACGCCAAAAAGGGACGGACAGACAGACGGACTGGCAGACGAAGGAGAGTGGGAGATAGAGAGGGAGGAGCGGGACGGGGCGGACGCGGTATAAGTGCATCCACGATGTGGTCGGTCTGAAACCCAACACTGTTGCCTTGCTGCGAATATTAAAATACCCACTTAAGGCCAACAACAACAGCAACACGAGCAATGGTAAGTAGTACCCTTACACACACACACACACTCTCACTCTGCCGATCAACTGCAGAGCATTGGCGCCCTTAGCCACTTGGCTCGGGCTCTTGAAGCCCAAATAAAGATCTATTTTGGCTACCCAAGCCCAAAGCGAACCTAACCTAGTCCAATGGCAGCAAACCAAACCGAACCAAACCGCACCAAACCGAACTGCATCTGCAGCACTTGAGAAGGGGCAATCAAATTGTCGTTTAGCTCAAATTACATTATTCAAATTGTCGAGCAAGTTTTTGTGGGCATTTGTTGGGTTTCTTTTGGTGTTCTGCTTTCTTTACTTTAATGTATACACACAATTTGCTGTATTTTTATGTGTGTGTTTTATTTCGTCAATTTAAAAAACGGCTTGTTGCGCGCTCATTGTCAGTGTGTACACATCACGCTTACGCAAATCGGAGAAAAACGTGCGTGCTTGACGCAAATTGAGCGACCATGTGACGCAAAAAAGAGCAATGTATTGTGTTATCGATACATGTGGCATCATCGATAATATTGAAGATTTTCACACACAATCGGAAGTGTTGGTGTTTGCGCGCGTGTGTGTGTGTGTGTGAACGCGTAGATTTACTTAAAAAATATTCAAACAAAATGTCAATAATTTAACAATTTGTTGCATTCCTAGCCATCAACAGAGTGTGCGTGAGCGAGCGACAGTGGCAACTGCAGGCAGTCGGCAATAGCAACAGCAACAGCAACAACAACACTAGCTGCAGCAGCAAATGCTGCTGGAAGGCAATATAGAAAACAACAACAAAGGAGAACGGTAGCAACACTCACGCACACACACACAGTCATTCATCCAAACCCCCACACATAGACTCATACACATGCAGTAAGACACAAGAAAAAAAAGGAAAACAAATACAAACAAAGGCAGCTTTTCCAGAAATTGGGTCGCGAATAATTTTTGGCTCTTTTGCTAGAAATTTTGTTATGGCAACTTCAAATACATGTTTCGGTTAGTTTTGAAATCAGTTCAGAGATCGTGGTCAGCTAAAAAAAAACAATAACAAACTTTATATTGGTTTTGGTTTTTGTTTTGCAGCCTGAAACGCCCTGTACCCAACCCCAAGCAATAAACAGTAGTAGCAGCAGCAGCGCAGGCAGCGACAGAGGCAACGACAGCGACAATGAGTGTCGTTGGTAAACAACTGAATCCCGTGCAATCTTCGTCTGCCTCCAGCTCGAGTTCAGCAGGAGCAGCGGGTTCCAGCAGCAACAGCAATGAGGTCAGCAGCAATGCAACTGCGGCAGCAGCAGCGGCAGCGGCGTCAGCAGCAGCTGCTGGTGATGCAAAACGCGTGGAGGAATCAACTGTAACGCCCGAGGATGTGCTCAATCTGAGCAAAATAACCGACGACTATCTGTGTTCGGCCAATGCGAATGTGTTTGAAATCGATTTTACACGTTTCAAGATACGCGATCTCGAGAGCGGCGCTGTGCTCTTCGAGATCGCAAAGCCGCCCAGCGAGCAGTTCCCCGATGGCCTCAGCATTGAGGATACCATGCTGGCCGCCGCCGAGGAGCTATCGCTCGATGACACTGCCGATCCGAATGCCGGTCGCTATGTGCGCTATCAGTTCACGCCGGCATTCCTCAATCTTAAGACAGTCGGTGCCACGTAAGATGCAGACACAAACACATATCCATAGTATCTTAACTTACAACTAATGCATCTTCCTCTTCTCTCTCTCCCGTTCCCTTCCCTGCAGCGTGGAGTTCACGGTGGGCAGTCAACCGGTTAACAATTTCAGGATGATTGAACGACACTTTTTCCGCGATCGTCTACTAAAAACATTCGACTTTGAGTTCGGCTATTGCATTCCATATTCAAAGAACACGTGCGAGCACATCTATGAGTTTCCTAACCTTCCGCCAGACTTGGGTGAGTCTTTCTTCCAATGGTAGTTCGCCTTGCAATCTCTTCTGTGTTTTAACTGCAACTCCTCAGACAGAGTTGTCTTGACTGAGTCAAGATTGTGCTGATATAGTAGATATAGTGACTGTTCAATATTGACATGTTGTCATCATTGGAGCAACTCAAGCCAAGGTTAATGACGACCTAGTCTGCTTAGAAGTGATGAAGGAAAAGGGAACAGTTCAATAATTGTAATTATGAAAGGAAGATAACGTAAATCAGTCTTAAGGAAAACTATACTGGCAAAGGAGCTCCAAAATCAGCAGGGATACAGTAGATTTAATTATCATGATTAAATATTTATGAACGGGACAACATAAGTTGAATTATATAGAAGCTTGTTAAGTCTTATTGGTAAATCAAATCGAAGAATATCACTAACAAAATATTACGAATTCACATAGAAGAATAGATTAATATATTAGGTTGTCAAATATCTCCCGCTTTGTTGCTCTTTATTCAATGCTCTATAAAAATTGTAATCAGATTTAGTGCAAATGGTAGAATTTAGCGTCTTGTCATGTGGGATAAACTCATAGTAGATTCTTCCCTTCCAATCCCACCAAACACAGAGCAAAACCTTCCTGGCCGTCAATCCCGGCTTGGCCACTGTTTGGAACGATTCACCGGCCTTCGACGACGACCGTTTTCGCTTTGTTACTGTCGTATGTCATCCATTTTTCGTCGCCAGTCACCATCCGCTTAATAAATGGATCGAGTTCGTTCCGTTTTGCAGGCTTTGATTCGGTCCAGCGTCCAGGTCCGGCGTCAAATCATGCGGCACTCAAAAATCAAGCCTTTTTATATCCAGCCTTCTGGAGAAGATTTAAAATGGTTCGCTGACTAACTCCCATCTCCTGACCGATGTCATGAGATGCCACATGCCGGTCTAACTCGTTGTATGTCATGGTTTGATCGATATTCGTCGTCACGGACCTTCCGCCGGCTGGCTTATCCATAATGTCGTTTTCACCAGCTCTGCGTCGTCGAAACCATTCCTCTGCAGTTGGAAGTGATAGAGTATCATCCCGAAAACACCATTAATCTTACGAACTGTTTCTCTAGCTGATTTGCGTTTACTAAAGGAAAACTTTACACGTCTATAACTTTTGAACGCAATGCATAGCGTCGTTTTCTAGGGAATTTTAAAACCTTTCAAATTATGGATAAATAGTATTGCCCGATACGATACTTTGTACAAAGCCACGAATTTCAAAAGACAAAAAGGCGGACGGAGATATTTGACAACTTTAAATATATCAGAGAAACCTTTATAAAATGAACAATTGCCTAAGGGAATTACTTATAAATATTGCATTATATATGCAAATCCTCACTTATCCACACTCTGTTACGATATTCATATGATCATCTCTCTTGCAGTTGCTGAGATGATATCGAGTCCCTTTGAGACGCGCTCGGACAGCTTTTACTTTGTGGAGAATCGACTTGTAATGCACAACAAAGCGGACTACGCCTACGATGGTGGCATAATTGTCTAATTGCCCCAAAGTGTGGAAAGAAAGGAGGAGGCAATGCCAGAGAGACATAGAGAGAGAGAGAGAGGCGGCAGAAGAACTAAAGAATTGATGCAGCTACAACTACAACTACAACTTTAAGCTAAACTAAAACAAAAGAGAACAAGAACAACTAATTAAAGCTGACTTACACACACACACACACACACGTACACACACACTTACGAACACGAGAACATACGCACATCAAGCGAAAACCAAAGCAAAGCAAAGAAGAAAAGAAAGAAAATACATATAAAAATGCAAAAGCAAAAGAAGGAAAACCATTTTAGCCTTAGCACAATGTTTTACCCACCATTCCTGTTCAATGTATTTATTATGATAAACTCACACACACACACACACACACACACACACACGTACACGCACGCAAACTGTGTTCATTTATAAGGGAAAAGAACAAACAAAGAATAAGGCAAACAAGCCACGAGACAAGAAAAGAAAAACAAATTTTACTTTAAAAAACAATTTAAGTTGTAAGTGCAATGTGATTCCCCTGGATTACCCCAAACTCTCATTCGTATTGTATTCGTATTCTTAATTATTTATTATTTATTCGTAATTTAAGCAGTGCACACACACACACCAACGACATTCATGTATGCACCCCCACACAAACACACTCAACCATACACACGCATGCACCCGTACCGACAATGCATATTCATTTTGTATTTCAATTTGAAGTCCGAGTTTGTTTTTTCCAGTGTATTTGTATAGATATATTTTAAATGCCGTCTTTACTATAAATTCAAACATGAGAACGAGAATTAAATTTACATTTGAAATGTAACCAACTGTTCTGTGACTTGTCGTTTGTATTTGTCTTCCAACTGCAGCTGCAACCTATCGCACAAATCAAGGTATACGATTACGAAGGCCTATAATAAACTCATTATATAAAGTGCACAATGGTTTTAAAGATATTATATAAAAAGAGACATGTGCGATCCCACAAAGTACATACATAGATATATAGATATACATATTCTGGAGCTGTGTCACCAGAAGAGTTGATATAGCCATCTAGATCTCAAAGACTATAAGAAGTAACACTAACCAATCTGGTGAGAATGTGACTTATTATTGTAAGCAGCCTCTATCCGCTCCGGTAAATGGATATAAATAGAACTGCAAGCGCTATTCGAAAGTTAGATTGTTCATTTTTGATAAAAACTAGTAACCAAAATGATATCAACAAATTTGGGTGCTCACGAATAATAATTATGAAAGTTATTTACGAAATTTGTTTAGTGAGCGAACAGATTTCGCTATCGATGCCTCAAAGTATGCAACACACAGTATGCTAAAGATGGAAGTTGTTTAAGAAAATCATTTTAGTGTTGGGTTGTTGGGTCCAGCACTCTCGGCTGTTGCTTTTGTACTTTCCTTTCACTTTCTAAACTATAAATGCATACTTCCATAATTCACGGTCTTATACAGTTAAAGCTAGCCATTCTTTCTTGCTAATACTATGTAGAACTTCCCCCAAAAATGTTGTGAACATATTCGAAAAGTGATTTATTGATTGCATTGCCATCAACGTATTGCCTATTACCATCTCTTTCTAATTCGCGCACACTCTTTTAAACTAAGCCAAGAAATTCGAGGTAATCTCTATGAACTGGTGCGGCTTCTCCAGATGCACCAGATGACCCGTATCTAGCCACTCCAGCGTCGAGTTCGGGAACAATTGCTGCACTGCAGGCCAATCGTCGGGTCTGGGAAATAGAGAGAGACAGAGAACTTTGAGAGAGGAAAAGAAGAGAGAGTAGTTTGCAAACAGATTTACGGCATGTACGGTGAATGAGTGCCGCAAATAAAGGTGGTGGGTCCGGAGAAGGGCGCCAAGCCGGCAATTTGATCGCCGTAGCTGTTGAAGTTGGAGAGAGTATCGTGCAGCACCTGCACATTGCATGCCCAGTAGAATCTGAAGGGGGGCACAAGTTTAGAGAAATATCTTTATGAATTTGCTACCATTGATCACTTACTCGCCAGTTTGGGGTCTCTTGCGCAGATTGAGCATTATAAAATCGACAGAATCAGCACCGGCTACGTCTAGTAGCTTCTCTCTGGTCTGTCTTCGCCCTTCGGAGAGGGACACGGTTGCTGGGAGTGACACTCCCTGCATTTCCCTTAAAATGCTCCTGAAATAATCTAAGGAACCTGGTAAGGATACAGGGGAAACGTCCACGACGATGAGACGCTCAACGAGTTCCGGCTGCAAAGAGAAGGAGAAGCCAGTAAAGCATGACAGTTTCTTCTCGCCATAATACCTACATAAGTCAGGGCAAAGTGCATCACGGAGCGGCCACCCATGCTGTGGCCCATCAGACAGATTTTGGGTATTGATTTGTACTGCATGAACTCACGTATGTCCGCAGTCATTCCAGCCGAGTCGTGGGTGTTGGCATGCGGGCTGTCGCCATGATTGCGTAGATCTGCCGTATAAATCTGAAAACGCATTATAATAGAAGAAACTATAGTTCACCGGATCTGAAGCTGCATGGGATGTACTTACGCGACGATTGGTTTTGCCAGCAAGAGCTTTGCTCACACTACGCCAGTTTTGTTTGCTCCCGAACAGGCCGTGGAATGTAATAAGGGGACTCTTGCTAGCATCTGTCGAGGGTCCATCGAATTGCTCAGTGCTGATGGCCACAGCTGAGGTACTGGAGTAGTGACGATGTTGGTGCAACAAGCTGTTGCAAATCGGGGCATTTTTACTGATCACGCCTTTGACATTTAATTTGTTACGAAGCAATTGAAGACAACGTAACGTCCCGTTTAACAGCTGCATTTCGCTAGAGTTGCAAAACACTTATCGATTACAAAATATTTGACATTTTAATCGGTGGCGAAACTATCGTGGAGTACTGATTACTTAAATAGGCATCATCGATAAGGACCAGCTTGATTTGTGTGAAGTGGATGTCCTCGAAACTTGTCTAATACACAATTTTTGTAAGTATGATATATACAACATTACTTTTCAATACAAAATATCCAAATGAAAGATTAATATCAGTAAATGTGATACAAAGTAGCAATATATATATATAGCAATGTATATTTATAGAAAGTTGAAATTAAAAATATATAATGCAAATTGAATAGATGATCGATCGACGTGGTGGATCAACTATCGATAGTGTCGTGACATGCGTCTATACTGGCGATAGTAGCATCGATTGCACCTCTAGGTATTGGCTTCCATCTCTAAGATTTTCTGCAGTTGCGGCGGCTTCGTTTGTGACAAAAGAAATTGGTAGATTTTCGCACGGACCAGCATATTTACTAAAAAAAATACCTGAAGGATAAGGTAAAAGATAAAGCTAAAGCAGCAGCAATATTGTGGATGCAGCTACAAATTGTTTAAAGTGACGCAAAAGGCCTTGCTCTTTCAGGGGCACACGAGAGAGAAATTGACGAAAGCAGTTGGTTTGACGGCACACGCATACACGCACTCGCACACACACACACAAACACACACACGAGGCACACACGCAAACGCATACAAGTTCTGCACGAAGCCGGAGCCTGCTGATTGTGGCCTGGTGTGTGTGGAGAGTGAACCGACGAGGAGGTGCAGAGAGGAGAGGAGCAAGGACGAGTGCGGCAAGCTATCAGCAAGACCAACAACAACCTCCCATAGGTGAGTAACAACAATTGAAAAGAACGCACATTGCCAATATACTACAAACAATTGATATATATATATTTTCAAGTATTCTATTTTTCCCCTCCAACACTACGTAAGTGCAAAGTGGTTTAGACAAGTTGAAAAAGTACAAAATTCATAAAATAATAATCAAAACAAATACAAATCAAAGAGACAAAATGTATAAAGCTTTAAAATCGTCTTAGACTCTTGTGACTTCTGTGATAAAGTTGTGCTTGAGAGCCAGAAAGCTCCGTCTCTCTTCTGTCTCTTTCGTTAAGTAAAACTTGCGATTCTTCAGTTAAGTTACAGTTATTTAAACAACAACAATAACAAAACATTGTCGGTCGCGAAAAGTGCGAAAAAAGTACAAAAAAAAAAGGAAACCGAAAAAGTACACAAAAAGACGAAACGTATATGATATGTCGATGTCATATGTGTATATGTATAATTAATACATGTGTGTGTGTATATGTGTGTGTGTCTCGATGTACTCACTTGTAGCCCTGAGATCTGAGCAAACGTAGTTCTTGTTTTATTCCGATCCGTAATTGTTTTATATCCATTAAAGATTTGCTCTCGATCTGTATTGCCTTTTGTTCGCGTAAAGTCGCTTCATAGTTAACAACAATAAAAGTAAAGTAATAAAGTAATATTTTAAGAGAAACACACACAAAACTAAAAAAAAACAATCATAAAGAAATAAAAGTACAATAATGAAGGTAAGAATTCAACAAAGTGAACAGAAAACTTAAACGTTCAAGACTTTTCTTTCCCCCTCACATAAAAAAACAATATAAACGATGAAAATGAAAATGCACAGTCGAATTTGTTTTACACACACCAAAGAAAACCCGTAAACAAATAAACGATGAAACGGAAGTGCTGAAAATGAAGAACTCCCTGTTCCTGAACACCCCGAGCCGGCTTAACATTGTCTCTTCGATTATCGTCTTTATAAGAGAGAGAGAGAGAGCCCTTTAATCTTTTTAAATACTTCACAATATCCACATTGTCGTTGAGAAGGTAATCCTCATTTAGGACATTTATGTTTATATTTTAAAGAATAATCTTGATGATAAGAGAGTTTAATTCTGTAGTTTACGCTTGATATATCGTGTTCATGTCTGGATCAAGTTACCCTCATTATTCGACGGAAGAAGTCGAAGATATCGCGATAGTTTTCGTATCTATTTAGCCCTCTCTCTCTTTCTCTCTCTCTGTCTGTCTCTCTGTCGCTCTGTCTTTCTCTCTCCGTCCCTTTTTCATTTCATCATTCTCGCCTTAGGGATCAACGTTGCGTGGAACTGATATTTTTGTTCGAATAAAGATAATATATGCTATATATATATTCTTGACTTTGGTCCCTATTCTGTTCTAATCTTGTTTGTCTCCTGCAGAAAATCAAAGGCGGCACGCGTACAAGGGCGTCAGCATGGAGTCAGATGATTCACGTGCCAGCTCCAGTTCATCATCAGAATCGCCGTCAAATTCAAGGCCGACCTCACCCACAAAAGAATTGGCTGCCGGGTCGGGCCATGCGACTGCGACAAATGCCAACACTGATGGCATCGGCGCCGCATTGAACAGTCCCGTGCGTTCAGTATCGAGCAGCAGCTCATCATCAAACTCCAACTCCAGCTCCAGTTCCAGCCGAAGTGGTCGCTCCAAAACCAAAAAGAAGAGCTCTAGCAGTAGCAGCGATAGTGGTAGCGGCAGCGATAGCAGTGGCTCCAGCAGCAGCAGCTCCAGCGATGATGACGATGAGGCGGCAGCACCAGCATCAGCTAGTTCTAATGGTGCAGCTAAAGTGGCGTCCGCCGTTGCTGCAACTGCAACTGATGCAGCTGACACTGAAGTTGTTGCTGCGGCAAATGTCAAAGCGGATTTCAATTCACTCAACAAGTCACAGCAGCAGCAGCAACAGCCGAGCTCGCTGCGCAGTCGCAGCAACAGCAGGGAGCTGCTGTATAATCAGGCGGCAGTTGATCTTAACATAAGCCATGAGGATCTCAGCGATGTGAGCGACATTGATATGGAGAAGCAGGCACCGCCGTCCAAAAGCAGCTCAAGGAATGCCGACGATGACAATGACGACGATGACGATGGCGCTATTTCAAATGATTCGCTGCCGGTTGCCCAAGAGTCGTCGACGGGCTTCAATGGCAAATTGCGAAATGCGGAGCGCAAATCTTCGGTAGAACTGTCAGCAGAAATTCAATTACTCAGCAGCAGAGAGAAGAGGGTAAGCTTTGTTTGTGTAAATGTCTCGTTTACATTATGACAAACGATAATTGATTCGATTCATTTGCTTAACTGTTTACAGGAGTCGGAGAGTGCAAATGGATTGGATGACATGGTAAAGCCACATGACGACGATGCGCTCGACTTCGAGGCAGAGGAGGGCGAATGCCCAGAGTTGAATAAAGAAGCTGATGCAGACGCGGATGGGGATGCTGGTGGCGTCAATGCAGAGGCCAATGAATTACACAGCAAAAAATCTGGTGGACAGCCCAAGAAGACAGCATCATCTGCAAATGATGATGATGATGATGATGACGGCGAAGTGAATAATGGTGATGACAAGGCCAGTGGCAAGAACGATGGCACTGAGGATGGCGAAGATGATGAAGAGAGTGCATCGGCTGCTGCTGAGGCACTGAAAAAGAAAAAGGATGAGGAACTAGAGGAGGGTGAGGTATCCGATGAGGATGAGAAGCGTCCCGAAGAGACCGAACCCAAACCCGTCTGTCGTTTCTATACGCGCGGCCAATGTACTTGGGGCATGAGTTGCCGTTTCCTGCATCCCGGCGTCACCGACAAGGGCAACTACACGATGTTTGAGAGCCTAGTCCGCTCTGTGCCCATGCAAAGCGGCGCAGGAGTCAGCGGTGGCGGTGGCAATCCATCGCGAGCTCCGACTAGCAGTGCCTACAGCAGCCACATAGGTGGCGGTGCGACAGCTGGCGAGTATCACGATTATCGTAATGAGCGACCCGCAGTGTTACATCATCGCGGCGCTGCTGCAATGCATCATGGTAGTATGTATGGCAACAGTACTCCGGCAGGGGCCCATCATGATGCACGCAGTGCACTATTGATGCCCGGGGAGGGTGGTCCGGTGGTAGTGGAGAATGCGTGGGAACGTGGCCTGCGCACCGCAAAGGAGATGATGCGCAAGGCGAACAAACGAAAGGAGCAGGACATGGACTTTGAGGATAAGAAAATGAATCTAACTCTGTCGCCCGATGAACTGGAAAAGGATCCATATTATCTTAAGGAGCGAGGTAGTTCACCGACAGTTGTACGTGAAATACCACCCAATGCACCCATTGCACATGGCAATCCACGTGCTCTGCTGCCCCCGGTGTATGGAATGTATGGCCCACCTGCAGAACGTTATCGGGCTGCATATATGACACCCATGCCTTACGAGGATGTGGATGTCTATGGGAGGATGGCACGCTATCGGGAACTGCCACCTCATCGGATGCCACAGTACGAGGATGATCGTCGACTGCGGCCTACGCGGGAGGTAATTGTGCAGCGTGTTGAGGCCGTTGGGCGAGGTGACGAGTGGAGTGATCCATGGATGCGATCGAAATCTATTGGACGCGGCAACTCATATGATCGCGAGGAGCGTCGAGGGCGCCGTGATCGTCGCAGCTACAGCAGCAATACATCCTATTCCAGCTCCAACAGTTCACAGAGCGATTCAAGTTCCGACACATCGCGTTCCAGCAGCGCATCGGATCACAAGCGTCGCTATTCGCACAAGATGTCAGCCTCCTCATCTCGGCGTCAAGCGGCCGGACGAGCGGCACGCTCGCCTAGCCAAATACCTCGACGACCCAGACGCTCGCCAAGTAAGTGCAACACGTCATGCATATCCTAGGATGTGATTGATGAATTTCCTTCTTTCTTGGTTCACAGAGGGCAGCGCTTCGCCTTCGTACAAACGACCGGGACAGGAGAAACGAGCCGGTGGCGCACATAGTCCTGCCACCAAGCGGAAGAAAATGTCTTCGCCGGCGCCCAAAAAGTTTGACAAGTTGCGTCGTCGTCGCAGCTCTAGTTCCTCGGATTCAGGTAAAGGTGTAGGTTAAGCAAATTGGGTAACATTTCTCATTGTTGTTTTGGCATTGTATCTGACAGATTCCTCGGAAACTTCATTCTCTGGCTCAGAATCGGGCTCTTCCTCTTCGGGAAGCTCGTCGGGATCAAGAGAAGCGCTACAGAAACGTGTGCGGGCAACAGACAAGGCTCTCAATGAGCGCAAACAAATCAAAAAACGTATGTATATACAGCTTCCTTTGTGCACCATTTCAGCAGAGAGTTAATCCCTGATCTCTTGTCTTGCAGCATCAGAACAATCAACCAAGAAGCGTTCGCCCATTTCCATTGAGATTAAGAAACCATCAACAGTTGTTGGTGTGTCGGCGCTTGCATCGCCAACCCATTCGGTAGGAACCTCTGACAAGGAGAAGGACAGTGGCGTTAAGGAGAAGGACAAGGACAAAGATAAGGACAAGGATAAGGATAGCAAAAAGTCGAGACGTGAAGAGCTGCTGAAGCAACTTCGCGCTGTCGAGGATGCCATTGCAAAAAAGCGCTCGAAATTAACCTGATAACATATACAGATCCTAATACAGATACATATATAAAGCCGCAGCCACAGTCCTCGCAGAGATGTCCTTCCATTTCTCCCCATCCCCCACCGCAGCAACCACAGGCAGCAGCTGGCAGTGACAATTGCCGAACTATTTTTTACAACAATCTTCACATGAATTTCTTTGTGTACCACTACTACTACTACTACTACTCTGTAACTGTGTGTATGTGTGTGTGTGTGTGTCTGTGTCATGTCCACAACTTGACCTGCCTTTGGCACTCAGCGCTGTCTGTGTTCCGTGTGCCGGGAATGCCCCTCAGCATCCGCATCGAGCCTCAGTATATAGTTGTTCAAGTGGCATTCAAAACTATTATTAATCTATTGAGGTTATGTATCCATCATTAACATTCGCATCGCGTATCATCGATATTGTGTCGATTGTCCGTTACAAACAAACAATTCAATGCATTTAGTTTTAATTACCCCCAACGTCATCTGCATCTCCTTTTTTTGCTTAGGCCCCTTGAGGCCCAATGATTGTACACTGATTATACTACCTGTACCATTGTATAAATACAAAAATATATCACTACATTGGATAAACGTGTGCTTGCATTTTTAATTAATTCGAAATGATTAAATTGCCGGGATCCCTCGTATTTTTGAAGATCTTTCTTTACTTTTTTGTACATACCTGAACCATTGTACAGATACAAAATATATTGTGACACTTCTTAGACTTGGTTTACTTTCAATAACAGTTTCCAAAATTGAAGGAATGTTTTTTAACGTAGATTGACGCCACGAACAACTCGATCAATCTCTAGCGCACTTAGCTTTTGCCAGTGTACAAGTGGAGGCACAAGAGTTGCCAACTATCTTTCTGAATTAAGTGTCAGAGTTAAAATGAATTTAGAGAATTGTAAGCAAAGATTAGTGTTGCCCATACCGATTTTTCACCAAATCTGGCTTCTTTTTGTCCTTTTTATACCCTTCGACCATTGAAAATGGTCAAAAAAGGGTATACTAACTTTGTGCAAATGTATGTAACAGGCAGAAGGAGGCGTGGCAGACCCCACAAAGTATATACATATATTCTTGCTCTGGATCAATAGCCGAGTCGATTAAGCCATGTCTGTCTGTCTGGATGTCCGGATGACCAGATGAACACACAGAACTCAGATATTATAAGAGCTAGAGACACCAAATTTGGAATGAAGGTTGTATGTACTTGGCGCTGATCAAGTTTATTTCAAATGTTAAGTGCCACGCCCACCGCCTCCGCAAATCAATAAATTAATTTTTGAACTCAACTTGTAAGCGCTGCATAGAAGCTACGACTTTCTGACTTTAACGTATACTAAGCTGAAAGAATCTACGTAGTCTCCGAATTACAATCCGATCGGACAATAAACACAGAAGTTATTTAAAAAAGTATGAACATAAAACCAAGTGCTTCTGTCAGCTAACAAGAGCAGCGGGTGACCGCGAAGCGCGAGCGCCATCTGTCGGGATTCATTTCAAAGCATGTGCATATGTATGTGTATGTATGTGTACATATATAGGAACACACATACATAGGTCGAAGGGTATCCCACTGTCGCGTGCTGCGCGAATATTTAACTATGGATTATGCATTTTTGTCACTATTAAGGAGTGGTTCTAATATATTTAGCCGTAAACAAGCCAGATTAAAAAAATATAGTAAAACAATGAATAGACATACCATCTTTCCGTTTTGGGGGCCAAATAAGTTACCATAAGTTGGGCGCAGTGATCAGGATTATAAACAGATCTTCATTTGTTGGCTCAGTCTACTATTGTGTCTCCGCTGATATATAAATGGTATATGTACATATATAAACATATATATCTAGCTTTAAGGATCGTGCAAATTTACAAATTTGAGCCTCATTTTATCTACAAACTTATTTTGCAATTTTTTTTGCTCTTTCGAAGTTACTTGTTATTTTTTCAGCTTTTGTAGAGGGGTCGCAACACTGTTGCACAAACTGAGGGCAATACGATCCGTGAGAGACTCTTTAAAATTGCAATTATATTTGGAGCCTTTTGTTTGACGTTCATGAGGCCGTCTGTCAGGCGAGCACTAGGCCAGACCAAAAGTACAGTTGGCAAAAGGCGAAACTATCTTTTTAATGACATTTCGGATACCACAAACGAAAGAGTCGGGAGTCGCTCCAAGCAGGAAGTAGCGACAGCCGCAACGGTGACAACATTGCAGAGTGCGTAATTGCTTTTAAAGCCTGATTTGCGACACGCCCCGTCTCACCCCAGTCGCAGCCAAAATGCGTTAGCTATTAGCGCTAAAAGCTACGCACTGACTTGAAGCGCCTTGGCGGAAGCATCGTCGCGACGAGCCCACACATACAGCTGCAGTTGCAGTTGTAGATGCAGACGGAGACAGTGTTGGAAATACATAAATGGAGGAGATGCAGATACGAGTCGATTGAATTGAGTTCAATGCACCAGCTAAATAGACAAGGCAACCCCAGATTAGTCTCTCTATGTCTGTCTGTGTGTGTGTTAACCAGTGTTTAAAAGGCTGCAGTCGAATTAGAAAAAGTCACAATATTTTATTTCGACTGCGGCTAAAAAGCATAAATCGTTGTTTTTCATTGTTATGACGCGGGAACACACGCGTTGCAAGCTCGATAAATGACGCCTTGACGCGAGCAAGTTGGTCAGATTTGACGCAACAATTGAAATAATCGATTACATCCACCTGACTGCCGATTGACGATTGGCTGAGCGATCAATGCTGCGCTAAATAGTGTCAAGTTGACATGTAAGCAGCAGATGCAGACACCGATGCACACACACATACACATACGTGTGCTACATACCGCAAGCGAGTCACTTGGTCAATATCAAATTAGACACGGTCAACAAATGCCACAAGTGAGCAAAAGGTTTGAAGCAGATCGATTGAACCAACCTGTCGGTTTTAGATAAAACGATAAGTTGACAGAAAGCCTGCTGATCGATATTGTGTTCTAGAAAGTAAACTGATATTTTTTTATATTCTTAACCATTGAGAATGCAACAGACAAAAGAAGGCGTGGCAAACTCAATGAATACCCCCCATAATTTAGAATTAATTAATTTTAATGTAGAACTGTCTATATAAAATTGTTTATTTGTTATTATTAGATGAAGTATTTAAGTCTTAACTATCTACTTCGACATTTACATAGATGAACACTGTATCAACTTCTGAGCTAACAATCCGATCAGACAATAAACACATAAATTATTCAAAATAAATCTTTCAAATAAACTTCAGGTGCGTCTAATACACATAAGTTCCTTGGCAAATACCTTTTACTGTTGCTGAAATCGGCGCATTAACGAACAACAATAATTTAGACATGTTAAGACATAATTTACAGATAAAGGCACTTACTGGATTATCAATAATTGTTAGGAAATCAACAGATTTGAACATAGTGATTTTCCGTTTATGCCTTGACTGCATGAGTGATTTAATATTTATTTCTCTGACAACTTTTAACCATTTTAACAACTAAAGTTACGATTTTTGTATGAAGATATCGCAAATAAACTTTAACAACAACTTAAGTTATATACTGATATAAATTTCAAGTAAATCCGATTACTGTATGTTAGATGAACAATCAGTCGAAAACGAAGGCTTTCATGCAACTCAATCTCGGAGATCACATTGAATGCTGATAGAATAAATAAAATATTTTAAATATTTATACAATATATGGCCCCCTTATGTATGTAGTTAGTAGTACAATATGTTCCGCTTACTTTCGGGTGTCTCACGCGAGCATTATTTGCATTACATCGACCATCGTGCGATGCCTTGACAGCAAATGCTGTTTGTGTCCTTGTTGTTGTTGTTGCTCTTGTTCATGTTGATTTTGATGTTGTTTCTAGCTACTGCAATTGTGAAATTTGACATTGTTAAAACGCATAGTCACAGTAGATGTGCATGGGTAACTCGATGCCTTGTTGAGCTCACAATAAGCGCGAAATGTATTACCTTTTGGGGCAACTTTATTGATAAATAGCATTGTAAATAATGGTGAAGATAGCATTTGGTGTCTGCAATACCAAAGTTACTACATTAGATGCCTTGATATGGTTTAGGGGAACTGTTGTAGCGACCCTCGACCTCGTTCGTTCGACTTGTTGCATATGCAAAGTTATCGCTGTTTGGACGAGTTCAATTTGCTCTTCGTTTGCTGCGGATTTGCCTGTTTGTTTGCAGTTTACCATACCGTACGATACCACAGTAGTGTTTTGACTTCAAAGATTGAACATTGTTCACGATGCGGTTCACTTTGATTTATTTGCGCCGTTGTGTCGCGAAGATGATCCTCAGCGCTGGGTTTGGCTTGATTTGGGTTGGGGATTTGATTTTTTTGCCAGAAGTTGCACAAGACTAACATTTTCGGTTATTCGAAGAGTCATCAAACAGTCTTACTAGCTCTCCCGGTTGCTTGCTCTTTTTTTACACGGGGGTTAAGGAATATATAATTTATGTGGGCTATAGGCAAGCACATTTTCCCTTATTATTTCACCTGTAGGAGATCATCTAATGTTTCAATGATATACTATATTAACATTGCGAATGCAAGTCTTTCTTTTTTTCTCACTTCTGTTACATATATAGGCTATTGTCACATCTGATTCAGGAATATATATAGTATATACGCTACAGTCCGAAATAGGCTGCAGTACTCGAAAGTTCATTGAACATTTTCCAATATTTATTCACCTATAAGAACTCATCTAATGATATAACAGAATATCATGATAGTGTAGGCAGTACCAAGTATAGTCGAGTCTCCTTTTCCTTACCCTCAGGTTCATGAATATATATTATATAGATTCCATTTGAGATTTACTCGAAAGTTGTGGAACCTCTTCCCCATTAGACTTCACCTGTAGGAACTCATCTTGTAATAAGTACAATGCAAATGCGCGTATATCTTTCTTGCTCAGTTCTGGTTCAGGAATTACTATATATTCCTATATATATTCCTATAGGCTACAGTCCGAAAAAGGCTGCACTGCTCGAAAGTTCATTGAATATGTTCCAATATTTATTCTCCTGTAGGAACTTATCGAATGATATAGCAGAATATCATGATAGTGTAGGCAGTACCAAGTAAAGTCGAGTCTCTCTTTCCTTACCCTCTGATTCAGGAATATGTATATCAGAATATAATTATAGTGTATGCAGTATCAAGTAAAGTCCAGTCTCTCTTTCTTTATCCTCTGATATAGACTACACACCAGATTTACTCGAAAGTTGTGGAACTTCTTCCCCATTAGACTTCACCTGTAGGAACTCATCTAATAATAAGTACAATGCGAATGTGAGTCTAATCGAAGTGGCGCCTACGTCTATCTATATCAGCAGACACCCGGAGGTGTCTCCATAATAGCTAAATCATAAAGTGTCATATTTAATCGGCGACTATTTGTCACAGTCGAGTTAATGAAATGACAAACGCGCTTTTAAACGCGATTTCAGTTATTATGGGATTATGCAAATTGTGGTTTAGGCGCAGATACAGATACAGATACAGATACAGATACAGATACAGATACAGATACAGATACAGATACAGCTACAGACACAGACACAGACACAGACACAGATACAGCTACAGATACTCGTGTCTGTACATTTTCTGCTCGACTCGAGCGTTAATTTGCCAAACATCTTAAATATGCAAGAGTTCGCTCATACGGCATATATTATGGATCTGCTTGACTATTTCGGGAGGAGGGAAGAGGGAAAGCAACGGCGAAAAAATCAAAAGATATTATACATAATGTCTATCAATTATCTTGCAGGGCCAGCGACAGGCGACAGGCGAACGCGCCAAATTAATTACACGCCACTTGGTTCAGCCTAGTCAGACCCAGAGCCAGAGTCAGCGATAGAGCCGGGACAGACCCATGTCGGACAGGCCCGCGGCCAATGGATTTGGCAATACACACATGGAAATTGGGCAAAACTTGTGCAAAGTTTGCGCAATGCTTTTAGGATTTGCGATGAGCAGAGCTGAAGAGTAGTCGAAGTATTTCAATGCTGATTTTATAGAGAAGTCCCCCCATGCGAGTATTGGAACGTAAGCTTATTCCTGTACCATTTTGGTAGTTGGAACGCAGATGTTCAACTATGTTGCAATATAGTTAGCTTAAGGTCTTAGGTTTGATAGAAAATGTTATAGAAGTATGCATAAGGTGTGTTCCTAGTTTGCTAATTACCTTGTACCAAATTGTTCTAATTTATTCTTGGATTGGTCTAGTCGAAGTATTAACAGGGAAATAGGTACAATGCACTACCATAAAGCATTAAGTACCATCTGTACAATCTTGGTACAGAGTATTGGTATTGTATTGGTCTTATCTAAAACTAAATAGGGAAATAAGTACAATGAATCATAGAGTACTATTTGTAGTATCTCTGTAAGCGTACATGAATTTTGTACGTAGTAAGGCTAGCTTTGGTAGTTGGAACTCAATACAATAGGTATATAGTTAACTTAAGGTTTTAAGGTGTGATAGAAAATGTTATAGAAGTATGCATAAAGTGTGTACCTAGTTTGCAAATTACCTTGTACCAAATTGCTCTAATAGAGGTTAATCTTGGTTATTCTTGGATTGGTCTAGTCTAAGAATAAACAGGGAAATAGGTATAATGCAATACAATCAAGCATTAAGTACCATACGTACAATTTTAGTACAGGGTATTGGTATTGGATTGATCTAATCTAAGACTAATAGGGGGAAATAGGTACAATGAAGCATTGAGTATTATTTGTACTATCTTTGTTCAGCGTACATGAGTTTTGTACGCAGTAAGTTTAGCTTTATTTCTGTACCATTTTTGATTTTGAAGCAAATACTTTCAGGTATGTATAGCATATTGTATGGTTTACAAGGTGTGCTCGTAGCTATAATAGATTTATAAGATGTTATAGTTTTGTAGGTACATTAAGTATGTACAATGTCTCATGTATGTACTCAATTAAACACAATCCTGATCCTAATAAATGAAAAAGGTACAATGAAGTAGTTTGGTACACAGTGAAAGTGTTCAACAAAAATCATCTGTATAAAGATGATCACCTATCAGAGAATAATACTTATCAAAAGGGGCATCCATCGATTTGTTTAATTTCTTTTACAGCGTTCCATCGATTGTACAGTATCAATGGATCCCCTATGATCCATCATCTATTTTACTTGGCAATAATTTAGTACTTTTTTGCAACAGGGTTGCCACTTCACTTCAGACTTGCGGGACTTTATTCCATGCGTCACGTGCTGGTCAGAAGAACAAGAGCAACAGCACAAACAACAACAACAACAACTGCTGCAGCACAAACAACAACAACAACAATTTCTGCAGCAACCTGAGCAACATTTACGATTGCGAGCGATATTTACAACGTTTACCGGTTTGGGGCACAGCTGATCGCTTCATTCATCAAAGAAATAACGCGCGCACAAGCTCGCTCACTCTCCCGCTCTCTCGGCACACGCTCTCCCTCTCTCTTATTCTCTCTCTCTCTCTCTCGCTGGTGCGCGCATTACAGGGCTTTAAAAGTGTAAGACGGCGCCTGCGCGCAGCTCAGACAGTTGACGGCGTTCGCAGTGAGCGCTTGTGCAGGCAGAGAGACGTCGCGTTCCGTTAACGATTTGTGGGTTGTAGCTGTGCAGCAGCAGCGTCGTAGCTTAAGCCGCCATACCGCACCACCCCACCTACTCCCGACCGCTCCCCCTGAAAAGTGCCTGCCTGCCCCTCATCCTCCGTTCAAGTTGTTCGTAAGGAAAACGCGTAGCTCTTTGCGTATGTGTGTGCTTGACTGTGTGTGTGTGTGTGTGTCAGTGTGCGGAAGTCCAACGCGCAGTCGTGCCACATCCTGCAATTACGCACACACACACACCGCACACCTCTAAACACAAATTAAGTTTGTTTTTTTTTTTTTTTGTTTTTGTTTCGAGTTCGAGTTTAATTTTTGTTCAAGTGTTTCGCAGTTGATTGGGCGGCATTTCCGTGTTAGAAAACAAAAAGTGCTTCAGCAACACCAACAACAACAATAACATCAAGAAAAAACAAAAGCAAATCAAGCAAGAACAACAACCAGCAACAACAACAACAATCAAAGTGAACAAGTAGCAAAAGTACCACAAAATGAGCTAAACAATAAAAATCAAAATAAATTATAACAAAATGCAAATTAATTACAATACCCACACACACACACACACACACACACATCGAATTATTATCTAAGAGTACGCGATATTTATAGCAAATCGTTGCGATCGGTTTGCATGTTGCGGCAGCAACAGTTGCTGTTGTTGGCAATTGCCGTTGCTGCCGTTGCTGCCGCTGCTGTTGCAGTTGTAATTCCTGCTTAACAAAATGCAATTTTTATAGCCTTTACGCGCAGCCGATAATCGCCAGCACAGCAGCAACAGCAACAGCAACGGCAACAACAGCAACAGCAGCAGCAACAAAAGCTCGCAGCAACAACAACAACAGCAACAAGTGGCAACAGGAGTGCGTGACCCCAACACACAATTCACTTGTCGCTCTCCCGCTGTGTGTGTTGTTGTTGTGTTGCTGTTGTTGTTGTGTTGTAATACTTGCGAGTCCACTTGACTTGGCACGAAAGTGAAATTTCACTTTGCAGCCTCCGCTGCTGACGTCGCTGCTGCTGTTGCTGCGGTTGTCGTTCAACATTTTTGCTTGTTTATCAACTTATTTTTCTGTTCAATACGAAAGTGAAATGCAGCTGCAGCAGCATTCAACAGGTCAATAGCAACACAAACAACAACAACAACAACAAAACTCCAACAAAAAACAGCAATAGCATCAACAATAACAATAACAACAACAACTACAACAAAAGCAAAATAAAAAACAAGCACAAGCCAAAAATCGAAAAGAAAGCGAAACCAAAAGCATCAACAACAACAATAATAACAGCGAATATCGTAAACAGCAACAACAACAACAACAGCAGCAACAACAACTGAGGACAGTTGACAACCCTCGGCAACCGACAATGGCTGCCACAGGACAACGCATCGCACTCTGCGCCAGCCTGCTGCTTACGCTATTATCCTGCACGCTGCCCGCGTCGACGTCGGCAGCGGCAGCAACAGCGACAGCGGCCAAGGCCCAAGTGCAAGTCCAAGCGGAAGCAGGCCATGTTAACGGTAAGTCAGTTGCGCCTATGATGTGATTAGCGAGTGACAGCGAAAGTGACAACGCTCTAATCAAGCCACTCCTCCGCCACCCTCTCCCCCTTTTACCCCTTCTGCTATGCCCTGAGAATCGCAGCAGCAACAGCAGCGGCGGCAACATTCGCGTCAACTTCAACCGGTCGCCGGGGCAGCTTGTGATCGTTTTGATTTGTGGCATCGCTTTCACTTTGCCTTTCTGTGTGTTTGGTGGGCGTGTCAAGTCAGCCCACTGCATAATGATGATGTCGGCCAAGAGCAGAGCAGAGCAAAGCCGAGTCGACTCGACTGCGAGTCGTGTCGCGGCATAATTGGATTATGCATCATTTGCAAGTTCATTGTGAACCCGAACCCGGACGATTGTGAACGAAAGTCCAAGAAATAAGCGGAGCTATGCGATCTTGGCAGTGGGGATTAGATGACATTCAATGACGCTGTAGAACGCATTGCAATGCCAAGAAGTGAGAGTGAAGATTGGCTCTTGATCGTATCGTTTACGATATTGAGCAGCAAGTGGGCTATTGTTTTGAAAGATCGTCATAGTCTCTTTATTTTGTGGTATCTCATATAATTTGGAGTATCGTATATACAGATCTTCAAGTTTTTGGTATATAAAACCTTTTCATTGTTTGAATTCTTCTTTATATCAATCGAATCGTATTTTGATACCACAAAATAAAGAGGGTATATATATATATATATATATATATATACATATATACACATAGTGCCTTTATTTTGTGGTATCTCATATAATTTCGAATATCGTATATACAGATCTTCTTCATAAAACCTTTTCATTTTTTGAATTTTTCTTTGCACCAAACTTATCGTACTTTTTACGATAAAGATCTTCAATATTTTGGTATCTAAAACCTTTTCATTGTTTAAATTCTTCTTTATATCAATCTTATCGTATTTTGTATGATATAGGGCATATATACATATATATATATATATATATATATATATATATATACCCTCTTTATTTTGTGGTATCATATATAATTTGCAAGATCTTCAAGATTTTGACATATAAAACCTTTTCATTGTTTTTTCTTAATATCAATCTTATCGTACTTTTTACGATATAAGGTATATATACATATGTATATATACATATATACGCTCTTTATTTTGTGGTAACTCATAAACATTTTTGAAATTTATATTTTTTACTTTAAGCCTATCGCATCTTTTATGATATTGCGATAGAATTGCGCGATCAATATATTATATTTCAATATATTTGTAAATGTTTGTCCATTCGTCTCAAGTATCATATAACATCATAAGTTCCATGATCTACATGTGTATGGAAAAAAATATTTGATTTTTATGGATCGATCGAAATGAACAAATACATTTCGAATTTGATGACAAGTTGTCGAGCTGGAAGTCAAAAGCAAGACGAGCTGACAACTCTATTCGGGCGTTGTCTGTCTTGTAGGTACAGATACATATGATATGCAGATGAGCATTCCCACGACGCCCCCAATTAGTACATACTAGTTATATAATTTCCGCCCCGAAGACAACGTTTACGAGGTGCAAACTCAACGAAACTCCCCTGTCGTTCGTATCCAATTACTACTGCGCCAGAGACGAGTCTGCAAGTCTGCGCGTTTTCGAGTCTTCGCGAGTTGCCAATTTGTAAGACGGCAAAAAGCTGAAGACCGCAGAGCGAAGACTGAAGAAAGCGCAGAAGACTAATTAATCAAAGCTGGGCAACAATAAACTAGCACCAAAAATAGAGATAACAAACAAACGAAGAGCAGACACTGTCGGAAGAGTGCAGAGCGGAGAGAAGAGAAAAGAAGAGGAGGACAACAAAAGACTTACATGTGTTGTAGTTAGACGATCCAGCAACATTTTCCCAGATGCTGCGACTTACGACATCTTTGGCAACAGATTCGCTGCTGCTGCTGCTGCTGCCCCAACGATGCGACGTGGCATCTGCCCCAAACAACCGCAATGCACTTGCTTCCGTGTTGTTGTTGTTGCCTAAATTGTTGTTGTTTATGCTGCTGATGTTGGCAATTTCATTTCTTTTGTTCGCCCCGCACTTTTCCCACCCACAAACAACAGCCAGACCCTCTCTAAAGAGTCGCCTCTGTGTCATTATGTCATGCGGTCGCCAGAGCCAGTCCCAGTCCCAGTCACAGTCTCAGTTCCAGTCCCAGTCCCACTCCCAGTCCCACTCCGACACAGATGACACAGCCCAATTTGTGCACTTGCATATACCCTAGACGAGTCATGCAGCGGGCATGTTGGTACCTTCGATAATATTAACATTTTATTCTTCTACGATTTACATTAAACTCTCTTACGCTCAGCCTATATGGCTTGTTTAAAGAGTATTCAAAGAGCCTTTGCTAGGTTCGTTATTAACTTGGTTTTCTTTCTGCTGCCCATTTACAGGGTATGCAGTAAGTTTTCATTATGTCAGTGTATCTCTTCACTTGGTTTTTTCTGTTGTTAATTTAGCTTAGCTTTACCATACAGAAAAACGACAAACTGGCAAATACCCTGTGTAAAAGTAAGCAAAAGAATAGTTTAGGCAATTTCTTCCATCATATGTATATACAAATATATATTGCTATATTTATATTTCTATATACTATATAGCATATTAACACTTTGCACCGTCATAGTGCCAATTTGCGGCTAAATTCCGCCAAAACGAGCCGTAAAATTTCGGGCGAATCGGATGCGATTCATTTGCACAATTAAAGCAAGTGAATGAGCCCATGAAGATATAACAATTACGCATAAAAAACGGACAATAATGGCACAAAGAAATGAATAATACGAGTTGAATATGAAAAAACACATAATTGCTTTGCTCGTATACGATATAACGCAATCGCAGGGCACAAGTTGAGTTGTGTTCGTTCGTTTCGGAGGAGATCTACGTGTAGCTCGGGCCCCATCATTATTTGCCGTGGCTACTTGTATTATTCATTATATTCATGCCAAGACTCACTCGCACTCACGCTCATTCACATTTACTTGTATTTGCGGTTTTCACAATTGCACGAAAAGTGGGCGGGCCAAGTGGGAAGGGGGGCGGGGTGAGTATTATATTATAGCATATTATGGGAACTGGGTCCGATGATTCGTTGGCACATTTATTGCACCTTGGAGGAGGGTATCAAGATTTTGTCACGCAATGCACGTGCTGGGCGTGGTGGGCGTGATCAGATCAGCCTGAACATCTGACATAATGACTAAATAGACCAATATCGCGAATATCGTATGCTTTGTAGAAAGAGATCAACATCAAGGTGCGTTCTACTTAAGCTTGACTTTCGATTATTGTGAATGACGCCCCCTTTGAGGCGCATTCACTGTACTTGAGTTGCAGTTGTTGTTGCCCCATTTGAATAGCGTGAAATGGCGCTGGCCGTAAACGATTTGAACTTTGGCTTGAAACGGCCAAAAAGGCTAAGAGCAGGGCGGCGCTAGTGTGTAATAGGCATAGGAAAAGCCAAAGCCAAAGCCGAACTGAAGTCGAAGTCGAAGCCAAAAACGAAACCAAGCAAGTCAAACTCAAATTGGAACAAAGCGCAATTTGGTTAATTGTTGTTATTGTTATAGTTGTCATTGTGCATTGTTGTTGTTGCTTTTTTGTTAACGGCTTTTTAAAATTTAAATGCTGAGTTTTAACCTTTAAAAGCAGCGAACTGTGCAACGGCCCGAGCGAACTGAACTGAACTCTAATTACAGAGTTTATGTACGATCCGATTTTGTTAAAGGTTTCGTTTGCACTCCAAAATCATTTCGGGCCAATTGAGAAATTGACACCGAAAACACGAAACGACGTTGAAATAGTCGGAATCGAAGTTGAGCAAATGAAAAGAAATGCCGCGATCGGTTGTGATCAATCATTGATCTAAAGCAATTGCAGTTGGGCAATGGCCCCGCACCACGCCAGAGACAAATAGCGTCGCCGAACGGTAGCGACAACGCATAATCATTCATTCCGCGGCGATGCCGATAAGCCATCGATAGATACAACAGTTGTGACTATACAGACGGGCAAATGCGCGGAAGATCGCAAAAGAAGAGGGGCAGAGGGAGACTGCGTCGGGCTTAGAGATGACTGCAAAATGCCTTGGGAAGTTTTTCGGCACGAGCTTTGAATATTTAGTGATATCGATATTGTTTGATGACTTTCGTGTACTTTTCATTTGATGTTAGCTCTATAAAGTTGTTATCAAACTTGATTCCAATAATTGTCAAGCTCGAGGGATGAGAAACTTCTGTGTGCACAGCTTAAGTTTAAGTCTTCTACATATAAGTTAGTGTTGCCATATCGTGACATTGCGTTGCTTCATACGATGTCACGCACCCATCGCTAAGACAGCTCTGCGTGCTCTTCATCTAGATATGCAAATGAGACGATCTACAAAACGCATCGCTGCACAACTGCGAAATTCGATAGTGAGCCCCAAATCGATAAAGGGGAAAGACCTTTTACTTACATAATAATCGGTTCGGTGCGGCAAATGTATAATTAGCTAATTCAAATCGGCAAATTCGAGTTTCGAGGGAAAGTGGCAAGGTAAATTAATCAAAATCAAGATATACGAGCGGCACATTTGAACATTTCTAGGGCAGAGTATGGTAAAATAAATAGTTGATTTCTTTTCGATATATCCAATTTTTTTTTTCGACTTTTAGGCTTTGTTTTGGTTTTCGATTGATAAAAATAAATGTGCGACATGCTGTGCAGGAGAGTTGTCCAAAAGGTAATGGGCAAAATAGTGCGAAAGTGTTATAAATAGATGCAGTATACTCTTAGTTGGGGTTGATCAATACAATCACTTGACTTATTTCAATCTTCAACTGTTGAGCTTCGTTTTACGCAAATGTTAACAATGTTTTTGATTTTTAAAGCAGACCGTTGTAAGAAACTAATGAATTCTTAAAAAACCATCAAACATGAACTGTTATTGTCGGACCATCACTATTTTATGAATTGCAACAGCTCAATTCTTAGTTTCCTGTGGAGATAACACTATTCCCTTCTTAAATCTTAACTTTTTTCTAGAAAAACTAACGAGTAATCTTCAACCTTATTAAACGGTCAGTTACTCTTACATCATCACTATTATATGCATTCAAATTGTCCACTTCTTAGTTTTCTGTGGCGAGAGGAGTACTTTTTTTCCTTAGGAAACCTAATGGTAACTGTACTAAATTTGATTTTATTATTATATTATCCACTTGAATAGTCCAACTATGAGTTTCCTATAGAAATACAAGCACTCTCTCTTAGATCTCTCCAATATGGCAACCCTTTATCCTTAATTCAACAGTACTAAACTTGATCTCAAGTCTGTCCTCGAGATGAGAAAAGTGCTGGAAAGTGAAGAGTATCGAAATGCCGCACGCTCTGGTTTCTTCGGACTTTTCGGTTAATTTTGATTAATTGCAGTTTGTGTAGCTTTGGTTTTGAGCATTTCGATTGAGATTACGTCGCACTCTGTGCATGTGTGTGCGAGTGTGTGCAATTTGTTATACAAATCGAAGTGTGGCAATGGCCAAATTGACGCTTAATGATGTCTTCATTTTGCGCGCTCGCAGGGAAACCTAACGTAATTGCGCACTGTGTTGGCCCGTTGCTCCGTTCCCCAGTTGGCCATTTGGACACGCACCACTGCCGTTGCCCACTGCAATCAATCACGCACAGCTAAAAGTAGGAGATGAAGAGGGAGAAGGAGCTTGAGCGGGAGTTGAGGTAACTGTCTCGGGATAGGCAAATGCAAATTGCGTTACGATCATAATGATCAGTTAGCTCATGTTGTAATCCCCACGAAAATCAATCAGGCATCGTTTAAAAACTGACGAAAAGATGAGCTAAAAAGGTTGAGCAAGACAAGCGGCCAACGAAGTGCAAAGAGCCCGAAAACTTCGACAAATAGACACGCCGACAGCTCGACAGGCCAACAACGAGAGTTGTCTCGTTGTCTCGTTGTTGTTTGCATTGCCGCTTGGCTGTCATGCATAATTGTTGTGATTGGGGTTTTGCCACTTCAGCTGCACGACAGCATCTTCCCGTTTGACAACAGACATCGATCATAAGGGGGGGGGAATGCACCATTCCAGCTACAGTTGACCAGCTTCTCCTTCTGCATGAAGTGTGCTCCACTCTGATTACAATGTTACACAGTCGTTGCATCTCGTAGTACTCGTAACAACATCATTAGATGCCCTACACTTGCTTACCCAATCGCTTTCAGTTGATTGATTTACCCTATATACTATTGTACTTGTATATATATTATAATTACAGCTGCTGCTGTGCTTGACGGGCATTCATTATCTTTGCTCTGTGGCTTGTCCCTTTCTCGGGGTTTCATTCTGTAATATTTTTAATATTCTGTAATATTTTTATGTCATATAAGTACTATATATTTTATAGTATATTTTTTCTCGGGGTTTCATTCTGTAATACCTTAAAGTGTATAGGTCATATAAGTACTATGTACTTTATAAATTGATCAATGTTTCTGTATATAACTTATCATATATATAACAGCTGCAATATCATATTCGACAGTCTATTATCCCATCCATATGCAAGAGAAATACTACAATATACATTAAAATTATTACATTTTTTCATAGGTACATAGACCATATAATAATACGGTATATATAGACAGCAAGCAGTTGTTTTATAGTTCGTGAATGTGATTTGCATATTTCGCTGTGCTATTAACCATTTTCTCCACCCCTTTGCCTGTTGTTTGTTGCTGGCTGCAGTTGGCGACAGTTCGCTAACCTTCACCTTGTTGGCACCAAAAAAAACCCATATAAAGAGCCAAACTTAAAATGCAGCAACAACAACGACAGCAGCAGCAGCAGCAACAAGAGGAGAGAGAAACGCTGTGCTGTGCTGTCTCGCACTCGAACGTGCCATGGCCCCAGTTCCAGGCTGGCCCCGAGGCCCGTTGCCAGTTTTGGGCTGAGACCTGGACTGCAAACGTGTTTGGGGGCCGCAGTGCTGACTCAGCTAAACTCGAACAGTCGAGGGCAGTGGTCAAAGAAGGCGCAGAGAGAGATGCGAGGGGGGGGGGGTGTCCGTATTTAGGCGACATTTAATTGCATGCGGCATATCAAAAAATAAACGCAAATATCACGCATACGCCAAGTGGCAGGGCGACAACTTATTAGCCTTTTTTGGCTGTTTTTTCTATGCCCTGCCGTTCAATTATCAAATATTGCTTTACGTTATGCCCTTGCAGGTTATCGGTTATCGATATATGCAAATGCCTGGCAGCATTCAGCATTTCTACTGCCACCACGCACGCCCTTGTGTAAATATTTTGAAAGGAATCGCGATCGCCATCTGCGCAATTCATCAGTCCGATCAGCGGCGATCTATAAACGCAGGCGGTACACAAAAGCCGCATCGTTAATCAAAAAATCGTTTAAAGTTTGTCGGATTTCTTGTTTCTGTTTTCACTCTTTGATTTTTTTGCCAGTTTTTTTGCATATTTGTCGAGTTGAATGCAATTAGTTGGTCTATTATAATGAATTTTTGATTCGTTTTGTTTCAATTTCTTAAATTTTCATAATTACAGTGTATTGTGAGGCCAGCGTATTGGGGGTTGCTCCAGATATTATAAGATCTATCTAGTAAACTGTTTTCATATTATTTATTTATTATTTTCATATTAATCAGGGACCGTAACAGTTATAACTTTTATTAAAAACATTTAAAAATAAGAGCTATAAACTAATTTTTAATTTAAAAATCATTTTTAATTATTATATTTGATTTTTAAAAATGAAAATCAATTTATAACTTTTATATTTGATTTTTAAAATAAAAATCAAAAAGTAAGAGTTATGAATTGATTTTTATTATAAAAATCAGAAATAAAAATCAAATTGAAATTGCTCATGAACCGAGAGTCCTAGATCATATATTGGTAAATATATATGATCTACACTGCAATTCCTATCAGTTTATAAATATATATGTATATGAATTCACTTGTTTAGAAATGGTTTAGACTTATTAGCGACCTAAGTTCAAGGGCAAAATATATAAAATACATAAGAACCTCCTCATCAGACACACTTTAAGATAATTAGCGACATGCTTCGGAAAGCCGATATACAATATGATCTAGCTCGTTTTATGAGCAATTTCAATTCGATTTTTATTTCTGCATTTTTATAATAAAAATCAATTCTCTCTTACTTTTTGATTTTTATTTTAAAAATCAAATAGAAAAGTTATAAATTGATTTTTATTTTTAAAAATCAAATATAAAATTGAAAAACAATTTTTAAATTAAAAATTTGAAAAAAAAGTTTACGCGGTTTTTGTGTTCGCCGATAAAAACTAGAACGGTAGGATTTTCCCCACATTTTTCAGAGACTTTTAAGAGCTTTGATTTTTTAATATCATAATTATTATTTACGGTCCCTAAATTTAATCATTATCAACACCTGCAACTAAATCGACATTTTAAATTTTTCTTAACTTTTTCAGTTCTTGCATAGAAGTAAACTAGAAGTAAATATATATATATATATATATATATATATATATATATATATATATATATATATGCAATATATATATATATATATATATATATATATATTATATATATATATAATTATTGTTTCTCATATAGATATTTATGGAAGAGGATTTATAATTTATTCATAATTTAATGCAATGGAAAACCTTTCTCTCTTCCCTTGGAGTTCTGCAAATGGAAACCTTTGTTCAATGTGTGTCGCTACTATACGAGTATCATATGAGCAAGATCATAATCAGATCAAGCAATGTAAATTACTGGCATATCTAACTGAAAGAGAACAGTGCATACTCTATCTCAGTGGAATAGTTTATCTGAAGTTCCTTTCTATGTTTCCATATGTCTTGAAATATCGATCAATGCACTGGCAGCTGCACGACGAGCTTGAAACTTGCGCATTGACTGATGGACTGATGGACTGAATGACTGATCGACTGACTGACAGCACCTACTCAATTGCAGCACGAAGCATTTCACAAGCCATTAGAACTGCTTGCCAACATACAAACATGTGCAATGCACTCCGATATTCATGTGTGTGTGTGTGTGTGTGTGTGTCTGTGGAGATATCTATGTTTTCTATACACCATCTTCAGCATAGACACGACTACGCGTCGGAGCCCAGCGAAGCGCGAATCTCTGACTGCACAATGATCATTGAGGCATACTTTGAGCTCAACAGACAGACAGACAGACAGACGAGCAGGCAGACAGACAGACAGACAGACAGACAGACAGATAGACAGACAGATGAATCAAGATTGAGATAGTCAGATTGTCAGTCAGACCGGGAGACGGACGGACAGTGGGACTGAGACAGCGACAGAGATAGCGAGAGCCAGAGAGGTGCATAGAGAGAGAACAAAGTATGGAAACGCGAAAAGCCTCAATAGCGAAACGCAACGCAACTAACTAGCGCGTCCTTGGCCAGTCAACATTATATATAATTATTTCTTTTAATTTTGCGCCGTGCCAGACAAATGACGACGATGACGATCATATAAATAATACAAGAACAGCAACAAAAGAAACTGAAACATGCCAAGCTACGTAGAGCTAACTTGTTAGGGGGTGCTAAAGACGCTTCCCGCAACACCCACTGCCCCCTTCCCCGCACCCCCGCACTCTGGCACTCCAGCACAGTGTCGAGCGCCAGCTAGACAAAGGCGCAACTCTAATTAGACATAACGATGAGAATAAAAGATATATACGTATATATCTGTGCATGCACACGTCTATATACTCGTATTTATGTATACTATATGTGAGTGTCGATTCGCGAGAATTATTACGATATGAAAACTTATTATTATTATTATGAGCAACGTTCAACGTTTTCGTGATTTTCATATTTGCAATGCTGTAACAGACGTCGTTATACCCTGTAATTAGTTACAAAGTTACAGAGTTAACTTTTCAGCATGGCACAAGCTCGTTAGCTTCTTAATTGGTATCCATTGTGCGAGCATACCCCAGCTTGTGACATCTAACGATGTACCACGATATTACAGACAATTCAAGTAGAGTACCAAGTCTGGCCGGATCCGTCTCGCGGTCGTTGTCGCCTTCCACATGACGCTGTTCATGACTTTACTCATGGAAGACCTGAGGGTCAGATGCGTGCAAAGTCAGCTAACAACCGACTAGCAACAGCAACAATAGCAACAACAACAACAGCAACGGTGACGACAGTCGCACATTTATGTCATGCAACAGTTGGAGCACTCATAAATAATCTTTAAAGAGCCATTTAAATGCTTTGCAGAAACAGAAATAGGAAAAAAGTGTAATAAATAAAGCAACTAAGTGAGACACAATCGCAATGGCAACGTCTGTCTGTCCGCCTGTCCGCCTGTCCGTCTGTCCGCCTGTATGTCATTTATTATATTTATAATAGCTGTGTTTATTATGGTTCACTGTGAAAAAGTCGATTCAAAATGCTCAGAACGGACTTGAAAATGGCCTCCGACTAAGCAATGCTCTGTCCAAAAGTGGAGCTGAGCCGAGTTCTTTATTTCATTGGGTACTTCTTGATGGTATGATGAGGTTTGCAGAAGATTAAAGATCTTAGGATTGAACCTATTCAATATCTACGAGCAGTTTATATTTTGTCTTGATCGTAGATCATTTATAGAAATGTTTTTTCTTATGTAGATCGATACTTTGAATTAATTTTTAACCTTTGTATGGAACCTACCAGTAAACTAAGTCATTTAGTCATGGATTGATTAGTCTTATCGGCAAGGATGCCTACCACCAAGCAGGCAATACTGTTGACCTCATAATCTGCAATCGAACTGAGAACAGATTCCTCCTCCTTCTTATATCGATTCTCCAAGCTAAACTCATCTATGCGGCTCAGAATTGAGTTGGTTAGAAGCAAAAGTCATCGTCGGCGCTTGCCACATGACCTTGCAGCGTCGGCAACATAGTTGGCCGCAATTCTCGCACAGCCTGCAGCACTTGCAACATGGGGGCGCCTAAGGTAGAGCTGCTGCTGCTGCTGCTGCTGCTGCTGCTGCTGCTGCTGCTGGCTTCGAAATGTTCTTCAGTCGGGCTTCTCAATAAACCGTTTAAGGTCAGAAAATCGCGCATTAAACGATTGTTGTTTATTGGCAAATGTCATGTTCAATTAGTCGCCGTACGAGCACGTATACGTATTACGTATACGTATGCGGCAGCGAACAGACGGCGGCCAATGTCACCAGAGCTCGTGTGGCAAATGGCGCAGCTTAACGTGGCATGCAACGCGTCGCTGTCAGAGCGAATTATGTTAACAAATTGAGTTATGGCTTCTCTGGCTGCGGCTCTGGTTATGTTTATGGTTATGGATGATGGCGCATTTGTGTACGATTCGCTCAATATAAGCATAGATCATCGGATCGGGTAGCTGCACCTGATCTGTATCTGCTCAACTGGCAACTGTGCAACAGGTGCAACAGCAGCAGCAGCAGCAGCTGCCAGGCAGGCAGGCGGGCAGTCAAAGTCAAGTGGCGACGCGGCGAGGCAATTAACAATTAAGCCATGGTCATTGTCGGCTGCCCGGAGGGGCCTGTTGTAAGTCATCTTAATGATGAGCTCGAGCTGAGTGACGGAAATGGAAATGAAAATGGAGCTGCGCATGAAAATGTACCACGTACCACGTACCTCGCTGCGAGTGACTGCGAGTGGCTCATCTAATTGCCAAAGCCTCCAAATGGGGGGCATTTAGCGGCAGCCTCACACGGCTAATGGTTTGCCTCAATGACGGATGCGAAGGGGTCGGCTAATGATAACAAGTGTGGCCAGTGTGGCCAGTGTCATTGCCATGGACAGCCTCAGCATCAGCGTAATTGCGCCCATTATCGTTATCGTTATCGTTATCGCCATCGTCATCGTAGAACCTCTGCTCTAGCACTCGCTGGCTTGGCGCACCTCGTTAAATAAAACTGGAGAACTGATTTGTGTGGTGTCTGTATCACAATGGATGCGATTCATTATATTTCAATTGATGATGAATTGTATAGTGAATCGACAGATAGTCTTAGATATAGTAGTGATATATATCTTCTATAATATATAAGTTGTATAACTGCTTGCTGCATCGCTTTCATTATGATTTCTGATAGCTTTCGTTGTAGTTCTTATAATCAATTTGCCCATCATAACTTGCGCATTATCTGTATAGTTTTTACCCAGATATAGCAGTAAAGATTGACATATAGATATAGAAGGGAAGATTGACATGAATCTAAGATATATACAGATATATATCGTCTTTCTGTACTTCACTTCTTCTATTTAACTTGTTCATTACAATCGTATCTCATAAGCTTTTCTTGATTTTCAATATGAATTAAAGAATGTCATGTATATTCTAAATATAGAACAATATGAAGATAACTGATAAATCTGCCAATTGAATACACCATTCTTCAGTTTATAATCGTTGATATTTATTCAGAACACGATCTAAGATCATAAGGAAATAGACAAACTTAATGTTATACGTGCAGCAGAGCTACACTGAGCTGATCTGCATTTCGACTTCGACTTCGACTTCGACTCCCAATTCGACTGCGACTTCGCCTTCGCCTTCGAGTGAAACAATCGCCTGCTTCAATTATAGCGAATGCTAATGGCAAAGCGAATGGGAGACTTGCATGCAAATGCGAGGCGTGTGGATGCCATAAAAGGTGCAAAGAGGCGCATGATATGACAGTTTACGGATATTACAAGGTATTCATTAGGCGAGCAACTCCCACTGCGCCGGGCGGGGCGATAAATCAATGTGCGATGCGAGTTGTTGAGTTCAGCTATCATAGTTGTAGCTCATAGACATACATGTGTATATGTATCTATCTCTATGTTGTGGATGCACAAAAGTGTGTCTGTATGTGTGTGTGTGTTTGTGTGCTTGTGTGCTTGTGTGTGTTTGGTTAATTGAGTCAGGCGAGGCGTCGAGATTTATGGGCGCTGTCTGGATAGCGCAGTGCGGGCCTGTACAAGTTGTACATGAAGTCAAATTGTTTATGCAAAATGAACAAAAAAGAACAGAAAAACACTGAGAGAAATAACTGACTAATATTGTTGTCAGCTCGAGCATTGGAATGCCGGGCACGGAACGAGCCGAAACTGAGACCGAATTGAAATTGAAACTAAAAACGAAAACGAATTGAAACCGAAACTGAAACTGAAACCGAAACTGAAACCGAAACCAAAGCAAACTGCCGCGCCTCGCTTCGCTTTGCCTCGCTTAGACGCGACTTGAACGCGTCGTCTCATGGCTAAGATTGGCTAATTGCGAGCGCATGTGTGGCAAAGTGTTTTGGGAAATTAACTCCAATGCTAAAGCCCGAGCCAAAGCTATAGTTATGAAGCTACATGAAGCTCCAGTTTGGGCCAAAGCGATCGCATGTTATTGAAATCGGAGCAAACTCATTTATCACCAGTGAAACAACATTTGAGAAGCCGCAAGAAGGCAAATGATGATAGCGCCGAAGATGGAACACAAAAACGCAACCAAACTCTGCCAAAGGTCAGTCAGCAACTGAATTACAGAGCAGAGCGAATCAAAACAAAAACATAAAAAAGATCGAGGAAAAAAGAAGCAAAATCAAAGCGAAAACGTAATGGAAATCAAGCTGAGACTCGTATCGATTGCACAGCCATAAAAAGAAAACGTTCTAAATTATGCCTGTCATTGAGAAAAAATTATTTAATTTACTTGTCGATCGCAGCTGAGTGATAGATCAGTCTGACCATCTATCAGGTCTATCGATCGCAGATCTCTTTGTTTCTTTTGTAAGAAAGGGAGAAGAACTTTACAGCACCTGCTTTACTGGTAATTAACTTATGGATAGAAATCTAGAAAGATCAAACTTCACTTGCAGAGCATCTGCTAGTCGAGCAGACTTCACTTGTCGCAATATGAGACATCGCCCGTCACATGCTGGCGACAAATTAGGCAATGATTGCTGGCTCCGATTCAGCGATCCTCCAGCTGCCTATTGAGAATTCTCGAGGCGCGATCGCCGCGCATTCGCTGCCTGCATTCCAAATGAATGCGACAGATACAGATACTGAAACAGATACTGAAACAGAAACAGATGCAGATATTGTGCACGAGCACAATGTGTTCTTGCTATAAATCGGCTCGCACATGAATTTATTCACTTTGACTGTCCTTGTTGAAAGTTCGTGTCTTAAGTCTTTTGTTCGAACCGCTTGACATTTTCAGAAAAAATCATCTTTCTACAGTCATTGTAGCTATTATTGTTATTGCTGTTGTTGCTGTTGTTGGTCAAGTTAAATGCCATTTAGTCGCTTTGAACTTTAAAGTTCAAGTCTAAAATGTTTATACTGCCGCACACAATACTATATCCATATAGTATGCTATGCTGTGTTCTTTTTTTGGGTTGGGCCTCAGCCAACAGATGCAATTGGCAAACGTCACAAAACAGAACCGAGGAACGCCATATATCATGTGCGCCACTGCAAATTCTTGGTTAAGAATTTGCTTAGTTTCTTGGACGCCTTTGCCGATTGATTTATTGAACACGCTGAACTTAAGAACTCTGAATTCTTAGAGATCTACGAGGAAAGATAAACGATGTTATACCTGAATCGTGTTTCAACTTAGGCTTTAGTCTGCCAAGGCTTGGGCCTGAGGGCCTACTTCCTGAAGTTGTACCTCCAGAATGAATCGAACTCTTCCTCTGTCCTCATCTTTCATTCCCCCCTGCCCTGCTGTGTTTAGCAAGGCAATATGGAACAACATATCCGCCTCCAGTTTCGCCCGCCTGTCATAATCGGCCATTCTAAGCTGACTGTGCCGCACCCAAATCGGCCACAAGACTAATTGCATTTCATTCTTCAAGCCTAGGCAGCTTTGATTTCAATTTAACTGTGGATTTGCCATAGGTTTGCTGCCAATGCGGAAGAATCCGATGAATTGAAGCCCGCAGCGGTGTGGCCCGTTGCTGCGGCATGGTGTGTTTTCAAGGTTCTCCCACAGCTCAAATGGAGCGCACTCCCAGTTTCTGCGATGAGTCAAGTTTTCAATTTACAAAGTGTTCACAGCACAAAAAAAACAACTGCAATTTTAATTATGTGAACAAAAAACCGAGACAAGAACCTCAGCAGCAGCAGCGACAGGCAACAACTTTACAGCATTCGTGTATTTCTTCATTAAGTTTTTGTATGTCATTCGGCGGCTGTGCTGGGCTCAGCTCTTGTGTCCCAGACCATGGCATAGAAATTTGAATCTAACATAATGACCCCACTTGTTGCTGCTGTTGTTGATGTTGCTGTTGTTGATGTTGCTGTTGTTGATGTTGCTGTTGTGGTTGAGCTTCGCATTTGCATGTGCTGCAGTTGCACCGTCATCAATAGACGAGACTGTGCAAGTGTGCGCGGCTCAATGGCAAAATAGCATAGAACGTCGGCGAGTTAATTTATAGCATCACTCATACGCCGCATTAGCCGCACACTGTTCACAGTGTACAGTGTACAGTGCACAATGGAGCAAAAAGGTGTCAGATTACATGATAATAGGATCTACGATTTAAACAGCAGCTTAGGCAATGCACACTGGGTATAAGATTGACGAAATATGTGTAATATAAAATATAAATAAAACAAATGAAATATAACACAAAATGCACATTGAAGAAAGTCTCAAAAATCTAAATTAAACACCAGCAATTTCTTTTTAGTTTCTTACATAAGCAGTTGCACTTGTGCTTGCCAATTGTCGGCTCAATTCAATAAATGTTGAAGATCTTCTTGCTGAGAAAACTATTCTCAATTAATTATAAAACTATCTGTCTGTTATTGAATGTATTTCAGTATTTGCATATTAACAGATTCTCAAAGATTTGCATTATATTTAATTAATGTAGTTAAAAAATCAATACAAGATTTACAACATACGCCGCTGCTCTCATTTCGGGGAATCCGGAACAAGACGAGCTTAGCTTGTACCATTCTTGTAATAACAGAACCTGCTCTGAGTTGCAGCGCATCTATCCCACTGTGCAGTCGTGCATCTGCTTGCATCTCTGCGGCGATTATTATTGACAATTACGAATAATGGGCAGCGTGTGCTTGGCAAGTGGTTTATCTTGAAATGGGGTTCGTGCAGTGCAGTGTAGTGCACACTACACTCAATGACATTGACCGCATGCATCGCCGGCCGGCTGATCTCGCGAATCGGCTGACCAGTGGACAGACAGACAGACAGACACACAGACAGACAGACAGACAGAGCAGCTGAGTCATCGTCATTGTCGGCTAGATTCTTGAGGCTTTTCTGCCTACCCAGCATACCCTGTAGCCATGGAGTGGTAAGCACAGACCATAATTAAGAGGCCTCCACTTAGACACTGCGATTTCTGAGTCCATATGCATATACAGTGACAGTCTTGGCACCTGGCAACGATACTCCAATCAATTTTGGCATCGGCTTCAGGCCTAAAGTTGTATCAACCCAGTCTTCAGAGATAGAGACATTCTTCGGCCCCTCACGGTCTCTATTCTTTTTGCTCGAATTGCAAATGAAGTTGAATAAGTGTCGTGTCTTGTTGCCGAGTCGGAGCTGCCTTGGCGAAGAGTTGCTTGCTTGCTTGGTTGGGTAGTTGGCTAGTTGGGTAGTTGGGTAGTTGGCCAGGCAGTCAGTGAGTTGATTGCTTGCCTAGTTAGTTAGTTGCAGCAGTTGCAGCACCCGCTTCAAGGTTGGGCGCCTCAATGCGGAAAACATGACAAGACATAAAGTGGAGGGAGGCAGAAAAAAAGCAGATAGAAATAAAAACAAAGCTAGAAAAAAGCTAACAAAACTGTCATTAAAATCTAACATAAAAAGCCGCTAATTGCGAATGTTTAAGCATATTCGTGAATACATACGAGTATGCACTCGCACTCGCACTCGCACTCACACTCACACTCGCAGTGGCCGCGAATAGGAATACATATTAATAACAAGCTCATAAATAACAACAGCTCCGCGTTAACAGTTAACAGTCGCATTGAATTTCCATTGAATGCGGCCCCGAGCAGGTTGTTACTCAATCGTTAAAGATCGTATCATAGGTCCGACAAGCGCGGAGTTATTTCTCTTAGTTCCATTCTACACCCGCGCAGCCCACTCCAGATGGATTGTATCAGTGAATTGCAAACCTTTTCTTCCATCACTTCAAGTTCGACTTCAACAACTACAAATTCATCTCTCTGCGAGCCTTGTGAATGTTATGCTATGTTTCAAATCAAATATGCTTCAACTATGTAAAAACAAGCATGTACTAACTGTATAACAGGCAGTTGGATCCGTATTAGAACGCACAAAGTCTAGCCGAGACGATTCTGTCTGTATGAGCGCGTTGATCAAAGTCATTCGAAGAGATAAAGACACTTAATTTGTCATGAAGGCTCCTGTATAACGTATGCAAATTAATTGTTCTGCCACCTACGCTAATCTTTGAATGCGACAAGTCTGCACTTTGTGGCTTGAAAGGAGTTATGTTAATTACGAATTGCAGAATAGGATCTAATTATGTATAAGATCCCATTTTGCCAGATGTAATCACTCGTCTTGTTGTGAATGTCAAATTGAATTCTTAATATGTGTCAAGTTTAGTTCTAATTGCAATCGAAAACATGTTTACCTCAAGCTTTTCATTCGTTGAAACGAAACGAAGCTATGGGAAAATAAGTAATACGATTTTCCTTGGCTTCGTTTCTCATTTCGTTTCGTTTTGTCTTGTCTTGCTGCCGCCGCAGGCCACGAGCGGAGGGAAAGACAAGCAAATTTGCCTGGTCGGCCCACACAGCGATATTTGGCGGCGATATGCTTGCAGACAGACACGATAATGTGCCGCGCGACTTGATTATGATGCATGCCACTTGTGTCGCCTGGCGGGGTGCGCCACACACAGCGGCCACAGGCGACGCCCCAAAGCAACGGTAACTGTGCAACGGTGCAACGGTGCAACTGCAATGGCAACGACAACAGCAACTCATCAGCGAGTCGTTCGATTTTCCGGCACTTTGCTGGCACTTACAGCAGCGCGTGCGTGTTTTTCTCTTTCTGTGTGTCTGTCTGTGTGTCTGTCTGTGTGTGTGTGTGTCTGAGGAGCTCATAAATTTCAAAATTCGTAGTCAAAAGCCAAAATAAACTATCGACACTTTCACCGACCACAAAAAGCGACAGGTTTACGGCAGAGCCTGACAAAGTAATCGAAATCAATCGAGAATCAAATCGATTGCAAATGCAGTTAGATGCGGAAAAGAAGCCAAGTTGCAAGTTTATAGCATAGATCCAGACAGATAGTTAGGGAATTAAGGAATGACCATGGAACAAAGTTGGGAGGAAACTTCAAGATTCCTTAGTCAAAATGCTTCGTCCAGTTTTGATATTCTCTAAGGTCAGAGGCAGAAATTTAAATGATTTTTAAAATGCAATTACACTTGCTGGCATCCTTTAGACATATATGCACACACCCGTGATCATATTAATAGGTACACTTTGAAATGGAGCAACAAAATTACCAATGATATAAATACTTGGGAATGATGGTATTTCAAAGTGTACCTATATATGAAAATAATCCTGAGGGTATACGAGGTGTGTTTAAAAAGTAAGGAGACTTTGTATTTTTAAGAAAAAATATTTATTTATTTATCAATATTTATGTTGTCCCCTTCAAAGCAATCCCCTTCAGACACAATACTCTTATGCCAACGGTTTTTCCAATCCTCAAAGCACTTTTCGGCACAGCCTTGAGCTCATCCCGCGATGCAGTCTTTTTTGGGTCTTGGCTCACCTGGGCTCTTCCATTGATACGATTGGGCTTTGGTTCCGATATCATAACCATATTCCCATGATTCGTCACCAGTTATGAACCTTTTGAGTAAATCTGGGTCATCGTTGACGTCATTCAACAGCTCTTGAGCGATGCTCATGCGACGGTTCTTTTGGTCAAAATTTAGCAATTGTGGAACAAACTTCGCTGACACACGTCTCATGCCGCAAACGATAGAAAGAATTTCATGGCACGAGCCAAGCGATATACCGACATCGTCAGCAACTGTTCTGATAGTGATTCGACGATTTTTCAAAACAATTTTCTTCACTGCTTGAACGTTTTCATCAGTTGTTGACGTGCTTGGGCGTCCAGAGCGAGGCTCGTCATTGGCATCTGCTCGGCCATCTTGGAAGAGTTTGTACCACTTGTAAACATTTTTTTTACTCCGAACAGATTCACCGTATGCCACTGTCAACATTTCAAGTGTTCCAGAGCACTTTATTTTATTTTTTATTTGATGCAAATCCTTTGATCAATAGTAAAAAGTCGCCGAGCACGCAAAACTCCTATAACCTTTACGCCTTTGACAACCGAAAAAATGCTATACACTTGAAATTAGGTACAGATGTTCTGGAAGAGTGTACCAACATAACAAAATAAAAACTCGATAATCGAAAGTACATTGCACGCGAAATTTGAAAAGTCACTTTACTTTTTGAACACATCTCGTACACTGCATTTGACTATGCTTCACATACATTTCTCTAGCTATATTTCACGATTCAAGCTGTCATGGTGCTCCATCTGGAACTGTCCCTTTCTGTGTCTCTCTCTGTAGCGATATTTGCCGATTCAATTCTTGCTGTACTCCTTCTGGAAATGTCACTCTCTGTGCCCCTCTGCCACAGCGCCATGAACGCCCATTTAACGCCCACTTAGACGCTCTCGCATTACCCATACGCCGTGTGTGTATGTGTGTGTGTGTGTGTGTGTGTGTGTGTGTGTGTGTTGCCATACATTGATGTGAACAATGTGTTAATTACACGGCTGACGCCTACGCACTGCCAGCGCAATGCAGACGCAGTCGCACTCGGTTGCCACAGGCGTTGAACAAAGCAAGATAATCAGCGAATTGTGAATTGTGAACTGCGAGTTGTGAATTGCGAATTGTGAGCTGTATAAATTGTGAATTCAAATTGAAGAAGTGTCGTGTTGGGGTACAATGTAAAATCACTGACAACAATCGCAATGTGCAATCTCAGCTTGTTGTTGTTGTTGCAACAGTCGTAGTAGTCAAATGACTAAACACACTTGCCCATGTCATGGTGGCTGCACACACACACACATGCATACATACATGCAGAGTAAGAGACACTCTTCCCATTTGTTGTGGGCACGATGCGCTTAATTTGACGCATACGCCCCGTTGTACAGCCAGACTCGACACCGTCATCAGGGTCATCATGTTACGAGTACTCGCTGTACTCACACCACACCAACGTCACACACACTCACACACACATGCACACCTCTTTATGAGCATAATTATTGCGCTTGCCTCACTCTAGTTTTCCAGTCTCTTTCTCCCACTGCGTCTCATTATGAAATGCCTTCGCTTTGTTTGGCTTTTCTTTTCGTTCCATTTCTTCTTTCGCCTTATTGTTTAACACTTTCATAATGCATAACAACAGACAGCAGCAACAACAAGTCTAGTAATAAAAGCCAAGCACTGTACTGTTTATCACCTACGTTGCATTTATTAATTTCATTTCCAGACTTGATACCATCAATTTCGTTGCGCTACAATAGCTGATCCATTTCGAAATGTCTCTCTCTCTTCCCTCTTTTCCTATCAATTTTCTCTGTGTGCCACATCCGCACATATGTCTCTATCTCATTCTCTCAACTCCCTTTTGCCTCCCTTGGAAAGGTCAGTTTCCCTGGTCTAGGTTAGTTCTCCCTAACATATCATCGCAGTTATGTCTCAGTTTCACTTTTCATTACCATTTTTTCAGTCTGAAGTACCACGTTAATTATCTTCGGTGCCGAGACAATTGATATGCTGCTTCCCTTTGGGGCATCTCATTCATCAACATCAACATCATCATCATCATCATCATCATCATCATCATCATCATCATCATCATCATGATCCAGGCAAATGCCGTTAGCTTTTTCTTTTGTCTTTAACTTTGTGTTTAATTTTGGTTTCGTGACTTTCTGAAGTTTTCGCGCTTTGCTTTCGTTTTCGTTGTAAATTTTGTTTAATTATCGCAAGCGAATGAATGAATGAATGAGTGAGTGAATGATTGATGAGCACATACTCAATTGATGAAAGTGTTGCGCCATCTCTGTCTCGTCTGTCTCGTCTGCCTCTTTCACCTGCTTTCCAACTAAGATTCAGATTGATCATTATTTTTCGAATCGGTTTTCGGTGTCGAATCGGATCTATTTGTTTTGCTGCTCCTCGTCTTGGCAGCTTCCACTTTCGGCGCCACAAATCGAATTCGTAGTCGAAGTCGAAGTCGAATTGGAAATTGTAACGTAATTTATAATTATTCTGCTTTTGTTTTATAACAGCTGCCATTATTGTGAGCAGCGTGCATTGTGAATAACGAATAAATTATACACAATTTCAAGCGTAATTAATCACTTATGTGTAAGAGGGACAGAGAGAGAGAGAGAGAGAGAGAAAGATAAGCGCGCAATATTTCTGCAATTCGCACAACTCGTGTTGTTCATTTCATTGCTGCAAATACTTCCTTGAGACCCGCCTCGGAAATACAGCCATATAGATGTCGATGTATTCGATCTGCTGTGAATCAAATATGCCTTTGTTTAATGGCTTCAATTGAACATTTCTCATTCTCGGAACTAGCAAATTGGTTTGTGCGTAAGGTTCAATTTCCAATGTTTTATTGATTCTGGGAACTACTCGTACCAAATTGGGTTATATTGTACATTGATCACACGTTCGTATACTTATGATAATTTCATAAGTAAATTTTAGACAAAGTTTCGTTTACATATTCGCACTCAATGTCATAGCACATCGAGACAAATGTAAACAAAAGATTGCTACATTCTGGTGCTCTGATTCGATAATGGATTGAAAATAATGCTCAGGTTATATGCGTTATGTTTGCAGTAATCAGTTCACCTTTCCTTTTGACTGGCTCTATTTCTGTTTGCTGATTCGCTTGATAATATGCTCACCTCACCAATTCGCCATAGTCTACGCCCCGTGAAAGTGACTTACTGGGGTATACCCTACTTAAACTAATATATATCAGTCAAGGGGGTATACCCTACTTAAACTTATCAGACAAGCATGCTGCATAGGCTGTGTATGAGTGGAAGTGAGGATTACAGGGTATCTCTTTGATGCTTCGCTCATTTTCTCTGCATTATTTAAAGCAATTTCGCAAATTAGACGCGCGACTAGATAACCAAATGGAAAACGTGAGGTGCAAGCGGCCTCTGGCAAGCGATGTCTGGCCAAATAAATAATAAAGTAATTTATACTTAATGCACGACATATCGCTGCCAAAAGCCGCAATGTGTTTGTCCCATTTTCGCATTTTCCAGCAGCGCTATCAATAATCATCAACCGTGCAGGCAGCCCCAACAACCAGCCGACCAAACGAGCCAACCCACCTTGCCTAACGCCCCCCACCAGCTCTGTGAAATGCCAAAGCTAACGCCAGTTACTAAGAACATCGTCAATTACAAGGGGGTCACCTTAAGATACCCTCTAATAGGGGAACTAAGCCTCGACTTCAACTGTTTCGTTATTCGTACAAAACTCTTGAGGAATATTAGAGATACATACTTACATCTTTAGATCTTATCTTATCAGCTGTACACCTCTTTACTTCATTACTACAGGGCATGGCAGGCAAAGCCAAAAACCTAAATTTGTAATCAAAGCCAAAACTGAAACTTAAACCAAACCCGAACCCGAACCCGAAACGTAGCCAGGCAATGGCCAATTACACCTAACAAACTCATTATGTTCCGTTTTGCCAGCCACAAGAAAAAGAAAAATAAAAAGAAAAAAGCTGCAAAAATAATAAAACACAACCAGCGGGTGTCGATATGCAATACAGGCCAACAACAATAACAACAGCAGCAATAATAGCAGCAGCAGCAACAACACAAACAACAATGGCATAAGAAATAAAATGTGCCTAATAGAATTAGCCAAAGCCAGCCACTGAAATACCCTAGCAAGGCCAGGATAGCAAGGCTGATCCCTATAAATTGTACAGTGTAACTTTATCCTGAGTATATCTTTTAAGATACTCGATATATCAAACTTCAAGAATATACTTTGTATTTAACAGATTTTCAATTGCAGAGATCTTGAACTAGCAAGGCCAGGATAGCAAGGCTGATCTCTATAAATTGTACATTGTAACTTTATCCTGAGTATATCTTTTAAGATGTACGATATATCAAACTTCAAGGATATACTTTGTATTTAACAGATTTTCAATTGCAGAGTTCAAGGCTTAGCAAGGCCAGGATAGCAAGGCTGGTCCCTATAAATTGTACATTGTAACTTTATCTTGACTGTATCTTTTAAGATTCACGATATATCAAACTTCAAGAATATACTTTATATTTAACAGATCTTCAATTGCAGAGTTCAGGTTTAGGTTGTACAAGCTGCAACAGGAGCTGGAGTCTATTGTTAGGGTATAGGAACGGCAGCAAGTACCGTTAAGAGGCCGTTCATGTTGTAATAAAACCAGAGACGGCAACTGCCCCCATATGAAAGGCGGCTCGTGCTTGTCAGGTGGGGTTCAGTGGGCATGTGGGGATAGTTGGGGAGTGGGAGGGGAAGATATGAAGGCTTGCATGGGGAGGAGTCGGAGGGAGGCAGGCAGCCAAGTGGCCAGCGGGCAACGTGGCAAGGGATCGGCTGATCAGTTGATCGACTGAACGTACGTACAGTCAGTCGATTGGTCGATTGGTCGATCGGTTGGCTGACAGGCGACATGGCTAGAACAAAATTTATGCCAGCTGCCAGCTGGAAACGTTATTATCGACTTTTATCGAGACGACATTTGACTGCTCAACGGCAGCCAGCAACAACACGTTGAGACAACAGCAACAGCAGCAACAACGAGAGCAGCAACGAGAGCAACTTGAGGAACAAATTTGAAGCAGGCCACTGAAGCTGAAGTGTAATTGAGCTGAGCTGCTGCTGCCCAGGCCGGTGGCACGAGATTTGCTGTTGCTGTTGCTGCTCGAGAATTCCATGTTGCTACAAATGTTGCAGCTGCTGCTGCTGTTGTTGTTGTTGCTGCTGCTGCTGCTGACAAAACATTTGCGTGACCCGAGGAATTTGCATGTGATGTGTTGCATGCAACACGCTCTTATGTTGCCAGATCACTAAGCAATTCTACTTACACATATAGGGTATCTACTAGTTGTGCTTGTCAGTCCGATCTATTTGAGCTGGAAACACACACATATTTTGCACAGTGTACTCCCACTTGGCACTTCCTGCCCTCGAGACGCAACTCGCAACTTTCGCGCTGCAGCTGCTCCAGCAGCGTCATCATTTCGCCACTTCAGCTGAGCGGTGGCCAGAGGGGAGAGGGAAGAGGCAAAAGGGAATTATGAAGCCGCTGGCCACTTGAAACTGAAGATCATCTCTTCATGTCGAAGCCCGCACGCTCAAGTGGCCCATCGCAGTGCGGCGAAGACTTCGCTGTTTTGTCGTTTGTGTTGCCTGCCGGAAAGAGATGCATGCGAATCTTGCTCTTCATCGGCCTGTCCGCAGTCTAACCCGCCTCTGTCTCTGTCTCTGTCTCTGTCTGTCTCTCTGTCCATCTCCTCTAGCTGTCTGCCTTGTCTGGGTTTCTGCATAATCTGCAGCGAGTCCCTCTTCAACAGCCATCTCTGCCTTTCAGCCTGCCTCTCTGTCTTTCTCTCAGACAGGCTCTCGGTCTGGCAGTCTTCCAGTCTCCCAGTCTCCCAGTCTCCCAGCCTCTCCAGATTTCCAGTTTCCAGCTGCCTTTTTGTCAAAAACATTTAAGAATGTCAAAATGAAAGCAACATAAATTTCAAATCAACCGATCTTGAAGTGGAATGACTTTTCGTTTATATTTTGATCTCTCGAGTTGTTTTTGCGCTTTGCGAAATTGCAATTATAAATCTTTAAGGAAAGTCCTTAGCTCTTGCATTGCCTTATCTTTATCCACACTGACCTCTTATACCCTTTGACTACTTACAAAAAAGGTGCTAGGGAGACTGTGCACAGTCAGCATTAACAACAACAAAGTCGCTTTGTCTGTCTGAACGCGCTGATCTCAGCAACCATTAGAGCTAAAGTCACCAAATTCAACATGACTGAACAAATTTCAAAACCGAAAATTAAAATAATACGGGTTTGTAGTACGTTAAACTAAATAAGCAATTTCATTATTGCTCTTTGCGGAAAGTGAAAATTAGCTAGGCTGCTACGGAGTAAAAAGAACACCACCAAGTTCAATGATCCAAATGAGAGTAATTCTATTTAAGGCAAGAGCACAAAGTAAAGACTTACAGCTAGCTTATGCTAATTATGGTAACAGCGCTTCATTATATATGTTAGAGTGACTTCAAGTTATACGTATGTATGTATACTACTTAAACACAATAAACTACTACTTAATAGAAAAAAGCTACTACTTAATATAAAAGTACATTTTTGTTATACTACTCAATGACTCGGATCCAACAATGACAATTCTTGAATATCCCACGCACACAGAGGTTTCTTGTAATTGGGAATGCCTTGCCTGTGGCCTCTGAAAATCGATAGTTAAACTTCTTTTTTCATGACTTCTACTCGTATAAATAGCATAAGTTCAACTTTACATGAATCAAGCTTCCCAACTTGACTTCTCTGTTTTCAATGCACTCTTTACTTATATAACCTCTCTCTCTCTATCTCTCTCTTCGTGCCACTCTCATTGCAGGTGAGTTTCCCGAGGAGGACAGCGACATGCTGATGGAGCCAAACGACTTCACGCCCATCACTGTGCTCCGCTCTCACGAGCAGCAACACTTCCACATGCCACCCACAACGCAGCTGCATCAGCAGCAGCAGCAGCACCAACAACTGCAGCAACAACACCAGCAGCAGCAGCAGCAGCAGCATCGTGTTGTTGCCACGCCCGCTCAGAGTCGTCACTTTGAGGCAGCACTGCCACAAGAGCAATTCCGGCCGATTGCCAATCCGAACACTCAGCTGATTTCCCGAGCCGACGTCGCAGCCGGCGGACCCGATTCGCACAGCCAGGCGGCGCAGAACTTCTACCCGCCCTTCTACCACGAGGCGCCGCCATTGGGCCACTCGCGTCCCTACTTCGCCGGCCCCGTTGGACCTGTGGGCGGACCCGCTGGACCCGACAATGTGCCGTTGCAGCTGCCGCTGCTGGGGCAGGGACAGCAGCAGCAGGCAGCAGTGCTGCAGCAGCAGCGCGGCTTCGACGCGGCCATCCTGGGCAGCGGCGACTTTGGTGTGCTGCGCGGCGGCACCTTCTATCCAGAGGAGGAGATGCCCTACCATCCGGAGGACAACAGCGATTACATCTACGGGGACGCGAACAACGGACATGGGCGGCCCAGCGAGGGCTTTGTGCAGAAGTACACGTATCCGGAGGAGCAGTTCGCCAACTTCCGCGACTTTGCGGACATCAACACGCCCGCGGACTCGGCCTTCTCGCAGTTTGTGGTCGTGTATGCGGCCAAGAATGCCACCAAGCCGAGCAGCCATCCGCACCCGAAGAACATATTCGAGCAGCTGGAGCTACTCGATCGCGAGAAGGCGCTCGAGGAGGCGGCGCTGAAGAAGCAGCAGCCCAGCAAGTCCAAGTCCAAGCTGTCCAAGACGAAGCTGCAGAAAAAGTACAAGAAGAAGACGCCAGCCAAGGAGCTGGAGCTGGAGCCGCTGCTGGCCCTCAGTTAAGCGGTAGGTCTGTCACCAGCTGCACCACCACCACCACCACCACCACCACCACCACTCTCTTCTTTTTCACACTTTCCACATTTCTTGTTTGTGTATTTTATTTATTTTTGATCAATGCGAAAATTTTAAGCCACCCTGCAAAGTTTGGCAGTGCCTTCATTTCATTTGCTTTCACTTCACTACACTTTGCCACACCCCGCACCCCCTGCACCTGTCCCCTGCACCTGTCCCCTTCCCCTTCTTCGTCCCTTACCATGCCACTGAATTGCAATAGTTCCGTTAGTTGTGTGTACGAATTATAATTGTTACGATTATGTTTACGATTAATTACATATTGTAATTTGTATTTTTTTTTCCTATTCATCTTTCTCTCTCTTCCCTCTCTTCCCTCTTCCGTAATCGTAGCCCGTAGTTTACGCGTATCTTTATTCGTATTCGTATTCGTATTCGTATTTGTATTTTATCATAATTTTTATTTTTATTTGTATACTCGGTACTTTAACTATTTCGTTGTTTAATCAAATACAATTTATTGTGTGTGTACATAATGAAAACAGCTCTTAATTGTAATTATTATTAATAAAGACGATAAACCATACTCAAGCCCCTAGTTTGCCTCTTCATAGGGTATTATATTGTTGTGCCAACTATGCAGAAGGCAGCTCTGCGGCTATTACTAAGTCAAGCACACTTGCCTACAGCTTGCTTCCCTCTTTCAGCTCTCTAGTTCAGCTCATACTTGGCGCGCAACGCGTTCAGCAGCGTCGTAAATGAACCCGCCGTGCGAAAGGTCTGTGGAATTATATTATAATAAACACTGAGATAAGTAATGGTAAACAGAATAGGATAATAAGATAAAGAACAAACGACAGATTATAGACGATTGACAAGATACTATAATAGATCATTATTCATTGTGTTCGAGTATACACAAAACACAAACACCAGACTGTAAGGTGTTCTTCGGCATGCCTAAGGTCTTCTATTATTCCTATGCCATTTGTCTTTTTAACTATTCAAATATTCAGTTCTTATAAGACTAACTAAGTTCTGTGCTATTTCTAACGCAAATTCTTAAGTCGAAAATTAAGACTTATATAGAAAACTATAGAAAGGGATATATATACTTGTATAATGTATATCAACTTGGAATAAGTTTGTTGCAGTACCTTGCAAATAAATACTTACAAAAAGCCTCATCTCGGTTATTTTTTTTTCTATGGTTCTATTGTCCGATTCTATTTGTCCGATTTTGATTTAATTTTGAGAACATATTCTACATATAAATATATTTAATTTATTTAATTAGTTTAGTTTATAGTCGGACTAAGGTCAGTCGACTGTTTAAAAGTACCATAAAAAAACAATTAATAGTTATAATTAATAATTTTAAGTTAAAAGTAAAATCCTAACTGTGAGAAAAGAAAGAAATTAATTGAATTGAATTGACACTGGAATAAAAAAAAAATGAAAAAGCCGATCTAACATTTGTTGCAGAGGATTGGGGAAATCCCAGAAAAACCCAATCAGATCAGGAGAGTTAGTGTTAGTAAGCAAAGCCTAATCAAAATAGCGATTAGAATGTTCTAAACATGCAGTTAGTAAAAAAGTACTACTGTTACTAGAAGGCAGATAAGTATATATTTAACTAGTTACTAGAAAGGTGGGTAAGATTTTGTGATGTTAAGCAAGATACAGAATTATTGATGTTGTTAGCTACAATGTAATACAGTTTATTATAGTCTGAACATAATACCCTGAAAGGCTCATGCAGGGCATAATTGGAAAGTTTTAGAGGAAGATAATTACGGGTGATTCTACCAGGGACAGAGAAGTGTAGTCGACTAAGCAAGTCTTTACTATCTATGTCCCCTTGTATAAGGTTATTAATAAATACAACGCCAAACATAGTTCTACGATTGGCTAGGGAAGGCAGATTTAGTAGCAAACGTCTACTAGGATAGGAAGGAAGTCTTGAATTTACATCCCAGTTAAGGCCTGGCAAGGCAAAAATTAAAAGTTTTTCTGTACGGATTCAATACAAGTAGCTGTACATATTTTGAACTGATAGGTTGTATACGATACATTGGTCCGATCTGGCTTGTTGTGACTTATTTACAGCGTGCAACAATGCGAATGGCATGTGTGCCAAGTTCCATTAAGATATCTTGAAACTGAGAGTCTAGTTTTCATTACAACAGACAGACGGACAGACGGACAAACGGACGGGCGGACAGACGGACAGACGGAGGGACAGACATACAGACAGACATGGCTGGATCGAGTCCCCTTCTGATGCTGATTAAGATAATATACACTTTATAGGTGCGGGCGGGCAAGGGCCTAATGAGATATAAATAGATTATAGAATAGAGAATTGTCAGATGATAGGTAGGATAAGTGCTGTGGATGTTCCGGACTGGAATATGACTAGGAATAAGCAAATAGTTGCCCCTTCTCCGACTTACCCAGACCAGCAGCGGATGTCCCAGCACAAAGAAGTAGGCACCCAGCTGCGTCTCCTTCTGAGCACGCTGCAGCGGCAGCAGCAGCAGGCGGCGCTGGGCGGGGGAGAGCTGGTGCCACGGCAGTTGCAGATAGAGTTGCAGGGAGAACTGACGCGCCTCGTGACGCACCTGCTCAGCGCCGAAGCCATAGATGCACAACTGCGTGCTGACGACCATCGAGAAGAAGCCGAGGAAGGCGAAGTTCTGGTTCGTGTGGGGCATGATGTACTGGCAGATGACGGCGCAGTAGAGCACGCAGATGAGCAGCACCTCGACGCAGGCAATGTCCCTGAAGCCCGCCTCGAACCGGGCGACCAGTTGGAGTAGCCGTGCGTGCTGGTCGAACAAGTGCTGCAGTCGCTGCTCCAGTTGGGGGCCAGGGCGACACTGCTGCACGTCGCGTTGCAGCTGCCAGACAAGGCGGCGGTAGTGGGCGGTCAGACCAAAGACGAACCAGCCGTAGAGCGTGTCCACGCCGCTGGTCGAGCAGCAGAAGAAGGTCAGCACGAAGACCATGAGGCAGCAGTCCAGCACATAGATCTCTGGCCGCGTCACATCGTAGGGCAAGCTGCAGTGGGAAGAGGGGGAGAGGTTAGAGCGGGAATTAGTTAAAGTAGTTAGCTTGCGCTTACCTCACGCGGAACGAGCTGGCGGGCACAAACTCGCCTGTGGTGTAGTAGCGCAGCAGTGTCGAGGCCAGCGGCATCAGCAGGAAGGAGATGCTAGTGCCGGCACACATCAGCAGGTAAATGGCCGAGAGCAGCTGCCCGCGCCGGTTCTGCAGCTGCCAGAGGTGCAGTGCAGCCGGGTCGAGGGAGTGGCCGTGCAGCAGGAAGGGATCCTGCAGCGCCCTGATCAGCGACACCAGCTGCGGACCCTTGCACACGAATATGGCCATCTTGAGCAGCGACGATATCATCTGCACGCCGTGCATCAGCGCCTCCGAGCAGAGCACAATGTCACTGCGATGCTGCACGATGAAGGCGCACACTGTGCACAACTCGAAGCCGGTGGCCAGGGCCATCACAATGTAGGTGAGCGGGGAGCGCAGCACCTGCCTGTAGCTGGCAGGTGGCTGGGGCAGCAGCTCCAGGCCCATGCAGCCGAAGGTAAAGCGCTGCGTCCACAAGTTGCCTAAACACGCATCCAGCAGCTTCGACATGCTGGCAACAACTGCCTCTGGCGAGTGGCCTCCTCAGCCAGGTGAGCTCTTCGGCCCTTTAGCTGCACGCCCGCAGGTGTCGAGGGGAGGGTGCTAATAGTTCGAAATTGAACTTAATTGTTGCCATTAATAGAAACTTGATTGTACCCGGAAAAGTTGTAGAAAGTGAAACTTCCTGCCAAATGACTTAATTACACGCCCTCGCCACAAGCCCCAGTCACGCCCACACCCGAGCAGCACCAGCACCAGCACCAGCACTGAGCACAGCTATTGGCCTCGGCTGGCGTCGAATAGAATGTTGAACTGCCAGTTGAACTGAAGTCAATTGCAGATGTAGCTGAGCGCAATCTCGGACTTTAGAACGAGTAATCTGTGGGCAGTGACTTACTAAGGGGTTCCTTTCTTATGTGCAGGGTTGACCGAAAACAACCCGCTGATTTTGCATACAACTTTTTGGCAATTTTTGGAACAGCTCATGACTCTGTTATTGCATTCTATCTTTTATCAGTTATCAGCTGGCACTTTTAGCTTGCTTTAGAAAAAAAGCGCGCGTAATTTTGTTTATATTTGTTTGTTTGTTTGCGGCAATTTTAATATGGAGCCCACAAAGGAGCATTCTCGTCATATTTAACTTTATTATGTCCGTAAAGGAAAAATGCAGCTCAGGTTACTAAAAAGTTACGTGATGTGTATGGTGATAAAGCCTTAAAAGAAACACAGTGTCAAAGTTGGTTTAACAAATTCCGTTTGGGAGATTTTGCACTTAAAGACAAGCGTTCAGGTCGGCCAAGTGCAGTTGATGATGACGTTATCAAAGCTCTAATCGAATCGGATCGTCATGTAACTGAGCGTGAGATTGGAGAGAAGTTAAATATACCACAATCAACCATACATGATCATATGATCACATGATCACCGGTTTCTTTTCGGTCAACCCAATATACGAGGTGTGTTCAAAAAGTAAGGAGACTTTGTATTTTTAAGAAAAAATATTTATTTATTTATCAATATTTATGTTGTCCCCTTCAAAGCAATCCCCCTCAGACACAATACTCTTATGCCAACGGTTTTTCCAATCCTCAAAGCACTTTTCGGCATAGCCTTGAGCTCATCCAGCGATGCAGTCTTTTTTCGGTCTTGGCTCACCTGGGCTCTTCCATAACCATATTCCCATGATTCGTCACCAGTTATGACCCTTTTGAGTAAATCTGGATCATCGTTGATGTCATTCAACAGCATCTGAGCGATGCTCATGCGACGGTTCTTTTGGTCAAAATTTAGCAATTTTGGAACAAAATTCGCCGAGCACGCAAAACACTTGTAACCTTTACGCCTCTCACAACCAAACAAAAAATGCTATACACTTGAAACTTGGTACAGATGTTCGGGAAGAGTGTACCAACATAACAAAACAAAATAAATCGATAATCGAAAGTACATTGCCCGCGAAATTTGAAAAGTCACCTTAATTTTTGAACACACCTCGTATGTTTTCTATGATATCTTACTACTAACTTATTATCAAAGAACTTTCTTTTATTTTGTATTACTTTAAAAATCAATCATATTAAGACTGTATGCCATTCATTTCTACATATTGCTGGGCAGTGGTTTTCTAAGAGGACTTCCCACATTGGTATCAGGGTTGACTGACTGAAATGCATTCAAACTGACAGCCAACTGTGTCTATATACAGGGTGCGCCAACGAAAACGGGTCAATAGAAAAGTCAGATAACTTTGACAATTTTCAACTGATCGGCTTCATCGATACGGTTTTGTAAAGTTTGATCCAGTACAATTTCAACCATGTATCTCTATACACCTCAAGAAAGTGCCGAAGTAGTGTCGCTTTACATTGAAAATAATCGGTCAGTTGTGCTAACCCAGCGTGCATATCGCCGAAAATATCGTGACCGTAGTGCACCCAAAAGTGATACGATACGTCGTATATCCTCAAATTTTTTCGAACATGGAACTGTAGCAGATCCCAAACGAGTTCAAAAACCACGCCCGGATCCAACAGGATGGTGCTAAATGCCATACAGCAACTGCAAGAATAGACTATCTATGTCGGACGTGTTGTATCCAAAAACGATGATATTGACTGGCCGCCAAGATTCCCAGATTTGACACCGCCAGATTTCTTTTTGTACGGATTTTTGAAGAGCAAAGTTTATACCAACAAGCCGAAGACCAAAAGACTTTTCTATTGACCCGTTTCCGTTGGCGCACCCGTTATATATATGTATAGATATATATATATATATATATATATATATATATATATATATATATGTAATATTTATTGAAATATAAGGTGATTATTTTAAGTGGTACAAATAATAATGATCAACACAAGTTCTACTTCCAACGACAGTCCGACTTGACCGATCGAAGCTTCTAAAAGGCTGTGTTGTGAGTTCGTGAGATAAAGTTGCCAAGCCTTTCAATACCAAAAATATCGTGTAGAAAATACCATTATTATATATAAGTTATTATCGATAAATGTGACCTGTGCAACACTGAAATGAAGAGCGTCACTTTTCGCCATAATTCACACGCAGCAACACATTAAAATAAACGCCACTTTTTCTTAGTTTTACTTATTACTTTACACTTGTTTTGAATTAATAAATATATTGCGTTTAATAGAAGGAGAAGTGTTATATTTTTGTGAAGCAAAACAGTCTAATGGGATACAGAACAGGCTGACTCATCCGCACTTCAACAACTTCTTAACGACTTCTCTGTGGCGACTTCTATGCGACTCTTCAGTTCAACTCAAGGACTGCCTTCACTGCTCGATTATAATTATTGTTGCATGCCTGATCCTATCGGTAGGCGCCTGCAGTGTTGCCACCCGTACCATTACGCTGCCATCACCTCAATTGTTTACATATATATATATATATACATATTTATATATATTCAATACTAAGATAAAGTGCGAGTTGGAAAGTGATTTAATAAGGCGTGTATCGAGTGTATCTCTCTGCTTGCTCGTTCTCAAAGAACATACTCTTATCTAGGCATTCTGAATGTCAATCATAACTTTGCTATACGCAGACTGACAGCCCCAATAATTTCTATATATAGCATATAATAACACACACGACAGCTGCCAGATTCGTCAATCGATCGATCTGCCAGCCGGTTAACGGTTTACTTTACAGCTTGTCAAAATGCAAATGCTACTGCAACTGCAACTGCAACTGGAGCTGCAACTGTAAGTGTGTGAGTGGAACTGGAACTGGAACTGTGAGTGCGAGTGCGAGTGCGAGTGCGAGTGCGAGTGCTGCTACTGCAGTGGCAACTGCCTCAGTCATGGTCATTGCCCGCTAGCGGATTTCTGCCTAATGTGGGCTGTGCACACAGTATACACTGCTCCTAAAGGGTGTATGCAGACTGGCAGAGCACAGGTATCAGGTAACTTAGACAGGGAATAATTTAGTGTGAATAATGTCAGACAAAGTTTAAATGAATAAATTAATTAATATAAATTAAATGATGATGTAAATGATGTCAGACAAAGTTTGAATAAATAAATTAATTAATATAAATTAAATAAATACAATATACAATAATATGCCCAACTTGTGTTAGAGTGTGCGTGTTTCGGCTATCATCGCATTAGTATTCTTCTGGTTTTGGTTTATCTATCAGCAGCCACAGAATTCCCGACCGACTTTGGCATATGTTTTGACATTTGGAGGCTGGCACTTAATTTACGGCCTCACCTTATTCCATGCAAGTGTGTGTGTGTGTGTGTGTGTACAAGTAAAAGTTTAGCGCGCGCGTGGAAACCAGTGCCAGGCCCAAACCCAGGCCCAGACCCAGACCCAGACTCAGTCTCGGACCGCAGCGCAAGCCTCAAGTCGAGCGGGCAGCAAAAGGCGCTGGGTGCGTATGTCTGTGTGTGTGTGTGTGTGTGAGTGTGTGTAATGTGTAAAGTTTTCGAGGGGCGTGCACAGTCACAGGTTAGTTTGTGATTTTAATTAACCCAACTGCCAGTTGAAAGCTAATTAAAAACTCCTGCAGCCCAACAAAATTTCAATTTACTTGGAACTCAGAGAATTCCCCTCCCTTCCCCCCCCCGCCAAGCGTCCCTCCGCCCAGTTGGTGGGCGTGAGAAAATGTAGAACTCGTTCCACGGTGGCTATTTAAATGAAGCTAGCCCATTTCCATTGCAAGCGCAAACGTGTACGGGTGCGTATACGTAATATCGTTAATTGCTTATCAAGTATACGACATGTGTTGGGGTGCAAAACGGCTTAATGAATGTGTCTCATTTATTATACCATAATTGCAGTTGAAATTAATGGACAGGGTGTGCAGTTGATAAGAAGCCAAACGGGGCCCGTCGTCGATGCTTGCCATGAGAACACTTCCGTTTCGTTTGCTGTGCGCTCGAATTCGAATTCGAACTCGAGTTGAGTCTGAACTTGCTGTCATTGTGCCTATTGTTATTGTTATTGTTGTTGTTGTTATTGCTATTGTTATTGTCATTGTTATTGTTGCAGTTGTTAATGTTGTTGCGTTGTCTTAATGACTTTTTGATTGCCGCCTTTTATGTCATTTTGGTGGCATTTTTTATGGATCGCCGATTTTGCAGCAATTTGTTGCAGCTAATTCAAAGTGATTTAGCTAACAGCAGCTGCTGCCGTCGGTATCGTTAGCCACTTGAGTATTTTCGCCATTCAACTGGCCATTAATGCGATGCATACAATCTTTTTGCCGGTTTCTGTGTCAAATTATCGCGTTAAGAACGTGGAAATTCAAATCAATTGCTCGCTCGTATCGTTTACAAATTAACTCCGCATGACGTTTGCGACACTCGACGTGACGAACTGTTTCCCACCGTCCCCCCCTAGCTGCATATGTGTCTACTCTCTTCCTTCCTGCTTCGTATTCCTTCATTCCCATAGGGTTTATTGACACACCTCTGACACACATTTCGCACTGTTTCGACTTTGGGTTTGTCTATTTTGCAGCTCTTGAAAATCAGTTTAGATTTGTCAACGCGCGCAGCTTAAGGCAACAGTGCCAACAACAACATTCTCTGCTGCACTGGAGAACCCGTTGGAGAGCAGAGCAGGGAAATACAAAACCCGAACTCCCACTCGGAGACTTGCTCTGCTTGCCAATAAACTTCAAGTGTAAAACTTCAACTTTGGACCAGGTACAACATGTACTTGCACACACACACACACACACATACACAGAGACAGAGACAGAGACAGAGACAGAGACAGAGACAGAGACAGAGACAGACAGACATAGAGCAGGCGAGAGCAGCATTTAGTGTAAGCACCAAAAAAGGTTTACATACTAATACCATCTCACTTACACACACACACACACACACACACTTACACACACACCCAATGGCATGTTTGGCTGCTGCTTTTGCTTTTTGGTTATTTGCCTTTCGTGCCGCTGAAAACTTTATTAATATCCAAATCGTGAGCTTAATTGAAATTTATTGTTAATGAAAAGTAAATTATGGCAATCCAGCTATGTGGCCACTTGACACGAAAGAACCCCAGACCAACTACGACTTACAGCGCGAAGCCCCACAAATAGTGCAGTTGACCCCGCGAAGGTACAAGAGAAACGAGAGCAACTGATACCTCTCGAATATACCTCGTAAATTGCACAAGTTAAATACTCAGTGTTTGTTCTTAACAGAGAGACCCAAGTGTAGCCTGCCCTCTGTACAGGGTATCTGTACTGTAATGCAGGAATTGCAACTCGTATTTAGCTCAGGCAATGCCAAAGATTATCGCCAGCAAAGCCAGACAGACCGCGACCCATTTGGGAAGGTCAGATATGCTCAAGCTCCAGCAATGCGTTACAGATATCGTGACAAAACTCGAATTCCCTCTGCGAAATAAACCAAAGACTTTGCAAAGAGTGCAGATTTTGTCGCCCACACGAAACGGAATCCGAAACCGAATCTGCATCTCAGTCAGCAAACGACTTAGACAGTCTAAGTCGACCCAGAGTAAGCGGCATTCGAGTCACGGTCCCCGGCCCAAGGGCCCCCGAGCGCTCTAGGCTGGCATTAATTTGGCATTTAGACGCTCATTAAGGCGACAAGCCCGACATCTGAGTGACAGAATCTGTGGGTGGATATCTAATGGGTATCAACGCAAATATCACTTGCCAGTCGTGTGTGTGTGTGTGTGTGTGTGTGTGTGTGCCTCGTTTCGTTGTGGCCAAAGTAGAGAAAGAAACGTCGTGCTGAGTGTCAACTGAACATTTTCAAAATGTTCTTGAGCGTGAACAAAATACAAAAAAAGAAGAAAAAACTAAAGTCAAAAAACGAAAAACAACAACGCAAAACGGCTTTAAATTTACCCGAAAATTGTCTAATTATCTGGCTTAGGTTGTTCTTTAAGTGTGTCACGAAACTCGGCTCAAGTGGATGTTTCGTACGTGTTCACAATCTATTTAGACTCGATGGCAGCCAATGCCAGCTCCAAGACTCTTTTCAACTCTTCACTTTGTATGCATAATAAATACCGTAAGACAGTCCGTTTGTTAGTGTCTTTGTTCGAGAATGCTCTAGCCGAGGGTGCTCGATGAGCTGATTCCCTGTACGTGTAATGAATGGCTAGCTAAGAAAACAATAATATTCCCCGTCATTACAGAGAACTAACTACTTATTTACAATCTTCCTTTAAGCCCAATCGAAAAGAGGTTCTTCACGGGTTTTCCCATGACGAGACTCCGTACTAGCAATGCAAGTGGAAGAGTTACAAGGTGCCAAAGCACTGGGTAAATATTGAAATGTCTAGCGACGAAGCCAAGCTCAAGGCGACTTTTGTTGGCTGCGACGGCTTCTGTTTGCTTAGGCACCTTCGATATTATTTTAATTTCGGTACTGCTCACCCAAAGTTAATATAGGCTTAAGCCTTTCACAGTCTGACGATGACAACGTGATGACATGCCTGCCCTGGCAGCGTGTTTGTTGCCAACTAATGCGAATAAATTGGGCACAGTCACTTTTGACAAAGCAGCAAAAAAAACACAGAAACCACAAAAACAGGGTATTAAAAAAGAATGTGTCGTGTTGTCAGCGTCGTGCTCATCATCCCGAATCGAAGTCGACTTCGAAGTCGCAGGCAAAGTCGCATTAAGAGTCAGTCTCTTGTTGCTGTTGTTGTTGTTGTTGTTGCTGTTGTTCTTCAGGTTGTTTTTGCCCAAGTTATCATCGTCAATCCGCAACCATAATTCTCAATCATCATTCCCATCATCCTCATCATTGTTGTCGTGGATTTACGTTGTGCGTTCGCAAAGTACTCGGCAGCTGATTGCGGCGACATTATTATGCCACGAACGGAACAAGGGATGAGACTGAAATACCCTGTAAAGGAAACTTAATTCTTAATAATACAAATATCAATGATATTAAATGTATTAAATATAATCGTAATGTGTGCTCGAATAATAGCAATAATGATTATAATAATTAAAATATAAATAATAACGATATTTTTTAAATAACTATAACAAGATAATAGTAATAATAATAACAATAATTATAGCAATGGTAAATTTGTATTAATATTAAAAAATATTAAGAAATTTAATGATAATAATAATAGTACTGTGTACTAATAATAGCAGTAATGATTCAAGTAATAGACTCAAAATGACTATGATAACGAAAATAATATGATAGAATAAATAATTATAATGCAAGGAATAATATGAAAAAAGGGAAAATAAATAAATTAAAAATAATAAATTAATAGTTACAATAATATCAATGATATAACAAATAATATTTATATTAATACAAATATAATTGAGTTAAAACGTTGCATTAAAGTTTGTAAAATAATTTATCTAGCATCCCATTAAAATGCTACTCAGGCGCCTGCCAATCTTCAGGGTATATAAATCTGTTAAGTTGTTGTTGGAACTATGTGTTGTTGTTGCTGCTGCTGCTGTTGCGCTACCGTTCGCTGTTTGTCGCTGTTCTCGTTTAACTTTTGCATGTTTCCTCTTTGGCAACTGTCAATGTTAAGCTGGAAACTTGAAAACTTCAGCATCAGCAACAACAACAGACACATACACGTATGTTGCTGTTGTTGCTGATGCTGTTATTGTTGTTGTTGCTGCTGCTGCTGCTGTTGTCGCTGTTTGCGCTTTGCCGATTTGTAATGATTTTAATGCCAAGCATAAACAATTATTTCCAATTGCAACACATTCTTTTGTTATTTTTACAAAGGCAATGGCCGCCATTTGTTGTTGTTGTTTTCATTGTCGCTTGTCACTAGTCGCTAGTTGTTTGTTGTTTGCTTTAGTTGCAATTGGAATTGTAAATTTAGTTGCCCCTCGTAGGCAGATGCTGCCGCGGCAACAGATGTTCACTCGAGGCTTGTCAACGCCGTCGTTTGGCGTGCAATTAGCGCAAAAGTTCGATGTGGTCGCCATGCAGGCCTTGTAGTGATAAACCGCGAGTTAGTCAGTGTTAGACGTTCCCTCAGTCAGCTCACTAGGCTCAGTGACCCAATCGGAGGGCAGCGCTTTTGTGCTTGGCTTGCCAAAGTTCGTTGCCTAAGTCTTTCGTTTTGATTGAAAGTGCTCAGCCAGTTCATTTTTGACTGCTGCCTCAGCTCTGCCCCTGCTCCTGTATCCACAACTGTTAATTGTGCAACCGTCACATGCCACATGCCACATGCCACACGCATTGCATCCCGTTTGCAACCGCTCGAACTTAGCCAAATACCAAAATAAACTGCATATCATCCCACACGGCACCCGCCCGCATCGCATCGCTTCTCAATGACCTGACCAACAACTCGAGTACCCTGCAGAGCTTCCCGAGTGTGCTGAGTATTCCCCGGCGACAGCAGGCGCAGCTCGAGCATTGATCAAGCATGCTGCAACTGACAGCCCACCAAGTTCGACTGCCTGCGTGTGTATGTGTGTGTGCGTGTGTGCGTGTTGTGTGAGTCTGCGCGGGTGGCCTCAGATGTATTCTGTATCAGCTCTGCAGCTGCGCATCCTTTCAATGTGTCAATTTGCTGATGCAGCACTAGAGCCCAATGCGTGTGGAGGCAGTCGGAGAGACATACATAGTGCTTGACTTTAAGCTACCCTGTAAACTTTGTAATCTAAGCGACAATTGAGTAACTGAGGCAGAACTATTTGAGGCAATCGAAAAAATGTTTACAATTTTGGAGATTGCAATGAAGTTTATCGCTTTGATTGTTGGAGGCGACGTTGTGGAGGTTGCTGCAAATGTACAGGGGAGGCGGGGAAAAAGTTCCACTTATCCAGTAACTGTGGCTGCAGAATGTGAATAATTTGTTTGCAAAAAAAGGCTCCAGTACTCTAGCACTCATCATAGAAACACCTTCGTCTGCGTCTTCCCCCTCTGCTTAGGTTATTTCTTTACATCACCTTTTCAGGCACTGCATGAACATCTTGCAGCAGTGCACCTTTTCGCACTGCACTGGATTCTAACTAGTAAAGAAAACTATTAAGTGTCTATCTTTTATCAACTGAAACAATATATATACATATATATGTAGGATATTTATTGTTTCGCACAATGGTTTATCTTAATAATAGTTTGCTTATTATATTTTGGAATTAATAAAAAGATGACTCGTGACAACTCTTATTGATCTCCGCACGTACGACGACTACACAACTTTATCTTTCTCCGGACACGACAACTTTTCGGCTTTATGATCTTTCTTTTTCTGCACCACTTTCAACTCGCTTTTTTCTTCTTCCACTTACTCCTCTAACGACGACATTCCCCATGCGATGACTATCGATCATTGCATATCGATAACTATCGTTACATATATAATATATATATAATATAAGAATATACCAAGCGGTGTCTTACAACCACCGCTTTAGTCTATAAGTTTCAGCTTGAATAATCTCGCGAATGTGTGAGGAACATATCTACTATACATATATTTCTTTGCAGTACCGATTGTACAGTATATCCAACTCTTAAAGCCTGCGTTTCTTCATCTGCCACCCCTTCGACCTCTGCATGTGTACATCTTTACGGCCGGACAGTCTTCCTACAGAGCAGTCTACACTGACTTCTGTCTTAGTTAACCCCAACATATCTCCCTCTCTCTCTCTCTCTCTCTCTCTTCCGTTGTTTACTTCTGTTAAGGAAAGATGAAGCCACGTCTCCTGCTGTGGGATGTAGGAAACCAAAAGAAAGTCAGCGATGGCAGGAAGTTATAAAGAAGGTCAAGACAGCCCATCAGCATATCCAATGTTTACATTGTCATCGAAGTTCTTCGTTGACTGCGAATTACTCATTGTTTGCTTCTCATCCACGATGATGTCGAGAAAGATGATAATGACAATGACAATGATGATGATGATGATGTTGATTGCGATGATTACTCATGTCAATTATTATATAAGACAGATGCTTGCTGGCTGTCGCTGTCGCTGTCAGCGTCGGCATCGGCATCAGCATCGGCATCGTGTCGGCACTTGGCGAAAGCTTCAAAGTGGGCAGCCAACAAAAACGGAGGCAACAAAATGCAATTGATTTTGTTGTATAATTTCTACGGCTCTTTCTGCCTTTTCTGTCTGTCGGCAGCTGCATTCAATTTATTGAAGATGCGCGGTGCTTTATTGCTGCCAGCAGTCAGAAGAGTGAAGTTTGCCAACAGGCTGGGAAATGGGGGAGGGGGAGGGGTAAGGGGCCAGGCAGGCCGCATGGCTTGAGATGCCCCAGACACGAAACGCAGGCCACGAGCAGCGAAGCCTCGAGCATCAGCAAAGGCGAGTTGTTAAACGAGCTGACAACGACAATGCGACACAGAGGAACTCACACACACACACACACACACACACACACAGACACACAAGCACTCACACAGGCATAGGCTTGCGCAGTGAAGTTTCTCATGGGTTTCGCAAACGAAAGACTTTAGACACGAACTCTTTTTGTTACACTGGCAGCGACGTCGACGTCGACGTCAACAGCAACAGCAACGGCGGCAAAATAAATTTATAGGGCGCGCTCGTGTCATAAAATTTATCAAGCAGGATCTAAATTACAATGTGAGCTTGCTCTTTTTTCTCTTTGTCGATTTCTGCTGCTTTATTCATTATGCATCAACCGACGCGGCGCAACGCGGTACTTGAATATACTCATACTCGTACTCATACTTGTACTCGTGCATTCATATGGCTAGGATTTTTCACTGGTTATTTATTGTGTTGTTGCTGGCCAAAGCAAGCTGAACAAAGCAAGCCATAAATAAGGTCTCTCCGTCTGTCTGCCTCTCCGTCTGTCTGTCTCTCTGTCTGTCTGTCTCTCTGCCTGCCTGTCTGCCCGCGTGTCGCTGCAATGAATGGCTTCAATCAGTTGTCACCTTGCGCCTTCTCATGCCCCTCTCTATCTCTTACTCTCCCACAATGTCTTGGCGCATTCACGACCAACGGCAGGAGTGACTCTTGTGGCATCTTTAGAGGTCCTCAGTATAGTGCAGACAAGCCCAAAGTCTGATGTATGTGATGCTCTTGGGCTATATCTATTCCTAGGTCTATCGAATCCTCTAACATTTGCATAACTTTCTATGTTATTGTGTTAGATACTCAGCAATTCATAAACTTCTTGAGCAGTAACTGTTTTGATTACCGAGCCGTAGACCCGTCTACCTTACTACAATATATACTGGTACGTATAGCGCCAACTGTAGTGCAACTGGAAAAAGTGAAAACAGCTTGGCAGCCCCAAATTTGATTGGGGGAAAGGCCTCTGCATGTGAGTGTACGATGTATGTAACTCCCACTCTGTCTACCCTTAGCTGAGGCATGTTCAGCTGCATGCAATTGCAATGTTCAGTGAGTATTCAGTTTGCGGGGCACTTTCCTTTTCTTGTGTGTTGTATGTGACAACAAAAGGACAATCAATGTAAAGCACGACAAACTGTCAATTTGGAGTGGAAAATGCGAGGCACGGCGAGAGTTTTCGGCCATGGCGAAAGTGTAATTTTCCTCGGTGTGTGTGTGTGCATGCAAATTGAAAAATACTCGTAAATGTTGACAATTTTGCATAGTACCCGAAATAAGCAGACTGACAACAGCAACAGCAACAGCAACAACAATAGCAATAGCAGCAGCAGCAGGCACAGCAGCAACATCATGGCACGATTTGCCGCAGAGCAGGAAACATTTTGTGCGACTGCGACTGCGACTGCGGCGCCTGCAACGGTAACCGGCCATGAAAGAGGAAATCAATGTTGCTGAGAAAAGCCGCACGACGCAGGCCGAAAAAAGAAAAGTCGCACGCTTGTGTTGCAGCCTCAAAGCCAAAGCGAAGCGAAGCGAGCAAAACTGAAACCAATTTCACTTGCCGTCCACTCAATTGCGTTAGTTATGAGTGCAACAGCAGCAACAGCAACAGCAGCAACTGTCCAGAAACCGAGACAACATAATCAGCCAATTGACAAAATGTGTCAACCCCAGCAGCAACAGCAGCAACAGCAGCAGCAGCAACAGCAGCAACTGTTGCAGCTGCCATAAAGGGGCGGTGCAGAAGGGGCGTGGAAAGGAAAGCGATTGCAATGCCCCAACAAGTTTCCTGTTGGTCGAAAGCGCGTAAATTGCTCCCTCATGTTGCTGCTGCTGCTGCTGCTGCTGCTGCTGCTGTCGAGCAATTTTTCAAGATTTGCAATTTTTGAATTTCTTCGATGACATCAGCGAGAGAGACTTCCTGTCATTTTGATTTCGATTCGCTAATGTGCTATTAATTTGCTTTTGCATTTGCATTATGTGACTGCAACAGTTGCTGCTGTCGCCGTGGCTGTCCCCGTTGCTGTTGCTGCTAATTAGTTATTGCTGTTGCCAAACTAAGTGTTTCAGCTGCTGGAGAAACGCCAGTAACGATTGATTTGCATAACTTTCGACTTGGCTTTGTCACAGCAACAGCAACAGCAACAGCAACAGCAGCAGCAGCAGCAACACGAGGGGAAAACAGTTGCAGTGGCAAAGAACAGATTGAACAATGAACCGGTTCAGAAGTGGTTCGCAGCCATAACTCGACGGGCAGCAAAGCTACGCAGCTGGAATTTTTGGCAATTGCGGAGGCTGCTTGGATGGGAATCGAGTGGAAGCAATGAAAATTGAATGCTTTGGCGAGTATTCAAAACTCTGAAAGAGAATGGAAACGAGCGAATCAACGAGGAGAATCGAATGAATGAGAATGAAGAGGAGCGGACAGTGGGCAGAGAGAGAGATGAAGAGGAAGAGGCAGAGGGAGCGAGAGCGAGAGCGAGAAAAAGAGGAGTAGGGGGTCGTATCGTTTGACAGCGCATTGCATAAATTGTGCAAAGTATAATGATTTCAACGCTTGACGCAAGATGATGTTGCAAGCAGCAGCGGCAGCGGCAGCAGTGGCAACAACAAGCTGCGCATAGACAGCGAGTGTCATTGACTAATGTTGCATGAAGCGCATAAAGCAAGCAAACCACAATAACCAAAACCAATCTAAAGGCAAACAAAACACAATAGAACCCACTGCCAGTTGCAAGTTGTAAGTTGCAGGCTGCTTACTGCTTACTGCCAGTTGCAAGTTGCTCGCTGCGCGTTGCGGCAACTGCTTCTGCGGTTTCCGATGCGGCCCAGCCCCAGCCCCCAAAAAAACAAAATAAATATACACAACAACAAAATTACGAGTCGAGATGCGGCTTTCTGTGGCATGCACCCATACAAAGTCATCTCCGTCGCCCGTCGCCCGTCGCCCGTTGCCGAAATGTGAAGAGGTTGACAGGGTCAGCATTAACTCCAAATATACCTAGGGCACAGCAGTGGGATGAAGATGGGGCTGGCAAGGGGGGGGAGCGGGAGTGGTTGCCTGCTGCTGGCGTCTGGTGGCATGTGGCAATTAATTTGAGCAGCTGGCACGGTCTGACATTTGCGGCAAACGTGAAAGGGCGCAATTTTTACAATAGAAACATTTGTCGCAAGACACCTACAAAGGCCGTACCCCTTCCCCAACCCCGTGTGCCCCTCTACCTACTGCCCCTACTCCCCGCCCTTCGCCCTTATTGGCACCCCGAGTTGTGGCAGCTTGACTGCAGCCCAATCACCGTTGCCGATCAATTTAACGCAGCCAATGTGGCAACATAGCAACGTGCAACGTGGCAACGTGACAACATGGCAACATGGCAACATGGCAGCCGGCTTCGATGCGCCACCGCCGCTGCCGTGGCGTGCCAAAATGTTAAATGGGACAAGACGACGACGGGTCGCAGACGGAGCTGGAAATGGAGACGACGGCGACGACCGACCACTTGCCACACCGGCAATAACAACAACAACAACTACAACAACAACAACTACCGCTATAGCCAAGCTGCACTCAGCTGCTGCCCCAGCCGGGCTTGTCTCAAGCAGCTTATGTATTTTTTGCTTTTATTTTTCTTGTTTTTTTCGGCTTTTTTTTTGGGTTGTCGGTAAATGTCAGGAAAAAAACAAAAATACTGGCGAGAGAGACGCCAGCATTCCTCGGCGGCAAAATTTAATAGACAAAATGGGTTATTAAACAGACCCCCCGCACCGGGCCAAGCCCTGGTTTCCTCTCTGCCGAAGAAGCTCTAAAGTAGCCCAACTACTCCCACCCTCCCCCCACAGCCACTCCCCACACGAGCCCCTCGACTTGCGACCCACTCCCACGCCTCACGATTGCACCAGCAACAGCAGCAGCAGCGATTGCGCATGAATCGACCTTTGTATACCTTGTAGTAGAGCTAGAGAAACATCGATGTTTGCTGAGGTTCTCCGTATGAAACATCGATATTTATCGATGTAACATCGATATTTCTCCAGCTCTACCTTGTAGTGCTGTGCACAAAGTCGAAGTCGGCAAAGAAAACTGCCCATAAAAAAGGCAGAATCATCTGCCTGTGCAGTGCACCTTTAATGGGTGTCTGCAGGTCGAGCAACTGCTTCGCTTGCACTCTCACTTTCCATTCAGTCTGCTGTCCACGCAGTCAAGGTCTGCGTGAGTAAGCTGAAGAAAATTCCATTCGCAGCGCACGATAACGGCAAATTTAACGCCTCCAATCGATCTGCCATTGGGAAAACCGTTAAGTACTTTTTGAACTGAAGTCTTTGTTGGAGGACCACCACTTGACATCTATTTGTACGTATATACTGTAAAAATACTAATAATACTCACACTCATGCTAAAAGTACCTTCAAACTAATAGCTGTAATTACTGTTAAGTATTTTGACAATACTACAGCTAATTTAAAGTGAATACACACCAAAAAGAACTCTTCTAAGTACTTAACATTGCAACATAATAAAATAAGTACAAAAGAAAACTATAAAGAGCCTTACTCCACTGTAGCGCAGCTGTGTGAGTGTCCAGTTTGCACTTCATATTGCAAATGTGTAAAATACTTTTTATTAATAATAGATTATTGAAATTATATGGAATAAACGAGAACAACAGTGGGATACTCTTCGATTTATTGTGTGTTCCGGTGTAGTTTAATTTTATAAATTTATACACATATTCATATGTACATTCTTTCCGATTATTCCCAACAGATGGCGCTCGCCTGCATCCCTTGTCAACTGACACAAGCACTTTCTAAAATATCTTCTGTGTTTCTAGTTTAATCGTATTGAAACTTAAAGGACACGTAGATATTAAAGTTAACTTAGTATATGTAAAAGGCAAAAAGTTATATATTTTATACCGCGCTTACAAATTGATTTCAAAAACTAACTTATTGATTTTCGGAGGCGGTGGGCGTGGCATCCAATATTTAAAATAAATTTGGTCTGCACAGAGTATAAAGGAATCTTCATTTTAAATTTGGTGTCTCTAGCTTTTCTAATAGCTGAGATCTGTGCGTTCAATTGGTCAGACGGACATCCAGACATCCGGACAGACAGACGGATATGGCTGAATTGACTCGGCTAGTGGTCCTGAGCAAGAATATATATACTTTGTGGGGTCTGTCACGCCTTCTTTTGCCTGATAGATACATTTGCACAAAGTTAGTATACCCTTTTTTGACCATGTTCAATGTTCGAAGGGCTTAAAAAATGCAATATATGTATTTTATATATCCGCAGATTCTTATTTCCTCCTATACTTGTTATGTATATAGAACTGATAAATATTGTTATATGTTGATTGCTGTCTAACTTCAATTGGCACTCTACTCTGGGAAAAAAGTCTATTGTTTTGGCATTTTTACAATTTATAAGTTGTTACAAATTTAAAAAAATTTATAATTTTTTGTTTAACCACATTTCAAACTACTTAAAAAATTGTTTTGTTGATTTTTTGATTTTGTGATTTACCGCCTTCAGCAACAGTTCAATTATCGATTAATGTTGACTAAAGTGATCTAATTATTTGCTGTAAATTAATGTTTAAAAATTCTATTACTTCAAAGGCGATTTTCTGACAAGCCGTGCCAAAAAAATAAATTTTGAAAATGAAAAAAAACAATCATGGTGTGTTCTATTAGTTTTTAATACAAGTCCGCAGTAAATGTGCGTTTATATCCTTTTTGTGATGTGTTGCCGATGTATTTCTTAGACTAAATAAGTATTAAAGTTGTGTGGTCTGCAACTTTAGTTGAGTCGAGTTGAGACAAAAGTTAAAAATGAGAAGTTGTTAAATAAACTATTCACAATTGACATCCATTTTAGTTTTTTTCCCCTTTTTCCAAAAAACTGCATAAACAACAACAATAATCGCCAAAAACAGTTGTATAGATATGTAATTGGGAAAATCTTATTTAGAAGAATCTTTATAAGGAACAACATAATTTAATAACACAAAAAAGAGCAGCATCGTCTCCGCATTAAGCTAAAATGACCAACATGAATTACATTTTGAAGAAAATTAATTAAAAATTACTTGCGTACCACATATCGATATATTAAATTTACTAGAAATAAAATGCAAGAGAAAAGTTGTAATACGGTTGAGTTCCACGAATGCAGAACCGCAACTCGAGCGAAAGAATATCAATAAATTATTGTTTTTATATTATCTCCGTCAATATAAAGCGGACGTGGACTAAAACAAAACCGAAATTCAGTCATACTTTTAATAATACTCCACGAAAATTTCAAGGGGCTATCTTTAAAATTGGAGTTGATGCCGTAGTGCACGGATAAGCACAATTATTTCGAAGAATTAACTATTGGTCTTCATACAAACGCAAGTATCGGATGAGAGGTTGTCTGCTATATATTTGTTCGTTCTGTTTAGCAATAAGAAGCATGTGTGACAAGCTTCATCAAAGTAAATTTAAAATTGAGTGACTAGTTTGCATTGCAATAGACAGACAGAGGAACTGATCGAGAATATATATACTATAATAAATAGGGTCAAAGTAGTCTTCTCTTCTCTGCAATTGTATACAAATTGCACTATAAAATAGGGAATGTTTTAGAATCCTAAAAACTTGGAAATAACTATGCTTTGATTGCATATCAATGTTTATTTTTGATATCTGATGAGACAGTGTATAGTCACAGCCTTTACCCATCGAACTGTCAGCTTATGAGTAACCCAAGAATGATGAAATTGGAGGCCGTTTTAAGGTGCCTTTATTCCTCTGGCAGTCATAATAATAATCTTGGCAAATACCAAGCCACACTCAATATTAATCTGACATTCGAAAGTTATCTAATGGATCTGCGATCAATGATCGCGGCAGCTGCATTAGAGGGGCAAATGCATAATAAATGTCCTATGACTGTCAAAGCGCTGTCAAATGCCAGCCAAATGTCAGTTACATGGCCACATGGCATCGACTGCGTTTCTAGCAGATCATTGATCGTTTATCGCCGATCACCACTGATCGACGATCGATGATCGATGTTCGCTGATCGATGAATGCTGGAAGCCGAACAGACACTCGACATGGCGATTTGCGATTGATCTGGCGTCGACCTTGACTTTCAAGCGACAATCCGCAAAATGTCATAGACTGATCTGCGGAGAAAGAGAATCGGAAAGAGAGGACAGTTGACTGGCGTAAAGTATATGACAAACAATAACTAATGAATAAGTAAAAAACCAAAGGGAGAAAAGTGAGTTGAAGCCAAGTCAATCACGCGGACATGCCGTACAAATTGTTTATGTTAGACGCATTTATCCGGTTTATCCGGACAGGGACACAAACTGAGCCCGATCTAGATGCCATATGCCATGTGGGTTCAACAACAACAATCGATGATTTCAAGGCTGAACATAGCTCCGATTCTAAAAGTCTGAAATGCCAAAAGAACCCAAAGCAAATAACACGCGATGCTGATATGAAAAATTAATCACCCCAAACAGACACACACACACAGACTTGACAAGAAAACAAACAAATTACCAACAATTGCCATTAAAATATGTTTTCATTAGCGATTAATTGAGTCGAGACTCAAGAGCCTAGAGCCCACCACAGCCCAGAGCAGAGATGCAAGCGTGACACGTATTGTTTTTATCGCATGCACGAAAACTCACACGAAAAGTACTATATGTTGTCACATGATGTTATCTGCATACATTATTTAGATAATACATAAATTAAACAGATCGTCTAAACTTTTTGGAACAAGATTACTAAAGTATACACGACACCATAAAAACTTAAGTGAAGTTTTGATATTTATTATTTATTATTAATTTTTGAAGAAAATGTCTAAAAGGCCTAGAACATTTCTGCAACAATCGCATAGTGCAAACATTTCTTAAATTTTGAATGCTTTTAACCAGGTTAACAACTTCTCTCGTTTCACTTGATTCAGTCTCCATCGAAGGCGACACCTGCTCAGCACTATGCGATAGTTGATGTATCGCTGGTCTCACGAGATGCTTGACGATAGGCAGAGACCAGATACAAGAAACGAGACTGCTGGCCATTTCATGAACCAATGGCCAATGATTGTCAGCGTCGTCTAGTGTGATTGATTGATGTACGATAAGGCGGCAGGGCGGCCCGACAACGGAGACTATGGGGCCCAGTTCATTGGAGCGTAAGGCCCACTCACAAGTCGAGTAGTCGAGTAGCTGCCTACCCCATTGTTGGCAACGGCGCACCCAAATTTGGCGATTCTAAGACCACCAGCAACAACAGCAACAAACAACAGCAACAACAACAACAAAAAAAGACAACGACGACCACTTAAGCACCCGCCGCGGAGATCAATTTGAGGCGATAAGATTAGAGGGCGGCCAAGCGAATTTTGTATGAAGCCAATTGAACGCCCACAGCGTCGCACTGCGATCCCAAAATGTTGCTACATAACATTAGAAGCATCGGGCATTTCTCAACACAGCCACAGCTATGCACAGTGGTTGCGAGTGTGTTGGAACACATCATAATCAATTTGACATGCAGAGATTCAATTCGATTTCAATACGAGTCTATCAAAAGTGGAGCAACTTTGAACTAGCAAGACTTGTTGATCTTCTTTTGATTGCATGCCAAACTGATCAATACCCACTGAAAATTACTTTATACCCTTTTTTCAGTTAATTTTGCATTACTCTACTGCAAAAGGAACAACACCAGAAGATAATAAAAATATCCGATCTTCAGCTTTAATAATTTCATTAACGTTTCAATGCTCTTGTGCCACTGTGCAGCTCCGTAAGCAGTTTTGTACTTCTTTATGCTACCAAGGCTCTGTACATGTGTGTGTGTGTCTGTGTGTGTACAGTTCGATGGTCGCACAAGAAACGCTTTGTACTCGCAGCACACGAGATCGCGGGGACTCGAGCCGTGTATCGCACATACAAATAAGGAAGCAATTTGCTATAGCTTTGGGCTGGCTCGAGAGTAGGAAACGAAACCCGAGTCAAAGCTAAAGAGCTGTGGACAAATTATGCGCGACGCCGACATGTTGACGGCGACGGCGACGGCGACGCCAACGCAGCAATGCAAAAGCAAACGAAAGACTGAGCCAACGAACGCGAACTCGAACTCGAACACTTAGAATATTTTGAAAAGCGCTGCACACTGCACTCATTTATTACTGTGCTGTAGCAGGCAATCCAGGCTGGCGCATACCACAGTGCAACACGGTGACACAGCGACAACAACAACAAGACGACAGCGTCAACACAAGTCGTGCTCGAAAGCCAACGCAGGTTGCCACAAGAGTTCTTGCAACATGCGACTCGAGCGGCTGTTTGGCTGTTCCTTTTTGGTTGGCACATGTCAAGGACAGAGGCGCCGATGGGCTGGCGTGGGCAAAGGTGAGCTGGCCATAGCCAGCATTCATTTGCATAACAAGAACTACAGTAACAACAACAACAGCAGCAATAACAATCGCATAACTAACGGTCCCAATGGCTAAGCAAACAATTGCATTGCGTCGCAGTTGCAGTTGCAATTGCAATTGCAGGCCAAGTCGAAGGCGGAGTTGCAGTTGCCTGGCAAGGGGGGCCAGGGCAAGGGGACGGAGGATAGCAGCTCGCTGGGTCACCTAGTCGGCCTGATCGGCCTATCGTTTGGTCAGTCAAAGAGCGCTTCATATTTATGGTATGCATCGACTGCGGCTCAATTGTTGTGGGTCGCGCTTATCGCGATTACTAGTTGACGTCCAGCGACACTGTACAGTGGGGCAAGACTATATGTACCCAACGTGGCAGCCTATATAAAGTATATAGTTTGAAGAATATTAACTGTCAAGTTCATTTAGACTGCTTAAGCATGGAGACTGCTGCTACCTTCTCTGTAATTTAAAGCAAATAAGAAACTTAAGCTTTACCATAACATTTTGAGGGGTTTGTCTTAAATCTTTTCAATTTACGTTCATTAGATGTCTTGGAAGGCGACAGGAATAATAATTATAATGAAGTATAGACTATCGACAGCTTATTTCTTTGAATTTTGTAAGATATAAATATATAAAATATATATAGAGCTATTATTTTATTCACAAAAGTTGCATACTTGAGGGAGCGGTTGAAAATAAGTAACTCTTAAAATTATTTCTTCAATAACTTCTATGTACATTAAACGATCGCAACAAAATTTGCAGAAATCATTTGGACAGTAAAAGTCAATATGTTCACCTGCATTTAAATTACGCTTGGAGTTCGGCTTTTATCGATTCATGGGGGGGGCGAAAATGGGCGTGGTCGAATTCTAAAACAAACTTGATCTGCGTGCAATTCTTACACATATTGACACCAAATTTCGTAGCTTTAGCTCTTATGTTGTGTAAGATCTACGTTTTTAACACAGAATGACAGACAATTGGTACAAAGTATAAATAAATAAATATAACTATCGGCTGGTTGTTCCTCACCACATAATGTGCACATATGTAAATATTAATATGTTATTCTAATCAGTCTCTAATGTAATTTATATGGCCTAATGCCAGAATTACTATGTATAAATTATCTTGATAATTAACCAAATTTGAGCGATAGGTAGCAGCTGTACAATATTAAGGTTGAAGTAGCTTATTTCGCTCTATCTATAGCGTTTAGTAAAAAGAAGCAAGTCAACCAAGTGACAACTACTTTGTTTCTGCCTCCTCTTTGCCCACTGTAAGTCAATTGCATTAGAAGCTCAATGCGATGTTTTGGGTAAATACAAAATATTTGCCATGTTTATCGATGCGCCATTGTTATGCCGAAGCGCCTCAAAGAACAGAGGGGAATAAAACTCGGTCGCCGATGCAGTCAGCAGTCAGCAGGCAGCAGTCGCAGTGCCTGCTTAGGTCGCACGGCTCCGAATGATGTTGGGTAAATGTTCGTCGGGTTACATCACACAACGTCGCTGGCATCGGATGGCATCGTGAGTCAAGACAAAGCCTAATGAACTTCCGTTTTGCCAATGATTTTCTGTGTCAATTGCCAATTAAACACAGAAAGAAGAAAGACAACACAGAGAGAGAGAGACGGAGAGAGAGATACGCAGAAGAAACAATGCAAACGACGGAGGCCTGCGGCAATTAACGAGTTACGTGAGACCGGGCAGAAGACATTGAACATCGCATAGATATCGCACAGTTACAGTCGGGAGGATGGACGGTGGAGGGAGGAGAGACAATGTCTATTTGGGGCAGTCCAAGCCTAAAAGCAGCAAGATAATGGGCCAAGATATAGCTTACAGTTTCACGGTTATGCGAATGATAAAATCTCGCAAAGAAAATTAAATTTTTATACAATTGTTTTCCTTGAGCACTCGGAAAACTTAATTATTTTCAATGCCAGCATGCGCTTAGAATATCTGAGAAACAAATATTATTCCTAGCACAGCTGCAACTGCTTGGCTGACTAACTGATTAACTGGTTAAGCGATTAGTCAGAGATAAAGCCGGAGCTGCAGACGGAGACAGAGACAGAGAAAGAGACTGTCTGAGCGATTCATTTGTGTGCACATCACATCTCAATCGAGTAGCGAGTTGAGAATTCAAAGATTCAAATTCAAATTCAAATTCCAATTTCAATGCGAGTCTCAACTGCAAGATTTGCATATGGCTGCGTAACGCGGCTCGACAACGGCCTCAAGCATTAAGAGGGCCAACACCCACGCACACAAGACCACTTACAAGAGGATTTCGGAGTTGCATCTGGTGATGGTGTTGTAGCCTCGCTGCGTTTCCAAATCTGAATTGAAATCCAAATCCAAATGGTGCAGATTGAAATTGAAATCAAGTTCTTCTCAATTACACAGACAGAGAGACGGACAGACGGAAAGAGACTCTGGCTCGAGTGGCGCACTTGACACATGCGATTAACTGGCTCGAGTTGCTGTGCCGCTGTGCCGCTGTGGCAGCCATGGTGGCGGTGGCAGTGTCAGTGTGCCTCCTGCCTGCCCTGCTACAGCTGCTGCTGTTGCTACTGCTGCTGGTCCGCCTGGCTGCCTGGCAGTGATTGTTGTTTTAATTAACGAGCTCGACGGATTGCTTCGGAATCAATTGGTTTGCCCACTCGCCTTCGTCTCGTCTCGTCTTGCAATTCAAGATCTGTTGCTCCACTTGAGCTTGGATTTCATCTTGGTATCTTGGCGCTTGTATCGCGTATCTTGTATCTTACATCTCGTGGCAGCCAGCAGACAATATTTGCTTTATGACTGCCTTCTTTATTAGCACAAACTGCTTCTCGCCCAGATACCCATTACATTCTCAGGCAACTGCCCCTGGCTGACAAGGTCAGTGCTCAGTTGAGTCGAGTGTGTGAGTTGAATGTAAACAGATCGAGAGATAAGCAGAGCGGCGCTCTACCCCATCTCCATCTGCCTAGATCAGAGATATGCACTGCTCTCTATTGGAAAATGTTTTATTTAGAATTGGGAAAAGCACGTTGAACTGTTGGGATCGGATGAGGTGCTTTGGTGGACGATTATATTGCTGACTGTCTGTACAATATTCACACACTCCTGTCTAATTGGTCAGTCGGTCAGCTCCCTCAGCTGCTCATCGCTGATCATCGGATTGCGGACTGCCACCAGGAAGGAACTCTCGCTGGGTCTATGCGAATCGCATGCACTTGGCCTTTTGTGTGTAGGTGACAGCCCCGTATTCCTCGACTATTTGATCGATGGCAATCTTGTTGAGGTTCTCCAGATAAAGGCGGGTCTTGCGCGACTGTATGATGTAGCTGATGACGTCATGCATGTTGCTAAAGAATAGAAAACCGGCAGTGCCGCAACTGAGATCCAGATAGCGGAATCGATTCACATCGCAAGTGCAACCATCGTATAGAAAGTAGATGAAGTCATTGTTATTATGAAAGCGAAAGACCACATAGTTTCCCCAGGGAGCCATCACAAAGACGCGTTCTGCACAGCGAAATCCGGCACGGAGCAGCTTACAGATGCTGTCGTAGCATCCATTCTCGGATCCAACCACCGCCATCGTTTCCGGAATCCGAAGCAGAGCCGGGTAATGATTCGGCTGTGCGCGTGCAACATCGTGGGGCCCAGTCGTCTCAGGACAAGGGTCCATTGGCTGAATTATTTTCGGCAGCTCTGGACATGGTGGACATTCTTGTACTGCCACAGGAGCTGCTGCCGCAACAGACTTCTTCTTCTTTCCCTTTCCCTTTCCCTTTCCCTTCTTGCCCATCTTGAGAAGTTAGCGATTTGATTCACCCGCTCTCACTCAGACACACACAAACAGGTGCAACCACACACACACACACACAGATCTGTCTTGCCAGCTACAGAACAGCAAAGGGTGGAAGTGCTGGGACTGGGACTGCGACTGGGAACTGGATGGGTTGTGGCTAGATCTGTGTCGTGCCCTACACCTGTTTAATGCTAGAGCGCGCCCCTGAGAACGCAACGTGCTTTCCGAATTTTGAAAATCCCCTTTAAAAACTGGTTAGCCGAAACAATAAAATTTTGTTGGAAAAATTATTTTCTTACTTTTTCCGAGATTTGTATTTTAATGTGTACATATGTACAACCAGTTCTAATTCTGAGAGAACTTTGCTCAAACCCTCTACAAACATAAGGCCATAAGATTGACAGCTCCGTCTCAAGCTGCTTGGATCTCACAATTTCCTAGCACTTGTCTCAGGTTTTGGCATCTCCTTCTTTAACTCTGCGACATTTGCACATTTATTTTGGCCAGTTAAAATGCACCTCTGAATCTCTTGAGTACCATATGTACATATATTTTTGATCAGCATCAACAGTCGATTCAAACTAGCCGTGCCCGTCTGTCCGTCTCTGTGTTGCTTTGCTAGTCTCTCCATTTGAAAGCCATCTTGACGATGCCGTATAGCTGCATACAAACTAACCAAAGAAACTGGCTTTCGTTTCTCGCCTTGCACCTGATATCATACAATATATTCAATCAAAAATATCAGTAACAAATCTTGTTGTAATGAATTTTAAATTTAATTATACGCGAGATATTTAAAATTTAAAATTTTAAATTTTAAATTTTAAATTTTAAATTTTAAATTTTAAATTTTAAATTTTAAATTTTAAATTTTAAATTTTAAATTTTAAATTTTAAATTTTAAATTTTAAATTTTAAATTTTAAATTTTAAATTTTAAATTTTAAATTTTAAATTTTAAATTTTAAATTTTAAATTTTAAATTTTAAATTTTAAATTTTAAATTTTAAATTTTTAAATTTTAAATTTTAAATTTTAAATTTTAAATTTTAAATTTTAAATTTTAAATTTTAAATTTTAAATTTTAAATTTTAAATTTTAAATTTTAAATTTTAAATTTTAAATTTTAAATTTTAAATTTTAAATTTTAAATTTTAAATTTTAAATTTTAAATTTTAAATTTTAAATTTTAAATTTTAAATTTTAAATTTTAAATTTTAAATTTTAAATTTTAAATTTTAAATTTTAAATTTTAAATTTTAAATTTTAAATTTTAAATTTTAAATTTTATTGAAATTTAATTAAATAATTTAATTTGTTTGACTGTAACTTTTCTTTTAGTTTATTAGAATAAAATAAATAAACAAAATAAAATATGAAATAATTAATAAATGAAAATTCGCACCCATCTCAACCAGGTGTTGAATACACGCACTCTCTCGCAGCCGTCCGCCACTCTAACCACTCGGCCACTGCCACACTTCTTGGCCCATCGGCAAAGTTGCATTGTGAACCAATTCTGTTACCATACAATGCAAATAAAAAGTTTAATAAAATGCTGTGTGTCTGACGCTAGATTTGAACTTCGGTATGCTTGCGTAAATTAGGTATTCTTAAGTATATATGTTCAAAGTGAGTTTAATTCGTATCATATCTCACTTATTTATAGTCCGATTTAAATGAAATTTTCACATAACGCCCGCGGCAAGGTATTTGTCATGTAAGATATACAACTTTGGTTGTTGAGCTAATATTGTAGTTTTTAAATAGTTATTACTGATTTTCAGAGGCGGGAAGGGGCGTGTGAAAATTTAAAACAAAACTTTGAGACACTGCAATATATACGTATGTTGTCTCAAAATTTGATGACTCTAGCTCTTATAGTTTCTAAGATCCAGGTGTTCATACATGGCTCAATCGACTCGGCTACTGATACTGATTCAGAATATATATAGTTTATGGGGTCGGAGATGCCTCCTTCTGCCTGTTACGCACATTTTCGTTCCGACAAACACAATAGACCATGAATTTTTTTAAAATCCATGACCTAAAAATCAGGACTAATAATTAAGTAACCTTAAGCTACTTTTCCAACAACTTTCCATATCATATACATATTAGAATGGTTTCATAGGAACAACCATACACACACACAGAAATATATATATTTTCAATGACTATCTCTAACGATTCAAGTTATTTGATATTATATACTTCTGTACACTTTTTATAGATATACAGAAGGTAGCCGATCTGTCTGGTTTAATTACCTGTGAATACAATTCATGCTCAACAGTTAAGTATTCCATTTATAATGTTTTTTTCAAACCAGTATTTTTCACATGTCCTCTGCAGTTAGGCTCAACTTTTAAACATGCTCAAGACGTTCTAATGATTTTTGGTTAATTGCAAAACTTACACACAATTGTTAATCTTGAGCAGCTGTGCGCCTGAACAGCTGAGGTGCAATTTAGCAGCTTGTCAAACTGATAATACAAGATGTAAATGAGGCAATTGCCCAGATTGCCAGCCAGCAAGTGGTCAGGCAACAACAACAACAACGACACTTTAATTAATTAAGCGATTTGCCAAAGGAATCGACTGGGAACGCGACGAGGTGGCAAGGTGGAAGCCAAAGATGCTGCCGCAGGCAGATACATTCTTGGGCAATCAGACGTGAAGCACGATTGCAAAAGGATCGTCAGCAGCAGCAGCAACAACAACAACAACAGCACGAGTGACATCCAAAATGTGGACAAAATAAAAGCAACAACAAAATGTAAGCATGCAAAAAAAAACCTAATAAAAGTGAATGTCTGGCAAAGCAATTAAAAGTCTTGGCGCTTAAGTCCCTTGCCACAGCACACAAAGTGGCAACAAACAAGAAGGAGAAGCAGAATGAGAGAAACCCCCAAAAAGCTGTAAAATAATTAAAGCTCACTAGCTGAGCTAACCGAATCTCGATGGTTCCCAAGATAACAGCGCACTTGAGATACCCTAGACATTGTAATGGCAAAGCGGTTACGTTACTACAAATATTTATATTAGAGGTGGAAATAAATCGATGTTCACTGAATCGAATTATTTTCAAAAATTCTAGAAAAAAATCGATTCAAATCGACTTAAATCAAAAATTTTAAATATAAGAAAAATAACAGTTTTTTTTGGCTTGAAATTATAGAAAAATAACATACTTTTCGCTTGAAATTAAAGAAAAAAATTTACAATATAATAAAACAATTACCTTCAACTCAAAATTCTTCAAAAACAAATGCTTATCCGTCGCACTATACCTAAAAAACTAAAATTTAATACCACCACTAGACATTTTTACTTATTTAGTTATAGTTATTTAGTACTATTTTAAAATTTTCGATTAATTCGATTCTCAAATATTAAATGGATGCATAGGAGACATTGAAAACATCTATTAACATCCAGCTCTAATGTATGTATATGCATACACCCCATTTCATATTTTCAATTTCGACAAATCGATTTCGATTTAAATCGATTTTAAAAAGCAACTCTGAACAATTGTTTCAAATTTATCTCTTTTGTTTCCGTTTAGACTTAAAAGTCGATGTCGATCGTTTTTAAATCAAATAGTAATATAGTAGGTGCTATATTTAAAATTTAAATTTCTCTTTATAGATTTATTTAATTTACTTATTCCTTCATTTAGGGATTCATTTGAATTGTCTCCTTTATTGCAGGGTATAGGGCTAGTCAGCTGATGGTAGAACTTGCGGGGCTGTGTCGAGTTTGCATGCAAAACTGCGCACAATGGTAAACAGAGTGGTATTTCTATCGCACAGCTGCAAGTGGTGCATGCAACGGTTGCAAGTTGCACGTTGCAGTTGCAAGATATGGTGTGTGACTCTATTAATGCCTGCCTGGTCCACTGGGACTCGGAATCGGTTCTTGGCGGAAATCGTTTATCAAGATGCTGTGCCTGCCCACTGTGCAGGTACCAGCAGTGGCAGATACCAGCTGTAGCAAGCAGGTTGCAAACCTACTTTCGACGCGCTTGCAATGCCAATTGCCGTGCCGAGAGTGCGACTCCAAGTGGATCTGTGCCTGTGGCACAAGCGGTCGCCAGTTGCGGCAATTTACATCGTTAATTTGTTTGGCGCTTTAGTCAAACGATGCCGGTGGCGTCGAGGTGCAAGTGGCAACTGGCGAGTGGTCAGTGGCAAGTGGCAAGTTGCAAGTGACCGGCGATCAGTGGCAAGTGCCGACTGCCTGGCGACAGTAAGCCGCAACTTCAGCCACAAAGAGAGAAGTTCACCGAAGAATTTCCATTTTGTTTTCATTTGGAACTGCGGCTCGAGCTGAGCTTGCCTCACACCTTGCAACGTGAGCAGAGGGAAAGACAACAGCAACTGGTGTTGCGGCATTGCAGGCACGTCATGAGCTTGCAACTTGGCAAAACATGTGCAAATATTGTCTAAGCAACGTGGCTGCCACATCGTGGTGTCACAAGCCGTTGCAGGGCCACAAAGCCGTGATAGGCTGCTGCTGATATGCTGCTGTGGCATCTTCGTCGGCAGCTGCAACTGCAACAACAACTCGAGGGGCGCAATGACAATGCTGATGCCATGTGGCACAGCCTGTTGCTTCCGCCAAGTTGCCACAAGACCCCGTAGGCTGCAGTCTGTACGGGCAGTACACTCCAGGTTCCAGGTGTCCAGCCTCAGCATCGTGTTGCCTGTTGCACGTTGCACGCTGCGCGTTACATGTTGATGTTATTGCTTCATCTTCGGGCTGTTGCTGATGCTGCCAGTTGCACAGAGCTTGGCTAATAGGTGGAGGCATAAGCATAAACACAAACACAAACCCAGCCACAACACGTCTCTGGGCTCAACTGTGGCATGCAGCAGTCTGTTGCACTCTGTTTGTTTTTCTCCAGCTGAAGCGCCACTCGCACATGAGGACCTCCATATTTGAGTACTATTTGGCTTTAAGCGTGGGCCAGCCTCATTATGCAAGCGCCCGTGGATGCAGTTGCAGTTGCCGTTGCCGTTGCCGTTGCGATTCCGATAGAAGTTGCAACTCAAGTTGCAGCTGAAGTTGAGGTTGCACTTTCAGCAGCTCATTCTAGTATGAAAATGCCAAACTCAAAGAAGAAAAACAACAACAACGACGAATCGATTTCTGTTCTAGCTGACTGGCTTCTCTGTCATGGCGATATCGATAATAAAATACCAAAGCGAAGAACCAATTTATCGAAACTACACATAAATCGATTGCCAGTGGCAATGTTGCTATCGTATTGTATCGTATTTAAAACAAGTTGAGCGTACTTCAGCAATTATTTGGCACAGTTTAGCCATAGCTCTTTTCTGGCTGACGCTGAGAGTTTGCGATAAGCTGCGATGCCGGTCACCACTCGAAGTCCTCGGTGGCAATTTAACAAATGTTTGTTTGCTTTAATATCGATGAGCTTCTGGGCGCAATGAGTCGCCGTTTTTTGAAGAGAACTTGAGCCACACAGAGAGAGAGAGAGCGATAGAGACAGCGAGATACAGTGGGAACTGGCGGGTCACAAGAAAAACCAATCGAGGTGAAACCCAATAAAAAGTTTCTGCCAGACACAATAAACAAGTTTCCACTTTCGTATGTTAAATGCAGCTGGACTTTCTGTCGACTGTCGACTGAAGAGGAAAGTCACGAAAGGATTGAGGCAGCTGGACAGTTGACGCACACTTACAGTCCACACTCACCAATATGCACTGAAGATTATATGCAAGCATAAAGCAGAAAAAAACGCACTACATAAGTACTATATGTATACGATACTTAAAAAAGATCTGCTATCATTTAAGTTAAAGCATTTTAAATGTTGTGTAGCTCTCGTCTCTCTCGCTTTATGTTCTAGACTCCCTTTCATTCTTCTTGTTCTTATTCTCCTTTTAATGTGTATGTTAATGTTAACAGATATGTCCATATGTTTTCTTATAGCTAATATAATATTTACAGAGTGTTTACCATATATATGTATAATGTTTACAGAGTATGTTATTTAACAGATATGGTTACTGCAGTGTGCTAGGGTGCTCAGCTGCTGCAGTTGTAGTTTATTTTATAGAGTAAATCGCAGAGCACAGAAGGTGACACATTCAACTACATAAAGTATACATATGGTATGTAATATATATATTCTAAATCAGGATAAACAGGGGAGTTAAACTAGCTTAACTAGTTCCTAAGGCACTTAAACACAAAACTAGCATAAGATAGATAGAGATTTACTCCAAATTCTGCAAGGAAATCTGACAAAAGTTCTTTCTTTCTTGTTAATGTCTGTCACCAGAACAAACCCCTAACGCTTTCAAAGAAACATATTACAATAAGGCCATAGCAAATATTGTTTGTAGATACTGCAAGAATAAATTTACCATGTATTTTGATTTATCTTTATACATTTTCACATATTCTCAAATACTCGTAAATCACATATAACTGAAACTAACCACGGTCCTTGCTGATATCAACCAGCACTCGAGTCGTTACCATGATAGGCTGAGGCATCATACGAATCGATTGGCAAACGTACTTTATAGAACACGTCCAGCAAGGAGGCTCAAAAGACGCAAACCGAGGGATCTTATTCTCCAACGCTGACGTACGCATTATTATATTGTTTTGTTATCTGTGATTGTTATTAGGTTTGTAGGATATTAGGTTATAGTTATTGTTATTTATTCTGTTAAAATTAGTATTATAACGCTAACTTCAGGATTTAGTTAAAAAGGGCACAAAGGGGTTAATGGAATTCCCCGTATGAGTTAATAAATAAACATCTAAGCGAAAAAAAAAAAACATATAACTGGAACATACTTTTCTGATATACTTTTGGGCTTATCTTAAAGCTAAACGAATACGAATTCAAGTGATGCCCTCAAGAGTATGCCATGCTTATTGCTCTGCAGGTTTTTTGTAGCCAAGCTTTGCACTGAGTTTTTGATCTTTAAGGCCCTTTTGCATCCAACTTTCTAATACTAGCTAGCTGTCAAGCTTCGTTTTAAGTTGAGTGCGAGCTTAAGTAAAGCTTTAAGCCTTAAGATAGAAGCTTTAAGTTCAAGAAGTTCCCCAAGCTACTAGATGGTACTAAATGGTATTGAATGTGCTGTTATTTCATGGGCTATGAACGAATTAATGAATAAATAATGAATAAGATTGTTAGATATTCAATAATCATGTTTAAACATGTTAATAAAATAACTCAACACACATAGTGCTTTAAGCTCAGCACTTCTCAACTTTTTGTCGCTGTTGGCACATCTCCAACTGTAGATGGCGCTGTCGTTAACGCTCAGCAAGTTCGCTGCTTAAGTCTTTCGCTTGACTCTGGCAGAAACCTGTTCGCTTGGGCAAATACGTGGATCGGATCGGGTTCACGTTCAGGGTCAATGCCAAAGCTTGAATATCTGTGGAAAGCGAAAGTTGAACAAAGCCCAAATCCCGGGGATGGAGGAGGGAGCAAGGATGCGCAAGTGGGGAAGAGGGAAGTGGATCAGTGAACGGTGCTCACGGTGCCTACTGTGGGCACAGTTGACACCCCAGTGACAGTTCAGTGCCATGAAAGGATTAAACCGGCTAGATGGCTGGCAGGCGAGACAAATACGCTTTGTGCGAAAGAAACGAATCGCAAATGAGAGCGCTCTAAGCGCTTCTCGCTTCTGTCAATATTATGACAACAACAACAGCGAGACAATGCCTAATCAATGAATAGCGTTGCTGCCGCTGCTGTTGCTGTTGATTTGCTTCGTTTTGTTGATTTATTTGTCGCCCCTCCACGTGTATGTTAATTCATCAGTTGTTGTTGCTGTTGTTGTTGTTGTTGCTGCTGATTTGTTTTCTTGCATTTGATTTTGAAGCGACGCTTCCGCTGCGTCGCTTGCTTTGTTTGATTTGCTTTGTTTATTGATTTCTCTGTCTTTTTTTTTGTCTGTTTGTCGCGTTTGCACTGTGGCTTGGCAGCCGGCGTCGTTGTGTCTCGCTGCCGATCGCAATGGCCCGCACAGAACCTTGGCCAGCTCATGACTGTGCGTATGCGTAATGTGGCAAACACAAATCCCAAATACAAAACCAAAGACAAAACCCAAAGCCAAAAATACAACCCACAATTACATAAATAAATCAGCCTGTTTTGTTTGCATCCATTTGCATGTGCTGCTGGTGTGTATTTTTTGAGTTTTGTTTTTGGATTCGATCGACTGGTTTGGCATTTGGCAAATATTTGCCTCGAACCAAAAGTAAACTATCCGACTAACCCGACTATGAAATCCGACATTGAGTGAAGATCAACTACGCGTATTTCACAATTCAAGTGAAGCTCGAGAAGACGAACGACATGTGAATTGCAACTATGTAGATCTGGTTGAGAGAAGTCTTTTGATATAGTTTTAAAGACACTGCACTTGCTTGGTACGGATAAGAAGCTATACTGCCATATGGTATGGATATAAATATACAAGCTTCGATTAGGTTGGTTTCTCAAGTTCATGAAGGCCCCTCGATCTTGGGAACTATAAAAGTTAGCTGCGTGAACTGTGAAACTACAAAATATTTTATAATACAAATTTGCTTATACGTTACGTGTATAAGTAAGAATGGGCGGGTATACTCGCCTTGCATTAGCTCAACTATATTTCATTTCATTACAAGCAGCACAGATACATCTAGACACACACAAACACACTTGTTTCTTCGTGTATTTCTTCCAGTCGGGCAGCCCCCTTCGGTTGGCATTCTGAAATATATCTAGCGGATCTACGTTCGTAAACAATCTGAGATTATGATGCAATTGAACGGTTTACGGTCAGCATGTGATTCGTCTTCTTCTTCTTCTTCGTCTTCAGCTTCTCAGCTATCGAGTGCTTCAGAGTTCTCAGTTCTCAGATCATAATTACACTGGTGAATAATTCTGCAATTAAAAAGCCATTTTTATGGGTCACGTAAGAGGCACTGAGAGTCGTCAGCAGCCTTAGTTCAATTTCCACTTCAATTTATATGTTTTGCATTCCCATCACTTTAATTTTAATCTCGAACTAACTATACAAGCATATTGCGAATGCTTATTTATGTCGTTCCCCACAATCACTCTGAGGGGGGGGGGCCACTCCGCTGCCGACTAACTGCCATGGAAAGTGGGCAACACCAGAGGCAGCACAGCAGCACTTTATGCAAATCAGAGATTACTTATGACTGTACACACTCACACACACATGCACAGTTAGATGTGTGTGCTGAGCAAGTACGAGCAAATTTTAATTTATGCCACACGGCTGCATTAAGTACAATTACAACTATTTGCCAGCCATACGAATTGTTTATGAGTGTCATCAATTCTGTGAACCTATAATGACTATGCTCGCCACTTGCGAGGGTAGACCCAAAACCTTTGCCCACTTACTTCCTGTTTAAATGTGGTTTGAACTGCTTCATCAAGGGAATCGCTTCTGCTTGTGTTTGTGGACTCTTAACTGAGAAGGGTTACTTATTACTTATCAAACATGCTGTAATAATGAAGTATGTAAATAGGTTAAATGGAATATAAGCTAAAGATAAGGTCACACTGTAACTATCGATAAGAAACAGGCACTTGATATATTGTAATCGACCGTGCACGATCGAGGAAGTGCGATCTCTCTCTCTCGCGAGAAAGCGCCACCGAATAGACGTGATTGAATGGAAATAAGGGAAATATAAGTTATACAAGTAATATAATAAGAATAAGTTGGGATAATAAACTAGCAATAAATGTATTATTTCAAATAGTTGTTAGACTTTTAGTATTTATTGTAATCTAAATGTGTGAGAACATACTGATGATGATTTTGTTGACAAGCTCAGCTTATTATATGCACTGAACTCCACATGAATGTCTTGAATTGCAGGTTTCTTTATTGGGTGCGAAATATATATACATATTTATTGTTGGCTTTGACACCTCTGCCATGACATATATATGGCAATGTGTTAATGTGTCATGTGTGTTTGCTTAACACTGCAATTAGATTTGCCCGGTCGTGGCATTGAGAACCCATGGAGCTGCCCTCGCTGGCAGGTAGTAGTACACATCTATATACCGAGACGAGAGCACCAAAAGTTGCATTCACTTCTTGGCAGAGGCGATCAGCTCGGCCCGCTGGCTGGCAATTTCGACGGCGTTACCTGGCAATTAAATATTGTAATTTACTGAAAGCCTTCGGACTGAAGGCGACTGGCAATACTGATTCCCAGTAACGTAATGCACCCTATTCTATTGTCTTCGGAAAACTTATTGCGTGACGTTGCGTCCACAACGCAACAGCAGAGCGATCTGATCGACGTGCCCCAAGACCCCAACCATAGTGATAAGACAAGAGACTTCCAAAAAATCAGGAATACGAAACCAGAACATAGCATAACACAACGTATATTGTACAATAGTACGCATAGCACAGTATAATGGCCTTATTTACTGATCACATGATCAAAAGAGAGATAACGGATAACATTGCAGAATCTCCCTGTAGTCTATGAAATTATTGAAATATTTAAAAACAACATGTCGGGTCTCTCATAGAAGATGGTTAATTTATTCATTTATTCGAAAATTCATTTATAGAGAACTGGATGCGCAGAATTATTCTAAATGGTCTTGATTCAAGTATAGATCGCCAACCTTATAGACACTTTTCTGTCAGTTTTGAGCTCCGATTTCCTATATAGATATGGTGAATTTAAACATACAGCGCCCAAGGGTATGCAGGCGAAGGTTGCGCTGAAGGTACCCTGTATAAGCTAGTGAAGGTTGCTTATGGTATATGGGTCTTCATGGATCTTCAAGTTAATTACTCCATGCTACTATCCACATAATGCTTTATTGCTTAAAAATTGTGTTGACCCTATCGTCAGTTAACTCCTTCCTATACTTATCAACCAGCTTACAGGGTATACCAAAGATGTGCATAAATTTTAGTGTAGGCCTTAGAGTACATTGAACTTAGTCGAGTCGCGCTCTACCCAAAGTGTTTCTTAGTATCAACAACTACAGCGCACATATAGAGAGAGAGGGAGGGAGGGAGATAGAATTATCATTTGTACACTGTATACTGTATACTGTATAGCATATACTATATACCGATAGTATATATCTATGCTTAGCGTAGTCAGTCGACTATGCAAATATGTGCCAAAGCATAGTTAGACCCCAAAGATTTGACTTAGAACGCACAACCGGTTCTCGTTTACGCCTATTTATAAGTGATGATGTTCTTGGGAACTAATAGATGGACGAACCGAAATATATGTATAGTTAGCGAGGCAAATGGTGACATTGTAGTTTAGAGGATGGCCAGAGACTAGGCCAAGCTAGACTTGTTATGCGTTAATTACTTTTGGCTTCTTGATCGAATGATTTCATGTTACAGTTCTATTCTTTTATCTATTATCGCTTTTTTTGGGGTGGAATGGGGAGGGAATCGCTTGATTCATTGAACAGATTGGTCGCTTCATAGTGCGGGGCCTTGGACAACCAATGAGCAGAACACCTGAGCGACCACTTGGATGAACAAAGTGTCATTAATCAGTTGGCTAACGTACAACTCGTCGCCTCAATGCTGACGAGCTGTTGATCTATTGGGCCATTTCAGTAATACTCTCGTACAGTGGGTCCCACGGCAATGTCACATGTCGCACAAATACCTTAACAGAACGAGGAACTGGCTGAAGATAGTTCTAAGATTGAAGCTGAAAAACAAGTAAAAGGCACCTAATTGAAACATATCGAGAACACTTTTATAATGTTTCATTTTAAACCATTTAGCATCATCATCATCACCATATCTTGCAAGTTGAATTGCTGTGAAAAGTTAACTACATCCCCAGTCAACTATATAGCATTGTCTACTAATAGATCATTATAACAATTTCAGTCGTTATCGAGATCGAACCGAAGCAAGAGTATTTGAGCTTCTATACTCGTGCAGCCGAACTAATTGCTAAGTCTTCAATTTTTTATCTGATGATTACTTAAACGCAGTTAATTTGTTTGGCTTGTGGCCCAACTGTTTGCAGATCGTGAATCGTAGATCGTAGATCGCGTTGCCAACTGCCGCATGTTGTATTTGGGAAAACAATGCCCGATTCCGATTCCGTGTTCGATACCGATGCCGAGTTGGGGTCCGAGCTAAGTCGCGCATGCGTAAAGATTTGCATAGTTATCAGAGGCGATCGCTCAACAAAAGGCCCGACGGCAACTGGCCAAAAGCATAGATCATACAAAAGCACACACAAACACACACATAAACACACAAGCACACATACACAGACGCATGAAATGTGGGTTATTAATTCTTTTAATTGCTTAAACGGTCAACAAAGATACAAGTTGTTATAGCACTCGCTCCATCTTCAACGCGACTTCAGCGCTCAGCTTCAGCTGCGATCGGGTCTCGGCTGTCTCACCCTCTCGCCCTGTCTCCGTCTCGCTCTGGCCGCATCGATGGCACTTGATAAACATCTATCGATTTTCGGAGGGGCCAAACATTGGTGGTTCACTATAAATGCGTGTGGCTATCGGAGTTGTAGAATTAGTAAACGCTTCCCTTTCGTCTTGGACACCACATCGAGTCAATTGTCGCTTGCAAATCGAGATCGAGCTAAAGATGAAACCCTTCGCCTGTATTTTCGTTATCCTCGCCGCGATGCTGGTCACCAGCCAGGCCTCGCTTGAAGGTCTGCTCGGTGGTGGCGGCGGCGGCGGTGGTGGTGGTGGTGCCGGCGGCATTGGCGGCATTGCTCAGCTGCTGCAAAGCAAACTGGGTGGACTCGGTGGAGGACTTGGTGGAGGACTCGGCGGTGGATCCGGCGGTGGTTTCGGCGGCAAGCTGGGAGGCGGTGGCGGCGGCGGCGGCGGCGGTGGTGGCTACTCTGGCGGTCAGGCTAGCAGCTACTCTGGTGGCTACTCCGGCGGCTACTCTGGCGGTCAGTCGGGCGGTTACTCCGGCGGCGGCTACTCTGGCGGCCACTCCGGCGGTTACTCTGGTGGTCACTCTGGCGGCGAGAAGGTCTACATCGTGAAGGTGATCCATGAGGCTCCTTCTGCCGGTCACGGCGGCTACTCTGGCGGCCACGGCGGCTACTCCTCGGGCGGCTACTCCTCGGGTGGTGGTTACGGTTCCTCCTCCGGCGGCTGGTCGGGTGCCCAGAGCGGTGGCTCCTCCGGTGGCTGGAACAAGGGCTGGTAGATAACCAATCCCCCTCCACCTGCCACAGTACACTAAGTTGATCAAGTTCAAACTGGGAGCCAAAAAACAAACTACGGATTGCAAGTTTTGTTCGCTAGTTTCTAAGTTCTATTTTTTTTTCTACTCGATTTTTTTTGCTAAGTTTTAAGCCGCAATCAATAAAAACGGAAATTTAAATTTGTAATTAGCCGAAACTGAAACCGGTCGCTGCACGCGGCCCACAGCTTCCTTCTCGCTGCCAGACCCAACGGCTACGTGACCTCATGCCGTGCGCCGTGGACTGGCAACTGCTAAGTCGGCCCGCCTTGGCTCCGGCCTCATTGGCTTCAACTGCAATTGGCTCTAATGCGACATTTATAGTCCGCCGAAATTGGCCAAAGCGAAGACAAATCAATTTCGAGCGCAACAGTCTGCGCTGCGAGTTGCTGCAATCGAGTTAACTGTTAACTGTTAAACGCCTTGTCGCGTCTGTCTCCATGCCGGACTGATTGATCACCATTCATCGCGTCGCTCTGTCAGTCGCCGCAATTGATAGCACAAAGGCCCCAAATCTGATTTAATGCCGCCCATGAAAACTGCCAGTCGCAGCAAGCGCAGAAAACGAGTCGAAAAGTCAAGAGGTTCAACTGCTCGAGGCTTGCTCTTTATGCCTTACCCCTTGATATGAAACGTTATCGAGTATATCGGTTTGGTTATCGATATCTGTTGAACACTTTGGCAGGCCATGACCTCGGGAGGATACTATTACTTACTACACTTTCTATTGATTATCAACTTTATTAAAACATGCCCGAAAGCTACAGGCGACTATACTCGACTGTTATATACCCACTACTCTAGACTGAAATTATTTCTTAAATATGCGACTTTTATGTTTAGCGAGTTTTGTATTGCATACTTGCAGGCACAGCCTTGTACGTTCACTAAAATGATTACTCTAATAACTTCTGTTTATTATCCGTTTCGTTTCAAATTCAAACTCAGAAACAATTTTGATTATAATAATTATTGTGCACACCAAAAACTCTAGTATTATAATAACACTTGTAATTCATTGTCAACAGATTTGGTAGTCACAATACAATAAGAACTCAGAAGAAAATAAGAACTCAGAAGATCTCGGTTCTAACACAGACGGATTAACGATTCAACTGGTAACATTTTCGGTACACACAAAGCTCATAATACCTAAGCCTTTTAATCAGATTTTCCTGCGGAATTACATCTTCAATTCCATAAGTTAAAGATTAGTTAAGTTAAGATAGAGTAAGATCGTGCGATTAAACGCCTTTAGACTATTTTTTGTGGGGCTATGTTAAATCTAATGTCTATACAGACAAGCCCGCTTCAATTAACACATTGGAGGATAACATTGAAGCCGAAATGTTTGAAAGAATTTGCCAAAATTGGACTAAACGGACGGAGCATTTGAGGCGTAGTCACGCTCAACATTTACGTGAAATAATCTTCAAACATTTAATTACATGCACCGTACTATCGATTCAAATAAAGATTTCATGCATTTCTCTGAATTTTATGTGTTTTTTTAAACTTTGCAATAGCTCTTAAAAAATCACTCTTTATAACAAGCCAAACCAAGTAGCGCCTTGTAGATAAAGTTGGCTAAGATTATTGCATATTACTCGTACTTTCGCTTTTTTAGGTTAGGTTGCATTAGTTAAGTATTTGATATATTTGATTTTAATTTGACCATAATGCAAGGTCTGCACTTTCTTTATTTTAACTTTATCATAGTTGAAGTTACAAATAATCGATACCAAATAGTATGAGCATAATTAAAGGGTATTTCATAGTTAAGTATTTGATATATTTGATTTTAATTTGGCCATAATGCAAGGTCTCCATTTTGTTTATTTTAACTTTATCATAGTTGAAGTTACAAATAATCTATACCAAATAGTATGAGCATAATTAAAGGGTATTTCATAGAATACGCCTGCAGATCTATGTACCACAGCAGATTACATTCTTTGCTATGATTCTTTAAAATTCGTTATGATGTTGCGAGTATATACCCTGGACAAAGGGAGAGTCGCATAGAATGTAACTGAGAGTATCGTATGAGAAAGAATTTACAGTGCTGCTTGCTTCTTCTTTATCTTCGTCTGATTTTTGAAAAAGAATCGAAATAATTTAGCTGGCCATGCGAATTTGCATAGCAGAATTGAAAATTGATATTGATTGTTTGTTTGATTGATGGCTTGATTGACTGATTGGCCAAATGATTGATCGCTCTGTGGCTAACCCGATTCTGATGCACTTTGGCCAGCACGAACAGCACTTGCAACTGTTGCAATCAGCTGGCTCTGCTGCCACCGTTGCTGTTGCTGCTGCTACTGTGACACGTGTGCAACAATAACAAAAACAGCAGCAACAAGAGCAACCGCTGATTATGAGTCCAAGAGCATGCTGCTTTATGGCCGCCAGCCAATTGCTTTGGCCCCAAAAAGGCCAAAAAAAAGGCTGTTACATCAAAATGGCGCGCCAATAAATCGCCGTAGACAATGTGGCCCGGTCTGGTCTGAGCTGCTCTGCTCTGGGCCAGAATCTTAGCAGAGTCAGGTGCACAATGGCTGAGCGCTGGGCGGAGGGTAGAGGAGGGTCGGCGGGGAGAGGAGGGTCGGCGGGTCGCTCAGTTGGGCGGACAACAAAGCGTACGAAATTGAAAGTTGGCATAATGAGGGCCGACAAGCGAACGATCGGGCCTGCCGAGCAGATTTGGCAATTACATCTGATTACACTGCGACGACGACGGCAACAGCAGCAACCTCAGCTGCGACTGCAATGGCAATAACAACAACAACAACAACATAGACAACAACGACTTAGAATCTTAGATGCGCAGCACCGGCTCGCTGGCGGTATAAATAGACGAGAGTGCGCCCAGTCAGAAATTAGTTAGTGCACAGCAGCAGCAGCAACAGTTACAACAGCAACAGCAACAGCAACATCCACAGCAGCAACATCCTCAAGAGCAGAACCAACTACCACAGCACAGCACAGCGATGCAATCCATGCGACGACTGGCTCTCTTTGGCCTCCTCGCGCTGCTCAGCGTCTGCGTATTTGCCAAGCCACATGGCTGGAGTAGCGGGGGCGGCGGCAGTAGCGGCGGCTGGGGCTCCTCTGGCGGCGGCGGCGGCGGTGGCTGGAAAAGCGGAGGTGGTGGTGGTTGGCCGTCGGGTGGCGCCAGCAAGATCATCATCAGCTCGTGGCCTTCCAGCGGTGGAGGTGGAGGCGGGTGGTCCTCAGGCGGCGGTGGAGGTGGCTGGAAGAGCGGAGGCGGCGGCGGCGGCGGCAGTGGCTGGAAAAGCGGTGGAGGTGGAGGCGGTTGGTCCTCGGGCGGCGGTGGTGGTGGCTGGAAGAGCGGAGGCGGTGGCGGCGCATCTAGCTGGTCAAGCGCAATATCTGGTCTCTCAGGCTGGAAGTCTCAAGCTTTGTCCGGTCTGAGCAGCGGCTGGAAGTCCGGCGGCGGCGGCGGTGGTGGCTGGCAGTCTGGCGGAGGCGGCGGTGGCTGGAAGTCCGGTGGAGGCGGCGGTGGCTGGAAGTCTGGTGGCGGTGGAGGCTGGTCCTCTGGCGGCTCGAGCAGTGGCTGGAGTTGGTAGGAGCAACTGGATGACGGAACGCCTGGACGACATCTAAAAGGAACTGCAACTGTACATAAACATCTTACGATTCTAATGCTTTAACCATCCACGTTTTTTTTGTATCTTTAATCTGCCAATAAATATTTACGATCATGTAAAGCCAGAACAATTCCATTGAAGAAATTGCTACGACAGTAGACGACACTTCAGAGTCAGTGTATCCAACTTGGGATATCGCCAAAGAGTTACTTGGGGTTTGTGGCTAAGTGTGACTGCAATCAGGGTGAGAAGCACTACAATCCATGCCTGCAATTGCAAGGTATTTAACTATTACACAATCATTTTCAGTTATTTACCAATGACATTTTTCCAACTGCTTTATCTTCTTCTTTTTCCTTGTTATATGTTTTCACGATATAAATGTGTGTCGAATTTGCCAATCCCTTTTGTCCATCAGTCTGTTCGTCTGTCCCTCCTTCCGTCTCACTTTCTGGCGTTCAAAGGTCCAGGTCTCAGAAACTTTAAATATTACATGAGGATTACGATATACGATAACAAACAAGGTTACATCAAGTCTCCTGTTAATGCTGAGGGTCCACATAAAATATAAAATCATTGCGTGTTTTTCTTTACACTAATGACTAAATTCGTGTTTCTAGTTTTATTAAAACTAGATGCAGACTGAATTATTATAGACAGAACAATCGCACGAAACCTTTCTTATTTTTTCATATAACGGACTAAACAGATTTCAATATCCAACATATATTTAATTACTTATCCTGATAAAAATACTCTTAAAAAAATTGGAATCAATTCTAAACTTAACCAGTAAGAAAAGCAACAGTCGCGCAGCACGCGACAGTGGGATACCCTTCGACCTATGTTCTGGTGTAGTTTAATTTGTTAAATTCATACACATATACTTAGGCACATGCTTTGAAATTAATCCCGACAGATGGCGCTCGCGCTTTGCGTTCACCCGCCTCACTTGTTAAATAACTTCTGTGTTTATTGTCCGATCGGATTGCACTTTAGAGATTACGTAGATATTTCATTAAGCTTATTAAATGTTAAAGTCAAAAAGTTGTATCTTTTATAATTGATTTGAGGGGGCGGTGGGCGTGGCACTCAACATTTGAAATAAACTTGATCTGCGCCTGGTACACAAAAACCTTCATGCTAAATTTGGTGTCTCTCGCTCTTATAATAGTTGAGATCTGTGTGCTCAGACATCCGAACATCCTGACAGACATGGCTTAATCGACTCGGCTAGTGATCCTGAGCAAGAATATAAGTTCTTTATGGGGTCTGCCACCCCTCCTTCTGTCTGGTACATACATTTGCACAAAGTTAGTAAACCCTTTTTTGACCATTTTCAATGGTCGGATGGTATTTTAATGACACCAAGAAATTGCACCAATCCGTAGAACTATCGGTTTTCTTAGGACTGTACATTAAGTAATCTAAGTCTATATGTACAATGTAAGTCTACTCTTGAATCTTCATCCCAGTTAAGTTATATATATACACATATATTCAATACGGTCCCTGTGAATCGAGTACTGAGCGAACAAGTGAGGTACAAAGGTCTTTATTAAATAAAGATCGTCAAACTCCTTAGACCTCTCTTAATAAGGCAAATAATTCGCAAAGCCCTTTCGACCATAGTAGGAATATGTTCCAAATACTTAAGTTTTCCTATTCAACTAAGATTTTCTTGATGATATTTCCCAATTCTTTGTGGAACATAGACAATGATTCTACAAGAAATGAAATCACGATTCCAGTAGATGTGAAAGATCTACAATGTATCCTCAGCCTGAAAAGATGCGCAGATTGTCGTATTTAGCAAAATGAACGTTTCTTTATTAATAGATTCGAAGGTAATAGAGGGGGGTGAAGAAGGGGGAATAGAGACTCGAGAAGATTTGGGTGTAACTAGTTAATAACAAAAAAAAATGGGATGCACTCGTTCCGGGGAAGAGTGGGAATCAACTCTAACTCTATATCTATGCCGTGGAACACATGTCGACCGGAGGAGCAGCCGGAGTATTTACGTTTCGTTTCGTCTTGCAGTTCTTGTTGCGATGATTGGTTTTCCGGGGGATCAGTGTTGAGCGTATGTCCTGCTGTCGTTTACCATCCGCCACCGCCATGCTTGCCGCCACCACCGCCTCCGCCACCGCCATGCTTGCCGCCGCCTCCTCCGCCGCCGCCGTGCTTGCCACCGCCGCCGTTACCACCGTTACCGCCCTGCCAGGAGACGGCGCTGCCGCGATTGCCAGCCAGGGACTTTCCACCGCCGCCACCACCACCGTATCCGCCGCCGCCACCGCTGCCGCCGCCGCCGCCGCCTCCGTTCTTCTGCCAGCCTCCCTGTCCGCCGCCTCCTTGGCCACCGCCTCCATTCTTCTGCCAGCCACCTCCTTGGCCACCTCCACCTCCGTGGCCTCCGTTGCCGCCGCCTCCCTTGCCACCACCACCGCCGCCACCATAGCCTCCGCCGCCGCCGCCGCCTCCTCCGCCCAGCAGGCCGGCAGAGGCCATGGCGAACAGAAGTCCGCAAAGGAATACAAAGACAAGAGCGTAGCGCATGCTGATCCGGAGGATGCTGGAGTTGCTGGAACTGTTGCCGAAGTGTTGCGTAAACCGTAGGTGATTGACTGTTGGCGCTGCTGGATGCTTTGCTCCACTGATGCCAGAACTAGGCCCAGCACTGCGCTTTTATAGCGACAGGCAGGCAGGCAGCCGCGGAACTGCTGCGCGATTGAGCAAGTCATGCTGCTCCCAAACGCCAAATGGGCATCAAGATGCACTGAACCGAGCAGCGGGCGTACGCTCCCAAAGGCTACTCGGAAGGCTGAGAATCAAGAACGATGAGTGAGCAGCAGAGGCACAAGCAGAGGCGGCATCTCAAGAGCAGCACAAGCGGCGCATACGCAACGTTTATGCTGGGAATATCGCGCATACGCCGCGTGCACGCCAAGCCACTGCGAGCCACTCGTAAACTGCTGAGCCATAGCGATGTCATTAATTACAAGCGCTTTGCAGCCACAAAGCACATTCAGCCCGCAATTTGTCTTACAATTCTCAATTGAAATTCTCTGATTTTTCAGCGCTTTTCTGCATAATTAATTTGCACTGCGCGTGTGTGTGTTTGTGTGTATGTGTGCAATTCCACAAGTGGCGCACACAAATGTGTGTGGTGCACTGCGCTGCTGTGGCACGACTCGAGTGCGCACTCGCAGTCGACTAGTTCAATGTCAATTGATGTGCAAACACACGCGGCCCAAACGCAAACCCAAACTCAAACTCAAACTCAAAACTCAAATCCAAACTTGCAATTCAAATTCAAAGCCAAACTCAAATCCGCATTCAAAATACAAAGCCAAACATCTGTCTGAGTGTCTGCCTGCTTCAAGGGAATTACTTGCCATAAATTGCAGCAGCTACCCCCTCCCCCTGCTCCACTCCTTCCTCTCCTCTTTCCACACCTGCGCCGACAGCCACTAGACGCGTACATCGAGTCGCTCTTCCAGCAAAGCGAACCAAAGACAACAGTAAAAACCATTAACAGTCCAATGCAATGCGATGTGCATGGTGCCTGCACAGTGGGCTGCAATCCACTGAAAAATGCATTGCCATTAGTTCATACTTTCACTTTGAAAATAATAACAATCATTGCGCATTTGAATTTCAATTAACTTGTATATTAATGAATTCTTAAATATTGTAAATATTTAAATATTTATAAAAATAATCGGAAAATCAATAATTCATTTATAAATTCAATAACCAAATAAATTGAATAACAATCCAGAATTCTTCGAATATTTTGAGTTTTTTCAGTGAATTCTAAAAAAAGCATTCAATAATTCCAGATGAGTTTAGCTAAAAATGACCGAATTTGTGAACAAATTCTGTTCAATAAACCTGTAACATAGAGAAAAGTTCACTGCCCACTTTTATAGCAAAATATTGTCAAAGTTGTTCCTTTTTTTAATTTATTGCCGCCAATTCCATTCTTTCCAAGTGTTCTATTAGATTTATGCCCGGGGATGGGTCAAACCGCTCCAATTTATTAATTTTTTGATCTTGCACCTATTTCCTAGGCATACTTGATGCATGTTCGGGGTAATAACACTGCATGAACTCACATTTTACCGCCTCTTTTCGTCGCAGGATTCCCAAAGTATCGAAGGTCACATCGACCCAAATTAGGTCGCATATTAAATATATTATATATTTATACCCTTCGACCATTGAAAATGGTCAAAAAAGGGTATACTAACTTTGTGCAAATGTATGTAACAGGCAGAAAGAGGCGTGGCAGACCCCATAAAGTATATATATTCTTACTCAGGATTATTAGCCGAGTCGATGGAGCCATGTCTGTCTGTCTGGATGTCCGGATGTCCGGATGACCAGATGAACACACAGATCTCAGCTATTATAAGAGCTAGAGACACCAAATTTGGAATGAAGGTTCCTATGTACTCGGCGCAGATCAAGTTTATTTCAAATGTCAATAATCAATAAATTAATTTTTAAACTCAATTTGTAAGCGCTGTATAAAAGATACAATAAAAAGATACACACAATAAACACAGAAGTTATTTAAGAATTCATACTTAATACCAAGTGCTTCTGTCAGCTAACAAGGGAGGCGGGCGAGCGCGAAGCTCTCATATGTATATGTATGTGTGCATACATAGGAACATACATACATAGGTCGAAGAGTATCCCAATGTCGCGTGCTGAGCGACTGTTGCTTTTCTTAATGGTTTTTTTTAATAATTTTAAAATACAATAGGTTTACATTTTCGATAACTAGTTTCCTTGTTTTGCCCAAAATGTGCTGGAAACATTTACTTATAAAATGATGGCAGTGGCCAGGGCAACTATGAAGTTTGCTCGATAAGTTTGTCCTCTTCGCAGTTGTATAAATCTAATTGTCCAAAAAATTGCATAATTTCAAGTGTACATAAACAAAATACTGTTCTCTGTTATATTTCCATGATGTTTTATTAGAATGTCATCAAATTACGCGCAATTTATCTCTTGGTCTTAGCTTCTTAGCTGCATTTAATTTGCTCAAGTGGTGGTCGCAACTTGAACCACTGTCTCGCTTGCAGGCAGCCGTTGATGAAGTAGACGATCATGAGGCCGACTATGATGAAGCGCCTACTACTGATGAAGAGAATGATACAGACGCAGAATATAATGACGATGAAGCGGATGATGGGGAAGAATACGCTGATGAGGAAGATGCTGATGGAGCAGCAGGGCGACGAGGACAAGAAGATATTGCGCAGGAAAGCGTTGAGGGCGGAATTATTGTTGAAGATGATGACTATGTTGGAAATTATGACGAAGAAGATGATGACGAACAACATGATGACGAAGAAGATGATGACGGAGAAGATGATGACAGAGAAAATGATGACGATGATGATGAGCATCCCAACTTATAGCTCTGGCAATAATTACTGAGTCGAGTGCGAGTGTTTTATTTGATAATTATTTTAATTGTTTTGGGTCACAATTCAAAATTGTTTTATGCGAATTTCGAGATCAACGAGAACATAAAACGGAGTTTTGCCAAGTCAAGTGCGTCCAACCGCAGCCGCCCCCTGCCACTTCCTCACCTGCACAATGCTTGGAACTCGTTACCTTTCCCAGGCATAAAGTGAACCGATGAATAGAAGGAGGACAGGGGGGAGACTGAGAGAATGCCAAATACTATGCATCGACTATGTTAATCGGCAGCGATAATTGCCCGAGTATGCGTTGAATTATTGCTGGTCAATTATCGGAAATCATGCGATATTTTTGTTCGATTTACTTGCAATGTTTGTATTTGAATTTATATTATAAGTTGATAAAAAAAAAACGTTAATATGAAGAATAAATGACTACGCTGTAATGCGCTGCACAGTGGAAGAAACCAAGTCCAAAAGGAGTCCAAGACACAGTTTGAGATCCTTTCTGCCTACCAGCTCCAGCCCTGGTTGCCGCTCGACCAGCCGCTGTTGTCGGACCAACCGGCGTTGCCAGACCAACCGCTGCCTCCGCTGCTCCAGCCACCGCCGCCATTGCTCCAGCCACTGCCTCCGTTGCTCCAGCCACCGCCGCCATGGCCGCCGCCTATCTTTATGACCTTGATTACCTTAGGCTGCGAGGACCAACCACTGCTCCAGCCGCCGCTGCTGGCCCAGGGATTTGAGCTCCAGCCACTGCTGCCGCTGCTGATCCAGGGACTTGAGCTCCAGCCACCACCGCCGTGGCCGCCGCCGCTACTGATCCAGGGACTGGAGCCCCAGCCGCTGCTGCGTATGATGCCAGCCGAGCAGCAGGCAATGAGGGCGCTGAGTACAATAAACAGTTTCATCGTTGCTTGGCGTTATCCTTTCCTTATCCTTGCTTTTGGTGGGTAGATCTGTGAATCTGCGGGTAGATGCAACTGTGACTCTTGGGACGTACCAATTGGAATGATCTGAAAAGCCACGCAACGTTCGCTTTTATCTCAATTTGCATAGGCGCTGGGGGATGTGGTCGAGCGGCTCATCAAGACGAGAATCCACAAAATAAATCGCACTAACTGCAGCTGGTGGGGGTTGCCCTGGCCTGGTCTTGGTCAGCTGGAAAAATAAAACGAGATGCACACACACACATACACACATAAACAGATGAACAAGGTAATTGCAGTTTATTAAACCACTTTGAGCGTCCGATTCTTGACCAGGGTCAACTAGCTTACAGCATTTTACGAGCTGCTGCTGCAACTACTGCCGCGTCATTGCTGGCATCTGCAGAAGCTGCTGGAAGCGCCAAAACGCAACACCCCTAGTCTCTGCCCCGCCTCGTCGTGTGGCGCCTCGTCGTGTGCTGCCAACTTGCCAAATTGCCACATAACTCACGCGCTTGATGGATCATTTCCTCGCCTCGCGGACGACGCGGCGGAAACCGACAGTTCGTAATGCTTAAGCCTAATCCGGCTACACCGACAGTAGCTCACTGCGGGTGAGTCATTTCTCATGTTCGCAGTTTAGCCCAGGTGAAGGGGACAGCAGCGGCACAGTGGGCACCAAACAGTCGTGAACCGAAGTAGCCGCAGTTAACATTTGTGGTAGATAAGAATATCTATTAATAACTTAACTAAAAGTAAGACTGGCCGATAGCAGCTATGATATATAGAATGCTATGATATATAGAACATATTTCAAAACCTTCTTACATTCTTGATATTCGACAAACTATTAAGTCATTTCGTGTAAATAGTTCCGTTTAATAACTATCGATTACACTGCATATCTTAATTTTAAATGCAGCAAGGCAAAAGCTGCTTGCTATGAAGCTGCTTGCTAATAAATAAGTTCGATAGAACGAACTGCACTCGATTCCGATAACACAAAACGCAAGACAACGCGGAACTGCAGTGGAATCGCTTTTGGAAAGTAATCGAAACTGTCAAGGCTATGCTTATTTATTTACACTTATTTACGTCAGTTCACATAGTTTTCTACATTCGTCAGCGCCTTTACAGTCTCAATAAAGAGGACCCGTTTCTCGTCTTATCACACAGATCGTATTTCAACATTCTCCCCTCCTGACCTTGCGCAATTGTATGTTCGGAGAGCCCACCTGCACCTGCCGCCAACTGTGAGGACTCACTGTGCTTGTTGCGATTAGTGCGGTCTGTTCAATAACTAATAGTTTTAGCATATTAGCTATAATATCCCGTCTTTGAACTCAATGTATGGGGTATGATGGCAGAGCAGAATATATACATATGTACATAAATCATCTCTTGCAAGTTAACGATGCAATATTAATATGAGGCACCTTTTATTTCTTGTTTTAAATAGTCAACAAGTTTTCACACTTGCGAGGTATCTGCAAGTTGTATAGAGTGTCTACGAACTCTTCCAAACAAAAATTAATTGAATTGTCAACGCTTGACATGCTAATATTATTTTGAGGCTTATAGACCAAGACCAGGTCAACCAAACAACCGATGCCAGTCGTTCAAAAGAGAAGACTTAAATATTTTCGAAACGAACAAGAACCCTAGAGTACTGGCCACTAGTTCATAGCTGGTGAAATCAGTACTTACTAAGAGACTACCCCTACTTACTCTATAAACGCTAAGCAATTTGTTTTATCATTTCGTTTATAGAATGAAATGTCCGCAAAGGGGGTCAATCGCCACCACATCGCTAGAGAATTGGGTACCCATGATTGGCGTACTTATAAAGGTACTAGAACTAGCTACCACTTTTAAGTGTTGAAGGTATTATTATAATAGTCAAATAGATTTGTTGATTTGGGTTCGTTTCAGGGACTTAGTTCATTAGTTCAATTTTCAAAGAACTATAGTTCAATCGTTGGAGTCTTTTGTTCTTTTGGTATTCGAGTATTTTGTTCCTTCGCGTCTTTAGAATTAGTTCAAATGAACATAGTCTGAACTAAATGGTACAACTCTATTGTCAAATTGACTTTCATTATTTATATTTTCAAAATTTTAGCCATTTGCACTTCACTTTCACACAATACAATTTTATTTTCAAGCTTATACTTCAACTATTACTAACTTTGTGCAAATGTATGAAACAGGCAAAAGGAGGCGTGGTAGACCCCATAAAGTATATATATTCTTGCTCAGGATCACTATCCCATTAGATTGAACCAGGTCCGTCTGAATGAACGCGCTGATCTCAGCTATTACAAAAGCTAAAGACAACAAATTTGGCAAGAAGATTTCTGTATACCATACGCAGATCAAGTATATTACAAAAGCTAAAGACACAAAATTTGACAAGAAGATTTCTGTATACCATACGCAGATCAAGTATATTTTAAAATTTGGTAGCCACGCGCACCGCCCCCAAAAATCAATAATTTAATCTTTAAAGTCGATTTGTGAGCGAAAAATAAAAGATACAACTTTGCTTAATATAATATCTAAATTACGTCAAAATTTCAATCCGATCGGACAATAAACACAGACGTTATTAAATAAACCTTGTTCGCATGGATTTTGTATGCAAACCCGCAAGCCGTGACGTCATTGCAATTCTTGTGTAGGAAAGAAAGGGAAAGATAATGTAAGCGCAAACTGCAAAGTGTTTCTCTTCTCTTCTTTTCTATGCAAACGCATTTTTGCATTCAAACGCAGGCACACACATGCAAATGTGCTTGGCCAATGAAATGCTACAATACATGCATACATACATGTCTTCATATACAGCCATATGCATATGAAGGCTTACGTTACGTTATTTATATTAAGGAGTAAAATCGTAAAATTATGTACTCTTTACGTTTGAACATAGGTCAAAGGGTATCCCACTGGCGCGTGCCGCTCGACTGTTGCTCTCGTTTTATTTTGATAGGGTGAATAGGGTAACCAACCATGTAGGAAGTAGGCTGTTTAAATATTGCTTATCGAAAATATAAGTCAGAAAGTTTACGTAGCACCTAAAATTATGCTACATATTTACAAGGAATGTTTAAAAACACCAGAGGGGTTTAAAGACCCCAGAGGGGCTTAAAGACTCCAGAGGGGCTTAAAGAATCCCACACCTCCCCATCCAAATAAGTAATGCAAGCATTGCGTTGTTATAGATCAACTATCTATGTATGTATATGTTTGATTATCATTTGCATAAATATTCATAAATATATTTGTATATAAAAAAAATTAAATTCTAAGACAGTCGTTGCATGGATGGATGGAGCGATCGCAGGGGAAATCCACTCGCTGCGCACTAATAAACTAATACATAGACACCCCGGCCGAAATAACCCATGGGTGACTAAGCCAGAAAGACAAGGAGACATCAGTTGAAGTCATGTCAAATGTTTTTTTTACGAACCCCACTGGGAAAAGTGTGAAGATCCGTGATGATTTAACTGTCTGTGATGATGATTCACCTCAGTCGGAATGGCGCAAATCGAAGGTGGGATGCTGCTCGGCCTGCTCGGGACCGGGCCAGACAATGCTCTCGATCCAGTCTAGATAGCTAGAAACGCGCGAATACACACTTGGCGGACCACTGGCGCAGCCCTGTCCCAGTGAAGTGATGCCCACGACATACCACGTTGAGTATTTTTTCATGAGCAGCGGTCCACCCGAATCACCCTGGCAGGTGTCACCGATGCCGCTCTTATCGCCGGCGCATAGCTGAGTCTTTGCCAAGCCATCGGCGAGCACATCCGTGTCATAGTGGGGCTTGCAGTCCTTGTCATGCACCCATTGCAGGTCGACCTTGAGAAGCTGTGATGAGGATAGACCTGCAAAACGTATTTGGCCATAGCCAATGGCAATCAGGTTCTCGTGGGCCAACTCCTTCTTGGGCCACAAACAGGCAATTTGCAGCTTCGACGGCTTGCAATCCTCCAGCTCCAGCAACGCGATGTCGTTGTACGAGCCGCTATCTTTGTAGCCAGGATGTACAAAGACGCGTCGTATCTTATGCTCGTCGCCCATGCCCATGGTAAGATTATCGCCACCGAGACGCACCACTGTGGGGTACTGTCCCCCAAAGTTGATGCAGTGTGCCGCAGTCAGTATAAAAAGGGGGGATATAAGTGTGCCGCCGCAGCGATAGAAGTGACCCCCATCGAAGAGGGAGGGCCAACCCAGGGCGGCCATGAAGGGGAACTCGCGATATTCGGTCTTCTTGCCGCCCACAACAGATACACCAAAGATCTTGGATTCCTCGCAAGCTGCAACAAGAAATCAAAGTCGCATCGTGCTAGAAAACAGGATCAGTGCACGTACCTTGTTCACTCGGTCGTTCAACCTCCATCGGTGGATGCTTTGGATGCTTTGTCGTTGTTGTTGTAGTAGTTGTTGTGGTAGTTGTTGTTGGTTTGTGTGGCTTCTTCTTGTCGTCGACGGCACAGCAAACATAGTGATCATACTTGATGAAATAACAGGTCTTGGGCAGTACCTGTTTCTGTTTCCAGCGGGCGAGCGCAGCGGGGCACTCCTCCAGCATGCGGCAGCTGCCCGGCACCTTGTGCTCCTCGTCTATAAAGCAATGGTCGAACGATTCCTTGGGGAAGATGATGGCGTCTTTGGTCGCTGTAAGGCAGAACAAATGGAGGCAACGTTGTTGTTGGTGTTGGCTGCACATATTAACAGGTGAAATTCCATTGTTTTTCGCTTACCTGAAGCTCTCACCTGACCCAGCGACAGCGACAGCAAAGCCAAAAATGGCAGCAACATTTTCATTTTGCACTTTTCACTTTTCCCTTTATATGGATGGCTTTCTTCACTTCTTTTCTCTTCTATTTCTTTTGGATGGCTTGCTGTGTTTGCTGCGCGACCGTTCGTTCGGTTGCAAGCTTCGCTTCTAACTGCGATTGTTGTAGCTTCAAATTGGCAATGCGCCTGCGCTCTTTACTTGGGGGAACTCTACACAGTGAGAAAGAAATGCGAACGAAACCAGCCAGGCAACTTCAGATCGCTTGAGTTGAGCTGCGCCTTGGGGAGCTGCTTAGATCGATTATTGTCGGTCGGTTGGTCGGTATTTGACTTTTGGAGGCGGGGAGGGCCACCTCAATGAAGAGGGCACGTGCTCATACGAAAGTCCAGCGAACCACGACCGGTTTGTCGAGGGGCACATCAATTTCAAGATCATTGTCAATCAACCACTTTGCAAATGTCGAAAGTATGTTTGTATTAATTAAAATATTGTTGGGATTTTCTCATATCTTATTTGTTTTCGTTTGTGCTGTGTTATTATTGCGCGCCAATTAATCTTCACACATACGGCACACACTGATAGAGGCTGTGTTGGCGCCACCTATTGCAAGTCTAGTCGTGACAAACTGTTGAGCAGCTGCTGTGAGCGCAACTTAGCATTTCAAGCACAGCTGATTGATATTGTGACCACAGCCATGGGTCGTTGAGTGGTGAAAATATGGTAGATTCAACTTTTGAAAACGTAGTCAAGCTGGTCACTTTGACTTACAAGTTGTGTTTAAAGCTGTTTTAACCGGACGATATTTCCGCACTCTTGCTCCTGCTCTTGTGCCTCACTCCTATTCCCATCATTCAATAGGTAATGCTCCCTTCTAGGTGCGATTGGTGTTGGGCTCTCGCTTGGCCCCACAGACCTCTATAGACGATGTACATTCGTACATCCTTACAAAACTGAATGTAAATAATTTGACAGTTGCAAAATGCAACTTTAAATTTGTGCGCGTCATTTCCTCTTTCACAATTAGTCCTCGCGCAAAACATTTTAAAGACGTTTTCGTTGTTTCCTTTTGGTCGCCCGACCTAATTGTAACGGAGTAAACTCCAAAATAATAAATTCGACGCCGTTACTCTTGTCACGTTAACTGTTACATCGCTTAGTGAAACAGTAAAACAAAGTCTTTTAAAATTAAAATATTCTTTCCCTCATGCCTGTCAAAATGTTAGAGCACTTAAGGATAAGGTTTCTTCCTATGTTCTTTTCTATCCAAAAGTTAGATGTCTTTGTTGAAAAATCGCAACTTTTTATCTGAAGTCTTGCTTTTTCTTTCCAAGTTATTGCTTTTACCGAAACTTGGTTAAAACCAGAGATTCTAAGCTCTGAAGTCTCTCCAGAAAGGTATACGACTTACGGGCTTAAGCAACATGACCGACGGGGTGGTAGAGTACTGATTGCAGTAGACCTATCACAACCGGAGATTCAATTTAACATTAAATTAATTTTTGTAAACTTACCTCCAATGTCACACAGTGAAGGGAAATAAATCAGAGAAGCTCTTTGAATAAAGTATAAAGTTCGTTTTTCATTTCAGGCTGCGTTGTAAGCAACATTTACATAAAGAATATACTTTATTACAAAAAATACATATATAGTGTACATGTCCATACATTTATGCGCAGTATGTTTGCTTTGATTGTGTAAAAATATAAATATATAATATTGTAGAAAATAATACGTAATATTTAAAAGTTACCATTGTTGTAGGCTTTCACTTATTTGATTTCTTGTCGTTTCTCATTTGTATTTTTGTCATACAGTTACGCACTTATAGCTACATAGTTTGTTTCGCAATTACATATTATAGAAGTCGACAAACTCAACGGATCTACGACGCCTATAGCAGATTGGATCCAATCTAACTGGCTTCCACTTCTTCTTTTTCTACAAAAATTGGAGGAAAATTGCAGTGGGAAATAAAAAACACAAATGAAAAGTTGTTGAAAGGAGGAAAAAGAAAGAAAACAATAATAAACCATTAGAAATAAATGCTTGCAATCGTATACAAATACAAATACGTAATAGTAATAATAATATAATTTATATGTAAGCTAAATAATGAGAGTGCAAAAAGAAACGACCGAAGCCGCAAATTAATCATACTCGTAATTGAACTGAACTTGCTTGATGGATGATGATATCGCTGATTATTGTATATTTGCGCTATCTATTAACTAGATACATAGATACGATCGTATTTATAGTACCACAAGTATGTATGCATAGTAACGGTTTGAAGTGTCGTATACTCCATGCAGTGTGTGCAAAACTATCGAGCATACTATCGAGTATCCAACTTAACTGGCCCATTCAGTACCAGTAACGATAGTACACTCGATAGTTTTGCAGCTTTACTTCACATGCAACCAGCTAATGGACAAAATATGTAACTAGTTAAGGTATCGCAGTCTTTAGTAGCATTTAGAACGATCACTGGAACACGCACAGAACGGAGACAATGTGTGGTTAGGCTGCCACCAGAGCCATACAAACATGCACCTAACCTACAGAAGGTATACACATGAAGCATACGATACCATTGAATTAAGTGGGACTGCAATCGAGCCTCGCTGTAGGCTCGACTGTGCCACGCTTAAATATGATGATTGATGATGAAAAATATCAAAAGGAATACAAACAGGTTACACTTACATACAAGATTATCCAATGAGATTAAACAGCAAAATAATATAAATAAATACATAAACATACTATAAACATATAAAATGAACCGATCAGTTGGGAATGTGTGGAAGAGACTCGCAGCATGCAATTCTTCGCTGGTAATGGAAACTGGGAACATGTTCTGTGCTGGGAATTATCCCTGCTGAGGAATGTGTATGGTTAGTGGAGATTACACCAGGTTTCGATTATGATTCTCTGCTTTTATCACCTGGAATGAGATTACTGGTCAGTACAGGAATAGCGACTGGACTGCCATGGTGCAATGGAAACTGCGATCGCAGTTTATAGTAGTATGCGGTATGAGGTAAGCGATATGCAGTATGCAATATGTGAATGGTTGTGGGTGTGTGATGGGTAGTAGAGGATTGGGAGCGGCAGCAGTGGTCATAGCAGTGGTCAGTAGCGCAGTTCAAACAGCTCATACACAACTACAACAACAACAACAGCAACTGCAACGGCAACAACAATAATTGAAGTGTAACTAAACTGTAGCACTGGCCGGCAGCTGTGGCGTCGCTGGGGTTATTATATTGGGGATGGCCACAACACAAGCGCCGGCACGTGGAAACGACATGGGGGAGAGCTCGTTCCATCCATTGCGCACCGGATCGTATTCCTCGGCAGTCTTCAGTGAATGATTCCCATCGTAGCCGCCGACGACAATCAAACGATCGCCGAGCAGAGCGCAACCAATCGCATCACGTCCCAGGGCTAGCGAGCAAATCTAGAAGTAGAGAATAGAGAGAGTATTAGTAGTGCATCATTGAAGTGAAGTCCGTAGTAGTTACCAGTGTCCACGTATCGGTGGCCGGATCGTATCGTTCAACTGTCTCCGTGCGGCAAACCATGGGGTTGCTGGCGGGACAATCGTGTCCGCCCATGGCATAGAGGAACCCATTGGCCACAGTAACCTGGCGCAATAGGGGAATAAGGTTAATGGATGATTAATTGAGGTGATTCCACCTGTGACAAGACTTACGCCAACGCCGCCACGTCTTCGGTTCATCGGCGCCAGTAGGCTCCATTTGTTGGTGTGTGGATCGTAGCACTCAATGGAGCGATGGCATACGGAACCATCACGGCCGCCCACTGCATAGAGGCGACCGCCAAGCACCGCAACGCCAGCTGTGGAACGCATTGAGGACATGGGCGCCACATAGTTCCAGGTACGCGCAACAGGATCCCAGCTGTGTATAAAAGATCAGCAACGAGTCACGACTTTGACTACGATTTGAGGGAACAACAATCAACAATCCTTACCGCTCGACTGTGTTCAGGTAGCTCCAGCCATCGTGTCCGCCAACCGCGTAGAGTGGACCTTCCAGCACTGCCACGCCAAGACCATGCCGTGGGGTGGCCATCGGGTTCAATATCACCCAGGCCATCGTATTCAAATCCAAGCTCTCTACAGTGTTCAAAGTCTTGAGGCCATCACGGCCGCCTACCAAGATCAGTTTGTCGTCCATGATGGCGGCGCCGAACTGTAGGCGCCGACCGGGCATATGTTTCCAGGGCGTCCACTTGTCCAGGCGCGGGCAGTAGCTTTCAATGCTGATGGAGCCCTTGTGGGCATCCATGCCACCCACAGCAAGCAGTCGTCCCACTGTGGATTTGCGTGGCGTTGTCCGTTCGGTGGCAATCCGTGATCTTCGCTCGGGCATGAGGTGCCACTTAAAGGCCTCCATCACCAGCTGTTGGCATTTGTTGCCGATGCACACACTCTCCACGTTGTCCATGATGAATGCCGGCTTCAGCAACGGCAGACGCACCAGTGCCAGCAAATCGGCCACATGCTGCTCCCGATTGGGCGCATCGTGCCGCACCCAGGCCATCAGACTGTGGAAGACATCCTGCTCGGATGGCACGTTGAGATCATCGCTGCTCAGCAGCTTGCCCAGCTGATCGGCGTTCAGCTGGAAGAACTCCTGGTTCTGGCACACCTGCATGAAGTACTGGCACGTATAGTCCTGGGCCAGCCTCAGCAGAGCCGTGCAGCTCTGCTGCTCTGCGAAGAAGGCGAAGCCTAGGCAGTTGGAGGGATGCAGCTGGCGGGCCAGAAAGTTGCAGCATGCGGTTACCACAGAGTTCAGCTGCAGCAGGCAGGCAGTGGCCAACAGTGTCTCCACAGTGTCCTCGCGCAACTCAATGAATCCCGTGTAGCAATACTGCACCAGCAGCTGCAGCGCATCCCCGTTCACCTCTCCCAGGGTCACCTCATGCTCTTTTGTCTCGCGTAGCGATCCCGTGAACATTGCAGAGAAATATGCACTCGACGCAGATAGCACCAGACGATGAGCGGGCACACTGTGCAGCAATAAATTAACAGAGAAAACATTCATAAGTCATTTCAATTGCCATAGTAAATAATTATAATAATAATAATATAATTTTATAATACAAATAATATAATAATAATAATAATAATAAAATACAATATAATTATAAATAATAAGTAATAACAATATAATACAAAAAATAGAATATTAAAATAAACAAAATACATAAAATAAAATAATAAAAATATAAGCAATAACAATATAATACAATATAATACAAGTAATATAATATAATATAATAACAAATAATAAACAATGCACAAAAATAAATAAATATGTAAATAATAAACAATTTTCATGCGTAAATCATTTCCATATGTTTTTGCACAGATCAACTGTGACTGTGATCCACTGTGCAGATCACATCAATCACTCTCTGTCTATCTCACTCTTGCGCACTATGCCAGCCAACAATGAGAGGGCAGAGAGAGAGAGAGAGAGAGAGAGAGAGAGAGAGAGAGAGAGAGAGAGAGAGAGAAAGAGAGTGGAGGGAGAAGAGAGCACAAAGTACTCTCTGCAGCAAACGCAATTAGTGCGGCGCGTCTTTACTGTTGAAATTGCGTTGCCTGCTTCGACTTGGCTTGTTGCGGCTGCTGCTGCCTCCTCTTCCTCTGCCTCCGCCTCTGAGACGTCACTGTCGCTGTCTCTGCTATTGGAGACTGACTGGGTAAACTGGTGTGCGAATGCGACACAGACAAAGAACCAAGTGAACTGCGCTGCAAAGTGAAGGTCAGACAGGGGTGCCGTGGGGAGAGGGCGTCGAGAGAGGGTGGCAATATGCCGGATGGTGAATTGCTAATGAGTTGAATAGGGTGAAGCGGTGGAGTGAGATAGGCAGAGGGAGAGGGAAAGGGAGGGGGAGAATGGAAATTGCTTTTGCGCATTGCAACAACTTTCCATTCTTTGTCTGCCTTATGCCTTATGTGTGTGTGGGTCCACTTACCGCTTGCCATCGACTCCAGCGATAAGCACAACATCGCACAGCTGCTGGCTGTCCACATAGAGCTGCATCCGCTTGAGGACACTGTCCGCATGATCCCGACAGCGAAAGAACTCGTCCTGGCTGCCAGCGGAGTTGAGGCTGGCCAGGCTGTAGTCGCGGGACAGTGATTCCAGTGTGTTCTCGCCCAGCATTGAGATGTGCCCGGACGTGGAGGCAGTCGAGTCCCGGCTGGGACTCTCTTTTTGGTTAACATTTACAGATGACATTATAATCGGGCTCCTTTTCCTTCTCCTCAAGGATCCGCTCTCTCTCTCACTCTCTCTCCTTAGCTGCCTTGGGCTTATTTATCGTTACTGTCGCTGTTGTTGTTCTTCTTGTTGTTGCATGCCAATTAGCTTGGCTTCTTGGCCAGCTTTTTTGGTTTACTGGCGTTGCAGCACGTCCGCGTTGCAGCGCTCACTTTGACTGACTATTGGGCTCCTGTTGTTGTTATGGCGCGTGGTAAGCTGTTGCTTTGTTTAGCTGCACTTGCATTTCTGCACACACACACACGCGTGCACGTACACAGATATAGATGCATTCGTGTACACTGCACACCAACTCCAACTATTGCAAGTGAGCGCCGTCGTCGTTGCCGTTGCCGTCGCTGTCAACGTTGAATAGTTGTTGTTGCCTCTCTGCTGTCAACAAACGACTGCAAAATTTACACACAACTGCTGCTTCTGCCGACGCGTCGCGCGCAGACAAAGAACTTTTACTGCGTCCGGAACCGAACAGAGGCAGCGACAGAGGCAGAGGCCTGCTTCTGCTGTTTTGGTTTTGCACTGACAACTGCGTTTCACTAGACAATTTCCATTTGCACAGGAAATGCTGAGGAAAATGATTTCTATAACTATCAGTGAATGAGCATAATTAACATACACTTGCACTTATCAAAACTAACTAATTTAATCAATTTATGTATTTATTTTGGCACACGGACAGAGCAGCAGCAGCAACCACACAGACAGAAGCAGAGGCAGAGGCCGAGGCATAGCAACAACAGCAACAATAACAATGCATCGTTGTTTGTTTGGTTGCTGTCGTCACAGGTTACGGCGTTGCCAGTCAAAGCTCGACTAGTGTGCCTAACTGGGGTTTGTAACGGCGTTGCCAGATCGCGCCAAATGGGCAACGTTTGAAATAAAACATAAGCGAAATAATGTTACTTTATTAGTGTTTATTATTATCATTTAGTACTTTTTTTTCATTGGAATAATTACATGGTGTGTGTTTAATTAAATTAGTTATTTTAACCGGATTCAGTTGACCTTCTTCTCCTCAATTGGCTTGGGCAGGCCGACGGTGAACTTGGACAGATTCTCCAAAAACTCAATATACAATGCATGTTCCCGAGCTGTGGCCATGTCGGAAAGCTTCCTGGCAAAGTCATGTGTGATACCCTTCTCCTCGAGCATATCGTAGATCATGTCTTGCAGGTTATCATCGATCAAGGATGCATCGATGGTGAAGCAACTGTCGTTCCAACCGTGATTATAGAGGGAAAGGTCTTGAATTTCAAACACATCGGTCTCATTTTGAGCCTGCTGCTCTGACAACTCTGGGTCCGCATCCTCAAATGCGTACGGCTTGAATACACAAAATATGGAAAGCAGTAAATCGTTCCTTCTGATTAACACCTCGAATTTGGGTACACTCCTAACCGGGGTCAGGTCGTCGCTCTCATCGTTGCGTCGGGGCACGCTTTTGCTGACATTGAAGAATATATTGATGCGCTCATCGGGCGACTCTCGTATCAGTTCCACTTTGGATCCGGAAAAGTGCCCCTTAAAATCATCGACCATATATGGTGGCTCCAGATGAAATTGTACCCGACGTTCTTCAACAATTTCGTTTGTAACAAATTCGACTAAATTTCGTTGAGATGCAGTCAAACCATCAACCGACACCGACGCGGGCTTCTCTTGCCCAACCAGGGGTTCCTTTAAGGGTTCGCCCTTTAAGTTTTGCAACTGATATGCACTAACGGTGACGGACCGCTGAATATTGTTCGCCAGGCGAAAATTGCCCATGGCGTTGTGTCCCAATCTCAGTATTCTAAAAAAGGTAAGCATTTTGTTGAAGAAACCGAAATATTTGGTATTTTTTGTTTTGTTTAAGTTTTTTTTTTTCAAGATTTCAAAAAGATTTTTCGGAAAGAAAAGTTAGATAAAATTTTGGGTTTGTTACAAGGCCAGCCAGACAACGAACGAATAAGGATGTGGGGAAAAGTGGATTTTCTACATACAAAAAGTATACATCAATCTCTAGGCCTACTCGAGTTACTCTGTTTTAATTCTATACAATTCTTTCTATATATATAGGTAATTAAATAATTATATCTTATACAGATAGAGGCCAATTGGCGAGTTTCGTTTGCAATTGCATTTTCAAATTAATTGTTGCACTTTAATTGTTTTTGTTGTTGCTTTTGACGTGGTGTTTTTGCTGCTGTCTTCTTTCATTCTCTCTTTGTATTTCTGGAGAAACAACGACGCACAAAGAGCGAGAACGGAAAGGAGACCTCGACAGACAGTGTGAAGAGGATCAATATTGATACAACAAGTACATAACTACATACAAATAAATAACATGTATGTGGGTGTGAGTGCGACTGAGTGCGAGTGTGCGCTGTATGTGTGTGCATCTGTGAGTGGGTGCGTACGATAGATGTGTGTGCGTAGATGCGTATGCGGAATAAAGGAATGATATTTAGTTGGGCGATGTATTGCGTTTCGGCGTCGATGGCGGCAAGTCCATTGTCTTGCACACCCAGCCCGATATGTCCACGTCTTCCACCTCCGCCTTGCGTATCCACGGATGACTCTGCATAAATAAGAACCAATGAAATGAGAAGAAGATTCTATTTATAGCTACACTCTTCCACTCACCAGCAATGTCTTGAGGTCGGCACGCTCATCCGGATGCTTTTTCAGACATATATCAACAAAGTCCTTGAACTCAGTGGAGAATATCTTGTGCTCCAGCTTGGGTGGCGGCTCGTTAACAATATAGTCGAGCAGTTCGAATATCGCCATTACTTTTGGCTCCAGCACTGTTTGGCTGCCATCCTCGCTGGCATTATCCCCGAATATGGAGTCGAGTGCTCCAGTATCTGGCGGCGGTATCGGATAGATGCCGATTGCCATCTCCACCAGCGACAGTCCCAGCGACCAGATGTCCGACTGCACCGAATAGTGTGTGCCTTGCAGTCGTTCTGGCTGTAAAGGCAGTTAGATCTGATTAGTATAAGTATGTATAGTCATTGGATGGGTTAGTTAACAAGGCCGGATTACAGTGGAAGGTTGACAAGCATTCTTTCCAAACAATATCGCATGCCACGACAATGGATAAATCAATCAATCAATCAGTTAGTGTTTACTTTAACATCGAGTTGAAACTTAAGTGAAGCGAATAAGAAAGAGATAGAGAAAGAGAAAAAGAGATGCGATGGGACTGACCGACATGTAACTGCGCGTTCCCACAAACGAGTTGGCCATCGAGTCAATCAGTTGACCCGATACACCAAAATCACAGATCTTTATCTCGCCACTGCTGTTGACGAGTATATTGCTCGGTTTGACATCACGATGGATGATCGCGTGCTTGTCGCGCAGATAGCTGAGCCCTTTGAGCACGGCCAGCGTGATGCGTCCGAGTATTGATTCAGGTATCCGACCGGCGCGCTTTAGAATGAGATCCAATGAGCCGCCGTCCATGTATTCCATGCAGATGCTGATTTCGCCGTCGCTGTAGAAGGCCCCATAGAATCCGACAATATGTGGAAAGTTGCATTCGTGGAGGACTTTCAGTTCACGAAGGATTTGCTTTTTAATTGCCGGCTTCACCTCTAAGTGGATCAGCTTCCGTGCCATTATCAGGTGCGTGAGTGTATGGCGCACCTTCATGACAACGCCACCATTGCCGGAACCGAGCTCGCCCAGCTTCTCCAGATCCTCCTCGGACAGTTCGCCAATCTTCTCTTTCTGGCTAAGGAACACACTGATGCGCTTCCGTTCGACGTCATCCAAGTCCAGGCCTTCCAGTGTCTCAGTGAGGGCATCGATGCTCGTCTTTGGCTTTCCCAGCAAACTGTGTGTTCTTTAATTTAACTTTTTAATGAATTTTTGCAGAACAAAACGAAAAGTAGCAACAACAATTTGGATTCGGGGAGGAGGATGTGCGTAGGCAGCCAGGATTATGGTAGGGGGAGGACGCTTTGCAAAGATTTCCGCAGAAAGACACGCACACACACACAGACGCATACAAACAGCACTTACCCTGCATGCGTTTGTGTGGGTGTGTCTATGCATGTGCGTAGGTGTAGGTGTGTTTGTCTGTTCGAGCTGCGTGCGTCATTCCCCCAAGCAATAGTAGGAAGAACAAAAGCAGCGGCATCGGCAGCAGCAGCGACAACCACAACAGCAACAACCTCTCTGCTTTTTCTTTGCATTGTGGGCGTGGGATGGTCGGTGGTGGTGGTGGGAGGCACAAAACCAAAAGAATTGTTAAAATCTTAAATGTATTTTAAAAATGTATATTTACTCTGTTCCTGAAGGCGTTTTGAATGGCGGCGTTGGGGCCACCTGCGCGGCAGCAACAGTTGCATCCACATTGACCGGCGGCAACACTAGGTTTAGTTTATTTTTCGACATTTTGTCCGAAATGCACGGCAAAAAAAATAAATCGTAAGCGGTAGAAAATCGCCGACAGTGCAAAGGGCGGGGAAGACGTTTGAATTTGTTGTGCTCAAGAAGTTGCCAAATTAACCAGAGCTGTCAGGTACTCCCAGACGCAAAATAATAAGTTTTTAATGATTTGTTCTCTTCCAAAAGAAACACAAATGCAGTTTAGGCCGTAAAATTTTGCAAATTATAAAGGCTCAGGTTATTGGTAGCACCGATACATCGATACCAAGTTAGGAGGCTTAACAAGGTAACATCACGTACAACTATCGATAAGTTTTTTTATGAAATCAATTTCGCTTGTAGCTTGTGACGTCACTGCGTTTAACGGTTCTTAAAAATTACCAAAAATATTTAGCACTCCAAAAAATAAATTACCAACAATAAGTTAAGATTAAAAGATGGTGTTCCTCATTATATATTTTATTTAATGTTATAAATGAATAACTTAATATAAGTGTTACCTAAACAATCATCGATTAAACGATACTTAAATACAACGGAGCACGTGTCCTTCTAAGCGATGTGTCCGTGAAAATAGCCGGTTTCAACATTTTCGTTGCAAATTCTTCATTAAATCCAAAGAAAATATTTAAAAACATGGCTATTAAATTTAAATTAAATGAGCGTCTCACTATCGTTATCGTCGAGTTCCGATACTCACCTAGTGCAGATCGGTGTGAATGGCAAAATGATTTGCATTGCATTGTTATTGTAAACTCCCTCAAAGTAACCACAAAACGTGATCTTGTGCTTGCCGACAAGCAATGAAGAATCTGCTGGTGCCGCTTAACGGCGCCAGCGCCGAACCAAGTAACAGCAACTGCAATTTTCACAAGGATGCGCTACTTGGATTCGCTATCGACCTGCCAGACGAGCAGTTCGACAGCGCCGTAATGCAACTGCAGGCGGCAGCAGCGGAACAGCAGCACAATAACAATAACAGTAACAATGCCAACAACAACAGCAACAGTGGGGATTACCATCAATCGCTGTTGCACTGCGTCGATTTGCTGCCAGCCGCAGTCGCCCCGCCAGATCTACCCGAATGCTATCAGTTCGATGCGGACGCAGCTGCAGCTGCCTCGGAGCTGGTAAATGTTGCAAACAAGGACTGTGACTCGTTGGCCAAACTCGCCTACAATCTCTATCGTCTGGCAAAGGACGATCACATTGTCATCGACCGGTAAGAGGTTCAGCTCTACATACGCATTAACCACTAAGCTACCCCTCTGTCTTCTCGTCTTCACCAGAAAGCGCAACGAAGTGGTGCGCACCGATGCAGTGACCAATCATAAGACCATCTATCGTTGCATGGATCCCGTTGGCATGGGCATGTACCCACCGAATCAGATTCGCCCGTCGAATCTTAAAATCATCCGGCCACGAAAGCGAGCAGCGGCCGCATCAGCATCTGCCCCCGCTAATCCCGCAGCCAAAGCACTCTCAGTTGCTCCGTCCACTGCAGCATCCTCTAGTGCCATTAAAATGCCAAAAAATGAGCCGATTTCGGTATCGAACGGGAATTCGCCGTTACGAACACGTTCTGGGAGAGTATTTCATGCTGCGTTGCCACAGCGTGTGGCGTCCCGAATGTCAACAGCTCCGAATTCCACTCAGATGATGGAAGTGCTAGTAGCAGAGCTTAGGGATAAGGATTATCGAACAACGACAACAACCGCGACAGGTGCTACTGCACCAGCAACAGCGCCGCCTGCAATTGCTGTGCGAGAAGAGCGCACTGTGCCACAGAATGCGATTTGCCCTGGTTGCAACAAGATCTTTCTCGGGCGTCGCTTGCAGCGACACTTTGTCAAGTTTCCTGAGCACATGCCCACTGCCATTGCCCTCGCTCGTCAGCAGCAACAGTTGCAGCAGCAGCAGCAACAGCAGGAGCAGGTGCAGCCACAGCAGCAGCAGCAACATTCTCATCTGGGGCCCAGCTTGTTTGGCTTGCTGACGACTCAACTGCAGCGTCACGGGCATCTCAGCGAGGAACAGCGGGCAGATCTGTTTCTGCACGAGCTGAATGACTTCGTGGAGCAGCTGCAGCTGCGTAGCACTCGCCTCATACGCAACACGTCAGGGCTGCACTTCGTCAACGCTCGCATAGCACGCGTGCTGGGCATCCCCGAGGGACAATATGCCCTGGACATGTCGGCGATGGAATCGGCGCAGGCGCCGACACCGGAGCCAGAGCTGCAGCAGCTGATGCACACTAGCGCGGTGCAGAGTGCCCGCAACTTGGTCGACTATCCGGGGCTGAGCATGTCGCTAGATGACACGCTCACTGACGAGGCCGCACAGCGCTTGAATCTTTCCGCTGGCGGCAAATTGTTGCCACCGTCCGAGGAGAGTTTACTGCGCAACGTTGGGGATCTCATGCAACCCCCTGTGGCAGTGGGCGCCCCGCCCACAGTGCTGCCACACGTTGCCGGGGCAATGCTCCCACACTACGATCATGCCAGCGACAATGCCGTCGAGGCGCTCACCATGAAGGAGACTCCCAATGCGGCCATACTGGATCTCAATGTTGAATTCTTTCAGTTCAACAACAACTAGCTAATTATTATTAATTATAAGGCATATGCTATTTTTACACCAATTTTTTGCATCTGTATGCGCTTTTGCATATAATATTTAAGTGTACACATAAGTATTTAATATAAACCAACGGATGCCATACTCAACCTTCGGACAAATCCTCAATTACCCCGGAAGTTTCAACTTGAAAGTGATTCTAATGTGGAGTACCAATCATGAATATATATACATATATATTCCTATTTTAACCATCGCGAAATGAATGTAGAATTGAATGTGAGCTGAATATACAAACATCAATGAATGATATGAAATGATTTTTATAGAAAATCTACTGATTATTATCATGAATATTATAAACAAATGAGAGTATTTCATTAAATTGTTGTGACCATAAACGGGAGCAGGCAAAACAGTGGGATACCCTTCGACCTATGTTTCGGTGTACTTTAATTTGTTAAATTCATACACGTATACATATGCACATGATTTAAAATTAATACCGACAGATGGCGCTCGCGGTCGCCTGCCTTTCTTATTAACTAAAACAAGCACTTGGAGTTATGCTCATACTTTCTTGAATAACTTCTGTGTTTCGGATTGAAATTTCGAGAATAAGTAGATATAACAATCAGCTTAGTATATGTTAAAGTCATAAAGCTATATATTTTATACGACGCTTAAAAATCGAGCTTTAAAAGTAAATTATTGATTTACGGAGGCGGTGGGTGCGGCATTCAACATTTGAAATAATGTGGAACCTTCATTCCACATTTGGTGTCTCTAGCGCTTATAATAGCTGATATCTGTGTGTTCATATAGAGACAGACAGACAGACATGGCTCAACCTACTCGGCTAGTGATCCTGAGCAAGAATATATTTACTTTATGGGGTCTGCCACGCCTCCTTCTGCCTGATAGATACATTTGCACAAAGTTAGTATACCCTTTTTGACCATTTTAAATGGTCGAAGGGTATACAAATTGTCAAAAAAGGTACTTTGCATGGCATAGCAAACCCCATTAAGTGTATATATTCTTAAACAGGATCACAAGTCGAGTCGATGAATGTCCACCACGGTCTCAGCAACTATAAGGATCACCCAATTTTCAATTCGATTTATAGACATAGTATAAAAAATTCCACTTTCTGTCCTTGACACATACTTAGTTCGACAATATGGTATATACCAATCCTCAAAATTTCCGATTGGACAATAAACACTGAAGATATTCAAGCTGAGGGAACGAGGGAGAAAGCACAAAGCCGCAGAAGAAACTTTACTTGATACTTGTTAGTGTTTTTTATACTCGTGCAGAGGGTATAATAGTCGTAATATGGGCCTTAAGAGACATCTTCGACCCCATAATGTGTATACATATGTTGGAAATCAGCATCACCAGGGGAGTCGACCTCGGCATGTCTGTCTGTGCGTTCGTCTGTCTGTCTGTTTCAACGCAAACAATTCCCTCAGTATTAGAGCTTTGTTGATGAAACTTGGCACACATGCTTCTCGAGCCGCATCGGACCTATATATCGTATAGCTGCCATACAAACTATCGGCCGATTTGTGTTATTCTTCACTATATTGTAACCAAATGTATTGTATATCCATTACAAATACATAGGAGCAATTGGTCGAAATAAAGGTTTTTATATGAAGATATGTTTTAGTTTTAAAAACTAACTCAATTTATCTGTGCCAATCAAAGTTAGACATGTTATTGAATAAAAAGCAATGCTATACAATTCTGCATATATATAAGAGATATAAGAACCTGCAAGAGTATTGAACCTTTGGCGTACCGAATGTAGCTATTCTTTCTGGTTGTATATATGAAATCCTCTTAAATCCTTGAAAAGGTTATATTAATTTTTGCCAGAAGTTTGCAACGTACCTTACATATGAGACAGCTCCGACACTATAAAAAAATACATATTGTCGCATTTTTTGCGAATGTATTATAAAGTATTAGAGTAATTGTTGTTTTCGAAATAACTTGTATGCTTACCCTTTCCATTTCATGAGTATCGAACAACTGTATCCTATATCTTTCATAGAAACAATCAGTCATAAATCTGTTACTAACAAATGAATAATGTAAAAAAGTTCTTAACGATTATACATAACTTGTATAGGAAAAATCAGTGGAGATGGAAGTCAAATATTGGAAGCATATAAAACCTTAGTTATGCCGTGGCTAGTCTTTCTTTCTTGTTTTATATCAACCTTTTAACTCTTCATAATTCAGTTCTTATCTTCTATGCTAGTTAGGAACATTTTCTATTGAGTTGGCATAGATTGATTGTTTTATTTGCTATCAGTTGTTTTTCAGAGTGTTCCTGGTCTCCATTAAATGGTGAAGCGCGTGCGAAATGTCGATGCATTTGCATAATTTGAAACCCTTTGAGGTTGGCAAACATTGCACTGGCCACAGTTAGGGACACGCCCCTTTTTGGGGGCAGAGGCAGCCATTAAGCGGCACTTGCTGTGCTGCCAATTCAATTTGGAACTTATCGCAGTCGTCGTCGTGTTTACACCGAGTCAATATGATTTCAGATTCTCGACTCGACTTGATTCTGATGAGCTGCAACTAGCAACGTTCGCTATAAATGGCACCTGCGTGTTGTGGCAGTTTGGTCAGTTGCAACATGAAATCGCATGGAGATGGGCCACGCAAAGCACGCAGACAAGCGCCGAACAGGAGACAGCAGCATGGAACGCTACACGGCAAGCAGCGACATGGCAGTGAGGAGCACTCCAGCGATGAGGAGGTGTCGCTCTGCAGTCGCGAGGCGGCCAAGAAGAGCATTAAGTACTTTCTGCAGAATAGTTCGTTGCATGGACTCAAGTACATTGCCGAGGAGCGGATCACCATACCAGAGCGGTGAGTGTGCGGGGGTTCCACTTGATCTGTTGCTGATCTGTTTCTGCTTCCCTTGCACAGTGTGTTCTTTGGCATTTCGTTTATTCTCGTCATCATATTGTCGGGGTTCTTCATCTCAAACATTTACATCAAGTGGAACGCCTCGCCCATAATCATCTCGACCAGCGCCAAGCAGATGCTAACCAGCAATATGCCCTTTCCGGCCATCACCATTTGCAATCTCAATCAGGCGCTGCGCAGTCGCGTCGAGCGCATTCCGCGGTAAGCACTGTGAAGGGGAGAAGGGAAAAAGTGTTAGCATACTTTTTGGGGCATAGAAACTCATTAATTGTGCCTCTTTCCTGGCCACAGCTCGAGCAGCAACTACTCGTTGCTGATGAGCCTGTGCAGCCAGGGCGACGACCAGGCTATCACCTACGCGGGCACCTACAAGTACTTCAGGACGCTGCTGATGGAGGTGGCACAGCCGTGCGACGAGATGCTGCTCTATTGCAGTTTCGGGGCACGCAAGGAGCTCTGCTCCATGATCTTCAAGTCGATACTCACAGACGACGGCCTCTGCTGTACGTTCAATGCGCTGGATCCGTTCTACTTGCTGCGCAACTACACGGACGATGTGCGCCTCGAGCCCGTGGAGGCGAGCACACTGTACGAGCCCATCGACTGGACGCCAGAGCGTGGCTATGCCAAGAAGCTGCCAGACTTGTACTATCCGCGCACATCCGGCGGCACTGGCAGCCGCATGGGCCTCACAGTCGTGCTGAATGCCTCCACGGCGGAGTACTACTGCACCAAGTCGATGAGCAACGGCTTCAAGGTATGCCACATGCAACATGAGTGCGACATCTTCTATCTGCTTCTATCGCTTGTCTCCTCGCCAGGTGTTGGTGCACAATCCAGCTGAGCTGCCCAAGGTGAGCAACTACGGCTTCATTGTCACCACAGGCCGCGAGGCCCGCATACCCATCGAGCCCGTCTATGAGGATGCCACGCCCAGCATACGGTCCATTAAGAAGTCAGTGCGCCGTTGCCTCTTCTCGGATGAGAACGATCTGGCCTACTATCGCACCTACTCACGCAAGAACTGCGAGCTGGAGTGCGAGGCGAAGCTGCTGCTGCGCAACTGCAGCTGCATCCTCTACTATCTGCCACGCATCGATCCGACGGCCCGTGTGTGTGGCCCAAACGACAACAACTGCACCAATCGCGTGCAGACGGACATCGAATCCTCGAAGACGGGCATGTCCTGCGAGAACTGCTGGCCGGGCTGCTTCGAGTTGACGTACAAGTCGACGCTGTCCACCTCGATGATTGTGAGCGGACCAGTTTACCAGAGCGGCGAGGAGCTGCCCGAGGAGCTCTTTAATCCCATCAACGGCAGCTTCAACAGCGATCTCTCCATTCTCCACTTCTACTATCTCAACAACAACTTCCGCAGCACCACCAAGTCGGAAATGTTCGGTTTCACCGAGTTCCTCTGTAAGCTGCCGATCCCCTCTCCCCGTCTTCTTCCCTGTCAAGTACTGCGTCCTCTTCCTTTGCAGCCAACACTGGAGGCTTGTTGGGTCTCTTCATGGGCTTCAGTATCTTCTCTGTCATCGAGATCTTTTACTATGTAACAATGCGTCCCTATTGCGCCTCGCGCACGCTCCGACAACGGCGACAACGTAAGGAGGCGGAGCTTCTCTGGCTGACGCCAGTGCGCAGCAAGCGTCGCCGTTTCCTCGTGCTGCCCCAGCGACCGCCGCCGCCCTACAGTCAACTGCAGGTAAATAAGCTGCCAGAGGCACGTCCCAAGCTGAATCTCTGGCAACCGTTGCGTGCTCTACGCGATCCGCTTGTGTATCCCTACGTGGATTGATTTCATTGCTTCAATTGTGCTTCAATGTCCTAATAAAAAAAGTCGTTTTCCTCTGGTTTTCTATTTTGTTTTCATTGTTGCCAATCGCTTGAATTTTGGCGCTGCATTTGACTATCGAAACTTGAACTATCGCCAATAGAGGGCGTCAACGGCACAAATTTAAAAAAGGGTTGCACATAAAGTGTAGTTTTAAACACATTTGCCGCTTGATTTGATGGATTGCTGTTTTAATTGTGTTTCTTAGTAATCTTGTCGCATTTTATTATCTTATTTTGGCGTTTTCAGTGATTGGTGGTTATAAAGCCGCTATAAAATACCAGTGTTTTCACCTTGCCAATATAAATATTTGCTTAAATAAACATATCGACTTTCGGTATTTTGATATATGTTTGTTATACAACCCTATTTTACAACGGCCTGTCAGTGTAGGTTGACCTATGATTTTATTTGTTTTCGAGAAGTTGAAACACTTTGAAATTTTTGGAAGCCTTACACAAAAAAAAAAAAAAAAACCAAAAAAAAAAGCTTTTATTCCATTTTAATTTTAATCGAAATTAATGCTATGCTTGCAAAGTCTGTCAGAGACAAAGACAACTTTGTTATACCGTACGGATCGTCGGAATAAAAACACAAATTTTATTTTACTTTCGGAAAAGTTCATTTAACAAAATTCAGTTAGCTTACAGAAATTATATAAACCCCTCAAAACCCAACCCTTTATCTCGCAATAAATAAGCAAATATGTTGAAAATCCACGATCTTTATGGACAGTCGTACGCGCATGAGTTCCAGGTAAGGCTCCTCCTTGGGGGACTGCTGCGCTCTGCTAATCCTCTGTTATCCATTGCAGTTTACCAACCCGGACTCCATCAAGAATGCCGTGAAGCGCTATAACCTGCAACGCGCTGCGGAACGGGACGAGTGCAAGAAGGAACGGGACACGCAGAAGCTGACCAAGATGCGATTCTGCAAGATGCGCTGCAACACCAACGATGTGCTCGGCATGGTCACATCACGCGATCTGGATGTGGAGACCCAGATGTCGCTGAATACAGAAGATTTGGCTGGTTTACAGGGCCGTGCCCGCGGAACCAACACCCGAGACAACACTGACACCGACAGTGACAGCATTGGCACCGGCAACGGCGACTGCAGCAACAGCAACGGCTTCAGGTTTAACATTGACCAGAAGATTGAGCACAGTCTGCTGCGTATGCATGGAGGCGCCGAGAAGAACGTGCCGATGCGTCGTACCAAGGCCAAGGTGATCCGCAGGCGAAAAGTGAAGTCATCAATGAACATGAAGCAGCTTTTGTTTAGCCAGGAAGATGCCGATTCCTATTGCAAAAAGATCGAGGGGCTGCATCGGGAGGTGTGTGCCGAGTTGAACGTCATGCGGAATGCTCACCTCAAGCACGAGGGCAAAAGTAAGCAGGGACGACTTGCTGCGGGCAACAAGAGTAACAAGCCTCACGTGCTCAACAAGAAGAAAATCAGCAACATTGCTGCTGCTGCCGGCAACATAAACAAGTCGAAGAACAACTATAATGTGTTCGAGAAACAGAAGAAGTTGCCGCCACATCGCAAGCTGCCGGAGAAGATGGCGCTGCATGCTAAGGCTGAGAAAAAGGTGCTTTCCTCTGCGCAGGACCAGGATAACATCATGAAGAGGCTGAAGCAGGTGCTTAGCGTGGATCAGCGGATGTTCGCCATGCAAACTTCGTTCATGGACTACTCCCAGGCGCAGGTGCAGTGGGCCGACATAATCCCATCGCCCACACTGCCCCAGATAGCGCAACCCATTGAGTACGCTGACGGCAGTGTCGAACTTTTTTCCGATCAGTGTCCGGAGGCACCGCAGGCACCGCAGCCAGAGGACGCCTACTATGCGGATGACAGCGACTTGGAGCAGGAGTACCTTGATAGACCCGGCTACATGCGGTACATCGAGCGTCTGCCGTACAACATGCGCGATCAGGACATGAGTGATGCGGGGGCCAATCAACAGGCCTGTTTCGTGGATCTTGATCCGCATCCGCAGTGGATCAGCTTCAAGCGCAGCCTCAAGCCAATGGACTATTCATCGCAACGCTCCGAGACGGACACGTCTACGCTGTGCGATGACAAGGAGCAGGCGGAACAGCAGCAACAGCAGCGTCTAGAGGAGCAACAGCAACAGCAACAGAAGCAGGATGTTAAGAATGACGCCAGGAAGCAGTTGGCGCGTCGCCAAAGGCCAAAGGTTTCAGACCCTGTTACGCCGGTGCCCAGTGGTGGTGGTGGTGGCAAGACTGTCAGGTCTAAGCAACCCACTCCACGCCTGAAGCGCAAATCGCTGGATGCGCAGGCGACAAAGAACATTAACCGCCAGCCCGGCGGACGCGACAAGCAGACGACAGCGCCACTCGTAGCGCCACCACCACCACCGACGTCCAACGATAAGGAGGCTCCCGTTGCTCCTGTCCAGAATCCGGCACACATGCCGACACAGCGTCGTCGCAAGCCTCGTCCGGTTGTGATTACTCAATCGTTGGAGAACTTGAAGTACCAGAAAATGTTGATCTATAACCGCATCTCGATGACACAGGAACGCATCATTGGGGCACTGGACAATCTACAATGTCGGCTGCTTCAGCTGCAGATACCCACGAATAGCCACCACGACAAGTCGCGACGCGAGCGCAACGCGTTCAAGTTCTGCGTGAAGTTCTCGCGCAACTTTCTGTTTCCGCTGCGTGGCTTGATCGACGATGTGCGCTCCACGGCAGTGGCCAACTACCACAGCGCCACCTCGAACGATGCCAGCCAGAAGGTGGTGTGTGCGTACCAACTGATGTACCACGCGATTGGCAACTACAGGCGACACCTGCGCTTCTTTCTGCTGAACAAGGTGCCTCAGAAGGTGAGCGCCCTCATTGAGATGATGTACACGCTGACGAACGTGTGCTTGGAGAAGAGCATACTGGATCGCCAGGATCCGGTGGTCGAGTGCCTGCAGCAGCGTTGCACCAACTTCCTTTCGTTCATCGAAGACATGCAGGAGGAGCGCTTCCAGTTGGCGCACGAGGCCTTTCGACACATGCAGAGGCGTTCGCACGGCAACCACGGACATGGGGAGGGCGGTACACACGATCGGTACGATCTAAAGATGTTCCTTAATGATCTCAAGTTGTACGAGCCCGTTATAGTGCCCAAGGAGACCGGCGACAAGAAACGCAACAAGGAGTTGCCACGCGTGCGTATCCCGCGCAAGCGCAAGGCGACAAACCCCACGCCTAGCAAGGAGCCTACCATGGAAGTGACCAGGGAGGTTGCCGAACTACAGCGAGATCTGCCCGAGGTGCCCACACACATCGAGTGCGTGCAGTGCGGTGACTGTCGCCTCGACGGCCAGAGCACCGAGACTGAAGACATAGACACCGGCAAGCAGAAGGAGCAATTGTCGAACATTCTGGCTCTGCTGCAGCATCCGCATTGCGAGCGACGTGAACTGCACCAGCAACTGCTGGAGGCCATGGAGCATGTTACCAAGTCGCAGGTGCGCGAGGTGCTCGATCCCCTCGTGCGCTCCCTCGGGCTGATTATCAACAAGAAGGTGATGGAAACCAGTGGTGCAAACGAAGCATACTTCCCCTACTAAGGCAATACATCAATACATCAGATTACTATATTTATAGTATATTCGAAACTCATTCGTAATTCCTTTAAGCAATCTATCAAGTTATAACCCACTCCGGGTTTTGAAGAGCTAAATTGTTAAGTGTCCCAATGATGACAAATAAACGAATGCAGTAATTTATTGAGCTAGTCAAATGTGTGTTTATATATGAATTTAGTGCAGAATATTGCCAGTCATTGTCATTGCCTCAACTTAAATGATTTTATACCCTGTTATTATTATTACGCTTTTGCCTCCTTAATGAAACAGCAGACCCTTCTTCGAGGAGTTCATGATCTGCGCAGCAACTGCGGTGTCCATATCAGGGCCTTGAGGTCCATTCTCAAAAAAAGAAAGAAAAAGAGAAAAAAAAAAGCATGAAATCTTTATTTGAATCGATAGTAGGTGCATTTAATTTAATGTTTGAAGATTATTTCATGCAAATGTTGACCGTGACTGCGCCTCAAATGGTCCATCCATCCGCTTAGTCCAGTTTTGGCATATTCTTTTCAATATTTCACGAATAAATGCTTCAATGTTTTCCTCCAATGCGTCAATTGAAGGGGTCTTGTCTGTGTAGACATTTGATTTAACATAGCACCACAAAAAATAGTCTAAAGGCGTTAAAGCGCACGATCTAGACGGCCAATTGACCGTAGCCGAATGTGAAATAAAATGTTTACCTAACTCCCCTCTCAATAAGTCCATTGTTACGCGTGCTGTGTGGCATGTGGCATGTATCTTGTTGAAACCACATGTCATGCAAGTCAAGCTCTTGCAGTTTGGGAAAGAACAAGTTTGATATCATCTCACGGTAGCGCTCACCATTCACAGTTAGATGGTCAACATTAACACCGATACAGCTGCGATATTTTCGCACTATATGAAGATTTTTGTTTGAGCAGTTTTGATTTTATAAAAAACTTATCAATGCCAATCAAAGTTAGACACAATATTCTGCAGCATTATACATATGTATATCACAAGTATATGAACAATCGGAGAATATGAGAACCTGCAAGGATATAGAACTTTCGGCAGCCTTTCTTACTTTAGTGTCTTTAGTGTTGATTGTTTCACAGCGCATCAAGATTAATTGTTATATTTATTTTCCATAAGATATTTTGAGAATAACAATACAATTTAGAAAGAGATAACATGATAGTGACAGAAATAGATAGCTAAATAGGTAGGAGAGAGTGAGAGAGACAGTGCGATGAGCTAGTCAAAGGTTTCTGCTTGCATAACAACTAAATACAATTATATAGTTTAATATTTTAATACGATTAATTGCCGACAAAAAGCGGCACACTTACAGCCCCCCTCCTCCCCTCAGAATGGACCTCGGCCCCAGACAGACCAGACCAGACAGGTGTCTTCTTCAAATGTATTTCTCGTGTAGAACAATCAACGAATTTTGACAGCTGACTTAGCCGACATGGCACGGGGGTGCAGGTGTGTCGTAGGGGACGTGTGGAGGTGGGGCATGAGTGATTCTTGCGGGACTTGAATATGATTTCGTTTGCTTAAACTAAACCAAGAGTTTTGTTATGTTTTCAACTTTTTTTTGTTTAACAATTTGCGAATACTACAAAATACCATAAACATCTATAATATACATCGATGTGTGTGCGTGGGCTGCATGTGTTGGTGTGTGTGTGTGTGCCTAGCCAGAGCAGGCCGTGCACAGCGGCTTATTGTCCTCCACGGCGAATGTGCTGGCCGTAATGGGCGTGGCGCACTTCTGCAATTAGAGAATGCGCAAAAACAATAACATTAAAATACTGTATATACACATGTGTGTGTGTGTGTATGTGTGCGCGCGAGCACTCACCTTGCACTTGAAGCAGTCGCGATGCCATTTGGCATTGAGCGCAACGATCGCATTCTCCGTTATGGGCTGGCTGCACCCGGCGCAGCGAGCCGCGAACAGTTGCTCAAAGTCGATACGGCAATAGGGACGACCGTCCCGCTCGTAGAAGGAGGTGCCCACCAGCGGCTTCTTGCAGGGGCCTCCGCAGACGAAGCATTCCTCGTGCCACGACTGATCCATGGCCTTGATGGTGCGCTGCAATTGAAAGAATTGAGAGACGCCAAAATGCATATTAATCCGTACACAAATACTAACATATTTTATTACGTACATATACATATGCAAACATGCATACGCACATATGTACATACTTACATACTGTGCCTGTTTCAATATGTCTACCTAGTATACACCTATTGTAAGCACAATCGAAACCAATCAATCGCGCACACCCCGCCAGCCTGACCTTGTACAAATTTACATATGTGCACATATGTATGTGTACGTATGTATATGTGTACATACATATATCTTGCAGAACTAACGGCAGTAAACGGGCGTAACGAATGCTTTCGCAGATCGTCTTTTTTTTGGCAGCCTAATTACGTTGCATTTGGCAGTTGAACTTGAAATTAACGATTTGCCATTCACAGGGCATGGGTGCAAGCGAGTTGGCAGCTCTAATTTGAAAGTGTCGTTCAGTTGGGCGCCATCTTTTAATAGTTTTAAATATCTGCTGTAATCATTTGAATTCAATTGAAAACTTGATTTGCTTAAAATCCCTGAAATTGTTGCTTTTATTTTGTGTATTGGTGTCCTAACCTTACCTAACATTGATCATTTACAAGCCACATTCATGTGTATATAGACTTTATTTATCTTCGCTAGCGAACCATAAAATTTCGAACAAATTTAGAACTGTCTACTCAGCTGCTCACTAATTGCCTCATAAATGTTATGAGTTATAATTACGAGAGATACTTGATGTCGTCAACTGATTGCGCCAACGGGCGCGGGCTGGATAAACGAGTGGAAGCGTCGTATAAATAGATATATATGATATATATTGTAGATATCGTTGCAGCAACTATTTGCCGATAGATAATGCACAAACGGTGGCCTCTCATCGTTGTAATTGTGCGCATAATATAATCAGATTTGTGTGCATCGCAAGTACTATGGTGTATATAGGAACCCATGTTGACAAGACTAATAGCAACGCAATAAAATGCTTTAATTTATGGCAAACAGACGACCACGGCGATGTCGAATGTCATTCAATGGTTATCTGATATTTGAAGAGATCTCATACTCATTTGGAGTACTCGGTACACTCAGTACTCACCTCCAGAATGGGCTGCTTGCAGCCGAAGCAGGTGCCCGAGTAGTTCCTCACGAAACAGTCGGAGCACACGGGCTCCCCGTTTTGTATGTTAAACGTGGCCTCCGTGATGGGCCTCTGGCAGTCCTTGCAGGCGAAGTGCTCCGGGTGCCAGGTCTTGCCCAGGGCCGTGATGATGCGCTGTTGTATGACCTCATTGCACTTGTGACAGATTGATGCCGGCTCCGACTGGGCAGATAACAAGGCACAAAGCAAGAAAAACAAAAAGAAATAGTACAATTAAAATGAAAATCACGTCGCAAAGGCGTTTGAATATTTCATAATTTGTTCAAATGAATAGCTAAATGACTGTGAGTGAATAACTCAGTGAGTCTATGAATGATGGAAATGAGTTCGTGTGTGTGTGTCTACAAGATTCTAGATTCATGCCTATTTTCTCGCTCTGCCTTGGGTTCGTAAGCCGCGACAATAACAAAAAGATTTTCGTAATTCAATGCAAATTCCAGACCACAGACCCCAGACCCCAAACCCAAAACCCCAAGCCAGACCGCAAGACAAAGAGAAGTACATATTATATGTTTTTAATATAAAAATGATGAGCATCAGCATTAAATCATTCTGATTGCACATTACGTGTACGAGTATACGAGTTTATATTGTAGTATTGAGCTGACTCTTCCGAGCGGGAAGTTTCAGAAGTTTTCGCAACCTGAGAGATCTACTGAATTCCAGCCTATTATTTATGCCAATTAAGGACTGGGAGGCAAAAGTATTTGTAAAAAAAAACAATTCTTTATCAACTTCTGACTGATCACTATTGAATACTTGTATAACCCTTCTTTTATAAAAACATATAATTTAAATACTTTTTAAAGTTATCGTTTTCTTGGTATTTATCCAAATGTATTAATGCATTAATCCTGAGAGATGTACATAATTCAAGCTCATTATTTATGATAAGGACTTGGAATAAGAAATTAATATTATTTGTAAAAAAGCAATTGTTTATCATCTTTCAACCTATCATTTTTGAATATAACCTACCTTATCTAAATTGAATAAGGCATTAATTTATTATATACTATAATTCATTGTTATTATTTATGACAATAAAGCACTTGAAATAAACTTGATAGTATTTTTTAAAAGAAGTCAATTGTTTATCATCTTTCAACCTATCATTATTGAATATATACTATTTTTTATATAAATACATATATCCTATACATATATTTTAAATTCTTTTTATAGCGATCCTTATATCTAAAAGATCTTTGTTATTTACCAACATTAATGCATTAATTTGTTATACTATGTATAATATAAATATCACATAGGTATTTTATTCTAAAACTAACTAATGTGCCATAAAAACAAAACATGTTTTTGGCATAAACTTAATCGGTCTAAATGCCACCGAGCTATAAAAACGTCGTTGTTGTTGATGATACTACAAAGTGAAATTTTGGTATCTTGATTGGTTAATAAAATGCGATATCGAATCACAATCGTTGCTGCAAATGACATTTAAATAAATTGCCCGACTAAGTGCCACGTTCGATAGTCATGCCTATCGTAGATGCGATTGTAATCATTATCGGCCGGGGAACACGTACTCCACACTGTCCATGGCAGAGCCAAAATTGTAAATTTCAGTGTAGAGTGAGAATCTGATGATGAGACGGGGGGTGGGGCAGGTTGGGGTGTCAAGCTGTTGATGCCACCCACGCAGCGGCGACTGGACGTAGATGGACTTGTGGCAATGGACTCAAGGTTGCACCTTGTTGGCGCGGAGGCAGGTGTTACAGGTGTCCGACGGCGATTGTCAGCTAATAATGAAGAGGAGACAATGCTAACACAGAAAGCCAAAACGAAAGCAAACAAATAAGGCAAACGGCAAACGGTAAACGGTAAATAGTCAACGGTAAACGGTAAACGGCGAATGGACATAAAGGTGAAAAATGGCAGCAGGTCGTAAATTTTGACAGTTTACATGCTGCACTCTTTAAGTGTTGTTTGCTCACGGCTAAGTGTGTGAGAGAGGGAGAGAGAGGCCGATAGTTTTGTTGTTGCTCTATTTGCACACATTGTGTAACTGTGCATGTGTGCATGAGTGTGTGTGTGTGTGTAGGTGTGAGTGCGCGTGTGTGGGCGTTCTCCAAATTTAATTTGCTCAAATTAAACGCACATTAATTTTTCGGCTGGCAATTGCGGGCACTTTTGTTGCCCCCGTTGTTGTTGTTGTCGTTGTTTCTGTGTTGCTTTTGCTGCTACATCTGGCGCAAAACTTTAAATAAGCAAGTAAAGAAACAGCAGCAACAATAACAACGACAGCAACAACAAGAACATCGGACGACGTCTCACTTAGATCATCGCTAGAGTTAGAATTGAATTAAACAAATGAGCGCAAATCGAGTGTGCGTGAGCGAGATAGAGCGAGCGTTCGCTTGTGGGAAAGGGAGCGGGCAGCAGGCAACCCTACCATAAAAAAACAACAAGAGCAACAACGACAGCGTTAAATTTAATGAACAATTTGGCGCTTAAAAGTCAACAAACAAAAACAAACAAAAGCAACAGCAACAACAGAAGGAAGAACAGCAACAAAACAATAAACGATTAAGTACATTGAACCTTCGCACGCCGCACTATGCATACCCTAACCGATCCTATCGACTACCTAAGGCGATGCTGATTAATCAGCTGGGCGTGTGCTCTCTCTCTCTCCTGTCTCCTGTGTTTCGTTGAAATTACTCTTCGTTAAATGGCGCTTTGTGTGCTGTGACCTGTCATCGGGTTGGCAGCCCTCAACTAATTAACTGACCGATAAAAAGTACGACAACTTTGGGCAGGTAGGCCAATATGAGTAATATAAATATCTGCCAATATGACTAATTTAAATATCTGAATATAAATACTTTTGGTATTTAAATATACTCCTTAATAGAGTGTGCTCACTTCCCCATTTATTCGCGATAGTCACCGAACTACCCTACAAACACCTAATACTTAAGAAATGTAGCATAATAAGATGCTTAAATCCAGGCTACTTAACTAGCAAATACACTGTAAACATTTTTTAGCGCAAAGTGCAAAGTAGAAGAAGAGCCGAAACACTTTCATTATAAACATTTGCCGATCTTTGGTCATGTAGTTTCGCAGTAAGGATGAATCAAACAGAAGCTACAGTCGAACGTGCTCAACTGTTGTATACCCTAACTATTCAACTTCTGCCTTAGCGTATATTGTATTGTTAGTGCCACCTTTAAGCCCCTTTAAACTATTTCTTCAGTAACTTCTAAGTTAATTATTCGTGCGCAACCAAAATCAGAAATCGTTTCTCTGAAAGAAGGTCAAATACTGAAGACGGACTTGGCTATATCGACTCTGTTGCTCATGTTTATCAAGAATATATATTCTTTGTGGTCTCTGCCACGCTTCCTGCTGTCTTTTCTACCTACACAAGAGTTCTAAGTGCAATATAAAATAACAATTAAGTTGAATTTTATTGCGAGAGTAACAAAGAATCAAAGTTAAGTTGAAATGATTTCGTGTTAAGTTTTTCGTTTGCAATTCTCGAACTTGTCTCGAGATCTCGATGCAAATTTTTGCCAGGTGAGTTGTGGTCGCACCCTAATACAATTTTTGTTGTTTTTTTTTTGCTTTGTTTTCATTTAATTATGACTTGTTATCAGTTAACTGCAACAATCAAAGCGCCGATCGAGTTGCTAAGTGAATACAGTAGCAGCAACCCCAGCAACAGCAACAACAACAACAACAACGAAAAGAAGAAGAAGTGTGCAGCGTAAGCGTAAACAATTTAGCCGGCATAATTTCAATTTTCCCCTTGAAAAGTCAACAACAACAACAATAAGAACAACAACAACAATAAGAACATGAAAACGTCGAGGAAACTGCAATACGTCAAAACAATTCGCTACGATTTTCGTTGAATTTCTATTTTGTAGTTTTGTAGTTTGCTTACGCCGCTGCGATAATTAAAATATTGCACACATGAATCATGCCTACTGTACGCCTCTCTCTCGCTCTCTCTCTCTCTTTATACCCTTGCAGAGGGTATATTTACTTTTGGCCAGGAGATCTAAAGCACCTTAGGAGACATCTCCGACCCCATAAAGTATATAGTACATATATAGTCTCAATCAGCATTACCAGGGAAGTCGACCTAGCTATGTCTGTCCGACCGTCCGTTCGTCCGCCTGTACGTCCGTCTGTTCGTCCGTCTGTCCGCCTGTCCGTCCGCCTGTCCGCACGTCTGTCTGTTGCAACGCAAGCAAGTCTCTCAGTTTTGAAGTTATCTTGGTACACATGTTTATTATTGCATGCTTCTTATTGCCGCTTTAAATAAGGCAAAACGAGCCGGATCGGTCGGATATATAGTATAGCTGTCATACCAATAGTTTATTGGCCAATTTTTGTTATTTATCAAGATAGTGCCTCCAAATTTACTGCATCGCAGTTTTTCTATATATTTAATATGCATATGAAATTCCATTTAAATTGGACGACTATAGTATAACATATAGCTGCCATAGGAGCAATCGGCCAAAACGAAGTTTTTTGTATGAAGAGCAACTTTAATCTTAGAAATAACCTAACTTATCAGTGCTAATCAAAGTGAGACAGAATATTGAATACGCACAACACTATTAAATTCTGCGGCTTTATATATATAACTAGTATTGGAACAATCGAGGGAGCTAAGAATCCGCAAGGGTATACAACTTTCGGCATGCCGAAGGCAGTCTTTCTTTTTCGTGCTCTGTACTTGTTAGCTTTGCTGGGCATAAAGCATAAAGCTCTCTCATTGTTGGCGCCCATCAATCAGGCAGGGCTGTCAATCAACGCAGCGCTAACTATAGTCGCTCTCGACCAACGCGGCGTATACGCAACGCAAGCTGCTGCGTACGGCCTGTGGGCGGCACATCGGCTGAACCCGAGTGGTAATTGGCGCCTTCAGAATATATTTTGTACGCAGTGTATATCATTTTCAAAGGAAACTCGACACCATCTGAGAAAGAGATACATCAGACATGGCTATGAATAGACCGAATAGAGAAAGAGAGAGAGTCTTGCGGATTAGCAGCTGGGATTAGTAAAGTAAAACAGACAGATCTATATATAATATATGTTAAGGGTAATCTGGCGATATTAATATGAGTGATGGAACTAGGGAACCACTCTAAACTGAACGAAAATGGGTAAACTTTCCACAAATAACTTCAAGTCTGCTTTTGATACATTTGGCACTGACAGTTATGGATCTTCATGCCCCGCAAAGCTCCAAATGGTTAGAAAAGGGAAAATGAATCATTCGCATGGAATCGGGTGGATTCAGATCGATTGATTGCCAAATTAAGTATCGGAATGCTGTTGAAAAGCAGAAGCAGAATCAGAAGACCGCTGAGAATGATGTCAGAGCAAAGCTTGGCGCTAAGAAGTTTGCTTGGCAACGAAGGTGCGATCATCGTTAGATCTGGTGGATAGAAGATCTCTGATCTGATCTCGATGACGTTCATCAGTCTGACTTCGATTTGGATTTCGATTTGGACTCTACGACTCGTCACTTTTGCTTTCCCAGTCTATGTAGCTCGCTGCGACGTGGGGCGTGCTAGGTGGGCGTATATGGTGGCTCGACTTTGAGTGCCGACACTTGCAAAGCATTTTCAAGTTTCGTTTCCAACATTTTTTTGGTATTTTTTTGGTTTATTTCTGTTGTTTTTTTGGGAAAGTTTCGTGTTCGCCCACTGAACGCGATGGCGACTGTAGGAGACACGTTTATTTTTTCGAATTGTTTTTTTTGTCAATTTTTTGACTCGCTTGTTTGTTATTTATTTGCCTGTGTGTGTGTGTGTGCGTGTGCTGTTTTTTTCTTTTAGTATGATAATTAACATAGAGACTAATAAGGCGAGCCAGCAGACCAAATGAAAAGAGGCGCTTGGCGAACGCGCTTGCGGGTAGGCAGCTCATAAAAACTAACAAAAACGACTGAGAGGCTAGAGTTGACTTCACTAGACTGTTGGATACCCTGCAAATGCTGCATATTGAATAATAAATAATAAATACTCCTGTCAGTGCAAATTTGTTCTCTCTAGCTGAGAAAAAGGAACATGACTACTGCATGTGCTATATACCTAGTGCCTAATGCATGTTACAGGGTATACAGCGGTGCGCCAATGTGGCTGGCAACACTGCGAAATTGCACGCGCTATGAAACTTACACCAACTTTGGAGTCGGCGACATTTTGCGGACACCCAACGTGCTGCACAATGCGGACAATACGGCGTATACGCAACGCTAGCAGCAACCTGTTTGTCTCTTCGTCTGTTTGTCCGCCCACTCCCAATGAGTGGACCAGACAGCTGGGCACATCTGTTGTGCGTGTGTGTGTGTGTGTGTGCGTGTGTGTGTGCGTGTGTGTGTGTGAATGAAGATCGTAATCCGTAGAGTGAGCTTGGGGCATTTCTTCTCTTGTTTTTATTGTCGCTGCCTGCGATTTGCATATTCCTTATTCACACTTACCATTTCGTTGCTTCTTCTTTTTCTGCTTCCTCTTGTTCCTCTACTACTTCTTCGTTGAGTTTATGACTTTGATTTTTAGCTTTTGATTTGAGTTCACCAACGAGTCGAAAACTTGAAAAAAAATAACAAATCAATAATCAAAACGATTTCGTATTGTCGCAACGGATAAAACAAGAGAGGGAAACTTAACGATACGCGAACGTCTTGCTGGGGAATATAAATCAATTGAATTGGGATCGAAAGAGGAAACTCAGTTTATAAGAAAAGCGACATTTACTCGTAAATTGAAGAGATTGTTGACCTGCACTTGGATTCGGATGGGGGATATATATAAATGAATTGACAAACTGAAAGAAATCTGTGAATATACAATAACATTGTTTGGAGAAACATGTACAAGCCAAACATATTGTAGAGTGTAACATATATAGATATTATATTTATACACGCTACTCATAGGGTAGAAGGGTTTAAAGCTTTCTTTGTGTATATAATATGCTATATGCTGTATGCCTTATAATCCATATAATGTGATCCATGCTTCCCACATGGAATTACTTCATTTCGCAGCGAATTAAACTCAATCAAGCGCGTGATCCCGGCTCAATTGTAGGGTATTTTGTAAAAGCGACGCTATTTATACCCGTTGCCCATAGGGTAGCAGGGTATTACAGCTTTGTGCCTAACGAAAATGTATGTAACAGGCAGAAGGAGGTGTGGCAGATCCCACAAACTATATATATATTCTGAATTAACAGTCGAGTGTATATAGCCATTTCTGTCTGTCTGTTTGTCTGTCTGTCTGTCTGTCTCTCTGTCTGTCTGTCTGTCTGTCTCTCTGTCTGTCTGTCTGTCTGTCTGTCAATATGTGATATTACTGCACGCAGTTCAAGTATGTTTAAGAATTTGACCACGCCCTTTTACGCCACCGTAAATTGCTAGAAACCGAATTTTAAGTGTAATTTTAATGCATGACAGATAATTTTTGGTAAATACAACAAATAAAAGTGGCTAAATGTTTTCTGAAAATTTAGTTGCCATCGGATTATTAATTAAGAAGTTATTTATGAAATTATTTTAGGAGTTACTGATTACCCCGGCTCCCTGAAGTATGCTACACACTCTAAACTCAAGAAATCGTTTTGGTCAGTTGAGTAGCGGGTATATCACAGTCGAGCACACTCTACTATATGAATATATATTGATGAAGTTAGAGAAATTAATGTGTAGAAGATACTAATTAAATAGTACGCAATTTAACGATACGATATGCCATATGTAGGTACATATATGTACATAGATATAGCATACACATAGTACACACAGCATGGCTATAGCATGCATATACTGCCGATCTGGTTTATCTAATTAACAACTCAGGGGGGAATCTCTGTGAAGACAAATAGATAGAACGTCTTCAGTGTGGAAGAACCCTTTGAGCACAGCTCGTAGTCGAAATGAACCTGCAGAACTCTTGTGATGTTCCTCCTCTCGAGGTGTTGAGAGTTCAAGCAAAAGGCGACGACTCAGCAGTCAAAGTGAGGCAGAGAGAGAAGGCGCCGGGCGAGAGAGAGAACTCACGAACTGAGGCGGCAATTACTACAGACAGCAAATTTCAATAGGAATAAATTGTTACAATTTACGTTTTTAAATTTCTATTTATATTTCTTTGTATAAATTTTAGTCGCGACTCAAAGCGAATTCAAGCAAAAGAAAACGGAACCGTTAACCGTTAACTGTGAATCGGGCAAAGCGTAACCGTAAACCGTAACCGTAACCGTTTAGCGAACCTAACCGAACCGAACTGAACCGGCGAGCGTCGAGCAAGAAACTGAAACTGAAATCGAAACGCGCAACACTTCAGCATTTGAGCAGCGACGCCGACGCCAACAGCAGCAGCAACAGAGGCAGCAGCAGAGGCAGCAGCAGCGAAATGGACAAGAGTAGCGTGCGCAGGCGCCCAAACAACAGCGCAACGGGGCAGCAGCTAATGCCGACGACGACTGCGACGTCGACGTTGCACACGAAGCGAACTGCGGGCAGGAGCAAGTGCGTCGGCAAGGCGAGCACGAGCAAAGACCGAGCGAATGCCGTGCTGGCAATGGTGCAGCCAACTAACAACAACAACTACAGTCGCTGCAGCAGTGGTAGGGAGCGAGAGACGGCACGCACTGCGCTGCCGACGATGACGCGCATTGGCTTCGGGCGCAGCGTAACCAGCTCCGCAGCAGCTTCGGCAGCCCCATCCGGATCGGGTGTACGCAAGGGCTGCGCGACCACGCCTCCAGCGCATCTGAAGCCCATGGCGGAGGCGCACAAGCAGCTGGAGCTGATGCTGGCGCGCATCGAGCGAGGCAGCGACTTCATGGCAGCGGCGCCGCGTCGACGCAAACCGCAGTCAGCGAAGCTGGCGCGCAGCCAAGGGGAGCCTCCACAGCCGCCGGTGCCGACGGTGACGCCGCTGAGCAGCGCCAGGTTGCGGCGAAACGAAGGCGGCATGGAGGACGGCATCGGCGTTGGCGTTGCTGCAGCTGGAGTGGGAGTGGGAGCAGGAGGAGCAGGAGGAGCAGCGCATCCCATTGAGTATAAGCTGGCCACCACACTGACCATGGCGGGGGGCACAACAACAACAACCACCACCATGTCCACCATTGTAACGGGCAATCAGCCCGTGCTGGTGCCACTCGCACAGAATCCACAAAGATTGACGCCGGAGAAACGTGTGGCCCTGCTCAAGCTGCTGTCGCGAGTGGAGCAACGTGACCAGGAGATGGTGCAAGTGCTGCTCAGTGAGCTCAATGCGGCCGCTGGCGACGCTGCTCCGACGGATGGCGGCATGAGCCGCACGCATCAGAGGCTGTAAGTAGCGCAATACACACACACACATGCACAAACATGTAGAATACTTTGCAACAACAACAGCACGAACTGAACAGAATTCAAATGATGTCATCGTCGTCATTCAGAGAGCACGCGTCAGCTGCTCTCTCTCCCTCTCTCTTCAGAGTTTGCCTATTGCCATTGCCATTGCCAGCGCTCTCTCACCTCACCTTACTTCACCTCGCTGGCCTCAGCTCACCTCACCTCACCACGGCGCACTTTGCGCTCTTTCTCTCTCTCTTACTCTTTCTCTCACTGTCAGCTGCGCTGCTGACGCCATCGGCATCGGAGTTACTCACCCAGCGACGGCGACTCCAAAAACAGCTGTTGTTGCTGTTGCTGTTTGCGCTGCTACGGCGCTGCTACTGCGCTGCTGTTTGGCTTTTTGTTCTCGTTTGTGTTTGTCGCCCTCCGTTGCGATTAGAAATATTTACATCCAACACACACACACACAGACACAAAGGCACACACGCAGACATACAGACAAGTTGTAGGTGTAGTTTAGTTGGTAGCATCGGCTGAGCTTGGCTCAGCTCTGCCTGCTTAACCCTTAGCCCGCACTTAACCTCCCTCTGTGCTTGCCTGTATACCCTGTACTGTACTGCAGCAGCAGTGAGTATTGCTGGCACTTGATATATGATAACTGGCATCAATCTTCATCAAGGGGGCTTTACGTACTTTTGATTTCCAGCCGAGACAGCTAGACGGAAATGAGTGATATCTACGCAGCACGTCATTGTGATAAGCGATGTAGATATGCCTAATACAGGGTATACATATGTGTATATACCACATTTCCTGCACTCTAAGCTATGCTTCAAAGTAGGCATCTATGAAATGTTTACACTCATTAGACTTGTCCACTGAATAGTGTCGAAAGAGACATAATACATAAAGTCATACAATGATATATCATTAAAGTAATATATCGATAATATAAATCGAAAGGAATATAAATATATCGGACTGTAATGAATCAGATATATTGGCAAATCATGCGCAAGTTTTGAATCACAGATCAGTGCTATAGATTGAGCTTTGAGTTTATTTTAAATTTGTGTATTCAAATTGAGGTTAGCGTGAATAATTCGCGGATATTTTAAGCATTTAGAATCATGATATCATGATGAACAAGACCGAAAGTTATGACCAAAACGATTTCTTAAATATACAACTTCTATTTATAGCGTATTTTGTGTTACATAGTTCGGGGAGCTGGTTAAGACCCAAAAGATAACAAATATTGATACCAAATTTGGTAGCCCTTGCTATGATAGTTTCTGAGATCTAGGTCTTTATATGGACGGACAGACAGACAGACAGACAGACGGATAGACAGACACGGCTATATCGACTCGATTGTTGAAGCTGATTCAGATGATTGCAAAGAAATGAGTTGTGAACTTAGTTAGATTTGTAGGTTATGTACGCCATAGCGCCAAATGTAGCCTACTGTTTGGAGCATTACAAAATGGTTAAGACTTAAGAGAAAATTGAAATGTGATTTAATTATTGAACGGTCGTCAAAGCCGAACGGGCAGTTGGCACCCTACAACTGCAGAGAGGGGAGGCAGTGGGAGGAAGGGGTAGGTTGTAGGGGGGAATAGGGGTAAGTTGAGCTATTTGGCAACTGTTTCGCAGTTGCGGTCGCTTGTGATACGACGCGGAATTCGGAATTCGCGTCGTAATCAAACACCGCACGCCGTGCGAGAGCGACAGAGCGAGCGGAGAGAGAAAGAGAGAGAGGGTGAGAGGGAGAGAGAGGGAGAATAATCGACAACTGTTTGCGATTGAAATTCGCGCTGTTTTTGCTTTTTTCCTCTTCGTCTCTTTTCTTTCTTGAGATAAAATTTGCAAATTCTAACCAGTAAGAAAAGCAACAGTCGCGCAGCACGCGACAGTGGGATACCCTTCGACCTATGTTCCCGTGCAGTTTAATTTGTTAAATTCATACACATATACATATGCACATGCTTTACAATTATTCCCGACAGATGGCGCTCACGCTCGCCCGCCTCGTTTGTTAGCTGACAGAAGCATTTTATTTTATTTTCTTTAATAACTTCTGTGATTATTGTCCGATCGGATTGCAATTTGGAGAATAAGTAGATATAACTATCAACTTAGTACATAAAGTTTATTCTTTTATACAGCGCTTACAAATTGAGTTCAAAAATTAAATTTTTGATTTACGGGGGCGGTGGGCGTGGCACCTAACATTTGAAATAAACTTAATCAGCTTATAGTACATATGAGTCTTCCTGCCAAATTTGGTAACTCTAGCTTTTATAATAGTTGAGATCTGTGCATTCACACAGACAGACAGACAGACAGACAGACATGGCTCAATCGACTCCGCTTGTGATCCTGAACAAGAATATAAAGTTAGTATACCCTTTTTTGACCATTTTCAATGGTCGAAGGGTATAAAAAATAGTTGTAGGCAGAGAGACAGAGAGAGAGAGTTAGGGAGAGGGAGGGAGAGAGGGAAAGGGAGAGTGGGAAAGGGAGTGAGAGGGGGAGGAAGAGTGTATGGTTGCCCTTTAGAATCCATCAATAAGGCGTGGCTCGACGCGTTGACTTTGTCATATTTTCGCGTTTGCTGCTGCGCTTTATATTTGTTTGATCAATAAATTTGCGCTTCGCCTCCAACTAACAAACGTAGGTTGCCTCATCGCTTGAACACCCGAAGTGGGCCTCACTCCCTCACCCCCTCAACCCCCAACCCTGCTTCCTCCTTCCTCACTACCTCATTGAGATTCCCAGTTCGACTCGCGTTGTTTATCAATGAACTCTTCGACGGTTTTGTGCCTCCCGCCTTCTGCCTTCCGCTTTGATTGTGTCATGATATTTGCGTGCACTGTCACAGCCCAGCTATGCTTAGCGGTGGCAGGGGCAGGTAGCGAGGGAGACAGTGAGACAGTTAACCTTAACCCCGTCGACCCGTAGACCCAGCGGTGTCAGCATACATTGCCTGTGCTCGCTGGAGTCGGTTTACTTTGTGAAAAGAGCTGACCAAGCGGATCAACGTCAATTTGCCCATGAAGAGGCATTCTGGGAACTGTGCTAACTGTTCTACATAATATACTATATAGGGCATGTATAAAATAATATGTATATAATGTGTGCTATGTCTTGAAGTTGCCTGATAACTCGATACGATACATTGCACAAAGTCAAAGGTCGCCTAGAGAGCTCTCTCTCTTTCTCTCTCTGGATTCTCTCTTGACTGCCTGAAAATACATATATGATATGCCATATGCCATATGCTATATGCTATATGCTTAATACTTTATAATGCATATGCTCTGATCCATCCCTCCCACATGGAATTACTTCATTTCGTAGCGAATTAAACTCAATCAAGCGCGTGACCCCGCCTCAATTGTAGGGTATTTTGCAAAAGCGACGCTATTTATACCCGTTGCCCATAGGGTAGCAGGGTATTATAGCTTTGTGGCTAACGAAAATATATGTAACAGGCAGAAGGAAGCGTGGCAGATCGCACAAGCTTCATATATATTCTGAATCAGCATCAACAGTTCGGTCTGCCCGACTGGCTATCTGTCTCTCTGTCTGTCTGTCTGTCTGTCTGTCTGCCTGTCTGTCTGTCTGCCTGTCTGTCTGTCTGTGTGTCTGTGTGTCTGTCTGTCTGTCTGTCTGCCTTCCTGTCTGTCTGCCTGTCATGTATTATTATTTTACTACGACCCTTCCATCCCCGTTATCGATAAAAATCGAGCGTAATTTGAATGCAGGACAGTTCACATTGACCATCAAGGCCCAAATAATTTCTGAAAATTTGGCTGTGATCGGATAATAAACATAGAAGTTATTCAAGAAACATTTATTTGAATGCCTGTCTCGAATTAGCTCCCCAAAGTAGGCAACACAAACTAGAAGTCATATGTTTGGCAAATCAGGTAGCGGGTATATCAGAGTCGAGCACACCGGACTGTGGCTTTCGTGCTTGTTTTGGCATTGGCCTTGAGCCTTGGGTCGGCATGAGATGCGTGTGCGATGTGCATTTCTCTCGGCATAGGTAGGAGGGGAGTAGAAGGGCAGCCCATTGCGTGCTGGCTGGCCATATGAAACCCAATAGAGACTGTTTGTTTTCGGGAAGCCCACAGTGGGGGGCAGGTGAAGGGGATAGCGGGGTGGAGGAAGAGAGCTTATGCGATACTATGACGCCAGCATCGTGCCAAGCGGGCAGGCTTCTCTTTCCGCTTGGTGCTAATCATCCAAATGGCAAACGCGACAAAGAGTTGCGACTTCGATTCGCGCTTTGATTTATTAGCGTCAATTTTAATGCCCACCCACCACCCTCCCCCCTCAGGCCACTCTCGGTGAAGGCGGCAGATTCACCTTACTGCGATAGCTACTGTATGGTGGGAGCTGGCTCTGGGTATAGCAGGGAGCAGCAAAGGTCAGAGGATGAGCCGCGGTACAGGGAGATGAGGACAGTGCAAGGTGCTGCCAACGATAGCAACTCGTATCTGGAGGATGTGCTCAGGGAGGAGAAGCAGATAATGGACCTGATGGACGACGAGATCTTTCGGCAACAGCTGGCGGCAATGTCGCCCGCACAGCGACAGCGCCAGCAGCAGACAATGGATGAGCGTCTCGAGTTGGACAAACAGAAGCAGCAGGTGGGCGAGTGGCGGGTTAAGCATCAACAGAAGCGCCTGAAACGGGAGAAGCAATATGTGGCAGCGCAGCTGATCAAGAAGACCAAGAGGGCGAGGCAAGTGTTGGAGCAACGCAATGAAGAGTTCGAGTCCGAGCCCGAGTTCCAGATGCCACAATTGCCCAAGGAGACGGTCCACATTGTGCCCATGCGGGAGTCATGGAGAAGACGCCTCCAGCGGCAGAAGGAGGAGAAGGAGGAGCAGGAGGAGGAGCAGCAAGGGGAGGAGGAGCAGTATCACAACATGGATGAGGACGACGAAGAGTACGGATTGGTGAACTCGCACAGTGGTGAGGGCGATAGCCATGGACTGCCAACCCCCGCTGCCGTTACTCTCCAGCTCAACGAGCTGTTCATGCAACGTTTGACCTTCCAGGCGCAATGCGGACGCAGCAACCTCTACAACAACTGCCAGCTATTCTCAAAGTATAACCCATCGCTTCTCTAACTTTCTTTCTACTTCCAAGCCTCTCTTTCTCGTTCGCAGCATCAGCAATACGCTCAGCGACGAACTGATAAACAGCATGGATGCGGAACTCCGTCGCAACCTGTCCGAGCACCCTCAGCAGTTGGCAGACCAGGAACAGTAGACACGATCACGGAGCATAGCTAAGCCATTTGCATTATACTTTCGAATCCCCTAAACTGTCAGTGAGCTACAGAACATACTTTTACATTTATCATACTCACAAATCAAATCGAATCGAACCAAATCAAACCAATACATACAAATTAAATAGTGAAAAACTATGTTAGCTTGTTCAATGTACTTATGGGATGTGAAAGGAACTGCCTGCAGGTCAAGGGAGAGCATCAGCTAAGGTTTCTTCTATTGAAATAGTGCCAAACTAAACAGCAACATATCGTCCTACCTATGTATGTGCAATAGACTCTTGCATGAATGCATTCAAAACGCCAAATGGATCATTCAGAAAGTGTACTTCAGGTGTACTCACAATGAGTATGAGTGAATGCATATATTGATATATTGACGCATTGATGATTCAATTAACTCATTTCATTGTCATTTACCATATAGTGGATTAATAACTATTCGCGTATTCATTTCAAAAAGGCTATCAATCATAGCACTCATTTCAAAGAGGTGTACTCAAAAGTGTACACTCTTCGTTTGAATTAAATAAATTATACTAAAGGGTGAATTTTGTAAGAGCTATAGGTTAAAAAAAAAAACATTTAAAATTCAGAGTAATTGCTGTAATTTGGTCATCGTCGACATTCTGCTGTTCTAGCGCTTTCATTTCGCTTTTCAAAACTTTTTCATTTCGAAATCATCGCGTAAAATTTACGCCATTCATTTTTTTTCAGATTTCCACATCACCTTTTTGATCACTTAGGTTCGGTTGCTGAGCCTGTATGACTCTTTTTAAATAAATAAACCATATAGAAACAGTTAATTTCAAAAGAGCAGATGTCAACATTTCTGCAACCACAGCAATGCTTGTTGCGTATTTTTTCCATGAAAAAAAAAACAATGTTTAATGAGAGCGCGTTGTTGCTGTTGGTCCATTCAGCTCAGCCATGGTCAAACAGCTCAATCCATTAAAACGATGAACGAATTGATATGCAATTTTGTATATCAACTAATAATAGATAGGAATCTTGAAATCGAATTGAATTGAATAGATAGGAATTTTGAAGTTTCTCCGGACTTTTCAGACCATGTAGTAGTAAAGGGCGGAGCTACTTGTATTTTAAATTTGATTTGTAATTAAAAAATATGTCCAAGGCCCAAATATTTCAGAAATAAAAGTGTAAATGTATATTTCGATTGGCCACATTTTCAGCATATAAAGAATCATTAGAACATTGTCGATAGAGCATGAGAAATAGTAAGTAAAGAGCACCTCTGTAGTATACTAATTTGTAATAAGCACCCATAGTACAAAATGTGTACAGTATATTTGCCCTGAATTAATGCATGACTTTAATATGTATGGTATCCACAAGCTCAATGCAGTTTATATGTATTTATTAATGTGGTATTTGCATTTATGTAAATTATTATAACTCAACTGAGTATACCACACATTTTCAGCTCGCTGTCCGAAAGTATGCAACTATTTTCACCACCGTAATATTATTTAAAATTGTAATAGCACATTTCAAATATTTTTATTTATTTATAATTAGCAAAAAAAATCGTTCTTTTAATTATATTATATTTCATGTTACAGTTGACCTTGATTCATTTCATTTTCCCCCTCCCGCCTAGAAGTATGCAACACGCTGCTTATGAGAAATTAGCGTTTCTTTAATGTGTTTGTTGTTGGCTGACGAAGAGAAGTAAGGTAGGGGGAGGGGTAAATTAAATTCAATTTATACAGGTTCTTGGCTTAACTAAGTACTATATTAGGGTTCTATATTACGCATTATGGAACTATGGAACTATGGAATATGTCGTCGTTGTCGATTAGGCTTAATCAACAATCAACTTGGCTGGTTAAGTATTTAGTTAATTGTACATTAAACAGCAAAGGTGCGTGCTTGTGTGTCTGTGTGTGTGTGTGATGTTAGCAGTGGGCTTTGTCGTATTTGTCAATTACGAACTTGTTCAAGACTAAAACTATCTAGCATAACTTATCGTTTAGTTAATGGTTTAATTACAAACTAAGTTTAGCGCGATTTGTGTGGCATATCTCGTCGTCTGTCTCTGTCTGTCTGTGTGTGTGTGCGTGCTTGGTTGTAAAAAAAAGTACAATAAATATGTGGCCGAACTAAGGAATTGTACACAAGGCGTGGGGAGTCGCCGGCGCCTCACAGTAAATTGGAACAGCTGACCTCGGAGGCAGCACAGTCCGTGGAGCGTGGCAGGAACTGTATGTGTTGCCAGGTGGCGTTGAATCTACACAGCATCGAAAGAGACAGAAGACAGAGAGAGGAAGAGAGAGAGAGAGAGAGAGACACGAATTAGTTAAGCATTCAATGAGAAGCAAAGCAGAGCACTCACAGATAACTTTCGGCCAGCTGACGCTCCACGTGTGGCTTGATGCGTGCATAATCCTTGTCCGCAATCGTTGTGCTGCAATGCTGCTGCATGTAGGTGAGCGTGAAGAGCTCATTCTCATTGAAGGAGCGCAGACCGGGCACACGCAGGCGTTGGGTGAGGCCTAGCGCCTCGTAGGTGACCACCTGGTTAATGCCGGCACCCTGTATGGCAGTGCCTGCATCGATGGCCGTCACGAAGCTGCTCAGAGCACGGGCAGCAGTGCGTGCGGCACTTAACGTCACATGGAACGACTTTAGCGCCTTCACAGACAATTGGCGCAGCTCGTGCGCCAGATGCGGTGGCTGACCGGCCGTCAGGCAACTGATATCCGGTTGAGCATACTCGATCTCCGGCACCGAGTCCCCAATATCGGTGCTCTGTGCATTGAACTGTAGCAGGAACGTGGAAAGGCTGTCGATGAGCGTCTCCAGAATGTCCGTTCCGATGCGGGCAAAGTTGACAGCGCTGCAAGCAAAGGGACACAACGAGGGAGTGTGAGAGAGAGAGAAGAGAGAGAGAGGAGAGTAGGAGAAGAAACAGAATACACCTACACAGGGTAGCGATAGTCGTAGTAGTTGTTCTGCACCAGCACGCGCGAGATGAGCAGCATATTCAGCTTGTTGGAGTAGACGATGGGCTGCGGATGATCCCCCGTGTACATTTCGGACACAATTCTGCAAGGAGATCGAGTTAGGGTTAGTTTGTGTTCGAGTGAACCATCTTCTGGGCATAGGCCACTCACACATCCAGCATGCTCAGCGTCTTCAGCTTGTCCTCCATGCGCGAGCGACGGAAAGTCCAAATCGACTCAAGATGCTCCACAAAGTTCAGGTTGCTCAGCAGCAGATCGTTGTAGTATTTGCTTATGTAGTCGCCCTGGTCGAGCACCTCGTTGGGTATGCCAAACTGCAGCCGCATCTCGCTGAGCTTCTTGTCCAGGAACTGCCTCGCTGTCGGCTGCAGCCAACTGGCCTGAGCCAGAGAATCCTGCAGCTGATTGCGCAAGCTATAGAACATCAGCTGCAGGAACTTCTCGTTGCCCACGGTCTTGTTCCACGCACCGTCTGCTGTGCTGCGCGAGCGACTACTGCTGCCCTGCTCGAACTGCTGCTTGGCCGGCTGCTGCTGCAGTGCATCCACCGCAAAGGGCACCCAGTCGCGGACCACTTTGCTGCAGAAGAGCCAGCGCGGATAGCTTGCAGTGCGGCCATAGATGGCGTGATCAAAGTGCTCGGCCAGCGTGCGGTATTCTTTGGACAGATGCGGCAGCATTTGACGCGCCAGCGACCAAATGATGAAGTTGTTAATCGGTCTGCAAACAAACAACGCAGATTGATTAATCATGAACAATCACAATCGATTTCACTTCTCCCTCTCTACTCACTTCTTGTCCGATGTGGAGACCAGCGTTGAGAGCTCATGGAACATCTCGACATCGCGTACCAGCACCTCGGTGTCCTCGCTGATGCGTGTGTTGGGGAAGATCGCCTGCAGTGACTCCAGTATTGGCAGCTGTGGCAGCAAGGAAAGCAGATTGCGAGTGGTTAATAAGATGTTTTCAATACTAATACTACATAAGATATAATGGGTGGGGAAAACGGGCTTAGAGTAGTTCTCATAGATAATGGCATCTTCTACTTTACTTTCATATTAAGAATCTTGCCAGAATTCTTTGGGTTTGGTTTCCCTAATATTTCTTATTCGAGTATTTTGTATGCTGCTCAATCAGAGACTGCAATGCTTAATTCAATGAGCATGTTAAGGTAGTATCCTCAGCATTTACAACGCTCTTTCGTGTTGTGCCTTGATATTGCTTAATCACTCACTCAATCACTCACTATATACGAAGGGTTTGAAGTATACAGAGTATTTAAAGGAAATAGACGATGAAGAGTACATCGAGTATACAGAGTATGAAGAGTAAATAGAGGTTATAGAGCACACAGAGTATATAGAGTACATAGAGTACACTAAGCATATAGAGTATTTGTTGTAAATAAAGTATTTAGAGTAACCAGAGTAGATAGAGTAGATTACCATCTTGTTCATTACTAGCAAACCACCCCATGCTGGTTTCTAGTATACGTTAGACAATCAATCATTCACTGTTAAAATGGAGTACAGTTTCAAATAAATGTCAGTTAATGTTGTATGTACTCATTCACTTCGATGTTGTTGAGTACAAAACTAGAACAAATAACTATTTCCGATGCTGTAATTTTTTTGATAAATGTCTCTTGAAACTCTGTACGCTGTCGAACTTATTTGTAAAGTTGTTAAACACTACATAAACTCTGGTGTACTACGTTTCCAAACGATAGAATACAAGCAATTCAAAAAACTGTCACTCACTTTCAGAAAGAACATTAAAACACACATGCATTTTATGAATTCTCAGAATTAAATAGAATACATTGAAAAAGGAGTACAGTATTTTTGGTTGCAGTACCTTCAAGAAAGAAATGAATGTATTTATTTAGAACTCTTGTATACTTAATTCGATATCTATAAGTAATCTAGGAAGATGAAAGGATTTGTTTCGAATCCTATCAAAATCATCCTGATCTCACATAACTTAAGGTGAGTTTGGAGTAACTGAACAGAATAAGCATTCTCCCAGAAATAATGTTAAGAAATTAGAAACAGATGTCACGACTGCATTTCTAGCATCGCATTGCTCTTATGCAATGATTAGCACTTAATCTAGCTAATATTAACGCAGATCTCTAATCGAACAAGTTCCTCCTGCTGGGGAATATCCCCAGTATCCAGTATCCAGTATCCTAAAGGTGTTTGCCCATTTCGATTCCTTCTAATTGCCTTAGCTAACGGTAATTGCGCTGATTAGCCACAGCAGACTCAACAGTACTAAATGGGAAACCAGTTTGAACTCGACGTAAATTAGTTGTCAACTCGGAACTCGTTCTTAGGGAGTCGCGCTAGGTGCTGATGCTGATGGTGCTTACCGATGGCGCAATACTTTTCATCTCCGCCAGACGGAGCAGCTTGTTCACTTGACGCTCGCCAGCTGCCGCCTGGGCTGCCTCGACGTGGTTGACAATGCGCCGCTCGTAGTGGAAAATGTCATCGGCAAAGAGATCCGCTTCGCGTGACACGATGCCTGGCAGCAGCAGCAGCCAGGAAAAGAGAGAGAGAAGAGAGAGACAGATCGATTTGATTAGATTAGAGATTCGCAGCGATCATTCGTGGCTCACATGACTTACCCATGTTGATGGCGAAGTCGCGCAGCAACAGCTTGTAGCCGCGCACCACCTCCTCGTCTGCATCGGGTCCATAGAAGTACTTGTCGGGCAGTCCGAGTTCGCCCTCGTCCAGCGTGATGATGTAGTCATAGGGCATGGTGTAGCTGTTCTCCACGCTGACCCGATAGTACGGGAAGATGCCGAACTTGGTCTGCAGATGCCGCAGGGCGCTCTTGTAGTCCCAGTTCTGAAGACGATTCGTTGCCGCGAATGCCTGCCAGCCACCTGCAAAGAATGAAGCGAGAGGGGAGCATTTAGTCGTTTCATCCGTTAATCTATTTACAATAGTATTGCTATATCGGGGAATGACCCAGGGGTATACCCAGACCGCAACCTTCCCCCGTTCCCGCCAAAACCCTCTGCCACAACTGGCGCCTCACTCGCCAGGCGCTAATTGAATTGCCTCAAAAACTAAAAGCATGAAATTTCTTTGTTTTTCTTTTTTTTCTTCTCTTCTTTCTTTTGGCAAAAACTTGTGACAGCTTAAAAACTGCAAGAGTATTATAAATATCTCTCTATTGTACATAGTGTGTGTGTGTGTGTATGTGTGTGATTTGTGATACAGCTGTGTCTATCGATGAACTTAGCTGGGCATTTATAACAATTAAAGGCGCTAAAATGTTTGCCTGCAAAGTCTTGAAAATTTCAGAGCGACACAGCGCGTCATAAACAAGATATTTTCCATATTGTTAGACGACGGAGGAATACTCTAATCACGCAGGAATACTCTACCCACTATCTACCTGACCAAACCGATTTCTTAAATACACAACTTTATATTAAGGCACATTATCCACAGTATTCTTTTTAAGTGATCAATTCCTGGTGATCATTATAATAAATAATAATAATTCAAAAATACAACTTCTGCTTTAAGCCTATTTTGTGTTGCATACTTTATGGAGCTGTGTGGAAATCAGTAACTCTGTCAATTATTTCTTAAATAACATCAAAATTAATTATCCGATGGCAACCAAATTTTCAGTAATCATTTGGGCGTTGATAGTTACTGTGTTTACCAAAAATGAACTGTCTTGCATTAAAATTACACCTGCAATTCGGTTTTAATCGATTTACGCAAGCGGAAAGACGGAAAACGTGACCTGCCTGCAGTAATAACACATATTGACAACAAATTTGATAACCCTAGCTGAAAGAGACTTTGAGATTTGGGTTTTCATACAGATAGTTGGCACAAAGTTATAATATCCTTCTACCTTAGCCTTCTATCTACCGTCCACCTTAGCGGTTATTAACATTACGAATGCAAATATTCTTGGGGAACTTGTTATGTATTGGAATTTACAAAACTAATGAAGAATATCTTGGGAAATTATATCATCTATCCATCTACAATACGTATTATATCATTTAACTTTGATAAAAGCAGATACTGATATGAAGCAAATTAAAGCCTGCCTAGCGATTACTAAAGATCTCTGTACTCTGAATATATATGGTAAATTATTAAAGAAGTATAAATGGAATTAAAACAATTAAAGTTACCATATTTTCTTAATTGGATTACCATACTTTCTTAATTGGAGTTTGTACTCAATTGTATCATTAACAGTGATAAGCCTCTATTTTGGATTCTATTAAAGAATAAGGGTAATTCACCTAAGATTAATTCGAAACTAATTGCAATTTATCGCCTCATATTCATTCTCGGAGAGAGAACTTGGAGTATTTGTCAGTTGTTCAAGTTTAGTTTACATATTCCAAGTAACTTCGGAATTGTTTCTTTGAAGTCTTGTAAGACATTTAGAGAATGTCTTTTAGATCGTGGTATATCATTCTTCTTGTCAGTATATCCTGAGTTTGCCAGTTGAGTAGAGTCGATTGCTAATTTGAGATTGAATCTGTTCTCTCACTGAACAGTTCCGGTTCAGTGATATTTGCCCACTTAGAATAGCCATAGAAATACCTGAGGGCAAGTAACTGTAACCGGATCCAAATATAATACTATATATGTATTTGTGCAGTTTACACAGCCCTAAATCGATTTGATATTTGATAAATCAAGTTCGAACAGTTACGAAAAGGTGGCTTATTGCACCCGGTTTTGGATTGAGATGCGATGCGACTCCTCTGCGGCATTTGGCGACGATTTTTTGTTGGTCTGTCGATTGTGTCAGCCGTGTTTGCCCACCCAATTAGCGCCTGGTGAATCGGGAGAAAAACAAAAGCAAAAGCCAAAGAAAAAAGCGAAAAATCCCAAGCAAAACTAAAAATCTAGCCGGATTTTGTTATAGTTTTATGTGTGTTTGATTTGGACGATTTATTGCAAATGAATGCGAGCAGAGGAGTTCAATTAACTTCAATTAAAGGCAACTCCCCGAGAGCCGAGAGCTGATTTCTATAAAAGCCTCGTGCCGCAACCGATGAACGCATCAATCCAGTGCAGCAGCTCCCGCGGCAAGCATCCCCGGCATCCCAATTCCGCATCTAACGCATTCAGCATGAACAAACTTGTGGTAAGTGTTTGTAGCTGGCGAGGATCGGCAGGCACAGTGGACTCACCTCAACCTCTTCCCCTATAGTTTCTGGCCTGCTTGGCTGTGGCAGCTGCACGTCCCGATCTCAGTCGCCAGGCCTATCGCTACGAGGTTGGCTCAAACGAAAATGTGATCAACACGCCGGTGATCACCACGAGCACCTCGTACCAACCCACCGCGTCGGGCAACAGCTACTACAACTCAGTTCCCACTGTGGGTCAGTCGACCTACACAACCGGCACCGCTGGCTTTGTGCCCTCCACCCAGATCACTTACTCCACAGGCGGCAACAACGTTGGCAGCAGCAGCAGCAGCTTCCAGAGCACTTACAACGGCAATGGCGGCGTCGCAATCAATGATAACATCGGCCTGACTGGCATCCACCCGGGACCCGCTATCAACTACAAGGAACAGGAAGCCTACATCAGTCATCTGGCCAACTTCCAGCCCGCTCAGATCACCAAGCACTTCTACCTGCATACCGCACCCGAGGATCATGATGAGCAGCAGATTGTGCGCTACGTGAACGTGGGCAGGCCCCAGAAGAACTACCGTGTGGTCTTCATCAATGCACCCGCCTCCACCGCCAGCAAGGCCAAGATCATTGCCAATGTGGCCCCAGTCGAGGACAAGACTGCCATCTATGTGCTCTCCAAGAAGTCCAATGATCTGGATGTTAGCGCCGAAGTGGTCACACAGGCTCCAGTACACAACAAGCCCGAGGTCTTCTTCATCAAGTACAAGACACCCGCAGAGGCTGCCCATGCCCAGCAGACCATCCAGGGTAGGTTCCCCCCATTCCCCATTCCCCATCCTCAACTATCTTTAATTTTGATTGTCTTGCAGCCAACTATGACGCTCTGGGAGGCACCTCGCAGCTCAGTGACGAGGGCATCGTCCCAGTCTCTTCGGTCATCAACAGCCTGGGCGACAATGGCTCCTCCGGCGTGCTCACCGATGGCGTTGGCGGCGTCAACATTGTCGGCACTGGCGGTGTCCCAATCGCCGAGTCCACTTCCGGCTCAACTGGCAGCGGTTCCATTAGCCTGCAATACGACGGCAGCAGCTCCAACAACCAGGCCACTCAAATCACCGAGGGCATCTCGGGCTCCACTCACGTGGGCAACGGCATCATCCAGACCACCTACCTGCCCGCCAAGCCCATCCGCTCGGTTAAGTACTAAGCACTGCATCGAGATCGGAATGGAGTTGGAGATGGAGATCGGCATGCGACATGCACATACATGATCAAACACACGATGATTATTGCTTCTGAGCGAAATAATCGATTATTACTGACGATTATTCCCTACAGAATTTGTTACATATTCAATTTTGCGATATTTCTCAATCACTTTTTTTTCACAGCTAATTTTTTTTTTAATAAAATTTAAGCACTTCTTAAGGCATTCAAAAATCATAACCTCAATGCTTTGATTAACTGGGCAGGGAATGAAGAGTTGCGAGCGTAACTATCGATAACTTCGATGTCGATTGATTGAGAAAGTTTTGATATTGTAGAGATGAGTTAGTGCCAGGCACACGTCTCTCTTCCTCTCCCTCTCTCACTAACTATTTGGCAAGATCTTCATAATTACTAGAGGGGGGAGAGACTACAATAAATACAACTATAGACAGCATATAACACGACGACGACGACGACGACGCTGGCAAATAAATTAGCGTCTTAAAAACAAGAGAAAAAGACAAAAAATAACGCCAACTGAGATAGACAAGAAATAATAAGAAAAAAAAACCGAAAAGAAACTCAAATCAAAATCAAATTCGAGCCACAGAGTCTGCAAGGTCGCGCATCGCGCCAATGCAACGCATTAAAATACCAGAAAGTATTAAATAAAAAATACAGATAGACTAGCATGTAGTATATACTGTATGTGTGACTGCAACCACGCCCCCTCCGCCCCTAGCAGCGCCGGCAACCGCGGCGCCAGCAGATTTATGATCAATGTCTGAGGCATTACAAGCGCGCAACCGAAGATGATGATGATGATGATGATGATGATGATGATGATGATGGTATCGTTTTTGGTATCTAGCATCAGATATGTGGTATCTCTTTCTTGTTGTTATCTCTCTTTCATCTGGCATACTAATGCGCGATCCAAAGTGAGATCTTTGCATAAAGATAATCACACCTACTAAATAAACGATACGCGATGCGATCTACGATCCGAAACATTTGTCCCTCTCGCCTTTTACTGTCACTGCGCATAAAAAGTTACATAAATTTTCAATCGTCTCTTGATTTTGAGATCTCTATGGAATTATGGATATTGTGTGGATTGTGGAGGGTGCATAGGGTATATGGTATGCCTAATTGATAATTATCGTTTTGTGCGCCTTTGTCGCTAATAACTGAATTAGTGGATTAACCGATGGAACGATGGATCGATAGATATCGGCGCAGTGAAAACACACACATAGATACATAGTTGATATCGTTACTTATTTCATTTGCTGCCACATTTGGCCAAATTATGTTTTATGAGTGACCTCCAAAGGCGCCACCCGGTACCGGTAGCAGGTGAATGTGTCGCATACAATCTGCAGACTGTGCTGCTGGGTTCGTGCACTCGCTAAGCCATCAAACTGACTCATCGTGGTATATTTATGGCACCACGCTGAGTGGTTTAGGAGGCCACCATAAAAGGCATTGTTCGCAGACGAAGCCAGCAGAAGATATCCAGCTGAACTGAACCTTTATGAACAGCTAATAGATGTGACAATAATTATATTGTGATTAGACAATATGCTAATCTAGGGAGAGGGAAGTCAAAGATTGATATTACTAGAGTTATAATGGATTGTGGAGTCATTCGTGATGCAAAGTTATAGATCCATTGCTATTCGAAAGGGGATTCTCTTCTTGTGAGGTTTAGGCTTAAGATTAAAGTAAGGAGTTAAGTTTGCTTGACAAGTTGCGTAAAGTGAACTTGACTTAGTGCTTAAAACCTTTCTATTTGATTTCCTATTCCGTTTCAACTTGCGCCACATTTGGTTGATGTATACGACGTCGATATTGATTTGTATTCAACGAGATCTTGTCATTCATACGAGTATCATATTGAAGTTGAGTTGAGTATGAAATCATCTTTTAACTATTGCGAATTTGCAAGTTAATCGATCAACTCGATCCGAGTTGGGAGTAGGAAAACCCAATGAAACTGGTTACTCAACTGGAGGCCTAAACTTGCCGATTGACCACCGAAGTGAAGCCTACCAAATTAGCCAAGTTTCTTGAGTATCATTTGTGCGTTTATATGTTTTATCTCTGGCATATTAGACGACTACTTGTATCTATCCGTGCATATCTATTTATAACCATCGCGGTTTCTTTCAATCCGTTTCAGAGGCCAACGCAACAGTCAAGTTCAATGCCAAAGCTGGCCAAAAGATACAAACTGTATCTGCAGATACAACAGCAACAAAAGAAACTGGCGATAAGCTGCTTTTGTTGCTCAGCTCAGCATAGCTCAGTGCGAGATCTATTGAGGTTTATACGAGATGTATGTGTACCATGGCTAACCGAGGCTCAAGACTCGAGAACCGGCCACGCCCCGTTAAGTAGCTGAGTGAACAGCGGGCGCGCGCGCATCTGTGAGATACATTTGTGCATTCGAGAGAGAGATTTGAATAAATTTTAGGTCAACGTCGCTGCTCGCGCGCTGCTTGGGCCTACTGTGAATCTTGAGACTGCCGCCTCTGCCTCAACTTCAGCCTCAGCTCGAGCTTGAATCTTGATTCATGAATGTGTTGAATGCTGTCGCTGCGATTTACATAAATTACAACAACAACTCTTAGACAACTGTCGCTGTCGGCGCTGCCCTCTCAGTCTGCCTCTGCCGGCGGCGACGGTGGAGGCAGCGCATATAAGTCAAGTGGAGCGGCCAGAAATGCAAGCATTGCCCCAGAGCGATCCAATCCGAAAACGTAGCAAACCGAACCACCATCGAACCATCATCGCGACGCGACATTTGAACAGGAATATCGAGCACACACACACACACTTGCACAACAAGGATACCTCACAAGATGCGTCATTCAACTGCAGCTCGTCTCCTGCTCGCCTGCTCGGCCGTAACCCTGCTGGCCCTGGCTCAGGCACGTCCCCAATACGGCTACGAGCAGCCGCAGGTTGGAGATTTGCTGGGCAACGTGGGCAGCGGCATTGGCATTGGCAACTTGGGACTGGGTAATCCCGGCCAACTGGTGGGTCAACTGCCAGTGCCACATCGTGGCGGTGACAAGTATCTGCCCCCGGCAAGCACCACACAGGCACCGATCATAAACAAGAAGTTCTATTTGGTCTCCGCGCCGGAGGACCACAGCAACGATGGCAAGACCAAGCACCTGGTGCTGGGCAGGCCGCAGAAGAACTACCGCGTGGTGTTCATCAAGGCACCTGCTGGCGATAATGCCAATGTGAAATACTCGGCCGAATTTGCGCCACAGGAGGAGAAGACTGTCATCTATGTGCTGAGCAAGAAGGATAACGACTTGGATGCCGGAGACATTGCCACGCCCGCGCCCACTCAGCCCAGCAAGCCGGAGGTGTTCTTCATCAAGTACAAGACCGACGAGGAGGCGCACCAGGCCCAGAAGGAGATTCAGGGACAATACGACAAGCTCGGCGGCACCAACGAGTTCCAGGAGGACAACAATGCACCCATTACCTCGGTCATTGGCAGCCTCGATGGCCTCAATCCCGATGGCAGCTACAACTACCGTCAGATCAATCGTCCCTCGGGTCATCCCACGGCGCAGTATCTGCCCAGTGGACTCAAGCGTTAAGCAACGCGAGAATCAGCGACAGAGAGAGAGAGATGAAGAGAAACGGCAGGAACCACCACTACACTCATACAACCCCCCTACTCCCCCGCACACCTTCCTCGCCTCGTTATGTGTTGTTTAGTTTTAAGCGCAACCTTTTTTTTTGTCGACTTTTTGTTTTTCTTAATGAAATAATAATTATTAAAATAAACCGTATATTTAAAAAGTACGCAATGTCTACCAACTCAATAAGGTCTCCATAAGGTGTAAGGTCGCGCAGTTTCCGCAACCTGGCCATAAAATGCCATTTAAGAAATTAATAAAAATGCCATAAATAAATGGAGATTTCTTGCTCAAATCAAGTAAAAACCAAAGCGTGCCGGCTCCCCAAGATTAGACACAGTGTGACAGAGAAAGAGCGATGGGGAGGGAGGGGGATAGACTACAAAAATTCAAATCAATTCAAATGAACGCAAACTCAACAGTCAACAAAGCTCGCGCCCGGCGCCTGAAATAGCTCAAAATTAGCTTAAATGAAGTGAGAAATCAAAATAAGCCCATCAAATTTAATTATAATTGAATCAAAGAGCGCATCTTTTCTTCCAACGGATCGTTAAACTGACGCTGCATGACAAAATAACAGGTAGTCAAGGGTGGCCGACAGACAGAGAGGCAGCGAGTGGGAGGGAGATGCAAGACACACCATATGCATATTTACATAATTATGCATTTGAACTGGGGAACGATTGAGCAATTCATTAGCCCACAAAGATATCAAGATCGAGATCGAAATGAAGCCAGCGAAAGGGTTTGAAACATCAACATTCTTCTTCGCCTTCGTCTTCTTCTTCTTCTTGTTAATAGATCTAGATCTGTGAAGTGAAATACATTAACTTTTTCATCATTGCTTGCATAAGTTTAAATAATTAAAAACATAATTTTCAAAGTTTATTATAATATATTCTTAGAATATTATCCTTGTCTAAGTTATCTTAGTTTTTTACATTCTTCCTATTTATAGATCGAGCCAATTTACTAAGGTACTATTCATTTTTATTGAAATGGAAATTTTTACCATGTGATTTACTTTCCATCTTTAAATCTTTCTAAGCACGATCTTTTGACTTAAAAAATATTGCATCATACTTAAAGGGCCGGTTGGCCGTAAATTGACCAGATTTATTAATAATATACATAATAATATGTGCACAAGATCCACCTACAAAACAACGATATTCAGTTGATTGGTCAGTTGTTTCTGGATCGTAAGCACAAATCCAAGATTCATCGCAAGCATTTCTTCACATGCTTAATAGCACTTCTTTACTCAACACTTACGTGGACATCGCACAGGGTCATCTTATCTCTAACTGATGTGATGTTCAGGTCTCTTTTGATATTTTCATTTCGAATATATCAGGGTGCCCCAGTGATTGTTCTCAGTATCTTCCATAGAGCGCTATGCATAATATCAATGTTACTACTTCTGGCACTTCCCCATAGTTGGGATTCAGATTGGTTTTAATACGGAATTGAGGAGAAGGAAGTTGATAAGCCAATGGAGCAGACTGCTAGCCTTAAGCCTTAAGCTTAGCGATAAGTTTAAGTTCAGGATCTCTTTTCTAAAACACTTTGAATGAAGTAAATCGCATCAGTATATCAGACCCTAGACTTGTATTAGAATCAGAGAACATAGTTTCGAGATAAACGCGTTCAAAGTGTTTACTAATTATAAATTTGCACGCGAGTACATCGGATCGAAATATTCTTTATTATGCATAAACATGTAAATAGTGCAAATTCATAGATTCATAAGTATGTTAAGCATAGAAGTAACAAAGGTGAGAGCAGTTAGACGGCAGTCTCAGACTACTGCACAGCAATATCGGACTACTTAATCATATTGTGGAGCTCACAACCTTCGTGTCACGTGATCAACATCTCTATCCGATGGAGATGGAGGCAGGCGATTTTTCTTAATAAAATCGGCCATAAATCAAATTAGCTGTACCATTTTGCCAAATGCGACATGAAAGTGTGGGAAATACGCGTCAATTTATGCAAATCGATGCGCATCGAGGCGGCCTGAATATCGAATGGAAATCGGAATCGAAAAATCGATGTCAAGCGGCGTTGTCGTTGTATCTGTACACACACACACACAGAGACACCATACACGCACCATACATACATCGGTATATACTACTATATTCTCGAAACGTATCGCCGTTTGATATTTTAATTGTCTGCGACTGTACAACGCGCAGTCGCAGCCAAAACGAATTAATCTACTAATCAGCCACGAGGCTGCGCAACGACAACAACAACAACAACAACAACATTAAGACTAGATATGAAATGCGAAGATATACCACGTAGTAATATAGAGACAAATATAACTCACAAGTCTGTGAACCCAACGCAGAGATTAGATCAGAGCACTCCGAGATCACAGTAGATCGTAGATCGGCGAAACTAAGCGTAACTCATTAGTCAAAAAAAAGGCGTGCGAGGGCGTTGATGATGTTGAAGATGATGCCCAGCACAAAGGCGCACAATGACGCCGAGAGATCTGCACGGCGATTAATGACAAATGAGCCGACGACGAAAATGAGACGAAATCCATAACGAGACTAATTAAGAAATGCAGCTGCAATAAAACCCAAAAGAAATACTCCGACGCGATACTTGTGTTCGCTCGATTAATTATAAACGCCATTAAAGGAGACGCCTTCGATGCCATCAAAATGTTTTTTATGTATTCTTCTGTGGCTTCAACTCTAAATAAAGCTTTGTTGGCTCTAGCAACTTGGGAAATCACTCGAAATTGTGATGAATTTGTTACACAAAACTGGGTCAAGCTGAAACTCTGAAAATATTGTTATATTCTTATGTATTTATTGAAATAAAGTGTGATTTTTTAGCTATTATCATTTTGGCAACACAGGTTCAAACAGCTGATGCACGTTTCGTGTTTTGTATCACTGCCAAACATCTTCAGTTTGGTCTATAATTTAAGCTTGAATCGTCTTACAAACGAACAACGCTTGCAAATTATTGCATTTTATTATCAAAATGCGTGCTCTTTTAAGAAACTTCATCGCCGGCTCCTACGTAGAGTGTGAACTGATGAACATATCACAGCTGCATCGGAGAGTGTTAATGATGATGATGACCATCATTGGACCGTACTTCTTCAAAGATGATGCGAATCGTAACGTATCTGTGAATAGTGAGCACTAACGTGAGATGATATCAAACTTTTTTTTTTTGCCAAAATGCAAGAGGTTGACTTGCATGACATGTGGTTTCAACAAGACGGTGTCACATGCCACATGCCACACACCACGCTAAACAATATTTTTATTGTAATTTTATTTTGCGTTTGGGACCTATCAATTGGCCGCCTAGATCGTGCGATTTAACGCCTTTAGACTAATTTTTGTAGAGCTATGTTAAATCGAATGTCTATACAGACAATCCCGCTTCAATTGACGCATTGCAGGACAACATTGAAGCATTTACTCGTGAAATGTTGTAAAGAGTATGCTAAAATTGGACTTAGCAAAGGACCATTTGAGGCGCAGTCACGGCCAACGTTTGCATGAAATAATCTTCAAAAATTCAATTATATGCACCGTACTATCGATTATTTTATGTGTTTTTTTTAGCTCTTAAAAAATCACCCTTTATTATTATTATTTATTGATATTAGATAGTGAATAAGGTTGTTGGTTATTTAAAATATTACAAATAAGTCAACATGAATAGGTTAAGCTTTACTTTAACAAACTTCGATTGATTCTACTTCCCAAGATATTCCGACTTGAGCGATCAAGGTTTCCAAAAGGCTCACCGACTTGTCTGCCTTTTAAACAACTTCCTTTAACGGCTCTGCGATTCTTTGCTTCATGTGTTTGGCTAATTTATTTCTTATATTTCTCAGTAACATTTTCAACGGTTTTGCTTGTTGCATAATGATTTTATCTTAAGATCTTAAGTTGTAACTATCTCGTGAAGTTTGCATATTTTCTTTTATCTCAAGATCGTATGTTGTAACTATCTCGTGGAGTTTGCTTATTTTCTTTTAGCTCTTTTCATATCCGTTGAACGCGCAATTAATTTGCAAGTTCGTTGCCTAAGTCTTTTGTTTTGTTTACCACTAATTGGGCCACAAAATGTTCTCCCTGCCAACATATAAAACTGGCAGCAGCCCCATCAGCTGCAGCACATACAACTTGTGGCAACCACAATAAGCAGCATGTTTAACACCGTCGTGGCCATCACTTTTCTTGGACTACTCGGCCGCAGGTCAGTGGAGGCGCAGGCTCCATTGCCGTTCCCATTATCCCTGTCGCCATCATCATCGCCATCGCGCTACTATCTGCCACCGGTGGCCAGTGAAAGTGTTGCACCCGCACCCCCGGCCACACCGCTAATCACAAAGCAGTTCTACACCATTTCTGCTGCTGAGGACTCGCAGGAAGTGCAGCCACGCACAAAGCATTTGATGATTGGACGGCCGTCACGCAACTATCGCGTGATCTTCATCAAAGCGCCAAGTGCCCACAACGAGGCCATCAAGTACACGGCCGAGCTGGCACCGCAGGAGGAGCGCACTGTGATCTACGTGCTCAGCCGCAAGCAACACGAGCTGGAGGCTCAGGACATACAGCCGGCCCAGCAGCCAGAGACTGCCAGCAAGCCGGACGTCTTCTTCATTCGCTACAAGACCAACGAGGAGGCAGTTGCCGCACAGCGTGAGATTCAGACTCAATACGACGAGCTTGGTGGCAATACAGAACATGCCGCGCCCTTTGTGGCCCCAGTGCAGTCTGTTGTGGGCGCCCTGGACGCTCTACCTCCAGCAGCAGCAGCCTCTGCCACTGCCTCTGAAGGCTACGATTACCAGCGACCAGTGGCGCATCGCTTTTAATGATCATCCGTGTCCCACGCATAGCGCATGCATGCACTAAGCTGATAAACTTCAAACGAGGAAGAAAAACCCAACATATCGACGGCAACAACAAAGTTAGACGATTCGTCATAAAAAAGATAGCGAACGCGTAAATAAAAAAGTCTGTCGCCGTGCAAAGTGATTTTTGTATAACCGGCATCTCTTCATTTTGCATAGTTTTCGCAAACTATTGTCTTCTGCGTATTTTATATCATTTTTATTATTTCAGCAAAAAGTTGTTGCTATTTCGGTAGTTTGGCTTGCAAAGTGCTTTGACCCTGTGCAAAACGAGCCAGATTAGCAGAGACATCCAATGATCCGACTCAAGATGATCAAACAAAACAGTTGGGCATATGCACAAGCAGCGAAGGGAAGGAGGCACAAATCATACAATATCTAGAGATGTTTCTTGAAATATCTAGAGATGTTTCTTGAAATAAAAGCAAGCATTAAGAAGGCAATAGAAATCTAAAGCATTTCTTAAGTATCTTCAAAATAGTTTTTTCGTTATTACGTGTTAGGCGTATTCCCTTGTTAATAGAAATATAAATACACAAATTTCAAAATAAATGTCAATTGCCTTTTTTTAGAGGATTGCAAATTCGTTGTGCGAAACAACTTGAGGTTTCATTTACATAAATTTTGCAAACAGTTAAACCTCAAAAAGAAAAAGAAACAGACGGCAATGCATCTTATTTTTTTGTTGTTGTCTTTGTTTCAGCTCGTGTAGATTTATTTGAATTTGCATTTAATTAATGGGAGATGGAAGCGGCGGCGGCCATATCTGGACATCATCAACTGGGCGACCTTTTTGTGATTGGCAGCCAAAAACCGCACAACTCGCCAGCTATTAATCGTGGATTGAGCAGCAACACACACGCATACACACATGCACAGTAAAGTGATGTTATGTAAGCGTTCTCCTTTGCATCAAACTGTTTCTGTTCTAAGTCTTTTGTCTGCACTTGACCCACTAGTCGAATACGTAATGCGTGATATACGAGGTGTGTTCAAAAAGCAAGGTGACTTAGTTTTTTTTAAAGCAAAAATATTTATTTATTTATCAATATTTATGTTGTCCCCTTCAAAGTAATTTCCTGAGATACAATAAACTTATGCCAACGGTTTTTCCAATCCTCAAAGCACTTCTCATAAGCATTTTTCGGTATAGCCTTGAGCTCTTCAAGCGATGCAGTCTTTATCTCCTCAATCATTGCAAATCTCCGTCCTTTCATGGGTCTCTTTAGTTTTGGGAACAAGAAAATCAAATCCAAATCCAGTGAATATGGTGGCTGAGGCATGATTGTGTTGTTGTTTTTGGCCAAAACATCTCTCACAAGCAAAGATGAGTAAGCAAGGGTATTATAGTGATGCAAAGGCCATGAATTGTTTTTTTCACAATTCTGAACGTTTTCTTCGTATTGCTTCTCGCAAACGGCTCATAACTTCAAGATTGACCGTACGACCATGTGGTAAGAACTCCTGTACCACGCCATGGTAATCGAAGAAAACAGTGAGGAAAACTTTGACATTTGATCGAACTTGGCTTTTTTCGGTCTTGGCTCAGCCGGGCTCTTCCATTGGGACGATTGGGTTTTGGTTCCGATATCATAACCATATACCCATGATTCGTCACCAGTTATGACCCTTTTGAGTAAATCTGGGTCATCGTTGACGTCATTCAACAGCTCTTGAGCGATGCTCATGCGACGGTTCTTTTGGTCAAAGTTTAGCCAAAAATCGCTGAGCACGCAAAACACTTATAACCTTTACGCCTCTCACAACCAAACAAAAAATGCTATACACTTGAAACTTGCTACAGCTGTTCGGGAAGAGAGTACCAACATACCACAACAAAAAATTGATAATCGAAAGTACATTGCCCGCGAAATTTGAAAAGTCACCTTAATTTTTGAACACACCTCGTATTTTGGCATAGCACCATCCATGGCAGGTCATTAGATCGTTACCAAATACTCTTTGACTCTTCATTTCAATCGGCTTATTTCAAGGTGCCCGCGTGTTGCGCATAAATCATAACATTTTAGCCATATAAAATGTGGTCTTAACTAAGGGAAAAAACAGATGAAAAAAAACCTAAAAACTCAACTAAACCACACAAGCAGCGACAAAGCGCTCTCTCGCGCCCCACAGCGCATTCAAATTATGCCAATTATAATGAAATTTTTCAAAAAATAAATAAATAAATACAAAATAAATAAAATGAGACGTTTGGAATTTCTGCTTTTAGTCGATAAATGAGAAGAAAAATTTCAAAAATACAAATGACACAACATTATCGAGTCATCTTTTTTGTGTTCAGATGCGTCGTGCCGCCCAAGCGCCCGGTACGATATCACATGGAAATGCTTTAATTTATCGATTTGCGCGGACCGCCAGACAGACTGGCTTTTAAGGGGGGCTGGCTTTCAACTGGGCTCATTTGGTAAGAGTCCGCCAAGTTCAACGTCAAATCACATCTAAATCGTATGAGGCAACTCACTCAGCTCACTTCTGTCTAGCAGGGATTGAGTGAATTTCCTCTTCTACCTGATCTACCTGACTATTTTCACTAAGCTCGACTCTAACCGGTTAAGTTATTAAGCTCATTACACCATGTTTAACAAGCATCGATTATCGGCAAACTTTTTGGCGCCTTTTTTCAGCTGGGAAGAACACAAAGTTCCACGAGTTTGCTTCTCTCTCACCCGCTTCTTCTGACTTTTAAGACATACCATTAAATTCTTATTAACAGTGACACCAGATACCCCATTGCGGAAGTATTGTCTTCTTTTCATGCAAATTCTTATCGCAGCAAAAAATCATATACCAAATTAGTCAATTTTTGATAAATTGCATTCATTAGTTGATAAAAAGTCATGAGATAATAGCAAAATACTATGGATAGTTCCCAAAAGCAAGAGAAAACTGAAGGGGATCTTAATTTAGAGATTGGGATGGGAATAAGATGAATAATTATTATATATTAAATAATTCGAACTACTTTAATACAGGCCCAGAGACCGCAATCAACGGTTATGGTTATTACAATTGTAAGATTATTATTAAAAGGAATTCAGTAAGGTTTATTAGTAACAAATTAATGGCGTTGCAACTACAGTGTGCTTCACAAATAAATATTTGGCAACTTTTATAACTTAACTGTCAACTTCAACGAGACAACCGACTCGACTACGACTCTCTTCCGCTACTCTCGTTTGGCAACAGGGATGCCAACTTTCCTCTATTACTGGGGTTGCCAACCTGCATCAGGGTATACCATCTTACATAAATGTCCTTATGATTATTTTTTAAATTAAAAAACAGCAAAAATCTTATTATAGACCGAATTCTATTGTTGCAAAATAAACAACTTTAATCAAAATCTTTATTTTTAATTTCACTCATCAAAAATAACACTTATTGTTAATTATACCCTTCGATCATAAAAAATGCTCAATAAAAGGTATACTAACTTAGTGCAGAAGGAGTCGTGGCAGACCCCAGAAAGTGTATATTATATAATCTTGCTCATGATCACTAACCAAGTCGATTGATGTCCGCCTGTCTGTCTGTCTCTCTAGTATTAACACACGTACCACAGTTATTACAAAAGCTAGTGATATCAAATCTGGTCAGAAGGTTTCTGTATTACTATGCGCAGATCAAGTTTATTTCAAGTTTATTTATTTGCCCTGGCAAATCAATAATTTCAATTTGCAACTCGATTTGTAGGCGATGTATAGAAGATTAACTACTTTCTGACTTCGAGACATAGAGTATTGCACGAGCACTAGCATGAACATGTAGTAGCACTACACTGTACTGCACGGCACTATATTTCACTACACTACTATGCTATCGGCAACACTATTAGCTATCAAGGATATCGTCTTATGCAGCGATCACTTATCTGCGTTTACGACCGGCCATAATATTTGATGACGATTAGTAAAAAAGGATCGCAAACCGTTAATTTAGCTAATAGACATCCGCAGCATTGATAAGTAGATATATAAATATAATAATAATACGTAATAATACATAAATATAATAATAATTAATATCTATAATATAGGAAAAACTATGTACTAACGCAGTTTCTTACAACCATCGCATTATACTCGAAGATGAGTTTCAATAAACTAGTGAAAGTGTGAGGAAGCATATACAGGGTGCGGCAGCATAACTTCCTTTTTTAAAATACGCGCCATTCAGTTAGTGGATGTCATAGCGGAGCGCTAGTGGTCCCGTTCAAGAGGGGCTACTGTAAAGTTTTGTCCCGACACGGTTAAGTCGCCATCATGCGTTGGAATAGTGAGGAGCGTGCATTTGCCGTTGAGGCCTACTTTTCAAGCGGATGTTCGGTTATTACAACACAGCGTGCATTTCGCTGCACGCTCTCCCGATCTGATCCCTTGTGATTTTTTTCTATGGGGTTTTTGAAATCCCGTGTTTATGTGAACCGTCCAAGAACCCTACAAGATTTGAAAACCAACATCCAAGAAAAAATTGCCAACATAACACCTGCTATGCTAACAAGAGTCACGACAAACGCCAGAAATCGGCTTACGCAATGTATGGAGAATGGGGGACGTCACCTATCAGATTTAATCTCGAAAACAATGTAAATAAAAACTTTAGACATGTACCTACATTATAAAAATAAATAAATATTTTCCGATGCCTACAATAGTTTTCATTGAGTTCTGAAAAAAGGAAATTATGCTGCCGAACCCTGTATTTCTTTACACTATAATATCTATCATTCCGTTTGGACAATATAACCAGAAGAAATTGAAGTTCCGAGCAGCGCTGTCTGCACAAGTTACGAGTAGTGTAGTGTAGTGAAAACTATTCAAAAACTTGTATAGAAGTGTTTTCTAAAAATGAAAGTCTCTTTGCCGCAGTCATAATCTGCATTAATAGATCGTGTTGAATTTTTATTATTTATTGATTATTGATTTTGATACGAGGGTCGTTTGATAAGTCCGTGACTTTTTGAATAAAATATATTTTTTTCGTCAAAGAAGCGTTTTATTTCTCAACATAATCTCCTTTTAGCTCTATACATTTAGTCCAGCGTTTTTCCAATTTTTTTATTCCTTCCAAATAATAGGTTTTCTCAAGGCCCTCAAAATAGTCGTTTGTTTCTGTGATGACCTCTTCATTTGACCCGAATCTCTTACCGCCGAGCCATTTCTTCATGTTTGGAAACAAAAAATAGTCACAGGGGGCTAAATCTGGAGAGAATATGCTGGATGGGGTAGCAGTTCGTAGCCCAATTTATGAAATTTTGCCATGCTGACTACACACGTGTGCACCCGTGCATTGTCCTGATGGAACAGCACTTTTTTTCGCCAAATGCGGTCGTTTCTGCTTCAAATCAATATCGAATCTGTCCAAAAGCTCTGAATAATATTCGCCGGTGATCGTTTTACCCTTTTCAAGGTAATCGATGTGAATGATACCTTGTGCATCCCAAAAAACTGTGGCCATGACCTTGTTGGCCGACAGACCCACCTTGGCCTTCTTTGGTGCACGTTCACCCGGAGAAACCCACTGTCTTGATTGTTCTTTGGTCTCTGGTGTGGTGTGGTGGATCCATGTTTCGTCTACGGTAACGAAACGGCGCAAAAATTCGTTTGGATTGCGGTTGAACATCGCCAAACACTCCTTTGAAATGGTCACACGGTTGCGCTTATGGTCGTGTGTGAGCAATCGCGGCACCCATCGCGCGGAAAGCTTTTTCATGTCCAAATATTCATGTAAAATGTGATGTACCCGTTCAGTTGAGATGCCTACAGCCTCAGCTACCTCACGCACTTTCATTCTCCGATCATCCAATATCATTCCATGGATTTTGTCGACGATTTCTGGCATGACGACCTCTTTTGGGCGACCTGAACGTTCGGCATCACTTGTACTGGTACGACCACAACGGAACTCAGTAAACCATTTCTTAACCATTGAAATTGATGGTGCAGAGTCCCCATAATATTTATCAAGTCTTTCCTTGGTTTCGGTGATGGATTTTTTACGCAAAAAATAATGCTTAATTAGCACACGAAATTCACTTTTTTTCCATTTTCGTTAAAATTCACGAGATCGTCTGCTTTCAATGCCTATAAAACGCAAACCAAAAAACGCAGCTTTCTCAAAATTTTACAGTCAGCTGTTAATCGATAACTGCTGACAGGAGCAGTGTTGTATTTAGAGCAGGTGCGCGGCAAATACAAAAAGTCACGGACTTATCAAACGACCCTCGTAGTTAGCGATAACTATTGATTTTATAATACTTTTGTAATATGTTTTATGTAAAAATAAATACAATAAATAATACAAATCGGCAGTAATCATTAATCGTTGTTAGAAGTGTGTAAATATTGTAGAATATGAAGAAAAGAAACCACTGTGGAATGCGTAGAAAGAAGTGCTAAACGAAGAACAGAATATGCGACAATCTTAGGGCATTAACTAACTTTAGTCATTGACTATTGTGCATTGTGCGAAAGCGAGAAATAGAATATAGAATAGAGCGCTCTTTGTGTACTCAAATTAATGAGGCAATCGATCATTTGATCGATTAATCGATAGAGCGAGCTCAAGGAATTTGCATTTGGCAGCCGCTAGACAAACGCTGCGAAATTGCAACGGAAACCAATCGATGGGCGAATCAGTGATTTGAATGATTGAATGAGTGTGTGTGAATGAATGAATGAATGAATGCTGTGACTGTGCTGCTGTGGCTGTAGCTGTAGCTGTTGTCGTTGATTCGCTGGTGAAGACTTGCCAACTGATCAGTTGGAACTATGATTTATGGCCAGCAGCAATCACACAACAGGTCACATTAAAGGAAGCCACAAGAGGAAGAGAGACAGTGAGAAAGAAGGAGCGAGCAAGCGATAGACAAGCATCAAGTCAAATGTCAGAGGGTCGCAGAGCGTAGCCAAATAATTGAGCAATTAATTAAACACGACATTATAGAAGAGGAAAAAAAGGCGAACCACAACAACAACAGCAACAGCAACAACATGGAAATATGATTTGTTTTTTTTTTGTTTTGTTGTTGCTTATCGAATATTGAGTGAGTATTTTGAGGATGGCTTCGCATCGCTTTGGGGCCCAAATGTCCGACTATAAAAGCCCAAACGGCAGCGAGGAGCAGCAACAGTTAATCGACAACTAAAACGCGACCAAGTCCACATCAAAGCAAACATGCGTCTCTTTGTGGTAAGCCAGAGGATTAGCTCCATAAGGGATAAACAGCAAATCATACGCGCATCTCTCTCTCTCCCTCTCTCTCGATACATAGACTCTTTGCAGCATTCTCGCCTTGGCACAGGCCAAGCCGCAAGGCTACAACTACGGCAGCGGCGTCTCTGGCACCTTAAGCGGCGTCGGCGGCTCCAGCTCGGGCGGCGGCAGCTTCCTTGGCGCGCCAAGTAATGCACAAAACGTGGCCACCTATGGCCCACTGGGTGCATTCCAAGGTGCCAGCGTTGGGTCTCTGCTGAGCAGCTCCGGCGCGGGACAAAGTCAGGGTCACAGCAGCGGCTCCAACTATGGCTTTGCGCCTGCTTCCTCCTCGGGATACACTCAGGGCAGCGGCGGCAGCTACAACAGCGGTCGTTTCTCCTCCGGTTCCTCGTCTGGCTTTGGCGGCGGCTCAGCCAGCAACTATGGCAACGCTGGCAGCAGCTTCACCGGCTTTGGACCCACACCCAACATTGGCTTTGGCGGACTTGCTGGCTACCAGGCACCAAGCTACCAGCAGCAGCAGGAGGAGGAGCAGCGCGTCGCGTTCGAGGCACCCCTTGTGCACAAGCAGTTTATCACTGTGGCCGCACCTGAGGAGCATGAGAATCTGGAGCGTGTCAAGCATCTGGTTATCGGTCGCCCACAGAAGAATTACCGCGTGGTGTTCATCAAAGCGCCCTCGTCGAGCAGCGCCAACGTCAAACTGTCGGCCGAGTATGCCCCCAAGGAGGAGAAAACTGTCATCTATGTGCTCAGCAAGAAGGACTCCACGCTGGAGGTCAACGACATTGCGACGCCAGCACCAACCATTCCCAGCAAGCCAGAAGTCTTCTTCATCAAGTACAAGACCGACGCGGAGGCCAGCCACGCCCAGCAACAGATTCAGGGTGAGTTACACTACCCCAACTGATCCTCCATCTTTTTCTATTTCTAATGATGCCAATTGCGCCTCCTTACGCTTTTACAGCCGAATATGATCGCATCGAGGGTTCCTCGGAGCACACCGATGGCGGCGTGGCCCCAGCTCAGTCCGTCGTTGGCATTCTCGATGCTGGCAACAGCGGCAGCAGCTCCTCCAGCGGCATTGGCAGCAGCTCAGCTGGTTCCAGCCAAGCTGGCATCATCAGCAGCGGCGGCAGCATTGCTGGCGGCATTGTTGGTGGTATTGGTGGCGGCATCATCAGCTCCGGCACCACCGGCGGCAGCAGCAGCCACGTGGCTGCTGGCCACAGCGTCGCCCAGAGCGCCACCTATCTGCCCCCTAGCCACTAAAAGGAGGCAGCAACAGTGTAAATACTTTTTTTTTGCTACTTGCAATAGTCTTCTTTTTTTTTGGTGCTTCTTAATAAAATTGCTTACGCATGAAATGATTATATAATGGCAATGTGTTTTAATTGATCAAATAGCAAAAACAACAAGTAAAAGAAGTGAATCAAGTGAAGTGCGTAAAGAAAGTGTATATTTTTAAATGCCAGCAGATGTAAACACGACGTGCATTTCATATTATTATAAATCAATCTTGAACTCAAACCATAAAGAAAAAAAAAGAAATCGCAGGTAATATTCAACTCTAGTTAGAGTCATTTCCAACATTCCCACAGCTTTCCCGAACAAATTACCCACAAACGTAGTGCAAATGTAGGTAACTAGTAGAAGGAGGCGTGGCACACCTCACAAAGTACATATAACATATATATGTTGCTCAGGATCAGTGCTGCCAACATTTAATGAGAGAAACTAGTGGGAAAGATACAGTCAAGCGTGCTCGATATACCCGCTACCCGCCCGACCATAATTTCTTTTGCGTATTTTGTGATGCATACTTTCAGGAAGCGGTTACAAAATCAGTGCATATTAATTATTTCTTAAATAACTTTTTTGTTAATCAAACAATCGTAAACAAATTTCAAGAAATCATTTGGAGGTGGTAGTTATTGTGTTTACCAAAAGTGAACTGTCAAGCATTGAAATTATGCTCAAAAATTTGGTGAAAATCAAAAATAAACTTGATCTGCGTGCAGTAATACCTTACATTGATACCTAATTTGGTAGGTCTAGCTATTAAAGTCTTTTAGATCTAGGTTGTCATTCGCACGGACAGACAGACGGACGGACATGGCTATATCGACTCGACAGTTGATGCTGCCCAAAAAGTAATTGCGGATTTTTTAAATGAAAGTAAATGCATTTTTAATAATAATGCATTTTTAATAATAATGCATTTTTAATGATAATGAACGGTTGATTTTGGTATATTTAACTTCTCCCCTATCTCACGCTCAGTTACATGACGATCCAATTCGATTAATGCTTTGATTTGGTCATCATCAACTTCAATTGGCCGACCTGAACGTGGCTCATCTTTAAGTGACAAATCTCCAGAACGGAATTTGCGAAACCAAATTTGACACTGTCTTCCTTTTAAGGCTTCATCACCATACACATCTCGTAACTTTTTAGCAACCTGCTCCGCATTTTTTCCTTTACGGAAATAATAAAGTAAAATATGACGAAAATGCTCCTTTGTGGGCTCCATATTAAAATTGACGCCAAACAAACAAATGTAAACAAAATTTCGCGCGCTTTTTTTCTAAAGCAAGCTAAAAGTAACAGCTGATAACTGACAGAAGAAAGAATGCAATTACAGAGTCACAAGTCGTTGAAAAAATTTGTCAACGCCGACTATATGAAATACCGCAATTACTTTTTGGGCAACCCAATATATAGTTTGTGGTGTCTGCCACACATTTGCACAAAGTTAGTATACCCTTTTTTACAATTTTCAATGGTCGAAGGGTATAAAACGCAGAAAATGGACAACTTAATTCCTTAAAAATGCAGAATTATCGCTTGCTCGCAATTCTTCAAATGTTTCCCGCAGTTGACCTTAAAAAAAACCTAGATTTGACGAAAAAAGGAAATTTGCAACACTGCACAGGATTACTAACAGCGTCAATTGAGTTATGTCCGTCGGTCCGTCGAGATCTCAGGTAGAGGCATATGCTGGCAGACATAAACTTTCTGTATACCAACAGTTGATCAAGTTTATTTTAAATGAATCGTTCAATAAATAATTCCATTCTGTTGATTTTAAGCAGAACGTTTCGTCTCCATGTCATGCTAATTATGTGACGCTACAACTTACCCACAGATTTGATGGCCTGCTTAAGCAATAGATCCGATTGACTCTTGTCGAGCGCATCAATATCGCGGCAATTGCGATAGAGACTGCTGATGGTGGCCTCGACAGGGTAAGATCCTTCAGCGGCATTGGGCAACATTGATATAAAGCGATTCAGTTCGTTGAGTTCTATCAAAAACAGGAATGTCAGCTAGAGATTGTATTTAATATAGATCGAACAACTGCAACTCACCCTGGTACTCATTGTAAGTCTTGTAGTTCCATTCGCCGCGCTTGATCACAAAGTAATCGCCGTCAGCATATTCACGGGCAAAGTTGCCGCACGCCCAGTCGTAAGTCTCGTGGCAGGCGCTCTTCGAGGTGTTGGCCCACAGCAGCAGCTGTCGGCTGCTCTCGACGCACTCGCGCTGCAGGCAGAGGGGGGCGCGCATGTGGAAGGGTACCTCGGGCCAGAAGGCCACCAGCATGATGATGATGACCAGCAGCACGGCGCACAGGCAGGCGGTGCTTACGTAGAGGATGCGTCTTTTGCGCGACAGGCTCATCAACGCATCGAAGGATCGGCGTCCTGGAATCAGCAAGGCTGAACGATCAACACAAGGCAATCCACGTACAAAAACAGCAGGTGACGGTGTGACGAAGACGAGAGTGACATGGAATGTTAGCACGATAAATGCAGGTTATATATGTACACATGATATAATGAATTATTGTTAATAAGATTAAAATGATAAGCCCCTTAAAGTGATTCGGCAATTAAGTAAAGTGTACTTGGTAATCGTTATCGTAATCGAAATGCAACTTTGGTGCTGTTATTTCTAGTGAACAGACTCGAAAAAAATTTGAGATCATCTTATTTAATGCCAAACAAAATCCAAACTTACAATGGAAATGTTCAACAAGTCGAAAATGAAGAAAAAGAAAGGCCAGCATCGACATACCGAAGGGTTTTCCTTACCACGTTTATATCTCCCCCGATCGTTCCTATACTTGTTATACATATGTATATGGATCACAGAATTAAATATCACTCTTCATGAATACATTGACAGCGAGCATATCTCCATATTAAAGCTACATATGAAAGCTATTGGATATAGTTGTCCGACTTTAATGAAATTGAACAATTATACGTTGATTACTGTTTAACTTTGATTGGTTCTGATAAGTTTTTTCTAAAATCTAATCCTCATAGAAAAACTCTCATTTCGACCGATTGTTCCAGGCATTTTATATTGTATATATACAATAGAAAAAGTTCGATGTAGTAAATTTGGTTGCAATAAAAAACTGGCTGATAGTTTGTATGGCAGCTAAACGATATATTACGCTGAACCGGCTCATTCCTACTTACAGCATGCAGCAATACTAAGAAGCAAGTGTGGCAAGTTTGCCTTGCAACGGACAGACGGACATGGCTAGCATGAGTCCCAGGTTGATGTTAATACAGAATATTTATTACAAACTGCTAGCCAAAATGAATATACCCTCTGCATGGTTTAAACCCTTGTTCAAACCCCTGTCAAGACGAGTGAATGTTGTGCGGGTGATTGTTAAGCGACATTAATGAGAGCATTCTCTCTCTCTCTCTCTCTCTCTCTCTCGCTCTCTTACCTCTCAGTCCATTTGCAGAGGCATGCGTAGAGTTTGGGGTGTTCGCAGTGGGCGTAACTCCGCCCATTCCGCTAGCCTCAGTAAGTGCCTCCTTGCGTGCCGCCTCCAGCTCCTTAGGTGTCAAACCAGCATCGTCCATGTGGAGCTTCTGTTGATTTGTTGTCAACGGCGCCGTCTCGCTGCCTTCGATCTGTTGCTTGCTCTGCCCGTGGCCCAGACTACGTTCATCATCCTGGCCCGTGTGCAGTTTATAGCTGCGATCGTCTACCTCATCGATGGCGCAGATTGTCGGTTTATATTTGCCCTGATTCAGGGCCATGTTTGCTATAAATTGTGTAAGTGTTGTGATTATGTAGGCGGGATATTTTTATCGCTGCGCTAAATTAGGCGCATTTTAAACGGAACTGCAAAGAAGGAAATGAAGAAGAAGACGGAAATGGAAACGGTTAATCAAAATCTCAGACGATTTATACCATTTTATGAATGCGACAATTGATATGAGTGTGAGCATTTATGAATGTCAGTATGAGTATCAAAAGTGAGCAGTATGAGTCGTTAGTTTTATCAACATAGGGGGAGAGCGCTTAACGTAACGCTTGATTATCAAAAGATTACCTTGAGACATGATATACAAGGTACATAGACACACACTCGGGCAGACTGTCACTCACTCCCCCACACACACACTCACACACACACAGGCACACACAGCACTTGTGCAATAGAAACCTCTTTCAAGTATTTAGAGCATCGCAGATAAGTGAAAATCGCGCTGAGATAACGTTACTCACGCATATCAAGATCCGTATCTGTATATATTATATATATATATAATACCTTTGTATAAATATACGTATATATACATAGCGTGCACATTCCTGTCGACGTTTGACTTCTTTTCAATTTTAAATTGACAACAATTGCAAGCAATTTGTGCGACAGTCTTCGCATCGCAGCAGACTAACTGAGCCCACAAGTCGGATATATATAGCTATAGATATAGATATGGCTATACGGACTTAGGCTACTTGAAAATGTGCATAAATTGTAATTGACAAAGTTGCAACTAATTAAAACTTGCAACGAATTCTTCTCCAATTGCTTCAAATTTATCCATCGATCTGGATTGCCAACTGATCCCCTCTATACACTAATTAAGTTATCCATTCCCTCCATTAGCACTGCATTATTACGCCTTGAACTCCCTCTTCCTCTTCATCTTTTTCTGCCTCTGTTACTGCTGCGCTTCGCTGCATTCGCCTTCTTTGCGGTTCTGTTCTGGCGCGCTTAAAATAGTTAGCAATTTGTAATTTTATAGCCGGATTGTCATATAATCTTTGCCTAGGGTAGCCACCCACATGGACAGGCAGGCAGGAAACGCAGCAACTGGAACTGCAGATTAGGTTAATTATATGGAAATGGGGAATGGAAGAAGACACTTAAGAGTGACGTACGTGGCCAGCGATGGTGTGAGAAAGGGAGAGGTGTGTGAAGAGTGATGGTCTCTCTAATGTCAATATCGAGTATGAGGTATAAATAAAGTTTTGTATTCTATGGACATTTCAGATAGTTCTTAAGTGTCTAGCGCTACCCCTGAAGAATTCAATACAGTAAGTCACAAGTAGATAACAAGCTAAGACTTTCAGCTGGGTCAGCTATGACTCCCACCACACTGGACATGGATGATGAATCGAGGGGACATTGCAAATCCCGATAAAGAGCCCGAGGAATTATTGTGATAAGTGTTGGTCAGTTCAAATGAAAGTAAGAAACTAGTATAGCCGTAAGCGAAGCGAAGTAACCCAAGGAAACGGAATCAGACTGTAGAGCTGGTGCTCTACAATCTTATCGACATGGCGATTATTGCCTTATTCACGTCTACTTTTTAATCATTGGCACTAAGCAATAAAGAATGTCTCTATCTCCAAATGCAATCGTTGTGTGTGTGTGCGTGTCTGTTGTGTGTGTGAGGCAATTTGAGATAAGTTTTTAGGCCGAGTTAAATAAATGAATAAATTTATGAAACCTCAAAAACATTTGGTACACTCGGATTTTTGTTTGTTTATTTGTTGTTGTTCCCGCCGTCTTTTAATTTATTTATTTAATTAAAATTATTGCATACGTAATATTTCTTGGCAATTTGTTGTAGTAGTAGCAGTCTTGGCGTAGCCCTATCAACTAGCAACAATCTCTAGATCCAAGGGCCACTCCAAAGCGCCCTGGCCCCAAAAAAACACACTTCCCCTCGACGAGGGACGACGAGCAGCACTTAAACAATATTAGAGATAAGTTAGATTCCGTTAAAAGTCGAAAGTAAATATGCATATCACATCATTGTGCACATGTACAGTCTGATATATGTATGTATCTACTTGAGCGTATTTGTGTCTTTAGTTTCTTGAGGCTGTGAGCTCATCACGTTTGTAATCATCTACCAGTCGGAGTTTCTACATAAGCTGTACAATTGTTTATTTCTAATTGCCTTAGTATAACTTTACTGTCATGACAGAAGCTACAGAACTTTACCAAGCTCCCAATCCAATCTACTCCCCTGTTCCAGGGCTACCAGCTACCCTACACAATAAACTAAGATGAAAAAAGGGAAATAAAACGAATAGACAAGAAGAAATAAGGCAAGAATGAGGAGAGTCGGTTTTGATTATGAAAAAAGGCTACAATTTCATATATTCTTAAATTCATGTAATTTCTCATGCTCTAGCGATAGTTATATCCGCTACCCGTAAGGTAGAAGGGTATAATAACATTGTGCATTAAGGAGTGGCAGATACCATGAACTATATATATTCTGCATCAGCATCGACTCCTTAAATCGATATTAACTGAATTTTAAGTATAATTTTAATGCTAGGCAGTTCCTTTTTTATGAAATTTTGTTACGCTTTGATAATTAACAACAAAGTTATTTAAGTAATAATTAATATGCACTGATTTTGTAGCCGCTTCCTGAAAGTATGCAACACAAAATACGCAAAAGCAATTATGGTCGGATGTGTAGCGGGTATATCACGGTCGGGCGCGATGGACTGTAGGTTTCCTAGTAGTTATGATTGAAAATCGAATCGAAAAACGGAGCTAAAGATTTATATACAAAGCATGTGATTGTACATCCATATTAAGAACAATTTCATTAATGTCATATCAAAAATGCGTTTAATTTGAGCAATAAAAAACAGGACAGTAAAATGTAGAGTATTTTTCAGGCTAAACAACAAATTAAATGACAGATCTGTTCGGATAAAGGCTGAAGGCTGCCAGCGCTGCTCTGTTTATCAATACTCATCCTATTTGATTTGCGTTTCAGCGCTTTCGCACAAAGGCTCTTTGATATCTAAGCCATTGAGAGTTGTCTGCTACCAGAGACGCATTGTAAACCTCTTTTATCTGTCACTCTCATCGTTTGTTGTTGTTGTTGTTGTTTTTGTTGTCGTTGCCGTCTTCACTTCGCCCGCTTGACAACCTCATTGACAATTTCAATTTGATTTTTTGTCGTTTTATTAATTATTAATTAATAAAAAGCTCTGCATATTTCCGCAATTTCGAAAATCAATTTCGCAGTTTCGAAAATAAAGAAAAATGCAAATGTCTGTTGATTTTTAATGGGTCGCCAAAGCAGCAAAGCGCACAGCGATGACGATGACGCAGTGTCCATCAAAGCCGATGTGCCGCGGCGGCACTTTTATAAAATGGGCACACGCTCCAATACGAGTGCACACACACAGTGAGACACACCGCACACAAATGAGGAAGTAAAGAAGAAACCGACGCGCTGCAGTCCGAAAAAAAGCAGTGTTTCATCGAAATGCTTATTTGGCATTATGCAAACGGGTTAAAGCCTCCACTTCGACTACGGCTTCCTGCTCTGTCCCGCCCAGCCGCCCCCAGGCCTACGCCCTCTACTCTGCAACATACGTGCGAAACTCCTCGAGTGCTGCGCATATTGGCTTTATCATCCCCCAAAAGAGGGAGGCTGCGAATGGTTTCTTATTGCAGCTGCCTTAAGACGCAATTCAAAATTCGATGCGCGTTGCTTGGGGTACAGTAAGAGGCAGAGTTGCCTGCAAGACGAAACTGGAGTATCAAATGAAATGCACAGCTAAATTTCTTCAACTGCAAACATAGTAAACCATCTACAGCAGTGGGAGCACTATTATAGCTTTTTATATGGCTAACTGAGTTCCATTATGCACCATTACCTACTAAAAGGTCTTAATGTCTCTCTAAGTCTCTCTCCAAAATCTGTAGGCAACTCACTCATTCACAACCCATTTCGAGTACCCACGCGGCATTCGCTTTCCCGCACCATAAATGCCTGTCTCATACATCTTCTGCCGCAGCTTATACCATATTTTATTTAATTATGTCAAATTGCAGGGTCAGACCAAAACAAAATGCCGTCAAAACAGACACCAAATTGGGCACACACACACATAGTTAAATTTTAATTTAATAAGCCAACCCACACATAGTGATTAACTCACGGGAAGAATTCAATTTGACAGCGTGTCTAATTGACCGTCAGATTTGCACCTGACGCCCCGTCGCACAAGTGAGAGCAATTCCAAGCTATCTAACTCTCATTTGTCATCTAAATTTCATTTTATACCCGCCACCCACAAGATAGAAGGGTATTATAATTTCTTGTGTTATACAGAAGACATCCCTGACCACAAAAAGAACATATAGATAGTATCTTACTCAGCATCAACTGCTGAGTTCGGTAAATAGATACAAATCGATTTAAAATTAATAATACAATATATATAAGGTTGTCAAATATCTCCCTTCCGCCTTTTTGTCTTTTGAATTTCGCGGCTATGTACAAAGCGCTACAGAGCTCGTATCTGGCAACACTATACATAATTTGAAAGGTCTTGACATAACCTACAAAACGACGCTACGCATGGTTAGTTTGGATATTTCGTTCAACAGTTATAGACGTGTAAACATGGAGTTCACTAACGCCGAAATTCGCGCTATTTTAAAGTTTTCCTTCGTTAAAGGCAAATCCGCTAGAGAAACGTTCCGTGAGATTAATGGTGTTTTGGGGGATGGTACTCTATCACTTCGAACCGCGGAGGAATGGTTTCGACGATTCAGAGCCGGTGAAAACGACACCATGGATAAGCCAGCCGGCGGAAGACCTGTGACGACAAATACCGATCAAATCATGGAATACATCGAGTTAAACCGGCATGTGGCATCTCGTGACATCGCCCAGGAGATGGGAGTTAGTCACCAAACCATTTTAAACCATCTGCAGAAGGCTGGATACAAAAAAAGCTTGATGTTTGGGTGCCGCATGATTTGACGCAAAAAAACCTTCTGGACCGAATCAACGCCTGCGATATGCTGCTGAAACGGAACGAACTCGACCCATTCTTGAAGCGGATGGTGACTGGCGACGAAAAATGGATCACATACGACAATATCAAGCGAAAACGGTCGTGGTCGAAGGCCGGTGAATCGTCCCAAACAGTGGCCAAGCCGGGATTGACCGCCAGGAAGGTTTTGCTGTGTGTTTGGTGGGATTGGAAGGGAATCATCCACTATGAGCTGCTCCCATATGGCCAGACGCTTAATTCTACCATCTACTGCGAACAACTGGACCGCTTGAAGCAGGCGATCGACCAGAAGCGTCCAGAATTGGCCAACAGGAAGGGTGTAGTGTTCCACCAGAACAACGCCAGACCACACACTTCGTTGATGACTCGTCAGAAGCTACGGGAGCTCGGATGGGAGGTTTTATCGCATCCACCATATAGCCCGGACATAGCGCCAAGTGATTACCACCTGTTCCTGTCCATGGCGAATGCCCTTGGTGGTGTAAAGTTGAACTCAAAAGAGGCATGTGAAAAGTGGCTGTCCGAGTTCTTCGCAAATAAGGAGGGGGGCTTCTACGAGGGAGGTATTATGAAGTTGCCGTCTAGATGGAAACAGATTATCGAACAAAACGGCGCATATTTGAACTAAATCCGATCACTGTATCACTTTTTATAAAGCATTGAATAAAGAGCCGGAAGGGAGATATTTGACAACCTTATATATAAATAAATATAATTGATTAACATTTCACAATAAAAAGCGGGTATTCAGCTGTCGAGCATACTCAACTGTCGCTTTGGTACTTGTTCTTTTTCATACACAATGTTCTTCTTAATTGTTGCTGCTGCTGTTGCTGTTGTTGTTGTAGTTGTAGTTGCTGTTGTGCTATTGACTTTTAATTTGCTTTAATGGCGCACCAAACATTGCCGCCCATTATCAAGAGTGTGTTTGTTTTCCAGATACACTTCAAACACAGAACAAATATTGTTATTGTATCGACAGTGTGCGCGCAAGTGAAACGTGACTGAGGTATACCCTGTAGTAAGTACGCAGCATGCTTAATAACTAATGTTTGTATAATTTAGCTATCCACATTATCACGAACACCATCTAGGAAAACACCTTCAAGATAGTAAGCTGTTTACAGGGTATTTCAATAAGAAGACTACATATTGACGCGCTTACATTGGGCAGTTCTGCAGGCTGATAACCTTGTCAGAGCAGCTTACACAACCTCAACACAAACAACGTTGACATAAATGTGTCAACAATTTGTCCGCCTAGTTGCAGTTACTATGCAGCGACGTCGACAGCGACTGCAGCAGCAATGCCAACGTCACGCTCAGCGGTGCACAAGGCTAAACACAATTTGATAAGCCTTAAAAGCAACAACAACATTTTCGATTAGTATCGATAGGTGCAATAGCAAGAAAAGAGCGCAGTAGGCAGCAACGGAGCTGCTTATATGTATATACCAGATTTGGTATGATTTATTTGCTGCTCTTCAACTTATTTTTCATTTTTGTAAAATAATTGAAGAGTTTATTTTTTGCCTTGGTTGATCTGCAAATCTTCAAATCTGGCTGAGCACGATACCACCTTTGCTGTTAGCTCAAGCGTAAATCAGAAGTTCAATCGCTTAACGGGAAAAGGTGCGGTTACCCCATGTGCGATGTACACATGTAAATACACACATACACATGCACATTGAGGAGGTGTGTGCTCACGCGCAGCCGTTAAGCACGGTACGCAGCTTGTTTTAGAACAATGGCAAAATCAACAGAACGCAAAAAGCGCGCCTTCGAATAAGAGAAGATAGAGACAGACACAGGGGTGCAGCGGGCCCTTATGGGGCCTCTAGTGTAATTACCTGGCTTATTACAATAAAATGGGAGCCTTTTAAATATATATGCGTATATGTATTGAGTTCATAAATCTTTTTATAAATTAAAGAACCTTACATAATACTTATTACATCGACTTTTTCTCGATTCTATATTGACAATACCAATCAAATTTATCGATTGATAATATTGTCAATTCATTTTACGATTCCTGGCGAATTGTGCTTGGCAATTAATATATTGTATATTATAATATACATAATATATGAAGATGGGAATTATAACTTTGTGGCAAACGAAAAGGCCGATCCCCAGAGCACAAATATTCCGAGCGTATTTAATATTTAGATATGTCCGTCTATTCATCTGTCCCTTGGTCTGTCCGTCAGTTTAATCTGTTCTAAAAGCTAGACACACTAATTTGACATGGTAAGTGTGTGTATACTATGAGTTTATCAAGTTTATTTCGATTGTTGATTGCCATGGGAAATTGTATGCTCTGCCAAAGGGTATCTTACAGTCTGGTGTGCTTGACTGTATCTTTCACTACTTTTCTTTATTGGGTCCCTGGCAGCCGGGAGCCCAAGTGCTATGCACAACCTGTACACGCTAAGCTACGGGCCTGAACAAGGAAGGGGAGAAAGACTTGGCAAACAATGCGATGATGCGGGCAAAAAGTGATGACATTTAATGCCAGTGGATCTTGCCGCCCGTCTCTTGCTGTGTGGGGGAGCCAGGAAGAGGAGGGAGTTGACAAGTTCAAGTCGTGCGTGAGCGCCACAAAGCGCAAATGCAGCAAAGGCAGCAACAACAACAACAAGAACAGCAACAACATGAGTAGCAAAGACAAACTCCACTTGCACATGCTCAACGAGAGGAAGCAGAAGAGGCAAATAACTAACGGTAATTCAAAGACGCAAGCAACGGAAACGTCGCAAAGTTGCGCTCTCAACGTTCTTGTTATTCTTGTTGTTGTTGCTGTCAGAGATGCGCAAGGTCCGCTTGAGACGTGTTTTTACACTGTGCACACACACACACGCACATATAAACGTACAACAAACACGTACATATATCAGTTTATGGTTATCGGTTGTTGTTCTTCATCCCTGATCGCCAGCATCGCAGCTGCAGCGACGTCGCAGCAATGTTTTTGTTGCTGTTACGCATTAATTATGGGAATTTTTGGACTCTGCGCACTTCACACGTGCGTGTCGGTGCGTATGTGTGTGTGCGAAGTGTACGTGGGTGTGCGCAGCAGACAACGCAGCGAGCGAAAGAAGAGTTTCAGCATCCCTAGCGATAAAAACGACACGAAGCAACGAGTCGCTGCTGCGTCGCGACGCTGCGCCTGTGCTCTGCAACGCAGCATTGACATTGGTTCTCACTCTGCTCCTACTCTTCTATCGCTTGCTCTTTATTCGCCCTCCTCCTCATTGCTGTGTTGTTTTTGTTGCAGCGACTCAGTTTGGTGACTTGCTGAACCGGTTGTGCCGGCATTTCTCACAAGACAGAAACACACACACCCATACAAGAGACACATGCACGCACACAAAGAGAAAGAGAATGAGAGAGGGACGGGACACTTTAACATTTAAGTACGGCTCCAAAACGCGCTCTCTTCGTGTACTCGCTCCACATTTCTCGATTGTCTTGGTGTTTCTTGCATTCCAAAACACACACACGAACACACAGTCACCCTTACACACATACACCAATACAGAGGCGCACCTGAAAGCACAGCTTAAACCATGTTTGCCTTTACCTTTTGTTGCTGTTCTCACTCTCGTTAATTGTATTTAGATTGTTAAAAAACTATATAGGCAATCACTTAGCAACATTTAATTAACATATTCACACACGACGCACTTTAAATACACGCTAAAAAAATAATAATTCGGTTTTCGCTTTTTCGCACACCAATTGTTGTAGGCTTCGTCTTTTCTCCTCCTCGTTAAAACCGCCGCTGTAGCGCAACCTCGGCTCTTCTCTTCACTCATGCACTTTCCACGCGAAACACGAAAGAGAGCAGACAGCAAGATATAAATATTGCAAATCAACAAGAAATTCGATTTCGATGTTGTGTGGATTTGTATTTTTGAAAGGAGAAAAACAGTTGCCGTTTTACGCGCACAACAGTAAAACAAAAACAACAACAAGCACGAGCAAACGACCGTCCGTCAACTACGCAGCAAACGTCGCGCAACGTTGCTTTCTCAATGATTACTAAAAGAGAAATGTAGAACAAAATGAACGCCGCAATTACCGTTCTGTTTGTCGTGTGACGTAGTCATGTTTTGAATGCAGTTACGCGCTGCTGACGTCGTTGTTCAAGCTGACACGTTGCGCCAATGAATATGTTTGAAAAATTATTTTAATTATATAGAAGTACTAACAACAATGTTAAATTGCATGCCAGCATGGCCATAAACAATTAATTAAACAATTGTTTCGAATAAAAAAACGTTTGTTGCTGCAGCTACACAGCCTAACCAATACACGAACCTTGGCAAAAACGTAAACGCAATGTTAACGCACTAATGAGCAATTTTAACGCACTTATCGATAACATTAACAGTGTGCTTACAGTGAAATGCTAAAAACGGTTGTTTCATCGCCACCTGTGCACTTGGAAACTCGGATTTTTACGAACAGATTAAAGAATACCAAATTCTCCTTTGGTTTTGCTGCTATTCCGATTAAAAAATGTAACAAAAACTGCCTTTATTCTAAGTGATAAACAGCTTTTTTTCGCATGCTAAGCTCTGTTTCCCAAGACACAATCCCATTTCTGTTAAGACACGATCCCAATTGTGTCCCGGATGTGTCTCATATTACTCGCGTTTTATTTATTTTATTTGATAATTGAGTAACATTTAAGTCACAACGTTCTGCATCGACATACATATATATATATTAATACTGTTTCCATTCTGTTACTTACTGTTACTATTCTCCAAATCTTAATCCCATCGGATGTTAAACACAGAATTTATTCAAATTAACATATTTTTCGTTCCGAGGAGCGCTGTCTCCCTCGCTGCTGCGATGTTATATTCGAGAGCGAGAAAGAGATTGCGTATTTTTGCAATTTGAAATAAAGATCTAGTATTCATTTTCTTCATTTTGTGAAATGTTTCATGAACTTTGTGCATACTATAAAAATTGATTATCAATGAATATATGCCTGCTGTTTTATATTTTTCACAATTGGACCGTCATTTTATTTGTAATATTATAATAAGAAAGTTAAAAGTAATACAAAATTAGCGAAGAATAAACACACATATAAGTACAGTTAATAAATTAAAGAATAGCAAGTCGTGTTTAAATAATATATTGTAGTAGGCAGACAGTGGGCAACAGCACGCTGGCTACACTCCAACCCACCCAACTTTATTTCGAGAGTACACCGAAAGAAATCGGAGAGCGCTTCTTGCGGTGTAGTGTGGAAATATTGCGTATTAATCGTAAAGAAAAGGCCTTAATTGTTTGTTTAGTATGTACACAAAGAGTTTTACAATTACAGGAAAAAACTTCACAGAAAAAAAAACATTACAATTGTATTATTATTATTATTCCATAGTTTTGCTTTAACACATTTTGGCGTTGCGAACTGTTCCCAACTTGCAAACTTTGAGTTTGGCAAACAAATTCTAAAAAAAAATTTAAATTCTCTCTCTCTCAACCACACACTCCCTTTCATTCACATATTGCTAACAAGTTGAAAACTCGCGTATTTTTTATTAATAAGAAACACTTGCGGGAGTAGCACCATCCTTAATGCTACTGTGGGCGTGGCAGTATGACACCTCTCTCTCTGCGGGCAGCTCGATCGTTGTTGTTATTAGAAATATGATATATCATATTCAATTCTCCTTGTTTTCAATATTAGCTAACAATCACATGCACACACACACACACACAAACACTGTCTCTCTCACACACATACACTCATTCACACATGCACACCCTCTTAACAATTACAATTATATATTCTTTAGTACAGATTAATATAGCACTTTTAACTCCTCCATCGTTTTTGGAAGTTCCGCTTCGAGACAATCATAAAATAATTAAAAGAACATAAAAGTTGATAAAACCTTTTCGTTTCGGAAAGTTCTTAATTCGTGACTAGGCAAGTTTTACGTCCTGTTTCCTTTTTTCCAGTGCATACAGCAAAACATCTATGTTTTCTATGTTTTTTTTTTGCTCACGCTAAATTGCAGTTTCAAGTGCGGTTAGCACGTGGTTTGAAACTTGGCTAAGCGTGTTCGTTGTTGTTTTAGTACATGTTTTGTTGCGTGTTACGTTTGTTACGTTTAGTGCAAGTTAATGTTATTCGCTGTTAACGCTGTGCTGCAATCGCTGTTCACGAACAGCGACTTTACAGATGCTCGTCGCCGTGGTAGCCGTTGCGCAATGGTTGGCGCTCCTGCGAGTGATCCGCTGGACGGTTGCGCTTGAAGAAGCCGCACTGTTAAAGAGAGCGAAAGACAGAACGTGAATTAGCCAAGGCGGCAACCAGCACGAAACGGTTATGGCCGTCAGCCAATGCAACTCACCTTGTAGAGCAGCAGGACGAGCAGCAGGAAGATGAGGGCACCCGCACAGGCAGCCAAGACAACCACCCACAGTGGCACCACATCGGGCATCTGTTGGGGCTCCGGCTGTGCCTGATAGAAGATCTCGTACGAGGTCTTTATCTCATCCTTGGGCGTGCCAATGAACGGCAGATGGGTGACAGTGGCCACCGCCTGCGTGGACACATTAAGCTTCACATTGGAAGCGAGCTTCTCCATGGTCTTGGCCACCATGCGTGCGCGTATGGCCACGAAGGCGGCGTCCGCATCCTCGTAGCCCAGATTCTCCACATAGCAGCGCAGCACGCGGCACTTGACCCCCATGCAGGGTGAGGACTCGTTGGAGGCGCGCAGCTCCGCGTCCGTGGGCAGATTGCGTCGGAAGCGTCGCTGCGTTGAGCTCGAACTGGAGCTGCTCCACTGCATCGGCTGACCCTGTCCCTGACCATGACCCAGTCCCAGCGCCTTCTGCTGTTGGTTCTCCTCGTCGTAGAAGTCCTCGTTCTCACGCCCATAGTACGGTTTGCTGTTGGAGCTATAGACCACATGGTGCTGCACCGCAGGTTGGCTGTAATGCACTGTGGCACTGCCAGCTCCAACTCCCCCTCCACTGCCTCCACTGCCTCCGCTGTTGTGCAGCTCGTTGTCCACGTTGCCACGATGCAGTGCGCCCAGATCGATTGTGCCCGTGTGGAAGTTGCCGCTTTGTCCGCCATAAATGGATTTGTCTGCTGCGTAGCCACCACCGTAGCCACCTCCGTAGCCACCTCCGTAGCCACCTCCTGCTCCAGCTGCAGTTCCGTCAGCGCCCGCCAGATACAGTTGCTGCTGGCGCTGCTGCTGGGGAGTGCGCATCTGGTAGCTGGAGCTGGAGCTGGTGTCAACGTGTGCTGGTGCCATCTGTATATAACCATGTGTGCTGTGCCCGCTCGGCAAGCCGCCGCCGTATCCGCTGGACTGCGTGAAGCTGACATGGCTGCTTTGGTTAACGGTCGCCTCCTGTGGGCCAGCGCCAGCCTGATTGGCACGATCCAAGTGCACGTAGGAGGCATCACCGGCCGCATCCTGGGCATCCTCACGCTCCAGCAGCTCCTTTTGCTTCTCGGTCAGGCTGCGTTGCGTCTCGTTGCCAACGGGCACGCCCACATTGCTGCTGGACTCGTAGCCACGCGATATCTCCAGATGCACGCCACCATTGGAGGCAGCACCAGTCTCGGCCTCGGCGCCACCAGCTGCAGCTGCAGCTCCATCCTCATGCTGGCCGGCAGAGTTGCTGATCGCACCCTGTGCATGCAGGAAGGATTTGCGACGATTCTTCTCGTTGAGCTGCACGTTCAGCTCGTTCACCTTGATCTCGTCGCAGTGGATCTTGCCGCCCGTCTCCGGCTGATCGAGTATGTACATGAGATAGTCGCCCGCCTGCGTCTGGTAGGGATAGTAGATGTCCACCACGGCGCGCTCGATGAAGGAGCTCTGGTTGTTGCGCAGCTCGTATATGTGCACCATGTGCGGGCCCAGCTCGTCCTCGGTGGTGGCATTCTCTGGTGCCTTGTAGTCGGATGCCTTGTACACTTGGTAGTTGGGCAGCGAGGTGCCCTTGATGGTCAGGTCTGTCTCCACCCAGATGCCGATGCTCTTGCTGCCCACGTTGTCGAACTCGGATCCCTTGCGATCCACATTGGTCGAGTTGGCTACCCAGTAGAACTCGTAGCTGGAGGCCTTCGCATGCTTCTCTGCCGGCACAAAGCTGATGGCGAAGTGCGTCTGTGGAGGGCAGCAAAGAAGATTCATCAGTTGCAGTCAAGGAAGGACGACAGGCTACTCACCATGTTGCCGCCCTTGAGGGGATTGCCAATGTCGCACTTGATGGTGAAGTTGTTGCTGCCATCGGGGGCGGAGCAGGTGATGGGCATGTCGATCTTCTCGCCCAGCTGCTGCAGCTTGGTGAACTGTAGCTCTGGTGGCGTCATCATGTAGAAGGCCGCCTCGAAAGCATCCTCGTAGTTGTTCTTGATCATCACCTCCAGCGTCAGCGGCTCCGGCGAACCAAACAGATACTTGTTCATGGCACTAGATGGTTGCAATAGAGGGGGGAGAGAGAGGGGGGTTAGTCATGTACCCTAGCAGGATTAGCCAGCTGGCTACTCACTTGACCTTCACCGACAGATCCGGCTCACAGACATTGTCCGGTCCGCAGTTCTTCTGAATGTTAATCGCGTCGCGCAAAATGATCTCGCGATTCTGATCGATAACCGGTTCGAGCACCTGGCGACGCACTCGCGACGTGGACACCCGATTGCTCTGCAGATTGTAGCGTGCCTCGACCTCCAGTGGCGTCAGCTTGTCCTGTATGCCGTCCTTGAGGTACACCATCTCGTCGTGGCACCACTGTTGGCCCTTGTTCAATTGGATCGTCATGTTGCGAATGTTCTTGCCCTCATCCTTGAGGAAGAACAAACGGGGATTGCGCGTCTTCTTGGCATCCAGCAGCCAGGAGACATCGAAGCCCAGTTGGTTGGGTAGATTGCGGCCCGTGTAGCTCCAGCAGGTGCGCAGCGAGACGCACGGCACAAGCGTATGATCTCTCTGCAGTTGGCACGACCGATCGTCCAGGCTGATCAGTTTCGATGCGCTGGCAAAGTTCGTCTCCGCATTGACAGCGGCCACGGGGCGCGACTTGAAGATGAACACTTGATCGGAGCCGTAGGCACCCACAGCGAGATCAGGGTACGTATTGCCGTCCATGTCGACGCCCCCGGACAAGGCAAAGCCAAAGGTGCGCGGGTAGGGTGCTCCCTCAACCAGTTGCTCGGCCCTAATGATCTGCGATGGCTTGGCAAGCGGACCCGTGGCCGAACCATGGAAGACGTAGACAACGCCTCGACCCTCTGCACCGTCGTAGGGTGCACCCACTGCAAAGTCACCGAACCCATCGCCGTTGATGTCCCCCAGCGTACAGAGCGCCAGACCGAAGCGACCCTTGGTGTTGAAACCGTCGCGAGTGTGTTCTCGTGTCCAGGGAGCGGGCTGAAAAGCATCATGGAAATCAGGAAATCAGGTTAGGTCAGGTCTCCCTCTCTGTCTCTCGCCTCCCACTTACCCCGCTGCCACCCTGTCGCAGGATATAGACACGTCCCACATCGTACTTGCCCTCAACGTTGCCCGGTTCGGTGTACATTGGTGCACCAATGATCAGATCATCCAGTCCATCGCCATCCACATCGCTGGTGGCCAGCGAGTAGCCAAAGTATTCACCGATCTGACGGCCTGTGACATTGAATATATTCGCCATGTTCCAGCGATTCACGACTATCTTGCCGGTCAGATTGGCACCGCGTGGCATGCCAATGGCCACGTCGTCCTGGCCATCGCCGTCAAAGTCACCGGTGACCATGGAGTAACCCAGATAGGAGTCGTCGTTAGCCGACGTGGATTCGGCTGTGAAGAAGACCTGATGCTCTGGTCGGGTCACGTCTTGCGAGAACGCCTGACCTGTGGAATATGCCGGTTCAATGGTTCAGTGTGGCTCAGCAGGCGGATGCATTTGTAGTTGTATGTGTGTGTGTGTGTGTGTGTGTGCAGAATGTGTGTGTGTTGGTTTAGCTACGAATTACTGCGCCATGCTGCATGATAGCAAGAACAACAACAACAACAATACAAAACTTACGATAAATAATTCAACTACTTCTACGATATTTGCTCTACAGTTCGCACTAGAAGTTAGTTGCCACCGCATGCGCCACATGCAAACCAAGTTGTGTTAGTTTGGTCAGACAATGACAAGAACAAGAAAAGGAACAACCAAAATCCATGGCAGACCCCAAGACGAAAGCTCATGCGCAGCTTAAAGTTCTCTTAATTAAAGCTTAGTATACGATACTAGCACACTGCAGGCAAGAAAGCTACACAGAGAGAGAGAGAGAGAGAGAGAGAGAAAGAGATAGAAAGAGCCACTACCTTTTCAGCTTATCTTTCGTTCATTCTTCTCTTACACAATATTCTGCAGATCAAGCGCAGTCAACTTCACGCTCTCTCTCGGGCTTACTCTTGCTTGCAACGTGCTTATATGGTGGATTACAGACTAAATGATGTACGCTATATGGTATATGGTATATGGCCTTTGCTACCTAGTTATAAATGTATAGTATGTTTATGCGCTGCAGAACAAACGATAGTTGCGGGCAGAAGAACAATATACATATTTCTAATGTCGTAAATTTACTCCACGCACACGCTTCTATCGCTATATTTTGCAGCTCTATGAAGTATACGATGCAAGTACAGTAGTCGCTCGTTAAGAGGAAACATCGAAAGTCACAGAAAAGAAATGAAAATAGACACCAAATACGTTAAAGGATAAACTTAAGCTCTTTCTCTTTCGTCTTAACGGGCGACTTCTGTTCGGGGTTCGGGGGTTATGTGAACTGACTTAGCATAGACAACAACCAGGGCAGCCAGGGCGAATGCAGCTGAGGCATTTCGGGTGCGTCACGTTGCGTTTGTGCGGTTCAAGTGTTGCGACCCGCGTGCTGCACTCGGTTTTTGGGGTTAGCGAAGCGTTCGATGAGCGGTAGGCGTTGTGGGCGTGGCGCCGTTGTTGGACCCCTTCGCCAGCTGGGTAATTCTAGCGAACACTGTCAAATCGTGGAACAGAGGTGCAAAGTTCTCGAGGCGTTTGATTCTGGCCCGACTTGACAGCATCTTCGCATTATCGAGGATGAGATTGAGTTATGCATATAGTATACAGCGTATATATATACTCGATTATATATGTATATCATAAACATTATCACACACCATTATGAGTGAGGGGCGGGCCATTCTTTTTAAATATTCTTTTACTATATGTTTTTTTTCAATTTTCTGTTTTGGTGTTTAGGTTTAGGCACTTTTTGCTGCTGGGGTTAATGTTGTCGATTGGGTTGGTTGGCGTTGGATACAGTTTTGCTGTGTGAGAAGCGTATTTGCGTATTATTATTATTACCTCCAGTGCCGAAGGGCTGATAGAAAGGCGGCTTATATGGAAACATGGCATCGGGCGGTATTGAGTAGGTTTGTCCTTTTAATTGTTGTGTGTATTCGGTTTGGTTTTGGTATTGGTTTTCGATATTATATTTCGAATTACATGATAGCAGAAGGTTTTGAGTTCGAGTTCGAGTTTCGAGTTCGAGTTGTGAGTTTTGGGTTGGAACAACAGACACAACGGTTCATGGCGTTCGGTACAGAATGCAAGTTGGATAATGTTTTGTTTTTTATATTTTTTTTTGGTTTTATAGAATTGCATGCATTTTGCGCCGAGGCATAGACAGAGTGTAAAGAGGAGGAGCAAATAGAAAGAGAGAGAGAGAGAGAATAAAAGAGAATACATAATACATATTAATCAAATGAGACAATAAACGTCGACTAAATATTCAATTAGGAGAGAACATGACGCATTATACGGTATAGGTAGGAGGTACGGGTTAAAGTAACGATATTACGATAATACGATTACGATTACGATTACAATTACGATAACGCATTACGATAAAGTAAAAGAAATACATATTGAGGTAAAACTAATATAATTACGATATACGATTTACGATATACATACGGTAAATGCAGCTAAAGATCAACATGACTGTTCGATCATTGGTTTGATTGGTTAATTTACAATACGATTACAATAGTCAATAATTATCGAATTTGGTAGACTGTCAGTCTGACTACACGATAAACTTAACATGAGGTTAGTCTCGCTGCGCCATCTGCTGTCGAGTTGTGGCAAATATGAGAGGGTTGTCAATGTGCTTTAGATTTCTTTTTGTTTGTTCTTTTACTTTGTTTGTTAATTACGATAATCAATTATTAATTACGATACATCCAATTGGGCAATAGAATTTTGAATAGCATCAACTCGACAACACTGAGGAGCTGCTTGCTTAGGCGCTACCCATTGCTATCGATATATATCGCGCGTTTATCGATAGTTGCATGCACGAGACAATTACATACTAAACTAAAACATTAACTTAGTCTGGTCTAACTAGGAAGCTAGAGTTCTAGGGGAAGAATCGTTGGGAGGGTTAGAGACATGTGTATTTCAAGTATTCTACTTTCCACTTTCGTTTTCTGTGTGTGTGTGTGTTTTCTAGTGTGGGTTAGGGACGTTCTTAACACTAAAGATGCTCGGAATTAAAAACACAACTGAAACGGAAACTAAAAATTAAAAAAGTTGAAAAGAACACAATCAAAATTCAATTTGAATACGGGGCACGGAGAGGGGAAAGTTCTAAATGCAAAATCAAGGCAAAAGTATGACTACTTCGGGATGGAGGAAGGGGTATATCAAACCAGATACTACGGTACTGCTGGGCAGGGACAAGGGCAAGTCTGGTAGCTGAGAAAGATACTTAATGAACTAGAACTAGAGCTAAATACAATGGATAAGAGAGATTTGTCTGACGGGGGAAATACATACAAAATACAATTAGAATTCATCTTCTGCGTAATTTCATTTCTTTCTTGTTTGCTTACAAACTAAATAACGGTACAGGGTACATCTGCCTGGTCCGAATCGTGCACTTACCTTGCCAGTACCAGCTGCCAGGTGCGCCGATGAACAAGCGCGATCCATTCTGCAAGAATCGAATAAATCTTGAGATTGCGTTGCGATTGCAAATATGCAACGATCCACGATCGCAAGGAGGTGCCAACTAAAAGTGCCCACGCTGCATGCCGAACCCTAACCGAATCCTAACCGAACCCAGCCCAACCCAAATGGGCGCCCAAAACACCAAGGCATGCCATTAATAATACCCCGAGAGGCAAGAGCCTAAACGCTTCACCTTCACTTGAGTTACTCTGAAGGAACCCTACTGTAAATACCCTACACTTCCAAGCGTAATAGATCATTGCAGGTTAGTGGCATCTCATTCTAGCTCTATAAACTTGAAGATCTCTGCTATAGTTGATGCTATCCCTATGAAATGTGGCATAGATTTTCAGCAACATTAAATACATTATATTCCCTGATTTGCCCCAGCTAATATGACCCCTTTTTCGTACTGTACTGTACTTACTTTGTTGATGGCCGCACTGAAGCCAGCTTGACACGATCCCTGTCGATGGTAGCCCCAGTTGTCTGAAAGAAAAAGAGCGAGAGTGAGAGGGTGCAATTTGAGAATCGGCTTCGTACACGTATTTCGCACTTTTGCACTTTATAATGTGCGTAAGCTTATTGTAATGTGCTCATAAAATGATGTTGTTGCTGTTGGGGGGAGGGAAGGGGACTGCAATAATTACCGCAGCAATGCCATAAATTGCTGCTGTGATTTGTCAGGTGATGAGGCTGAGGCAGCAGCAACAACATTAATGGATTAGAGCCCGCGCACCCTGTGGCAACAGCAAAGAATTGAGAACTGAGAAGAAGAAGTATACACAAAAAGAGAGGGAGAGAGGGGGGGAGAGGAAAGAAGAGAGAGGGTAGTTGAGGAAGCCGACAGAGAATGGACATTGAAATGAAAATACAATAAACAACAGCAGCGGCAGCAGATCGACAAACAAAAGGCCGCAGACAGGCGGCCCAAAGCCCAAGCAGCAACAACAGCAAAAACAACAACAACAGCAACAGCAACAGCAACAACAACAACAACTACAAAAGACAGACAGACAAACTGCAGCCAAAAGTGGCGACCACAAGGCCCCAGGTCCACATCCTTTTGTTTTGCGCTTTTTACCAAATAAAAATCACACAATACTTGCGGCAGCAGCAACGACAGCAGCAGCAACAACTGCCACAACGGCAACATGTCGCGCTGCTGGCAACTTGCTGCCTTCTGTTTTTCTTCTTCTTCTGCAGCTCAGCTCAGTGCAAAATCAACAGGCAGATCGTGCGTTTGATCAAATTAAACGATAACAATTTGTCTCCGAAGTGTTTCAATTTGAACGTTCAACAGCAGCAGCATGTTGCTGGCGTGTAGCAACCTTCTCGCCATAAGTCAACTTTTCAGGCAGAGCTTGGAGACAACACACACACACACACACACACACACACAGACACACACCTTCACTTGGAGCTTTGCACTTGGTTGCGTAGTAATTCCCATAATAAAATCGCCCCCGTCTTGAATTACAATTAGTCTGCGCAAGGACAGCGGGTAGCGGCAGTGGAACAGAAGAACAGGGCAAGCAGTGGCAGTAGAAGAAGAAGTAGAAGAACAAGAAGTAGGAGAAGAACGAGACGAAGTAGGGACAGCAGGCAGTACATTGTACAAATCGGACAAGTCGGAATCAAAACTTGCGACTACATCGATTGTTGCTCTCTTGGGCCCTTTCTCTGTTCCCCATTCTCCCTTGTTCCCTTGCCCCTCTGCTACTGCCCTTCCCTTGTGGTTTTTTCGTGTATATTTTATGCGTTTTGCTTGATTCGCCTTAACTATTAGTTTGGTATTTTGTGCGTTAAGTTGGTATTTATTGCTTTCAGTGATGTCGGAATGTGCCGGGCCAACTGTCATCTGATGCGTTGCTGCCACTGGCCACTGCTGTCGTTGCTGCTAATCATTTCACAGCAACAGCAACAGCAACAACAGCGACACCGACAACGACAGCATTAATAACGCAACAACAACAACAACAACAGCAAGCAACATATACAATACCATCGGGTATTGGGCCATAGTCAGTGCGCCTGGCAATGCGTTTGGAATCATTAAATTGGCCCTGCGTCGCATTGGATTGGATAGGATTGGATCACACTACAAAGGGGGCAATTGCAATAGTGCATTGATGGAGCTGTAGAAGTACTATTTCATTTTCAGCTGTACTTTGACTTATTCTACTTGCGAAGAAAACATTCACTTAAGTGACACTGAACAGAACTTCGAACTACTTCCAAAGAATGTTGAGTATTTGCCATTCAGGTGATGAAGCATATAAAGAACTGATTCACATGAGCGGAATATGTGAATTTGTGAACTGAATTTTGTATTTGTTTATGTTCTGTAAACCCATAAAGAATGTCTACATATAGCTGGAAAAAGTACACATGTTATGGTTTAGTCTTGAAAAGGTTTCAATAGAGATGCGTTGTAAATTATATTAAACGAAAATGGAAAATTTAATAACTTTGAAAAGGAACAGAAAACTGTCACAAAAGCTACAGTTGAGTGTATTTCCGCTATCCAGCTGACCCAAATGATTTCATAAATATGATATTGTATATAACTTCTATGTTTGCGTGATCGCACTTGAATAAGTTGCGGGTTCTCCAGGCAAAAACTCTGAGGAAGATCACAGGCGCTCCTTGGTACATGAGGACTAGAGATATTGAAGGTGCCAAAAATAGGAGAGCGAATAAAAGCAATAACGAAAATGTACAACAAGAGACGAGAATCGCATTCCAATAGCCTAGCTCGGCCCAAAGATCTGCCAGCCCTCGGACAGGAGAAGGAGAAAAAGACTGAAACGCCAGCACACTCAAGACCCCATTGACCGGGACTGGACATTAAATCTTGTAAGGAAACATAATTCGATTTCATATTTTAATCATACTATATAATCTTTGTAAATAATCTAGATATTAAGAATTGTTTAAAGTTGACTTAAGTTGCCCAAACGAATAATTCACGATTTCTTAAATAACTTCTATGTAAATGAGCCAATTGCAACCAAACTTCAGATATCTAAATTATACTTGATCTGCGTGCAGAGCTTAGAAATTTTGTTATATTTTATATTCCCTGAGAGTTAGTTTTTTATACGGACTGACGGACAAGGCTGTATCGACTCTGCTATTGATGCTTGTTAAGAATATATATTGTGCTGTCTGCCACGCCTTCTTCTACCTATTACATACATTTTTGTTTGGCACAAAGATAAAATACCCTTCCACCCTATGTAGCGTGTATAATCAGCCCAAAGTTTGGCATTCGATCCGTCTCGAGGCATGTGTAACAAGTATCATTAAGTTATAAAACTGACAGACTATTTTGCATTCCAAACAGACAGACAGGTCGGCATCCCAATTGATGCTGTTCCAGAATATATCGTATAGTATTTAATTGATAGATGTCGGAGACGCGTTGCAAACTTTTGGTCAATATTAATATACCCTTTGGCAGCGTATAAAGAATAATTAATTTATTTTGAAATATGCAAATTTATGGGAACAAACAGTAATGCAGAAAATTATAAACCAATAAACGCAGCACAGATAAAAAACTCGATTCGCTTGGCAAATAACATAAAGTTGCTTAGCAAATTGAACTTGCAGATCGGAAGCCCGTCGTACTGAGTAAACATACGCATATGTAGACACGTATTTACCTATGTATACTTGCACGTACCTATACATATGTTATGTATACCATATGTATCTTTGCTAGGTCGTGGCGATGCTCTGCGGATGCTAAAAATAATCATTTGAAATAGGCAAAAGCTGTGGCCCGTTCCACATGTCCAGCTACATACATACGTGTATGTATGTACATACAAGTATATGCTAGCTAGGCGGGGACGAGGCAGCATATATAGACCATATATGTAGGTTGGGCATAGACAGAGAACATATGAAGACATGACTAAGCAAACAAATTGGCATTCAGTTCCGAATTAACCGAAAATATCAGCCCTAATGCAGCGCAAAGTGATCTCCTTCGCGCATAACATTTACTATATATATACGATATATATATACGATATATATGTTGTAGCCAACATGGAAAAACACTAATAGACATGTTCTTTGTGTCTGCCTGTGTGTGGGATGGGGATGTGGGATGGAATGGGGGAATGGCCCTGCACATATTTGTTGCAAGTCGCCGCCCGTTTGGGCACTATAAATCTCTCATCAAAGGGCCGAATGGCAGAGAACGGAGTGGGAGCAGGGGCTGGGCAAGGGGATAAAGTGCATTTTACCTTCTGTTTTGAGTTTAGTAGAAAGAAGACAAAATGGGGCATGCTGGCATACGGTTATGTCATTTTAGCAAGTATATAAACCATATTGTACTTGAAGTAAGTGCAGGAACTATCGATACACGTAAAGTCAAGCGATAGTTATACTCAATTTGTATTAGATTCACTATCGAAGGAGATTCATTTGAATATTTCAGTTATGTATTCATTCCTATTAACAACAGTCAGCAGATAGTTTCAAGACTATCAGTATTATCTTCACACGTTCAGTGCGTTACTATCGATAGTCTACCCAGTTCAGCTACAGCTACTATCGATAATTACAGCTCATACACGCACACAGTCTGCCTACACCAGGCAAGACTCGTTCACACGCGGTGCTTCTCCTTCTCGTTCTTCCTCTTCTTCACGTTCTCCTTGCCCACTTTTCTGGTTATTCGATAGCTTAGCTTTGTCCTGGCCTTGGCTCACTCACTTTCAGCGATTGTCTGTCCGCACAGTGCGCGTGTTTCTTATCTTTTATTTCATTTTTCTTATTTGGTTTTTTGGTTTTTTCATTGCGGTTAAAGGGATTCCCTGGCTCGAATTACACGAGCGTGCAAATCACATCAAGTGCAGGCGATAGTTCTCACTGCACTCAGTCTGATTCAAATTTGAAGGCGACCCACTTACTTGTGCGACACGGCGATATCTCATGGAACTCCTGGAAGTTGTGCGAGGTGAAGCAGGTGCCCACTGGCTCGTAGCGTATCGCCTGTACTGGCGTCAATGTGTGGAAGACATAGCGTGGTGCGCAGGCCTGCAAGTAAATTAAGAAAGAGATGAAGGATTAGGAAAGGCTAAGCCGACTAGTAAATGTTGGTAGTTTAAAGTCAAATTTACAGAGTTTACAATAGCTCTACAATTATAATACAAGAGGTTAGACTTGGATATAGCTAAAGAGGCAATCGATAACTATCGTTAGCTTATAAAATATTCAACTTCTATGTTAACTTATCTAACATTGCAGACTAACTGCCTTAGTTTGCAGCAGCGCAAGGCTTATGGATCCGAATTGATCTTCCAGTTTTGCACACTATCCTACAGTTCTTAGTCATAGTTATCGATGAAGGCACACTATCGATAACTTTTGTTTTTCTAGAATGTTTGACAGACACACATACACACACATTCATTGTTATACATAAGCTAATTGCAATATACAGTCGAAGCGTATACTCTATAACGGGCATACTATGAGCTTATAAACCATTAAGTAAGACCATTATCTATAAGAAACTGTTTCCCTTTTTGTTTATTTCCCTTTTCAGTTCTGCCTTTGTTATAGAACCACAACTTCAATGTACAGGAAATTATATAGCACATTGTACTTTCACTGTCGAAAAGAAACTATTTATAGATTGTGTTTTTATCCATTTTGTTTCTCTTTTCTTTCCCAAGTACAATCTATAATGTACCTTCCCTAACGATAAGAAACTGTTTAAGGATTTCGTTTGCATCCTTTTGTAACACTTTGTTTTTCTTTTCAGAATACTTCCACCTCTAGTAATAGAATCCCGACTCGACTGGACAACAAGTCGAATATCAGAACGTACTTACACTGCTATCATTCCATGTCTAACATTTCGATTGTTTTGAAATAAATAAAGTAAAAAAAAACAAAGAATCTCCTTAACATTGCTTAGTTTGCTTGTCTATCGATAACTATCGATAGCAAACTACTTACATTGTAGTTAGTTAGTTTGAACACCATTCCATTCGCCAACTATCTACTTCAATCAGAGTTCACTCTGATAATCGGATTGTGCATACCCAATAGAGTATTCGCACTGTCCAGAGTATCTCGACAACAGAGAACATGAGAATTATTTAGCTGCAGAGGCAGCATGCAGCCTGTCTCGCTGTGAAGTTGTGAAAATGCGAAACAATGGCAGCAAGCAGATCATGAAAATGCAGCTAAGCCAAAAATGGCCAAGGCGAATTACGAGATGCAGACAGAATGAGGTAAGCTAAGGTCGGGGGCGGGGCGGGGCAGGAGTAGGGGGTGGAAGAAGGGGTACGCTACGGTACGGTACGATATGGTACAATGTGCTGTGCGCTCTGAGGCGATGCGACCCTGGAGCCTGCGTCTCCAACTGCAGCAGCCACAACTGAGCATTGGTTCAGTCAGCTTGTCTGTCAGTTAGCCAGGCTGTCTGTCTGTCAGTCCCACGGTCTCTCTATCTGTCTGTATGTCCGTCTGTCCGTCTGTCTGTCCGTATATATAGTTTTATAATGTATAAATGGTTGGCAGTTGGACATAAAACACGCACGCTGCCTCAGCCTCAGCCTCAGCCTCAGCCTCTGGCGCTGGCTCTACTTGGGCCTGTGGCCCATGCCAAATATGGCTGGCATGCTGCAGTTGGCCCGGCCCGGCTCGGATCGGATCGTAGTGGCATTGTTTGATGCCCGCTCTGTGGCACATATGCCTGCAATTACTTTTACAAATTTATACATATTGTACCTTTTATGGCATTACCAGTGGCAGGATTGTGCTGCAGGCAGCGAGCAGCGCGCAGCAGCTCTATTGACTTGCTCCTTACCCGTGCCCCTCTTGCCACCCGCGCCCTTGCTGCTCAGCCACTTTGTGGCGCACACCTCGCTGTCGCTGTCACTGCCTCTGCCAGAGCCCCAGTCGGCAATGACGCGGCATGGCCAAAACTGCATGCTGATCGCATCATCGCAGCTCCAAACCAAACCAAACCAAAACCAAAACAAACCAAACCGCACAGCTACGCCAGCTCCAGCACACGAGGCCGGGCCACGCCCCAACTCATTCAAATATCCATTGAAATCGGAAATCTATGCGCTCGCATTATGCAAACGACGACTCCGAATCACAGCCACAGTCAGAGCCAGAGCCAAAGAATCACAGACAGCGAGAGCGAGCCCAGCTCAACTTTGCGACCAGGGAGGCAAAGCCAAATAACTATTTGAAGGTTGGCAACACAATTGAAGGGTCCTGGAGCAGGTTGAACGATTGCCTTAGTATGAATTAGTTAGCTGCTTATGTAGTAGTTAGAATCGCACACCACATTTACTTCAGCAAAGTTATGACTGCATGAAATTGTTGCTTAACCGAAGATATAATGAAATGCAGACGAACATACTCGTGTATTGGAGTAGGTATACTAAACTAACGCATGCTGTACCTAGACTCCAATTCACCAGGATCTCTTACATTTCAAGTATAAGATAGAACTAACTTCATTGTCCGTAATTAATTGCACGAGAGAAAAGGGGAAGCGCAATTACTTTATTGACTTTCCAATTGTTATATGCCCACGATCTTGCCTGGCTTTTCTTGCAACTGCACTCCATCCCTGGCACATATCTGCATATTTGCATTCATATCTTTGTCTTTAGCCTCTCAGGTGCACTCCTAATGCAGCCATAAAATCAAAATAAAGACAATCAGCAGCGGCTCACCAGGTCCCGGTCCAGGTCCAGGTCCAGTTCCACATGCCCAGCTCACAGGCCATTGAACAATTCAATTGAATTCATAATGTGCTGCAGCCAGTTTTCGCTCTCCTCTGCCTCCTTCCCCCCTCCGTCCTTCTCCGCCTTGCTCCTGGCCAGTGCCCACCAGGCGGGCAATAAGTTAATAGCGTTTTCCTATTAAAAACTTTATTATCGGCGAGCTCGACGAGTCCACAAGTCAGATATTTCGATATGCAAACAGAGTGCAGGCCCACGTTGGGCGCCATTCGCTCAATCGATGCTTTATTATGCGCCCTGCAACAAACCCATTTCGAGGGGGCACTCAAAACATATTTACCAATGATTTTTATTTGCATTTTATTCGCAATTTTTGTGTTTTCTTCTCTTCTTCTTTTTTTGTTTTTTGTTTGGTTTGTGTTGCCATTTTTGCCTTTTGCCCAAGTTGGGGCATGGAGCGCATACCGCGTGGAGGCCAGCGATAAATTTTTGAGACATTAAACTGCACTTTCCAGCATGGCCAGCATGGCCTTCCAGTTGCTGTTGCTGTTGTTGCCGGGGCAACGGCAAAGTCAAAAGTCAACACGTTTGACATGCTCGACATGCAGAATGCAAAATTCAGCAAGGATCGCAGCCATTGCAGTCACTGCATGAAGGCTGGAAGATGCCTGGTGCCTGCTGCCCGGTGCCTGCTGCCCGGTGCCTGGTATCATGGCAACTGGGCTCCCATGGTCCGACGACCATGTGCCCGGCCATATTTGAGTTCAATAGCGCATTGCCAATTCTACAGAGATCGTGTCGATGATCATGTCGCAAGCGCAACGTCGAACGCGAAACGAGACCGCACGACATACGGCACATGCCCCACAGCCGCCGTCGCCGTCGCCGCCGCCGCCGCAGCATGTTCGCAGTCAACACCACACCCTCTACACCTTCTCCCCCCTCTCCTAATGCTTCCCCTACTTCCCCCATTTCTGTCGAATTCGATTCGCCAATCGGCAATTGTGTATTGGGTTCACAATGATGTCATCTCGCGATCGCGTTAACTTGCGATGCCGCCCAGCAACTGTTAAGCAACTGTTCATTTCTTGAGTGTGCCCGAGAGAGAGAGAGGGAGAGAGAGTGCGGGAGTGTGAGTGAGATAGAGCTGGAGCTTAAATTAAATAGACTTCAATGTCGCATCAATCGAAATGCTTTAGGTGCGCAAAGAATCCATTCAGAGTCAAAAGTTGGCATTGTCTTCTTCTCATTTCTCATTTTTCTGTTTATTCTACAAGAAAATGTTTTGGATTCTATTGATATACTAACTCTGGCAATCTGTAGAGCAGAAACTCTGTGTGAAGACTAATCTTGTTGTTTTCTCAAATCAAATCAAAGAACTTCAAGCTAGAATTAGCTCTCTCTCTCTCTCTCTCTCTCTCTCTCTCTCTCTCAATTCTAAGTCCAAACTTTGCCCCACATACATCTAGCAAAAAGAACCAGAGATTCTAAAGTTAATGCGCTGTTGTTGTTGTCGTGGTTGTGGCAGTGCCAGAGCCTGGCGATGATGTAGTTCGAGCTGCCATGGGGCGCACTTGGCGCAGACATAAATCGATGATGGCCTCTTAATGGCGATTTGAAGGCCAGGTCAGCTCCAGCCCGGCCCGGCCCGGAGAGCGCGCGCGTGGCGGAAGTGACCTGGACATCGATGGTCAAGTCAACACAAAAGCCAGCAAGCACAGCAACAACAATAACTGCAGCAACAAATAACGGTAACAACAGTGGTAGGTGGAAGGTGGGAGGCGGGCGGGAATTGTAGTTTGCGACTTTGGCCATCAATGTTAACGGTTTGCTTTGTCGGTTGCGTCTTGCTCTGCCAAATCAAATGGGCCAAATCAAAGTTAATTGAGAACTAAAGTGAAAATCAAATGCCCCTCCCCCCCTCTCTATGCTCCTGCTCGCTCTCCCTGGTGGGTGGGTGGTTACTTTGCCTGACTTGGCCAACGACGGCCGCCAACGCAATTAACCAAAGTTGCGACTGGGGCGCACCTTAAACCGAGCACAATGTGGCTAACTGAATGCCTGTGTGTGCGAGTGTGCCAGTGTGTGTGTGTGCCAGTGTATGTGTGTGTATGTGGCTTACTTGACGCAATCCCAAGAAAAGGCCAAGTTAATGTGCGACCACAAAAGATGACAACAAAATCAAAACGCATGCAGAACAACAAAGACTACAATAGACAAGGCAAGTAAACAGGCTAGACTAGGGTATGCACGACTGGCTAATGACCTGCAGAAATGCTGAACACACCCTAAAGACACCATTAAAGCAGTTTACTATATGTCAAGTTTACTTTACTTTTGATTTGCAATTGGAATTAGTCAAAAATGTCAACATTGTCTGCCTCAACATCTGTACAGGGTATCTGTGCAGCTAGACTGGCGCACAGGCTGGCGTAACGGCACTCTACACCCACTGCAGTTGACATCAAAAGAGGCACAGAAAGAGAAACACGCATTGTAATAAAAATGAAAATGTCATTTCGGATTTTCATTTTCTTTTGCTTTTTCATTTCTTTTTCTGCTTCGTACTGAAAGTTTCGTTTTCAATATCAGTTTGCCGCCCACCTGTTTGGGCTTTCCCCAGTCCCTCTTCCCTCTTTCCTTGCTGCCTGCCCCTAGAGATGTTGTCTCATCGAGCAGCTCAACGATGATGATGCCATCGGAGCAGCCCAGGTGCAGTCTGTCAGTCGGTCAGTCTGTCAGTCTGTGGGTCAGTGTGGTGCGGCAGAAAACGAGAGTCTCGTGGTGTCACATTATCTTGGCTATAAAAAAATTCAATTGGATTTTAGCGCGTGGGTTGTGTATCTCTACTTTTACGATGCACTGTGCCGCGGCAAAGCTGGTCAAGAATAAAGAATCTAAGAGCTCGTTTGTATAGCTCTGTTGCCTGATTAGCTCATGGCTCAAGTAGACTGAGTGATAGTGTGATACGATAGTTCCACTTTTGATAAGCTTGGATTTACAACAGTTCTTAATCTTCAACTATCTTAAAATCTCTTAGTCTCCCCAGCAATTTCCATCTATGTTTGTTTCTAACTGTGCATCTATGATAAGATATTGTATCCCATCACATTATTTCTTTGTCTATTTACTAAAGGCTGATTTTTTAGCCATTATCTTTTTGGCAGTACTGGTTTAAATAGCTGACGAACGTTTCGTGTTTTGTATCACTGCCAAACATCTTCAGTTTGGTCTATAACATGAATCGTCTTACAAGTACAAACGAACAATGCCATTGCACAATGCTCTGCTAAGAAGGTATAATAATACTTTACAAACCTGATTATCTATTATGTAGTATGTGTAGATATGAGTAGGAATGAATAAATGAATTCTTTTCAGGACTACAATACTGTACATCACTGTACTGTGCTCATTATACACTTGTCGAGAGTATATATGTACATAGTATTTATTATGGTCACAAGTTTGCAACACACATTAGAAGACATCTCCGACTCTTTTAAGTATAAATTCTGAATCAGGAGTCGAACTAGACCTGCCCGTGAGTCCGTCCTTTGTCTCTCAGTTCTTATACAACATGCATATACAATTTAATTAAAATCGAACCACTATAACATATAGCTGCCATAGCAACAATCGGCCGGCATAAAGGTTTTTGTATGAAGAACAATATAGATCGAAATAACTTATCAATGTCAATCAAAGTCAGACAGTAATATACTTTTTCTATTTTATTAAAGCCGGATAACTTTATGCTATATCCTACTGCGCTTTTAACCGCTGCCATGCCGCAGTTACCATTTTTTGGTTTTTATACCTTCTATATTAATTCTTTTCCTTCACTTCAAACAAAATTACAAGTAAACTATTGATAAATAAAACAGACAACCATCATTTGTTCTCACTATGTCGCATCGAATAGAGTACGATGTTATAGCAATACTATCCCAGTGCTACATATATTACATATAGTTATTACATATAAACCTGTATAGCATCCAATTATAGATGGAGAAATTATACACACATTCTACCAATCTTGCAGTACTTTTCTTACTCAGCTTTTCAGTGCTGCAACTTATAATATCACACACTACATTTATGAACTTATGGATAACTATCGTAACTACGATAGCACAATAGTAATATCACTATAAATCTACTCACCACAATCATATCACTATCCCGTCCGGTTGCCACTGTCGCTCCGAGCCATTGAAACGACTTGCGATCGATGACCTCTTTCCTCGTATTGTGATTGTTACCTATTTGGGAAATTAGAAATACTTTTGAATAAAGCCATAAAAACAATTTAAAATATTTAAAGTGGGTCGCAAATGAAACGAAAAGAGAGACAAATGAACGACACGCAAAAGAAAAGGGAACGCAAGAAAATAAACTCACAAAATTGGGCGGAAATAAAAATTTGCTGAAATTAATATGTACGAGTATTCTAAAGCGGGAGGAAGACATAGTAGGGAGGGGGGGAGCTGAGAAGTGCGTAAAGGAAAACAAAGCCGACAAAGCAAACTAATTAAAGTGCCCGCAACGAGGCACTTGACAAATATCGTGTGTACACACATATATATATATCTATATAGTATAATGGCATAATGCTCACTTCCGCTGCGATGTCGCCGGATGATTTATTATGATACAGAGTGCTGAGGGTGCCAAGGGTGCCAAGGGTGTGTAGTGCCAGGTAGTGACTGTACATAGGGTTGCTTTGTACCCCACAACAAGAGGGTGTGCAAGAGGGTGTTGATTGAAGTGCTTTCACTATTGACTGATGATTGAATGTATCTGCAAAATGCTGTGATTGATGCGCTGCAGCTGATTTGAAGTGCAATAGTTTAGATGATTGAATGGGGCTTTGCAGTGCGATTGAATGAGTTTTCAATGATGGAGATGAGATATAATGACTTGGCAAGTGCAGTATCTGCCAACTGATTTCTATATTTACTTTGTTGTGATATGAAGATCTGACACAGTCACATCGATGAGCCAGAATGTGAAATAGTCGAAAATGATTTCAGATGCAGTTCAAATGAATAGACAGATGAATCGCTTGCGATCTATGAGTGGATACGTATTTATAGTATGCATATGACTAATGCTGCTAATGCTGAACAGATGAATCACATGTTGACTAATTCTAGTGCGATCTGATTGATGATCTTGATGGACCAACCTGCGAGCTGAATGAAGCACGTGTTGTTTCCTTTTCGATATGCAATTTGTAAGTTTTGAATGACTTTTATTATGGTTTACAGCGAGCGATACGACAACAAGTTGCTCGAGCATTGAAGGGATTGCTCAGATAGGTCGAATAGGTCGGATCCCCCCAGGGATTAGTCAGCGCAACCAACCCAGCACTTAGTCGGGGCCAATTTATGCATTTCACTTTGGAGCCGAGTCCCATCATCAGCTCAGCTCAGCTCAGCTCAGCTCACTGGCTGCTGCTGTGGTGCGGCGACTGGGCACGCGTCAGCAATTTGAGGTGTTGGCAGCAGAGCCAGAGCCACCAGAAGGAACAGCAGCACCAGAGCCAGCCGGCACCAGCAGCCGCAAAATGAAATTGCATATTTATGGCGGCAGGTAATGCGTCTGTCATATGCAAAGCAATGGGGTGTGCACGACGAGCAGCTACCCTCAGCAGTGGTTGACTTTGAGTAAGAAAAAGCCAGCACTACTAGCAGTTACCATTGCGACAGTTTAGCACCATCAGACAGAATGTAAGTCAATATATATATATATATATATATATATATATATATATATATATATATATATATATATATATAAATATATATATATAATATAATACTTCTGCCAACACACAAGTCTCTAACTTCCGCATGGGAGCATGTGCAGATTGCAGGGTATTCTCATTTCATGCACAACAGACAAGCCGCTTGGCAGCACCACCGAAGCGCAGGGAGAGTGGAGAGTGGAGAGTGGAGAGTGAGTGTGGAGAACTTCATTGCCATCATCATCGTAATGATCATCATCGTCAGCGTCGACAAAGCGCATAATTTTTATTTGCGCATCCGTTGCAGCAAATCGCCGAGACAGAGGGCGGGGCAGGGGCAGGGGCAGCGGCAGGGGCAGGGGATGTGTCTCGGCCCGTGGCGAGAGACGATACTCAGGCAGCCCTGAGTGAAGGTGGGTGGGTTTCTGTGCCTGCCTCTCAACAGTAGAGAGGGCGCGGCAGGAGAACCTTGAAAATGGGCCTCATGTTTATTTTAAAGGCCGCCTGTTTATCATTTCCGTTTGCGCTTCAGGAAGTTCCATGTGCGAAGAAATGGCGAAGCAGAGAAAACACAGAGAACACTCACTAAAATAACAATACTTAACAATAATAAACGGCAGCCCAATGCACAATTTCTGCTACGCTGCTTTGCATATTCGCGTTTCCTCCCCATGCGTATACTGCATACTAAACATGTGAGAAGGGGCAAGGAGCAAGCGCCAAATACCCTGCAATAACTCGACCACCAGCACGACTAACAGTTCCACACACACAGACATACAATGCTGTTGCAGCGTGAGAAAGGGGCGTGGCCTGCTAAGGTGCAAGGAAACTTGAGGTGGGTACTATACTTGTATAGATGCATCTACACATCAACTTTGGTAGCTCTAGCATAGAAGAAACTGTCTGCCTACGCAGCTGCAATAGTATACCCCACTCATGCAATCTACAGGGTATCGAAAGGCTACGCATGCGTGTGAGCCATAAATAACTAATTGCATTTTACGCTTCTTTCCACTGGCGCCAATACAAAAGACACTGAGACAGAGAAGGCGATTGACGGAGGTGAAGGAGACGGACAAGGAGACGAGGATGAAGACAGCGACAGAGATGGAGACTGAGACTGGGATTGGAACTGAGCTGAGCTGAGCTTGCACTGGCAATCGGAGGGAATACAACTGTTGCATAGTTGCACTTATGAGTAGTCCACATACCTTTCGAGTCGAAGGGTACCAGCCGGCAGTGATTGTCGCCATCCATGGTGCATCTGAAGACGGCGCCAGCCTCGGACACCTGCTCCTGGAAGTTAGATGTATCGAATTTGGGCGCGCCCACGACCAAGCTAAAGTATAAAATGAAAGAAAAAGTTTACAGTTATCAGTTATAGTAGTATGAGGTTTAAGAGATCATTAAGGATTATAAGGTATATTGTAAGCAGCATGAAATAAGATAAGATCCGACAGTTATGTATAGAACCCAAACAGAGATCAACTTCAGATGAACCATGTGAGATCGTTGCGATTAAGGAGATTGAACAGCTTCAGCTGCCACTTTACAGGGCCAAGCAAAGATCAGAGCGAAGTACTGACCTAAGGCTAGACTCGAGCACCCCAATGAAGCAGCCATTAGCAGGCTGCATTCACCGCGTATTCACTCACTGATTGAGTGCCGCAGAAATTGAATACACAACCCAGCTCCGCCCCCTCGCCCAGTTCGCGTTGCACGCATCTGTGCGGATTTTGGTTTGCTGCTGCTGCTTCTTCTACTACTCCAATTCAATTCTTCTGCCCTCCTTACTTTTCCTCTCTCTCTCTCTCTCTCTCTCTCTCTGTTGCTTCAGTCAAACGTCAAATTGTTGCATGTGGGCTCTGGTTGTGGCACGGACAGGGGTAGGGGTAGGGGCGGAGCGTGGGGTTGAGCCTGGCCCAGGGCCGTTTTTAATCAACTCTCAAGTGTTTGATTTGCCGTTGCGGCCGCCAGTTGTTCGGTATTTATTTTCAGTTTTATTATTCTCAATTTTAATGAAGGCCCATTTACTGCACCCCAGAGCAACTGCCTTACAACTGCCAACAACTACAATGACGGCGGCCCTTCAATAGCTTTTGCCGCGTTTCCGCAATGAATGCTAATGACAGCTGTCAATGTGCGTGCCATGATGTACTACCAGCTCTACCCTACAACACCCGTAGCCGTACTCAGTCAGTTATAGCTGAGAGCAGAGGGGCGATCTCCCTCCCGACCCTCTCTCTTTCTATGCAGAGGGTGCTGCAGGAAGTAGCTACCCAATGTCCAGTGATTTAGTTTACAAATCTTGTGATTCACTTCACTTTGGGTCACTACAAGTCTAGTGATTCACGTTGTTCTTCTTAATATTATTTAAAATGCCAACATTCTTCGCTGTTCTTCGCTGCTCCTCCTATTCTAATTCTCTGCCTGATAAAGGTGTTTTTGTCATTCCGAAAATAGTACACATTTTGGCAATTAACTAATCAGCATCACAGAAGCCTCGACCTTATCACGCAACACTGTCGCAGCTAAGTTACTGTCCCACTCTCTCTGTCTCAGTCTATTGCTGCTGTGGCGCTGACATCATGGCGAGCCATTAAATCATCATTCGATCATTCTCGCGGCGTATAATTAATAACGATTTATGAGTACAGGTTCCCCCACTACCCGAGAGAGACTAAGGCCAAAACAATCTCAATTTCTCAGAGCACGCCACGGGGCATTGTAGCACTTGGTACTTGTTTGCATATCATATCGTTTGGTCTATATATAAATCCGAGACATGTAACTCTTGGCTATCCGCCTCTGTTGAAGGAGAGAAAGTGAGGAGAACCTCTTCCATCATTCTTTATTAATCATGCAAATCATTTTGGCATTCCGAATGAGTAACACCACAAATTGAAATGCACAAGAAATCAATGAATATAATTGAAATTTATGAACAGATTCCGAATAAAAGCGAACCGAAACTCGCACTCTTTATACTCTGATTTACAGGGCAAGTTAAGTGTGGAATTGCTCAACTATTAAGCTAGAGTTTTGTTTGGAATATGAATAGTATCATATATCGGATGGTGTCATATAAATATTATGTCCTTTCTCCTTTCCTATATGATATCATATAGTAAGTAAACCTTCTCGTACAGTTTTTTACAGATCTCAAGCAAAGTCAAGTACATGCGAGTATTTCAAAGCTATGCTCTGAGTGCATATCATATCATACTATCATCTGGCTTCCCATATAGTGCATAATAAAATATCAACATAAATTGCCTTACGACAACGATGTTTATACAACGTGGGCCTGGGGGATCGCCTGGGGGAGTTGGCGTAATTTTCAAATTAAGCAGCACGCGTCAGTGTTGTCTGTGCAATGAACCAAAACCATAAACATACACATACACATGCGTACTCATACACATACACAGAGAGGTACAGAGAATGCGCCTTATAGAGCTGAATGCACAACACAACACAAGCCAACACAAAGTAATCAAAATCAATGCGCCTTAATTAAAAATGGGCAGCACACGAGGCACAAACAAAGAACAGCGACATGACGAACACAGCATACCCTATAGGGCAATGCGCCAACAGTTTTTTTGTTTGTATGCTAGGAAACTGATACATATAAGACTGAAGATTTGTGATCTTAACCAAGTGATTTGCACAATGATCAGAAGAAAATTGAGCTGATTGTTGATCTAACTTATAGTTCCAATCTATTGGGTTATAAATCTCATGGTATTGAGATATACACGTATATTATGTATACTATGTGTATATTAATTAGAAGAAGTCTCAACTATAGTTTTATTCAATTGATAATTTAATGTTAAACAAGCGACCCTTTTGATCGTCATCTTTAACAGGATTATATTATTATAAATTAGATAGTACCATATATTTAATAAGCATATGCGAATTATGATTAAGATATATTTGCTACATCTGAGGTGCAGACAATGGGTTCCCCTAATGCCAGTTTAATTGATCTGTGCAGCGTGAGGAATAAAATCTACATACGAGTATATAGTTGATATAGCTTCACGTTCTGCAGAATGTTGGATACTACCATATACTATATACACGTATGTTTAAGATACATTCAATAGATCCAAGCTAATATGTTTCCCCAATTCCAGTTTAATTGATCTGTGGAGCATGAGGAATGAAATCTACATATATAGTTGATATAGCTTCACGTTCTACAGAGTATTCTATGACAAAAGGCATCGATAAACAATGCAGAACAGCAAGCAAGGCGCCAAATAACAAAACTGTCGAAAAGCAAACAGAAAAACACGTTGGAAAATTGGAAAAGCGCGAGAGCTCGCGCGTGTCTGGGCAACGTGGAAACATTGAAAAAGTGGAAAATTCGTTTCAATTGTTTTGGGCTTAGGCGACTTGGGCAATGTCTCAATTACAAATGGCCAAAATGGGCTGCAAGGCCGCCGTCGCGATCGATCGATCGATCGACATGGAAATGGGAATGGAAAGCGAGGCGGGATGCATTACAAATTGAACAATTTTCCGCACACATGGTCAGCTACCTCACTCGCCCTGTGTGTGTGTGTTTGTGTCTGTGTGTGTCGAGAGAAATTTAAGACGAAGCCATAAGGAAAAGCAATTTAGCTGGAACTGCAGAGGAGACAACAAAGTGAAGAAGCAGAGGCAGCCGCAGGAGCAGGAGAGGGACGGGAGAAGAAAAACCTTTAGCCGCATTGCGCATTGAATTCGAAATTGACTTCGATTGGTTCCCCGCCCGGTACGGTACGGTTCGGTGCGGTTCGGTTCGATTCTTCGGTTCTTCGTCGCGTGCAACCGCCACAATAAAAATTATGTTAAAAATAAACTGAATTTGCTCTCTCCCCCTGCCTCTCTTGCGCTCCTTTGTCAAGGGGGAAGGGGGCAAAACACATGCACAACATCCGTTTCGCAGGACAGCACGGGCCGACAGAAAAGCAGAGCGAGACAGCAGGAGAGAGCAAGAGAGAGAGAGAGAGAGAGGGAGAGAGAGACAGCACGCGTGTGGGTGCTGCGTGCGTGTGTGAAGCTGCGCATGCTTCCTGTCCAACTTCTCTGTCGACTTCTCTCGGATTCCCTTAGGTTGCCTTAGACTCACTGCCTGCCTGCCCGTCAGGGGCAAACTGTGAATGAAAACCACATGCACAGTGGCTGCCAACTGTGTGCGTGCACAGCGTGTGCATTCATTAATCAAACTCGACTCACACTAATCCTAGGCTTAAATAGAAATCATTATCTCCTACAAGTATTTGCGCCTTTCCTGAGATTACAGCAGATGCCTCGGACTCAAGACAATATCTACTATAAATATCGTTTATTTCCATTGACTAAATATATTTTGAGGTTAAATTTATCTTCAATTTAGGAACATTTACTTTATTTTCTAGTTAATAGATCATTTATTATCATTAATTTATAATTCAATTTATATTATTTTATTATTCACCAGGATCATCTTGACTTCTTGATTATATATATTTAGAGTTTAAATTGTTCCTCAATTTATGATCATTCTTTTGATTTTCTAGTTAATAGATCATTTATTATCATTAAGTTCATTTAATTTATAATTCAATTTATATTATTTTATTATTCACCAGGATCATCTTGACTTCTTGATTATATATATTTAGAGTTTAAATTTTTCCTCAATTTATAATCATTCTTTTGATTTTCTAGTTTATATATCACTTATTATCATTAAGTTCATTTTTTTAATTTATATTATTATCTTATTCAGCACGATCATCTTGACTTCTTGCATTTAGAAATGATCTTTAAATCTGCTTAGGTAGATCATTTATTATGATCTATTGGCACTCAGTATCATCTATAATGATTTAGTTTAAGTCAGTCAGTTACAAAATGAATATTAACTTATTATTATTCTCATTCATTGACATGAATTCCCAACACTATTGCTGTCTTTACTTTTAGCGCGCACTGTGTGCAGGGCAGCGGGGTAAGCGGGGTAAGCCCCGTATACCTCGGCGTATATGTTGTATGTATTTAATTTCTCAAAATCGCAAAGTCATTTAACAGTCCGTCAAAGCGACAGACAGACAGTGACGGAGCAAGAGGCACGGAGTGAGAGAAAGGGTGAGGGAGTGAGGTAGGGTACAAGGGCACGAGGGTCCGGCGCTCTCGACTCGCCTCGCCTCGCCTCGTCTCGAGGGTTTCTCGAGGGCGTTTCGGCGCTAAACATGTGTGCGCCTTATTTTGCTGCACTCTGCACCGCGTCTCCCTCCCTCCCTCTCCCCCTGCCCTCTCTGTCACTGTCTCTTTGTCTCACGCCAGTCTGGGAAATAAAAGTAACTGTTCACACGTGACGGACGCTGCGCCGGCGCTGAATGCGGCTGCCCACAGTGCGCGTCGTTTGTGTGCGGCCAGCCAGCCTGCGAGTGTGCCTGTCTCTCTGTGTGTATGTGTGTGTGTGTGTGTGTGTGTGTTTTCCAACACCTTTTTTACACATTGACACTTCCGTTGAATGACTCGCACACAGGATGCGCCATCCACGGTCTATCGTCCCTCGAAGGTCCGTGGCAAGGCCCAGCTCGCTGCCCACATCTCTGCGCTGCCACTGGATCGGATCTTTATCTTTATCGCCGCCACTCGACTCCGCAATCAAGCGGCAATTAAACGACAGACAGACAAACAGACGGAGCAGAGAGAGGGACAGACAGAAGATGGAACAGGGGCGGCAGGGGCAACTGCCAGCCAAATGCCAAAGTGTACAAAAGTACAGTAAATATTTGAAATCAATTACATTTTATTGTCTACGGCTGCCTCTGCTGCTGCTGCTGCTGCTGCTGCTGCTGTTTGCCATTTCATAACCACAACAAAGCGACGGAACGCAGACCGCAACAACAGCAGCAGCAGCAGCAGCTGCCCAATGTGGCAAGGGGTCCGGGTCCATTTATAGGACAGAGAGTGAGAGAGAGAGAGAAAGATAAAGAGAACAGAGTCACAGAACGAGGTTAATAAGCAAACGAACAGGAAATTTGTGCACTTCCGCAAGCACTACTACTAAATCATATTAGGCATATAACATGTATAGAAATAGTCAAGATTGCAGAGCTGAATCAAAGGGGTAGCGACTGCTACCTCAAATTGAAGAGTAATACTCGTATACAGTCAGTTAGGGGATCCCCAGTTGGGCCTAGTAACAAACCAGTAAGAAAGGTTACACGTTCTGCCAGATCCTCTGATCGTTGCTATACTGGTGATAATTAATAGTGCAGAGCTGATTAGTATCGTTTATGTTCAATATTGATAAGTTAAGTTATTTCTAGACTGATCTTCATACAAAAACCTTCGTCTTTATGTAATAATGATTTCATTTTGATGAAATTTTATTTGGATATTACAAATCAGAACAAGTGCGATGCAGTAAGTTTGCTAACAATATCTTGACAAATAACAAAGAGAGGCCGATAGTTTTTATGGCAGCTATACCATATATCTGTCCGATCTGGCTTGTTCCAACTTATATACAGCACGTGTACCAAGTTTCACCAAGATAGCTTTAAAACTGAGAGACTTGTTTCCGTTGCAACACACAGACAGACGGACGGGGTTAGTTCGATTCCTCTGTTGATGCTGATTTAGAATAAGTATATGTATATACTGTATAGGATCACCGATGTTTGCTAAGATGCGTTGCAGATAATTGATCAAAATGAATACACCCTCTGCAATAATGATATATATAATGATATCCTTCGCTCCATTTTGGAATTCCTTATAATTCCCAAACAAACTGTGCGCTAATTCAAGTGTGTTGTTTATCCAATCGGCTTGTAATTTGGGGGATAAGCGAATGTAGTAGTCATCTCTATATATATCCCAGCAGAATCTAGTGGGTTATATATGTTTCTTAATAATCACAAAATAGCCAATTGCAATAAACTTAATCTGTGCATGGCATCGCTATGAGGAGCCTTCATGCCAAATATTGTGTCTCTACTTTTTATAATAGCTGAGATTTGTGTTTGATAGTAAGCCTGATCAATAATATACATACTCTGTAGGGTCTGCCACGCCTCCTTCTGCCTATTACATACATTTGCACAAGGTAAGTATAGCCTTAAGGTTATAAGCCCATAATAAGTTGAGACTTAGGTCTTAAAATACCCGTACATCTATAAAGGATATCTCTCCTCTGCCTCTCTTCTTCTTTGTCTCCTTCTCCCTCTCCCTCTGTCTCCCTCTCTATTTGTCTCTTTTTCTCTCTCTCTCTCGCTCTCTATCCAGTCAGTGTCGTAACCCACTTTATGCCACCATCCTATGAACGTATGTGGTGCACTCTGCGAACGGGGCCAGGCTAATGAGCTCTGCCCCAGCTCGGCATATCTATAAGGAAACCTGCGACAGTGCAACATGTGGCAAGGCTAACGGTCGCCGACGCTGATGACTTATTTGGCCAATTGGGTGAAGCGGACCCGAGTTGGCCAACCTTGCGCCAAACACTTGACCGTAAATAGCGCACGCACAGCGCTAACTGTGTCAGCTGCAGAAGGCTGTGCGAGGGAGGGAGGGGGTAACTAGTGCTTGCCACGATTTTTTTGCTCGCCTTGCGTCGTTGTCACTGAAGATGCGTATTAATTGCCGCCAGGGCAAACCACATTGGCCAATGGTTTGCCTTATTAACAATAACCACAACTAGTTACCAACAATGCCATAAGCTGCCTGCCCCTGCCCCCCCCCTCCTCTATCCCCATCCTTCTGCCTCCATTCCACACAGCCTCGGACTGTATCTGTAGCTGTAGCTGTAGCTGTATCTGTATCTGTATCTTTATCTGCTGTGAAGCAGCAAATGGAGTCAGGTAATTTTCAGCTTTTAGTGCACTTCAGACGTGACTGTGAAACGCCAACGAGTGGGTGGGGGAGGCACAGAGGATGGCAGGGGTGAGACAGGGGACTGCCCTTCGCATCACTCAACAAAGCTCGGCAAACACAGACACAAATAAAGATGTGTTAATTTCAAGACGAACCCCGAGAGACCCCGAGAGACAACAAAAGTTGCTTTAGTTTCTTTAGCGCATGCCCCGTGATTTCGTTAAGAACTTGGGGTATCTACGGCAGCCAGATAAGCTTCGACTTCAGCAAAGATGCTGCGGTATTCTGCTTAAGAATTTCAAGATATTACACTATCTCATGAATGTAATTCGGACACATCGCGCATTACGCACTGGCTACGCTACGCGGAAATTAAACAGAAATATTTAGTATATACTTGTGTATATATAATATCGGAACTTCAGGCTGATAACATGTGGACCACCACAAAGTTATTATTTATTTATAATAATTGCATTATATTTCGATCTATTTACGTACGTGGTTTACGTTACAATTACATGCGGAGAATGCGGTATATAGTGGATAATCAACTGTTTACAGGGTATGACAGTCATCTTGCCGTGCGGCTATTCCAGTTACTACCGTCTAATGATATTTCTTTAGCTTACGCTGTTTGTCATACTGTTAGTAGATCTATATCTTCAGCTATATCTATATCGCCGATACTCGATGTACCTTTAGGTAGAGCTGTAAATCGAACTGCATATTGATCTTAACTGTAGTTGAATTTGTGTCTATAACTGTGTCGGTACCTCCAACTATATCTGTATGTATAACTATGTCTGCAAGTATACCAGTGTGTACAACTATATCTATATGCCCATCTCCATGTGCATCAGTATATCCAGCTATGGTTATATCTCCAAGCATATCTGTATCTCCAACTATATATCTCCAAGTATCTGTTCTCCAATTATATCTTTATCTCATATTTCTACCTCCAACTATATCTGTATCTCCAACTTTATATCTCCAAGTACATCTGTCTCAGATCTCTTTAGCTGTAACTGTCTCTGTATCTCCGTCTGCAGCTCGACTGTATCTGTATCTGTATCTCAAGCATGTACTATAGGGAAGCTTTAAAGGTCTCCAAGAGCACGCACACCGCACGCTTTTTGTACTCTTTGTTTATCGGCGTCTGTTTATTGAATTGTAAACATTTTAACGCTGCATTTAAATAACTTTTCTGCTGTCGATGCTCTGTTGTTGTTGTTGTTGGTGTTGTTGTTTCTGTTGCTGGTGTAAAAGCATCTGCCGTATTTGAGTGCACTTAAGTCGCCCCAAGTCGATCGAGCAAGTTGTCTTCGTCGCATGTGAATTGCGATCTGCAGCGGCAACTTCTCCAAATACGTTTGTCGCTCGTGTATCTAACAGATACATTCGGACAGAGGAAAACGAAAACTAAAACAAAAAAACAGACAGACAGATTTAACCTGCAAACCTGTCTGACTATCTGACTCAAGATCGTTTCCATTTCGGAACTTACAAAATTGCCGAATAAACAACTCGCTCGCACATTTTTCATTTCGATTCTTTTGCGTTTATTTTCGACCTTAAGGCTGACGTCATATGTGAAATATGCCATGCTGTGCTATGCTGCCATTGAGACTTGCCCATTTCGTATGATTGAGCAGGTTACTCGCTGTAGATTGCCAAAAGATTGGAATTCTCTTCCCTCTCTCTCTCTCTCTCTCAAAATGGGTTAATTGATATTCTCAGATATGCCAAAAGGGAATCCATCAGGCAAGTTAAAGATTAGTTATAATATATCTTGAACATTATACAGATCTAATTATAGCTGGTATCCACAGAGTGCCAACTGTCTATCCGTTCGTATGTAAGCCTAGATCTCAGAGATCTATATCAAATTTGTGTCAATATGTGTTATTATTTACTTTAATATTTGACCACAACCCGAATTCCAAGCCTAATTTGAATACAGCACAGTTTATATTTGGTAAACACAATAACTATCAAAGTGTAAATGATTTCTGTAAATTTGATTGCAATTGGATCATTAACATTACTTCTATTTAAGAAACAATTTGAAGAGTTACTGATTTTCAAATAGCTCCATAGAGTATGCAACACAAAATACACTATATATAGATTTAAGAAATCATTCTGGTGCGGTGTGTAGCTGTCGTGCCTGTTTAGTATGTCATGCAAGTTATGAAGATGCAAAGAGGTCTGTTTCAACTACACACTACATGCACGTCTATACTGCCCACGTCTATACAGCCGGCTAGGTAGGGTATAGAACAATGAAAGCGGAGCTGCTGCGCTTTGTCTTCGCTTTCCGCATACACGTTCAGCGCTCGTTGATAACTTCAGCTTGGCGAATCTTGTTGTTGTCTATCAGTCGATTCAGCTATGCTGTATCTGTGTGTCTCTGTCTGCAGCTGTGTGTCTGTATATGTGTGTTGGTCCCACTGTAGATGAGCTGGACTTAGCGCTCTGCTGTGCCTGCAGAGACTCTATCAATGGCTCGTATCTCTGCCCGTCGTCGTCGTCGTCGTCGTCGTCGCCGTCTTCTTCGGCAAGTGAACGTGCGAAAAGTCGACTGAGGCATCGACAGAGACTCGGGCATTTTAGCATCTGGATGGAATATGCCAGCGCTGAGTTCGGCTTGATTAACACGCCGAGCAGGCGAAGCGCGTCCGTTGACGAACTTTCAAAAAGTTCAATAGGTTATCGGCCCAGAGAGCATGCGAATGTGAATGTGAAGGCATGGGAAAGAAGCACTGTGGACAGGAGAAAGGCAAGCCGAGATGGGAAAAGAAGGAGGGGAAGGCAAGGGAAGGCAAGGCAAGGCAAGATGGGGAGAAGAAGGAAGGGAAGGCAAAGCAAGGGAGCAGCCCATCCGGCATGAGAAACTCTGGAGCGGCACTAGAGAACGTATTGCGCTGCCCATTTTCCATGGGTCAACTGCAGTGGGCCAATAAAAGTTCCGGTTCACACTCCCAATGCGCAGCACACTGCATAGACACACACACGCACACACACACATGTGTGTATTTATGTATATTTAGTGCAATAGGACACGCTGTCGGTCATAAATTGTGATTGGGCTGCATTGGCTGCGCTTCACCTCGTCCGACGATTGAAATTGATGGCATTCTGGGATCGTTTTATGCTGTTGACACAAGACACCCGACAGTTATGGGACAACAGCAATAACAACACAAGCACAAGGCGATAGATACACTATATGTAGAGTAGACTGCACTAGTCTCTATTTCCCTAGTTCCTCTCTCTGTGTGTATTGACCTAAGTAGCAAATCGACGTGGTGTGAAGAGCTTCTGTTCCCTGGGGAGAGGCTGCAGTAATGACAGCTATAAATGTCTATGTGCGCTTGATGTTGCCATAAAAACAATTATAGCAAATCAAACATATTTCCCTGAACAGTTTTTCAGGCAGTATGGCAGGAACTGTCGATGCTGAAATAAAAACATGGAATTTACAACGAAAATCGCTGCCGATTGCGGCATATCAGACAGAGGAGACGGAGCAGAGTTATCGGGTTAATGCTGCTGCTGCTGTGGGTTCATTTGCTGTTTGACATTCGGATTGGGCTTCGGTATCGGATGCAGTGCCAGTGTTGTAAAGCTGTTGCACTTACAGCAGCAACAGTTGCACTGATAAGACCTTAAACGGGGCGTGCGCTTATCAAAGTTGCCTCTGACGAGATGATAATGAGGCAAATCCCAAAAAATGTGAGTGTGTGTGCCCAAAAAGGGCAGCAAAGATGTGTGTACACTTTCCTCTCTCCCTCCTCCTCTTCCCCTATCTCCCTTGCTCTGTCTCTCTCTTTAATTCTCCATGTCTCTGTGTGTGCTCATTTCGAGTATCTTTTGGGTAGATACTTCTCTTGGTGACTTGAAGATACTTTTGTCATGCCTCATTGTTTCCGTCCCAGTTTGACATTGAATTCTACTTCTCTCTGTGCGTGTGTGCCTGTGTGTGCGTGTGTATAGGTGTGCGTGTGTGCATATGTCACTGTCACTCCACTAGCAGCTCCCTCTGTCTATATCATGTTTCAGAAGGTCGCTCGCTAGATTTACATAGATCCGTTTCTGTCTCTCTGTTTTCGTTCTCTGCAAGAGTCGAGACCCGATAAAACCAATTGAGCGTCTTAAGTAATTTCATGATAAACCCTTCAACAGACCCCATTAAGAGCTTTTGCAATAATTTAATGCTCAATTAAGTATCAGCAAATGTCGAAAATATATATATATTAAATATACATATATAGGTATAATACATATAAAGAACTTTGCGATTGCTGCTGATAAAGTATTGGGCGATCCCCAAGGCCTTGGGCAAACTTCATTTGATTTGCTTTCAGTTTGCATTAATCAAGTCTTAAAAAATCGAGAGTTCGACAACTGACTTGATGACGTTGCGTACGGTTGGGAATTTCCGTATATATTGAGTGGCATAAGACCTATAGTTGGTTTTGATTGAGGGAGCCTAGAAATATAGAAACTAACATGGCATGTTCATACGATATGTCTGTATATAGCAGCCTGACAGCAAAGGAACAGTCGAGCGCACCCCACAGTAATACTCTTCGCCCAATTTTGGGCGCAACCCCAACTGTATTTATTATACGAACAGGTTGAAATATGTTATGTAAGTGAATATAGTATTCAACTAGTATTAACATTTGAAATAAACTTGATCGGAGCAGGAAATGCAGGAAACTTCATGCCAAATTTGGTGAGTCTAGCATTTACAGCAGCTCAGATCTGTGCGTGCAAACAGACAGACGAACAGACACATACATTGACACTGCTTGTGATCCTTAGCAAGAATATATTATACATTGTGGGGTCTGCCACGCCTCCTTCTACCTGTTATATACATGTGCACAAAGTTAGTATTCCCTTTTTTGAATATTTGAATAATGGAAGGGTATACAAATATGTTGCTTGGTAATCGCAATATACCGATTTAAAATAAACTCGATCTGTGCCGAATTGTATTTAATTTAGCGGACAGGCAGACAAGGGATATATGTATGTATATCAGCAATAGATCAAGTCTAGCACGTCTCCATTCTGCCTGTTACATACATGTGCACAAACTTAGTACACCCTCTTTTAATTCATTTTCAAGGGTATACAAATGCGCAGACCTCAAAATTACTCAAATTTAATTAGTTCCAACTCTCTCTTCTGCCATTAAGGCGATTGTCCAATGTTAGATGATCAGAAATATATATAAATAGTGATTTATCGACTTGGAATATATATATAAATAGTGATTTCTCGACTTGAGTATGAGTATGCTTAGACTGCCTTCGCAGGTGTTTACTGTACACAGATTTGGGCTGCACTTGTAGCTGACTGAGTTCATGGTGAGTTTGATAGAGTTGTGGGGTGTGGGATGAGTTGTAGAGAGTGGGGTGAGTTGTGGCTTGGAGTGATTTACACCAACTTGTGGTGAAAGCTGTGTCTAAGGGGGTGGTGTAAAGAGGTAGAAAGGTGGACGGAAGGGAGGGTTACTTACGAGTTGGCATTGCTAAACCCGGTGCGTCCCTTGTGCAGCGATATGCTGAAGCCAAACATGGAGTTGGCCGAATTCTGATATCTCACGTAGCTGGGCAGATCGATGTTGTAGGCGTGCGTCGGTGGCAGCAACATGTTACATAGCAGCAGCTGCAGCAACACCAGCATGCAATTCGTCGCCGACAGCGGCAGCAACGCGCTTCTGCTCCTCATCTTGCACGAAACGTTTCCGTTGTCGCTGTCGTTGTTGTTCTTATTGTTGTTACTGTTGTTGTTGTAGTAGTTTTCGTTGTTGCTGTTGTTGTTGTTCACACACTCTTGGCAGCGCGTTTTGTTGTTGTTATTCCTTTTGTTGCACTATTTATTTCGTGTTTTTTATCACTTTTATTGCATTTTCGTAGTTGTTGTTGTTGTCGGTGTCGTTTGCTGCTCGAACTGTTGCAATGGATCGGGAGTTAAGCGTTGCGAATATCGCATATGGTCATATTGCCCCTCAATGTGCACCCACGCCCTCGCTCACACACACACACACGCACAGGGGCACACACTGATAGGCCAGTTTTATTTATTTTATGATCTCAAGTTGTCGCTGTCATTGCTGTTGTTGTTGTCTGTAGCCTTGGCCGAAATGACTTCGAAACAAATTTGTGAGAGAGCGAGAGAAACGCGCAGCTCAGCGAAATTCAAAAGCACCAACAACAATAACGACAGACTCACTTAAACACACACACACGCACACATAGACAACGCGCCAAATCAAGTTTTCTAGCAGATCTTATTTGTTGTTGTTGTTGCTTTTCATCATTTTTGGCATCATTTTCGTTTGTTTCGTTTCATTTCGTCGCGTATTCTTTACTTGTTTGTTTGTTTATGCGCGCAGCTTTTGTTTTTCTTGTTTTCTAATATTCTTTATGTCTCTCTCTCTCTATCTTACTTCTTGCCTACTGACGTAACACACACACTGACAAACAGGTTGCCAAAAACAACAAGGAGTGTGGTGGAGAGAGGTAGGTGAATGACAAATGTGTGAGATCGCCCTTTAGCACGGACACCAACCGCAGCATCCAAATTCACCAAATTCACATGCAATTTGTGCGCCATGTGGGCGGCGTTGGCGTTGTCGACGGCAGCGCCGTCAGCGTTGGCGTTGCCATTAGCTCTATTGGCGCAGGTAACAAGTGGGCAATATGCACATGCTGCATAATTCTGTGTGTCTGTCTGTCTGTGTGTCTGTGTCTGTGTGTGTGGGCGCCAGAGCGACAATTTCAAACTCATTGATAGGCTGTCATTCATTGAATCGCGCCGCGCACAGTAACAGCAGCAGTAGCAGGGGCAAGGGCAGAGACAGAGGCAGCGACAGCAACAGTATGGAACATACATGAAATATTAAATTGCGGCGCGCTGAATCGCCATATGGCCAACGACATTCGATTGACTAAATTAACATATACTCACACACACGCACAAGAGCAGCGTGTTTAATATGCTGTGACATGGGTGCCTGTTGTGGAGGGGGGAGTTGGGGTAGCCAAAGGGTTTGCGTCCATGCTAATAAAACCGTTAAATCGTAAAAACGATTGCAAAATTGTTTTCTGCTGCCTTTCTTCACGAAAAAGAAACAGCGTGCAACGTCAGAGTAGACAAAAATAATACTATATGTATATATACACACACGATCGACTGTCTATAAATAAATGTGACTGCCGAAGAGAGCGAAAGACAGCGAGAGAGAGAGAGAGAGCAGCACTCTCGAGAATGAGAATGAGAATGAGGGCCAGGCCAGGCCAGATGCTAGATGCCAATGATATATACAGATATGCCCAGCCAAGATATGCCATATCTATGTATATACACACACACACTCACTCCCTCTCACTCTCGCTAGGTGTGTGTGTGCATTAGTCAGAGACTATTTTAAAAAGTAGCATCGCTTGAATTGCAGCCGAACTCGGCGATCTGCAGTCGTAATACTCGTAATGCTGCCCGCGGGGCTCCTCCAATAACCGAACAGCTGAGACAACAGATACTTTTCAAAATCCAAAAAACACACACACATATACACACCCAGCAGCACGTAATTAACAGCTAGACAGCATGTGTGTGTGCGTGTGTGAAGGTTAAACAATTTTAGAACGATTCTCAAGTTGTCAATTAATCTTTGGCGCTTTTTACTTCCAACAACAAGAACAACAAACATTTCATAACATTTTCACTTTTTATGCGCATGCACAAATATAAAAAATTATAAAAAAAATATAATTAAATTGTATAAAGTTTGTCAAAATTGTTTCAATTTGCGCGCGTCGCGTTCACGTTGTTTCTGTTTCTCTTTCTGTTTCTACTATTATTATTATTTGTTATTTAACATTATTATTTATTATTAATATTATTATTATATTCGTTTACTTGCTGCTCGTGTGCAACGGCTGAGAACGCGGCAGAATTTGAACAACGACTGAACGCAGACTGTTAGGAGCAGCAGCAAGTTGGGCAAGTGTATCTGCCAGATACAAATATGGCCCAATGTATCTGAGCAGCAGCAGCGGCAGTATCTCTACCTCTGACTGTCTTCGTTGTAGTTGTGCCTGTAGAGCGTCGCCTACGAGAGAGCGCGAACAGCAACAACAGCAACAGCAACAACAACACGAACAACATTGATAGCAGAGGCAAAGTTTCATTAACTGACAGATCGCTAGATTGCCCCCTTTTGTTGTTGTTGCTGTTGTTGTTTGTTGCTATTGCGCTGTTTTTCAGCTTCTAACGTTCGTTGTTCTTTGGACTGGGGCTGCTGTGTGGGCTGCCGTGAGTAGGCAGCGTTGATTTTTGAATGTATTTTACACGTTAGCAAAGTTTGGTTACCTCAACGGGAAAGCAAAACATCTCTGTGGATGACACATCTGCCCAAAGATTATGCACAGTATTTATAATTTATACTGGGTATATATCTATATATCAAATCTATATAGAGTGTATATAGAGCAACGCCCACAGCTGCTGTTGATGCTGTGCGAAACACGCTCAGGTGGTCTGCAAAAACTGCTTGAAGTTTTCAAAAATCATTTCAAACTGGAAATTGAAATTGAAAAAGGAAATTGAGTCGAGTCGATCAGGTTGGAGTTCTTCGACTTACGTATGCGTTACGCATACGCAGTGTGGGCGCACAGTTGTTTATAGAGGGGGCGCGATACGAACTGCATCTGCAAACGTAAACAGAGTAAATTAACGGAGAGGGAGACGAAGACAGAGTCAGAGACGGAGGCGAGAGAGCGAGTCTCGTACCGAGTATCCACAATTTGTGTATGCTTGCATAGGAATGCGATATATGTAGGGAAGGGTGCGGGCTGTGTGGGTGGTGATGGGAATGGGGGTGGGGTAGGGGTGTCTAGCATTATACGCGAGCGCAATCTTCACTGCACGAGGCAGTCAGCGTCGGCGGCAGCTTTGACATTTCAAATGGCGAATTGCGAATTGAGAACAGCTGCTACTGATGCCGCTGCTGCTGCTGCTGCGCTGCAGAAAATAATAATTGATTGTAATGCGGTCGTTCAGATTGTAATTTTGATGAACTCTTCTTGTTTATTATCAATTTTCCTTTGAACACCCATTCAACACACTCACTCACACACACACACGTGGGCACAGTAAAAAAATAAACAACACATACTTTTTAAATATAAATTCAGCTTTCGCAAATGGAAACAGATTTCGATTTGGTTTTTATGTTTTTCAAACTGTTCGTAACGGTCTTGTTTTGGATCGAGTCGAAAGTCGACGCTGCAAGTACCGAGCGCGCGCGCAAACACAACTGTCTTGTTTCGCTTTACGCGACCGAATAAAGTAAGGGGAAGACAGCACAGAGTTCATAGTTGGCGGTTTCAACGGGTCTGCACATCTGTTTAACTGTTTTCACTGATGTGGCAACACTTTGCAAATAACACGAATGTATCGATTATCGACTAAGCGAATTTTTATCAAAATCTCATGCAATATATTTTAACAACAGTTTTAAAATTGTTTAAAATTGAAAGAAGTAACAATCATAATAATAATAAATTTTAAACATCGTACTGTTAACTAACAGTTCGATTATTTGTTGTATTTATAGTGCTGCCATCCTGTTGTACTACTCAATTGGAACTGTTAAGTAAAGCAGTTATTTTAATTTAAGCAGTCATGCAAATTTTAACTAATGACTTAAATCCCGATCTTTCGCAAATTTTTTGTTTTTTCTTTGAACTCTCATTTACTTTATTTCATTCGCCAGCGCAGTTCAGCCAGAAAACTCATGCCAAAAAGTGTTCCCAGGCAAATATAAGCTGCACGCTGTTATGTACGTTTTTGTATGTGTGTGTGTGGAATCATAATCAGCTGTTCCCTCAAGTCAGTTGTTGTAAAAAAATTACTTTAAGTGAATTTTGTCTGTTAGTCCTTTATTTAAAAAACAACAACAAGCACACACCAAAACACTCAAAGTAGACAAACGCAATCAAATAAAATTAACATAATCACAACTGTTAAAAAGAAAACAGGAACCAAAATCAATTGAAATGGAACGAAAGGAGGTAGATATCAATGTGAAGCCAATTCGCAAGGAGATTCTCAATCCTGGTAACAAGTACATACATCGAGTTTATCATAGTCACCAGGGTAAGTCGTCAACACACACACACACGTAGCAAGATGCAACCCGAGAGGCAACAGTTGTGCTGCTGCTATCCATGCATGTCCAGTCTGATAAGAACAAGGGGAAGATATCTAAGTTCTTATCAGAATTTGTTACAGAAGTCCAAGCTGCCTTCGAATGGTTCCTCCATTCGCGACGGGAGACATCCTTAAACTGCAACTGGAAGGGCCTAAGCTGCTTGTGCACATTAAAGTTTGGCCGAAAGACTCCAAGCTGCCTTCCCCCTCGGTTAAAATATTTGGAAATATATAACGTAATATTGACTTCTCCCTTTCACAGAAACTAACCAAGGTCTATGAAACGGATGTGCTTAAGTATCAATATCTGGAGCACTTGATGGTGCTCGATTTAGACTCGAATGACTTTGCTGTCAATGCGCTGTTGTGGCTAAAGCGTGGCCTGCAGCTTAGTTGTATCTTCTTCGGAGCATTTATACCGACGCAAAGAGTTAGGAACCACTGAAGCAACATCTACAGGACGCCTACGAGCGCAAACTGAAACCTCAAAATCAAGGTGAGTGCCCAGATGCGGTGTAGACCCAATCTTGTTCCAGCAATAAATGCGATCACCCTTTTGCATTACAGTTGGGTGCCTACAGTCAGTCAGCTGCTGGGGCACGGCGAGGCGCAGAAGGAAAATATGGAGGTGATAACCAATCCTCTGCCATAGATGCAGGCACAGCTTAAGTGGTTCGATTAGTTGCAATATCCCTTGCTGGGACGTACAGACCGTACAGATGAGCGCCACCAGCGCTGACAACGCTATCAACAACAGCTGCACATTCAATATGCAGTGCAGTCAAATGTCGCCGGAGATGTCAGCCAGACGCAAATACACCAAAGTGGGCAGCAACACACATAACGTCAGGGTCAACAGCAGTCACATGGTCGTGGCATATGTGTACAAATTTATTGAGTAAATGCGCAAAGTCTTAGCCGCCACTGCCAGCAGAAAGGCCCCAGCATGCTTGTAGTTCCACAACTGATTCAACTGAAAGCAATTTTTTGGGAGAGATAAGTTTATTCGCTTGATGTACGTACTCACCAAGACGAACATATAAAGAAAGTAACTGATTCTCCAGATTGGTCTGCAACAGCATTCGATTGGAGTGATGGTGCATTGCTGTACTGCAGATTACATTCTTAGTGCATCTTTCAAGGCAATGTGAATTTAATTGGCATTTTTACAAGTTTTAAGTTGTTCAATATTTTAGAAATAAAAGTATTTGAAATTATACCACACTTTAGACTACTTAAAAGAAAATAACCAAATTGGCCGGAGCCCAAATGAATGAATGAGCAAATGAATATATATTTGTGTATACCCTTGCAAACAGTATATTAATTTTGGTAAGGAGTTTGCAACGCACCTTGGAAGACATTGCCGACCCCATAGAGTGAATATATTCTGAATCAACTTCACCAGAAGAGTCCGTCTATCTGTTGCAACGCAAACTTGTCTACCAGTTTTAGAGCTATCTCGATAAAACTTGGCACACATACTTTTATGCAGGCTGTTAATAAGACGAAAGTAGCAGTATCGAATCGCTTTTGTATGAAGACAAACGAAATAACTTATCAGTGTCAATCAAAGTCAGACAGTAATCGACGTATACATTTTCCCCTTTAATTAAAGTCTGAGAACTTTATTATATAATGTATTCTAGGATTGCTAAGATCAGCGTATATAAAAGCCTGCAATGTTATGAAATATTAGACATGCCAAAGGTAGCCTTTTTTTCAGGTTTTATAATACAGAACACGAAATGTAACCTTATTATAAGTAATATTTACATCCAGGGACCGTAAATAATAATTATGAGATTAAAAAAATTAAAGCTCTTAAAAGTCTCTGAAAAATGTGGGAAAAATCCTACCGTGCTAGTTTTTATCGGCGAACACAAAAACCGCGTAAACTTTTTTTCCAATTATTAATTAAAATTTTCAATTTTTATATTTGATTTTTAAAAATAAAAATCAATTTATAACTTTTATATTTGATTTTCAAAATAAAAATCAAAAAGTAAGAGTTGAGAATTAATTTTTATTATAAAAAACAGAATTAAAAATCAAATTGAAATTGCTCATAAAACGAGCTAGATCATATATCGGCTTTTCGAAGCATGTCGCTATTAAAGTTTTTATTTAAAGTTTTTACGAGTTGATTGACTGCAAGTGTGTCTGATCAGGAGGTTCTTATGTATTTTATATATTTTGCCCTTGAACTTAGGTCGCTAATAAGTCTAAACCATTGTCTAAACAAGTGAATTCATATACATATATATATATATAAACTGATAGGATTTGCAGTGTAGATATATATTTACCAATATATGAGCTAGGACTCTCGGTTCATGAGCAATTTCAATTTGATTTTTTATTTCTGATTTTTATAATAAAAATCAATTCATAACTCTTACTTTTTGATTTTTATTTTAAAAATCAAATATAAAAGTTAAAAATTGATTTTTATTTTTAAAAGTCAAATATAATAACTAAAAATTATTTTTAAATTAAAAAATTAGTTTATAACTCCTATTTTTCAATGTTTTTTAATAAAAATTATAACCGTTACGGTCTCTGTTTACATCACAACAATTTGAAGTCTGTATAGTGTCTATGGTATGAAATTGAAGTTCATACCAAATAATATTTATTATTATTTATGTTATTCACAGTGCAAGGGAATCTGCTGATGAATCCACTCGCATGCCTGACCGCTGTTGTAGAAGTTGCGGCTGCTCCTGGATCAGCTGCTGCCATTGCCAAATTGCATTTGAAGGACACTGAGTAAGGCGATCGCCAACATAGTTGTCGCATGACAAGGACAACCTGGCTGCTAACCAAGCATGGTTTGCTTATTTGGTTGCTTGATTTGTTTGTTTGTCTCGTTCAACACTGGACAACGCGTAATCGACTCGTGCATTTCAGGGGTTTATTCAGTTTTTAACAAAAATATTACATACAACTTAAATTAGGTAGACTGAGTTCTTAACGGGCAATAATACAATCCCAGTAGGGGGTTTATTTTTATGATGTTCTATTAAAAATACTCAACAATTCGATTGGGAGTTCCAATCGCTTCTAATGGGGAATGCTCGAGTTGATTGCGACTTCCAAAGAGTTTACTGCAAAGACAGAGAAAGAGAGAGAGAGAGCATTTACATGAGAAAGAGAAGGAGAGCAATAGAGCGAAAGATGCCTTACAGAACTTGTGATTGCCTTCGTAGACAAGACTCGTAAGCAAAGTGCCCAGCAATTGATGACAACGTATATAGGTATGCTCAATCTCAACGATATCGTTGAGGGCTATATACTCGAGAGCCTTCTGACGTCCCAAGTCATCTGGCTGCAGGTTTGAATCCTCTTCTGCTTCCAAACTCATGTCCGGACTGAGCGCGTGAGATTCATTCAGATAGCTGCAGCAACTGTTCCACTCCATCTCCAGCACAAATACCAAGTGGAAAACTTGATCCATTGCCTTGCGAAAATCGGCAAAGTCGTCGGTAAGCAGACAATGCTTGAAGATCTTATTGATATACTCCTTGTGTGCATCGTCCAGATCACGTATCCTTTTCGCTCGTCTGATCTGCTGATCGAACTCCTCGCCCATCGTTTGGACCACGTACGTGCAAAGATGCGAGTGCAGATTGTTGACCACGTAGAAGAGCCAGAAGCGAAGGATCTCCAGGCGACGCAGTGTTAGGCCCAGCAGATCCAACGGCGCGTAGGCATCGTTGCAGCTGCGCCTAATGAAGCGCATGTTGTCCAGCTTCCATGCCGCCCACTTTACCTTTAGCATGAAACGCCAGATTTGATTGTACTGCCGCATCTGCTGCTGGTTGATAAGGCGTTGCAATGGCAGCGACATCTCATACTCCATATCGAGATCATCCAGCGCCGCATACACCTTTGTTGACTTGGGACCCAACTCAGATTTTAGTCGTATGTAGAGCAGGTAAGCCTTGGACGGGTAACGCGTATCGAGTCTCTCGTGAAGATCCACAGTTAGGAGCGCGCTGTTCGCCCATCTTTGGCCCGTCTCGATGCATTGGAAGAGTTTCGTGTAGAAGGGAAAGAGCAAATAGTCGGCCTCCATCAACATGATATGACGCAGAAAGCGAACATGTTCGCTCAGCTGGAGGTCTTCGTGGAACCAGCGCATCACGTACCTGCTGGCCAGCTGGCAGCGCACATGCAGCAGCTTGTCGAGGGTGCGGGCCAGCATGCAAGGAGGCAACAATTCAATACACTCTTCCAGGCTACTAAGCACATCGATTGTCTCCGAATGCGGTGCAGGTTTCGCCTTCTCCTCTTGAGGCTGTGTTATGTGCATCGTTAATATGCTCATTATCTCAATATTACCCTGACAGGCGATTCCATCCAGCACCTTTGCATCGTACTGCCGAAGCTTCTCGTTGCTCGCCTCCTGCTCGTCACTGTTCGGAGTGGTTACATTGCTAGGCACATCAGCATTGCGAGTATAGGGCCGCAGTTCTTCGAGCAACTGTTTGGCTAGATCATCGTACACGGGGTGGATATCTCTGTAGGCCTGCCGCAGATCACCCAGTAAATTGACACTGGACAGCAGAAGCTGCGTCTCACCCGCCTCGAGAGCGTAGTTCACAAGCATTTGATAGAACTCACAGCGACGCAGTTCACGGACAAAATCATGATCCACACATAGATCATTCACGTCCTCTGTCGGCAAGCGTGCATATATCCTATTCCCAATGGGCACGGACTGATCGTTGGACAGCTCCACAATGTATTCCTGTTCGCTATCGTCCAAGTTGTTGTGCCTCCACCAATTGTCGATAATATTGCAATAGGTTCGCAGCGAGATCAACAGCAGAGCGGTGGCCATTTTCTTGTCGGATGAACCATTCTTGGTTTGTTTATACAGCTGCGACAAGAGGTAGACACTCCTCATATATGAGGGCGCATCGATTACGGCTTTTGAGACCAGCGATTGCAGGTGAAGCAGCTTCCTGAAGTCTTCTCTCATGTATTGCACAAAGCTAATCAATGTAGTTCTTGACTTATAATCCCCCTCCTGCTGCTGCTGATCCTCTCCGGAGCTAGACTCCGTTCCCATTGTCTTTTCCAGTATACGTCGTTCAAAAGCAATTATACGCTGAATGATGGGCTCAATGAGATCTCTCAGCCCGAGGGCGAAGCTCTCTAGTGTGCCCGGGTAGAGCTTCCCGTCAGCCTGCGGCGTTTGCTCGTTTATAGTCTCACGCAGTTTCTGCATGGCCTGCATGGCAGGTAGGATCTCAACTTCCAGAAAATTAAACAATGTATCCTGAAAGAAAGAGAGAAAACCAGGCACTTGAGTACGGATACATTTAAGCAATTGATAGACGATCGACTTACACTACTCGCTTTGGGAATGGAGACATTTTGGCGCACACTGATGCGCTTCTGCTCCCAATAATGCGTGGGAGTGGACTCCACCTTGAAAAAGCCACAGCTGACAGGCGACATAAACATAAAGATGATTTCACGCACCAGAGCCGTCTCGCTGATGGTCTTGGGCAGCGGATGATTGATCAATCCTCGGCCTACTCTGTTCAAATGTTGCACATAGGCAATGGCAAAGTTGGAACATGGATCATTCGTTGGGGTCTGCGTGTAGACTTGAATATCATCGCGCCACCAATCCGAATGGGTTGTTCTCAATAGGTTTTCGGGATCGAATTCGCAGTGGGTGTACGGCGTGAACACTTGCGGTTCCTTCAACGGTGGCAGCTCTGGCTGTGTGCACCAATTTGTGCGCGGACAATTGATGCCACTGAACGATAATGTTGTCGGTACGGTAATACTGAAGTTGGATTTGCGACTCAGAGACGATCCCGATTCGGGAACATTCAACACAGAGTCGGAGACATATGTATTGGTGCCCCTGGGGTATATCATGGACTTGGAATAAACTTCGGCCATGTCCAGTGACTTCAGGCTTGTCTTATTTTCCATTTCGAATTCAGACTGTGAACATTCCGCAATTTCACTCGTTTCGGACCAGTCCTTTGCATTGTAATAGAACAAAATAAATTAAATGAAATTCGAAAGATTTACTAAATAAACCACATACGCTCAGAGTGCTCTCGCTATCATCATTTGAAGTACACTGACTGGAGGAAACTGAAATGAAATCCTCTCTTAATAGTGCTACCCAATCTATGTCCTCTTCGGAACTGTTCGGCTTTACTATGGCAATCGAGGACTTGCCATCTTTGCCATTGACCGCAGCGTCCATCACAGCGTTTATTTTCTGCAAACAGCTCTGCATTTGCCCTATATTGTTGCGGATATTCTGTATGGGCCGATGCGTCATAGCGAAGAGGAAGTCTACCATTGCATATTGCGCATCCATCTCATATTGACCCTCCCAATCGGGATGGTCGAATATTTTGCTACTTATAGCTTGCACAGCAACCGCAAAGTCCTTTAAGCCCTCGTACTCCAGGCGATCCACCATATTATCAACTGTTCGTCGCACTTCATGACTGTTGGTCTTTAGGAAGTTATGGTTACATATTGTGTGAAGGGCTTTCTGTTCTTTTATGCGTAAGCGGGCTTCTGAGCACTGTATTCAGTTGGAAAATAACATTAAGACGGAGGAATTTTTGAAATTTAGTTGACTTACTTCGGCGCCAGACAAACACTTGATCAATTTTTGCACATTATTTACAATCGATTGACTACGGTCTTCCTCCGACATTTCTAAGACCGTTTCCCCGCCTAAGCCTTTTCCTTTAACAAAAGTAATCAGCAATTGAAAGCGAGTTCATAAAAAAAGCAAATGATATTTAGACAGATGTTGCAAATTTTTTGTGCAGGCTCGTAGCGTTGCCACCTAGAGTCATAAATTCTGCCGGTTGGGTAGCCAGACTCGAATGCTCTGTTTTTCTCCTGTGATTGTGACCGGTGCTGCCAGATGCGGTACACAGAGTGTGGCCAGACGTTCGAGCTAAAAAGGTAAACAAAGCGAGTTCGTAGCCAATTGATTTAAAACAGATGATGAGCACAAAAAACAGTGAGACAACCATGAATGAGTATCCAACCTATGTGATCCTCGGCTCAGGCGGTCACACAGCCGAAATGTGTAAGATCAATCAAGCACTGGTGCAGCAGAGCAACCATGGCAAATACCAGCCAGTGCGTTACATTGTGGCCAACTCTGATAGCACCTCACAGCGCCAATTGCGCGCTGCACTCCCGGATTCCACAAAGGACAGCGATTTTATCAGTGTGCCACGCAGCCGCAGCGTTGGCCAGAACTATTTAAGCAGTGTGTTCACCACGTTGTGGGCACTGCTCTGGAGCTGTTGGCTCATCTGGCGGGACAGACCCCAACTGGTGCTGTGCAATGGTCCCGGCACTTGTGTGCCCTATTGCTATGCTGCCTACTTGTTGCGCCTGCTCGGCCGCCTACCCGCTCACAGCAAGATTGTCTTCGTGGAGAGCTTTTGTCGTGTGGAAACACTCTCGCTGAGCGGTCGCCTTCTGCTGCCACTCGCCGATATGTTTGTGGTCCACTGGCCTGCGCTGGCCACACGATATGCCCACAAAAGCAATCTTCGCTATTTCGGTCGAATACTCTAAGAACAAAGATCCCATTCCAGAGCAAGACCAAAGCATGTAAATAATAAATGTCGAAACACGTGTAATTTCATTTGAAGGTAGTCCAATATCTAGCTTACTTTCAACAGATAACGTATAAATAACATATTTATATATGAAATAATAAAATAATGATTTCTTTAGGACAGTTTTCAGAGACTTATACAAAAAAAAGGTAGTAGCTGTATATTTTTTTCAATTTTAAGAATGTATCTTTTTGCGCTTGCAAATCTTGCGGTGCGCCTCCAGCTGATGTCCCATCAGCTCCTGGCCACATCTGGGACACTCCTGCGTTGACTTTAACAGAGATTTCTGTCGCTTCTGGCGTGCTGTCCGATCATCCTCTGTCCTTGCGTTGGCCGCATTGCTTGACGAGCTAAGATCCAGTGCAGCAATATCAGCGTCTGAGTAGCCACATTTCTTGAGGATGTCATATTTGGAATTGTTGCCGGCTTTACTCTTGGTTGACGGCAGAGATTTAACGCTTTTGCCGAAAGACGGCGGTTTAACCCGAACGGTAATGCTGCAGCCCTCCAAATGATTAGCGAACTCAGAGCGTCGCATTTTCTCAAAGCATATGGGACAAGTGGTGATATCGTTAGCCTCGTCGTGCTGATAGCGTGAGCTGCATGGCACCACATCGTTCTCACGTTGAAACTCCTGCAGCAGGGTATCCTCCCCGAAGAGATCATCGATGATTGACTGATCGGCCAGCTCAGCGGCAGCAGACAGCTCATCTGTACCCCCAGCTCCATCGTCATACTCATCGTCGATCATGAATATATCATCATCGCTGTACATCGATTCATCTTCCATGACTTCGCGTTTTATGTTTATCGTACGTTCCTGGCTACTTATCGGCGCCTTGGACTTGGGAGGCTGCTTGGACTCATCTTCGTTGTCGCTGTCGGTATCGGAGATTTGAATGACCGGAACATCTACATCGGCGACCATGACATCATCATCGTAGGACTCCCAGCTGACCAAATCGGTTGAAACACGACGACGTTTGCTCGGTTGTTGTACTTTCTCTGGTTTCTTGCTTTCTTTACCTTCAGTCTTTGTTTTATTTTTGTCAAATCGCTTTGACCACACCTCACGCAAATGCTGTCGGTCCACGTCGATTGACTGGTTAGCGCCAGCGCTGTCATTGCAACGACCATTGGTAAGATTGTAGCCTGGACCTTGCATGTCATTCGTCGTATTTCGCCTTTCCTTTGTGTCTGAACTTCCCTCATCACTGCTGCCGAGATCTTTGAAGCCGATTACATTAGTGCGCCGGCCTGTGCTGGCATTTGACTTGAGTCCTGCCATCGGATTGCTTGATAAGCCTGGATAAGAAGTTGGCGGAAATGCACTGGCCAGACCAGCAGCGGGCTGCACAGACGGAACAACTTTTGGCGTCGTTTTCGGCGTCAATTTTGGCTTCTCGAAAAAGTTGCGAATATCTTCATCGGACGTCGATTTCTTAAACTTAGCCATCGGTTTGGGGGCGACTGATTTAGTCTTGGCCGCTGGCTTCGAGGGCTCGCTGACCTTTTCAAATGTGCCGCCGCAGTCGCGCACATGTTTCTCCCACCACTGATCACTGGGACCGGGTGCACGGTTCGATGTGCGCTTCACCCAGCCAAAGAAAGGATTGTGAAACTGACAAACGCCGTTACAGCGCCAGATGTGTGTCTTGTAATTGTTGACTTCGTCATGGAACGTGTGGTAGACGGTTATGTTGGTGCCGGCCACTTTGTTGATGGTCTCCATGATCCGCTTGAAGTTGGGACCGTGGCCGCCATTGCCTTCGCGAATGTTTAGAACGAAACAGTAGGCGTGTATCATCTCGTGCTGCAATACGATGTGTTTATGTGATGAAAGTTGTGCCTGCGTGCGACAGTCTTCTACTTACCAGAAGTGTTTCAACCAAATCCTTGCGCGGTCGCAACTTCAATAGCGGCTCACTTATTCGGATAATTATCTCTTTGACGTATCTATTGCCGCGCTGATAGCAAATGCCAGCACAGGAATACATGCGTTTGCTCCATTCAACGGTCACAGCGCCCAGGCGACGCTGGAAGAACTTCTCATCGAACCGAACAAACATTGCGAATATGTCCGGGGTTGGATCGACAAGCTCCCATTGTGGATGCACTAGATTCTGTGTCTGATCCAGGTAGCTGTCATGGCTGGGCGGCGGCAAACTGGGGGCATCCATAAGTTGCTTTGTGCGCTGCAGTTTCAGGGAGATGAAAGTGTGTTCGTATGAGGCCGACATATATTGCGGATTTGCAACTTACCTGCACGGGCGGCTTGCGCGGTCTTTTGTTATTTTTGCTCATGTCGAGAGCCACAAAACTGACACTGTCATCAGCATCGTCGGCACGGCTTTCGCCCGCATCCTCGTTGTCCATTTCGGCCTGCAGCTTCAGGGCCAACTGATAATCGTTGTCCTCAGTTGGTTTTTCAAAATTCTTTGGCTTTTAAAGTTTAGATTGGAAATTCAGATTCCAGTTTTTGTTTGTGTTTATTGCGTTGTTATTTTTGCCACTTACTTTGTGTGCCCCAGGATCGCTTGCTTCGATTGCATCTCCATTAAGTTCCTGTTGTAGCTTCAGTGCAAACAAATAGTCAGCATCTTCAGACATTTTTAGGCCTAGCTATTTATATAAATGAGAAATGAGGCAGTACAAATGCCGCAATTCTTCAAAATTCTACACATATGGGCCACCTGACAGGTGGCAACGCTGTTCAACAAATGACGACTAAGCATCGATGCTTAGTAAAATAACATTTACATGTCGATAACAACAATAGTGCCGCTCATTTCAATAAGCGATTGGTATTTTTTGAAACTGATAATTTATATTTTCAAATTCAAATAATGTGAATATTCAAAAAATATTTATACATACAATATCGTTTTGACATTTTTTTTGTCACTATTATTATTATTTATTTAAAGTCGACTGATGAAAAATTAAAAAATGTTATTCTTATTTTTGTAAATTACAAATTAAAAATTCAACAAAAATAAAAAATTATTAATCAGACTGGGATAAACAATCATTGGGACAAGCAATCACCTCATGTTATTTTTTAAGATACGATTTAATATAATTATTTTAATTAATTAATAAATCTATCAATAATTTTACATATAAAATAACAAACAAACAAATTTAAAAGTATATTAGTAAACAATTATAAGAAATCAGAAATTAAATATATTAACGTGAACAAGTAATATATATTTACTTTGATATATATTTTTTAATATATAGATGTGTGGTAATTTTAAGTGCTTTCAATTATTTAAGTATTAAGTTTACGCTAAGCTGATCGCAGGTAAAGGCATATTGGTGTATGGTATTTTTAATCTTCGGCTCAAAATCGATAAAAAACATTGAAGTGCAGTCGATCACATTGCTCTTGTCATTGTGATCGGTTAACAGAGAAATTTGAAATAAATAAAGCAATTGATCAAACTGTTTGAATTGCAGTGTAGCTTAACAAAAATGAAATATTTGACTAAGCGACAGCGAAAAAGAAAAAAGATTCAGATCTTCAACCGCCTCGGACAGATTTACTTGCAAAGCGACACGGAAAGCGATATCGGTGTGGATGTCGATGTGGACAACGAAAACGAAGTCGCGTTTGAAGGCGATGGCTACTGTGAGCCGGGCGAGTTAGAAGCTAATTTATGCATTGGAAAGGTAAGTTAGCTGACCATGCAACAGAAATGCAACGAGTGCAACAGTTTGTCGATCGTCTCCTCTCAGTTTCCATTAACAACGAAGGGCATTGTTAAAGACGATATCAAGTCCAAGCTACAACAGCAGCAGCCCCAACAGCCTCAACAACCCCAACATCAGCAGCAGCAGCAACAGAACGGGACGACGACAACATGCGGTGAGTAAGCCCCGGCAGTGCTGGCGTCGGCATCAGATGCCGCCGTATAAACAAATAAAGAATTTTTAAACAAATGTCCAGCGCATACTACAAATTTAGTTATACACAAACAAAGCAACCCTTTGGTTCGGCAATCGAAGACATTTTGGTGATATGTGAGAACAAACCGTTACAATTCGTGGTGAATTTCCTTAACTGTAGCGAAGTCGAGGTCAAAAGCTTAAACATGGTTCCCTTTCGCTCTCTCCCGCTCACTTCCTATCTATATTTCTCTCTCTGTGTGCCTCTTTGAGCGTGGCTTGCCTTTCTCTCGTTAAAGGATTCGCCACAATTGAAGATATGGCAAAACAGAAACACCATGTCGCAGCTGTTGGTCTTAACTAGAAACCGTAAGTGTGTCTGCTTTGCGTGCTGTGCGTGTGTGTGTATATGCATGTGTGTGTATGAAAATAGTGCGTGCTGTTTAGGTGTTGAGTGACAACCTCTCTACGAACTACTGCAATATTCGTCCATTTGGCGCCATCTTTTCTGCTACTCTACTGTGATAAGCCGCAGCTTCAATTTAACTTCAATCTATCTATAGAGAATCGTCGCATGCATTTCGGATTTGAGAGCTACGCTCTGCCGTCGATTGATCGCGATTTGGACTGTTATTACTATCGCAATGTGCCGCTAACATTGGGAAACTTCATGAACCTTGACTTGCTGATACATCGTATGGCAGAGCGTCAAATAGCGCGCTACAAAAAGATAAGTTCATCGCGAACATTGAGTGGCAGCAAGGGGGACATTGATTGCATCCGCCACCAACAGACACCAGCAGAGCCAGCAGCAGCGGACTCGGCAGATACGTCCTCCCCATTGGGGCAGTCCAGGGAGGAGAACTTGGATGAGTCTGTTGATGTGCTGCTGAGTAGCTTTGCCATCAATAATCCCTACCAGGAATTGACCAATCTAACGCTGGCAATGCTGCAGAACACAGCCTTTGGTCCACTGGCCACCGGCAGTCCCAGCACCGGTGGCAATGTACCATCCTTTGAATTCTGGCCGCATCCTTATCAGATTAGTTTCTTCACACATACAGACACTGATGCGACTGCGACTCCGTCTGTGACTCCGACTGCGACTCCTAATGCTCCTCCTCTGGCGTCTGGACGACATCGAAGTCTCAATTTGGCGGCGGATGCATTGCCCGAGTGCAGCGTGAAGCCCATTGGGTATGAGGCCAAGTGTAAATCTGCCCACGATCGGGATCCCAGGCTGGTCAAGCATCAAGAACAACAAAAGCGGCACCAGCTGGAAAACGGTGACATGTGGCTACCATCGACATATCACGGTCGTCAGCACTGCGCCAACGGCAACAACAACAGTGCCAGCAGCGGTAACAACAACAACTGCAGCATCGATCCGAATCCCAACAGCATTGTGGAGAGTATCAAGTGCATCTGGAAACGGAACAGGCCGTGGGAGAGCAACATTGATAGCCTGCCCAATTGTTGGGGCAACAGTCCTGGCAGCAGCAGCATTTGGAGTGTGGTGCAGCCACATCTGCACTTGCAGCAGCACCACCAACAGTATCAACAGCAGCAACAGCAGCAGCAGCCGCAGCATCTGCAACATCAAGAAGATCAGAGGGGTCGAGCCTTGATGAGCGCTGCACAGTGGCATGGGTGCCACATACATCAGAGTCACTGCCAGCAGGTGGCCACAGCAGGGCCAGCAGCAACATCCTTTAACGGCAATCATTATATCAATAACAACAACAACAGCAGGAACTTTGGCAATTACAATGCACGCATGGTGAACAACAATCGTTTGCAGTACCAGCAGCAACAGCAGTTTCGGCAGCACCAGCAGCAACAACAACAAATGCAATACGTGCGCTATAACTATCAGAATCAAGGGCTTCAACAGAAGCCGGAGCTGCAACAGGAGCAACAGTTGCAACTTGCACCCTGGCAATGGCAGCAACATCCAAATAAACAGGGTCAAAAGCCACGCCCACATTTCTATCCCACTCGATTCTTCAAGAGCAGCAGTTACAACAACTTGAGCCGCAAGCATAACAAGAATTGCTGCTGCAATGGTCGCTTCACACAAGCCGCCAACAGCAGCACCAACACCAATGGGGGCAACAACAATCCCATCATGGAACAGTTCATGGTCAACTTATCTCAGGAGGATCTCGAGGCGACGCAGATGTATGCGATACATGGGGAACGCTTCTTCGAGATGCCCATGGGCAGAAGGTACCGACGCAGTATGTATCCACCAACACTAGCGGCAGCAGCACCGACACAGCTGCAACCTCAGCATCCACCAGCGACAGCATTGGACGTGTTCCATGGCAATTGGCAGAGCACAGCCATGCCAATGGTGGGTGTCCCTTTAGTTCCAATAATTTTACTGGTTCAATTTCCCTTTTCATTCGTTTAGTATTTAACGCCGATGGATGCAGCAGCAACATCTGTCGTCCAAGCAACAGAGAAGACAGCGACGGCAGTGACGGCAGCGGCATCGGCGACAGCGTCCAGACCCCTCAAGAGTCAGATGACGGCGTCAGTGTGTTCGGATTCCAAGCTTTATACGGATAACTTTCCGCCCCTGCCGACGCCGAACCAGAAACGTGTCGGCGGCCACAACCAAAAGGATTAGCCTGAGGTATTAAGTTAATGCAAACAAAAGAGACATCCAGAGTGCATGTTCTCATATTATATTTATGTTACAGTCGGGCAATATCTAAATATGGTTTCAGGTGCGCTGAAAGTGTCAAATTTTTATATCTGATCTGTTCTACAGCTAATGTGCGACTGCTTGTGCTTGATTTAAGATGAAATCTTTTTGATATAGTAAGTTAGTTTCGAGTTGGAATTATAGGTTAACTACTATAGTTAGTAAGTATTAAGTAGGTAGTTTACCAGATGAAAGGACATTTTTGATTAGCGGAATACTTAGAAAAATATGAATAATTATATATGATTGTTATATTATATTATAATTATATTTTTATATGCGGAATTTAAACGTGTTTTCATAATTATTTTGTTTTTACATTAACTCAACACTGTTATAACGGCGACACTACGAAAGTGCTGTAAAGTTTCCGACAACGATAATTTGTTGTCTTTGTCGGACATTTAACAGCACTAATGCAAAGAGTGTGAGTAAAAGCACTAAGCATCGAACATATAGAGTACTCAAACAGCGGAAAATACTCATCTGATGCAATGCAGAGACTGGGACCCCTGAACACGAACAGTTTCAAGAGTGAGCGATCGGCTTTGTTCGGTAGAAATCGAGAGAAGCGCACATCGGCATCAAGTCAGTCGCACAACGACAGCGGAACGATGAGTACGGGTGCATTTCTTTGCGCTCTGCGATCGTTTCAATGTGTGCGTGAATGTATGCACGGCCTGCGTATGAATGTATGCGTTGCTAGTGAAGTTTGGCAATAGGAAAATGCTTCGGCCAGCGCGCTAGCAGCCTGAAGTCAATTTTCTGTTTCGGCGTCGAGAGCCTAGAGAATGAGGCTCAGGTCCGTAGTGAGGGTTTTACGGGCCCCTGTACAATACTTATCAGGGACTCCTACTTAAATTACATTAATTAATAAATATATTTGTGTGTACCAAAGGAATTAAATTTTTCAAATATATCCGCATTAATAACATTTTTATGTTTGGTAACAGTGATCCCCTGACTGTTGAGAGCCCTTCTGTACCGCACACCCTGCACACTTTTAGCTACGGGCCTGGCCAGCGTGAAATCAACTGTGTGTTTGTTTTTGTTTTTGTCATCGAGAGCTAAGAGACCGAATTACAGTGAGCTACAATGGTTATTTGGCGGCAATAATTTCAGCATCAGAAAACATATGTATTTATGTTTAATTTTTCAGAAGAGGGATTGAAAATTGATAATTATATTATATTTTGTAGAGCAAAGTTATAATATCAAAAAAAAGTTGTGGTAATTATATTTTTTTTTGTACATGAGTTTACCAATATTGAAAAAATATATGAATTAAAATAAAAAATTCGGAATACATAAATATGTAATTACTAAATAATATTATCCTCATAGAACAAGACACATGTTTTCAAAAGTTTTAAAATTTTCGCGCAAAAAAACCATTTTTGGCCACTGTGCCTGTCCCTAGGCTCTCGACGCCGAAACAGAAAATTGACTTCAGGCTGCCAGCGCGCTGGCCGAAGCATTTGCCTATTGCCAAACTTCACTAGCAACGCATACATTCATACGCAGGCCGTGGATACATACACGCACACATTGAAACGATCGCAGAGCGCAAAGAAATGCACCCATGCTCACGTTGCGCTGTCGTTGTGCGACTGAGTTGATGCCGATGTGCGCTTTTCGCGGTTTCAAACGAAGAGAGCCGATCGCTCACTTGTGAAACACTTCGTGTTCAGGGGTCCCAGTCTCCGCAGTGCATCAGATGAGTATTTTCCGCTGTTTGAGTACTCTATATGTTCGATGCTTAGTGGTAAAAGTTATCGTCGTCATTAAATACTCGAAAAACAGCTGTGTTGCCATTTAAGCATAGAATTAGCATATTTAAAAGTGAACTAGCTTTTTAGTTTTTTTTTTTTGGCAATTTCATACAATTCAGCTTTCAATCTATCTATTCTTCGCTCAAAAACTCTGGCAGCACTGCTCGAAAGTCAGTATTTTAATATCGACTTGCGATAACTTCTTACAGCGCAAAAATGTTTGTGAGTAGAAGTTATCGGCCCCATTAGATGATCGAAAATCAGTATATAACTATCGACTAGAGCTTGGGAACTATCGATGGTTGGTTTAATGAAATATTCGATAGTATCACGATAGTGCTTTATTTTCTAAAAAGTGGTTATACCCATTGTAAATTAAAAAAGTTTATTGGTTTATTTACTAAACGAATCTTATAAAAAAACATGTTTGATTAAATTCATATATTTTTAAAAAACAAATAACATTATTTCATAGAATTATATCACATTCATGGATACAAAATTAAAAATTTAGAAACCAAATTAAGTAAACCTAACTTGAGACCCATTTATTCTTGTTGATAAACAATAAAAGGTCCACTGTTTTAGGTTTAAGCGATGCTCTACGATCGCTTATTACCAGGCCGGCTTTGTTGAACATCCTCTCCGAGTCTGTTACCTTCAAGAACTCTAAGGGATTGGCTTCTTTAGGTATATTCGGCTCTGTTATATATTGGCATAAGTCGTTTTTCAATGCTTCAATGCTTCAATGTTATGGACCGTCATGGATTCTTCCAATTTTAACTTTGGTTTTATTTTTTCGAAGTTCCAAAACAAGGCATATACTGTAGGAATAATTAACGATATTGTAACGTTATTGGACGATATTTGACGTTTGGCCTTATCAAATGGTTGCAGCAATAAAATCAACTCTTTTATGAAAGATAGCTGGTCAACATTTAATAGAGCTGGTGCTTTAGAAGTGCTAAGCAGTACTTTTGTAATGGTATCGTTTATCAGGACGATTCTCTCCATCATATGGTAGGCACTGTTCCACCTAGTAAGTACTTCTTGTATGAGGCTGTATTTAATTTCAGTCGTTTATGCCAACCTTAACTTACTATATGCAATATTGCTTGACTTAAAAATCGTAACGATTCACTTGCACTTGATCATTATCTCCGAAAGCACATCCATCTGCCAAACAGTTCTTCACAACTAAATTAATAGTGTGAGAGAAACAATGAAGATTCTTTTTCTGTAGCATTTCGCACATCTTTAGCATTGAATTTGCATTGTCAGTCGTTATTACTACGATTTTTTTTAGAATGTTCCTTCCTTCTTTTAAAGTATTAGCCATATTTTCAGCAGAATAATTCAATTGAACCAGCAATGCTTTTGTTGTCAATACAACTGAACGCAAAGTAAAATCTGATGTAATAAAATGGCACCTGGCCGTAATATATGAAACATTGGCCCTCGATGTCCAACAATCTGTGGTAATGGCGAAACTTTCAACACTTGTCAAAATTTCATGTAACTTTGCCTTTTATTCCTCATATACACTGCTCATGCAAAGGTTTTTTCAGAAATTTTCTGCACGGGAGAACGTACCGAGGATCTAAAAACTTTGAAATTTTTCGAAAGCCTGGATCTTCTACTATTGAAAACGGCTGCAAGTCGTCAGATATCAGCTCTGGGGAGCGTAGGTATTTGTTGTAAAAGGCACAATTGAATGCGATTTCTGTGGGATATCGTCCAAGTGAGTTCCAGGGTGCAGCCTTTTTAGGTGGTCAAACAAATTTTATGTATTGCCACTTGTTTTATATACTTTTGCACAATAAATACACTTGGGAGACTGACCATCGTTGGACTGGTCGAAGTGACACCACGCTCTTAATTTGCCAACTTTTATTGTTTTCGCAAAATGCGATTTATCCGCTTCTTTCCACTTACCACTTTTTTATCAACCCGTGGGTTTTGCGCCAAAATTAAAAAATGTGGTGATAACACAAATCAAATATTCGATAGTGGTTTGAGAAATAAATATTCAATATATCGATACTATCGTGAGTGGTCGCCCCAGCTCTACTGTCGCCTAGCGATAACATTTTGCCGCGCACAAATACAATAAAAGAATTAATTAGATTTTTGATTTTTGTAACGTTTTTTATTTAAAACATTTTATTAAAACTTCTGTTACGTTAGGAATGTTCCTCATACGATCAGCTGGCTGCACAAAAAAATATATATACAGTCTGTCAAGTAACTCTACACAAATGTACATTTCATTAATATGTGCATTTGAGTAAAGTGTACTTAATGTCTGTATGTATGTATATATATATATATGTATGTGTTTGTATGTATATATACTGCATTTATTCAAAGTTAAACGCTGTGTTTACACGCTAAATTGTTCTTGTTGCTGTTGTTAATGTTGTTCCATTCTAATAATTATGCAAAATGTTAGTTTTGTTCATTTGTTACTCTTGTTGTTGTTGTTGTTGCTGGTGTATAACGCAAATACATTAAATTTTTGGTTGCGGTTTGCTTAGGTACTGCATTTAACTACGCTTATTCACTTAAAATATATAATAATAATTATTATTAAACATTACTTTCGTTATTTATGCCAGCCGCAGTTGCCGCTGCTGCCGCGGCAGCTGCTGCTGCTGCGGCCTTTGCTGTCGCTGCCGCAGCGACGCGAGTGCGGGAGAATTTGCTAATGGACGTGGGGGAGGCGGCCGCGGCGGCCACTGCTGCATCCGGGACAACATCGACGCCGACGCCGGTGCCGGCAATGCGGACACTATTGCCAACGGGATAGACACAGCAGCCCCTGCGCTGCTTGCCCCGCCCCGAAGGCGAATTGAGGCCGCTCCTATCACCGATTTGTACTAACATGGGAAGATCCTCGCTGCGCGTGAATACAAACTCCTCGGACGAGAGGCGTTTGCGCACACGCCCACCGACCACATCGGGCCGCTTGCCCCCGTTGCCGTTGCTTAGTGGCGAAGGTGATGCTGGTGCTACAATGGCCGGTGTCTCTGCCGGCTCATTGCCACTGCCATTGCTGCCGCCGTAGACGGGGAAATGAGATTCGAGGACACCGGGGCGTATGAGTATCTCGTCGAGGGCATGGCCACCGTTAAGCTTCACCTGCACCTGCCTGTGTCCCGGCGTGGCGAATTGCTCCAGCGACGAGCTGGCGCTATAGAAACTGCAGTTGGTATCCGTGGAGCCAACCGTCGTCGTCGTCATTGTCGGCTGCTCCGCCAGGCTGGCAGATTGGCACTGCTGATGATCGTGGTCGGAGGAGCGCGTACAACACTCGTCGCGTCCATCCCGACGACACGGACAGTGCGGGCAGAGCCGCAGACAGTGCTCATCGGCCAGAATGTTGCTGTCGCTGAACGTTAACTTCTTGACTGGCGGCGTGGAGCTTCGTGTCTCGTCCAGCTGATCTGCCGACTTGGAGCTGGCACCGCAGGCCACAGTCGCCGGCAACTGCAGACGGTGCAGGCTGTGGGCGGACTCGAAGCTATCATCACTCGAATTGGAATCGAGGCTGCGCTTGTGCTGCAGCTGGTGCTGGTGCTGGTGCTGCATGCCAAGGTGGCCAGGAATGGACGAGTCGCCGGGAAAGATGCGGGGAAAGGTGACGAAGACGCGACCCAATCGCTTGTATTGATCCAGATTGCGACTATCCTCGGCACAGCCGGCGAGGTTCTCAGTGAACTTAGGTGCACGTCGCATCACCTTGGGCGTGTGCAGCTGCGACTCGAATATATCCTCCAGTGGCACCTTGGGCACACCCGCCGCTGCTGCAGCTGCTGCCGTCACGCCCATGTGCTGCAGATAGCGTTCAATACTGTTGGCCAGGCTGATGGGGACGCTGTTGCGCGAGGAGACGCTCGAGATCTCTGAGAGTGTCTCTGGGCTGGCCAATGGGGCCAGGCCGTACCAGTCGTCGTGCAGCAGATCGACGCCCTGCCCGGAGACCGATGCCCGCCGCAGGGCCTGCGTTATGGGCAGGGAGCGGGGCTTCTTCTCCGAGTGCTGACGCGCCAGCGAGCTTGGCTGCAGTCCTAGGGCAGGAGAGTTAGATGGGGACAGGGAGGACATCGCATGCTTGGGCAGTGCACGTTGTGCTGGAGGCGGTGTCAGGGTCATGTCGAAGGCCACCGCCTTGAGACGTGGCGTATCCTCCGCCGCCTCATTGGCGGAGGCATTGAGGATCACTGTCGTCGATTCACTCAGCATCGAACAGGGACTCTTGCCCCGCATTGCCACCGTGGTGATGCTTTCGTCCAGCACGCTTGATATGTCATATGGCGTTGTAGTCGAGCTCAGTTGGCTGCGCCCAAAGATGCTGCCTGCTATGGAGGAAGCTTTGCTGCCCCCTCCACCGGCACCAGCAGTCTGCACGGCGCGTAGCTCGAGCTGATGCTGCAGATTGGTAAACGATGTCTCCAGGCAGAGTTTGTGCTGTGCCGTTGGGGTTAGCATGATGCAGTTGCTCAGATTCGTATAGGAACTATCAGCAGCATGTTGCCCATTCTGCATCGAGTCAGGCAGTTCCTGCTGCCGTTGCTGCAACTGTTGCTGCTGCTCCTGCTGATGTTGCTGCTGCTGCTGCTGACCAACAACAACAATGCTGGCATCTGGTTCCTGTTCCGTCGATGTGGTGGAAAATGCATTCGAGGTTTGGCGTTGCGGCTTGCGTGGTCCACTCGTTGTTACAACCTGCGCAGAATAACGTTTGATATTACAAATCGATAGCGATCAATGGGAGTAACTCTGTGATTAATCGATAAATACATTTTTAGCTTTTGCGCCTATTTAATCTATACAGTTATGCATACATAGACAATAATTAACAGTCATATGTACAGAGAGATAGAGAGAGAGAGAGAGAGAGAGAGGAAACGATATTGTGAAGCAAATGGACAAGAGAGAGAGCGGGTGCGAGTGCGTGAGTGAGCGAAAGGCAATGGCAGAAGCTGCAGGCAAACATTGAGTATGCACCTGAGGAAAGTTTTACAAGTGTGTGTGTGTGTATATTGGTGTGAGTGTATTAGTCTCTGTGTGTGTGCGTATTTGCACACAGAAAGCACAGTTCGATAGTTGCTCCTGTTCACGTGATTTGTGAAAAATACATAGATAACTTTCGGGTGAGAGTGTGGTGACACTGGTGGGACATATATTCATGTGGTACATACTACAGAGTACACAAGTATTGAGTACAAGATTACATTTATAGAGTATTCGGAGAGGCGATGAAACATAAATTGTACAAAACTATATGGATTGGGTTAAGCGTAGTAGGAGAGAGTCAGAGAGAGAAACGAGACAGATAAACAGAGAGAGAGAGAAAGAGAGAGAAATACAGAGAGATAGAGACTTGATTCGATTGAATTTCATATATTGTATATATATTGGTTTTTTAACGAGAGCAAAATTGATTGGAAAATTGTTTAAGTATTTATAGTCTTTTTTTAGGTAGGTTGGTAGCTGTACCTGGTATCGGTATTAAGTGTTGTCGAAGTTGTTGTTGTTGTTGTATTGGTGGTTATTGTTGTTGTTGTTGTAGTTGTAGTTATTGTCGTGTTAGCTTTACGTTTACGAGTAGTACATGCCTTAGCGGTGCGATCTCTACACGACACGACCTGTACACATCGTCGTCGTCGTCGTAAAGTCCGTTATCATATTAATCGGTTAATCGATGGTATATCGCACGTAGTGGGACATAGTTAAATATATCGAAAATGTATCGAAATTAAACAGTTATTCAAACAAGATTTATTCAGCTTATTCGTCTATGTGTGTGTGTGTTGTACTTGTACTCTAGATTATTCATTGCTATATATATATGTATGTATGTATATGTGAATATATGTAAAATATCTGTAGATATAACAACACGCACACACAGGGGTCCGCTACAATGCCTGACAACAATCTCTGGGCAACTATCTATATATGTATATATATATATATATGTATATATATGCCAGACTATAGACAGACTACGAAAGGGGTACGAATGAAGTTCTAGCAAAACTCTATTTGTTCCAATTTTCGGGGCAGCTTGGGCGCATATGATCACATTAGCGGTACAAAAGCTTCACAACAAACAAACATTCCCATGCAGCATTTCGTGTAGGCTCCAACATTGTACGTACAATGTAAGTGTGTGTGTGTGTGTCTGTGTTTGTAGTATGTATCTACAGTATGTCAAGAAACACTTTACACACACATATGTACATAACACTAACATGTACATACATACATATGTGTAAAGAGTTACTTGACTCACTGAATGTAGATTTAGGCAGTTCCTTAGCTAGGCGTGTCAGGGTGTGCGTTGCACAAGGCCCCCTGGCTGCCAGGGCACCGGATACCAAAGAAAGAGAAATAAAAAGAACTGAAAGACACGGTCGAGTGCGCATCCGACTGTCATATACCCCTCACGCAATTTGGACATATAATTTATAAAGGCATTTCCCCTATTAAAAGATAACTGATCAATTGATAATATACAGATGGATCAAACGGACGGACAGACAACGGATCAGATGGATAGACGGACATTAAACGCTCAATTGATACTGAGCAAGAATATTTATACTTTGGTAGATTGGCCACACCTTCTTATGACTGTTATAAACAGTTCGTTTGGCACAAGGTTATAATATAATAGAGCAAGAAGGATTGAATGGATTGGTTATATTATCAATAGTAAATGAGAGCGGACAATGTATAGATTTCTGAAAAAAGTATTGATGATTTTACCAATATAAAATCGAGAACGAAGTTAATGTAAATAGAATTAAATGAAAATGAAGTTTTGTGCAAAGATGTATGAACTAAATACATACTTCGGACTTTTATTTAAGCAAGGGATCCTAAAAAAATATTTTATAAGGGCCCTAAGCCCGTCGCTACGCCCCTCGTCGTAGGCAAGCCCAAAATTGCACGATGGTGTCATAAATTATTTGTGTTTCGTGTTGCAAATTAAAACTTACCAAACTCAAAGTTGTACAATAAATTAAGGTATTAATAACCTGTAAATCTCTAGCAAAGTTCAACAAATATAACCCTGAAACATTGTAAAATACGTTAATAATATGATCTTTTCGAGAAATCAACATGTCTGAGATTTCTGAATATTTACAGTTCCGCTTTGAAAGGGCTTATAATGCTTATAAGCATTAAAGAGTGTTAGATGGACATTGCTTTGAATTGCCACTTGACATCAACTGATGTTTGTTTTACAAACATAAATGGAAAAGAGGTTCTGGAAAACCCATCATCATTGAACTACAAACTAAAGTAAAAACGCAAATGTTTACATGTGTTGGCAACTCTATATAGATTATATAATATATAGAGCTTATGTGTATATTCATAAAACAAACAAAAATAAAAGACAATTAAGCAAAGAAATGCAAATACAATTGTAACTTATAGTACGACGATTATAATTACAACAAACTTAGGCGATAAATAAATAATCGATGACAAATAAGTTAAAATCGTAACATGTGTGTGTGTGAGTGTCAATAAATCGATCGTAAATACGGGCTAAGATATGCGACTTCTTGCTGGGGCATTGGCATAACGAATGATCGATATTATAACGATAATACAGATACAAACTCAGGCTTAACTTAGTGAAAATACATAAAATGAATGTACTTAAGAGTTAATATCATCAAATGTTGTTCTTGTTGTTGTTGCAAAGCGTGTTGCTGATGAAGATCTGGGCATGTTCATGTGAGTGTGTTAGGGTGTCAGTGTTGGGAAAGGTGTTACACTAACTAGCTGGAGAATTGCCTTGACAAGAGGCTGCTCCCCATACAAATACATACACGTATCGCTAAGTAGGTGACTAAATCGCTGTGTGTGTGTGAGTGTGTGTATGTGCGCTATATAGTATATAGTATGTGTATGTGTATCTATGTTTTGCTATAGCTAATATGCTTTCTAAATAACGACGAGAAGTTGTACGTGTACACGAGCATCATTATCATCTGATCAATCGATCGTCATCATCATCTTCATTACTATATCATCGCGTGTCGGTTTGTTCAATCAACTGGCTGTGGAACAACTATGCACCGATGTACGTTCATCATCGGCTTCCGCAATTACCTTCTTAAGCGCAGCGAGCACCTTATCGGGCATATGATCCTGCAGCATGACAGGTGATATGAGCACCTCATCGAAATCGGTTGAATCGGCCCAAATGGCCTGATAGACGGGCTCACGACTCTTAAGCACGTTTCTGCAAGACAAGTAAGGGCATTTTTTGGTTCGCTATACATATACGGCATATATAGAGTATGTCAGTAGTTAGTATTAGATAGATTAGTATATATATTCTCTATATACGTATGTGTTCTCTACGCATTCTACAAGGAAGGAAGGGGCAAATGATAAGACTACAATAGTCTGCTAATTATAAACGATAATTCGAGAAAATAAAACGTAAATTACTAAATGATTTAAGACTATGGAAAGAGTATGGAAGAAAGAAGTTGCAGAGCCGAACAAGAAAAGAACAAGGGAATTGGGGACAGAGAAAGAGACATAGGTAGAGAGAGAGAGAGAGAGAGGGAGGGAGCTAAGATTGAATACTCAAAGGATCTTATGCCGTAAAGGACATGCAAGTTGCAGGTATAACAATAATCAAGACTCGCATATCAAAAACGAATAAACACGCTACAAACTATCTATGATTATATCTCGTTCTATATCTCTCCGATTCGGGGGATAGTCGATTGGGGAAGGGGAGTTGGTTGGAGTGGATAAGGGCGGGCCTCATGCGTTGCCTCATGCAAGTTGTGGCAAACAATAAGAGAACTCCAAAAAATCAATTATTCACACTACGTATGATAAGAGAGAGACAGACAGTGACACAAAGAGCGAGTGTGTGTGAGAGCGAGTAAGAAAATAGAGAGAGAGAGAGAGAGATGAAGAAAGAAAGGGAGAGATAAGACAAGAGAGAGACAAGCATGAGCTGCTTTTCGTTGCTGTTTTCTCATTCTGATCGATCGCTTTCTCATATCAATCAATATAAGATTGGATCTCATCAGATCTCTTCAGATCCTCTGATCTTTAGCTCTGCGTTAACGGGCCTACCTCCAACCACTGTCGTATTTTTGCCTGAAATATAATTGTAAATCATTAGATTATGCTTATGTGGTACACAGAACTGGATGAAGAAACGGTACAAACGTGGGGCAAATTAAGAAGAAGAACCAAGGCAAACAAATACTAACAAAACACAATCCTAACTCTTTAAGGCTTGGGGCAACTAAGACTTCAATCAGTCACAGTACTATAACGTATATGTATGTTGCTATAATTTTGTATGTTAGCTACATTTGTAGCTATAAATTAAGCTTGCAATGCGATTAAAACTTGTAATTCAACCTTGAACTTTAGCCTGCAATCAGTTTTGAGTTGCAGTAGTCATCGTGTATTTATAAAAAGCCCACTGTGCACTGAGTGTTTACTGTGTGTGTGTGTGTGTGCCACACCTACTACAATCTTGTCTCGCTAGCAGCAGACCAAACTGACGTCATGGCGAGTGACTCAGTGACTTGACTGAGCAGCAGTTTGAGCTTGAGCTTACATCAAGCTGATAATTCACACACACACACACTGACACATACATTTTACACACTTTCAATTAGAGACGTCGCGTCAAGCGGATCTGGCAAACATCAAGCTTCAAAGTCAAAAGGCGAAAGTCGACAACGACTTGCAAATCGGAAAACAAAAGATTAAAAAGAAAAGAAACAAAATCAAAAACAAGCAGAAAGAAAGGCAACTTCAGCACGCCGAAGCTTCTATACCCTTGCAGGTTCATAGGTATATACACCAATCGTGCCTATACTAGTTGTATATAATGGTGCAGAATTGCAGAGTATTGTGTGTTCTATGTTATTGTCTAACTTTGATTGAGTTATATGGTAGTAAGTTATTTCTAAAACCAGAACTAATCTTCATGCAAAAACCTTCATTTCAGCCGATTGTTCCTATGGCAACTATTTATTATAGTGCTCTGATTTTGATTAAATTTTTAGTGCACATTTTATATATAGAAGAACTACGATGTATTAAATTTACTGGCAATATCTTGACAAATAACAAAAATATGCCGATAGTTTGTGTGGCAGAAATACGATATATCGGTTTGATACAGCTCGTTTCGACTTATATACAATAGGAAGCATGTGTGGCAAGTTTCATTAAGATAGCTTCAAAACTTAGAGACTTGCTTGCGTTGCAATAAACGGACAGACAGGCGGACGGATGGACAGACGTACACGGCTAGTGGCTCTGTTGATACTGATGCAGAACATATATACTCTAAGATGTCTCGTAAGGTGCTTTGCAAACTGCTGCCCAAAATGAATATACCTTCTGCAAGGGCATAACCAAAACGGTTCAAAGAAATCAGGCAGAGAGAGAGTGAGAGAGATAGAGAGGGGAAAGAAGAGATAGCAGCAGCAACTGGAAGAAGCCATTGGCAAGCTTCGCTTTTAACTCACTCATCGGGCTTGGGATGATGCCGCACAATGTGAATGATGCGGCCGGGCGGATATAAGGGCTGGTGCAGTGTTAAAGCTATTGAGCTGTCCGTCGGATGAGCACTGGTTGACCGCGCTGTGCCGCGCTCCTGCAAGCAGACAGAGGGGGAGGTAGTGAGGGAGTGGGGAGAATTAACACTTCTATTGTAGATGTGGCAAACTCAAACTCACCTCCTGATACTGATTGATGTGCGTATCCTGACCGGACATGTTGACCACCGATGTTGGCTCGGGGCCGCAGCCACAGCAGATGACCGAGCACGATATGGTCTTCCACTGAGAGAGAGAGAGGAGAGAAAGAGAGAAAGAGAGAGAGGAAGATGTATGTTGTCATTACTTTGGCTGCATCTACTGCACCCACCTTGGGATCCACACTACGCTGTATGGCGTTGATGAGATCGGCACGTAGTGCCTCCATTTGATTGAGTCCAATGCGCGGCACCACATCCTTGCCAAGCACAACGGATGTGATAAACGACTTGGAGTACTCCACAGCTGGCATGCTCAGCAATCCGCCAGGCGGCGAATAGCTAAAGCATTGCAATGTCGGATGCTCCGGCTTGAGCAATATGGCCAATATGGCCGCAGTGCCGGCGCCCAGGGAATGACCCACAAGGACCAGATCGAAGGTATGCGTCATACGTTCCGCATTCCTTTGCAGCGCACGCTCAATGAGATTCTCCTGCTGCAGCTTGTTCCGTATATAGATTGCCGCCTGCACCATGCCCTTGTGCCCCAGCCAATCGTCGCGGGGCGGCTGCAATGGCAACACTTCACCTTCTGCATTCAGATCCGTCAATATATCCTTCATGCTCAGCGTACCGCGTATGCTGATCACAATCTTCTTCTGCGTATAATCGACGGCCACAAAGAACGGCGTCTCCCCCACATCCACGTGGTACGTGGCATACACAATGTCAATGTCGCCCAGCTGCAGTGTCTTCTTCAGTGCCGCGTAATTGCAGTAGCAACAATTGTCCTGGATCACCTGACCATCGTCCCCGCTGCCAAAGCAGCAGCCAAAGCATCTGCCAAAGACAATTAAGATACATCGCATAAGTTCATCAAGAATATACATATATACTAAAGGGTGATTTTTTAATAGCTATAGGAATGTTATGCATAAAATAACACATAAAATTCAGAGAAGTGCATCAAATCTTTATTTGAATCGATTGTACGGTGCATATAATTGAATGTTTGAAGATTATTTCATGCAAATGTTGACAGGCAAAAAAATAACACATAAAATTCAGAGAAGTGCATGAAATCTTTAATTGAATCGATAGTACGGTGCATATAACTGAATGTTTGAAGATTATTTCATGCAAATGTTGACAGTGACTGCGCCTCAGAGTGCTTTAAGCATTGTCAAGACTTCTGTTCTGTTCTGAAGTTCTTCATTTGCATACCCTGTACACCTTACGCGCCTGCAAGACGGGTATATTGTCTAAATTTTTCACAATTGAAGCCTGAAACTGTTTTTATTTTAAGTATCATAAGGTTTCTTGATGCCATTGCAGGTTCTTATCTCCTACAATTTCTTTGGTACTGGTTATACATGTACAATATATATAGATAGATTGATAGTATACTTGTATATGGAATAGTTGATAAATAAGGCATATTAATTGTATTGCCGAATCAAACTATTGTAGAATCATAACCTTGAACAAAATGTACAATATTTAATCACGTAAAAGAGATGATTTCATGCAAATACTTGTATAGTGTAGGGAAGTCGTGCATAAAGTCCAAAACGTGATAAAACGAACGAAATTCGTCGGCAAACTCGGTGTCGCCGCAGATTCGCATGACTATTCACACAGTGTTAATCGAATGTAGGCAATGGAATGGGGGCAATACTCACTTGAGTTCGGGCACCAGATGCCACACTTTGGTGCGATTGATGATGACGTACATGGGCCAGCCGTAGGCGCCCTGCGCGAAATACATATAATGGATGACGGTCTGAAAGAAGTCATAGTTTTTGGCATCGTTGAGTGCTAGGAACTGCGTGCGCTCCGTGATGGGGACTCCGCTGAGGAACTCGTAGGTGCCGTTCTTGCGCTGACGCACAATGGCCTCGCGCTCCAGACGCTGAAATTTGCGCAACAGCACCAGGCCGGCAACAACATCCGATGGCACCACATCCAATTCCCGAAAGAAGTCGCTCAGCAGACGGGCAATGTCGGTAAAGGAGGTGCGATTGCGCTCCGAGGAGCCCATGCAACAGAAGAGCAGCCGACAACGATGATCCCAGCTGTCCTGATAGGCACGCATCACCTTGCTAAAAAGGAGCGAATATGTTAGGTTAGAAAAAGTATAGATATTTATTTATAATTTAATTTTATAATTAAATATTTTAATATTTTTTATTTAATTTAGTTTAAATTTAAAATTAATTTAATTTAATTTAATAGATAGAACATATACTAGTCTAATCAATGCTCAAATATTGTCCTTTTTCTAGATCCTTACTTAGTCAGTCTTATTTGATACAGAGTGTGTACATTAATATCTGAAGTCGCTATCTTTGTGGAGCAGATAAATCTGTAGATAACTAAATCGCATTTCCGTTTCGATTAAGCCAACCTCAATTTGGTATTCGAAATTACACAATAGTTCTCAACTTAATTAAATAAATTAGTTATAAAGGGTGATTTTTTAGCTATTATCTTTTTGGCAACACTGATTTAAACAGCTGATGCACGTTTCGTGTTTTCTATCACTGTCAAACATCTTCAGTTTGGTCTATAATTTAACCATGAATCGTCTTACAAAATGTTTGCATTTTATTTTTAAAATGCATGCTCTGTTAAGAAAGATCATCGCCGGCTCCTACGTAGAGTGCGAACTGAAGAAAATATCGGACAGTGTTAAAGATGACAGTACTTCTTCAAAGATGATGCGAATCGTAACGTAACTGTGAATGGTGAGCGCAACCGTGAAATGATATCAAACTTGTTCTCTCCCAAAATGCAAGAGCTTCACTTGCATGACATGTGGTTTCAACAAGGCGGTGACACATGTCACACAGCATAGACTTATTGAGAGGCGAGTTCGTTGAACATTTTATTTCACATTCGGGACTAGATCGTGCGATTTAACTCCTTTAGACTATTTTCCCGCTTCAATTAACGAATTGGAAGATAATAGTAAAGCATTTATTCGTGAGATACACGCCGAAATGCTGGAAGGAGTATGCCAAAATTCGACTAAGCGGATGGACCATTTGTGGCGCAGTCACGGTTAACATTTGCATGAAATCATGTTCAAACGTTCAATTATATGCACCGTAATATCGATTCAAATAAACATTTCATGCATTTCTCTGAATTGTATGTGTTTTTTTTTAGCTCTTAAAAAATCACCCTTTATTTGCAGAAAGTACTACATGTATATGTGGTATATATACATATATTGGTACATTAGGTATTCCAGCTACTCACCGTTGCCGCCAATTGCGATTCATGCTATTGCTGCGTTTGTAATTGAATCGCGACTCAGTCTCACGCATTGATCGCTGATATTTCTTCATTTTTACCCAGGATCGGCCGGCAGCATCGAAGGTGCACCAGATGGTAATCAGTGTGATAAACACCAGCGTCCAGTTGCAAATGATGATGGCTGTCAGTGGCGATAGACATACTTATAAGCTACACAGACCCTCTCGATATACTCTTGGCACACTCTTAACTTACCAATAAAAATCTTTTTTGCCTCATCGATGGGCGCCGCCGCGTAGTAGTGCGACAGCCAAATTGAGCCCAACACCAGCCATGATATATCAAATAATATCACCACTATATAACGATTTAAAGTGACAGAAATTAAAGGATAGTAGAAGGAAGGTACCCAGGCACTTACAGCTCTTAAGATATATCCAAATATTGATCGATGTGCGCGCCTCGGAGTCGAGAATGCTGCCACGCATCGAGATCACACAAATGCCTATTTCTACACATATCGAAACTGAAAGCAATACAGTTAAATATACATACATATATAACCCTGAACAATCATTTATAGATATACTCACAAAATAGTATTAACAAGTAACCTATTAGATGATAAAATAATAGTTTAACACTTAAAACGCTTGTGTTGTACTCAAATAAAACTAACGAGACGGCGACAAGTACAAAACTGAAATGATATATTGCATTAGGACAAATATACATATATATAAAAGATAAAGAATCTGTTAATATTACTTACCATATGAAATGCAGGGCGAGCAGAAACGCGCCCGGCACCACCAGATCATCAGAGCCAACAGACCAGCGGCGTCTGAAGACCACAAGTCCAGGCATCTGCAATAGAGCAGCGAAGAGAGGATAAGTAATTAAGATCTATGAGACATACACATTGCACAGTGGGCATTAAATCCAATTTTAAAGATAAAGACTGAAATTTTCGTGGTTTATTACTAAAAGTATGACTGAATTTCGGTTTTGTTTTTTAGTCCATGTCCGCTTATATACCATATATTCATTCTCTCAAGTTGCGGTCCTGCATTCGTGTAACTCAATCGTATTGCAATTTCTAGTAAATTTAGTATATCGATATGTGAGACGCAAGCAATTGTTAATTAATTAATTAATTTTAAACAATATATTCCCAAATAAAATTCTTCAAAACTGTTTTTTTGGCGATTATTGTTGCTGTTTATGCAGCTGCAACATGTAGTTTTTTGGAAAAGGGGCAAAAATGGGCAAAAAACTAAAATGAATATAAATTGCGAATAGTTTATTTAACAACTTCTCATTTTTAACTTTTATCTCAGCTTGGCTCAATTAAACTTACAGACCACATAAATTAAAAATTCAATACTTAATTAAAATCTAACAAATACATCAGAAAATGGATACTGACGCACATTTATTGCGGACTTTGTATTAAAACCTTATAGAACACGGCATGATTGTTTTTTCCATTATCAAAATGTATTCTTTTTGGCCGTGCAAACCAGAAAATTTTATCAGAAGTAATAGAAGATTTGTAAACACTAAGTTACAGCAAATAACTACATCAATTTAGTCATCTTTATTCGATAATTGAACTGTTGCTGAAAGCGGTAAAATCAACAAAAATATATTTTAAGTAGTTTAAAATGTGGTTAAAAATTTTTATATAATTTTTAAAATTTTGAAACAATTAATAAATTGTAAAAATGCCAAAATAATTAACTTTTCTCCCATAGTGCATTGTAATAAATATATATTGTGTCTGAACTGTAGTAAAATTCTCAATAAATTTATTGAGTTAAGAACTGAAGAACTGATACAACATAAGAAATAGTTTTGTAAACCTCTCAACAAATTAGTTTACGTGCTACAATTTCATTTGTACAAGTTTCTATAATATTGCATTATACACTATAGCTTATTCAGTTCTCTCTTTAAACTAAAGCCGTGTTAAATTCACAGTTCCTTTTGCTCTACTTCTACTACACACATTCGCATGTATGTAAATCAGGCTTGTTTGTCGAGTCTGGGCCCGTTGCCTCCCCCCTTTCCGGCCAGCAAGTGTCACTGTTGCAGTTCATGTAGTATGTATGTACTACTCGTACGACGATTTAGTCGTCGACGGCGACACCTAAACCCAAAACTCAACCCTAACCTCAACCACAGCCGAATGCGAGCCAAGCTGAGCGCGCTACTTGGACAGCTTAAGGTTGCAGCTGTCACTTGCAGCAAGAAGCAACAGAGAAAGAGAGAGAGAGACAGAGAGTGAGAGAGGGTGTGCAAAAAACAACTAAGTCGACAAAAGTTTAAGCTCACTCGAATGCCGCATACCCTGTAAGTGTTGTTCATCCATATTGAATATTTGGAATTCTATTCAACTTGAGGTCTGTAGAGGGAGAGAAACTAACTCACAGAAGTTGAATTCTGTATGTAATGCGGAACAAGAATATATATATTTTATGTATACTATCCATGACTTCACGCATTTCGCACTGTATGTACAGGGTATACAAAAATGCAAAATAAACTTGCAAACATAATCGCCCAGGCTGCTTTGCTAGGGACCATAGGGAGGGAAGGGGAGGGGGAGAGGAGGACTGGAGAGCAGCGCATGGCATGGGGATTAGTTTACATATGCATATGGAGTTACTTGTGCGCCAGTGTAATACAGTCTGACAATGTCTTTAAGGTCGATATCAAGCGCTTTTTAATCTACTTAAATGCGTCCCAATTGAAATAGTTAAAGAATTTTATAGGGTATACAGAGTAAAGCGTAGAGCGCACACTTAAAGAGTATATGGCGTAGGTAGTCATAGCTGATACTCTACCTAAACAGTCAAGAACCTATAATAGTCGAATTACTCATGCAAAGCACCTTCAAAATCTGATTAATCATTCTGAAATTGATACAGAATTGTATAGGGTATACGGAGTAATAGGAAATACATAATCTATCAGTGAAGAACCTACAACAGTCGTACTGCTTATACAAAGCTCATTTAAAACCTGATTAATCATTCTAAGATTCGTAATGTAATTCTGCGTTAAACATCAATTTATTATTATAATGTGCGAACAACACATCCAAACGACCCGCACATTATCGCCCATATACACAACAAGTATATATTATATAGTATATAGTCATATTTGTATATGTATATTTAGTGCCCGGCAAATTGGCCAGCTTTAATTTCGTCATGCGTGATAAGTGTATGACTAAATGACTGCAATATTAATAGATCAAGAAGCGGACCTTGAACGCGGATTTTTGTTTTCCCCTCGTTTTGTTCTTTATTTTGTGTAAACATTGCGAAACATGTGTGAAGCAGACTAGAAAATGAACGGCAATACGCAATTGATTGCCAATAGATTAGGCATTCTATAGCCGTGGGGGGTGGAGGCACTGCTCAATTTTTCACTGAACTTTAAAGACTAACGATGCTTAATTTCTAAGGTATTTACAAATATTCTTAGAGTTCTACAAATAATTTAGACCCAACTCATACAGACATACAGCTATTAGCGAAATAATCGAATTGTAAAATTAAGCACTAATTAAAATATAGAAATGTTTTATTATATTGAAATATCAAACATTATATTGACCTATTAAATTCCAAAATCACTTCATAATCTACTTTACAACCAGAACGAAAGGCTACCTTTGGGATGCCGAATTGCAGAATTGGATGGTATTGTGTATTTTAATGATTATGTCTAACTTTGATTGACACTGATAAGTTCAGTTTATCACTAAAATTCAAACTGGTCTTCATTCAAAAACCTAAAGTGATCTGATTTTGATTAATTAAGGTATACATTTTATATATAGAACAAGATCGATGCAGTAAATTTGATTATCTTGACAGTAGTTTGTATGGCAGCTATACGATATATCAGTCCGATCCGGCGTGCTCCGACTTATTTAAAGATAACTAAGCGGAGAGACTAGTTTGCGTTACAAGAGACGGACGGACGGACGGACAGAAGGACGGACAGACGGCCGGACAGACGGCCGGACAGACGGACGGACAGTCGGATAGACATGTCGAGAACGACTCCCCTGGTTATGCTGATTCAGAATTTATATATTTTAGGGGTCGGAGATGTCTCCTGAGGTGCCTTGCAAACTCCTGGTCAAAATGAATATACCCTCGGCAAAGGTATTAAAATTACTCCTATTCTTTTCCAAATAGTTGTATATATGAGGTGTGTTCAAAAAGGACTGTATTTTTAAGTAAAAATATTTATTTATTTATCAATATTTGTGTTGTCCCCTTCAAATAATCCCCCTCAGACACTTATGCCAAAGGTTTTTCCAATCCCCAAAGCACTTTTCGGTATAGCCTTGAGCTCTTCCAGCGATGCAGTCTTTATCTCCTCAATCGATGCAAATCTTCGTACTTTCATGGGTCTCTTTAGTTTGGGAGCAAGAAAAAGTGTATATAGTGAGGCCACAAATCTCTCACAAGCAAAGATGAATGAGCAGGGGTATTATAGTGATGCAAGGGCCATGAATTGTTTTTCCACAATTCTGGACGTTTTTTGCTTCTCGCAAACAGCGCATAACTTCAAGATAATACTGTTTATTGACCGTACTACCATATGGTAAGAACTCCTGATGCACCACGCCATGGTAATCGAAGAAAACAGTGAGCAAAACATTGAAATTTGATCGAACTTGGCGCGCTTTTTTCGGTCTTGGCTCACCTGGGCTCTTCCATTGGGACGATTGGGCTTTGGTTTCGATATCATTACCATATATCCATGATTCGTCACCAGTTATGACCCTTTTAAGTTAATCTTAATCGTTGACGTCATTCAACAGCTCTTGAGCGATGTTCATGCGACGGTTCTTTTGGTCAAAATTAAGAAATTTTGGAACAAACTTCGCTGACACACGCGAAAAAATGTTATACACTTGAAACTTGGTACAGATGTTCGGGAAGAGTGTACCAACATAACAAAACAAATCGATAATCGAAAGTACATTGCCCGCGAAATTTGAAAAGTCACCTTACTTTTTGAACACACCTCGTATATAGATTTAGTTCAAGATCTTTATATTGACTATATAACACCTGATAAAGTATAACAATTTGGTCACTTAAAGTGCAGGAATAGTTGGCAAGAATTCTATAGGGTATACGTAGTAGAAATACCGCATGTAATTAGCGAAAAGCGCATACTTAAAGAATATATATTGTAGGCACTCCTGATACTCTACCTAAACAGTGAAGAACCTATAGTAGTCGTGTTGCTCATGCAAATCACCTTCAAAACCTGATTAATCATTTTAAAATTGAAGAAGATAAAGAAGTTTATAGGGTATACGGAGTAATAGGAAATACCTAATATAATTAGAGTAGAGCGCACACTGAGAGTGTATATACATATTGTAGGTACTCCCAGCTGATACTCTACTCATAGTACAAGATCTTTACATTGACTATATAACACTTGATAAAGTATAACGATTTGGTCACTTAAAGTGCAGAATTAGTTAGCATTGACGACTAAGTTTTTGAACAAGGATATATATACTATATATCCGAGTATATGCAGTTTAACCCCACTTTAAACACGTATCAGCACTGATAAAATCGTCCTATTGTTGTATTACCTTTGAAAAGTCGCGTCTATTCGCGTGAACTAAAGCAAAACAACTGACAAACTGCAACTGAAACCTCTAATCAGAAAGGATGAGTTTGCCCTTACCTGAGTATTGCCCCTTCTGGGCCGACAAACTGCTGGCTAATGAGCCATATGAGCCCCCGCTGTCATTACGCTCACGGCCCGCAGATCCGGCAAAGTTTTAAAGCTTTCGCAAGTATATATGCATGTATGTATGTATGTATATATGAATATTAGATTTAAGCGTCGCAAATTCTGTCAATTACGCGTAGAGAAATAGAGAACGAAAGGGCCAACCAGGAATATATAGTATGTACATTATATATGTAAATTTGTATACATCTGGTATTCGTATAGTATATGGTATAGTAGATATGGTACACTCATCGTAGTGGCTCACATGCTGAATTATGCAGATATGGCCGTAATGAATATTAATAACGATTGTCATGGTTATTGGTAAAATAATTAAATGTGCACTCAACTGTCTGTTTTAGCTGTTCAGCTGTTCCATTGTTCGACCTTGCCATAAATCGCACATGAATTAGATGACAGTTCAATTATAATGGCAATTGCCATTGGCCAGTCAGGCCGATTAGATACCTGGAATACCTTAACTTATCTGGCCGCGAGCGAACAAGTAAGTGAGATATAGTTCCCAATCATAATGTAATCTATCAAACTACGTTTTATGCACGTCAAGATGACAAACTAAACAATTGTTTCTTCATTGATTTAGAACAAGTATTATATGCCAAATGAATATAGATATAATCTTACGTATATTCAGCAATTATCAAAATTAATCTGCCTTTTTAAACAACAAGAATCAGGATTAACAAGTAAAGAAACTTCAGTTGAGTGTGCTCGACTGTGATACACCCGAGCTCATCCAAATATCTTGGAGTCATTCTGGATCGCAGACTCAAGTTCTTCAAGCCAGTGACTTCTATGAGTAAGCAAAGCACTTCTGGAAGCAAAGTAATTTGTCATTGTCCAAAAAGGTGACAAAATTATAAGCAAATAATAGCTCCAATATGAGAGTATGGATGCCAAATCTGGGCCTTGGCTTGCTATAGTAAAATTCGCCGAATGCAGGCTGCGCAAAATAGGATCGCCAGGACGATTATCGGCTCCGAGTGGTTTATAAGAAACACCATCCTGCAAAGGGACCTCAAGCTAGCCCTCGAGTCGCTATCACGATAGACTGGTGAGGCACAAAAACCGGCTAGCTGAGACTCTAAAAAAATTGTTATTATTTGTTATTGTATTGTTACAGCTAACTTCGGTTAGCCAGGGTTTCGTTAGCTAGGGTTGAATAACCAAGAACACAATGGGATATTTTAGACTACCTCGGATGCCTTGGGATATTCTAGACTACCTCGGATGCCTTAATAAAACATAATATACAAAACAAAAACCCGCTACGATTCTTTAAATAAATGCCTTCTATTTGTTGTGTATTTTGTGTTGCATACTTTAAGGAGATGTTAGGAAACCAGTAACTCTTAAAATTATATCCTCTATAACTTCTATGTTCATATTCTGATCAACACCAAGTTTTCAGCAGTCATTTGGGCATTGATAGTTATTGTGTTAACCAAATATAAAGCTGTCCTGCATGCAAAATACATATATATGTAATAACATATATTGACATCAAATTTGGTAGCCCAAGATAATATAGTCTCTAAATAACTTCTGTGCTTATTATTCCATCTGTTTGCAATGAATAGATTTTGAGGTGAGGTTTACATAGCAGCGAAGTGTGATGGGGAATTCAACACTTGAAATGAACTCAATCTGCACATGGTATACAGGTATCTGGGTACTTTAATCATTTATAATAGCAGATATTCCGACGTATTGGGTATTGATGCCTTCTGGGCTCTGCTTCGCTTGCTTCCGCCTGTTACATACATTTGCAGAAAATTGGTTTATTCATTTTTGAGGTCGTAGGGTATAAAAACTTTTACTTGCTTCGCACGGAAACAGAAACAGAAAGAGAAACCTGTCATATGTCATGAAAATGAAAGGAAATAATTAATTAAAATCCTCAAAACGAGAAACTTTCTCAACTTTTGAAATGTACATTTTTTTTGTTTATATTTTCGGGATCAATTGAACGATGGTAAAAGTGACAGAGGAAATTTTTGGTATTGCCATAAATCCGTTTACGAAAAAGGCGCAAGTTGTGCGACGTTACACGTTGAGGAATTCGAACCACCTATCGGTATCGATAATTCAATTAGGAGCAACCATACAGAGCATCAGTTGCCCAGATGCCTATCACAATGTCGAGGATGTTGTGCTGGGATTCAATGACGTAGCTGGCTATGAGGCGAATCGGGACAAACACTTTGGCTGCACGCTGGGACGTGTTGCGGATCGTGTAGCGAATAGTGAATTCCTAATGGATGGACGCAAGGTGCAGGTATCAAAGAATCTCAATAATAAACATCAGATCGATGGCGGTTACATTGGATTCAATCGTGTCATTTGGGATCTGCATATGAAACGACCCGATGGCATAACCCTCAGTCATGTCGCATCGCACGGCCATGAAGGATATCCCGGTGAACTGACCGTACTGATGCACTTCACCATTGACGACGATAGCCGATTCTATATACGCATTGAGGCGAGAACCACGCACCAGACGCCCGTCAATATCACCAATCATTGTTTCTTCAATCTGGCCGGCCAAAGATCGGGCCGTGATGGAATATTACAGCATCGTCTGGTCATATCAGCCGACAACACAATCGAAACAAATGACGAGATGATGCCGACGGGGAACTTTGCCGATGTGCACGATACCATCTACGATATGCGTGTGCCGGCGTTCATTGGCGATCGATTGCGTCAGTTTGAGAATAAAACCGAATCCGGCTTCGATGTCTGCTATGCCATCGATAAGGATTTCGATGCTAGTGTTGTACACTATGTCGGCAGATTCTTGCATCCAGAATCGGGACGCTTTATGGAGATACATAGCAATCAGCCGGGTATGCGTTTCACAACGGCCAATAACTTCCCGGACGATACAAGAGATGAGGATCCTATTTTTGGCAAAGATTGCGCACGTTATTATCAGTATTCAGGCTTTAGTGTGCAACTCGAAAAGTTTCCCGACACCATGAATAATCTTGATTTCCCAACGGCCTTCATAATGCCCAGCGAACTGTACTTTCACGAGACCATCTACACATTCGGTGTGCAGGAATCGTGGAAGTGCTGCGCCCTGCCCGAAGATCTTGAGGGTCTCGATGAGGAAATCGTTAAATATACTTAAAGCGATGCACTAAATAAATCGACAGTCCCAGTCCTTGTGTAGTACGCCCCACATAGTTCTCTGATTTGCTTAAAAAATATGTTTTAAATATGTTCAAATCAACGGATTTTATTAGGATTATGTTTTATATTTCTATATCCGCTACTAGAGATAGGCAAGGGCCGGGCCGGGCCTCGACAATTTTAGACCCGGGGCCTAAAATCAGCTACCGGGCCTTTTACCGTCGGGCCCCGTCCTAGGGGTAAAAGCCCGGAAGGCCCGGCGTGCTTGAACGCACAAAAAATATAATGATGTTTTAATCGAAAAATTCGAGTCTGGTTCGGGCCGGGCGTAGCGTATGCGGTGCACCAGGGCCCCCATCTGCTAGGGGCACCTTCCTAACGGAAAAATGAAACAACTAGGCAAAGCTATTGTATTGTACAATATATAGAAATCTTCATGTTCTTTAGTTTTAATACTAGTTAAGATCTTAACGTTAGGATTAAATTTAGCGAAAAGGATTAAATTTACCAATATTCATACTGAACAAGAATATATGTATTACTTAGTGGGGTTTGCCACGTATCTTATACCTGTTACACACATTTTCCACTAGCAAGTTATAATTTTCTTCTGCCCTTTGGATAATTGGTAATAATATAATAATTATCAAGCACAATGGGTAAGTACGATTGAATGGATTGACAATATTATTAATTGTGAATAAGAGGGCCTTAAATAAAGATTCGTTTAAAATGTTTATGATTTTAACAGAAAAGGATCGATGTACATAATTAGTATTTGATTTGTTTATTTTGTGAAATGTTTTATATTGGTCCGCAAATAAGTTCTCGCTGTTTTTTTAATGAAAATTCAAGTTTATTATAAAAAAAAACTGTTACAAATGGATTATTCAAAGTATTTCCCATCGCTAGACACAACTTTTTCCCATCTTTCTGGCAGAGCTCGAATACCTGGATGGCAAAAGTGTTTGTCTTTTGAGGTTATCCATCAAATGAAAAAAGTGATAAAATCTGGGGAATATGGCAGCTGGGATCGGACTTCCCGTTTGAACGTTCTCATGTAGATTTAAATGGCCTTCGCAACGTGAATACGTGATTTGTCATGCAGTGTGCAGTTGCAAACCTATACATAAAGCACGTTATTTTAAAGCAAGGCAATTACAATAGTGGCCCCCGAGAAGTTTTGCACAAGGGCCCCCGAGACCGTCGATACGGTCCTGCGGGTCCCTGCGAAGTATGCTACACAAAACACGCTAACCATATGAGTGGCGGGTATATCACTGTAGCTTTCATACTGGTTTTTGCTCTTTAAAAAGCAGTAAATAGAGTAAATTGTAAATAAATAGCATACAAATTTATTAAGGATACTTGGTTACTCTGCAGATCGCTCAACTGTAAAGTTAGCTTATTTTATATTCATAAATTTCACGCAACGACGCTTTAGAACTGCCCAGGCTGGCACAGCTTCTCCTTTCTAGCGTAAGCTTAAAATTATGATTTAAAGTGAATACACAGAGAGAGAAAGAGAACAAGAGAGAGAAAGGAACGAAGAAGAGGAGAGAGATAGAGAGCGTATAAGTTGAGCATAGTTTTCTTTATGCTTTAGTTGTGCTGAGTACATTAAAATGTCTTCATCCATGGTCTCTGGGTTAATTGCACTCCTCACACACACATACCCATACACCCAGGCACGCACACACGCACAACCATTGTGAGGCAACTTGACGAGCGCCTGAACAATGTCTAATGTTTTTGGGGTCGCTCTACGACTCGCTGAGTGCTCTATGGGAGCTCTCACACCCACACACACAGGCATATGCTATATATGAATCTACATATACATATAGCATATGCTAGATGTATGCACATAATTCTCAGCATTTGCGTGACGTGCTCCAAACCAATTAAAAAACTTAAATGCTAGCGAAATGCCACAGCGCTTCCACGTTGGCGTCGACTTTATCGCCGTTCCCAGGACCCTGCCTAGCTGACTGAGTGACTGACTGCATAAGCTGACATATGCATGTATGTACGTATGTATACATAACATATTTATCCTAGATGGTAGTGCTCGTTACAGCCCCCACTACTAATTTGGCGCTAATGTGCCTGCAACGCCCCCGAGGAGCCCTAAAGTTAAACGATTTGATTTCATATCGTATTCATACCGCAGATTGTACAGGTGTTGTTCGACCATATATAAACAACAGTTATTACATGGTAGCAACTTGTAGTACTTTGAGAACTTTATGACTGGCAATCAGCTGCAGGCAACTTGATTGCACTCCATTTATTTCGATCCGATAGTCTTGTTTACCATCTAGTCTATGAAAGTGATCTATTGTGTTGTTACTATGTGATATAATGGTCAATAATGACTTACAGTTGACAAAGGGCGACTGCATTCGCTCATAAATATTAAACGATACTGTACAATAATCTATATATTGTAGATATGCATTTACGGTTACAATATCAAAAGAATCTTTTAATCTTGTCTGCTAATCTTCACGTTAGACAGGATTAGTAGAAATATCTGTTGCTTAGTCTTTCATAGTCTTTCTCTGCTATTGATTAAGATCTCATAGCTAGAACAAGAATATATTATATATATATAAAGTGAAGAAAACCCAAACCAACATCTATTCATTGGAGTCCAACAAAACTAGGTGTTGTTCAGGCATTGCCTTTTTTCTCTAACATATGAATACTGATCACGAATTTATGCACACATAAAGGAAGAACAAAAATATATATAATATAGCAAGAATATATAAATAATATGGTAGAATATATGTGTAAATATGTATATAACGTTAAGAACCTGTGAAACGACTCAGCACAAAAGACATTTTATTAACTGTTGATCAAAGTTCTTGAAAAGAATTGCTTTTATACTGACAAATACCGAAAAAGAATATTTATGGATATGGTAATATTGAAAGAAGAGGAAAACAGGAAAGAAATTGTCTTAATATAAAGAAGAAATTTGTCTGTTTCTCATGCTTTCTCTTCTGTTTTACCTTGCTTATACTAGTATTTCTTTTGACACTGACAAATACTGAACAAGAATCTATATGGATATCGTAATATTGGATGCTAAAGTGAACAGGAGAGAAGTTTTCTTAATATAAAGAATAATTCTTCTGTTTGCCATGCTTTCTCTTCTGTTTTACCTTGCTTATACTATATTTTCTCTTCCTCTTTCGCTCTGGCTCTCTTTCTCTCTCTCTTTATTTGCTTTGTATTTGCGGAAGCAGTACGGCAAGTTCCCTAGCATGATTGACAGCTACAAAGCCGTCCACTACAGAACTCATCACACACATTTTGTTGACTGTAACAACTCAAACAAAACGGACGTTGCAGATAAAGCTGAGCTTCATGTTTATGTATGTATGTATATGTGTGTGAGTGTGGGTATATGTGTCTGTATGTGTGTGTGTTTGTGTGTGTGCTTGAAAGTGGCGTCATAAAAACAATGGCATCACCATCGCACAGCAGCGTGTCGAACGGAAACCAACTAAAAGGCCACACCGAGGACAGGAGTAGTGCAAACAGAGTGAGACAGAGACAGAGACAGAGTCGGACAGAGAGCATGCGAAACTGGGACAGAGCGAACAAGTTGTGATAGAATAACGCAGAAAATAAAAAAAAAACAACAACAGCGAAGGAAAAGAAAAGAAAAGTTTTATGGTCATCCATGGTGACAAGTCGATGTCGGTTTTTCTATGACGCCAATGATGAAGGCGATAATATTATGAAATAAACTATTGCATATGCCAAGGCTACACTTTCCCACATGATTGTAGAAAGAGCAGGAAAAGCACTAGAGATGTCTATGTAGAGATTACACTGTAAAGAATTAAAAGTCTTATCGTATTTCTGTATGTTTATTAATACAAGAGATTGGCATTCTTATAAGTGTTTCTTCTTCCGCAATATCATTTTTTCCATAACTGATTTCTTATGTCTGTTTCTATAATATTCAAAAGTCTAAGCAGAAAAGGTCAACGGCCTGAATTCTTTATTGTCATATTGTATACATGTAAGTCATTCACACTTGTCATACTATATTTAAACTTATTTATAAAGTGTTTTATATATATCGAAAAAGAAATATAAGTCAGACGAACGCTACAGTCGGGCGAATAACTTCTTTGTTAATTGTCTAATCGGTTTGAAATTTGTAGAAGATAACGACAATTTAGACACTCAAGTATTGGGTTGATCGAAAAGATCATATGATCATGTATGGTTGATTGTGGTATATGTAACATCGCTCCAATCTCACGCTCAGTTACATGACGATCCGATTCGATTAAAGCTTTGATAACGTCATCAACTGCACTTGGCCGACCTGAACGTGGCTTGTCTTTGAGTGCAAAATCTTTCAAACGGAATTTGACAAACCAACTTTGACACTGTTTCTTTTAATATGACGAAAATGCTCCTTTGTGGGCTCCATATTAAAATTGCCGCCAAACAAACAAATATAAACAAAATTACGTGCACTTTTTTCTAAACCAAGCTAAAAGTGCCAGTTGATAACTGACAAAAAAGAATGGAATAACAGAGTCATAAGCTGTTCAAAAAAATTGTCAAAAAATTGTATTTTAAATCACCGGGTTCTTTTCGGTCAACCCAACAATAACTTATACTAAAGTAATTCTATATCGTATATCGTATCATATGACAACACTTTCAAGTCAGCAAAATAAGTTTTTTTTTTTTTTTTTTTTCTTTCTATAATTTATTGAATCTTCCCTTTGTTTTAAGAGACTAACAATAAGTATTCAAATCTTAATCTAGCTTAATTAACTTTCACTTAGTGATAGTGTTTGAGATTAATGCCCTAATAAGTAGTTTATTGCTGGGCTGGGAGGTCGTTACGGTGCAGCCGGCTTTGACTGCATACCTGGATTAGTTTTCTTGCGAGAGGATTTGATCAGCTGTGGTGGTGTGGTCAGCCTTTCTTGGTATTTAATTTTCTTCCCAGTTATTACTTCGATTACTAATTTGATTTTTAGGTCTCTGTGTATGTCTTCGTTCCGAAGGTACCACGGCGCTCTTTTGATAGTTCTCAAGGAGTTGAACTCCAACTTTTTGTATCTTCAAAATCCCCATTATGGCTTCCCTACGGATATCTCTGTAGAACGCAGAGGCGTTTCACGGCATACACAAGAACTCACACAGTTCATTAACGAAAAAACATCGACTAGCAGAAACGCACCTCACAAATAAATACAATTTTCATATACCAGGATACTTGTTCTATGGTACAAATCATCCAGATGGAAAAGCTCATGGAGGCACTGGAATACTCATCAGAAATCGCATTAAACACCACCACTTAAATAATTTTGACAAAAACCACTTACAATCTACGTACATAGCCTTACAACTCAACAATGGTTCAATGACTGTAGCCGCAGTCTACTGCCCACCACGCTTTCCAATCTCTGAGGATCAATTTTAGAACAAACTGGTCAAGATATAAAAAGGATGTCTGTTCACACATAGAACTAACGCCGGCATTATCTACTAAGGAGGATATAGACAAGTCAACGGACACTCTTGAAAATATTCTAGTTTCGACTGCAAAGGCTTCAACCTCGCCAGTGACGTATGCAAAACCAAACTACATCAGAACTAACCGAGAAATCGAGCGGCTGGTATTAGATAAACGACGCCTACGAAGGGAGTGGCAGTCCAATAGATCACCAAGTACAAGGCACATGCTTAAAATAGCCACACGCAGGCTTACCAATGCTCTCAAACAAGAGGAAGTAAGCAGCCAATGTTCATATATCGAGCAACTCTCTCCCACCAGCACTAAGCACCCTTTGTGGAGAGCTCCCAGAAACCTAAAGACTCCAATAGCGTCAATTATGCCACTACGAAGTCCCTCTGGCAACTGGTTTCGCAGTGATGAGGAGAGAGCCAGTGTTTTCGCTGACCATTTACAAAATGTATTCCGACCAAATCCCGCTACCAACTCAGTTACCCTCCCTCTTTTAATAGCAGCAAATTTAGAACCCCAAGAGCCCATTGAATTCCGACCATGTGAATTAGCAAATGTTATCAAAGAGCAACTGAAGCCAAGAAAATCGCCTGGCTTCGACTTAATAACTCCAAAAATGCTCATTGAACTCCCACAGTGTGCTATTCTGCACATCTGCTTGTTGTTCAACGCAATCTCCAAGCTTGGGTACTTCCCTCAAAAATGGAAAAAGTCGACCATAGTAATGATTCCAAAGCCAGGAAAAGATAAAACGCAGCCATCATCATATAGACCGATAAGCTACTAACTTATCTCTCAAAGTTGTTTGAAAAAATGCTACTCCTGCGAATTAGCCATCATCTTAAAATAAACAACACACTTCCAACACATCAATTTGGTTTCAGAACCATGGAACCATTGAACAGGTCAATCGAATCACGTCAGAAGTTCGTACTGCTTGAACATCGAGAATATTGCACAGCCATTTTTCTAGACGTCGCCCAGGCATTTGACAGAGTGTGGCTGGATGCACTTTTGTTTAAAATAATCAAGCTGTTGCCCCAAAACACACATAAGCTACTGAAGTACTGAAGTACCTATACAACAAAGTGTTGGCAATAAGATGCAATACAAGCACCTCACGCGATTGCGCAATCGAAGCTGGAGTGCCACAAGGCAGTGTTCTGGGTCCAATCCTATATAGCATGTGTACGGCGGATTTCCCCACAGACTACAATCTAACAACCTCTACGTTCGCTGATGATACCGCGATACTCAGTCGCTCCCAATGACCAACAAAATCCACGGCACTCCTATCCCGACACTTAACATCTGTAGAAGAATTTCCTAGTTCTATATGTATATAAAAAAAGTATATACATACAGCTGCGGTTAAAATAATAGCACTACTGCAGGTGAAAATTTGTCTTCCTAAAAAATGAATTTTTTGTCAACTTTTTTTAATGTTCGACTTCTCGATGAATATGTAGAATATATTGTCTCTATAAGATACCTATTTTTACCATTTCAATGTAACGATTCTTTTTGTTTTTGGGTAATCAGGCGGTAACAAAAATAGCACTAATCACGTTTTTGCTGAATAAAATTGGTAGAAGTGCTTGCCCCCTAATTTTAAAAAGGGAGTTGTGAGCTGTGATCATCAACAATGGCCACGCAACTAAATATTAATATTACTAAAACATATTACTTTAGATAAATTCATTTCCTGAATAAATATTTTGTTTTATTATTTAGTTTTAACCAACTTTGAACAATAGTGCTATTTTTGTTACCGCCGCAATTCGAAGGATTTCTTTTGTTTTCGCAATTATTTTAAAAACAACCAATAAGATCTGCTAACTTTTTTCGTTAATTCATTGAAAAGCATTGTATCATTAAATTTTAGTAAAGAAAATAATCAAAAACTGTCAGATAATACAGAAAAACTGTGACGAACAAAAATCGTGCTAATGGTGCTATTATTTTAACCGCAACTGTATGTAAATAAATGCATGTATAATGTACATTATACATATACATGCATGTATGTACATATATGTACATATATACACACATATCAGTTACATATATTGTATATGAATGTATATATGTTTTATGTATATCAAGCGTGGCACAAACAAATTGCAAGTGAAAAACAAATCGTGATTGTGGAATATATCTGAAATATGGCTATAACTGATAAGCAGGGATTAGCCTTAAACCATCGCTATGTCTGCCTCGCTGGGGTAAGCAATTTCAAAAGGAATTTGCTAAATACCATCTGTCTGTTTGTCTGTCTTGCTCTTTCAAAAGCCTTTCACTTTTACTTTCTCGCCATTCGCTTTTATCCTGAGGCTTGTTAGTTTCTTTTTTGGGTGCGATTTGATTTGTTTTTTGGGTCAACGGATGACATTTTTCACCAATTGCCAAGCAGATGTGTGTGTCTGGTTAAGTGTGTGTGTTAGTGTGTGTTTGACTGTGTGTGTGTAAGTGTGAATTTATCTAATGCCAGGGCTATTTCTAGCCGCAGGGCCTGACATTAATTTGTATCTTTCATTGTCGTTGTGAGTTTGTCTGCATGTGTGTGTGTGTGTGTGTGTAGCAGCAGCTTTGACTAACATTTTTAATTTCTTAGCTGCTTTTATCGGATTTCGGTATTTGTTATACTTAATGGAACGTGGCAGCAAAGGCAAACGCGAAGGAGGGAAGCAGTAGCAAAATCCAAACAGGAATCATGCAAAGAATGTCACTCTCCTCTATCCCTGGCTCTTTCCTCACCTCCATTCCCCTCTATCCCCTCCCTACCCCCTTCTCCTGCTAGTGTGAATATATATTTGAAGTGAAATTCGCACAATGAAAACAAAACAGCAAAAAGAGAAAAAGAAGACACTACGCTGCGTTGCGGCTTCCGCATCCTTGAAGAATAAGATAACGCAAAAAAAGAGAGGGGATTGCAAGAGGGGAAAGAGTGAGGAGGTAAAAGAAGAAGAAGAGCTAAGCCAAGCGTAATTGTGGCACGCTGCGCAAACTTTTGATATGTCATATTACATTAAACTCACTCACAGATCTCCTGAGCAAGATTTCATTTCGCACTCTGATTCATCGCGCTTCGTTGGAACCAAAGAAAATGCCATCTATCCTTACCTACATCTACCCTCCTCCCTCCACTCCCTATACACCACAGCACACATTTGTGGCTTGCGCTAATCAGATTCTACACGCCAAACAACAAAGACGCATTGTTTCGAATTTCCATAATTAGAAGAGTTAAAAGACATGCGAAATTCTTCTCGGTGCAGAGAGAATTCTATATGAATACCATTATGCCGTATTGGGAATTAGGCGAAGGGATAAATAATAAAATACGCATTCCCAAACAAACAAAAAACAAAGCCCGCAAAGCCAAAGCTTAAGACTACCCTGGGGCGTGCCGTGGACCAAAAGGGGTATACTACATATGCCAGACATATACATATAAATATGCATGTATTTATATATAATATATTCAAATATACATGTGTATAGCTTTTACACATGTCGCTGTAATTGGAAAGTCACACGCATAAAGTTTGGATCAGGTTTCCCAATTCGCACTTGATAAATCATTTCTTATGTCTTGCGAGATGTGACTTTTATGTCCCATGCGACAAGATATAAGGCATGCATATACATACACGCATACATACATATGCACACATACATACATATACATAGGTGTGTAGAGACATACTTTATATACTTTACAGTCGGTCAGCTTGTAAGACTGACAGTTTGTTTGCTAATACCCTGTACAAAACAATGTAGGGCGGTCATATAAACTTGTTATTCAGCAAGTGAAAGAAAGCTACTCATCATTGTTAGTGATATTCCTAAGATCCTGTATACAAATAACTTAGAATTAAAAGTATTAAATGTTAAACGAAACAATTTAAGGCAGTCGAGTGTATTTTGAACAAAATCCAAAAATATAAACATATTTATTACAAATTTATAATATAATTTGTCTATATGTTCTTTTTATTTTATAAATTATTATATATAATTTATTTTTAATATATTATTATTTATTTATTTGTTTGTATATATACAAGTAATTAATTTATGTTTATACCCTTCGACCATTGAAAATGGTCAAAAAAGGGTATACTAACTTTGTGCAAATGTATGTAACAGGCATAAGGAGGCGTGGGAGACCCCATAAAGTATATATATTCTTGCTCAGGATCACAAGCCGAGTCGATTGAGCCATGTCTGTCTGTCTGTCCGTCTGTCCGTCTGTCTGTGTGAACGCACAGATCTCAGCTATTATAAAAGCTAGAGTTACCAAACTTGGCAGGAAGACTCCCTGTGTACTATAAGCAGATGAAGTTTATTTCAAATGTTAGGTGCCACGCCCACCGCCCCCACAAATCAATAATTTAATTTTTGAACTTAATTTGTAAGCGCTGTATATAAGATACAACTTTCTGACTTAAACATATACTAAGCTAAATGAAATATCTACGTAGTCCCCAAATTACAATCCAATCGAACAATAAACATAGAAGTTATTTAAGAAAGTATGAGCATAAAACCAAGTGCTTCTGTCAGCTAACAAGGGAGACGGGCGAGCGCGAGCGCCATCTGTCGGGATTAATTTCAAAGCATGTGCATATGCATATGTGTATGAATTTAACAAATTAAACTACACGGGAACATAGGTCGAAGGGTATCCCACTGCCGCGTTTTGCGCGACTGTTGCTCTCGTTTTTATTACATATGTTATTCACATTTTAACACGAAAATTTGTCTCCAAAACTTGAAAATTGTAGAAGTTATAGTTTAAAATGTTAAAAAGAAATATCGATAACAATTGATAATGGGTTTCATCCCAATGAGAGAATGGAATGAAAAGTAAATGCTGTTTCTATTATTTTGACCTAAACTGTATATAGAGTTGTCATACTTTCCTAGTATGTATGTTCTTCTTGATAATTTTCTCACATGCCAAGCAATTTCCACTACAGGGTATTGCTGTAGTCGCTAACAAGTTTCATTTTTGGCATTGTTTTCTTTTGTTTTAGACTCTATGTATGTGTGTGTGTATTTGCCTGTACGTAGTTAGGTAGATAGCTTGAAAGATATCAGCACAGACTTCAGCCAAGACGTGACGTGTTGAGTGTCGCAATGTCGCAAGTACACGCTATATATATATATATATATATATACACACACAAATATACATTATACATATGTATGTATTCACATCTGTGTATTGTGTGTAGGCGTGCAGGCTCCACATTTTAAGTGTTGCAAAATATGCAATTGTTTGTCCAAACAATTTGCAAAACAAAACAAAAGCCGCTCGCCGACAACAACAACATCAGAAGTGGTAAGTGGTGAATAAGTGGAGTAAGGAGTAAGAAGAGCGCAGTGTAATAAAGAGCGGGCAGAGGTGGAGCGATGTGGAGTGGACCGGCAATTTGGTGGTGAGTTTTCAAAGTTTGTTGAGCACCATTGTCCGCACGTTTGCCTCCTCTTTCTCTCTCTCTCTGTCTGTCTGCCTCGGTATGTAAAACGCACCTTTTTGTACTGTGGCGCATCCCCCACGCGCTTTTTGCTCTACAAATGCGCGTAGAATGCCAGACCCAAAAATGAAACAACAACAACAACAACAGCAACGGCAATTCCTGCACAAACAAAATCCGCTACACTCGCCGCAGGGGCTGATAGAGGCAAAAAGAGAGAGGGAAAGGGAGTGCAGCGATGTGACGATGTTGTCGACGCTTTGACATTTGCATGGAAATACGTATGAATGTTCGTACACATGTATGTATGTGTAATAAAAACCTGCATGAATACATACATTTTGTCCTATACAGTACTGTACAAGTCAGAGCTCTCAGGTCAGCCTTTTTCCGAACAAATCTGACCTTTATTTTATTCGTTTAGCTTGAAAAAATCTATGAATCCTACGATCCGGAAATCTGTCCTGTTTTTATTGACCAAATAAAACGTTATTTTGGTATAATTATAATAAAATTGTTCTTAAAATCAACGTATACAATCCTACATCAACATATTCACGGAGCAAATATTTCAGAAATATTGTACTCATTTTGTACTGCACAAGCATTAAAATAAAGGAGTACAGACAAAACTACAATATTCATTCACATTCATTTAAAACTGTACTCAAAATATGGAATCCATTTTGTAATGAGTAATTCACTTGCCTTTTTGCATGCATTCATGCAGTTCTCTAATGTGTACGCCTGTGTGTGTGTATGTGTCTGTGTACTATGCGTGACAGTATGGCGTGGAGAGGAGTTTGCCAATATAAATGCAAAGCAAGCCAAAGGCGGCGGCAGGACAAGGACAAGCGAAGGGAAGAGACACAAATGTGCGGCCGAAGAAGAGGAGGAATAGGAGGACAAAAAACAGAGCAAGCATCAGTTTAGCATCCCCGCCGGTAAAAAATTCTTTCGAAGTTTTAGCAAAAGCATCGTCAATGCCGCGTTGCCGTTGGGGTTGTCTCGCTTGTCAGACTGTCCTTCTCGCTTTCAGCCTCTCTGTGTGTGTGCTGTGTGTGTGTACTGTGTGTGTGTGCTTGTTTGCCTTTGTATAGAAACATCGTCGTCATTGTCGTCCCCAAAAATAACTAACCCCCAAAAAACGCCTGGGCACACATCGAACAAGGCAGATAAACATGCTGAAAATACTCATGTACTCACACTCCTGTCCCGACTACGGCTGAAGCGACCCTCGCGCTAATACTAAAAGCTCGCAGAGCAGTCCAAGAAGAAGAAGCAGCAGCAGCGACAGCGGCGCCTTCTAGTCAATTGGGGCAGCTGCCGCGATATCTGTTTTGTCTATTTTTAGCACTTTTTGGCGTACACTTTCCTCTGCTCTACACCTCCTCCACCTAACCCTCCATTCTCCATCGCTCTAACTCACACCGCATCTTACACATCTCTCTCTGCTCATTCTTCCTCTTTTAATTACTATTTATTCTCGTTAATTTGTATGTCGCCCTGCAATCGATCAACGTTAATATTTGGTACAAAATTCCACAATCTGTAACAGTTTTCGCTGTTCTGGTTCTCGGCCAGGCTATATGGATACATTATGTACGAATGTACATTCATTTGTACTTAATTTAATGCACTTCAAAAACATGCAATACTATGTGATTTAGTGCAAAAGATGTCTGGTGACAAAGGTTATTGTAGTCTTTCACGAAAATATGGAGTTAGATTACCCACAATCTGTAGATGACTACAAGATATCAGCAAACTAGCTGGAAGAATAGCAAAATAGTTCTACATATGCGCCAAAGAAATATACAGATGGCATAGCTTGGGATAACTGTACAATTTAATGTACATATGTTTCTCCGTTGCTTTAACTATCATTCCCTAGAATATCAGTTTACCTATTATTATCTACAGTGATGTACATACATACGTGTGTATATGTATGCGTATTTATAGCGCTGACACAAAAGATTTATGCTAGACTTTTATTATTAAAATTGTAAAAATTATCTTAAATACGCTCAATTTTATGTTTATTAATAGATAAACAGTATTATTGCCTATGTCCAACATAAAATTGGTTTTTAAAGTTTATAAACATTTGATCTCAATGAACAAAACTTGATTATTTTATAGAATATTCGAATAATCATATATTATTGAATTTGTAGACTTTTTGCATGCATTTATTATTTAGAATGGATTCACATTAATACTCAAATTAATAAACAGCACCGTCTGTTTTTTAAATGCATAACATTAAAAAAATACTGCAACCGTTTACAAATTCAACAAGGATGACCCAAAAAAAAAGAGAAGGGAAAAATAAAAATCCTGCAAATTGAATGCATGATGAATTATGCATTTCTTTTCTGGGTATATGAAAATGATTTGCGGTGCATGTGGCTGGCCCAATGTGCTGCTGCCGTCGCTGCTGACGCGTCGACGTTGCGACGCTGCGGTTGGCACTGCTTCTGTTTATATTGTTGTTGTTATTGCCGTTTCACTTTGTACTACATTTACATTTTCTCATCCCATGTTTATTTTCTTTACTCGTACCGGCAATTTTTTTGGCAAGTTTACAACAAACTGTGTCTGTAGTAAACAGTAAAAGTTTCCAGAAAGAGTCCATAAGAAAAGTAAAAATAAATGTATTTTCTTTAACATTTACCATTTCTAAGACTACTATGGTATATAACAGAAACTAAGATCACTATCGAATTGAGCAACTCGATTCGATTAATTTGGGTACAGTACACTGTAACGGTAACAGGGTATTTTCAATGTGTACTATAAAAAGAAACTGAGATCATCATCGAATTGGGCAACACGAATCAACTATTTTGGGTTCGTTTTATTTAGAGTTCACTGTAGAGTCTAACAGGGTATTTCCTATGTGTACAATATAAAATAAACATAGATCATTATCGAATTGTGCATCTCAAATTGACTAATTTGGGTTCGTTTTATCAAGAATGCACTGTAGGGGATATATGGAATAGTGTCATACCGCAATTCTTTGCCAGCGCCTGGCTGGCTACTGGCGCTACACCGCAACAAAGCAGCGTTGCGTTGTTGTGGTTCTTCTTCTTCCTCGTCGTCTTCTCTTTTTCCCTCTCTCTCTGTCCCTTTTCCAATTGAAGAATGTGATTGACAAACGTTGACGTTGTTGACTTGGTTCAAATTTGTCGTTTATGTTTTGTATCTCTGCTTCTGTTTTTCACTCGTCTTCTTTGTGGTTTGTCCTCAGCTCGAATTGCGTTAATTCGTACTTTCTGCACTTAACTGCAAGTTAACTTGGCCTTTTAATATCGCGTTGCAATAAAGATCTTTTGTTTGTTGCTTCTCTATTTATTATTAATTACTCTTTTGTGTTACAGTTTGCACTCACACACACACACACATACACGAACACAAGCACACAATACGAAAGAGCAAGTGAAGCGAAGAGCTAATGAGATTTCACTTTTGCGCCGCTGCTGCCTCTGCTAACGTTGCCGTTGGCGTTGCCATGGCCGCTGCGGTTGTGGCTGCTGCACCTGCACGCATGAAATGAACTTTCACGCCGACCGCAATGCTGGCAGCAAACTGACGTCGCGACGTCGCTCGGCCTTGTCCCGCTATTTGCCGGTGCTGCCATCGGCATCGCAGTCGCGACGCTGGCTTCGGTGACCGGTGTAGCTACCTCGGCTCAGTTCTAGTTGCTGCTGTGCAGCATTGTTGTTCTTGTTGTTGCTGCTCTTTTTGGACGATCGATAAAATTTCAATCGTGCTCTACTAACATTCAAATGACAACAGCAACCACAAGAGCCTCCGCATCAGCAGCGACAGCAACAGCAGCAAAAACAACAACAACTCTGGCACTTGCACTTTTAGTTGTTATGCAGCTGCTACGTTTCTCTTGCACTTTCTCTCGCTCCCATCCTCGCTCGGGTCGTCCCTCCTCTCGCTCCGTCTCTGTGGTCAATGCATTAATTACCATTCATTTTGCTTTATCTACATTTCGAAGCAACACGCAGGAGTGGAGCCGGGGGGAATGGGGGTAGAAGGAGAGGGCGGTTCTGCACTGGTAATATTTGAGTTTCATTTATTTTATTGTTTTGTAGATATTTTCAGTTTAATTTGATTACTTTCGTATCTACACATATAAAAGAAACACAGGTGTGGGGGCGAGGGGGGGAGATGCCGCCACTGCCACCAGAGTTAGCAACAACAATACATCGTTAGTCCATCAGCATCGGCATCGCCATCAAAAGGTCCAAAGGCATCAACAAAATTTAATTGGCTGCCGTTGCTTCTGCTGACGTTGTTGTTGTTGTGTTTTGTTATTTTGCTTTGGCGTTGCGTTCTAATATGTTGTTGTTATTATTGTTCTTGTTCTTGAGGCTTCTTATGGATTTGCAAACGTTTGTTTATACACAGTTGTTGTTGTTGTTTGTTTTTATTGCTGCTGCTGAAGTTTCTGTCTCGTTTAATAGTAATTTATCGCTTGACGCTGTTTAGCAAATAAGTACTTGCTTGTTAATATTTCAACGACCAATATTTCTTTCACTAATTGTTAACTATATGTATTTTAGAAAACTTAAAAAAAAAACATTTAGAACGCGCACGCAGCGGCATTGTTGGGAAGGAAAAAAACAATAACTGTAAACGCGAATGTCGCTGCACCACAGCGTCCGCGCGCGACGCCAGCTTTTTGCAACTGAAACTTATTTCGAATTGCCGAATAAGCGATTTCCAATTAGATACAGTTCAAAAGGAAAAAGCGAAAATGGCGAAAGCTCTCTGTCTGCAGTGCAAAGCTTTTGCAGAGCAGAGAGAGTGACACTTGCACACGTTGCCACATTGCTTTACATTTGAAACGTTTAGCGCCCCATGCTGACAATTCACAGATAGGAGCATTTCCAACAAATCTTGTGCATATTTTTATATTATTATTATTAAAAACAACTTTTATGGTAAAAAAATAACTAATATGCCAATGTCACTCGATGAACTATACCCGTATATCGAATATATCTAGCAAACGTTGCCAGATACATGTATATCGATATATCAGCTACAAGTAACCTTAAATAACCGGCACGATAGGTTTTCTTGGCAACACTTGTGAAAAGTACACCGTGAGTGGCCCATTGAATTTCTCAATATGTGGAAGGTTTTATTAATTGCTATTTTGGCAATACACAATTGCAATGCTGTGCTGGAGGCCGATGCCAGTACGCTTGTATTGCTAGATAACTTGGCCATTCGGGAGACGCATTCAATATTCTTCAAATCGTTGCAAGGTAACCGGCAAATGCTTTGTCTCCCTTAAACACACACACACACACATGCATAACCTCTGACGTGTACGATTTTCTTGCATTTCACGCCCAACAGATCGTGGATTCAAACTAACGTACAAGCTAGCCGACGACTCCGGACTGTTGCTATCCCGTTATGGCGAATACCTATACAAGAACGTCATAATCTTTGCACCCAGCGTTGAGGAATTCGGCGGCGATATCAGCGTAGAGCGTCTGGCGCAGTTTGTCGACGACGGCGGCAACATTCTGGTGGCCGGCAGCGAGAGATCGGGCGATGCTCTGCGTGAATTTGCCTCCGAGTGCGGCTTCGAGCTGGACGAGGAGAACGCCGCAGTCATTGATCACTTGCACTACGATGTAAGTGATGCCGGGGATCACACAACCATACTGACCTCAGCAAAGAATCTGATCGATGCGGCCAGTGTTGTGGGCAAGGATAACCGCAAGTCGGACGCAGCTCCACTGCTGTACCGCGGCACGGGACTCATTGCCGACAAGGAGAATCCTCTGGTGCTGCAGCTACTAACGGCCGAGAGCAGTGCGTACAGCTATAACCCGGACTCGAGCATTTCCGACTATCCCCATGCTGTGGGCCGTGGCACTTTGCTGATTGCCGCTCTACAGGCACGCAACAATGCACGCGTTGTATTCTCTGGCTCGCTGCAGTTCTTCTCCGACGAAACCTTCACCACGGCCGTGCAGTACGCCCAGAGCGGTGTCTTCCACAAGCAGGCTGGCAACCGGGCTGTCGCCGATGCCATCAGCCAGTGGGTGTTCGGGGAGAGCGGACGTCTGCGTGTGGCTTCAGTGCACCACAACAAAGAGGGCGAGACTAATCCGCCAGAGCAGGCGTACACCATCACCGATCCCGTTGTCTACACCATTGCCATCGAGGAGTTGGTCCAGGGCAAATGGCAACCGTTCAAGGCCAACGATATCCAGCTGGAGTTCGTTCGCATCGATCCCTTTGTGCGCACATTCCTCAAGCAGACCAAGGGCGGCAGCTACGAGGCCAAGTTCAAGATACCCGACGTCTATGGTGTCTACCAGTTCAAGGTCGATTACAATCGTGTCGGTTACACGCATCTCTATGACACCACACAGGTCTCGGTGCGCCCACTGGAGCACACGCAGTACGAGAGATTCATTCCCAGCGCATTCCCCTACTACACCAGTGCATTCTCCATGATGATTGGCGTGTTCGTCTTCTCATTTGTGTTCCTGCACTTCAAGGACGATGTCGCCGGCAAGTCTGGCAAGGATGAGAAGAAGAATCAGTAGAAACGGCAATCTGCTGTAGAACAAACTAAGAACTGAGAGAACATCTACTCTAACTTTATGTACGTTTTATTAGTTTTTGTAACCACTAACTTAAATAAAACAAATTATATAGTAAATATATACATAATTGTCTACCCAATTTTCTCTATTTGGTTTATTTTAAATAATAGAAAATAACAATCTTGAGTAAGATTGAGCTAGGGTTGTTTAAAATTTTGAATAATTATTAGATGGTAAATTTGGTATTCTATATGTAACTTATTAATATGCTCTCAATAATTAAAAAAACAGGCTACACTGATGCTAAGCAAACACATCATCTCAACAAAATACTATCAACATACGAAAAAATAACAAGTTTTTTGAAAGTTATTGAATTTTTAATTTAAAATATGTTTGAAATACCTTAAATCTTACCACATTAATAACAATAAATATCTAGACTGCAATGAATTTTACTTGAGAAAACGGCTAAAATGTAAAGAGAATATGGCTAAATGGCGCCAGCACTGTACAGAATTTGATTAGCCTGGCAACCTTGTTGCCAGCTGCTTTTGCGATATATGCACTTTCGATAAAACAACGATGTGATATCGATATTGTTTTATTATGAGCAACGCCAAAACTGTTTTATAGATGTGCATGATCGCAATGCAATTACACATATTGACAGACCATGAGTGGCAAAACCCAAAGCCAAATAAAACAACAGCATAACCGTAACCGCAGCAGCAGCAAGAGTAACGGAAATGTCCACTACTGCAGCACCACAAAGTGCGCAAACAAAAGCACACGAAACAACAATAACAACGACACCAGTGACAGCATCAATAATAACAACAACAACAAGCAGCGCTGTGCCACCAATTTGGAGCTGTGATACGCACAAGCGAGCTCACTATCAACAACGAGAGCTGAAGCAGCAACAACTGTTGCTATCAACATTGCTGGCTGAGCTGCGACGCGCCACACAACACTGGTTTCAGGGCAAGAGCCACAACGATGATGATGATGATGCCACCAGCTTTCAGTTGCTGCTGCAGACGTGCCTACAAATCCTGCAGCACGGACTCCGTGTGCCGCCCACAAGTGTTGCAACCCAAGTAAGTTACACAGGGGATTTCATTTTGCGTAAACACAGTATCAGTTTTTGTGTAATCGACACATACGTGTCTATATGTACATATGTTCATGGTATATGGCATATATGTATATGGTACAAACAAATTGCGATTGCAATGACATTCTGGGAAGTGGATCGCGCGATAGCGGAGAGTCAGAGAGCCAGTTAGCCAAGCAGATCTGCAGCCGATAACAATGAACGCATAATTAAAGCACATTTATTTCCAGCGCCTCATTGAAGACTTTGAGTTTCTGCGCCAAACCGAGCAGCAGCAGCAGGCGGACCAGGAGTGGACGAGGGGTACCCCGGCTACTGTGGGCGATTTCCTGCAACAGTGGGTGGCAAGGTGTCTGCGCTCGCGTTGCCTATCGCGCTGCATACAGTCGCTGGTGGCGGATAAGGAGCTGCTCGATTGCTACTACCAACACAGTTGGCCCTACTTGCGCCATCAGAGCTATGCGACGGCACTCTGTGTCTGTCTAACTGCCATACAACTCGATCAGAGCAGTTTGCTCAGCCAACTAGAGCCAATGCAGCATCAACAGCAGCAGCAGCGAAGACGGCATCGACGCACCTCTTCGCAGCCAAATTTCAGCATATCGCAACGCTTGCATGTCGTCAAGGAGGAGGAACAACAGTTGCCACACACAGTGGCGTTGCTGCAACCACAGCCAGAACAGCGCAGCCTGCTGCGACGCATCAAGAGTTTGCCCAGTCTGCACACTCTGTGCGATGTCAGCATGGATAATCTGCAGCAGCTCGGATCGGAGACAACGGCAGCACAACGACCACGCTGTCAGACCCTCAATAGTCCGCGTGCCCGTTGGAGGCGTGACGAGCTGCTGCCGCTGAGTGGCTGCAGCATTAGCACCACCAGCAGTTGCAGTCAGATGGCCGCTGGTTCCTCCCCGCAACGCATACAGCTGATCAATTGTGACAACATCAAGATCTGGACAGATCAAACGAGCCTCGTCAGCGTGGCCCCAACGCCGCCAGCTGCGATACCTGCTCCAAAGCCTGCGGCCTGCACTGCGAAGCGTGCTAGTCCGCTCAACAGTTTTCTGGGCAATTTGTTTGGCTCCCCGCCACTGTACACCAGCTGGTACAGCAAGAGTCGTGGCCAGGAGGAGGATGAGACTGCCACTACTGGCATGCTGGACAATTTTCTGCCCTTCAACGGACGCAAGTTGGACAAGCGGCATCAGCCGTCGCTCTTCGAGGGTGTCAGCATGCTGGACTACAACAATTGCCAGACAGAGACGGAGGTAATTGCCACGCTACCGCTGGACATTGTTGTTGGCCCCAGCACCAGCTCTGGGAATAGCACCAGCTGCAGCACCACCTCCTGCAGCCAGAGTAGTGATAGCCAGCGCAGCAATAATGTAGGTGGAGCAGGAGCTGGTGGTGCTGCTGGCAACAAGATTGACAATCAGAGTCTCGCAGCATTTCTGCAGATGTCTCGCTACACGCAAAACAACACCGAGTTGGAGAAGGAGAATGCGCACTTTCGCATCTCGGAGGCGTGTATTGCGGCCATCGAGCATGTGAAGTGGAGCAGGCGTGGCACCACAACCATAAGGACGAGGCCAGAAACAGAAACAGCTGAGGCAACAGATGCAGCTGCAGTAATTGTGGAAACAGATGGCGATGCGGAGTCACAACTTATGCCCTACGTGGAGCAGCACGGCATAGGAGGCGGTGGCAACAGCAGCAACACCAACAGCAATAACAACAGTGCTGAAGCAGTTGGCTTGCAGCTGATATCACGTTTTAATGATCAACAACTGCCCAAGCTGGGTGACTTGAAGTGGCTTGTATCGGAGGATGACACACCGCAGCAACTGTTGCCAATGCCCAAGCCACAGCAACATAATCAACAGAGCATGTCCTCTCTGTTGGGCGAGGATGGCGCTGCTGGGGGGGATCAATTGTCGCTGGGAAGTGTCACACGCGGCACACAGTCCTGGGCACCGCCTCGTCAACAGATAATCTTCACCGAGCATCCGGCCGCAACTCGTTCGCAGTTGCTGACGCGCCAGCAATATCGCTGCGCCGGCTGTGGGATGCACGTGCAGCGACAATACCAGCAACACTTCCGCTACTGCAATTATCTGGGCAAATTCCTCTGCACCGGCTGCCATCGCAATCAGTTGTCCGCGATTCCCGCCAAGATCTTGCAGAACTGGGACTTTCGGTGCTATGAGGTCAGCTCATTTGCCTATCGGCTCATCGAGCAGATGTACACGTTCCCGCTGTTCCATGTGCCCGACCTGAATCCGCAACTCTATGCCAGGCAGAAGCTGCTGGCCCGAGCACGGCGCTGTCGTCAGCAGCTCAAATACGTGCGCGACTTCATAGCCAGCTGCCGCTTTGCTGTCAAGTAAGCTCGAGGAATCTTATACATATAGGTATTGCAGGGGAATCTCTCATTCTAATGCTCATTATTGTAGGGAGCAGGAGCTGTTCAATGCGGTGCCGGAGCACATTACCAGCGATCTGGATATTTGGTCCATGTGTGATTTTGTCGATGTGCAAAATAGCAGCATGTGCCGATCTATAGAGGAATTGATAGCGATAGGCGAGCAGCATGTATACAAATGCGTGGTATGTTCATGTGCTGCCTAGGCCAAGCTCAAGTTATGGATCCAAGCATATCATCACTCATCTCATCTTTCAGCTGTGCACGGGTCGTGCTTTCGTCTGCGAGTACTGCCAGCAGAAGAGCCCCAAGCTGATGTATCCCTGGCAGCGGAAGGTCCAGCGATGTGGCCAATGTGGTGCGTGCGCTCATTCCAATTGCTGGCGGAGCGTGGCCAGTGGCAGGTGCCAGCGCTGTGAACGGATACAGGTACGGACACTGGCAGGTACCTTCTAATATTTGTGTGCATACGCAGGAAAAATGAATTTCTCTATATTGTATATAATCGTGTAAATTTACCAAAATTATTAGCAAAAATGTACCTCAAGCGAAAGACGTTACAAATCCTGTTGATTTTATATATATGTATTAAACAAATATTTATTTAATTACAAACTATGTTTTGTGCATTCAACAACTTTAAATTGGTGCGAACGGGGGAAAATCAGAACCGAAACATTTCAAACTGAGAACGATTTCAACAAAACAGAACTCAATGTGGTCAAAACCAACTATCGGCCATCAACAATCGATTGTGGTGCACAGCCAAACGGGAGTAGCATCGATAGCGCCTCCGTATCGATAGCACCATCGATAGCTCTTCTGATTGCTGCAATAACAGTTCTCTTTTGGCATTACAGCAGCGACCAAAACTGTTCCTTTTGAGTCGGCAGTGCCATTTCGAGTAACCATTAACATTTGCTTGCTAGATTAAAGTTAAATTTTTGCACCTTTCCTTTAATGAATCGGAAACGCAAATGCAGTGCCGAGTAAAAAACGTCACAAGTGTTGTATAAATTAAACAGTTTTGACAAAATTTATCTTTTCGACATTTCTCGAAACATCAAAAATATATAAAAAAAAAACGCGCAGTGCAACAAACACACCGCCGATGAGAAAGAACACCATAAATTAAAGTGTAGGTTGGAAAGAAAAATAAGACGAAAATTTGCAAGTTTTTTCTTGTTTGTTGGCGCTTGTGTTTCGGGTTTGAGCTTACAGCTGCTTGTCATCCAACAGCTTGCAGACGAAGCATAAATATAATAATTGAAATCTATAAAGGTAAGCGCACTGCAGCAAATAATCGAGAGAAAATATATAGAAAATCATTGCATTTGTGTTGGAAACCGAGTTCAGTTGATGCCTGACCGCCCGATGACAACCGATGGGCATAATGCTAATGCGTGCGTGCGTGCGAGTGTGTTTATATGTACAATACATACATACATACGTATATGTATATGCAAATGTGTGTGTGTGTGTGTGCTTGGACAAAGCGATGCGGCGCACTTGGTATTAACGTGTGCTGTGCAAAATATCAGCATAGAAATCGGTCATTAATTGCATAAAGCCAGCATAAGTCCCAATAAGAAATCATACACACACGCACACGCATGTGCATATGTAGGTGTGTATGCATAGAAATGCGTGGACAATACGAAATATTTTGCAAGCTTGTGACCAACATACACACACACACACATACAGAGACAAACACATACACATGTGCATTAATGCATGTGTAAGCAAGCATACATATGCTTGCAATCGTGTGCGTACGTACATATGCGCCTGCATGTTTATTTATCGATGTTTCTCCTTCTCCTGTTACCCATTTTTTTTCGTTGAATTTTCAGACAACTTAAAAGGCAGGCTGCTGCAACATCAGGCACAAACAGGGCAGCGAATCGTCAGGAAACTTAATCGAAATCGAAATCGAATGTCATCACGATAACAGATAACAGAGCAAAAACAGGCAGAGAAAAACACAAACAATTCTAAACTAATAATAATCGATAACGCTCGACAAAAAGAGGAAAAATCATAACAACAACAACAGCAGCAAGAACAACAACAATAACAATATCTTCTCTATATCATCAGCGCAGCCACAAATAAGAACAATAAGAACGGCGAAGTTAATAGAAAAAAGAAGCAGCAACGGCGGCGTCTGCACTAGCCGACGATTAAATAGCCAACATTCAAGTTCCGAATAAGATGGACATTGAAACAGATCAGTCTATCGAAGCAATGGACACCCAGGACACTCAAGAGGTCGAAATAATCACAAGCGACCTTCAGCAGCAACAGCAGCAGCAGCAACAACAAACAGATTCGCCTCCACAATTGCCCAAGTTTAAGAATTTAATACATCCACAGCTGCAGCCACAACAGCAACAACAGCAGCAGCAGCCACAAGTACCCAGTGAGAACGGTAACGTGCCGCCACAGCAACTGCTGGCGGAGAGTAGCTCAACTTCATTTGGCCAAGAACAAGAAATGCCCATGGACGATGAGACAAAGGAGGATCAGTTCCGTTCGGAAACTGTATTCTCCTATACTGTGGAGAATGTCGGACAGATAAAGCAACAGAATCTATCGCCGCCGGTCTATGTCCGTATGCTGCCATGGAAGATAATGGTAATACCGAACGATCGTGCATTGGGATTCTTCCTGCAGTGCAACGGTGAGAATGATTCGCCCACCTGGTCGTGCAATGCGATTGCCGAGCTGCGGCTTAAGTGTCACAAACCAGATGCACCACCATTTACGCGAGCGCGGATCAAGCATTTATTCTACTCGAAAGAGAATGACTACGGTTATTCTAACTTCATAACATGGCAAGAGCTACAGGATCCGGATAAATACTACGTGCACCACGGCAGCATTACACTCGAGGTGCATGTGATTGCAGATGCCCCACACGGTGTACTCTGGGACTCAAAGAAGCACACAGGCTATGTGGGCTTGAAGAACCAAGGCGCCACGTGCTACATGAATTCGCTGCTGCAAACCTTATATTTTACAAACTCGCTGCGATTGGCTGTTTATCGTATACCAACTGAGGCAGACGATAGCACCAAATCGGTGGGCTTGTCTCTGCAGCGAGTCTTCCATGAGCTGCAGTTCGGCGATCGTCCAGTGGGCACGAAGAAGCTAACCAAGTCATTTGGATGGGAGACTCTTGACTCGTTTATGCAGCACGATGTGCAGGAGTTCCTACGCGTTCTACTTGACAAGCTGGAGTCGAAGATGAAGGGCACCTGCCTCGAGGGCACCATTCCGGGACTGTTCGAGGGCAAGATGTCGTCGTACATCAAGTGCAAGAACGTCGACTACAACAGCACACGCTACGAGACCTTCTACGATATTCAGCTAAATATCAAAGACAAGAAGAACATCTACGATTCGTTTCAGGACTACGTTGCCTCCGAGACACTCGAGGGTGATAACAAATACGATGCCGGAGTCCATGGTCTGCAAGTAAGTGTGAGAAACTGCTTTGAATCTAATTTATACTCAACATATGTTTGTTTTTCTCCCCCTCTCTCCATGACCCTGGCCCTATTAAAGGAGGCTAGCAAGGGTGTCATATTTACATCATTCCCGCCTGTGCTGCATTTGCATCTGATGCGTTTCCAATACGATCCCATCACAGATAGCTCCATCAAGTACAATGACCGCTTTGAGTTCTACGAGCAAATCAATCTGGATCAATATCTGGCCGAGCGCGAGAAGACACCAGCCGACTATGTGCTTCACGCCGTGCTCGTCCATTCTGGTGACAATCATGGCGGTCACTATGTGGTCTTCATCAATCCAAAGGCCGATGGTCGCTGGTTCAAGTTCGATGACGATGTCGTCTCCAGTTGCCGCAAGCAGGAGGCCATCGAACAGAATTACGGTGGCATGGATGATGAGATCTCCTTCCATGCCAAGTGCAGCAATGCCTACATGCTTGTGTACATACGTCAGTCGGAGCTGGACCGTGTATTGAGCGATATACCTGAGAATGAGATATCCAGCGATCTAGTGGAGCGTCTCGATCTGGAGAAACGCATCGAGATGGCACGCCGCAAGGAGCGCAGCGAGGCAAACCTCTATGTGCCCATACATGTCATACTCGAGGAGTACTTTGAGTCGCAGCAGAAGCGTCGACTCTTTGATCTGGAGAAGACGCACCAGCGGCCCTTCAAGCTAAAGCAAAACCAAACTGTTAACGAAATGGTGGATATGCTGGTGAAGGCATTTGGGGTACCACGCGATCGGATGCGCATGTGGAACATGTGCACGGCACAAACTCAGAAGTTCCTCTACTTTGACTTCGAGGCGGAGGCACAGCGCACCATCGAACAGATACCCACATCACAGAAGCCATGGGTTATCTTCCTGGAGCTGGCACCGCCCGACAGCGACATGCCCCTGCTTCCGTTCAATCCCAAGACCGATGTGCTGCTCTTCCTCAAGTATTACGATGCCCGCAACAAGCGTCTCAACTACATTGGCTGCACCCAGCAGCCGCTGACGCGTCGCCTATCCGAACTGGTGCCGGAAATCAATCGGAAACTGGGCTTCGATGTGGACACTGAACTGACGGTGTTCGATGAATATGCCGATAAGAAGATACCCAATATCAATGAGCCGATCGAGAGTATTCTATACATAACGCAGGATCATCTACAGGGGCCGATATTGATATTCGAACGCGAGAATGTTGATGCCAAACTGGATTTGCCCACCGTTGAGGATTACTTTTTGGATCTGGTCTATCGCATTGAGATCATATTCAGTGACAAATGCAATTCCAATGAGCCGGACTTCACGCTCGAGCTATCGAGTCGTTATAACTACGATCAGCTAACAAATGCCGTTGCCGAACGACTTAACACAGATCCGCAGAAGCTGCAGTTCTTCATGTGCATCAGCAACTACAAGGAGACGGCGGGTAATGCGGTGCCCTATACATATAAGGTGGGTACACTCGAAACACACACTGTCTATGCACACATTAGATATATAAACTACTCCTTTATGCTTATCTGTAGGGTACCATCAAGGATCTGCTGTCGTATACGAAACAGAGCACGCCGAAGCGGATCTACTATCAGCGATTGTCGCTCAGCATACACGAGCTGGACAACAAGAAGCTCTTCAAATGCATTTGGGTATCGAATGACCTGAAGGAGGAGAAGGAGTTGGTGCTGTATCCGAATAAGAATGACACCGTTAAGGGTCTGCTCGATGAGGCCGCAAAGACGATAACATTTGCCGAGAACAGCCGCAAGAAGCTGCGCCTCATGAAGGTGGGCAACCACAAGATCGCGGCCATATGCAAGGATGACATACTGCTGGAGACACTGATCAAGACCAACGAGTCGATAACCAATGCGCAGGGAACACAGAAGATCTATCGCATCGAGGAGGTGCCAGCCGAGGAGACCCAGCTGGCCGAGAATGAGCTGCTGATACCCGTTGCGCATTATACCAAAGAGCTGTATAACTCCTTTGGTGTACCCTTCCTGACAAAGGCGCGACATGGCGAACCGTATGGTGCGCTCAAGCAGCGCATACAGAAGCGCCTCAATGTGCCGGACAAGGAGTGGGAGAACTATAAGTTTGCCATCATCACAATGGGACACACCATGGATGTCAATGATAATATGCCCATTGATCTGGAGGTCTATCGCACATGGACTGGCGGACAGTTGCCCTACTTTGGTCTCGATCACATCAACAAGTCGCGCAAACGCAGCTCACTTAACTTCTCCGAGAAGGCTATCAAAATCTACAACTAGATCAAGAGCAGCAACAGCAGCAGCAGTAGCAGGAACAGATGCAGCAGCAGCAGCAACATCAGCAGCAGCAACGATGGCAACAGCGACGGCAACAGCAACAGCAACCATGTGAAAGGGAAACGTTTGAGACGATGAGCTACTACATAGATATATATATATGTATGTATATGTATATATATGTATATATATATATATATTTATATATATATGTATATATATATATATACACGTCCTTGTATTTATATATATGTACACATACGTGTGTGTGTGCGTATGTGTGAGTGTATAGAGACGACAATCACATATCCGCATACATATGTATATCCATGTGTGTGTATGTGTCGTGTGTGTCGTGTTTGCTTATTGTCCGCGAGAAAAGAGTTTAAGGATAACGAACGAATCCACACAAGGACACGCTTCCAGAACTCAAAGACAACAATGAGAACAACATCAACACCCCCTAAAAGCAGTTATAATAACAAGCACAGCAACAACAACAACAGTAAGAATGAATCCAACACCAATATTAACAACAACAACTTCCAATGCCTCGAAAGAAAAAACAACAGCAAAATAAAAAGAGCAATCAACAAATAATTAATGTCAAACATATTGAAAGCATAACAACAACACGGTTGAAACAACAAAAAACAACACAGACGTCAATTTCTCAGTTGCGTTATATTTTATATTATTTAATTCTATTGATTGTAATTATATTTACACATTTTTTTTGATTGTTTTAATAAGTCTAAGTCAGCTAAGTCACTTACAATTAACAATTATGCCTACATACAAATGCATATGTATAGATATATATATATATATATATATATATATACATATATATATATATATATATATATCTATACATATATATGTGTATACATGCACATTTATACAATGATTTGTTTCGCGTTCTCGGCCTGCCGCCGCCGCCGTCGTCGTCGTCATCGTCGTCTGTGTTTGTCAAAAGAGAAGAAAAGAAAAGATGTAAACGGCGATCAATTAAATATATATCTACCATATATTTTGTGAATTGCTTTCTATATACATATATAACAACAGTAACTAATAACTATTAGTATCTACTATAATGTCCATACATATATATAGAGAGAGAAAGAGAGAAGAGAGAGATAAGTGCCGCACACATCTCAGCTCAGCTCAGCCAGTCTGTCAGTCGTCGTCCACCCCACAGCGCAAACAACAACTATCAAAGAGAAGGGAGAAAGAGAGCTATAGAGAGAGATGGAAAGTGTCTAAGTCCTAGAGAGAAGGGAGAAGCTTCGGCTTGTGCAGTTGACACGATGTAGAAAGAGAGAAGTAGAGCAGATATACTATATACTATATATATTGTATGTCTATGTATACTTAGATGTGTAATAATAATAATGAATATACATAATTCAACAACAACTACAAACAACAACAACAACAAAGTGTGAACGTTAAAGAGAAATTTAAAAAAAATATAAAATTCATAAAAAAAAGAAAAGAAAATTTCAAAGAGATCGAAAACGATTGAGTAAAAAAGAAAGTACGGATTTGTTTCAAACAACAATTATTTGTGATTTTAAAACATGAAATGATAATGATAAACATAAATATAAACATAAACATAATGATAATGCTAATGATACGGATAACGTTTATGCAAATGACTAGAGAGACCCCCCGCGCCCGCCTGCCCCCTCGTTCCCACTTCCCACTTACTTATAATGATGTTAATCATAAACTACTATAATACGAAATAAAGAAACATTTAAATTAACATTTATGCTTTTACTTTGTTAGCTCTAGCATAAAACACAACACACACACCCCCGAGAAATCCCATAAACCCCGAAAAGGAATTATTTTACAAATCATAAATAACAAATACGAAAAAAGCAGAAAAGAGAAAATTATAAGGAGAGACGGAAAATATATATATATATGCTACTATTATTTATGCAGAAAATAATTACATTTATTTATGTGTGTAAAAAGTGAAAACAAAAACAAATAAAACACCAACAACTTAATGAGGTTTCGATTTCTACTTGTGGGGGGAAAGATGTTTTCAGCTGGCAATCAATATATGGACGAAATATGCCACTATATCAGTCAGTTTTAGTCAGACCATGGCTACAGCTAAGTGTGCTCGCAGTGATATACCTTTACCCTTTACCTGGAACTACTTTGTGCTGTAGATAGAGAGATATCTGCTCTCGTTTCACGTTTTTTGTTTCCTAATCGATCGTAACCAAATTTAGAGAGATCGTTCATTAACATTATACCTTTAAAAAGCAGGCGGAAGCCGGCGTGGCCAAATTTTTAAACAAACTTCTAAGTTACTTCAATATATATGTATGGGTGTTGTCATAAAGTTTAGTTGCACTACTTTGTATAGTCTCTGAGATCTAGCCCTGCAGTCAGACAGGCATCACTATATAGAATCAGCTGTTGAACCTGTTTAAGAGCACACATGGTTTGTGGAGTCGCACAAGTTCCTTTACTTCGCCCGACAGTAACATACCCTTCGCCCAACAATTCCAAAGACAGCCAACATTTGAAATAAACATAAGCTGCACACAGTTTACATAAACCTTCATGACAAATTTGGAGTCTTTAGCTCTTATAAAAGCTGAGATCTTGACGTTCACACAGACTATCATGCTCAAGAATATATATATATATATATGTATATACATCTATAGAGCATCCCACTTCTCCTTCTGCCTGTTACAGCAAGTTGGGATACCCTTTTTTGACAATTTTCATTGATTGAAGGGTATAAACAGATGCAGCTGGTTCGGCACGAAAGCAACAGTTGAATGCAGTTTTTGATTTATATTACATTGATTATTCTATATGATTGACGATAAGCTAAAGCAAAAGAAAGGGCTTAGAATTTACGACGCTTGAGCAGCTCTGGCCGCCAGTTGACCGGATGCGTCTCCTCGCTGGCCTCGTCATCTTCCTTGTACACCTTGATGGTTTTGTCCGCTTCGGCCGTGATGAGACGTGATCCAGATTGATCAAAGCACATGGCAAATATGCCCGCTTCGCTGTCCATGGAGCCGGGCTGAACGGGTGCCTGGAACCGTTGGAAGTTGTAGCCTGTCCGCCAGTCCCAGAAGAACATGGTGCCGTTGTCGCCGCCCGAGACGAGCACCCCATCGGTATTGGCAGCCATGCAATTGACGATGGCCGTGTGGCCAGAAATGTTCTGCACAAAGTTACCCTCGGGGCAGCGCCACTGCTTGATGTTGTCAGGCGATGCGGATGCGAACATGTAGAGTGATGGATGCAGCACAATGCTGCGCACCGACTTCTTGTGGTTGGTCAGAGTGCAGAGACTCTTGCCGGCGGCCAGATCCCACAGGCGTACAGTTGAGTCGTGGGAGCCGGTTATGATCTGTGGCTTGGTGGCCTGAGCAACCACACTGGCTACTGTATTCGTGTGGCCCGTCAGTGTGTGCACGTTCGCCTTGGTGCGCATATCCCAGATGCGTGCGGTCGAATCACGGCCAGATGTGGCCAGTACATCGATGGTGGGATGCAGTGCCAGGGAGTAGACGGCGGAGAGATGGCCGTGATAGTGGCGAATGACCTTGTTGTACTCCAAATCCCAACATTTCACTTGACGATCCTCGCCACAACTGAACAGATACGGATGTTTCGAGCTGACGGCGACACCACGCACTGTGCTCACATGACCGGTAAGCGATAGCTTCAGTTTGCCGCTGGCTAAATCCCAAATCTTAATGACACGATCACCAGCGCCAGTGGCAAACCATTCGTTGCCCGGCTCAACGGCAATGCAGCGTACCCAACCCAGATGGCCAGAGATGACGCGCGATAGTTTCCATGGTGCATGCCACTTGGGCTTGGGAATGCTGGGCGCCTTTTTTGGTATCAGCTGCACATTGCTGCTGTTCGCAGAGCTGTTCGGCATCGATGCACGCACCAAGGAGGTGCCGTTGAATGTTGCTTTGTCCTTGTCATGATATCTAACCAGGCTGTTGCCATCTGACGCCAGCTCCGAGCCAGATACACTCAGATGTGTGCTGCCATCCGTAATGGCCAGAGGTGTGTCACTATCGCCGACATGTCCTGCCATCAACTTTCTGGCGTCCATTGATTTGTTGGCGCTGTCCAGTACCAGCCCATATGAGTCTCGTGCCTTAATGGAGCGTCGCAGCTTTTCCCTGTAGGATAAGCCGAAGATATATTCTATTCATATCATTTTAATTACATTTCATGTACTTACAGACGGTCATCAATGTCCGGCAAATTGCCTTGATTGGATACAAACAGATCATGTGTGCGTTTTAGGGAGCGAAATATTAGTGTGTGCACACTATGCTTCTGTACATCTTCCATGTTTATGTGTGTATCAGTCAAAAATCTTAATTAATTGTTTATTTAGGCAAAGAAGCAAACGTTAAAGTAAACGCGGCTTCTGCTTCTTTTTTCGCTAAAATTGCCATTCGCAGTTATCGTAGACAAAAATTGCCATTCAACCAGAAAATATCGATTGCCACTTAGCGCTATGCCATTTCGATAAATCTTACTAGTTGCACAAAAATGCAATTAGATAATGCTTAAATTATTATCTTAATACCAATTTAGCTTAAAATAAGAATTAAAGAGTTTTGTTGTGAAAGAAAAGTTACAGATTATTACGTCACAAACTTTTACGAAAAGTTCCGAAAGCAGCACTCACAAAAAAATAAATCGATAAGATTCATGTCGTTTTAAACCGATTGGCAAACGCTTTTTAGGTATTTATGTAAATATTAAATCTACATAAATGAATGCCATCCAATGCGCCCCAAACCCAAAGCAACCCAGCTCCCTATTCATTTACAATAGTCATTTCATTCATTTCTGAAGCAAATATGTGGTTTTTTTGTTTTATTTTTAGTTAGCGGGAACCGGTGATCCTGAAGCGGCATTACTCGATGATAGAGATGAGGACGTGGGCGACACAGATGCCGACGAAGCACTGGCTGCAGCATGCGTGTTTTCCTGGGACGTCGAAGGTCTCGTGTTGAAGAACTGTTTGATCTGAAAACAGATAAATAAATGATCTTGTATACATTTGCACAGGACAAATCATAATCTCAATGCGGCCCTTACAATTCGTTTAATGTAGTTACACGAAGTATCGTTATCCGAACTGGATACAACGTTGTCCACACGATATGGCGGCGAGACGGTGACTTCGTTTAAGATTTGTATATTCTGTCCTTGCCAGGACACTTCATGGTACTGAAATGAAAGACAGAACATTGGTAAATCCAAAGTAGGAACTTTTAGATTGTCTTTGCTCAATTATCTTACCCCAAGTTGTTTGGCTATCGCTCTATAGAGCTCTTGTGCTTCTGGACTTACATCGGCGTTTTTGGACTTTAGAAAATCTTGCCGTCTCTCGACTGTTTTACGTAGGCGCATTTTAACCTGCAAAGGGCAAACACCATTTACTATAGCACATGAATGGATTGGAGGTCCTGCGATATACCTGTTCCAGGTTGAGTTTCTGCGGATCATCAATAAAGTTTCCGTTGCATTCCTTGATCACTTGCACGTTACTGCACAGCGACAGGTTCATCACATAAACATCATTTAGCTCTTCTGCGGTTTTCGAGTGACATTCTATTTGGGGAAAGAAAAGCAGAAAAAAGGCGGGAGAGCACGCACAGGCGAGAGGAGAAGGATATCGAAAAAGATGTAAGGTAACCAATAAGAAGCAATACAATTGTACAATTCGTGGCAACGGATTATATAAAGCAAAAGATTTGCAAAACTTTCACTTTGGCATCAAAAGAAAGCACGCAGAGTGCAGTTCTCAATGATCGTGTCAAAAAAGGATACTCAATATTAGCATTTTTGTGTTATGATCGAATGCAAGAACTTCTCCCTCCACTTCGTCCTTAAAACAGGTCGTGCACAGCACTGTGGATCCGATACTGAAACAGTCGTTGACTGCATTTACTACGGCGGCGGTGGCAGCGGCCATCTTTAATTGTCGCTGTCGCTGCAACTCAAATAACTTCCAATGTGATATTGACAACAGGCGATAAATATGTATATATATCTATATATATGTGCTTTTTGTATGTATATATGTATTTGTATTTGTATTTGTGTACTTTATGGATCGGAGTTTTGCAATTAAAATGCAAGTGCAAACAAATTGGCTTTTAACACTGTTAACTGATGCTGCTGCTCTGCTTATGCTGATATCGCTGTTGTTGTTGCTCTTATTGTTTTTTGTTGCTGATTTATGTTGTTTGGTAGTGATTGAACCTTGTTGTTGCTGATTGAAATTGTTTACACAACTGACTTAAACGTATTCTGTATACAATTTGCATGGAAAATGCGCCCAATTCTAATTTGTTTATAACAACAACATATGTTTTGCTCGGCTGGCTTCGCTTTGTTGTATCGTATGGTTGCGATTGTGTTGCACTTCCTTGCCGCGGATTCGCTTTCACATTCACATTCACGTTTCAGTGTCGGTCGGAGTCGCCTTTGCCTGTTTTCTACCGTCGTGTTTCTTTGACTACGTGTTTTGCGCTAGCTGCATACAATAATATTGCGTGGCTCGTCCAAATGTATTCGCTCTGCCAGCTGCACAGGCGAATTATCTGTTTTAAATACGTATTTAATGGTTTTGTAATTGAGAAGTGTCAAAAAAAAAATATGCTGCGTACGAAAAATTTATTGGTCAACACACGAAACAACTGCCAAAAAGGAGGCAGAAAAAGAAATCGCAGTGTTGCATATGCTCCCAGGGCTGTACAATATTTATGCGAATGTGAGCGCCAGATAGAGCGCAATATCGATTACAACCACTGCACAATCAGCAATCGATAACACATTCTGTTACTTATATCCGATTGTTTACTAGAAAAAAAGCAAAACAAACAACAGCTAAGTTGCGTTTTAGCGCCAAAAACAGAACAACGCTATCTCGACAATATACAAGAATATAAGCTAAGAATTAATGTTGTAATTGTCTGCCTATCTTGCAATCCTGTGCCGCAAGTTGAATATCAATAAGAATGGTTGACGAAGAGAAAATAGAGGAACAGCGCAAGCCCAGCGCGGAAACATATCTGCCAATAAGCCGGGTGCGCACCATCATGAAGAGCTCCATGGACACGGGCCAAATATCGAACGAGGTTGTCTTTCTCATCACCAAGTGCACGGAGCTGTTTGTGCAGCACTTCGCTCGCGAGGCGAACAAGGCGTACTGCTCCAAGGAGAATGGCAACATGCTCAAATACGAGCACCTATCGCAGCTGGTAAACAAGAGCAACAACATGGAGTTCCTCCTCCAGATAGTGCCGCAGAAGATACGTGTGCACGAGTTTCAGGAGCTCTTACGCGTGAATCGCTCCAGTTCCAGTGATGAAGATGATGAAAGTGACTTCGACTCGGATGAGCCCGAGGATGACGAGTAGAAGATCTGCCAACAGCAGAAACTCCATCAAACCCATCGAACTTCGAAATATCAAGCCAGAAAAGAAAGTCATTATCATAATAATCTCTTCTTTAACAATAAGTTTAGTTAAGCGAATTGTATACAATAAATCCTTGAGAACCACATGACAGAACTGCTCCAATAATTGCCATAAGTGTTGGCCCCAGCATATCTTCTCTGACCGCCAAGTGGTCCAAGGTTATTATTCACTATGACGGTTTGTTTTATGACATTGCCGCTCAAGTGGGGGGCGACTGATAAACTCGGCAGGCATTAACCCGGCAAAGTCAAGTTGGAGCACTCGGTGCTTTATCAACAGCAGAACATACATCTATATATATATATATATATATATATATATATACAAAGAATATGTGTGTGTGTTTATATATTTATTTGTATTTGCACTGTCTTTCAATTGAGAACAAACGAGTCAAAAAAAAAAACCAATTAGAGATATAACATAGCATGATTATTATAATCATCGAGTGATTTAGATCTTCAGAGCGACACCGGGGTAGCCCTTGGCGCCGAGACCGGTCACCTTGTAGGTGGTGCCAGCTGGCACGGGCAGATTCGGCTTGGCGGCGGTGGTCACGAACAGAATGTCCAGGTTCGGTCCGCCAAATGCGACGGAGGTGACCTCCTTGGTGGGAATCGCGATCTCGAGCAGAACTTTGCCGGTGCTGGAGAAAGGGAGAGAAGGAAGAAACAGAATTGATATTCGAGTTGGGGATATGCGCTGCTCGAGAGGAGTACGTACCTTGGGTTGACCTTGAAGATGGTGGCACCATTGAATGTGGCCACATAGAGATTGCCCTCGGTGTCGATGGTCAGGCCATCGGGCAGCAGATGATCCTTGGGGCTGGTCCTGCGCAGATCGAAGATCACCTTGGGGTTGCTGGCAACACCGGTGTTGAAGTCATAGTCATAGGACTTGACCTCGTAGTCCGTGGTGTCGATGTAGTAGAACTTCTTGGCCTTCTCATCCCAGGCCAGGCCGTTGGAGATGCCAACGTCGCTCTTCACCAGAGTGACAGCGCCGCCAGCCTCCCATCTGTAGAGCTCGCCATGACGGTGCTCGAACTCGTCACCAATGTAGCGCATGGTGCCGCCATAGAAGCGACCACGGGGATCGGTCTTGGCGTCGTTCAGGCGGTTCTCCTTGAAGTCAGGCTGCACTTCGAACAAGGTGCGCACCACCTTGGCCACCGGCGAGACGCCGTCCCAGTTCACAATGACGGTGCGACGGCCACAGCCGACGGCAAACTCCTGCGGGTTGCCAGCAATGGGCAGCACAAATCCGGCCAGGGTTTCTCCCTCGATTTGAGTCCTGTACGTCTTGTTTTGCTTGTAATCGTAGCGCAGCAGCTTGCCAGCCTCCAAGTCGACGAAGTACAGCGACTGCCTGGCCTCATCCCAGTGAGGGCCCTCGCCCAGACCGACAACCGAATCAGGAAGTGCTTCCACCTTGTAAGACATCTATGCAAGCAGAAACGTTACAAGGTTACAGGTTAGAAGAGGCAAAGGAGTGAAAGGTATTCCAATTACCGTTGCACTGTGGCACAGTGGCACCAGCACACTTAAAACTAATAAAACTGCTTGCTCTGGCAACAACAACAACATTCTCAATACGTTCTTCTCGTGGAGTTCAACAGACTCGCTTCAGATGTAACTGCACACTGAAGCAGCTGCCGGCAATGCGGAGAGTATTTATTATTAAACAAATGCACACACTAACAACTCACAATTAAGTGCGGATTCGAGTTTGTTGTTGTTGCTGTTTTTATTCGATTTCGTTTTCAATTAATCCCGCCACTGTCAACGCTGCCAGCAGCTGTGACGTCATGCCCTTCACTGTGATTTCTCAGCTGGCCAGTTGGCGCTTGTTGTTGTTGTTGTATGCTCGTAATTGGTTAGCATTGTTGTGTTGTTGTTACTGCTGCTGCTGCCAGGCAAGCAGTGCAACTCTCGGACAAACACACGATACACATACAGATGCATGGGAAGCAAAGAGCCAGAGAGAGACTGAGGTCAACGATGGCGTCGTCACAAAGGATAACAAGACAAAAACAAATCGCACCGTGGTGCGACAGTTAAACAATTGTCAACGATTTTTAATTGGATTCGCAGTTGGCATTTTAGAAAATTGTTTAATTGCCAACTAACTGAACGCACTTGCATGTGTTGGTGTGTGTGTGTGTGTGTGTGCGAACAATTGTGTACAAGCCAGAAGCAGCTCAAGGGTATTTGGCGGTAAAACTAATTAAGTGAGCTTGCAAGATTTTTAAATCGAACATCTATAAACTATCTTTTTAAGTATTTTGTCGAGTGACTTGTATTCTGAAAAACAGCAAATCACTTTCCGATTGTAACTAGAGTAATAGCTCTATTGTTTTATGACACGTATAACACACAAAAATAAAATTCAAATTACACTTGTTGCGTTTTAATAACAAAATTCAGAAGACTTTCAATTGGATTCCCCTTGAGCAGGACGCGCCCTCACAGTACATACCTTTGGGATAATGCGAGATTAAGTTGCTAGGACACTGCGCGAACAGACTGTGTATGCGAACTGAAGTCTCTGCGCCTGGCTAGGGAACATTTATAGCCCGAATCTGGCAACAGCAGCCGGTGTATACGTGATATACATACGTACACACATAATCGAGCGCTTGATAAGGGGGAGAATGTGCAGGCGAAACCAGATAGGCTTATATACAAATACATACATACATACATACACTCAGATGGTACGACTGTGTGAGTAAATAGAATTGTGTTCAAACCTTAATAAAGTTCGCGATGGGCTCGCTTCGGAGAGTCGACTTCTTATCACTAGAAAGAGTCTTATATTAAAATGCTACAGTCATCCACCGTCAAACGGATTAGGCAGGCATGCGATAGGTTCGCAACAATGCAGCGTTGTCTTCACTGTACTGCAACAAACATATTATAATTAATTTGTTTCTGATATTTAGTTCTTTTTTTGCTGTGTGGGCGCCCTGATAATTCCAAAATCGCTTGCAGCCCACTGTTTGCAATAAAAGGATGCAGAGTTGCTTTTGCATATTGAACCGATCATAAGACCCCAACTCAGCATTATTTATACGAACGCTCTTTGCACTCTGTCGCTGCTGATAGCCAAACAGAAGGGGGGGAGGTCGCATGGGAGGCTGCACAACAGACTAGACTATATATAGTATGTGTGTGTGTAGGTATAGTATGTATAAAATCAAGGCTTATCTTTAATTGTCACCCAATGTCAGACTTTGGGTATTGTATGCAAAATAAATGAGTTTTTAATTAATTTACAGCCTGATTTATGACCATATTATGAGATGGGCACATTTCGTTGATTGCTCCTTTGACCTAACATGACAACTATTTTTAGTAAACTTTCTACAATACCAGCTATCATCAATTTATAGCATCAAGCATACATACACTCATGGTCATTGAAATATGTTTTAACTATGAAGTCACCGAATTATTAGTGTAAAATTGTTAAAACAAAGTTTTAACCAGGAGTAATATTTTTTCTATGATCTTACACTATTTTAATGTATATTACAAGAATAACGGATCCATTTAAGGCCACGGTAATACATTATTTTTATCCGACACAAAACTGAGCAATTCACAATAATAGGTGCCACAAGATTCGTTTTTTCTGTTCCATTTCTAACCCTTGGGCCAAGTCGTCCTTTCCTGTCATTACTTTAAAGTCCTGGTTCCGTTCGTCAATCAATGAAAGCCTTGTTTAGTTGTTTTTCTTCAATACATTACATTGTACATCCAAATCTGAAGCTAAGTTTGAATAAAAATTGTGTATGATACACCTATTATTGGGTGCGCTCAGTTTGATGTCAAAGGAACTAAAAACACTAAACAAATTTGTTGCCGTGCCCTTAACTTTGTGTATTATTCTCTTGTTTTATTTTAAAACAGTGTAGTCTTACAGGTAAAATATTATTCCTGGGCTAAACTTGGCCTAACAAATCTTATACTGTTAATTCGAAAACACCATAGTTAACATCTATTTCACTGACCATGAGTGTATTTATATATTTTCCATAAAACAATATATGTAAATTAGTTGTGACATTACACCATTTTCACATATTCCGCAAGTCATATTCAAAGGCGACCTGGACATACGGCATTCAACTATCAGAAGCGGAAAGCATAACTACCCTCTTGATGATCCGGCAAACAGCCTATGAGTCGTACCGTCAAGTACCGTCAACAGATTTTACAATCTTCCCAACAACCTCCCGATCTTCCGAAGGAGGACTGCCAAAAATGATACCATCGAACCCTAATATTCTTGGTTCCACACTGCACAACTATTTTGTACTTCTCTCTTAAATAAATAATACTACGTTTTCTGATAGAACAATCGATTCAAGATAAATGCTTTACAAACACTTCTATCTCATTAGTCATACAAATAAATAGCAATCAATATGCCAGGACACTGTGCACTGCTTGCAACTCCGATGGAATGTGAACGCAGAACGCAACAGCAAGCAGTGCAATCCATTACTTTCCAATCAGAGTAAGGTTATTTTGTTATTACTTTGCTGCGCCTAATATAAATAAGCTGGAAATATGATATGGTCATTTGTGCACTGAGCAGTTTTCAGTAAAACATTTTTCAATTTATCCCAACGAAATACCGTTATTGCAATTTCTAAGAGGACCTAGCAAAAAAAAATGATTGGCATATAATACATAACATGACTCGTTAAAGTTATTGCTAATATCCCGGTATTTCTACTTGTTCATAGGGGAATCATGATACATTAATGCAGAATTTATATATAGAATTAATGTGTGTTTATTAAAAATTGGAAGAAAACATAAGCCTTTTATCGCAAATTGCAGTGTTTGATTTTTTATTTCATGTAAATATTTTAGGAAAGTGTGCATGTGTAAATATGCACACATGAACGTATGTATAGGGATAATTATTATTATCACGTGACATTTATATGGATAAACAGTTGAGACAGATTAAGTGTAGAGTTAAAAAAAATAAAAATAAACTGAAAACAAATTAGTAACACATGAGCACACAGACAAAATTATGTTTATTGTGATTTAATCAAACAATTACTTTCAATCGTTTTTAATGAATATATTAACAACAATTGCTATTTTGTGCATGTTCATACAGACGTATTCATTTTACCTGTCTAACGTTTATCTCTGAAATTCAATAATGAAAATATTGCATATATTATCGCAAAGTGAAAATATTTGTTCAATAATTCAAAGAAACCAAAACAAAAAAGGAAAACAAACAAGTAAAACGTGTGGAAAACAAACGATGTGATAACGTGGAACAGCTGATCAACAGCAAGCAGTACCGCCAGCCCTGGTACAAAGCAGTGTATTTAATTTCTTATCGCTGTTAAATGGTTTAACATAAACGTAAGTAGAGTTGCATTTTACTCGATAGACAGATGACTGGACTGTTGCGTCGCTGTTAATAAACATATTCAATTTTGCGTTAACATTACTCACCGATAATGTTCGACTTGATTCATCGATTCAGAACTACGATTTTTTTTGCAGCACTAATCATTTGTTGTTGTTTCGCCGCAAGGTTCGGACGTGTATTTTTCCCGAGTTACGCATTGGGAGTCGTTCGTCTCGTTGTGTTCATTTCTTTTTTTTCTGTGTAATTTTGTTTTGCATACAAAACACAAACGGACACACGACCACGACGGAGTCGTTTTGACTCACCAATACCAATTCCGATAACCAATACCCGTGCCCAGCAATCAGCAGATGTGAAATGTGACGACACGACGGAAAAGTGTCTGCAATCGCGCAGCCGAGGCGACAAAAAAAACCATTTTGCAAAAAAGAAAAAAAAAGTGAGAGGAATCGGCAGCGACGCTCACGCGTTGTGCGCCCCCATTCAAAATAAAAGTGAAAACGTGCAAAATACACAAAGCAAGAAAGAAACAAGAACAGCAGCAGCAGTTAAGTTAAAACTTTTCATCTAAAAATGTGCGACGCTGCCGCAACAACAACAACAACAGCGACATTACAAACCGAAGCAGGAGCTGCAACTGCAGCGGGGGCTGCCACCGGAGCTGGAGCCGGAGCCAGCGATACAGGAGGAACCGCAACCGCAACAGCGATGGAAGAACAGAATCAACGTACACGACAAGGCTGTTGTCGCCTCTGCATTGCCCCCGCCAGCGAGTGCATTTCGATCATTAACAGTTATGCGGCCGATAAGGAGCCACTGGCTACTAAAATACATAACTGCGTAAATATCAAGGTGAGTAGATAGACAGCAAAAGGGAGTCGAGAAGAAGAGAAAGAACGAACACACACACACACATGCACATGCAGACATGCACATACACACCACGTAATACTCTCTGTGCCCATCTGCCTTGGTGGATTCAATTTATACCTGCTGCTGCTGATGGGCTGCCCCCCGCCCTCGCCCTCTTCCATGCCATTCCTCCATATAACGAAACCGTTATACACACAATGCTTGCTCCCATTCCCCTTGTGCGCCCGGAGCCGGAGCAGGCGGCCAGCCACCTGCCACACCCGAGGATATTGCTGATGGGTCATCCACTTAACTCTTGACGAGCAGCAGCAGTAGTTGCTCAGCCTATGCTGTCTGTGTTCTTGTCTGTCTGTGTGTCCGAGTGTAATCGATAACACCACTGCCTCCAACTCAACAACTTTACCCAGCTCTGCTTGGCTGACAAAAAAGAAGAAAAAATGGAAAGAAAAAGTGAGGTTAAATACGAAACCAAAAGTAAAATATGCCTCATCAGACGCGAGCTGCTGCTGCTGGCCCCATTTGATTGTGCAAGCGCTGACGATGGCGACGACGGCGGCGGCGACGACGACGAGACCGATACCCCGACACCGAGACCGAGCCAAACGTTGTGTCGTTCGTTGCCAGCTGCAGCATTCTCTCCTACCCGATAGCCGTCGCTGTTCCTATCAGCAGCGCCAGTTGAGCCCGTGAGCAACATCATCATCATTGGAAACGGAATCGGTATCGGTATCGGAATCGAGCATTCATTCGTTTGTCCATGCCAGTGCTCCGGGTCTGTTGGTGGCTTTGTGCTTGAAGTGCCAAGTCACGATGCCCGACAACGTCGATGTCGATGTCGATGGTGACGACGACGACAACGACGAAGCGATGTTTATTGGTATTGGTGTAACTTTGTCGTTGTCGTTGTGGTTGTTGCTGGCATTGCCTGTGGCTCGCTGGCTGCGGCTGTTTGCTTGCTTGGCTGGTTTGTCGCTGCTGCTGCTGCTCGACGATGTTGTCGTCGTCGTCGTCATCATCGTCATCGGCATTTCGTGTGCTCTGCTGCTACGTTGGCATGAGCTGAGCAGCAGCTGCTGCCCATGGCGCAAGGCATGGCGTGTTGTGGCTATTGCTGGGAATCGCCCATCCCTATTCCTTCGCGTATCGCCATCGTCGTTGTCGTTGTCGTCGTCGCCGCCACCACATACCCGTATAGAGCAATGTCCATGTAGCTCAGGTTGAGGTTAGAACTGACCGGCAAGTAACAATAGCAGCAGGAATGCAGAAAATATTTGTAATATACAAATAATAATAACAACAAACTATGTAGATTGTTTATTATTTACAAAATTCGATGCCACTGCTTCTTCTTGCTGCTCGGCCTTTTAAAACATTTGTTCGCTCGCACACAACCACACACTAGAGATGAGCGCCATTCTCGTGTTTGCGAAATTCAAAAACAGAAACAGAAGCACTCATCGTTTATCGATCGAATGTGCCGTTAACATGGCGCCAGGCGAGAGAAGAATAACATAGCAGAGAAGTTACATGATATTTTGCATAATTGAATAACTGCTGTAATCGAATTGGATAATCGTTTTTTTCTTTTGTTCACAATGTTCACAATTTTGCAACTTGCAATTTCGTGCTAAACATTTTTGGGCTTGTTTTTGTGTCCATCGCTGTGCGCCAGAATGCACGATGATACGAATGAGCAGCACAAAGCGTGGAGAGCAATGAGCGGCAGCGGCGCCCGAACGTTGTTCAACAAAAATTTTCGAGGCCGTCACCGTCTATGGGATTGAGAGCGAGCGAAGAGAGTGAGAGAGGGAAGGAAAAGACGTGCGTGCGTCCATGTGTGTGAGTGTGTATATGCATGTGTATGTTGGTGTGTGTCTGTGTATGCGGAGCTTGGGTCGCGCTTGGTTCGTTTCATATCGGCTGTGGCTGTAGCGCTGCCTGCTCTGCTCTGCCGCTGTGCCTGCCCAGCACCAGAGCAATTACGTATATTTTTTGTGCTCGCCTCGCTTCCATGGAATTCGCAGCCATTGTGCGATGACGCTTGTTGCAGCCCAGCACAGCACAGCGAGTCAGCCCCAGGTTCTCCTCGACTCTAAGTTCACACAGAGAACCCAGAACTCTGACGAGTCCAATCCAAGTCTCGATTTATATCTACATCCAGCATCCAGACCAGCCTATTTCCGTTCGTCTTCTCATCTTACACTCTCTGACTGTGCCTCTATCCCTCTGTCGCTTTCCCTTGATGCCTCCGCTCTCAGCTCTCTCATGCTCGCGCGCGCGCTCTTGTCGTGTCCTTCACTGGGCTTCCATTTGTGACTCCTCGCTGGGCTCATGATATCCGGTGCAGGCACCTCTGGGGCACAGCAACAGCAGCCGCCGCACAAAAGGGAATACGCAAAATGAGAAGAATAAAGAAAAAGCAACAGCTACGAAAAGAACCAGCTGAAAAAAGCAGAAGAGAAGGAGGAGAAGCACAGCGTGAAAAGGAGGGAAGACAGCTAAATGAAACTGTCTTTTGGATTTGTGGGCTTCGCTAGCTTCATTCTCGTTGCCTGGTGCCGACTCTCAGAGCTCTCTTGGTTATTGATTCTTTCGCTTGGCAGGCAATGGCGGCAGCAGGCACAGGCAGCGGGCACAGGCAGAGCAGAGTCGCCCTCGTCATCCACTTTTCGTTCATTCGGTACAAAATGGTTGCCTCATGGCGTGGCACGGCGCGGTGCGAGGCACAGCGACGTGCGAGGCGCAGCGACTCTTTGGCCTGCGCCCCCGGCAACGACATCATCTACGTAGTCGTCGTCGTCGTCGTCGTCATTCTCGTTGTCGGCACGTTGCTGCTGCGTGTGCTTGGCACTTGGTGCTGGCACTGGGCTGCTCTTTGGTTTCGCTTTGGCTCGATTTCATGGTGAATACACCAGCACCAGTACCGGCACATACACATACACACACAGAGATACTCAGAGACACATGGACATGGACTCACTCACATGCACACATACACACACATACAGACACAGACTGGCACATAAGCAAGCAAAGCGACCAACCCGACCGACCATTTGGTTGGCGTCATCGCTGTACTCTGCTCTGCTGCGCGGTTCGCTTGTTATCTGGAGGCGGACCACATGAACACACACACACACATATGTACGTAGAACAGTAAGCAGAGGGCAGGGCAGATACAAACGTACTACACATGCGAGTGGTTTTTGGTCGCTCGGTCGCTCTCTCGGTTCGAGCAGATTAACCTGGTGGTGGTGCTGGTGCTGCTGCTAGGGCTGGTGCGCACGAAAAGGGGCATATGGAAGAGGTTGCAGCAGTTGGTTGTGTAGCAAGCTGCCTTGCCTGCCTTGCCTGCCTTGTTCCCGCATCGAATTTCGGTTTTATGTACATCATCATCATCATCATCTTTTCAAGCAACCAACTGCAGCTGTGGAAAGAGGAGGGTGTGGGGAAATGAATTAACTTTCTCTGATCAGTAGATCTTACCGTGGAGAGCGTGTCAAAGTTGTCACCTCCATGCTGTTATCCGTGCTATTTCATGCAACGATAACTTTCCCAATTTATCGATTGCTTAATCATTGTTACACTTGCTATTCCCCACCCTCAATAATCGATAGCTTTGCTAACTTATCGTTTGTTCAATCATTTTTACGTTTGATATGTGGAAAAGGCGATGGGTTCCAATAAAATCCGATTACTTTGCCAGTTTATCGATTGTACGTTATTGTTGTTGTTTGCAAGTGCACTTGACTGGCATTTTCACAAGTTGTTGTTCGTTCGTAATTCGATATCACAACAACAACCGGCAAAGATCGACACTGCTTGCTAATGCGGAGGGTTACTTTCGTCGAATAGGACACACACACACACTGACGCAAACAAACAAACACATGCATTCACTTACGCTCTTATACATATACAACTGACGACGAATAAGGACACAAAACGAATACGGCAATGAAGGCGAAGAAGCAACAGCAGCAACAACAACAACAACAACAACAACAGCAGCAGCAGAAGCAGTAACCACATAAAGAACCCGAAACTCGTTCAGGTCCAAGAGATCATGCGGCGTTGCTGGACATGCTCTGTGTGGCTCTTTATTTCTGGCCAGCATCTCTGACTGTTGTGCTGCGCTGCGCTGTGCTCTGTGCCACCATCATGGCGACGGTGACGGCGTCACCGATGATGATGATGATTGTTGCACCTGGTGGCCAGCAGCAACGGCGGCAGCTGCTCTTGCATGCTGTTGTTGTTACTGTGTGTGTGTGTTGTTGCTGCTATTGATGGATGTGGAAAGATTTCCTTTTCAACTTTCTAAAAAGGCCTGACCGACTGCGCCCAACGGAATATTGTGCCTTATGCCCGATACGCTGATCAGGCAAAATGTATAAAACACATAGGTACATACATACATACACATTAACATGGCATGTAACAAAGTAAACAAAATGAAAATTGAATTAACAAATTGAATACGTATTCAAATTGTTTAATGAAATAAAAAGTAAAAACATTTCATATAAGCTTATACACATTAATCTAATTTACAAATATTTCTATATTGCGTTTTATTTTGTCTCGATAAATTTGCGGCAAGTGCACTTAATCAATCGATAGATTGGTACTTAATTTCGCACTTTTTCCGATGGGGGAGAATGGAAATAAAGAACGAAAATCTGACATTCTCTGTTAGGCATCTTCAATTTCAATTTAATTATTTACATTCGTAAATACATATACGTACATGTGTACATATATGTATGTATGTATGTATATTATATTTGCATACATGCCCTGCTGGACATTCAGATAGCGCACAATTTAGTTTCTCTGTTAAACAAGCTAATCGTGTTGTTTATCGATTGCATTTAGGCAAAACAACAGGAATAATGCTTATTAAAGTCAACGAAGTTCCCCCGCACCCGCACTCCCCTCCCTTCCTTTCCCCCGTAAAATGCCAAAGGCAACTATTGTTGTTGTTGTTGCTGCTGCATGACCACTTGAGAAAGATGTGCCCAACAGGACGTCGTTGTTCGGGTGTGTGTGTGCGTGTGGAGTGGTCTGTGCACAGGGGCGGGACAAGGTGAATGAACAACATATTATCGAAACCCTTCAAAGTCAAAGTGAGATGGGGAGAGATATATCTGGGATGAGAAATTCAGGACTCAAGTGCGTACATAAGACATTCGTACATAAGCACACACACACAAAGACATGCATGCACTTATGTGCGTGTGCATTTATATGAATGTGTATATATGTACCTTCACGGCATGTGCACATCACATCTGCTTCGCCTGCTCAAGGGGTGTGGGGGAGCCCGTAGGCATAGCAGCCCAAGAAGATGAAGGGCAAGAAGAGGGAAAAGGTGTTGCTGCTGATTTACGAATTACAAAAGCATAAAAGCTCACACCACACACATAAATATGCAAAAGTAGGCATAATATGCATGCAACTGAATGCAATACATGCACACATACATACAGTACGTTTCACAACAATAGGTACAGTAGCAGCAAATAAATAAAGATAAGCAATTACTTATTATATTGCATTAGCCGTGTGCTTCCCATTTCTTGATAACTATACTGGGTGAATTTTTAGGATTGTATCGAAGTGATTCAGGTCCTGGAACTGCTGTTAAGAATATGACAGGTTAATACTTGAGAAAATACAACTATCTTATTCGTATGAAGGGCACTGTGTGTGTTTGACTTATTGTATTTTCAAGAGTACATGAGTTTCACACACACACATGCCAAAGACGTCACAAATGTCTTTGATTATTGCAAGCTGTCAAATGCAGTTACCGGCACAACAGCAACAACAACTGCCTGTTATTGCGCGTTTCTGTTTTGTTTGCGTCTTTCGTGCTTCAAGACAGTTTTCTTTGGAACTCATAGCAAGCATTAACCGTAATTTTGGCTACATTTTATCGATAGTTTTCAACAGTGTAGTATTTTTCTATTTATTAATGTAAATGTTAAATTAACATGATAATAAAATATGTAAATATTTATATGGCATTTAATAAATATGTATTTTTATGTTGCTGACATTTCACACTTTAATTCGATAAACAGATGATTTGAAAATTTTTGTATTATGTTAATTTCTATTATTTATGAGTAATACATAAATGTTTACCATGCATTTGCTATTTATTTGTGCAGAAGTGCATATTTTTTGTGTGCTTCGTTCTATCATTTGTAACGGCGGCTACACGTGCATGCAATAATTGCAAATTTATGTATTTAAGAAACTTTAATTGAAAAGCCAAAATGGTCCCCTGCCACACACAATTAAAAGCAAATTATGTACAAACACAAACCCAACTGCTAGATTAACAACAACAACAATTAGATGTTTATGTACCCCCAGATACATAAGCAATGTGCATGTACATACATATACATAAAGTGCGTTCACATCTGTACATACATACCTATGCATGGGTACATGGTCATGTCCAGGTACATACATATGCATTACATAGTCATAGAGAGACGCATACATGCGCACACAAAGCGCTATCAGGCAAAAGGACATGGGACATTGGACATGCGTTTCAATTGCACTGTTAAGTGTGCGCGTGAGTGAGTCCGTGTTTGTTTCGCTGTGTATGTGTGCGTGTGTGTGTGTTTGTTTGTGTGTGCATGGGCTTCTGAAACATGGAGTTTTGCATATAATTATAAGCAGGTCATTGACATTAATAGACCAACAGCAGAATCATAGCCCCTGCCCTGTCCTATTCCTGGCCATCCAGGAATCGACAAAGCCGAAGAAAACTCAAACCGCTGACACCACTGGCTGCGCTTGCTGAACAGGACACAAGGTGTTGGCGAGGGTTGGGTTGGGAGGATTCGGTCAGAAGATTTCAGGATGTGGGGCGGTCTCCAAATGCCGATGACTTATGCCTGCTGCTGCTGCTGGCCGAAGGCATGTTTTAAGTATGTACATAAAGAAAAACAGAGTCAACCACCTGCATACACACATATGGAACATATGCGTGTGTTTGTGTGTGTATGTATCGGTAATTATAAATATGCATATGTGCAAGTACTTTTCTGCTTTGTGATTATGCGATTAGCAATCAAAAAGTAGCAGAGGGGGCAACTGAAATGATATTATTTAAAAGCGAGACAATCACTTAACTATTTAATGTGTAATTAAGCACTCGCAAACAAAGGCAAGAATGCAATTGAATAACTTCTCACTGCTATCGATATTCAAAAGGATCATTTAACATTTTATTTGACGGCTAATTGCTTCGACAATTATAGATGTTAAGTTTAAAGTGCCTGCTGCACAGAGTTGTCATTCATTCAAAAAAACTGAAAAGTCTAGAGTTGCAATAAAAGCTAAATAGGTAGAGATAGACCTTGATTTGACGAGGAACAAGCTAAGTTGGCAACACTGGTCGTTGCTTCAATGTTCGGTTTTACTACTTATGTTAAGTTTGTTTGTTATCGATTTTCTAACTGATAATGTTTGCACATGTTTCTTGCAGATAACAGCATTGGATCGCCTGTCGCTGTACATATGCCATGCCTGCATCAGCTATTTGAACTCTTGGCAGAGCTTCAAGAATCGCTGCCTCAGCTCCCAGACTAAACAGCGTCAATGGCTCGACTCCGATCGGAACAAGCAGCAGACGCTTTTGGGTTATTTGGATTTAAACAGGGCCGAGAATGGCAATGCCGTTGATCAGCAGCAGCAGCAACAACAACAGCAGCAGCAGCAATCGGAATCGAAAATCGATTCGGCGACAGCTGCAGCCGATAAGGTGTCCGCCAACATATTGGATGGTATACCCTCGTTGAAGAAGCGCAAATCGTTAACAGTCTATGTGAGTCCCAAGCAACAGCTTCAACAGCTACAACAACATCAACAGCAACAGCAACAACAGCTACAGCAACAGCAGCAACAACAGCAGCAAACAGCAAGAACAACAACAAGCGCGGCTGCGGAACAAACACAGCAAACATTGCAGACCCTTTTATTGCAGGTGCCCTCAACGACTTTGGCAACGGTTACGGTGCAGCAACAGCAACAGCCACCACATCAACAGCAACAGCAGCAACATCAACGTAAATACCAACAGCAGCAGCAACGCGGCAAGCAGCAACAGCATCACCACCACCATCATCAGCATTATCAACAGCAGCAACAACAACACCATCACCACCATCAACAACTGCAGCAACAACAACAACAGCGACGCATTCGTCAGCCACGGCGTCAACAGTCGCACCAGGCGACAAACTCTGCTGCTGCTCAACGCCTGTCGAAATTGAAGACCAAATTGTATTTGCCACTGGACATTTCGGTGCCACCGCTGCCACCACTTGTGCCGCCGCCGTTGCCCTCAGCGTTGGCAACTGTTGCTGCCTGCAGCAGCAGCACCGCCACCAGCACTGTCGCTGAGGTAGCTCCGTTGCCGTTGCCATTGCCATTGGCGTTGCCGTTGCCAGTGCCGTTGCCAGTGCCGTTGCCTTTGCCATTGTCGTTGTCGCTGCCGCCTGATTTCAGCCAGAATCCGAATCCAAATCCGATTCCGAATTTGAATTCGAATTTGAATCTAAATCAGAATCAAAGTCTGCGATGTAGCAACGTTATGCCGACGCCCCCGCACCCGCCGGGGCAGCTATCACAAACTGCTGTTGCAACAATGACTAGCAACGTCGGGGCCACCGCCTGTGCTGCCGCTGGCAATGCCTCATCCTCTGCTTCTGGGTCTGCGTCTGCGTCTGCTTGTGCCGCCTCTGTCTCTGCTGCAGTCACGACTCCGTTGCTCATGCCGGTGACGCTGCAGAGCGCCGCCCAGCAGCTGCGCTTTTTCAGGCGCTATTCCTATAATGTAATTGTATCGTGCATTCGCAAGCGTCCACATGCGCCACATACACCACCTGTCTCTACCACTTCCCCCCTGACATCCACCAGCTCAACGGCCGGTGCATATTGCATATTATTTTCTGTTGTTCATATTGCAAATTGAAAATGAAAAAGAAGAACAGAATAAGAGAAATGAATGATACAACAAAGGAAACTGCACGATAAACTTATCGAGTGTGTGTGTGTGTATGCTCTTTCGTTTACAGCCGCTGCCCGCAGTGCCCATCAAGGATGAACCCTTGGACGACACAGACGATGACTTTCAAATGAAGTGCATTGACGAGTCCGATGACATGATGGATCCCACAATGTTCCTAGAGCGCTCCGAGCATGAGGGCGATGTGCCAATAATGGTAAGCCAACACCAACAACTACATTAGTTCTAATCGATAGTTTCTCAGTGCTACCATATCAGTCTAGCAGCAAAAGTGGTGGGAGGCCGATTAGACTCAATTAGCATTAACAGCAATTGTCGTTAATCGATAACATCTGTCAAGCTTAGCAGCAACTGGAGATGCGCCAATGTTGTAGGCACATTCAAAATGGCAACATTCACCAACATTCTGTGGAAAATAGGAATATAAAAAATATAATATAAATATATATATTAAAATGTAATATACATATAAATATATATAATAATATATAATATTAATAATATTTGCAATTGTTGCTCACACTCCTAGAAAATGCCTTTGGGAAAAAGGAAGCTTAAGTTTGTAAGTTGTTGAGAATATACATGTACATACATACATATATAGTTAATGCGCAATAGGAATTAAATAAGTGAATGTGCATATTTCCTAAGTATTAAATAAGTATAAATTTGTATGCTATGTATATCAAAAATGTGTTGGCTAATCAGAAATTTCCCATCTTGATATTTTGCAACAGACCTCCGAATATGATTATGCGACGCAGCATGGTGTAACGGCAGTTGCGGCAGCCGCAACGCTACCGCCCACCGCTGTCGCAAATGTGGCAGCCGCTGGTGATTCCAAGGTGGCCAGCTGCCGTGCCTGCAGTCTGCAGTTCTCGACGCGGGCGAATGCGCGACGCCACGAACGCAATCTGCATCCGAATCTATTTCAACTGTCGACAGATTCGCCAAATAACACGCCGATAACAAAGCCAACGCCAGCACTGGCTGCCGCACTGGAGATACAGCGTGCTGCCGCAGCGGCGGCCGCCACAGCGGAGGCAACCAAAGCCGCAGCCGGTGGCAATATATCGACACAAAAGTATCGCCAGGTGGTCATGAATACGTTCATCAAGTGTGAGAACGGAGGCTACGACTACGACAATCCGGAGCAGTATCAGCAGCTGTTGACGCGCGACAAGGTCGAGTTCATACAGGACAACAGCGAGTTCCTCGAACAATACCAGACGATGACCTGCCGCTGCTGCAACAAGTTCTTCAGCACGTACAAGAACTTCATGGCGCATGTGAGGAAGAAGTATCCTCTGCTGCCGCGCAACCTATGCTTTAATTGCCTCAAGATGAACGACTCCAAGGCGTTGTTCATCTCTCATCTGAAGAAGCGCAACTGCATCAACTTGTACCGTGTACTAAATGCTCTGCGTGCCAAACACCCCAGTTTTGCTCATGCCACGGCAGCAGGAGGAGGAGGAGGAGGAGGGTCAGCAGATCAGCAGCATCTGCAGCTAACGTCGGCACATGATACGTCTGCGGATCGGCCAGAGAAGTTGCGGGCCAAGGAGCTGCTGGTGAACAAGCTGTACGAGTGCAAGCTCTGCCCCAAGGGATTTCGCACCAAGCACGAGTTCCGCACCCATGTCTACGACAAGCATGCGGATGTGCAGCGCAAGGACAACAACTCGATACAGTGCAGTTTCTGTGGCCTGGACTTTGCCGATCCGGTCGATCGTCGACGGCATTATAACAATATGGACTGCATTGTCCGGCTGCGCTGCATGACCTGCGATGCCAAGCTGGAGACGCATCAACGTTTCCTCGATCATGTCTATCAGGATCACTTGGGTGGCGTCAGCAGCGACAACGCGTCGACGGGCAACAGTGGCTTGGATCATTCGCCTGGCAAGCGGAGTCTGCTGGGTGCTCTGGGCATTGGGATCAGTCAATCGTCCAACGAGGAGTCGCGCAGCAGCAGCAACAATAACAATAATAATGCTGGGGCTGGCGGGGCACCGCTAACCTCAACACCCAAGCCAGGTGGCGGCGCAGGAGCAGCAGCAGCGGCGGCAGCTGCAGCAGCCACCTCGGCTGGCTCCACGAGTGGCGGCGGCAGTCGGGATGCTCCGAAGTCGCAGTACTTCTCGCGCATGCCACAAGTGTGTCCAATCTGCGGACAGCAGTACAACAACTACAACAATGTGCTGCGCCACATGGAGTCAAAGCATCCCAATAAGTTGCCCGAGACATACAAGTGCGTGCGCTGTGGACTGGGCTACCCGCGCATCTCGTACCTGCGCGAGCACATGATCAATGTGCATGGCGTGGACAAGAACCGGCATTCGGGCGGCTTCGAGTACATTGTGAATGCGGATGCAGTTAAGCTGGCGGATGGCAGCACGCCCAATGTCTATACGGGACGCTATGACTATGTCATGAAGGATCTGATGTCCATAACAAATGGTGGGACACTCGGTAATTTTTTGTTTGGCCCACCCCCACTCGCGCTGCCTTCCCACACACATCTCACAACTCAATTGTGTTGTCCAGCACTGAGTGATAAGTTGAAAAGGCTTCGTTACACTTCCTCTCACACAGCCGCATCCACATCCACATCCTCATTGAGGTGCAGTAACATCGATGTTTGCTGAGGCTTTGCATATAAAACATCGATGTATCTGCACCTCTACATTCACATCCTGTTCCTGTCTTGTCTTGTCTTGTATCCACCTTCCCATTCCCCATTCCCCCTTGTACTGTCGTTACTGCTTTCCCCCCATTGCCATGTCTCAGCGGCTTTGTCTTGTTCGGTTTTAATCTCTTTCCTTCTGCACCTTCTCTGCCTGCAGATGATGACGACGAGGAGACCGGCAGCATAGCCAAGAAGATGCGTCTCGACGACAGCAGCAACAACAGCAGCATCAACACGAGCATTGCCAACCAGCAGAAGGAGTGCCCCATCTGCAACGCAGTGTTCAGCAACAACATTGGACTCTCCAATCACATGCGCTCCCACTACACCGCCTCGACAGCGACCAATGCAGCCTTGGCGGCTGCAAATCGCATGACGCCCAAGTCGCTGACAATTACAGCAACGCCGCCACTGCTGGACGCATCATCATCAACAGCTGCAGGCAACTCGACAGCAGCAGCTGCAGTGTCGAATCAATCGATAACAACAATCACTGCAGAGGGCGAAGATGCACTGGATGGACCCGGCACAGCTGCTGTAGTGACTACATCGGCAGCAACTGTTGCTGCTGCGGCAGCGGCGGCGGCAGCAGGTGGCAGCTTGCCGCCAGCGATGGCCCATCAGACGCCACAGGAGCAAGCGGTATTTCGACGTAGCTTGGATCAGGCCGCCGATCGTCGCTTCCGACGCATGCGTTGCCGCATCTGTCAGCGGCGGTTCAGCTCGAAGAAGTCCTATCGCTACCACATGCTCACCGACCATCAGGTGCAGAACGTGCAGTTCATCAAGTGCAAGCTCTGCAATGCGGAGTTCGCGTACGAGAAGGGACTGAAGGTGCATCTGTTCAAGGTGCACGGGCGTGCCATTAAGGATGAGATGATTGTCAAGCAGTTCGAGTGTGATGTCTGCTCCATTGTCTACAGCTCGGAACTGGAGCTGCAGCAGCACAAGCGCAGTGTACACAAATCCCAGTTGGGCAGCAATTCAATGAAATCTACTGCTGCAACGGCAACAGCCACCACAACTACTGCCTCGGCTGATCTCGCTGAGACATCAACAATGTCAGGGCCGGGAGGGGGGGCCAATCTGCCACTGTATTGGTATCAGTGCAAGTATTGTCCATCTAACTTCAATACCAACAAGAAGCTGGCGATCCACATTAATTCGCACGATGAGTTCGACTCGAACGATTATTCGTGCAAGGATTGCGGCAATGTATACAGCGGTCGCAAGAGCCTATGGGTAAGTGTGCAGGCATTAACCAAAGAGGCTCTCATCTAATTCTTCTTGCTCTTCTGCAGGTGCATCGCTATAAGAAGCATCCGCAGGTGCCTGATCCCGCCGAGTGCACGCTGTGCCGCAAGATGTTCTTCGACCGACAGATGCTGGAGAATCACACGCCAACCTGCAATCGCAAACCCATCACTGCCACTGGCGCGCATCAACAGGATCAACAGCAGCAGCATCAACAACAGCAGCAACAGTTGCAACAACAACGTGGCATCTTCAAGCATAAAACAGGCGACGATGATGACGACGATGAGGATGATGATCAGCTGCTACTGCTGGACGACGGAGGAGGAGTTGGTGCTGGCGAGGCAGTCGATAGCAATGGCGGTGGCAACAACACTGTTGTTGCTGTTGGCAAAGCTGGCAAGACTGGGGGCACGAACAGCCACAGCAGCAGCAGCACAGGCACACTGAAGATACGCATACCCGAAGTGGCATGCACCATTTGCGGGGCACGCTTCACGGACCAGGAGATGTTTACCAAGCATATACAGCGACACGAACAAGAGCTATATGTGGATAATCCGTTGGCAGCGATGTTCGACGATGGTCCCGCCGATGCTGGACAATTTCAGGTGGAGCGACAGAACGAGAATGGGGAATACGCGTGCGATTTGTGCGCCAAGACGTTCCCGCAGGTGATTGCGCTCAAGGTGCATCGCAAGTGGCATTTCAGAGGTGATAGCAAGCAGGTGAGCTTTTTGGGCTTGTGCAGCGAGGTGAATCTAATCAGTATCCAGCATCATCAATTGGTGATGATGACGCACCCCCTAAAAAACCGATGGATACCCTATAATACGTTTGTTCTTTCTTGCCTCCGCACCAGTCGCAAAAAAAAAAAACATTGACAACAAAGAAACAAAACAACAAAAAGAAAAAGAAAAAGAAGAAAACTTTTGGATAATTTTCATTTGTTTTTATTGCAAATTGTTATTAATTGTTTTCTCTTTCTGGTCACACATTTAGAATCCCATCATCGACGGCGAAGCGACAACGCTGAACAACAGCAGCAACAACAACAACAACAACAATTCGCTGAGCTCCTCATCGATGCTGCAACTGCGGGAGCTGCATGCAGTGGGTCTGATGCCCAATCAGCAGCACCAGAAGCAGCAGCAGCAGCAACAACAACAGCTGCAGCAGCAGCAACAGCAGAGGAACAGCAACAGCAGCAACAACAACAACAACAGATCATCGAGCAACAGCAACAACAACAGCAACAGCAGCAAATCGATGAAGCGAAAACGTGAATTGAAATGCGATTACTGCGCCTCCACCTTCATCAGCAACAACAACCTGCGTCGCCACATGTATGAGCTGCACAAGCATGAGGTTAGCACGCTGCCAGAGCCGCCAGTGATCGAGGTGGATGATCCTCTGACGTGTCGCCGTTGCGGTCAGCTGCAATTCGAGACGAAGGAGGCGTGGATTGAGCATAAGCTGGCCGATGCCAAGGTCGTCCGTCCATTCTGTCCATTCCAGTGGGGCTGTGATCTGTGCGGCGAGTATTTGTCGCGCAAGGAGAAGCTCATCAATCACATTAACAATCATCTCAAGGAGGAGGTGATTGTACCCGTAGCGGTCTCCATCAAATCAACAAAGACGCCAGCAACGACGCTCAAGAGTTCAACGGCAGCAGCGGCCACGACCAAAGCAGCAGCAACAGCAACAGCAGCCACGGCGGCAGCAGCAGCAGCACCCACATCAACAACGAAAGTATCAGGCACAGCTAAAGCATTGGGGGTCAAGTCCAAGACGGAGGATAAGGAGCTGTCGAAGGCAGCTGAAGGTGGAGGAGATGCTGAAGGCGAAGGTGACAGCGAGTTGGACGATGATACGGACAGCGATGATGATGATGATGGGGAGAGCACAAGCGCCGGGGATGAAGACGACGAGGATGGTGAAGGCGATGAGGATGACGACGACGAGGATGATGAGGATGCAGCTGCAGCTGCTCGTGCTGTGCAGCATCACAATAACAAGAACATCAATAGCACTATTGATGATGATGATGATCTCATCGAGGAGTTGATCGAAGACGATGGAATTGTCGAGGAACTCGACGAGGATGACGATGAGGATGTTGACGATGATGATGTTGATGATGAGGAGGAGGACGATGACGATGACGAAGATATTGATGAGGATGTTGAGCAGGCACATAACAACAACAAGCAACAGCAACAAGTTACACGCCTTAAATGGCTTAATGGCAATGGGGGCAGTAGCAAACAGGCGGCAGCGCAAAGTCGCAGAGTTGCAGAGTCCAAGGCGAAGCCACAATCACGAGCACAACCACAACCACAACCAGCAGCAGAAGCAGTGCTGGTCATGCACAGCTCTGAGGATGATGATGATGAAGACGACGACGACGATGTGGGGGATGCTGAGGAGGAGGAGGACGAGGGTGCTGTAGGTGTGGTGGGTGTGGGCGAAGCAATGACTATTGATGATATTATTGAGGAGGATGATGGCGAGGATGATGATGATGATGACGAGGACGATGATGATGACGAGGACAACGATGTGGTTGGTGATGTCAGTGCTGGCAATGTTGTTGAGGACGATGACGACGACGAGGACGATGATGAGGATGACGATGATGAGGATAATGATAATGATAATGATAATGTTGAGGTTGATGATGATGATGATGAAGATGTTGACATGCATGATGACGATGATGTTGAAGATGATGATGATCAGCAAGTGAACAATCGTGCTGCTCTCAGCAAGGGCGACGATGTTGGTGTTGCTGGTGGCCGCCGTGCAGACGGCGGTGACGGTGTTGACGATGGTGGTGTTGATACGTCGTCGTCGGAGAGCGAGTCGACAACAACAACCTCGCATTCGCATTCAACTGGTGAGCGGCGTAATAAGCATAAGTCAGATGTTGCATCAGCGGCACATGGCGCTGCCGCTGAGCCACAGTCTAATCCAAGCTTCACCTGTGATCTATGTCAACTTTGTTTCGATTCTCAGGAGCTTCTGCAGACACACATTAAAAGCCATTTTCTCAATGGCCCAGCGGCGGGCAACAGCAGCGGCGGCAGTGGGTCTGGCAGCGGCGTTGGGGGTGTCAGCGGGAGCAGCAACAGCAGCAGTCGAAGTGTCAGCAGCAGCAGCCAACGCAACAAGAGCAACAGCCGACGAAGCAGCAGCAGCAACAATCACAACAACAATAAAGCCAAGAAGTCTGGATTGTTTACAGCAGCAACAACAACGACGAGCAGCGACAGCAAAGTGATTGCAACGCCAGCGGCAGCAACAAAACAAACAACAGCAACATCTGCAACTAAAGCAATAACAACAACGTCGGCGGCGACAGCGGCAGCAGCAAGCTCCAACTGAGCTGCAACAAGAAATGTACAAAATGCGAAGCAACAACAACAACATAAACCACACACACGCACACACACACACACGCATGCACACCCACATTGTGACAATGCATTCCATCAACAACAGCAACAACAACAGCATACATCATTAATACACTCACACACACACATACAAACACTTGCACATGTATAAAACCTAAGATGAAAGATGTAATTTTTTTTCTTGCTGCTAATTGTAGTTGTTGGTAGCACATACGATATATATATATATACGATATACGATTTATACATACGATATATATATATTTGACATATATACGTACACTTACATATACACAGCATGTGCGCTGTATATGTATTCACCTTACATTTAACACGATAAACACACGATATTTATCGCAACTTGCATACGTATAATCATTTTTTAAATGTTAAATTAGTTGGTATCACACACACACACAGACACAGACACATGAAACACACAATTAGAATTATACATACAGATAGTCAAGTAACTCATAACTCAAATGAACATGTTAATGTAATGTACATATGTATGTGTAAAGAGTTACTTGACAGACTGTATATTATGTATCGTGTGCAGTTTTGAGTTTGCCCTTTAACATGATGCATACAGTATGTCAAGTAACACTTTGCACATATGTACGTACATAACATTAACATAACATGTACATTTGAGCAGAGTTACTTGACTATCTGTATATCGAATGAATAATGAGTATTTAAGAGAATTTCCCAGAAAAAAGAACATTTACGATGACACGCACCAAAGTGAGCAAGTTGCCAGAGAGAGATGAAGAAAGGAAGAAAGCAAGGAAGAGATGGAGAAACGATAGCATTACGAAGATAAGAAGAAATAGCAGCATGAACAGCAAAAGTGAAGAGTAAAACATGCGAATTAGTTATTAACTTAACGTTACAAATATTTAATTTATAATATTTTTTTTTCTTCTGCCGTTGGGTTTGAAAAACCATTTAACAGTTATACATATCGTATATCTACATTGTGTATATGTTTTAAGATATGCATTCAAGTGTGTTTTCTATGCTAAAACAACAATCTCATGGCATTTTCAATTTTATTCATTAATTGATCGTCTGTGCGGACAGTAAATCCTTATAAACAAATAGATTGTTTGTATTTTTTTGTTTTACTTTTAACAATTACCAACTCTTTCGACTCGCATAGTTGTAATTATGAGAGATAGCTATACAAATGTATATTTGCTTTCCACCAAGCTACACACACACCCACATGCCAACTCATACAGAAAGCAAAGACTTGTGAGGATGATCAGAGACAGGAATTCAAGTCGATTGATCTGTTTGAAAGAGCAAACACATTTCATATCGGCAATTTAATAATTGCCATACGCACACACATACATTCAATATATATGTATATCTATATGTATAGCATTATAGCACTTTGCCAAGCCCCCTTACTCCCTCGCCCCCATTATAAATTTAGTAATGTAACGTGTATATTAATAATTTATATATTTCGAAATGCATTTCACAAAACAATTCGATTATTATTCGAGAAAACAACAACAAAACAAGCAAAAGCAAATGATGTATTCATGTATTCAAACTTAAGAAAACGATAAAATGAAAAGAAATCTAGTGCATACTGCATATGTTAATTACGCTTACGAATTAATTATGGCGATTGCGACACATACCTTTTACTTACTGTATAATTAATCCTAAGGTTTACGTATGTAATTGGAAACTAGTTTAAAAACCACATACAAATAAATACAAAAGATGAATACAACCGAATACATGTGCACAATGCATGTCAAATTGAATTCTATTTCGTTTTTTTTCTCTTTTTCATTGAAAATATCCAAAAAAGGGTATACTCACTATGTATGCAACAAGCAGAAGGCCTCATACAGTATGCATATTCTTGATCCTCATCACTTTTCGAGTCGATTAAGACCTGTCTGTCTGTGCCTCTGTTTGAACGTCAAGATCTTCGCTATTGTTAGAGCTATAGACTCAACATTTAGCATGAAAGTTGCTGTAAACTGTGCGCAGATCGAGTTTATTTCAAATTCTAGATGTCATGCACTCCCGGCCACAATTCATAAACACGCAAATTCATTATTTTTCAATACGATTTGCAGGCGACGTATACAAAAAAACAATAAAAGATACAATTAACTGACTTTGACATATACGTAGATGATGCAAATATCTACGCCTGCTCCAAATCGGACACTAAAGGCCAGTCAAAACAAAAATAAATTGTAGGCAGAAAATCTATACAAAATCAAAGTCGGCTGACTAAATTTTAGCCAGCAAAATATTTTTTCAATTTCCAGCACGTAATAAATATCGTAATAAAAATCGATAATTTTTAGGGATGGGACTGAAAAAGGTATTTAGGCAGTCGAAACAAAAAAAGGTAAAGTTTAAATAGCTACCAACGTCACCGATTTTGTTTAATTATTTTTTACTGATAGGGCTATATTTATCATGATTTTAGGCAAAAGAATTATTTGGCGGTTGCTTCTGGTTTTTGTTTTAATTGAATTTAGAAAATAATTAAATTTACATGTATTTTGTTGTTGGCTAATTCTGAGTAAGCGATTTATTTCATATAAAATGTTATTCAGACATAAGCTAAGGAAAACCCAGTAAGAAAAGCAACAGTCGCGCAGCACGCGACAGTGGGATACCCTTCGACCTATATTCCCGTGTAGTTTAATTTGTTAAATTCATACACATATGAATATGCACATGCTTTACAATTATTCCCAAACAGATGGCGCTCGCGCTTTTCGTTCGCCCGCCTCTCTTGTTAGCTGACAGAAGCATTTGGTTTTATGCTCATACTTTCTTAAATAACTTCTGTGTTTATTGTCCGATCAGATTGCAATTTGGAGAATACGTAGATATTTTATTGAGCTTAGTATATAAGTTGTATCTTTTATACAGTGCTTATAAATTGAGTTCAAAAATTAAATTATTGATTTGCGGGGCGGTGGGCGTGGCACCCAACATTTGAAATAAACTTGATCTGCGCCTGGTACACAGAAACCTTCATGCCAAATTTGGTGTCTCTAGCTCTCATAATAGCTGAGATCTGTGTGTTCATCTGGTCATCCGGACATCCGGACATCCAGACAGACAGACATGGCTCAATCGACTCGGTTTTTTCTCACAAAAAGGGACGGAACAAACGAGAGCAACAGTCGCGCAAAACGCGACAGTGGGATACCCTTCGACCTATGTTCCCGTGTAGTTTAATTTGTTAAATTCATACACATATGCATATGCACATGCATAATAGCTGAGATCTGTGCGTTCACACAGACAGACAGACATACAGACGGACAGACAGACAGACATGGCTCAATCGACTCGGCTTGTGATCCTGAGGAAGAATATATATACTTTATGGGGTCTCCCACGCCTCCTTATGCCTGTTACATACATTTGCACAAAGTTAGTATACCCTTTTTTACCATTTTCAATGGTCGAAGGGTATAAAAACAACAAAATTGACGAATTTACGTGCAATAGCAAATTAGATAACATAAGAAGAAATAGAGCAAAGCAGGGGGCGCTAACCTGATAACGCGCAGTATATACTTTGTGGGGTCTGCCACGCCTCCTTCTGCCTGTTACATACATTTGCACAAAGTTAGTATACTCTTTTTTTGACCATTTTCAATGGTCGAAGGGTATACCCTTCGACCTATGTTCCTATGTACATATGTACATATGTTCTTACTTTCATAAATAACTTTTGTGCTTGTTGTCCGATCGGAATGTAATTTTGAGAATACGTAGATATTTCATTTACCTTAGTATATGTTAAAGTCAAAAAGTTTTTTCTCTTATACAGCGCTTAAAATTTAAGTTCAAAAATTAAATTTTTGATTTACGGAGGCGGTGGGCGTGGCACCTAACATTTGAAATAAACTTGATCAGCTTATAGTGCACAAGAGTCTTCCTACCAAATTTGCTAACTCTAGCTTTTATAATAGCTGAGATCTGTGCGTTCACACAGACAGACAGACATACAGACGGACAGACATACAGACATGGCGCAATCGACTCGGCTTGTGATCCTGAAGAATAAGTCGAAGGGTATCCCACTGTCGCGTGCTGCACGACTGTTGCTTTTCTTACTGGTTTGTTTTGTTGTAAGAGGCGTAAAGATTATAAGTGTTTTGCGAAATTCGATTATACGTAACCCTCGAAAATTAGAGAGAATTTCGGCGCCTCCAACTAAGTAGAACTCGTTGGTCAGCAAACTTTCACCAATAAAGATGTTTAATAGCTCAATATGCTTTCAGAATATCATATGTGTGCGGCAGTTAAAGAATTTTCTATGTTGGGGAATAGAGCGATGCAGGCAAGGAATATTTGAAAAAATAAAATCGCGCGCGCAGCTATTTAACCTTTACCTGAGTGAGATAGCTCAGGGAGCTCAAAACTATCGACTATTTTAGATCTATCAACAATTTGGAATAAAAGCAATAAACAACTTTAATTTTCATATTCTTATTGAAGGCAATAAGATATAAGGCAATCCTGATATACTCGTATTGCTCATAGACTTTATTTGTCATTGTCGAATTCCCAACGGACTTTAAAACACAGCTGAGTCACATCACATGTCACGTTGCTTCTTCTTCTTATTGTTTAGCATTCTGGGCCAGTTTTAATGATCTCGGCAAATGATCTCAGGCTTGACGGGATCTAGCGACCTTGCGTATCTGGCATAGATAATCGCAGCTAATTTGATTATGGCCAGAAAATGAAACATGCAAAACAACATACGTTCTCCGTCGGCACAAGTAGCGACTTTCCCAGACTCCCCGCAGCCTGCTATAAGAGAGGGAGGGGGGTTCGCTTCCGGCATGCCATTCGTTCTGGCAATTGTGTAACTTGAACTTGGCATCCGAATTAAATTCAATTTAATTCAAATTAATTTGGCAAGACGCACACGTTGAAGAGTTTCTTATGTTTGTTTATATTTTTTTGTTTAGTTTTCTATTTTTTATTCATTGTTTCTTCATTGTTTTCCACTGTTTCTTTGCTTCCGTTATGCAGATCACATGTTTAAGCTTCGCTTCCCACTGGACGTGATTTTCAATGTGAAACAATTATTTAAAGAGGGCTGGCGATTGCGGGGGCGCCACGAAAGAGAGTGAGAAGGGGTCGGGGGGGGTAAGAGGAGGTTGGAAGATGAAAAGTGAAGGTAAAGTAAATAAAATCAAAGTGTAAACACCCACAGTGCATAGCACAGAAAGAAATGATAACACAACAACTGTACGATACTGTCCAGGGGCGCAGTGCGGATGCAAGCGTTGGGCGCCAACAATACACATATTATTATTATTATTATTATTATTATTTATTAGGTAGAATATTTATTTATTTATTTAAAGTCAACTAAGAACAGTCGACTGTTCGGGAAAAAATTATTAAAAATATAAAAATTAGATATACAAATTAATATTACATTTTTTTTTTGTATTAAAATTAAATTTGGTAAAGGTTAATGATAGGACTATATTTATCATGATTTTAGGTGAAGGAATTATTTGGCGGTCGCTTCTAGTTTTTTTTTAATTGACTTTTGAAAATAATTAAATTTAAATTAAAAGTTAAGAAATACATATATATAGAATTAAAGTTTAAATTTACGTTAAGCATACAATATTAACCTTATCTACGAGAATATGGTGTACGAGCTGTCATAATTGTAAGGTATTGTTTTTTGCTTTCTGTTATGATTATTTTTTATACATAGTTTGATTTTTGATTATATGCAGGAATACAGCTATGCCCGTCCCGGGATTCGAACCCGGCACCCCTGTAAACAATACAAATAGATTTTAACTTATGTTTCAAATGGATTCCAAATAATTATTTATGTTTAATAAACACATTTCCCGTTCGCTGTCTAGAGTGTTTCTTCTCCATTCCAGCCCTGGACAACACTTGCACTTGTTACAATTGTTGCAGTTATTGTTGTTATAGTTGTTGTTGTGGCAACTTTCATTGCTGCCGCCTTTGGCACAGCTGCAACTGGCAACTGCAACCGGACAAGTCGGGGCAGCAGAAAGTTCAGCAAATCATTTCGATCGATATTTATGTGGCATTCAAATCAAACAGATTGTGAATCAGCCAAACTAGAGGTGAATATACTCATCGTCTATATATCGTATAATGAAAAGATATCTATTTCTCTATATCGTTTACACTTTAAGCAGTGGGCTTATATTTATACCCAGTACTGGGTAAATGTTTGAGGTAGGCTATATTCGATGGTGTATCAACGATAACATATATATGCCTGGGCAGTATCAATGGATAAGTAGTGCTCTAACAGCATGTCTTTTTATGCCCCAACTAACTATACTTAAGGCAGATGTAGCCGTGGCTGACCCCACAAAGTATTATTCTCCTGCTCAATCTGTTTGAACTCTGAGATCTCAACTCTTTTTAAATAAAGTGACACAAAATTTGACATAAGACGCTCAAATTCTAAAACAAACACATATTGACATCAAATTTGGTTGCTCTTGCTATTATAGTCTCTGAGATCTAGGTATAAAAATTATACTTTCCTTTCACCCTATGGCTAGCGGCTATAAAATTATAACTTTCTAGCATATAGTTAGCTGACTATAGTGTCTACCCCTCTACCAAATTTCAATCCGTTTGGACTATAAACACAGAAGTTATTTAAACAACCTCAGTCCCCAAAGTTGACCCTGCTGATATGCTGTAGTTTTTACTGTCGTGCCTGCATACATACAGTGTTGGAAAAAATAATAGAAACAACACTTGCATCTGGACGATAAACTAAATTGCTCATTATTTGCAAACACTATATACATGAAGTTGGTGTATCACTTAGAAGGCTGATAACTGTACTTTAATATGCGACCTGTTTTGGGTCGATGTGACCTTAGTTTTCTGCGAATATTTTGTGTTTTTTTCAGTGAATTCTAAAAAAATGGCATGCATTCAATATTTCCAGGTAAGTGTAGCTAAAAATTACTGAATTTGTGAAAAAATGCTGTTCAATAAACCTGTAACTTAAAGAAAAGGTCACGGAGGTCACTGCCCACCTTTATAGCGAAATATTGTCAAAGTTCTTCCTTAGTTTTGGTTTTAATGTCTCCAATTCCATTCCTTCCAAGTGTTCTATTAGATTTAAGTCCGCTCCAATTTATTTAGTTTTTGATCTTGCACCCACTTCCCAGCATATATGTACATACCATATAAGACATGTTTGTGGTCATTTTACTGCATGAACCCCCGTTTTAAGGCCACTTCTTCCTCAGCATATGATAGCATCTAGTTGTTCAGTATGTTAACGAAGACTGGAGCACACATTTGTTCGGACCAACTACCGAAGCGACAAAGCATTCGCATAACATGATATTCACATCACAAAGTTTTACAGTTTTAGGATCGAAACCAGTAGTTTATGGACGTATTACTTATAGTTTTTATCAGATTTAAACAAATTTAAGTTGGTTTTGGCGCATTTCTATCGCTTTGCAAAAGAGAGTGTGAGAGTGAGAGAGAAATAGGCGACAGAAGTCTTTGTCCTTAGGTATGCTTAGTGTATTTGTAATGCTTGTTCAAAACTATACGAAGGGTATCTTACTGTCGGGTCCCACTTGTCGCAACTGTAGAGTTCGTTTGGTTGTCTTTCTTTCCCTTCATCTCTCTATCTTCCTGTCCGCTTGTCCGCCTGTTCGTCTGTGCGTCTATTATCAATCTCTTCGTTTAAAAACTAGAAATAATGTATTAAAAAATGCAATTTATTAAAATAACACTCCTTTTCGTTTTGCTATTCTCTTTTGTAATTTGTATCCTTACTTTGCTGATCCACTGCTCCTGCAGCTCTTGGTGAAAGGCAGCACTATAAAGATCTTACGTCAGCCAAATTAATAAGTGGTTAACCGGCTCAGAAATGTTTCACAACTGCAAAGGGCTGCCCTCGCTCTTTCTCTCTCTCTGCGAACTCTCTTTCTCTCCCTCTCACATCTTTTCCATGGCTTGTTGAGTGCCCAAACAACAGTAGGAAAGATGATGATTATCTCCGGGATTGCAGCAAGTTTTGAAGACCGTTTAGAGAATTGGGGTTAATAACGAGACAGACGTGCGGTTGGGAAAGGCTGAGGGGTGAGGCAAGTAGGCGAGGGGAAGTTCAGCGAGAGAGAGAGAGAGTGAAGTAGGCGTGTTGAGTTTACGATACTTTGTCTTATTAGTTTATCAGTTAAATAGTAGATCTGTGAACTTTTGATTGGAGCATACATTTATTTCTTTATATTATCCGAAATATTTAATTCGTATTTGAATATGAGCAAGTTGGAGGACAACGCCATCACACAGAAAACTCTGGCAAGGCCGCGGCGTCATCGCGAGATAACGATTGAGTTGCGCAAAACGATGAAAGACAATATGAAGGAGAATCGGTTCAAGATCCGCAAGATGAAAGCTGAGCAGCAGAACGAAGGCCAAATGCAGATGACTGTGGATGAGATGGTGACAGCCATGAATGACAGCGATGATCCGGAACGTCAGTTCCTCGGCATGCAGCAGGCACGTAAGATACTCAGCCGCGAACGTCATCCTCCCATTGATATGATGATCGCACATGGCATTGTGCCTCTCTGCGTGGGATTCCTGCAGGATTACGACAACGCGATGCTGCAATTTGAGGCCGCCTGGGCCTTGACCAACATTGTGTCGGGCACATCCCAGCAGACGCACTGCGTCATCGAGCAGAACGCTGTGCCGCACTTTGTGGCCCTGCTTGGCTCGAAGACCACCCGTTTGGCCGAACAGGCTGTGTGGGCCCTGGGCAACATTGCCGGCGATGGAGCCCATGCACGGGACATTGTCATACATCATAATTGCATTCCGGGCATCTTGAGTCTGGTCCATAACCAGGACACCTCGCTCCCCTTTCTGCGGAACATTGTGTGGCTAATGTCGAATCTGTGCCGCAATAAGAATCCATGGCCGCCACTGGAGCCTGTGAAGCAACTGCTGCCGGTGCTCTGCAATCTGTTGCTCAACGAAGATCAGAAGCTGCTGGCCGATACCTGTTGGGCCCTCGCGTATGTGACGGACGATGACAACAACATGATACAGGAGGTGCTCGATGCGGATGCAGTGCCACGGCTAGTCAGTCTGCTGGACACCGATGAGTCGAGCATTATTGTGCCGGCACTGCGCACTGTGGGCAACATTGTCACCGGAACGGATGAGCAGACTGACGTTATCATCAATGCCGGAGGTTTGCCCAAGCTGGTCAGGCTGCTGCAGCACTCCAAGGCCATCATAGTCAAGGAGGCTGCTTGGACTGTGAGTAACATAACGGCCGGCAATCAGGAGCAGATACAGGCCGTCGTCGATGCGGGCATCTTTCAGCAGATACGCACCGTCATGCACAAGGGCGACTTCAAGGCCCAGAAGGAGGCAGCTTGGGCTCTGTTCAACACCATCACCTCCTGCACACCCGAACAGGTCTTCGACATTGTAGAGAGGTACAAGCTACTGAAGCCGTTTCTTGATCTGCTCGCCGCCCCAGATCCACGTATCATCAAAGTGGTGCAAACGGGGCTGCGCAATCTCTTCGTTCTTGCCGAGAAGTCGGGCAGACTTAAGAACTTCAACCTGATGGTCGATGACTTGGGTGGCTTGGACCAGCTGATGCTACTGCAGCGACACGAGAACGAGGAGGTCTACAACAAGGCCAGGTCCATCATCGAGACATACTACACCGCAGCCCCCGACGAAGCTCAGCTCGCACAGGCACCGCAACAAGAAATCAATAATAACTACATTGACGATGAGGAGCCCAAGGACTAACCCCAACATAACAAAAGGAACAGCAACGTGATACACCAACACTCACACAAGAGCCGATACACCTTCAGCAGGAAGACTCTGGGTTGCTTTCGCTTTTGAGCCCATGAAAACGCATCCACGGCGCATTCCCCCATGTCACACTTGCACACCATAACATACAGCACAGTTTGCTCCAGATCTGACTCAGACAACGGAACGTCGCCAGATGCGTTCGCATGGACTCTTATGGTAGCTTTTATTCCATTTTATTCCACGCCTGCACCCCTCTCGACGACACCCACACTTGCACTCGGGTGGGCTTAGAAACCCCTTGGATTACAGTTGTCCACAATGCAATGCTACACTGTCCCTGGCCTTGTAGCATCGCGGGCTATCAAATAAAATGATGCATATGCAACAACATTAAAGGTCGAAGGGTGCAGGGTGTATAGGTAGATGATCCCATACACAATAATTAGCATTAACAGCAGGCTACTTACAGCCAAATGTGTCTTTATGAACGCATAAATCTCGCATAGTAAGTTAACTAGGGACACTAAATGAATATGAGCACAGCCCTTAAACTCAACTTAATCAATAAAAACTGAATTTTAAGTGTAATTGTAAGACTTGGACCGTTTAGTTTTGGTATTTTCAGTATTTATCACAACCTAAATTAGCTTTACAAAGTTTGCTGCGATTGTAGTGACCGTACTTTTCTGTTCTATAATCGTTTGCAATAAATCTTATGTACAGAGACAATCTTAGACTTTACACCGCACAGTGGGTGAATTACTAAAAGTATGACTGAATTTCGGATTTGTTTTAGTCCATGCCCGCTTTATATAATATTTACAGAGATAAATATAAAAACAATTTATTGATATTCTTTCGCTCGAGTTGCGGTCCGGCATTCGTGTAAGCAATTGTTAATTAATTTTCTTGAAGCGCTTCAAAATCGTTCTCATTTTGGTAAATTTAGCTTAATGTTAAGTAAGCCGAAGCTGCTTTATTTTGTGTTATTAAATGATGTTGTTCCTTATAAAGATGCTTCTAAATAATATTTTCTCAACTGTTTTTGGCGATTATTGTTGCTGTTTATGCAGCTGCAACACGTAATTTTTTGGAAAAAGGGGCAAAAAACTAAAATGGATGTTAATTGTGAATAGTTTATTCAACAACTTCTCATTTTTAATTTTTGTCTCAACTTTACTCATTTAAAATTACAGAGCACACAAATTACAAATGAATACCTAATTAAAGTCTAACAAATACAACAGAAAATGGATATTAACGCACATTTACTGTGGACTTTGTATTAACAACTTATAGAACACACCATGATTGTTTTTTTCCATTTTCAGAATTTATTTTTTTTTGGCACGGCTTGTCAGAAAATCGCTTTTGAAGTAATAGAAGATTTGTAAACATTAAAATACAGCAGACAACTTTAAGCGATAATTGAACTGTTGCTGAAGGCGGTAAAAATCAACAAATAAATGTTTCAAGTAATTTTAAATGAGGTTAAGAAAATTATAAATTTTTAAAAATTTGAAACAACTTAAAAATTGTAGAAATGCCAAAAAAGTCGACTTTCTCATAGTGCACCGTTCTTATTTGTTTGTATCTGAATAATTAAGTCGATTGATATTTTCTCGCATCTGAGCGTATTGTGATTTTCGGAACTAAACATTACGCAACGAGGAAGCAACGATCATTGATCTCTAGTCAAAACAGCCGCCACACTGTCGTAGTTGGTAGGGTTGGAGGTGCAGGGCGGGAGCCGGGGATACCGCGATGGAATGCGAAAGATATGCCATAGTTGGGGATCGGTTACAACGGAACTGCACGGCTTTGATTACATGCGAGTGCAACGAGCCTACCAGCTATATAAGCACCGGACTTGGCAGACGATGCGCCACAGACGGCAGAAGTGACTACTATGTGTGGCATGTGGCAAGCTCTGGGCATTGTGTCGCTCATCCTGATTGTGGCAGCAACAGCGCAACAGTTGCCATTCTTTTACTATCCAAGTTGGCTTTATGCCATGCCCTGGCGACCCTTGGCAACGGCTGTACACCCTGTCACGCCCACAGAAGCTCAACATTTGGATACACAACACCTGAGTTTGGGATATACTGGAGCACAGAATTTTCCACCTGCTCCACCAACGCCAGCACCTACCATCAGGCGGCCCATTCTGTTGGGATTACTGGGTCCACGCCCCTCACAGGATCATTTCACGCTGCCCTTTCGACCCTCGCCCTTTGCGGGCTACAGTCTGGATGAGCAGGATGAGCAGCAGCAGCAGCAGCAGCAACAGCAGCAACAGTTGCCCGCACATGAGCAGCAGCTTCATCGGGAGCCACCATTCTTTGCTCCCGGCTATGCTCAACCAAGTCGACGCGGCAAGCCCATCGAGGAACCCTCGGGGGAACAGCATATCGGCGAGGATCAACAGCAGCAGCAGCAGCAGCAGTTTCTCTATATGTCACCAAGCAATCTGTACAATCTAGTTAGAAGTTAAGCACAGTGTAGCCAAATAAAGTTCAAGTTCCACAAAAAATCAATATATCAATATATATCTGCCATATATGTATATGTATGTGAGTTAGGTAAGGTGAAGGTGCTGTCAGAGTCTTCTCCAAAGGGATTCGCAGACATTAAACTCGCATATTAAAATTGATTTCATTTCATGGTCTATGCATCCGCTAGGGGTTAAAGTTGAATCAACTACAGCACTTATATCATAGCATAACCAGCGCCTTACTTTTACCCAAGTCTGCAGCTACTCGATGTCTGCCTTTCCTTTCGTTATTTTTCGTTTTTGCTGCCACTTTTCATTCCCATTTCCATTTGCATTTCGAAAATGCCACAATTAAGCCGCTAAAAAGACGCCAAATTGGTGAAATTATCTCTGCCACTTTGTTGTAGCCCTCGTCGTGTGGCAGCTGACCTTGGCAGCGACGCCTCACATCACAGCATTGGCCATTGCGCAACAACAGTCAAAGTCGCAGCCGCAGCCGAGACGACGCACAAGAAGATTGACAATGGCACCGCAAGTGGCCTGGTATGGTCTGGTCGGGCTTGGCGTGGCAATTACATGAGTTAAAAGCTACGACGGCGCTGCACGCTACACGCTACAAGACACACACACACAGCAGGCAACTCAGTAGCCGACGGCAGTGGAACATCTGCAAAAACCTGGCAAAAAATCGGCTTTGTCATGCCGAAACTTATCGACTTGCAGATGCGCTTTCCATAGGGCCCTTCCAAATGAAATTTATATTATAGGGTGCCAGTCCGATATGCTTATAGCTGCACAGGACAACCTTACTGCTGTTAGCCTTTTTATCTCTATACGAGTTTAGCAGAAAGACCTTTCGTTAAGCAGTACCGACTGCAGAGTTGATGGCAGCCGCTTGTGCAGTATCGGCCCTCTAAATTTACATTAACTATCCCCTGTTTGTCCAGTAATTGTTCCTTAATTTGAATTTATGGTACTTTACAGGTGAACTACTTCACCCTCATCAATGCCTAAGGCAGTACCTAGCAGAGTGTGGTACCGGCTAAATATGATGAGGGCAACCCTCTTTTCAGTGTCTAAACTACGCATGCTGCTTAGAAGCGCAACAAGCTAACTCAGCATGATCTTGTAGCTACCTAGGCTACACTTAGTATATGGTACAATATACCCCGTTGGTAGAGCAGGCACCGCGTGCGCACGGCTCAAAAGCAGAGACAATGATGTCTAATGCTCGCGACTTCATTAGGTATTGAGTTTTGAACGGTTCAATTTGCCGCAATCTGCCAGCAATCCATCAACAGATCGAGGGAAGCACAAGGAAAAGAAGAAGAAGACTTGAAGATGGTGAAGAAATTGTGCAAACAATCGAAGGAGTGTCTTCATTGTCTGTGTGACAAGTGGAAAATGGTGCCTTGGCAAAATTGATTGCCACACACGGTGGCAAAGATCCAAAAGCGTAACGCAAAGATGAAAGAGGAGGCGCACTAACAACACGAAGATCTCTTGGTAGGGAGAAGTAGGGGTACCCCTGCGGTTCCCGGTTCCCTTAACTAAACAGTAGCAAACGTTGAACAACAACAAATTTGTTATAAATGTTGTGCAGCTGACAAAACTATTTGAGATTCGCGACACAGCGGCAAACTGACAGCAACAATAACAATAACAACAACAACAACACCAACAACAACAACACCACCAACAACAGCAACTTCATCAGCAATGGCGGCAACAACAACAACAACGAAAGCATAGTTCATGCCGATGCGGTTCTGTGAATGGATTGTTACCGTTACCGACAGCGAAAGGCCGCCGGTGGGGGTGGATGGAGAGTAGGAGGGTGCATGGCGGGGGCAGTGTAGAGGGTGCTATGCGGCTACTGTCTTGTCATCCACACTCACATTCATCAAAACGCTGCTTGGAATTAATTGCAATTTACGCATAAGCCAAATCGACTGGGAAAGGTTGGGAAAAAACGAAAACAGAGACACGCACCGCTCAAATGTAGTGGAGGGCGGAATGGGGCGGAGCGCTTCGGCTGTGCACTGAGACATGCGATATGGCAAAAGTGTCACTTGAACTTGAGTTAAGCCGCAAATGCAGCAGTCAACTGTGCCACAGTGGTGCAAGGGCGCTTTAAAAGCTGTTGAATTTGTTGTCGATCATAAATTATGCACTTGTATATGAAAAACATAATTGATGTTGTGTACTACTGTTGTGCATTACTGTTATACGCTTCCTTTATGCAATACTGTTGTGCGTTAATGTTATACACTTCTATTTTGCACTTCTGTGTAATGTACACAACTGTGATCCACAAATGTTATACACAACGATGATATACAACTGTTATACATAACTGTTATACCTAACTGTTGTAGATAACTGTTACACATAACTGTTATACATAACGGTTTTAGATAACTGTTATACATAACTGTTATACATAACTGTTATACATAACTGTGAAAAGCCACTTTTATATAAAGTGGTATAATAAATTATTTAAATTACTCTACTAGATTCAAATTAAATGTTTCCTTTAATATTCTATAAGAAACATTGTTTTTACTCATGCACTCTGCACCAACTTTATCAGCTGTTGGCCCACTGTGCCAAGGCAACGGCTCCAGAGTCATGTCTCCCGAGCGTGCTCCCCAGCAGCAGACGCGAGTGAGAGTGCCAATGTGAATAAGCATAGACAGTGGCAAGTAGCGAGCAGGCCCGTAGTAAGCGTGTGCAAGATGTAAGTGCACAAGGGCCCCCGCCTGCCAGGGCCCCTTGCTACCGCAAAGAAATGGAACAAATAGCCAAAGCAATACAGAAAGCTACATGGCAAACTTGACCTATATTGATACCGAACAAGAATATTATATGTAAATACTATATTTATGTATACACATACTATGTGGGGTCTGCCCAATTGCCAAGCACAATGGAGCAAGAAAGATTGAATGGATATCAATGGAGGATCAGAGAGCCGGAAATATACATACATAGATTTTCTCAAAAACGATTGCTGCATTCCTATACTATATCCTTGCATAGAGTACATATATTAATTTAGGCCAGAAGTTAGAGACATCCCCGACCCTATAAAGTAAATGTATAGTATATTCTCAATCAGGAATTTAACTAGCCGTCCTTTTGTCCGTGTGGCCGTCTTTTGCAAAGCAAACTAGTCTCTTAATATTTACAACATCAGACTTTTTCTATAGAAATTAAATGAATGTAAAATTTCATCGAAATCAGATTATTATAACTATAGCTGACATAGGAACAATCGGCCAAAATAAGAGTTTTTGTATGAAGACTAGTATTGATTTTCGAAATAAACTTACGTACTTATCAAAGTAAGACAGTAATCGACGTTTAATTTTTCAGTACCATTATACATAGGTATGAATGTATATAACTCGTATAGCAACGATCAAAGGAGAGAAGAACCTTTGGCATGGCGAAGGTAGCCGCTCTTTCTCGTTCAATATAAAATTGGGAAAAGAATCGATATAATTTTAATTAAGTTTCTTTATTTAGTGAAATGTTTTGTAAACTAACCTGTATATACTAAATTGTAAATCAAGACAATTACAATAGGGGCCCTCGAGACCGTTGCTACGGCCCTGGTAGAGAGTACCAAACGCAAGCAGCGGTAAACCAAAGCGAACTTCAACCAAAATCTCTGCTTCATATGCAAAATGCTAGCAAACAACAACATCAACAATAGCAATAACAACAACAGCATAACAGTCAACTGTTAACTGCGTCGAGTTGGCGCTTTTCGCATCGCTGCCACCGCCGGCGTTGCGACGCGTCGCTGCAGAAGTGGCCGCTGCCAACGTCGACGGCAGCAATGACGAGCGTTTTGCAGTAGCCGCGTATAAAAGGGTTGGCCGGCGCAGAGGTCGTCAACACTCGACGCGCAGCACTTGTGGATTAAACGCGAAAGAGCAAACTTAAAAAAAAACGATCAAAAAGAGCGAGCGCTTTTGAAAGACGTTAAAAGGATAAGCCACAAAAACCGATTATCGCGAGCCTTGACTGCAGAAATTTTTTTTATTTTTTTTCTACGTGTTTTGCTGAAAATGCAGTACGCTGTAAGTGTGTGAAATTAAAAAGAAACAAAATTGGCAAAAGTTAACGCGATTTAAACGTAACTGTAATCCTTGGGGTGTTGGTAAATCTATTGAAAATTGCAGAAGGAAATGCGTTTTTTTGATTAATTGCAATACCAACCGACTAGTGCGCAAAAAGTATAAATACTTTGACGAGGGAAATTTTATTGAAATATCCCAAAGAATTTCGAAAGTTGCAGTAGGAAATGCGGTATTTTGGTTAATTAAAATACCAAACAATTAGTGTGCAAAAATTATAAATCCATTCACGAGGGAATTTTGATTGAAATATCCCGCAGCATTTCGATAGTTTACTAATACCAAACCGATAATAAGAATAAGACTGCATATTTAGATAGATACACAAATACCAAATCGATATCGCTCAGATCCTTGTTAGCATATTGAGATAATTCTCTTATTACTATAGGCGCTGAACACGTTATTGCTTTCAATTAAAAATATGAATTTAAAATTAATTAACTAATTGTTTTTATTTTGCTGCAGTTATCGCGCGCACTGCTCGCCTGCGCGCTTTTGGGTAGCATCGCCTTAGCCGCCGCCAAGCAGCAGCAACAACTACAGCAGGTGCAGCAGCAGCAACAGGCGACCAAGCTGAAGCGCGACGCAGCGCTGAGCTTTGGCAACGGCATCTACCACGGACCCTCGCACAAGTACCTGCCTCCCGTTGCATCGGGCTATGAGAGCACCTACGGCTCGCTGCACGGCAACGGCCTTGCCTCGAACAGTGGCTTCGACTTTGCCAGCCTGGACACGGACAACACGCATCATTATCACCATTTTAGCCACCATCATCATGCTCCGCAGCATCAGTCACAGTACGCATCCTCGCACGGAGCTCATGGCCACGGACACGCGCGTCCGGTGTATGTGAGCGCGGGTGGAGGTGGCGGAAGCTATCATCATCGCCAGCAGGCGCCCAAGGTGGAGACATACATTGTGCAGACCAGCAATGGGGGCGCACATGGCCATGGAGCGCATCACTCGTCGCATGGACTGGGCAACGGATTGGGCAGCAGCATCGGCAGCATTGGTGGCTACAAATACGCCGGACATGGCGCTGGCTCTGGTTCTAGCAGCAGTGCAGGCAGCAGCTTTCTGAGTCTGCTGAGCGGGGGCGGTGGTGCCCACAAGCAATATGGAGGCGGGAGTAGCGCCACCTACTTGCTGGCCACGCCCAGCTACGCGCACGTGCAGCGTCCCAGCTTGAGTCATGGCCTTAGTCTGGGTGGCGCTCATCACTTGGCGCCTGCGCTGACTCACGGCTTGGAGCAAGAGGAACACACGGGAGGCTACAGCTACGAAGCACCCAGCGTACATTTCAAGCAGCCACTGAGCAGCTACGGCGTGCCCCTCCTGCCCGGCTATGAACACAGCCAGCATTCGGTCGAGGAGGAGTTGGCCGAGCCGCAGCAGCATCATGAGCAGCACGAGCATCAGTCGGAGCATGCGCACAAGTCGCACCTGGGCGGAGATCAGCAGACTCCCGTCTATGCGTTGGGCCACAAGGGACTGGGCCACTTTACGTACACCTCCAGCAAGCCACATGCACTCAACACGGACATACATCATCTGGCAGCCACATCGGGAGTGTCTGTGGCAGACCACAACGAGCTGGTCGCCGAACTGACGAAGGCTCCCTTCAAGCCGAGCGCATTCTTGGGTGCCAAGCACGAGCCAAGCCAGGGCTATGAGTATGCCACGCCCAGCACACAGTACTTGCAGCCACCCACGGCAACGGGTTACGATTATCCCGCGCCGAGTGTGCTCTATGGTGCACCAGGACAGTCGGGTGACTCGGCCACGCCCATTTTTGAGCCAGAATCGACCTATTTGCCGCCCGTGACCAGTTACGGTGCACCGGCCACGCCCGCACACAGTTATCATTAAATTATTAAACCATCCCCACACACACACCACACACACACACACACACTCACACACATACACAACGCATTCACAACACACACACACTCCAATTTACTCTTAAGTAATGCGATTTTTTATACTATTTTTTTAGTTTTTTAAGTGAAATTTTTTTCCTGCAAAATAAAAAACAATTTAGTAACGAATCAAACGATGCCACGCCCACTAGCCCACTCTCACAGTTACTCTATGCCCTTCTCCATGCACTTTCGCAGCACGTCGATGATGTTTAAAATGCGCGACTTGTCATCAAGTTGATTTTTGCAGTTTCTTCTCGTTTTGATTTCGAACGAATTTCGCTTTTTATTTTGAAGGCGTGTGAAGCAGTTGTTGTTGTTGCCGCTGCTGGTGTTCGATGTGGAGCAAGTTTCGAGAAATTACCCGCACTTTGGATATAAATCGAGGCGAAAGACCTGAAGACAGCACGCCAACAGCATTTTCAATTAGATCGATGGGACGCTATAATCGGAAAGATCGCCAGAAATCGGAATATCTCCACTGCTCTAATTGATATTTCAAATGCATATTTGCGATAAGTTGCGAGTGTCGCAAGTTTTGCAAGTTTATCCGGTTGCAACAGTGTGCATAAAGATCTTTGATCAGTGGTAGTAACTAAAAATCTAGACTTTTAGTTATCATTCCTACAACAAATTACTAGAGTTCCGTTTGGAATCTCATTTGTTTCTTGATTTATTCTTTGGGTATATTAATATTGGCCAGGAGTTTGCAACGCTTCTTAGCAGACATCTCCAACCCCACAAAGTATAAATATTCTCAATGAGCATCAACAGAGGAATTGAACTACTCCTGTCCGTCTGTCCGTCTATTGCAAAGCAAATTAGTCTCTCAGTTCCAAGTCTATCTTGATGAAACTTGGTAAACATGCACGCTGTATATAAATCGGAACGAGTTGGATAGGACCGATATATCGTATAGCTGCCATACAAACGATGTTTGTTATTTGTTAAGATGTTGCAACCAAATTAACTACATCGGCCTTTTTTATATGTATATATGTATATAATTTATATTATATTATATTTATTTATATATATTTATTTATATATAATTTGCAATTTATTTATATATAATTGGTGGTATATAGTAGAACCTTTGGCATGCTGAAGGTAGTCTTCGTACTCGTCTTACATACATATGTATTAAGCACAAACCGATCTATTTTTATGCGGAATATCATTTTTATGATTTCATTTTTCGATTGGAATACGTGTATCAATTAGACAAGACAAGCTTAAAATACTTGTACAAATGCAGATTTTTCCGTTTCGAAGTAGAATCGTAATTATAACTTATTAAATCTTTTGTAAATGTAGATTAGGCAGCAGGTCTGTGCAGTCTTTTTTTATATTAAATAAAATAAAACCTCATAAGCAACATCATGAAAACTTTATCGAATTTTCTTCTATTTCTTGTATAGACTTGCGAGTTTCTTCTTTATCGATCTTCAGTTTTTCTTATTTGTGCAAAGAGTTCTTCAACTCGTTGTTTGCGCTTTTTCTTTATGTTGTAAAATAGATTTACCTTCGCGTATTTATTTTTTTCCCTTCTCCAACTCTTTGTTTTGTTGTCTTAGCCTGTCGTGTGGTTCATTATAATCTTAGCAATGATCTTATGATTGATGCAACTTTTCGCAGCTATGGGAAATTATGTCATTTGCGGCGTATTAATCATGATCATGATCATCTTATGCAAGATGAGTGAACTGACCGGTTTGCTGAGGGGATTAAGTGGGATTTTGATCCTGTGGTGCGTAATGAATGACCCACATCAATGGAAAGTGAAAGGCATATAGAGAGAGAGAGAGAGATGGTGAGAGGAATGAGCACAGAAACAGAGAAAGGAATGAGGAATGAGGGATTAAGAGATAGAGAGAGGGAGAATAAGTAGAAAGCAAGAGACTTAGAAAGAGAGAGACATCAAATACATGTATAAGAAGTGTAAGGATGAGAGAATCGGAGGAAATAGAGAGAATTATGGTATAGACAGAGGAAAGAAGAGAAAAGGTGAAAGATAGAGATTAAAGAGGGAGAGTAAGAGGAAGTCGATAGCGACGCAGAGGCTCAGGTGAAAAGAAAGAAAAGAGTTAAAGAGAGAGATGAGAAGAGGGAGAAGAAGGAAATCAATGGGCAGGGTAGATAATAGACAAGAGAGGGAATTGTGGAAAGAGGGGGGAGTTCGGTAGTAAAACCGCTTGGCAGCTGGCCACAGCAAACGAAAAACTTAAGCAACAAACTTCGCATTCATTTGATGACGCGCACTTGGCCCGCGTCGTTGTGGTGCGGTTCGCTGCTTGCGAACAACAACAACAACAACAACAGCTGAAAGATGCAGAGCAACAAAAGTGCGAAAGTTGCAAATTGCAGCGTGTCGCAGTGCAATGACCGCTGGAGCACCTCCCTTCCCTCTCCATCTGCCTATTGTTCACCAGCCCAATGCCCCTTTCCCCTAGAAGTGCTCATTTCATTACGTGGTCTTCATCTTCCGCCCCAAGGTCATTGCGACCTTGACAATAAATTTGACTGTGCCCACGCAGCGTGCGAGAATCTTTTGGAGAAAACGTGACAATGCGCAGTCCAACAAATGTTGCGGCCTAATTAAAAAACAATTTACATCACGAGGTGCGGCTAATTTGCAACGAAAAGAAGTCGAAAGCAGTGCAGCGAGCTCGACAACGAAGATACCCTTTAGCTGTCACTAAGATCTTTGCATGGGAAAGTAAAACCAAAAATAAATTTATGTTTCATTGTGCATTTTTGTGAGTTAACTCATCTCGCTATCTGCTTAACAATCTGATTTACTGTGTACTATATCAACAGTTTCAAGGTTAATGCTTGGATATTGAAAAAGCAATTGGATATTTGTAAGGGATTCATAACTCACGAGTGGAAACTGCGAAATTTCAAAGAGAAGGAGGCCCGTAGCGAGGCCTGTAGAAGGTGTCCGCCTATCAAGGGGCTCTGCTATCGAAAACAAGAGAGGGCGATGATTTATGATTCAGAATGATTTGGCCAATAACAAATCCAGAAGAAATTAAGGTGTAATTTGTTAGGGTTCCCATATGGCTGTCATTTTTTGTAGTAAGTAGTAGATATGGCAATCATCTACGAGTATTTGGTATAAGGTGTCCATACTAAAGGGTGATTTTTTAGCTATTATCTTTTTGGCAACACTGGTTTAAACAGCTGACCCACGCTTCGTGTTTTCTATCACTGTCAAACATCTTCAGTTTGGTCTAATTTAACCATGAATCGTCTTACAAACGAACAACTCTTGCAAATTATTGCATTTTATTATCAAAATGCGTGCTCTGTTAAGAAAGTTCATCGCGCACTTCTTCCATTTATGGTCAGTTTAATTAACACACTGGAGCAGCTATTCGGGCTATTTTGACTAAATATCACAATTGGCAGCCTAGATTGTGCGATTTAATGCATGAATAATGAATGTTCATACAGACAAGCCCTCTTTAATTGACGCATTGGAGAACAACATTGAAGCATTTATTCATGAAATGTTGGAAAGAGTATGCCAAAATTGGACTAACCGGATAAACCATTTGAGACGCAGTCACGTTCAACATTTGCATGAAATAATCTTCAAACATTCATATAGCTCTTGAAAAATCACCCTTTATATCATAAAGTAAAGCCCTGTTGAGAACTTCGTAGAAGACTGGACTGTGCTTTCTGGCTCCTGCAACTACTTTAGATTGTCCTGCTAGACACAAATGTAACACATACTCTTTACAGGGTATAAAGGGGACAAGTCTTTCGCCTGTTTTCGATTTCGTCAACGTCCGCTTGCCTCAGCTTTTCTTTGAAGAAAACGAAGTTTATAGTGTGTCAACAAGTTCATTGATGCACAACACAATACACACAAAATTATACACACACTCACTCGCACACACACACACACATCAAACAACCCGTCAATAAATTAGATAATTTTTGGAATGCCATCAATAATTTGGAATTGTCTGCTAAGTCAACGTGACAGCCGCAACAATAAAATCATCATCTGTACCCCCTTCTCTCCGCTCCCCCATCCCTTTGCTATATGTGATCATTATCATATGCCATTCTTTTTGTTGCAGCGCATTGAGCGACATAAAAGATGTAATAAATTATTCAAAGCGATTTGCAGACAGATATTGCCGCGTATTCTCTTATTGTTATACCCTTCGACCATTGAAAATGGTCAAAAAGGGTATACTAACTATATATTCTTGCTCAGGATCACAAACGGAGTTGATTGAGCCATGTCTGTCTGTCTATGTGAACGCACAGATCTCAGCTATTATAAAAGCTAGAGTTACCAAATTTGGGAGGAAGACTCCTGTGTACTATAAGCTGATCAAGTTTATTTCATATGTTAGGTGCCACGCCCACCGCTCCCGTAAATCAATAATTTATAATTTTTGAACTCAATTCGTAAGCGCTGTATAAAAGCTACAACATTCTGACTTTAACATATACTCAGCTTAAGGAATTATCTACGTATTCTCCAAATGGCAATCCGATCAGACAATAATCACAGAAATTATTTATGAAAGTATAAGCATAATATCAAATGCTTCTGTCAGCTAACAAGAGAGGCGAGCGCCATCTATCGGGAATAATTGCAAAACATGTACATATGTATGCATATATGTATGTATGAATTAAACAAATTAAACTACACGGGAACATAGGCCGAAGGGTATTCCACTGTCGCGTGCTGCGCGACTGTTGCTTTTCTTATTGGTTCTCTTTGTTTTAATCTCTTTCTATACCCAGTAGATATGGGGGTTGTGTGTGTGAAACATTGGGTATATTAGACTTAAGTTGAAGCAAATTACGGCGATTGGTATGAAGTCATAAAAGTTCTTGTTGAATTTAAGTCAATGATTGTTGTCAGTCAAGTTGGGTAGAGTTGTCTACTGTGTGGTGGCCGTATTCTATTATTATTATCGTATTAATATATAATATGATACTGTATGCCTTATACAGCTCGGGCAATGTTACTCCGAGTCCACTCCACTCCGAGTTAGCAGTAGGATACCCTTCGGCCTACATTTGTTGAATTGCAGTAAAGAGTAATTAACTGTACGACAGTAACAGATCAAATGAAGCTTGTTGAATGACTCAAGCACCTGGTGTTATGTTCGTCCGTCCGTATAAAAACCTACAGCTAAGGTACTTAAGGGTTATTTTTTAGCTATTATCTTTTTGGCAACACTGGTTTAAACAGCTGACGAACGTTTCGTGTTTTGTTTGACTGTCACACATCTTAAGTGTGGTCTATAATTTACCCATGAATCGTCTTACAAACGAACACTTGAGGCGCAGTCACGCTCAACATTTGCATGAAATAATCTTCAAACATTCAATTATATGCACCGTACTATCGGTTCAAATAAATATTTCATACATTTCTCTAAATTTTGTGTTTTTTTTTGAAAAACTTTTCTATAGCTCTTAAAAAATCACCCTTTATAATAGCTAGGACTACCAAATTTGGTGGCAATTTGTTTTACTTCTGCACGCAGATTAAGTTTGTTTTACAATTTGATCACGCCCTGAAATTTCATAATTAACATAGAAGTTATTTAAGAAATAATTTACAGAGTTACTGATGGATATTTAATATAATGTTCTCCTGGACACAGTTTGCCTAAACTTGCATGCCAAGCTTGGAGTCTTTAGCTCTTATAATAGCTGAGATCTTGAGGTTCAAACAGACAGACGAACAGACATGACTTGCCTAGTGATTCTGAGCAAGAATATATATATTTTGTGGACTCTGTCGCGACTCCTGCTGCCTGCTATATATATTTGCACAAAGTGATTATACCCTCTTTTGACCATTTTCAATGGTCGAAGAGTATAACAACATTCTATAGACCCTAGTAACTAATAAGATCTCAGCTCAGCTATAAACTATAACAATGGAATTTGCAATGCAATCTACGAGTATTACAGGCCCTGTGTGGTTATATCCAAGTCACATGTATTTCATTACTATTGTAGGGTATTTCAATGTGCAACCCTCTTTTGATCATTCAGTTTGCTCTCGTGTGGCTGCCAAATTATGCAGCATATCTTATGTGATCTCTGTGTTGTGGCATGCACCTTACACGCACCGCAAATACGTTCGTTAAGAGGTGTTAAATAATTTCATTTCGTTTCGATTGTTGTTGTTCCCGTTGTTGTGTTTTTGTTGTTGTTGGCATTGTTGTAGGCATTTGTTTTGGGCAGCGGCCCCCAAGGCGCCAGTTATTGCTGTTGTTATTTATGGCATATTGCGCCTGATTCGCATACCCTGTTAATCCGATTAGGTTGGCTATGATGTGCTTGATGGGTATATTTGTGACAGTTGACTAGAAGTTATACATCCATTCATCAAATGTGCATGCTCTATGAAAAGTGCAATTATCTCTAATCAGTATACCTCTGCAGAGGGTATTTTAATTTTGGCAAAAAGTTAGCAACGCACCTTAGAAAACTTCTCCAACGCTACTCGTATGAAGAATATATTATATACAAATTCTGAATCAGCATTAACAGGGAAATAACCGGAACGGACTGATATGCGATATACTTGTATATATATCCATAAAAGTGGCAATTCAAATTATACTGTAAGCAACTTACACATTTTTTCAATTTTCTCAAAATCTGAAAATCCCATTGATTTTATAGGAACAATCGGTTAACAGCAATAAATACGCTAATTATTGCTGTTAACACATAAACAATATTATAGAATTCTGTAGCATTATACGTTCTATTATAAGTACTATTAAAAAAATAATCGGGGAAGATAAATGCCCGCAAGGGTATAATGGTATAGCCTTTTTTTCTGTTTTTTAACTATGATTAACATAGGATTCTTCTTTGGGCTTTTATCTACTGAAATAAATTTCTCCAAATTTTCCATTACAGGGCATTTGCGAGTCATGCCTATGCCCTTCAAACTTGTTGTTGGTCCAAGTGAAAGATCGATAAAAGAGGCAGGAAAAAAGCAACATTTCATTTTTTATGAACTGTGCAGCCACAGCAGACGCACATTCACTTTTTCTCCGTCCCCTGCCTCGATACCCCTTTCCAGCCCTCAATCGGGTAGTGCGATTGATTAAACAGCTGAGTCACAGGCACTCATTAAGCACTCGAAAGCCCAAATCAGGTTAATTTCCGAAGACGGCGCAGGTTAAGCCCCGAAAGTTAACCAATTAATGATCGGAGGACGCAGCTGAAATCGACTTTGTAATCGACAAGTGGAACCAATCGGGATCATCTTAATGGTTTAATTGAATCGGCAATTGAGTTGCCTTCATCATGGATTGCCTTTGCAGCACGCTTCTTATTAGTGTCTCTGTTTTGAGAAAGTTTATATACCCGCTAACCATAAGGGTAGTAGGGTAACATAGGGTGTAACAGGCAGACACCATCAAGTATATATATTCTTAATCAGCAACAACAGTAAAGTCAATTTCGCCTTGTAGTCTATAAAAACAGTAATCCCAAGTATAATTTGAATGCAGGACATTTCATTTTTGGTTAACACAATAACTATCAACGCCCAAATGACTTCTGAAAGTTTGGTTGCGATCGAATAATTAACATAGAAGTTATTTAAGAAATAAGTTTGAAGAGTAACTAATTCCTAAACCGCCTACAAAGTATGCAACACAAAATACGCTAAACATAGAAGTTGTCTTTCAACGGGTATATCATAGTCGAGCATACTCGACTATTGCCTTCATGTTGCTTGTTTGATTGCTATTTGAACTTAATGTTTTCAAGTCAAGTGGATTTTTACTCTGCTTAATTTTAGTTTATTTTCCGGTATCAAACAAAGCGAAGTCATATACCTCGCATCTTGCCGACTGCAGGTCATAAAACCATCAACGACTCGTGTTCTCTTAACATGTTCGGTCATTCACAGTGAAGCCTAAAATGATGGAGGAAGGGGCGAGCGGCTTATGTAACGAGCTGCCCCACAACCAGACAGTTGAACCAAATAGTATTCAAATTATCTTTGTATATCGCATATTATAATTAGCTGAAGAGCTTAAAGACTTTTGGAAAGGTTGGGAAGGAGACGAGAGTGTTTGTTTGGGTGGGTGAGTATGGGGGAGAGTGAGTGAGTGAATGAGTGCATTCAATATTTTGCGTGTAGTGAGAAAGTGTTAGGTAACCACCAGAAGATAAAATAAATAGTTTCAAATAAACAAGTAAAGGGTGATTTAAAAAAACAACAAAATGCATGAAATCTTTATTTGAATCTATAGTACGGTGCATATAATTAAATCTTTGAAGATTATTTCATGCAAATGTTGAGCGTGACTGCGCCTCAAATGGTCCGCGCGATGAACTTTCTGGAACTACTTTGGCGCTATATCTCGGCTATAGCTCTGTTGCTCTTCCGTCTTTAAGTAATTTACGACCTATTTAGACCTTTATCCTACTGTTCTTACTATTATAACTTCTGTTCCCCTGTTGAAGTAGTTTCAGCTCCATTTGGCGCTCTTTACCCTTGTCTTACCTCATTTGTATCTCTCTTAAAACCCCTGAGGCCTCCCTCTAACCCCTTGTAGTTCTTCATTTCGTACAATCCTAACCCCTTTCTAACCCCTATCTCCACCACTTCAAACCTTCCCGTGATTAATGACCCTTCTTCAGTAAGAAAAACAAAACTCACTTAATCAGCTGGAAAGCACTCAATCCCCCTTCAAGGGGGGTGGGGGGTGCATGGCAAGTGTTTAGTCCATTCGCACATTTGTCGCCCGTCCACGTCGTTGCAATGAACATATCGCTGCTGGTGGAGTACTATCACGATCTCTCTGGGGAGCAGACGAATCAGATCAACGAGTACGTCGCCCGCGCTCTGCTCCACGTGGTGCACAACCATATTCTGAGCGTGACACCGAGCCTGGTGCTCACTCTGTGCTGTCGCAACAATCACACGTGCAACTTCTACAACGAAATGATGAGCATCATGTTCCGCCAATGGGGCATATCTCCACTTCAAATAGTCAACGTGCACCGACGTCCCGCAGGAGTGCGTCGACCACATGTCGAAGGACGGAGGCATTATAATCTGATCTTCACAGACTCGTATGCGGCATTTGCCGAGCTGGAAGTCGAGGCCTATTCGCGGGAGTACAACTACAACGAGTTCTACTACATCTTCTTGCAGGCAAGGGATCATCTGCTGCAGAGCGAGATGCGTCGCATATTCGCCCACTGCTGGCGCTTTCAGCTCATCAATTGCAACGTGCAGGTCCAGTCGGCTGATGGGGAGATCAAGCTCTTCACGTATCGTCCATTCGGAGCCGAAGGTTGCGATGATGTTACGCCACGCCAGATCAATCGCTATGATGGCGAGCGCATGGAGCACGCTCAGCTGTTCCCACGCAAGCTGGGCAATTTCCATGGCTGTGCAGTACGTGCCGCATTGTGGCACATGCCGCCCTTCCTCTAGCTGGAGGGGAGGGGCAGCGAGGCCCGGGTCAGTGGCGGCCTCGAGGGGCGACTGTTGCAGACGCTGGCGCAGCGATTAAATCTCAGCTTTGTGCTACATACGCCTCCCGAGGGGCAGGAACCGATAAGCAGCAGAGCTATGAAAATGGTAAGCTGTTCCCACTTTGAGGAAACACTGTTCGCACTTAGAAAGTTCCTTCGCTTCTATGGTGATAAACCTCTTTACTACTGTTTCCATTTAACAAGTATTCCCACTCAACTAATGTCTTCCTACTCCACTGCTGAATTTACTTTTGCCTGCACAAGAGAATTCTCCTTCGCAAAGTCATCCTTCACTGAAAGTTAACATTTTAAAAGTGTTCCCATGCGATTAATGTGTGCTAGCTCGACTATTGAGTCGGCTTACGGAATCCACATCAGAATTCCCATTTGACCACGGCCTCCTTACTAATTGACTTCATTTTAAAAATGCTCCCACCTGAATGTTGATTCTTCATAAGACTCCATTAGAGAATTCTTCTTTACAGACTTTCTTCACTAACTTTTCCTGTTTGACTGTTGTACTATATATACACATGAGAATTCTCTTTTGGTAACAAACTTATTTAACTAACTGTTCTTGTTTAAAAAGTGCCCAACTGAATGTGTGCCAGCTCGACTATTGAGTTGGCTTTCGAATTCACATCAGTATTCCCCTTTGGCTACGGCCTCCTTTACTTACTGACCTCATTTAAAAAATGTTCTCACCTAACTGTTGACTCTTTTGCAGGTCAGTAGTATTCCCACTCAATAATAGAAATATGTTCCTGTTCGACTGTTGAGTTGACTTAATCTCCGACTCTACAAGAGAACTATCCTTGGGGACATAGATAGTAAAGACTTGCTTAGTCACCTTAACCTTTTCTGTCCCTGGTAGAATCAATATGTTCGGACTATAATAAATGATATCCTATTGTAGTTAACCACAACAATAATTCTGTATCTACCTTAAAACTCCAATTCCTCACTCACCTATCTCGTAACTAGTTAAATATCTACTTATCTTCCTTCTAGTGACAGTAGAACTCTTTAACTAGCTGCATGTTCGAACATTCGAATAGCGATTTTGATTTGCCTTTGGTTACTAACACTAACTCTCCTGATTTGATCGGGCCTTTCTGGGTTTTTCCCAATCCTCTGCAACAACTTTTATCCCTGTTTGTATACAATACATTACAATTAATTATTTTTTTTCCATTTAAGGTTTTACCTTTTATTTCAAATTATTCTTAGTTTTATATTTCAATTTAAAATTTACAAACAATTAGGTTTATTATTTGTTATTTTGCGTTTAAACAGTCGACTGACCATAGTTTGACTATAAATTAAATAAATAAATAAATATTTACAAGCCTCCTTGACTATCTATTCCCATTTCAAAAGTGCTCCCAACTGACGAAGGTGTTCCTTCTCGACTCGCGAGTTGATTTCCGACTCCACAAGGGATTTATTCACCATAGAGGCGAAGATCTCTTTTACTTCTCATTTGAAAAGTGCTTTGACTACTTCTACTCGACTGTTCACTCTATTGCCAACTTCACCAGAGTAAAGACCTGCTTTACCTTTAACTGTACCCATTTGAAAAGTGCTGCCACTCAATTAAAGTGGGTTAACTGAAGTCAACTTCCGACTTCATAAAGGAATTCTCCTGTGCCGGAAACTTCTTAACTAACTGTTCCCAGTTGCGTACTTTCAGCTGGAACGCCATGAGGTGGATTTCTGCATGGGCGCACTACGACAGACAGCGCCACGAAGCCTGCTGGCCACGTCGACGCACAACTATCACCAGACAAGCGTTCGCTTTGGTGTGCTGGCCTCGAGCTTCGAGCTGACCTCGATGGACATTCTGCTCTACCCGTACCCGACGATCATATGGTTGGCAATTGGAGCAATGCTTGTGCTGGCAACGTTGCTGCTGCTGGGCATGGAGTGGCTGCTGCCGGAGCAGGGAAGCAAAGGCAACAGCCTGCTGGGGCATGGCATGAATCTGGAGCTGATAATGGTGGGCATGCCCATGTTGCAGGCACCCAGTTCGAGTGCCAAACGGATGTACTGCATCATGTTGATGTTCTACACATTGCTCATACGCACCGTCTACCAGGGCAAGCTATACCACCTGATACGCACGCATCAGTTGAATCGATTGCCACAGACCATCGAGGAGCTGGTGGAGCGCAACTACACGGTGGTGCTGTCATTCGAGATGCTCGAAATGCTCGCAGAGATTCCCACAGTGCAGCACATGCAGTTCCGTTGTCTGGGCGGGAACAGCCCAATGCAGGCGGCCGATTATTTGGCAGCACATCCCGAAGATCGTCGCCTGGTCGCAGCAACCGGCATTGACTTCTTTATGCGTTTCAATCGTCAGAGCGCATATCGGGCACAGCAGGAGCAGCGAGCGGGCAACCACTTCGAACTGATCCCACTCGATGTGCTGGACATGCAGCTGACCATGTACCTGCGCAAGCATTCCTTCCTCATCGACGAGTTCAACGAGCAAATCATGTGGATGCGCTCTGTCGGACTGCTGGCCTTCTGGGCGCGCTGGGAGCTCGACGAGAGCTACCTCTGGTCGGAGCATGCCTCCTCTATCAAAATGTTCGATCTCGAGGAGCTGCACATGCTTTTCCTGCTCGTCCTACTTGGCCTCTCACTTGGCATCGTGCTGTTCGCATTCGAGCTGGCCTCCCTGCGCTCCGCTAGACTTCGTCGCTGGTTCCTGGCGCACATTTAAATGAATATCGTGTCATTAACATCGTCTAGTTTATACTATACCATATATATAACATATTTATACTATTAAATACTTTAATCTTAATCACAAATCTGAGTTTTATTCTAATTCGATTCGGAATGATTTCTTACATTCTTTCACAAAGAATATAATTCCTTATATGGATAGTTAAATTGGTCATCGCCATTTGGTCATTTATTTTACTACTCGTAGATATTGCAATCAGATTTACTATGTCGAATATATGAAAGGCTAGATCTCAGATACTATAAAAGCTAGAGCTAACAAATTTGATGTTAATATGGTAAACACAATAACAATCAACGCCTAAATGATTTCTGCAAATTTTGCTGCCCTTCGATAGTTAGTATAGAAGTTATTTAAGAAAAACTTTAAGAGTTACTCATTTTCAAACCGCTCCCTCAAGTATGCAACACAAAATACACAAAAAATAGAAGTTGTATAGTTAGGAAATCGCATTGATCATGCAGATAGCGGCTATATCACGAGTACACTCGACTCTAGCTTTCGTGCATGTACTTAATAATATGCTTAGGAAATTTTATCAATTGCATCAATTGTATTTCGTATTCCCCAAATAGTGGTCAAATTTTGTTTGTAACGATGTATTTTATATTGATTTTATTATAGCTATACCCTTTTGAATATGTACAATTTATGTTATAAGAATCTGAACTTCGAATTGATTATTCCTATAATATTGGAAATTGTTGTCCAATTTAAACAAAATGGAAAACATGAGTTACTGTATAATTTTAATTGGTACTTATAAGTTATTTCGAAAAAGAAGACTGTTCTTTATACAAAACCTTTAAGCCATGTAGGCAGATTGTTTCTATAGTAGTTATATAGTCTGTTTGATAGTGGGCCGATTTTGATATTATAAGCATATTATTTATATAGGGTGATTTTTTATCGCCCCACTGAAGCAGCGAGTTCGGGCTACTATATTGTGACTAAATTTCGCACCAAATTTACATTGTTGGACATTAAAGCACAAACACGCTTACGTAGAGTGCGAACTGAAGGAAATATCGCAGCTGTATCGGACAGTGTTAATGATGATGATGACCAGTATTGGACCGTACTTCTTCAAAGATGATGCGAATCGTAACGTGACTGTGAATGGTGAGCGCTACCGTGAAATGATATCAAACTTATTCTTTCCAAAAATGCAAGAGCTTGACTTGCATGACATGTGCTTTCAACAAGACTGTGCCACATGCCACACAGCACACGTAACAATGGACATATTGGAAGGCGAGTGAGTTGAACATTTTATTTCACATTCGGGATTAGATCGTGCGATTTAACGCATTTAGACAATTTTTTGTGGGACTATGTTAAATCGAATGTCCATACAGACAAGCCCGCTTCAATTTGACGCATTGGAGGACAACATCGAAGCATTTATTAGTGAAATGTTGGAAAGAGTATGCCAAAATTGGACTAAGCGGATGAACCATTTGAGGCGCAGTTACGCTCAACATTTGCATGAAATAATCTTCAAACATTCAATTATATAACCGTACTATCGATTCAAAAAAAGATTTCAGGCATTCCTCTGAATTTTATGTGTTTTTTTGTTGAATAACTTTGCTATAGCTGTGAAAAAATCACTCTTTAGATGTGGTTAATTACAGATGTAGTAAATTCGGTTACAAATTACAAAAATATAGGCATGGCAGCTATACGATATATAGGTCCGATCCAGCAATGCATGTGTGCCAAATATGATTTTAAAAACTCAAAAACTTAATCGACTCCTCAGAATACACATACTTTACAGGATCGAAGATATATACAATGCACCATAGCATTGCAAACTTAAGGCATATTACATTTATACATTTATTGATATATCGCATCACATTTAAGACGTATTACAGGTTTCGACTTGAAGCCAATGGAAAATAGAGAAAACAGAGAAACTCATTTACAATCAGACAAATAGACCTAATCTAGATAACACGAATATACATATGAACATATAAAATCGGTTGAGTCACACACGCCATGCAACGAGTTTCTTTTACAAAGAATATAAAAAACAAAGAATGAGTGCATAAGGTTTTTGTAAATGATTAGACACTATAGTAGAATTCCTTGGCATCCAGATAGAGGGCGATGCCCACCCAGACGAGTGTGTTCCACACGGATTCGAGCAGCAGCAGGAAGTGCGTGTTCATGGCAGCGATGCGCCAATGCCAGGGCAACATCTTGTGCATCACCGAGTGGCCGACATACATGATGATGGCATTCATGCCGCACTCAGTGAAGGGATAGCCGGAGCACAGTTGCCGCACATCGATGATGTAGTAGAGCAACGAGAGCAGCAATAGCGCGAAAGCAACGGTGACGAAGACAAAGGAAAGCGACCATAGATTCTTATTGACCGGAATAATGCCCAACTCCTTGGAGAAGCCACACAAAGCGCCGCCCAACAGACCCAACAAGGTGGCGCCGAGCAACCAACGCTTGAGCCGCGCCTGCCAGGTAGGATGCACGAGAAGTGTGACGCCAGCGAAGGCACCTAGCAGTACCTGCACCACGCTCAGTACACAACCTGAAAGAGAAAGAGACAGACATACAGAGAGAGGGAGAGAGAGAGAGTCAATTAGAAAGAGCAAGAGTTGAGCTGCTTTGCTGCTGCATCCTCACCAAACACTCCCTCTGGATCGAAAGACGTCGCATCGTAGACATATTTCGCTGTCGGATGCTGATAGATATGCGACTCCCCCAGCACAAGCATGTCCACATAGCCAGCTGCACCACCAATGCAATGGGGGTTCGCTGCATTGTCCGACTTGCCACCGGGTCCGAGATAACCACGTGGACAGCCCGGCACACGCAGCCCGAAAGTCAATCCCAAATAGGTGGCCACAAGGGCCAGCAGCACAGCCAGCTCGCCACTGAAGAGGAAGACGTCGTAGATGGCACGTTGCCAGGCTCGTTGGGGACTCAGCTGATCCCGTCGGCTGCAGAGCGTGTGCAGCACGCCGACAAGTAAATACGCAATGCCAAAACGCTGCAACACGCCCATCAGACGCAGCTGCTCCATTTGTGGGCCATTGATGGAGTTCAGGCACAGCCCGATGGCAAACAGTTTTATGGCACGCCACACAATGCGTGTGCAGATGCGCCCCTTGCCAATGCCTCGCCCCAATTGGGCCTTGATCGACAGCGGTATGCAGACGCCCATAATCCAGAGGAAACTCGGAAACACAATGTCCGCCAAATGGAGACCATTCCAGGCGGCATGCTCGATCCAGCTGTAGCCCCCACCGCCGCTATTCACAAATATCATTAGCACAATGGACAAGCTAAAAGTGAAAGCCAAATACATAAGAAGAGAAGCTCAAAGAGATGGGGAGTCTTCTGCTCCTGCTTGCTTACCCACGAAACGTGTCCAGACTTCGCAGTCGCTTGCGCTGCGTCGCCTTGGTAGCGGCATCACCAATGCTGTCCGCAACGGCAGCGGCCTCGTCATAACGGTAACGTTGCCAGGCGCAGCTGCCCAACTTCAGCACCGTCAGCAGTGCAGCCACCAAAACAAACACAGAAAGAAAAGCTGCCGAAAGTGAGGGATAAACTTGAGTTTAAGATCTGTTTGTACAAGTTTCTATAGTCCTACTACAAGAAAACAAGGCCCTATTTAACTAACTTCTAATGTTTTTATAAAGATTCTTGTTGCGCAAGTTGCTTAAGCTTGTACTATTCCTAGATATATTAATATTCTGTACATTGCTTAAACTGATTTGTTTCTACCCAAAGCCTGACATCAGTTGCTTATATTATTATATAGCTCCTCATTCCGTGCAATGTTTAACTTAGACTTCATACAAATCTTATTGCACGAACTACAGCCAAATACGAGACTAGTTTATATCATGATTGCAATACATTTTTGTGCTCTAAGGCGAATAATTTGATAACTTACATGAACCACAGGATACTGCACCCAGCAACTATGACTCCTAGCTGCTTTCTTCTGCCTTATACACACTCTTGTTTGCTTAAGCTGATAATATAATAAAACGCAGGAACTGTTCTGCAAATCTGGCCACCTTCGTGTTCTTCCTTGATAGCCTGCATGGCGCAGAACCATCTTAAATGGGACCATTAACCTCCCTGTCGGACTGGAGGACAGCAGCACTTGCCTTGCCCCGACGAGAACTCTTACTCCGAACGCGCTTGGGTTTGGCTTTTGTGGCCTTTTTGGACGGTTTGACGTTGTTGCCTCCTTCTGTACCTCCAGTAGGCATATCGGGAATAAAGGGCACACTAACAGTACCTTCAGTGACTCCTTTCACGACTTTATTCTTAAGCTCTAGCTTGATCTTGCCATAGCAATAGTTAACTATGCCGTTCCATGCCGTGAGCATCCTGTAGGACTTTCTGTCCACCAATATGGCGAGGTGGGTCCTGGCACTTTGTTCTGTGCGATGCGCCACTCGCCACCTGTTTGTGCAAATCTTATTTTGGCAATCGAGATACGCTAAAATGGTGTCGCATGGCATCTCTGAGCTGTCGGGGAATATGCCTCGAATAAGGTGCCCCCGTGGGAATTCATCTTCCTCCATTAGCTCTACATCGAGCGAACTCAAGGCCTTGATCTGGCCAAGTATGCTGCGCACCCATTGAGCTGTGATATTTTCCTCACACTCGAGCAGCAGCCACTCATCCCGTGGAACACATCTTTCAAATCCAGGACCGACGCCCGGCGCGGCGTACAACAATATCGCCCGGAGGATCGCTGTTTTAAGCCTTGTCATGTGCTCAGCTGTAAGTGGCTTCTTTCTGTCAGCCGAAATGAACCCAAGCTTAACGGTGCTTGCCACTTTGCTGCCCTGTTGCTTTGCTGGCTCTGTATGAGCTTTGGTCTTGGGCTTCTGCTTCGCCTTGGTTTCTGTAATGGGCGTAATGGCAAACCTAATGGCTTCAGTTCTACTCAGGCCTCTGTTCATTGCAGCATTGAATCGCTTTTTCTTCCGTCTGCTCCAACTGAACACGGGCTGTTCAGCATTCTGTCGTTCCTTCGATTCGAGTTCCGAGTCAGAGGACTTTACCTCTAGTGCTGCAGGACCAGCATCCGTGCTAGTAGAGATGGCAGCTGGCAGCCCAACAGCCTCAGTGATTAAATGGGGATCGTCCTTCAAGTCGTCGCTTTGTGTTGATGCAGTTAGAGTCGCATCACACTCATTAATATTATAAGTTTGGTTCATTGTTGTTCCCACGAGTTGACGGGATGGGGAAGTCACCTACGGCATAGCCCGTTTACCGCAGGAAGTCTAAAGTTAAACTAGAGGGCGACAGGTATCTAGAGTTCGCATATTTGCAACCGAGCTACCCCCCGGCCATGCATCCTTCGGCATATGCTGTGCCACCTTGGATTTTGGGGAAACTTTATAGAGTATTCTGCTCTTCGCCCAACTACAATTAGCCAGCACCCTGGGCAGAGACATGACCATACCCAGAGTCTGTTTCCAGCCGCCCTCGCGTGGAGAGTGTAGTTGCACTTTCGTCAGTAGGATACAAGGACGGCGCGTAAGACGTAATTCCCCTTGTCTCCTCTGCCGACTGACGGCCTTATAGAACACTCTATACTTGGTTAGTTCTTAGATAGTATGTATAATATGATATATCTTTGACAAATTGCAAAGTGACTGATTGCAATGGGACAAGTGCTTCTTTCTGTCTGCAAATACACATATATCAAAGCTTCATCTCATAGCAATAGGTCAGAAACTGCCTTGGGATCAGTTTAATGCAAAATTCTTTTCTCTTTAATGTCATTTCTTGAATTGTCTTGATTGAATTTCTCTATTTTGTGAAATACAATCGCGCCTAATTAAATTAAAGCAAAGCAAATTGATGATCAATTGTCGTGAAAAGCGAGCAAAGCGATCGTCTGTCTATTACTCACCATAATTGATGGGTACGCCGGCTTTGTCCACGGCAAAGTGGCAGCTGCCGTTGGCCAGCAACGTGAGATTGTATACGCCAAATTCTTGAAGATCGCTGCGACGTAGGGCGCACAGTGAAGAGCTGAGAGAAGAGAAATCATATTGTATATCAAATCAAGCGTAACAGGTGAACATATATATATATATATATATATATATATATATATATAATATATATGTATATGTGTGGGTGTAGGCTATAAATATATATATATATATACCATATATATATATATATATATAATATATATGTATATGTGTGGGTGTAGGCTACATAGAGAGCGAAAGTTGCATTGTGAGAACAGTTGAACAGTATATAGAGATATGACATGATGATAACGCAAGCTGTAAGCGATGTAATACACACCCACACACACACTCACATGCACACACACACACACAGATTAGCTTGAACAGACACTCACACATTATCGTAGGCATAGTGACCCTGATCGTGTGCATAAATTTTGAAACTCAAAGCGTATGCAGAGCTGAGCTTTAACGGTTCCAACGATTCCGTTGCTGGCAGAGCTTTCACTTTGGTGTAGGGGCACTGCAAGAGTTGAAATATGAGTGGGGGAAGAACTAGCGGGATTTACCGTATCATACCGTATAGCATTCATCGGACAGGGTATACAAATAACTGCGCTCTGCATATTGTGACTCCACGTGCAGGTAAGCCTGGTCCACGTCCAGTGCACGCATATCCAGCTGCCGCCATTGGGGCTCCGTGTACTCCACCAGAAACGACATTGTGACTTAACGCAAACGTTGGGGGGGCGAGGTCACACACTTGATGCAAGCCAATTCTTGTCAATTTGTATATTGTGTTATTGCAATTTGTGCTTGCCCGCGCACTCGCACGGCAATCGGGGAATTCGCGCCGTTGACGACTAACTACTGCGCTCAAGTAGCTGCGCTTGAAATCGCCATATCGACGCCTCTTTTTGTGTAGTCGTCCGAAATGAAACCGAAACTATTTCGAGTGCGCAATAAAATCAAAAAACAAACAAACACACGCAGAGCCAACAACAACTGTAGCCACAGTAATAGCAGTAACAGTGCCCATAATAACAGATTGTAAAACTGTAAAAACATAACGGAATTCTGCTGCGCATCGCAGTGTAAATACACTTACCACCTAATCGTTATACACATCCATGTGACAATATGGCAAAAGACAAACTTAACAGCAAGCTATTTCTAACCATATTTTTTGCTATGACCTGTTAAGTTATTTCTCATTTTATAATTGTTTTATTGTTTACATTTTGTGCCGCGTTACATTTCGATTGACAAAGTCGTCAGTGCTTAGCATTGCAAGTGCAATGTAAACTGGTTGTAGTGTTGCGTAAATACGTAAGTGCAGTGTTGTCAAAATGTTAAGGCGTTGTTATCGATTTGCGCTGCATTGCTGTTAGTGCAGCCAAGCTATGGGGAAATTATAAAATTGCAGCTTCAGTTTTATAGCAAACAATAAAAAAATAGTGAATGGAAAACATGTGGAATCTCTCTCAATTACACCCTCATTGGAGTATTGGACTTTGGCGCGCAGCTCTTCAGCTGCTGTTAGCGTCAACAGCTATCTAGAGTCGTTGTTATCGCTACTTGCAAGCACTGTTAATCTTGTGCCGCTCAGCTGATTGCGCCAATGATGAGTGGCCAATAAAATAATTGTTGCTGCGCTGCGCTCTGGGCTGGGCTAGGGAAAAGCGTTTGGTGCCCCCAAATGGCCAACGCAACAAGAACAACAAGGAAGACCAAAGCGACAATAACAACAGCAACAACAAGTGGCAGCAAATTGCAAACACGTCGATTATGCGCCATCACGTTCTTTGCCAAACTGCATCCAGGCGATGTATGCGGCAGCAACGGCCTTCCGCTGACGCCCAACTCAATAGCAATTTTGGGGCGTTCCCAGCGCTTGAAGGAGCTGCAGCATGAGTATCTGTGCCAGTATTTGGATGTGGTGCGCGGCAAGCACGGTAAGAACACGCCCCACGCCCCCTTCCTCCAATCCCAGTCCGTGTATGGCATCTAATCCTCCCCCCATTCCTTTGTAGAGCGCACCATAGTCGTCTCGGAGTATGTGGGCTGCACGCTGGAAGACCATGTGAAGCGCAATGCTGCCGACACGCCGCTGAGCAACGAACAGTTACTGCGCATCTTCTACCAGGTTGCAGTCGCCATCGATGTGCTCCATGGCCATAAACTGGTCTTGCACAATCTGGAGCCGCGCCACATACTGCTACACGGCATGGAGGAGGAGGGTGTGCTGCGTGTGAAGCTCTTCAACTACGGCATGCATCTGATGACCAAAGGCGGTGCCTATGTTCCCTTTCCCATTGGCAATGTGCGCTACATGGCGCCGGAGCGTCTGCTCGGCACAAACGGGAACATCAAGAGCGATGTGTGGGCATGGGGCATGCTGCTGCTGGAACAGCTGCTGCACACGGAACTGTGGCCCAAGCTCAAGCTGAGCAACATTGCCTGGAAGCTGTTGGCCCTTGCAAGGCACACGAGCAGCACAACTGGAGGTGCACAGGTGTTGGAGAAGATTGCACGCGAGCATCAGCGCTTGGAGCAGTACCAACAGCTGCCCCAAGATGTGCGCGACTTGCTCGAGCGTTGCCTCAGCGTGCTGCCCGCCCAGCGACCCCTGCCCGCCGACCTCTTGCAGCACAAATGCTTCAGCGAGGTGATTGCCAAGCTGCAGCAGGAGGCGGGAGAGCAGAAGAAGAAACAGCAACTGCAGACGGACGAAGTGCCGCCCTTGCCTCTGCTACTGCGCTGTCCATTGACGCAGATCTATCATCTGTGGCAACTGGCCGGCGGCGATGTGCAGGCGGAACTGAAGAAGGAGGGACTTATACGCAGCGAGGCGCCAATTCTGGCGCTTCCGCAGATTGTGCGTCTGAGCGGCGCCAGCGTTTGTCCGCCACGCAGTCAATCGTATCTGATGGACGATCGTGTGGTGCTGCTGAAGCTGCAACCGTTGCTGCAGCGCCTGAGCCGTTTGCCCGCCTCCGTTTACTTTCCGCTATTGTATCAGCCACGCCAGCTGCGGCAGCAACAGCTGCTGCAACGCCAGCAGCAACAAGTGCTGCTGCAGCAGCAACAGTTGCCGTTGTTGATACGCGAACGCGACATCGAGTACCAGTTCCGGCGTGTACGACTCTTCACCCGCCTGCTGCACGGTTACCCGCACACGGCGGACCAACTGCAGCGTGAGGCATCGATAGACATTCCTCCCCTTCTACGAGGTGCGATCTGGGCGGCGCTGCTCGGGGTTCTGCCCAACGGCGGCTATGCCAAGATCGACAAATTCACGGCGACCAGCACAGATCGACAGATCGAGGTGGACATACCGCGTTGTCACCAATACGACGAGCTGCTCTCCTCGCCGGATGGGCATCGCAAGCTGCGCAGACTGCTCAAGGCCTGGGTCACGGCGCATCCTCAGTACGTGTACTGGCAGGGACTGGACTCGCTGACAGCACCGTTTCTCTATCTCAACTTCAACAACGAAGGTGAGCGAGCGCAGTAGCAGGAGAGGATCAGCCTGCAGTTCTTAGTACAATCCCTCCTCTTTTTCGTAGAACTCGCCTTTCTTAGCCTGTTCCGCTTCATACCGAAGTATCTACAGTGGTTCTTCCTCAAGGACAACTCGGCCATCATCAAGGAGTATCTGAGCAAGTTCTCCCAGTTGAGCGCATTCCATGAGCCGCTGCTGGCTCAGCATTTGGCTAGCATTAACTTTATACCGGAGCTCTTTGCCATCCCCTGGTTCCTAACCATGTTCTCACGTAGGTCTTCCTCTCTCTCTTGCCGGGCTTTGCCTCTAAATGTTCGCATTGCTCATTCGCAGACGTCTTTCCACTACACAAGATCCTCCACTTGTGGGACAAACTGATGCTGGGCGACAGTTCGTATCCGCTCTTCATTGGCGTCGCCATACTGAAGCAGCTCAAGAGCACGCTGCTCAGCTCTGGCTTCAACGAGTGCATCCTGCTCTTCTCCGATCTGCCGGACATTGTGATGGAGAACTGCGTCATTGAGTCCCAGAAGATGTACGAGTGCACCCCCAAGAGCATCACGCATCGTCAGCACGCGCTGCGCACGCAGGCGACAAAGCATCACTTGGTGAGTGCTTTGCCTCAGTCCCAGCAGCACTTGCTCACAGTCTTTCTCCCGCAGGACATTGGCACAGCAGAGGTGGAGCTGCGGCATCTGCAGTCGGAGCATTGTTCTCGCATTAGTGCCCGGGATGTGCATCGGCTGCTCATGCATGCCCCATCAGAAGTGGCCCTCATCGACTTGCGCAGCGTTGTCGAGTTTGGACGTGTCCATGTGCCCCACAGCATCAATATACCCTTTGCCACCGTCCTGCTGGGTGAGCAGCGTCTCGAGGCGCTCAATGTGCCGCATCTGGAGACGTATCTGCGTGGACGCATTGTTGTGTGTGTTAGCAACATACATGAGCATGCCGTCGAGGTAGGTTGCGCTTCCCACTGCCCTTTACTTGTCCTCTGTTCTTTTGGATTCAATTTCTGTTTGCTTCTCTTTCAGTTCTCGCACTTTTTGTTGGCCTGCGGTGTGCTGCGCACTTGTATACTACACAAGGGCTTCAATATCCTCCACTCAATTGAGCCAAATATACTCATCTCGAATTGACGGGAAATCTTCCCGGTTACGGCTCTGATCCTGCAAAGAAATCGCTTCGCTCTCCGTATCTAGCTTAAGCATCGTTCATCTCAACTGTACGACCTTATCTCGTTGTACCACTACTGGCAAGCAATTTTTTAATATATGTACATAAGTAAATAAGCAAGCATATTGTATATGTATGTATTCTCGACGTTTTATAAATCTGCATAGTACTCGAATTTATTTTGAATCCATTTATTTGAAATTCAAACTTTTTTGGTTATTAAACAATGTTCTGTTAATGAGTGCTGTTAAGAGTGCTGCTGTGCACTGTTAACGCATTAGGCTCGAGGTTGCGCTTACGTGAGCTTTTTTGCGCTAACATGCGCTGTAACACTTAACAGTGCTGTTACACTTACGTCGCTGAAATTACGTTTGTTTACTTGCCGTTCAGTTGGATGAAGAAGCTTCACTCGATACGATTCCTAAATTTTGTGTGAAAATTGAGTGCAGAAAAAAGTAAGAATTCTTCGCGTTGAAGTTGCTGTTGTTGTTGTAGTTATTGTTGCGATATGTGTGTGAAAGTTGCATTACGCGAATAGCACACACAGTGTAATTGCGACGCAATGCATTAACTAATTGGCCACGCGTGCAGGTGTCAACAGAAAAACCAAAAAAACAAATGAAACAGGTGGGCGCATTTTGTGGGGGTGGTTGGACGATGTGGAGAAGTGATACTCTTGTTGTTGTTGTTACCGTTACTGTTGTTGTTACTGTTATTATTATTATACTTGTTTTTCTTCTCGTTGTGGTTTCTGATGATGTTATGTTTGACTAATGTGAGAACTGTGCATGCAGAGAGAAAGAGACGGGCTGACTGACCACAGCAGCGTCAGCGTTTTTTTTTACTGTTTAATTGCAAATTGTTGAACCGCACACACACACACACAGACACGCGCGCGTACGTGTGTATATATCGAGGTACATATGCTGATAAAAATGACAACATGTTTGCTCACTGTGCCTGTGTGTGTGTGAGTGTGATGTTATTCGATGCCTTTGTGACACAGTGAGCAGCGGCAGCAGCAGCAGCAGCAGCAGCTGCGACGTTAACGCCAGCGTCAGCGTCATTAAGAGCAGCATCGTAAAAACTATTTGCTTGATTATATTTTAGTTCAGAGTGAATCACTTAAATTAAAATGCTAAAAGTCTTTGCTAATCTCACACACACACAGAAGGAGAGAGAAATAGAGAGAGAGAGAAGAGCTTAGGTTTGTGTGGGGGTGGGGCATGGAGGGCAGCAAGCGTCGCATCGCATTTTTGTTTATGACGCCCTCATATTGCGCTATCAACAGACCGCCAACAGCCGACGGCGACAGCGACAGCGCTGCTGCTGCTGCTATTGGATGACTAGCGCGTGCCAGCCCAACAAGTTTCTTATTGGGATGATTAAGTATGTGCGCACCCCTCTCTCACACTCTTTCTCTGTGTGTGCAAACTTGATTCCAAGATGATTCCTGGGACACATGACGCAAGAGTTTGTGCCATTTTTTTCCTCTTTTTTATTGCATACTTTTCTGTGTGTTAATGGGTCGAGTGTGCGTGCGCTTGTGTGTGTGTGTGTTCAAGAGAGTTGTTATTAATATGGCCGCCCTCTGTTGGCAGAGAGCAGAGTAAAAGAGAGAGAGGGAGACTGGCATAACTCATTACAATTTCAATGCAAATTTTTTGCCATTAAGCGGACGTGTGTGTGTGTGCTCTTATTTACATTTGAGTTGATTACATTTTTGTGTGAAGTATGTTAATGTGCGTGTGTGTGTGTGAGGACAACAAGTATTGATTGCAGGCCATGACTTCAGGATTGTCGCGCTGCCCCAAATTGCGCACTAGGCCTAGCAAGGCAAAGCGCAGGCTAAATCAAAGACCTGCTCTGCGGCAACCCTACGCCAAGCGACGCGACGCTGCTTTGCATAACTGCTGTCGCTGCCAAGCTGACCGAAAGCGTTCGTCAGTGTCTGTGTGTGTATTGGGCTTATACATACACGCGCAGCTCAAAAGTGTTGAACGCGATTGCCAACGAGAACGTGCACGTTCATGTTCAGTTTCAGTTTCGACTTTCCTTTTGGCCAAAGAACGTGCAACGTTTCCTTCCAATAAAAACCAACAAAATCAAAAAATCAAATAAAATAAAACAAATGGTGTATGTATGTGTGTAGCAGAGAGAGAGACAGAGATAATGAGAGAGAGAGATGAACTAACAAGTCAAATTGTTTAAACAAAATCAAAGCACTATGTGGGGGGGGGGGAAGTACTGTTTGCTGGCTTGCTACCTCAACAGATTTATGTGTGTATGTGTACCACTGTGCCTCTGTATATACATGTATGTGTGTGTGTGTGTGTGCTGGCCTCTGTCGTGTCATGTGACCGCGCGCGCAAAAAACAGTTTCACCACGATTCACATTGCGGTCGACACTTCTTCGTCCTGACTTAGCGTAAGCATGCGCACTCCACAACTACTACGAACTGCCTACACATACACACATACGTGCACACGTACAGAGACTGGAGTAAGTTGAGTAGAGAGAAGCGAATGAAAACAATATTGCAATTTGTTGTTACACGACGCCTTAAACTATGCAACAACAATTACACGCATATCGAACAATTTAGTCAGGGGGAGTGAGAGAAGGCGAGTGGGTGAGCAATTGTCAAGCTCAGCTCTTACTGCAAGAGAGTGAGAGAGTGAGAAAGAGCGACAAAGAGAGCGCGCTCTGCTTTGCTGTAGGGTTGACACTGACACGCGCGCGCTGCTAAACGTCCTCGTCCCAGTGACGACGCCAGCGTCGTCGTTTGCACTCACGATGTCCTCGCGTGCGCCAAACAAGGTGCAAAAAATGCCTTTACACACACAGAAACACACACACACATACAGATGACAAACAGCGACGCTTTGCTCTGCTTTAAGTTGTCAGCAGCAGGCGACGATGGCCAGCAGCCGACGCGACGCAGCTGCAGCAGCCGAAACCAAAGCAGCAGCACCAGAAGCAGCAGCCGCAGTCGCAGCAGCTCCAGTAGCCAACTAACCAGCAGCTAAACAGCAGCATTTTTCTCGTCTTAACATATCTTCCTTGTGTGTGTGTGTGGGTGTGTCTGTGTGTGTGTGTGTGTGTCCGACTTTCGACTCCGGCTACGTTTTTTGCCGTTTGTCTTGTTTTCCGTTGTCTTCATTCGTGTGCCTCTCTACATGTGTGTGCGCCTTAATGTGTGTGTGTTCCTTTTTCTAGTGAAAAATCAATTGATATACATATTTTGTTGTTGTTATTATTAGTGCAAGCCAGTAAGGGAAACTGCAATAAATATTGCATAAACAAATAACAGAAAATACAGAAAATACAACATCAATCGACCAAAAAAATACCAATGTTAATGTCAGCAACAGCAGCGCCAGCAGAAGCAGCAGCAGGAGCAGAAGAAGAAGACGTTGTACAACATTGACTTTTTCGATTGTGAATTGTTCTTGTTTAACAGAACGTTGTTATTGTTGTTGTTATTTTTTTGTGTTTTATTTTTTGCGTGTGTTATCGCTGTTATTGTTGCTAATGTTATAAGGCGGGCGAACGAGAGCGCCAAGCAGCGAAGCGAGGAGAAGAAATTACAATAAAAATGTAGTAAATCAAAGTGAGTAGCAACAAGCAAGTACAGAAAAGAAGAACAAAAGAAAGCAAAGAAATTGAGTGAGCTTGCGTGTGTGTGTATGTGTGTGAAAAATCTGTAAATCGAGGTTATCTATACGTATACACACACGCACACACATGTATACATGCAAGAATGTGGAAGAAGGGACTGTGGTAAGGGGGAAACGGAGGTGGAGGTGCTTTGCGCTCAGCCTCCCAACGCGCTGTTTACACAACCAACAACAAGCGATGGTATTTTAATCATCATTAGGAAGCACACATACACACACACACACAAAGAGAAAGAGGCAGTGGGGGAGGGAAAGAGTGCGATAGAGATGGGCACACGGACACACGTGGAATGACACATTGAGAGTCATTAAAAACAGCGCTGCGACTGCGAAGTTGTCGGCCAGGCGCCGCTTTCCCTACAAATTCTATGTGTGTATGTGAGTGTCCAGCTTTTCTGTGTGTCCATGTGTGCCTGTGTCTTTTGTTTGCGCAAATTAAATTTAAAGTATGCCAGCGATTTGCTTTTCACTTTTTTTTACTGTTGCGCGCACGTCGTCCTGTTCTGTCGCAAAAACACACACACATGCACACGCGCACACAGAGTCGGCACGCGTCTGTGCATGCATGTGTGTGTACGGTTGGTTGTGTTTGTTTGTTTGACAAAGCGTAAACAATTGCAAATAAGAAAAAGGCAACATGACGACGTTGACGTCGACGTTGCCGTGCGATGAGTGTGCGAAAAATCGATTTGTGTGCCATCCCAAAAATAAGTGCAAATACATACACACACACACACACGACTCTACCTATGTATGTATGTATAACCCATATATTGAGTGCGTGTTGCCATAGGTCGCTCCCCCTTCCTTGCCGAATCCCCTGCGTTCTTGCATCGTCCCTGGAGGGGGGTCCCAGCTCGCGTTGTGCAACATAATGTGGCAAACAGCGATTTTCAATTATATTCATTTAACATTTGACTCTTGACACTGCCCAGTTCCATTTATCGCATACACACACACATACATATAGAGTACAACCTCATTACCATCCCCCATTGGCATTTGCCTGCTGCTGCCATCTCGCTCGCACATCAGCGTCGACAGCGCTGCTCACTTTTATAGCGCGCACCTTTTCAACGTTGCCCCCCGAACCGAAGATGGCACTTGAGCGCGGCTTGTGGGGCGCAATTAATTGTGTATGTTCGTCAGGCGACAAAGCCGTCGTTAGTGCGATCTGAGAGAACGATAACACAATATCGATAGCTTATTATTATTAAGCAGGCACGATTTGGCCATTCAAGATAATTAAAATCTATAGGAACGAGAATAGTTTACTATTTAGTGCATAAAGTTTTACTAGCTACAGTATCGTATCTATATATTTTATATGTTCTCTATATTTTCTATATGTTCTATGTATTCTATATGTTCTATATATTTTATATGTTCTATATATTCTATATGTTCTATATATTTCATACATTCTGTGGTGCAAGCAACAAGTCAGTTACCATATTATTATTTAAAAAGGGCGATCTGTTGTGCGACTTATAAAATATGTACACATATTGTAGTTCTGCTGAGCTTATGGCTTTGTGGTGTACAAGAGTTTTGGTAGACGCTTTATGGAATCAAATGCAATAAATGGTGTTTGATGCTTAAGAAGTAGTAGGATTAAATGTATAAGATTTAAAAGGTTACGGAACGACACGTGTTTTAACGATGATTAAAAGAATACCGATAAATTAAACAGATTAATATCTATTGAAAGTTAATATTTAAATAAGTGTGATTAGCAAATTAAGAGAGTTGCTAGATCTGCATAGCTTCATTGTCCGTCCAGTGTTGCTTATTTATGCATATAATAATTATATTTATTGAAACTCAATTTTTATGCAAAATGAGATTTTCCTCAACTTTGAGCAACATTTAAATGTTAAATATACAATATTAGACTAATTTAAATTTAGTTGTATGTAATAAGACAGTTATTGCATTAACTTTGTTAGTATAATACACGTAGGTCTCGTTTAACAGTCGCATTAGCAGTTGCATTAATAGTGGCATTAACAGCTGCAGCTGTTGTGCGTTGACTAAGCTCATCCTTAGCTTACAAATATGGTGCTGTTATTTGAAAATTAATGCAATTGTAATTGTAAGTTGTATCCAGCGATTTTATGTTTGTTAGTCCCTTCCTAATGATTCTTTGCTTGTTTATAATTTGACTGCCTGTACAATTCGCTGGCTTACTGTTATTTCCTATAATAAGAATAATATATTGCATCTTATTTTAATATACCACATTAATTTTCCATCTCTGAATTGTTTCAATTCCAGTTTATTTCTTCTTCTTTGTATAAATTTCCCATAAATTAAATTTCAGTATGCATTTTATATCTATATTATTTCCTTGTTTTAACATTTTAACTTGAACATTTCTTTCCCCATTCGCATTTCCCCTTTTCCCCCTTTCTACTTATGTTCTGTACAAATTCCGGATCGATTTAATCCATTTAGAAGGGCTAAACTGTGTCTTTTTTTCATTCACTGGATGCGCTGGCGTAATTAAATTGAATTCCTTTTTGAATTCCCTTTTTCAATAGCTACGTTGTACACTCTCCCCCCCCCCCCTTTCTTTCCACGTTGTCTCACATAAATAATAAAGTTGTGACATTTTGATGGGCCCTCAACGGGGCGCACTTTGCCTGCCTGTGTGTGTGGCACCTTGATATGCGCTGAAAAGTATGCTAACGTTTTTTGTTTTTAATTTACACCCCCGTCCAGCCCACCCCCTCTGCCAGCAGCTGCTTTCCGCCTTTTGATTTTGTTTTACTTTGCTGTGAAACGCAATTCCGTTCAATTGTTTGATGTGTCGACATGTGTGTGTCAGTATGTGTGGCACTTTGTATCTGTGTGTGTGTGTTTTGTGCTATTGCATCATCGTATTGTGTGATTCTTTCTCTTTTTGTGCGCTGCAACAATCCATTAACGTGGCACATGCAACAAAACTTTCCTTTCCCTACTAATGCAATTCTCCCTTTGCCCCTTCTCCCATTGCAGCTCTCAACTCGACTATTGCTAACCTAGTTTCACTTCCCAAACTCAATCAGAAGAACAACAAGCAAATCCCCAACAAGCGAATATTATAAATCAAATTAAAAGCAGAAGAAGAATAAGCAGAAGAAGCAGAATCGAATTGGTAAAAGCGAGAAACAACGGAACGGAAATAGAAATTTAACCAAACTGAGTTGTCGGCCCGGCTCACCCCTCCCCCCATTTCTATATACCCACTCCACTCTATTGGACCATTATCCTTGCTATATTCCCAACACCAATACTGATATCGATAACGATAACGATAGGCGTGGAGCAGGCAAAGCGGGAGATCGCCTCATGTTAGAAAAATGAAAAAGTTCACATTCAAAGGGGTTCTGGATGGATTTCGACAAAGCGTACAGCCGCAAGCCATCCGACAGGAGCAGGAGATCCAGGAGCAATTGAAAGCCGATCATTTCAATCTAAAGAAAGTAAGTGTTACAGTGATACGAGTGGAGAAAGAGGCAGAGAGAGAGAGAGAGGGAGATGTTATTAACTTGACGCCTGTTGTAGCCAGCGAATGTTTTATCTGGTAGCTGTATGTTCGAGTCTATCATAAGACACACGCGGCTATGACAGCCTCGTTCTCGTTCAACAGCAGCGCAGCTCAGCTCAGCACAGCAGCCCGTTGATTCAAACAAACAAACAGAAAAAAACTGTTGCATATCCCTGTGGCGTAATGACAAAACTAACCTTAGTTCTTCTGCTTTTTCACTTTCAGACTTTTCGCCATGGCTTCCCATACTCACCCACTTCTTTTGCCTTCGATCCAGTACAAAAACTATTAGCGATTGGTGATAAATCTGGCTATATACGCATGTAAGTCTCTAGAAGATCTCGTCAATCCATAGCTTATACATATGTTTAACCTATTTGATGTTGACATTTAGCTTGGGTCGACCTGGCGTCGATGCACATGCCAAACACGAGGGCGAGTCCGAGTGCGCTGTGCTCTTTGCCCAATTTCTGGTCAACGAGGGTGCCCTGGTCACCGTGACCGCCGATGATACCATTCACTTGTGGAACATACGCCAAAAGACCCCACGCATTGTGCAGAGTCTCAAATTTCAACGCGAACGGTAACTATGACAAGCCGAACAAGCTCTAAATCGATGAATATATATGTGTATTGTATTCTGTGGTTTACAGTGTCACTTGCATACATTTGCCCGTAGGCAGCAAATGGCTGTACGTGGGCACCGAGAAGGGTAACATACACGTCGTTCACATAGATACATTTGCACTTAGTGGATATATTATTAACTGGAATAAAGCAATTGAAGTGTGAGTATCGCATAAGCACAACAGGAAGTCATTGCTAATCGTCTCTCTCTCAACTGCTGCAGGGTTAGAACTAGTCATCCAGGTGCTGTGATTGCGTTATGTGATAATCCATTGGATGCAAACAAGGTAAGTAATCGATTAAGAACAAAGAGAGATCCTGCCAAGTCAATTAAGCATATCCGCAATCTGTTACTTAAGCACATCTGCAATCTGAAGTTACTTAAGCACATTTGTAGATTCCTCATTAATTGACATTCGCTCTCTCTTGCTGTCTTATCTCCTGCACAGTTGCTTATTGCATTTGAGTGTGGGCTGCTTGTGTTGTGGGATCTGAAAGCGAAATGCGCTGAAATACGATGGCAGGCAGCCGAGGTCAAGTCTTTGGCCTGGCATTACGAGGGCAAATACTTTGTATCATCGCACACAGATGGCTCGATTTGCTCGTGGCCCACCAAGCCGCTGCCAAAGCCCCAGTCCCAAGTTTGTCCGCATGGTAAGTCTCTCAATATGATTAACAATGGAACTTACAATTGATGATACTTTGTTGACACAGCGAAAATTAACAAGGATGGCAATGCGGAAAAATGTAAACCGATTTATAAAGTTGACTTGAAGTCCAGCACAACTGGGTGAGTTTCTTACGTTCTTCCCCTGCTTCGCCTCCTTCCTCTCTTTTTAACTTGTTTCTTCTTGACTGTAGCGAAACCTATACAATTTTCTCGGGTGGTATGCCATCGGAAAAGGGCTCAAAGTCGAATTGCATCACCGTTATGGTGGGCAAGACCACAACCGTTTTGGAAATGGAGCATGCTGTTTGCGACTTCATCACACTCTGCGAAAATCCCTGGCCCTGCGGTGAGTACTCCCAACTGATTCTATATAACTCTTAAAGTAATTTACTTATCTCCCTCTCTATATATTTCTCTCTGCATCTATAGAAACCCAGGAACCATATGCGATAGCTGTGCTGCTTCAATATGACTTAGTATTAATAGACTTATTAACGCCCGGTTTTCCATGTTTTGAATCGCCTTATCCAATGGACTTACACGAATCACCTGTTACATGTTGCACATATTTAACCGATTGCCCATCGGATTTGGTTCCTGCTTTTTATTCTGTAAGTTCACCAATATGATCAGCTTCTAATTTATTAAATATCAGCAAGGCTTACACAGAGTTTGCTAAGTCTACCATTAAAGTGTTCTTGGCAAGCAGCTTTGGCTTTAGACTCTAAGAGGATTCCCCTGGGATTAGCTGGCGTAGCATACCCCATTAATTTCGCGCTTGAATTTCTTGAACATTTCGGGTTGAGGAATTAACTTTGGGAGATTAACCCCATTGCGTTTTTGAGGGATTACCTCTTAACTTTATCTCTCTCTTCCACTGTATTTTCATGCCTTGCACTCTCTCTCTCTCTCTCTCTCATTGTGTTTCTCTTTCCTGCTCCGTTTCAGGTTGGTCGCACAACGACAAGTAAAAAAACTGGCTTCTCAGAGCGTGAATGGCCCATTTCTGGAGGAGAATGGTCGCCAGCTTCGTGTAGTTACTCGGAGATTGTCATCACAGGACATCAAGATGGCAGCCTCAAATTTTGGGACTCTGGCGCTGGCACACTGCAGGTAGGTGGCTTTTATATGCATAGTATACCCTGTAAATAATAATTGCCTTTTTGTGCAGATTTTGTACAAACTGAAGACGGCCAAAATGTTTGAGAAGCCGCGTCACGTGAGTCACGCGGACAGCGATAACCCGTTGGCGGTGCATTTGATATTTTTATGCTCGGAATCACGACGCCTGTGCGTCGCCGGCGCCATGGGCCAGGTAATGTTATTCAAGTTTCGTAAAACCGAAACCACATCGGAGGTACTCGTACTCGAGATACCGATACTCTATGAGAATTTTGATGATATCTATGGCACAAGTCCCGAATGCGATTTCCTAACCGGTCATCAGGTGCAAAAGACGGAGTCGAGTGATTCGGATAAGGTGAGTAATGCATCTTCCTCTTGGCAACTGTCTACTATATGCGGGGTAGTCACTTTGTTGGGATCAGCCTGGTGAAGCCAACAGTTTACCAGGAGTTGTCATCAAATGCCAACATCAGCAAGGTACTCCAGTTTGTAGACCAGCAAGTGACTACTCCTTGCCATCATTTCTATCACAGTGTGTGTAATCGCTTTATCCTTTACCCGCTTCGTAGACGGAGTGCACGCTTAAGGTGCGTTTTGGTGCTCAGCGCAAGCCGCCGGGCTTTCAATCCCAATTGGTCTGCCTCACAACGGGCCCAAATCGTCGCACCGTGCAGGTTACCTCGTTGTGCATCAACTCAAGCTATGGCCTGTAAGTAGCAGTAGCTCAACCCACACACACACCACCACACATACACACGTACATCTACACACATACATACAGCCATGCCACACGGACACGCGGACTTAAACAAAATATTCTAGTGGAGTATTCATTAGTTTTGTATTCGTATATTGTGCATGACACGTTCTCTCAATGCGCCTGACTGCTAAAGTACTACCTAGAGCCTAGTCGAATGAATACTAAATAATTCACAACTTATAGCTAAGATCACTAAGTATCCGTACGTCATGTATACCCGCTAATGTAGCCCCCAAAGCCAACACTCGCGCAACGTGACAAATCGCGCGCACTCGCTTAACTGTATTTTGTTTGTGACTGAAATCACTCGTTACTTGTTTGTGTTGGTCAAGTAGTTGCAAGAGTAAATCCGCCCCCCCCACCCCACCGCTCTTAACACTTACAGCGATTAGGAGTACTTGTTAATTGCTACGCGTTACTTGTCACGGCTTTATTTTGCGTTGTGTAGTAGATAATCGAGTTGAAAGCAGTTCACCCAGCTAGAAGATAAGAGAAGAGTACCCGCTACTCGTGACTTGTGACTCGTTACTCGTTAGCACTCCTTGCTTAGACAATCTAACGTGACTAACTACTGACTACTTAGTGCTTGGCGTGTGTCTGTGTGTGTGCGATCATCATATACAAGTATATTTATATACCTATATACTTATTATATAAATGGTGATTTTTTAAGAGCTATAGGAAAGATAATTTAAGATAAAACACATACAATTCAGAGAAATGCATGAAGCGTTTATTTGAATCGATAGGTACGGTGCATAACCTATCGATAATTGAATGTTTGAAGATGACTGCGCATTATCCACATCCAATTTTGGCATACTCTTTCCAACATTTCACTAATATGGTAAATGCTTCAATGTTGTCCTCCAATGCGTCAATGAAAGCGGGCTTGTCTGTATTGACATTCGATTTAACATAGCTCCACAAACAATAGTTTAAAGGCGTTAAATCGCATGATTTAGGCGGTCCCGAACGTGAAATAAAATGTTACACCGAACCCGCCTCTCAATAATTCCTTTGTTACGCGTGCTGTGTGGCATGTGGCACCGACTTTTTAAAACCACATGTCATGCAAGTCAAGCTCTTGCATTTTGCGAAAGAACAAGTTTGATTTCATCTCACCATTCACAGTTATGTTACGATTCGCATCATCTTCCAAGAAGTACAGTCCAATGATGGTCATCATCATCACTAACACTGTCCGATACAGCTGCGATATTTTCTTTAGTTCGCACTCTACGTTAGCGTTCATCAGGTGTTGCTGGTTTAATGTCCAACAATGTAAATTTGTTGCGAAATTAGGTCACAATACCCGAATAGCAAATTCAGTGGGTCGATTAAACTGACCATAAAATGTAAGAAGCGCGCAATGAACTTTCTTAACATTTTGATAGTAAAATGCAATAATTTGCAAGCTTTGTTCGTTTGTAAGACAATTCATAATTCAATTATAGACCAAACTGATGATGTTTGACAGTGTTAGAAAACACGAAACGTGCATCAGCTGTTTAAACCAGTGTTGCCAAAAAGATAATAGCTAAAAAATCAGCCTTTATTTAATGATTATGTTGATTTTGATTCGATCTTCATTTGATTTTGTATGCCGTTGTGTTCTGATTTTGTTGTTGACACGATGGTGTGTGTTCTTTTCCTTTCCGTTTTTTAGAATGGCTTATGGTACCGAATATGGACTTGTCATAATTGATATAATCCAAAAAATTTGCCTATTGAGTGTTGCATGTCCCGATCTGTATGGCGCACACGATCCTTATTCGCGAACACCAAAAAGTCCAAAACGTATTGAGAGCAAAGAGGAGCAAAGCCGTTCGCCCAGTTCCGATCAGGTAAGTGACTATTGATTCATCCTGATACTGATTGATTGATCGTTCGCTCGTTCGATTGATTGATGATTGATTAAATACGATAATGATACATACATCTAAAATGTTGGCTCTTAACAAATATCAAACACGAAAGAACAAGTACAATACATTGTTGAAACTGATTCGAACATGATTGATGTTGATTGGTCGATGGATATCAATATGTTACGTACTGCTATTTGCGCCTACAATCAGTGATAAGTGCACGTACACACACTCACACACACATACACACACACACGCGCGCGTATAAAATGTTAGACAAATAGCGTCAATCAAACACACAAACAGCAAGTGAATGATGTATTTGGAGCCAACAAGAACAACAACCAAATGGGAGAAACGATAAACATATTTAATTCTTTAATCAATTTACATCATTCGATATATATCTACTATATATACTCTACATACTACTACTACTACTACTACTACTACTACTACTATATGCATTAATGATTGATTACTAATTACGATGAACATGATTAACAAATCCAAAATGCAAACAATGTTTATTGTAGCAAACGCAATTCTTTATTAGTTAACTAAGCAATTATTATTTACAAGAACAGCAACAACAAATTAATACTAAAACAACAAGCCCGAAAAGAAACCCCGAATACCGTTCTCCAATCGCCCAAAACATATATTTGCATTTGTCTGGCATTTTGATTGAAGTGCATAATTGATTGATTTAATTTTATACCAAATACACACACACACACGCGCACAAACGCACACAAAAACAAAAAGTAAAACACACACACACGACTCTAATATAAACACAATCTTTTTTTTTCGATTTTTGTTCCCCTCATTTTAGTATAAAAATAGTACACAATAATACTAACAAATGAAATTACACACACAGAAACTTGACACACCTACACACACCTATACACACACACACCTACACACACACATGCAAGCAAGCTACATACAAAATTGTTAAACCCCAAAGAAAAAACAAAAAACAAAATCGCATTTAGACACACATTTCTCTCTAACTCTCTCTCTCTCTCTCTATACATTATATATATATCTTAACCTAATACTAATCTGTAGCCTACAAATATCTATGTATGTTATGTATAAATAGTACTGCCCAATCAGTAGCTAAAGTATCTAGCATTTTTTTACTTTAAATCTACAAACATATTTTTTATTTTTGCGTATTTTTTTTTGTTGTTTTCCGAATCGGCTAGCCGCTTTATAGGACTATCGCTAACTCTCTCTGTCTCTCTCTTGCTCTCTCTGTCTCTTCTACTATCTCTGTCTCTATTTCTGCCCTAACTAACCCCAATTAACATTACTTGCTGGCTAATTGTCTCACTATAACGCTTTCCGTATCTCGCTCTGTTCAGTTAATATTTGATTGATGCATTTCATTTGAGAAATTAGCTATAAGTTCGTTAGATTTGATTTGATTTTGAGTTTAATTTGAATTCCGCGTAGACGAGATCCATGTAAAGTGCTGTCTCCTGTTTTGGTAACCGATTTCGGGTTGATTTTCACTTCGATTGAGGAGCCTCTCTGAAAGAAAGCGCGCCACTCTCTCTCTATCTCTTATTCTCTCTCTTTCTGTCCAGCTCACACACTCTTTTTCTCTGAAACTGAACCTCTATTTATTTTGCCCTGAGAAAACGTAACGACACGCACACAAATTGTCAGCATGGTAAATCATATTTGATTGATTGATTGAGTTTACATGTAAAGAAACAAAAAAAACTGAGAAATTAACAAACAAATTAACTTTAAACCTAAAGAACACTGCACGTTTCATTGATTGACATTGATTGATAGATTGATTGTTATACTGTGTCACCTCACATTGTCACCTCGCATTGTCTAACACCCAATGTTACATCATTGATTGATATGCCATTTGCCATTTGATTGATTGGTTTTTGATTGTTGTATGTTGTCTGTGTATGTCACATCTGTTGCCTCTCTCTCTCTCTCTCTCTCTCTGTCTCTCTTTCTATCTTTTTCACTCTCACACTCTCTCTCTCTCTCTCTGTCTGACTCTGTGTCTCGATCTGTTTGTCTTAGCCTCCTCCTCCTCTAAGTTGAAAATAATGTATTATAATGTTTAATTGATTGATTGATGTGCGTGTTTTGTCGATGTATGTGTGTCCCCAGGTATATACAATGTAAATATTGTGAGACCTGACCTTTATCATACATACACATAACTATTTATCTGATAATATCCTTTCTTTCCTGGCCCCCTTACCCCCTTATCACCCCATCCACGGCATCCTTCAATCAATCCAGCAATGTAACATTTTTCTTACCATCCGCATACTAATCTAACCAACTAAACTAAACTAAAACCTTACTGAACTAAATGAAAACAATAACAAATACAAGAAAAAAAAAACACAATACAATTGATTGTTGAATGTTATATGATGTACAAATTGATTGACATTGATTGATACGTATTCACAAACTATAGAAATATTCAAGTTTAGCTCTAAAATTAAGTTATACAAATTCTGAATTAATTCTATGACTTTATAATAATAATTGTATTGCCTGCGTGTGTGTGTGGCATAGCTGTTATTCTATAACTGTTATATATCTGTTATATAATAACAGACGTATAACACAGTATAACTAATTCGTTTGCCTAAACTCCCCAAAAAACAAAAAAAGCTTAAGTTTCCCGCCCTACCCCGTAAATCTGTTAAATGCTTGTACTATCTGGACTACTAAATTGAATATACCCCCAACCCCTCGCTCTCAATATCGCAGATATATATACATACATGTACATATGTATATATTCCGACTAAATACGAATTCTATAACCCATCGAAATTAAATAACAAATCAAATCTTTCACACTCACAAAAATGTCTCAGCGACCCTTAAAAAAGTAATTAAAAGAGTAAAAGCAAAGCAAAAATCAATTAAAAAGGAAGACGAAAATGAAGAGAAAAAGAAAATGAGTAGAAAGAAGGAACAAGAAGAGGAAGAAGAAACATGGAGTTGTTAGAGGAAAATACGTGAAGGATTCGTGTTGGAATTTGTTTTGCTATGCGAAATCTGAAATTCAAAAGGGAAAAAAAAGAAAAGCGAAAGTGGCAATTTGCTGGAATTTCGCTTGTATTTTCTGCAATGAAATTCTCTACGAATTCTTTTTCAGTTGGATTTTGTATACTTAGAATTTGTTCCCTGATACAATTTCTCTTGTTGTTACTTTGTTTTATTGAATAGGAAATTTCATTGTAATTGTGTGACTACACATTGTGATCTACTATATTTAACTTAAAGAATCGTGAAGTGAAGTAAAACTCATCACTTAGAAATCTCTCTCTATTGTCTTTACCGACAATGAACTATGTAGCAAATTCTTAAATAAACTTCATCTTCGCAATATAAACCAGTAAGGAAAGCAACAGTCGCGCGACACGCGACAGTGGGATACCCTTCGAGCTATGTTCCTATGTACATATGTAGACATATATGTACATACATATGCACATGCTTTGAAATTATTCCCGACAGATGGCGCTCGTGCATCGCGCTCGCCCGCCTCCCTTGTTAGATGACAGAAGCACTTGGGTTTATGTTCTTACTTTCTTAAATAACTTTTGTGTTTGTTGTCCGATCGGATTGTAATTTTGAGAATACGTAGATATTTCATTCAGCTTAGTATATGTTAAAGTCAAAAAGTTGTATCTTTTATACAGCGCTTAAAATTTAAGTTCAAAAATTAAATTTTTGATTTACGGAGGCGGTGGGCGTGGCACCAAACATTTGAAATAAACTTGATAGCTTATTATATTATATGCAGCTTATAGTGCACAAGAGTCTTCCTACCAAATTTGGTAACTCTAGCTTTTATAATAGCTGAGATCTGTGCGTTCACACAGACAGACGGACAGACAGACAGACAGACATGGCTCAATCGACTCGGCTTGTGATCCTGAGCAAGAATATATGTACTTTATGGGGTCTCCCACGCCTCCTTCTGCATGTTACATACATTTGCACAGAGTTAGTATACCCTTTTTTGACCATTTTCAATGGTCGAAGGGTATGAACAATGAACAAAAAGGAAACCTACAGTCGAGTGTGCTCGACTAGACCTAGAACTATTTTCTGTTGCATACTCTAGGGAGCGGCTTGCAAATCAGTAAATCTTTATTATTTTTTAAATAACTTCTATGTTAATTATCCGATTGCAAGCAAATTTTCAGAATTCATTTGATAGTTGTTGTGTCTAGCAAAAATTAGCTGTCTTGGATTGGAACTACACTTGGAATTTGGTTTTTAACGATTTACGGAGGCGAAAGGGTGCGTGGCAGAAATTTGAAAACAAATTTGATCTGCTTGTAATATTGATAACAAGTTTGGTAGCACAGGACAGATAAAGTTAAATAGACTTGGCTGTTGATGTTGATTAAGAATATATACTATATATTTTGTGGGGCATAAAGTTATAATACCCTGGTCCCTTATGGGTAGCGGGTATAAGCATATTGTCATTAAATTAGTTTGTTCTAGCTCTAAGATGTTGACAGACAGACATTGCTGGCGTCGATATATACTTAGTGGCAACTGCCACGTCTCCTTCTGTCTGTTACAATATGAAATATGAGTAGTTAAATAGAGATCTAAGTAGATCTTTAGTTGTCTATAGCATATTTATGATCACATTTCAAACTAGATTTGTACCGTTTAGTTCAGACTAAGTTCGTTTGAACTTATCCGAAAACTGAACTAACGAACTCAATCCCTGATTTTAGTTCATTTATCTTTTGTTCTCTTGGACTTTTGTTCTTTTGGTTTTCGTTGGTCAACATTTTTTTTCTTTCATTGCATTTTGCCATTCTCCGCGCATGTTTACAATAATTATAATGAATAATGATTGACAGTTGTAAACATGCGCGTTGAATGGCAATATTCAATTAAAGAATATGATTTTGACCAACAAACTAAAGAACCGAAGGAGCAAAAGAACAAAAGACCAAAACACTCGAACGAACGAATTAAAAGACTCGAACTAACGAACTAAAGATTGAACTATAGAACAAACGAAAGATTGAACTATAGAACGAAATAAAAGACTCGAACGAACTTAAAATTGCACTATAGAACAAACTAAAGTTTGAACTATAGAACGAACAAAAAGACTTGATTGAACTAGAGTTCTTTGAAAAATTAACCAATGAACCAGTTCCTGAAACGAAACCAAATCAACAACTCTATTTCAAACTAAAGTAAAACAAATACAACAAAGAGAGATATTCTTGAATACAGTTAAAGTTTTCTCGTTCTTTAGAGTACTCTCTCTCTCTCTCTCTCTTTCTCTCTGTTTCTCTCTTTTTTCGTACGATTTTTGCTTTGCACGCTTTACGCACGCGTTGTGGTCAAGCTGCCACGGCTGCCCCTTTCACTTGCGCCCCCTTTGCAGCCCCTGCATTGAGTTAAGAGTCACATGTTTAGCCGGATCGTTATTAAAACTTCTGCCAACATCAAACAAATCCCGTTCTTCCCCCACTCTCTCTCTCTCTCTCTCACGACGCGCCTCGCTCATCTCTATGCATTTAGCTGAACGATACAACCAGCCCGGATAGTCCGTCAATCGAGTTTATACCCGAAGCAAATGAGGCGTCTGTGTTGGGCGCCACGCCCAGCGATACCTCGCGTCCCACCTCACCGGTGATGGGTGCAGACTCTGGTCACTCTGGCCAGGTGATAAACAGCAGCAAAGATACGCTGATAAGCGCAGCAAGCGCAACAACAGCCGCAGCTCTGGCCGCGGCAAAGAGCCCACAACGGGATGAGGCGGCGGCAGGAGCAGCAGGAGCAGCAGGCAGTGTGCCCAAAGAGTTGCAGGATCGCCGCAAATCGATGTCATGGAAAACGTTCAATTTGAAGCGTCAATTATCGAAAGTCAATATGAAAATCGGAGGCGGCAGCTCCAATGTCAATTCGGAAATGGAAGCGATGCGCAATAGTTCATCGATCTTCTATACCGCCCCTCCCAAAGAGAGTTCACCCGAAGGCGAAGAGCAGCCGACAGCAATGGCTGCGGGTGCGGGGGCGGGTGTGGTGGCGTTGCCAGCAGCAGCCGAAGCGCACGAGTGTCGCGAAGACGATCTGGGCCTGGCGACAGTGACGGCAATGCTCAATTGTGAAATGGCTGCAGCAGCGGAGAAGAGCAGCAGCGATGCGCCGCAGCAGACGCGTCGTGTTGAGTTCGAGACAATGCAGTTGCCGTTGGCAGAGAGCAGCGGTGAGCGGCCAAGCAATTTACCGTTAAGCGAACAGCAACAACAACAACAACAATTACAACAGCAACAGGCGCCAATGAAGCCTACAAGGCAGAAATTCAAAGAGAAAGCACGCGATCAGCGTCTGCTCTCAGTGCCGAACATTAAATATCAACCACGAGAGCAGCGCGGCGGCGGCGTTGGCATAGGCGTCGGCGTTGGCAGCACTGGCAGCGGCACCGGCGGGGCTGTTGGACGAGTCAACAAGAACGATGTGTCGCCGATGATGAGCGGCAGCTTAACCAAAAAGATACGTAAGTATAAATCTGTGTGAAAGGTCTCTCTCTCTCACACACACACACACACACACCCTCTCTCTCTCTCTCTCTCCCTCTCTCTCTGTCACTGTCTCTCTATCTCACTCTCTCTCTCGGTCTGTTTGTCTCTAGTGCAGTCAAGAGAGTTGAGAGCGAAACAAGCTGCGTAGGTACGTGTGTGTGCATTAGTTACCCTGCACACACGCACACACATGCATATGTATGTATGCCCGCCTTCCCCATACACACACACACACATATATCACACATATCAGAGAGCGAGAGCGTCAATGCGTTCGTTTAGTTGTATTAGTTGTTGAGTGTGAATTGAATGTGATTCAAGCAAGAGAGAGTCGCAAGATCGATAACTTATCGGCAAGTAATCGACGCACACATGCACACATACACACATATACATATACATTTGCTTCAACTGCTGCGCCACTGAGATTTACCATGTTGTCAACTGTTTTTTGGGGCATCCTACTGTGTGTTGTTCTCTTTAGGTCGTCGTCCCCGCATTCCTTCTCCCACTGTCCCACTCTATCTAACTGTCTCTCTCTTTACCCCCTCGTTGTGCTGGCGCGTGCTTTGTATGTGTTGGTATGCAAGCCGTAGTTATGTATACTTTATTGTTGTAGTTATGCAACCCCTTATCTACCCCCCACCCCAGCGACCAACCTGTCCCTCCGCCCCTCTTAGCGAGCGTTCTACACACGCACCCCTACTACTACATACAGTGCGTATACGCAATGCATAGCTGAGTTGAGGTTGTGCTTCCTATTTTTGGTTTTTCAAATTGCATTTTGTCTAGCAAAAAACAACAACAAATAAATCGAATAAAACATCACAAGATCCGAATACATTTGTAGAGTTCTTATACTTTTAGCTTTAAAATGTAAACAAATAAGCAACAACAACTACGCACGAAACATCATCAACAACAACAACAACTATAATATCTATAGCAACAACAACAACAACTATAAAAAAAAGAACAAATGAAATGAAATCTCTTATCTCTGATCTTCTTTCTCCTTGAAACTAGGCAACGGATGCAGAAGAGCTGCAATATAACTGCCTTTATGTGATTGTATGGAAGTTCTTTGGTAATTCATTCTAACAACAAACACTACAACAACAACTCGCGCACACACACACACACACATACACACACATTTGCACACTTCACAATGCAGCAGAGAGAAGAAACACAGAAACTAGAAAGCAAAATTCATCGAGTTGCAGAAGAATTAAAAAGCACAAGCAACAAGTCTTTCTATATGTATATGTATCTGTATTATACCTCCCCCCATATGTTAATGTATGCGTGCAATGTATAACTGCAGGCAAGACCATCAATTTTGCAGTGTGACCCTCGAGGCCCCGCAATGAACCCACCCTCTAACCCAAGCCGACCAACGAAATATGAGAAAAATGAAAGAAAATATCAAAATGTCTCTATCTCCACTTCTCCTTCTCTCTCCTCTCCTTCTCTCTCTCTCTGTCTCTATATATGTATATGTATGGCAAACATATATGTAAATAATTGTTATATAGTATGCATAACTGTTGTAAACAAAGCAAAAAACAAAAAAAAAACCACCGACACTTAAGCACATATATATAGTACATATATTCTAAGATCACCTCAAATCCTCCCATCGTACTCTGTGTATGCACTGTGCAAAAAGCAACTACCAACTCGATGGTTTGCTATTGGCTGTTGTACCTTGTTACACACACATTTCTTTCTGAGTAAGTGTGCATTGCATTATCCAACAACTCATCCGTCATAAACAAATACTGAAATGCCTTATAACCTGTGGCGAATTGAGACAAATCCACCACCGCCACCTATACACCACACCCACCACAAGTGAATCGACTGTTAAATATGCGATATACTGCAAATATACCAAACTCTCTTTATTCAGATGTTGAGATATATATACTATATGTATGCGTATGCGTATTTGTCTATATACCAAAATGTATGTGTTTGTGTTTTTTTTTCGATCTGTGAATGTCCTATATGTCTGTGCCGTTGGTTACTCCACTCCACACTCACCCCTCTTCCCCCTCTCTCTCTTGATCTCGCAACTATCGTTTAACGATTGTCATTGAGCCCTTGAATTGTGTGTTGACTTTGTTCAATAAGAATTTAATTAAGTTCAACTTTTAATGCTTACACTGATTGTTTGTTATCGATAACTATCGACATTGTTAACGTTGCTTTGGTTGTGTTTGTTATCGATAACCAAACCTATCGATGTCGTTAACGTTGCTCATCAACAATTATCGTTTTGAGTGTTCGTCCCAGCGCGAAAAAATGCAAAAAAAAACAATTTGTTTCATTTTGTAAAAATACTTTTAATTTTTCGGCTTTTTACATTTTGATTTCGTTTTCGATAAATCAAGAAATCGCTTGCAACGCTGTTTTTAACGTTGCTTTATTTGCCACTAAGCTTAATCACATACTTTGTAATCGATAAACACTTCCATACTATGTATTATACGATACTTATCGATATCATTTTGCTTTCAACTCACACAGATAAACATACATACAAATATATGCTATATAATCTGAAGCGTTCCTTTCGTTTATCATAATTACTCTATATCGTATAAATATTTACTATTTACTCTCTATCGATTATTATTATTATCGTTCTTGTTCTCTCGTTCCGCGTCTTCCGCGTCTATAACACACCGTTTTAACCCCATTTGTTGTTTTCTTCACTCGCCCCTTCTCTCTCTCTCTTTCCCTCTCTCATTCTGTCATAAGTGTTGTAAATAATATACATTTGCATATGCGTGTCGGTATCGATAAGACTATCGATAACATTTTTGAATTCGCTTTCACTCATCAAATACGCAAAATGTTTATTTTCACCATACGTTTGTTTGCTTAGCACCACCACAACAACTAAACATTCCAAAACAACAAAACGAGGGGCAAGAAGTTCAAGCTGTAAATAGAGAGTTATTCACCACATTTCACCACACTGACTTACCACAGACACCACCTTACCACAAAACCAAAAATTGGAAATCCTACGAAAACGCACAACAGATCTTAACTGTTATTACCACACTTCAGAAACTCACCACACTGCAGAAACTCACCACACTTCAGAAACTCATCACACTTCCATGGACATCCAAATTGAATGTATATATAACTCGCGTTTACTCACCACACTTCCATGGGCATCTAAATTAAATGTATATACAACTCGCGTGTACTCACCCCACGTACAAAAAATCTACTTACCAAACTCACCACAGCACCACATAAAACCACATACTAAATAGTAAACTTATTACGTTTCAAACTCACCACATTTCACACTAAACACACCATGCAGTCACAGAACACCACAGCAAACTCACCGAACTGCACAGCGAAACCCACCACACTTAACAGCAAAACCCACCACACCACACATACATAAGTTTTGCCTTCATATGATTTAGCCCACCCTTTCCCGTTTCCCCTCCCCCACCACTGCGCAACATAACACGCTTCCCTGTTTGAACCCAGCACAATAAGAAGAACAACATAAAAGTATGCTACAAATAATCCACAGCACACTTAGAGGTTACTCAACACACACACAGACACGCACAGTGCAAAGAAATTAAACAACGAATAAGAACAACAACAGCAACAACAACAACAGAAACAGAAAATGAAGAAAATGATGCCTCCATTTTGAATCATTTAGTGCATTTATCTCTCTCTTCTCTCTCTCCTACTCTCTCTCTCTCTCTCTCTCACTCGGCGTGTATCTGTGCTCTTTCTTTCTCTCCACATTATTATTGTGTTTATTTATCAATTGAACCAGATCAACGGCGCAGCCGGCAGTGCCAGTGGCAGCGGTGGCGCGACTGCAATTGCAAGCGCAAGCTCTAACGCAGCGCAGCAGCAGCTACAGCTACAGCAGCAGCAACAACAGCAGCAGCTACAGCTACAACAACAGCAGCAGCAACAACAGCAGCAGCTACAGCAACAGCAGCAGCAACAGCAGCAACAGCAACAGCAGCAGCAGGCATCGCTGCTTGGCGGCGATTCTCAGTCAGCGTCGTCGGCAGCAGCGCTGCTGGCGTCGACGTCGGCCTCGGGCGTTTATGGTGCCGACGATGCAGGTGCGGTGCAGGTTGCTAGTCTCGGAGGTGGTGTTGGTCTTGGTGGTGGTGGTGGTGGTGGTGGTTTCGTTAGTGTTAGTGCCAAGGCGGGCAGCAGCGGCGGCGGCGGCGGCAGCGTTGGCAGCGGCAGCGGCAGCATCATCGTTGGCATTGAACATCAGCAGCAGCAGGCGCAGCAACAGGCGCAGCAGCAGCAACAGCAACAGCAGCAACAGTTTTCAGCTGCTTCTTTTGATACGGAAATCGGCTACTTTGGCGATGTTGCAGGTGCGCATTCGCAGGCATATTCGCAAGCACATTCGCATCCGCATCCGTATTTGCATCAGTATTCGCATCCGTATTCGTATCAGCATCCTCCGTACTTGCATCAGCAACAGCAGCAGCAACAGTTGGTGACGTCCTGCGAGTCTCTCAGAAAGTCCAAATCGCAAGGTGGGAGCACAGAAACAGAGCAAGCTGCAACAATGCCAACAATAACAACAACAATAACTATAATAACAACAACCACAAGAACAACTACAATAAGAACAAGAACTTGTACTGCAACAAGAACAACAACAACAATTTGCACCACAACAAAAAAAAAAACATTGCAATGTCTCTCTCTCTCGCTCTCTGTCACACACGCTCTTTGTAGCTGCGGCTGGTGCACTTTCTGTCCCTTTTCCACACACGCACGCACTACTTCTTAGTCTCTCCCTCTCTCTCTATATATATCTCTCTCTCTGTCTCGTACACACTCTGCACACGCACACGCACACGCACACAAAATTTCACAGCAGCACGTTGCTCGCTCGCTCACTCTCTCACTCACTGTTTCTGTCTCGCTCTCGCAACTGTTCACTCTGTTTTGGGGGGGTGGACGTTCTTTCTTTGTCTTACAACGGCGTTTTGTGTATCTGTCTCTCTTAGTGTTTCTCTCGCTCTCTTTCTCTTTCTCTGTCTCTCTCTCTCTTTCTGATTGTCTTTCTTTCCTTTCCTTCTCTTTTGTTGATCCTTTTTATTTCATTAATTCTTCCTTCCTTTTGTCGTGTGTTTTTTGTGCCTGCACGCTCTCTCTATCTCTCTCCCTCTTCTTCTGTCTCTGCCCATTCTCTCTCTCTCTCTCTAATTGTCTTTCCTTTTCTTTTCTTTTCTTTTCTTTATTTCATTCATTCTTTCTTCCATTTTGTCGTGTGTTTGTTGTGCCTGCACACACTCTCTCTCTCTCTGTCTCTCTTTCTCTCTCTCTCTCTCTCTCTCTCTCTCTCTGTCTCTCTTTCTCTCTCTCTCTCTCTCTCTCTCGCACACACACATACACTCTCACTTGGCTGTTCCGTTTGGGTGTATGTTAGTGTTAGTGGTGGTGGTGGTGGTGTAATTGATGTGGTGGGTTTCCTCGTGTCATGCTTTCTCTCTGTGTATGCTAGGATTCGGCTCGCCTCGTCTTGCCTTGCCTTGCCTTGCCTATTCCTCTGTGACTTTGTCTCTGTCACACTCACTCTCTCTCTCACTCTCACTGTCTCACATTCTCTCGCTCTTTGGCTCGTTCGCTCGCTCCACACTTCCGCTCGTACGTTTGTTCGTTCGCTCGCTCGCTCGCTCGCGCTCTCTATATTTATCTAGCTCTAGCTCTAGCTCTCGCTCGCTCTCTCTCACTCTTGCTCTATCTTGCTCTCTCTATCTTGCTCTGTCTCTCTTACTCTTGCTCTCTCGCTCTCTTTGTATCTTGCTCTCACTCTTGCTCTCTCTATCTTGCCTTCTTGCTCTCTTGCTCTGTCTCTCTCGCTCTTTCCCATAACCTACCTATCTCACTCTCTCCCTCACTCTCTCTCCGTCTCCTCTACTCCCTTTATCTCTATACATCGCTCTCTCTGTCTCTGTCTGTCTGTCTCACTCTCTCAGCTCTTCTACTGTTTTATGTAAGTGCTCACACACACACACTGTCTGTCTGTCTCGCTCGCTCGCTCTCTCGGTATATGTGCACGATAATAAGAATAACAACAACAACAGCAACAACTAAACTGCAAACAACAAGAACAACAACTTGCATTGGCAGCGTATTTTTGCATAGTTCACACACACACACACACACACACACTCTCTCTCTCTGTCTCTCTAACACACACACTCAAGCATAGACATAGATTTAGTACATGCATATGCATTGGCACGTCGCCTGCCGCACACACACATACAGACACACAAATGCATTCGCCTGGCAAAGCAGCTGAGCTTCTACACGCTCACTCAATCCATCACACACACACTCACACAGATACAAGCACATCAAGAAGAAGAACAACAACAACAACAAAAAGTGCAGCAAACAGAAAATTCGAGAAAAGTGAAAGAAGAAAGCAAAATAAAGAAAAGAAAATTAAACAAGAGTTATGCCTACTACCGCCCGCCGCTTTTACTCTCTCTCTCTCTCTCTCTCTCTCTCTTTCTCTAACTGTAACTGTCTCATGCTATCTAACAATCATGCTATCTATTTCCGTCTTACTTCCCTCCTCTCTTCCTCTCTCTCTCTTACTCTATTTCCTTTTTCATGCTATCTTTCTAAATTCTTTAATATCCTCTCTCTTTCTAAATTCTAAATTATATATTACCTCTCTCGCTCTCTCTCTCTCTCTCTCTCTCTCAATTGTCTTGTCTAATCGTTTTGCCACTTTCTCTCTCTCACTCTCTCTCTCTGTCTCTCTCTTCGCTGTCCCGTTTCCAATTCAAATAAATATCTATCTATATATCTGTGTATATGCTCCACTCCACAACTTTTACAATCCACAATTGAGTACCACAATTAATGCAATCCACAATTTGCTCTTGGCATCCCTCACACACACGCGCTCCACATTGCAGATAAACTGGACGGCACCTTCTCCCGCTCCCGTTCGTCATCAATGTCCAGCATTGATATGTCTTCCTCGGAATCTGTTACCTGTCTAGCTTTCATCGAGAGCTATGCTAAACGCAATGGTAAGTCACCAGGTACGCCAATCTTTGAACCACAAAACCACAATGAATTAATGCACTTTCTGTAGCATACTTTTTAGGGTTTGCACCTCTTTTTGTCTCGCACACACTCTCGATGAATGGAATCATTAAAATATTTTTCACGAGAGAAGTTCCTCTTGAAAAGTATTATTTCACAGCACCATTAAAACATACACATTTGTTATTGCACTTTTTATATCATTTGGGGGGGTGTTAGAAGTTGAAAGTTGATTTGGCAATTCTATGAGCGAAGATTCGTAGTTAATGAACGAACCGCTTTTAAAGCTAGGTTGATCCAAGAGTAGCTGAATATCCATCATCATAGAAAGCACATTTATAGCATTTGTATCCAGTAGCAATTATAGCCAGAACATTGCAGTGCACATACGAAGGAGACGTCTCCGTGCCAATAAAGTAAAGGGTGATTTTTTAAGAGCTATAGGAAAGTTTTTCAAAAGAAAACACATAAAATTCAGAGAAATGCATGAATTCATTTGGAGCGAGCTTGTCTGTATAGACATTCGATCTAACATGGCCCCACAAAAACTAGTCTAAAGGCGTTAAATCGCACGATCTAGTCCCGACCGTGAAATAAAATGTTCACCGAACTCGCCTCTCAATAAGTCCATTGTTACGCGTGCTGTGTGGCATGTGGCATGTGGCACTGTCTTGTTTAAACCACATGCCATGTAAGAAACAACTTAATCTATCAGTGTCAAACAATGTTAAACAAAATACACACAATTCTATTCAATCTCACACCATATCACTAGAATAGGAACGATCAGAAGTTGAAAGAAACTGTGGGGGTATAGAAAACTAGAAAAGTAGTCTTGCTTTCTGGGTGTTCAAGACATCGCAACCATTAACCTTACTACAAATTTAAGTCTATCAGATAAAAGTTGTATATGTCCAGCGATTACAGTTATAATATATTTAACTGTTAACGATGATATGTTGCAGATATGTTGCTATAAAAGTCAGTACAAATGTAAAGGTTGTTTTTTTTAGCTATTATCTTTTTGGTAACACTGGTTTAAATAGCTGACGCACGTTTCGTGTTTTGTTTGACTGTCAAACATCTTCAGTTTGGTCTATAATTTAACCATGAATCGTCTTACAAACGAACAACGCTTGCAAATTATTGCATTTTATTATCAAAATGCGTGCTCTGTTAAGAGAGTTCATTGCGCACTTCTTCAATTGTATGTTCAGTTTAATCGACCCGCTTAAACTGCTATTCGGGCTATTGTGACTTTGTTGCTCTTAAAAAATCACCCTTTATAAAACTAGCACAGGAACGATCAGAGGAGATAAATGCCAAGAACTGCAAGGGAACAAAACCTTTCTTACTTTCTTTCTTGTTGATCTTTGAAAATTTTTAAGGGTAAAACAAATTAAGTTGGATGTTGAACAATATTAATTATACAACAAGAATATATATACTTTGTGGAGTCTGTAACGCCTCCTTCTACATTTGCACAAAGTTAGTATACCATTTTTTGACCATTTTCAATGGTCGAAGGCCATAAAAATAGGGGTACATCGTAGAAATGTATAGCAAGCTTCTTTTTTGCCATAAAACAACTAAACTCATTTCTTAAATAATTTCTTCTTGTCCGATTGCAATGAAAAGGATGTTGATATATAATATAATATAATGCAAATATATACATATATAAATATAATGCAATTATAATACATAAATTAATTTAAATATACGATATAAATTAGGATTCGAGGGTTATAAATAGCGCAACAGCAATAAAATTGAATTAATTGAACTAGTTATTAATGTAATACAATCTCTGCAATCTGTAGATATTTTGACGCTCGTTCCTACTTTGTGGATTGGAACTAGTTTCGGTTCAATTCTGACATTGTTTATCACAATGCCGGAGCGGGATGTGCGCAAATCTCAGCCCGTATTGGTTACAATAAATGGTAAGAAAACGAATAAGCAAAACAAATTACAAATAGAAATAAATATAATAATAATTAAAAATAAATATAATATATATAATATATAATAAATATAAATATTTTGAATATTAAATTGTTGTTTTGGTGTTACAGGCGGTCCTGTGGTACGACTCAAAGGTTCCATAACTTCCATGTCTTTTTTAGACTCTTACGGCTCGATAATACCCTATACTTTTGAGCCTTGGCGCGACGAGAACAGGGACAAGAAAGATCGTAAATGAAATTAGAATGCTAATAAGGAACTATCGATAACCCAAACTAATCTATACTCTTTTTCTTTCTCTCTCTCTGTGCTTGTGTGTGTGTAGGCACGCCCACTAAGAGCAGCAGCCGCACCAGTCCCACTTTTACGCCGACAACTGCCAACACAATATCAAATGCATCTGCAACTGGTGGCGCTGCTGGCGGAGCTGCTGGTGGCGCTATCGGTGGTGCAGGTGGTGGCGCAGGCGGTGCAGCTGGCGGCGGCGGTGCTGGAGCAGCTGGCGGTGGCTCAACAATTGGTGGTGGTGCAACCAGTGGCGGAGGATCTGGAACTGCTGCCGGCGTTACTGGTGCCAGTAGCGGCGGTGGCGGCATTAGCAGCAGCAGCGCCAGCAGCAGCGGCATCAGTGGCAGCGTTAGCACCGGCCTGGAAACACTCACCGATAGACAATATATCGTTATCGCTAGCGAAAAGCAAACAAAAGTCTTCGATGTGGCCAATCAATGCTGCATTAATCGCATACAATTATCGGAAATGGATTTTGCAGTCAAGGCAGAAACTATCACGATGAAAGGTAACCTAACCGACGACACCCACATGAGCCAGATCATGATCAACGATATGTCTATAACTCTTGTTATCTAACATCCTTTCAGATGGCTCTTGCTTAGCAACCTATCTTTCGAATGGCCATTTAATGGTACATAGTCTTCCTAGTCTAAAACTGTTATTGGATACTGATTTCTTACCACTTATGGAATTAAGGTAAGAATAGATAAATAACACTATGGTTTATACTTGCTTACTATCGCGAAATCATTTAAAACACACTGTGCTCGATAGTTATTCTATTGCTATTACTATCGGATTAATATTCCTGTTGATAATAAACTAGATTTGTTTATTATATTATATATATATTTATTTATTTAATGAGCCTGTGCTTCGTGCACTTCCTTTCTTTTTTATATTTTATGAGCAAGTGGACAATTAATTTCATTACAGTATGCTTTACCAGAACAGCTAATTTACTCTTATGCTAATTAACATTACAGATCAAGACATACACATTTATTCCAACAATTCCTCTTGCTCTTTCTCATCCTCACAGTTTTCAAACCAAATGTAAACAGGGAATTGTGGATCCAATGCTTTCGATATGGGGTCAACAGATCATTGTTCATGAAGATACAACTCAGTGAGTGCCAAATAATCGAACAATCCCCAATCCTTTTAAACATTCCTCTCATTTCCATTGCAGAATATCAAAAATCTTTTGCTTTAGTCATAAAGGTCATGGATTGTACATGGCATCGCCCACCGAAATTCAGAAATTCACGATATCATCGGAATTTTGGTAAGACAAAGGAAGGAAAAGATCAAAAAATGTAATTGCATTAATTTGAATTCCTTTTCTTTTACTTAGTCAATTTATTTTGGAGATGATGGGTGAGTTATATACGGTACACGAAATGCCCGAACAGCCGAAGGAGGGTTTCTTTAAGGGTCTATTTGGCGGTGGCGCCAAGCCATTGGATCGCGAAGAGTTGTGTAAGTATTAAATCCTATATATGTACTTTATAAAACTGATATATACGATCTTCCATCTCCATTTACAGTTGGTGAACAGAGCGGGAAAGCAATTCGTTCCGTTGCACGGCATATACCCGGTCCCAATATGGATCAGCTTGGTCAACGTGCTTCCACAGCCGCATCGGAAATTAGCCGTGCGCATCAGTTGGCCATGGAGCGTGGCGAGAAGCTCAATTTATTGGAGGAGCGCGCCGAGCGTATGGCCAATACAGCTCAAGATTTCAGCGGTACAGCGCATCAATTAATGCTTAAATATAAAGACAAAAAGTGGTATCAGTTGTAAAATATCTATTTTAGGAGCCAATTCTACCACAGTTATTGTAATATTGCTTTTATAACACTTTCTACTACATTACGAGTAAAGTACACTTATTTAATTTCTGTTTTCAAGTCGTCACGTTATTTACAAAAACAAAAAACTAAAAACAACAAAAAAACAAATAATAACAACCAAAAAAAAACCAACAAAAAAACAACAAAAGAACAAAATACAAAAACAACAAAAAAAAAACAAAACAAAAACTGTTTTTAATAAAAATATATAGACCAAAACAAACAAAACCCAAGAAATTCCAAAAAATACCAGTGTGTATTTAATATTTCAGATAGACTTCCAGGTAGACCTTGCCTCACCTGCCACACTTTTTATGTGTCTCCGTGATTGGAGAACAAGCTTGCTCACAATATTTTTTTCAAGTTTATTAGTTGACAAGTCGGTAAAAAATTTTAAACACCAGATAAATTTGTGACCATTTCGACCGAGGATATTCGAAAATATTGTCTTATTGGCTATTTTTGGATGCTACAGAATAAAGCTGAAATGAACATGCCTGCATCCTAAATACTCGCCAAGAGAAGACATGATTTTTTAAGGAAAATAACTACGAATTTTTGGTATGAATACACATTTATATGTATAACCATAAATTCCGGTATTAAAGTTAATGCGCAATGCTGGTCCCCATCATATCTAGTAATTTTTTGAACCAGCGGGAAATCTAGCTTTATTCTAGTTTATACAAATACAATAACACATTAAATACATTAGGTTAGGTGGGTAGAGGGTATATCACAGTCGAACTTAACTGAACCTTTTATTCTAGATATTATTTAGAACAGATTAAAGCTTAAAAGGATTTTGGAAAGTATTTAACCAAAACGTACGTGTATTAAAAAATAACTTATTTAATTTCCGAATAGTACGATTTCTGCGAAAAATAAAAGAACTATCCGTCCGGAAAATTGCCGACCTGGCAACCCTGCTCCTTAAGGACAACCTGTCAACATGATGCACAGTGGGATAGCAAACTGATCTGTTTTAAATTTATTTGTTTGTCCACAATTCGATTTTTGTGGAGTAAAACTAAAAAAGCTGTTGTCCCTTAGTTTATCCAATTCTGTGAATTTTTCTGATTGATATCTATTCTAGACTATTTATCTTAGTTTGAATACCTCTGTTTTACCTTTTTTGCAAGTTAAGGGGTTTTTAGATAACATGTTGAGTACAATTGAAAGTGGACAGAATGAAACTAATTTTATATTAGCTGTAACCATCCAAAAATACTTAAACATACATCTCAAAAATAACCGCACAGCGTTTAAAGAATTTTGTTATATGGAAGGTACAAGGTATAGTCGCCAGATCTGCCTGAAAATTGAACTTAATTTGGTAAAGACTAAATAGCTACATGTGTCACCGATATTTTTCAAATTTTGTTTACTTGTAGGGCTATATTTATCATGATTTTAGGTGAAAGAATTATTTGGCGGTCGTTTCTAGTTTTTTTAAATTGAATTTTGAAAATAATTATATTTACATGTATTTTGTTGTTGCACGTTTGTGCAAGGCGCCAGTCTGCCTGCAACATTTTGTGACGGTACAGTGTTCCACAAAACGATTCATTTGAAATGAAAACTGAGCAAGCAAGAAAATTCAAAGTGTTTAGACAAACAGCGCGCCGAAGGCAAAAAATTAAAAAAAAAAAATAAAATTGCGCGAAAAAATAAAAAAATTGTTCTTTACCGCACACATATGATATTCTGAAAGCATATTGAGCTATTAAACATCTTTATTGGGGAAAGTTTGCCGACCAACGAGTTAAAGCTACAGGCACTGAAACTCTCACCCAATATGCAACTCATAAAATACAACATTGTTGTGACTAAATTACATTTCGTTTGAGATAAATCGCTTGTAGGCCACTGTGCTCATCATTGTGACGATTTACTCAGAATCGACCAACAACAAAATAAATGTAAATTTAAATATTTTCAAAATTCAATTTAAAAAAACTAAAACCGACCGCGAAATAATTCTTTCACCTAAAATTATGATAAATATAGCCCTATCAGTGAACAAAATTTTAAAAAAATCGGTGACGCATGCAGCTATTTAACCTTTACCCTTAATTTGTATGTTGGCATATAAATTTCGCTAGATCGTTTTTTTTGCCCCACTGTGCGACGTGGCTCCCTCTGGTGGTTTGTTAAAGTCCACTGCTTAACAGAATTCTGTAAGAAAAAAACAAGGAATTAGAGCAGTTATTTTCGTTTTTCAATTTGAAATTGCGGCAAAACTTTGGTGATACCCTACGGCTGTTTCTTTTGTTTAACATCACACACATTTCCAAGTTCGTGAGAGATATTTTGCCAGTTTGTTTTAAATTCTCTCGTTTTTTTAGGAAAAGAAGTCAGTTTGAAAAATACCTTTGTAGCCCCAGGGAAGGCAAAATAAGTATTTTTTAACACAGGGCATGCAACTCTGCTAAAATTGCAGCGTGCACTTCACACAGCTGTTGTCACAGTCTGCTAACTGGTCAGTGAGCTCTGCTATGTATATGCGCTGTTAAGCGTTTGCAGTAACAGTACGTTGTAATTTCAGAAATTTCAACTGCGTGCTGTTAAAACACAAAACAACAACTCTATTATCATTGACACATACACAAATTTAAAATCTTGCAAATGCTTTAAATTATATTATAGTTGTAATTTGTCTTGTCTATTAGACAGCATGAAATAAAAACCAAGCACAGCATTTTATTGAACCAGCCGCAGCGATAACAATAACAACATACTGGAATCAGCGCCGTGGGTAGGAACTATTTTCGTTCAAAAGGTGCTGAACAAGTTCAGTAGCTTGTTTCAATGAACCGTTCAACTGAACTAGCGCTCATCTAAACATTGCGGAAATGTTATTAACATTGGACTTTAAACTAAACTTCTCATTCTTTCTAATACAACATATTATTGCAACAAACAAAATTAGCTTAACGATAAAAAAACAAAATATTCGCGATGACTCATCGCGATCAGAGCACAAGCTCAAAACTAACTGTTACTATCAGCATGCTCAAGTGAACATGTGGAAAGTAAATTCGTTCAATTGAACGAACTTTCACGAACGAATGTGACGACATTTTGGTACATGCATATATTTTTTGAGAGTGGACGTGTTTTTGTTGCTCACAAAAGGTGCAACGTGCCCCTGGTTTTGCAATATATTTTTAGTAGAGACTAACCATTTTATTTTAGTTAATAAAAGAAAATATATATACAGATTTGATCGCTTCTTGCGTCGTGCGCGCACGAGATAAAAAAGAGTGCAAAAAGACATACACACGCGACAATTAACGGGCTCGTTGGCTGTCCAGAGACGCAGATTGATTTGCTACGAAATTTCCACACATTGTATTTTTTTTTCGTTCGTTCGTACGTTCGTTTTGGCCCTCTCCTACAATAGTAAAAAGCCAACCTTGAGAAACACCCAGCACAGCAGTTGCCAACAACAGTTTCACTGCGCTCGGTCTCGTTAAAAATCGTGGTAAGATTTTTGTGTATTTTTTAATAATAAATTGAAATAAATCTGTGGACGGGCCACGGTATATGTATATTTTTGTGAAACATGGTGCAAATCAAAATGCGGGACCCTGCTGCCTGCTGTTCCACTCAGTTTTTTCTTTTGTGTAAAAAAAGACGATGAAAAAACATGTAAGGTGCAATGGTGTAGCAACTGCGTGTTAGTGTGTGTATGTGCATGTGTCTGTGAGTGTGTGTGTGTGTGTGAGTGTTGCAGTTGTATGCGTGTGCTAATATACATATATACGTATATATGTGTGCGTGTGTATGTATCAATGCTAAAGTATTGTGTTGCTGCTGTTTGTGACAGTTTGTGTATGCGTGTGTGTGCGAGTGAGTGTAATGTGCATTCCAACGGGGTAAAATGAAGCGGAGTACCTGCCATAATTTTGTTGTTATTGCAGTTGCACATCGTTTATTAGTCGTGGTCAGTTTATATAAGAAATCGATATTAGTTAAATAAATAATAATCGTTGGTCGATATTGGAGCCTGTTTACATCGCTCTTCCTGTGGGCCACCTGACACTGACAGCCAGGCAGGCATGCACACACATGCACATACATGCAAGCGCGCACACATATGCAGAAAGAGAAACACAAACAGACAGGCAGGCAGGCAGCCGGACAGAAAGACGACGAATAGGGAGACGGACAGACACAAACAACTCAATATATCGACTAATCGATTCAAATGTTAATTTCGTTATGGAAAATGCGCAATATTCGCACTTATTTTGGAAACCGAAGAGCGTAACAAAGCAGAATTGTAAAAGAGAGTGTGCAGAGGAAAGCATAACAAAACAATACAGCAGCAGAAGCAGAAATAACAAATCACATAGCAACAACAACAATAAAGATGGCCAGGCAAAAGTTCAAAAAGAAAGTGTTTTTCGTATGTGCCTTGTGGTGCTCCTACTGTCTTGGCGCCACTTATACAAACAAACATAAACGATGTATATCGGAATATATCTACATATTCACACATGGACAAGAACATATAGATTAATATACATATAAATATATGTTAACGTTATTTCTCTTTACAAATCTTTATATCATATTTATTTGTCTCTCTCTGAACAGTTTCTTTTAGTCTCTCGACGATTTTAAACGTAACAAAAATAAAAACAAACGAAAAAGCAAGGAAAGAAGAGGAGAAAAGAAGCAACAACAGCACCTGCCTAAGGAAAACTAGGCAACATTATATTTGTTAATTCCCCATCTGCAGAAGCTTCTTACCCCCCGAATTGAGCGGAGCCATAATTCAATCAACATGGAGAAGATGCGGCTGTTAAAAGACAACCGCTCCGAGATAATTATCGGTGGCAAATATCGGGTGATACGCAAGATCGGTGAGTTCCAAACAAGAATACTGCAATTCAAATCATCAGTTGAGATTTGTTTGCGTTTGAGTTGATAAAGTTTTTATATAAGTTAAGGAGTAACTCGATAAGTTCTGCGCAACCTTGCAAGCGTTTCAATTTAATAACTTCTGTAATTCAATCATTTTCTCAGCCTTGGCGCTCAGCCTCATAACTTTAGGGAGGGTTAACTTGATAAGAAATTCCGATTTCGCATAAGTTTGGCAATTGTATTCTCGGGTTCGGGTTCGAGCTCATCAAATTATCATAATTTTACTCTAGGCTGAGATTCGATTCGACTCGAAGTGAAAACCAGTTGGGCTGGTAAAAATGGATGGGGATACGAGGCAGATATGGATCTAGGGCGGCGTGAAGAGTGGCAGGTTAGCATGAAGGAAAGGAATATAAAGTAGGGAAATAGAACTGGGGGCAGCTTAGAAAAAAGAATGTGTATATAAAGTAGAGTAACTGGTATGGAATATATCATGGAAAGTAAGAACTCTGCAGTGGCATAGAACATCGGGCTAACCCCTCAGATCAGGAATATTTAAAAGGACTCCCTACTAATTCTTGTTTTCCTTTGGTGCTTACAGGCAGCGGCTCATTTGGCGACATTTACCTGGGCATGAGCATTCAGACTGGCGAGGAGGTCGCCATCAAGATGGAGAGCGCCAATGCTCGTCATCCGCAGCTGCTGTACGAGGCGAAGCTGTATCGCATATTGAGCGGTGGCGTTGGATTCCCACGCATACGTCATCACGGCAAGGAGAGGAACTTCAACACGCTGGTCATGGATCTGTTGGGACCCTCGCTGGAGGATCTCTTTAATTTTTGTACACGCCATTTCACTATCAAGACCGTGCTAATGCTTGTGGATCAGATGATCGGCCGACTGGAGTACATACATCTCAAGTGCTTCATTCATCGTGATATTAAGCCCGATAACTTTCTCATGGGCATCGGACGGCACTGCAACAAGCTGTTCCTCATTGATTTCGGGCTTGCCAAGAAGTTCCGTGATCCACACACACGCATACACATTCTGTATCGCGAAGACAAGAACCTGACGGGCACAGCTCGCTATGCATCGATCAATGCTCATTTGGGTATCGAGCAGTCGCGTCGCGATGACATGGAATCCCTTGGCTACGTCATGATGTACTTCAATCGCGGCGTCTTGCCCTGGCAGGGCATGAAGGCCAATACCAAGCAAGCGAAATACGAGAAAATCTCCGAGAAGAAAATGTCCACACCAATTGAGGTGCTGTGCAAGGGTTCCCCGGCCGAGTTCTCCATGTATCTGAACTATTGTCGTAGCTTGCGTTTCGAGGAACAGCCCGACTACATGTACCTACGTCAATTGTTCCGGTAAGTGAAACGCACCATGATCCTGACCTCTTTAAGACTCAGTACCCAACGGGTAGAAGGCTATTATTACTTTGTGCCAACCAGGAAATATAAGTAACCGGCAGAAGGGTGTTTTCTCGACCCCAGCATCAAGTTGATGAGGCCATGTCCGTCTGCTTGACAGATCTCTAAGATTATTACTATTGACGTAGATACAATGAATGTATACTGAAGTTGTAAATGCAATACCGAGTCGATCCTTGTTAGCAGGTCTGCCAGGTCAGCCTTTTTCCGGACAGATCTGTCCTTATATTTGTTCGTCTAGCCTTATTTTTTCATCTTACTTTTATTATGTTTTATTGTTTAATGCATTTTTCGATTCGTTTAATCATAAAAAGGAACATGTCCGAGAATCATATATATCAGAAATATTGGTTAATATTGTCATGTTTCAATTAGGACCATTTGGAAAATAGAAAGAACCATTAGAACATTATTGATTGAGCATGAGAAATTACATGTATTTAGAAGTTAATGCAATTTTAGCCTTTTCTTTAATCATATTGTGGAAACGAAGAGGCTAATTTCTAGATAGGTGAAAGAGGATTCAAAGATTTAAAGAGGCCATTGAGTGGGTGTTAGGAACAATAAAGTGGAGTTTATTAAAGTCCGAACATAATACGCTGATGGGCTCGTGCAGGTTATAGTTCGATCTACAATACGGAAGAGTTAGTAGTACTTTTACAAGGGACAGATAGGTGTAACCGGTTCATCACTGTCAATGTCTCCTTGGCGAAGGCACCATCAAGCATGCTTCTATGGTTTGCTAAAGAGGATAAATGAAGTAACTTAAGTCTACTAGTACAAGGAGGAAGTCTTGAATTTACATTCCAGTTAAGACCTTGCAAGGCAAATATTAGACAGTTCTTCTGTACAGATTCAATGCGGTCCTTGCAAATCGAATACTGAGTACACCAAACGCATGATCCGTCGTAGTCAAGAATTGGACGAACAAGTGAGGTATAAAACTTTGTTAAATAACGATCGTCAAACGCCTTAGAACATCTCGTAGTTTTATTAATCATTGTGGCCAATTAAATATCCAAGGCACAACCAGAAAAGAGTGTATAATACGTGCTTAGGACAGGCTAGTCAGCTTGTATTTGGAACTGTTTGGAATTGCTAGATGTGCACCATGAATAACAACTATCTAGGTCAGATTGAAAGCTAGAATGACAGGAGTCGTCTTTAAATGGAGCTTCACATCATTCGCATACTTAAGAGCTTCGTCAGTCACGTATGACTTAGGACAGTCATTGATGAAAAGCGTAAAAAGAAGGGAGACGTACTTTGAAAGAATTGTCTAACCTTGCAGAGGGTATATTAATTTTCGCCAGGAGCACCTTTAACGCAGCTTAGGAGACATCTCCGAGCCCATAAAATATATATACATATATTCTTTATCAGCTTAAACAGAGGAGTAGCCATGTTTGTCTATGTTTGTCTATTGCAAAGCAAACAAGTCTCTCAGTTGCACAGCTGTCTTGATGAAACTTGGTACAAATGCTTCTTATTGCTGCACGCTGTAAAGAAGTCAGAACGAGCCGGATCGGACTGATATATACAATAGCTGCCATATAAACTATCGGCCGACTTTCGTTATTTGTCAAGATATTGCAATCAAATTGCTGCATCGTATTTTATCATCGTTTCAATATATATAATATGTCAAACCACTATAACATATAGCAGCCATAGGAACAATCGGCCGAAATGAAGACCAGTTTTGATTTTAGGAATAACTTAAGCTATCAGTGTCAAACAAAGTTGGACATAATATTGAGTATACAGAATATTATTCAATGCTGAACCATTATATGTATATAACTAGTATTGGAACAGTTGAAGGAGTTAAGAAACTGCAAGAGTAGACAACGGCATACGTAACCTTTCTTACTCGATTTGAAAGAAGACTCTTTTGGGTTCTGTTAGTTAAATGGCTCTCGAGGCGCTATCACCATCCAAATGATTTCCTGTGCCTTTCTAACTTGATAAGGCATTGTTTTTGGTTTAAGGCTTGTTGCCAACGGACTGGCAAACAGTTGTCTCAACTAATTACATTATGTATTCTTATCGATCTCGATGACTGTTCTCAGATCAGCACAGCTTAAGTCTGCTTTGTGTAGGGCCCCAATTACGCATTTTTAGGTCTGTTTTGGTCTGTTTTGAAATGCATTCGTCATTTGTAGATAGATCATTTGTAGAATGGATAACTCAGTTGTATTGTGGGCTGAAATTTGTAGGGTATCTCAATATAATTCAATATATTACTTCATATATCTCTATAATTTATATTAATTGATTGTACGATTTGTTTGTTGCAGCATTTTGTTCCGAACACTGAACCATCAATATGATTATATCTACGACTGGACAATGCTGAAGCAGAAGACCCATCAGGGTCAGGCGAATCCTGCTCTGCTCCTGGAACAGCTGGAGCCGCGAAATGATCGCGATAAGGAAAAAGAGAAGCCCAACTGCAAACCGATTGTGTCCGAATAGGGTAAGGGGATACCGGCAGAGGAGGCGGCAGTGACAGTTGGGCAGCAACAAGAAATAGAAGAAGGAACAGCAGAAAAGAAAGTAAGAGAAACAGCAGCAGCAGAAGCAGACACTGAAGCTGAAGCTGAAACAGGCGCTGATGCGGATGTGGATGCGGAAGCAGAAGCTCAAGCAGAAACAAAAACAGCAGCAGCAGCAGCAGGATTAGCAGATGCAACAACAACAGCAACAACAACAGGAACAGCAACAGTAGCAGACAACAACAATATATAATTAAACAGAAACAATAAACGAGGAAGGAAGGAACACAGCGAGAACAAGATGATTAAGCCTGCAACAACAATAACAACAAGCAACTTGTTGCAATCGTGGAGAAAGAAAAGAACAACAACAGGCAACAAGATGATGAAGAAAGCAGCAAAAGAGAGAGCGAACGAGATGGAAGTGGAATGTTTCTTAATATTAATTTAAATTCAACACAGGGTCCGCCATCTAACATTTTTTTTTGAACTAGTGGTTATTTTGAGTGTGGTAACACTGATGTTACATCTGATTTGACAGAAAGTTAGTTTTATCCTTCCGCTGAACGAAAATGGTTGTGTATACGATTGAGGAACGCCTGTAATATCGCTGCTGTGGCCGAGAGTGTGCGTGAGGCGAAAATGCGGCAGGAGCCGCCGTTACGGTCAATGGCGAACGCTACCGCGCCATGTTAACGGATTGATTCTTCCCGTAAATCGAAGAGGAGGACTTGGACAACATTTGGTTCCAGCAAGACGGCGCTCCGTGCCACACAGCCAACGTTACGATCGATCTTGTGCGCACTGTTTTAAAAAAGAAAAGTTACGTGGCGGACCCTGTACTAAACATTTAAGGAACCAGCAAGAAACAACAGCAACAACAGCAACTGCAAACAAAATATCTACAGCAAGCAGCATGCAACACAATACACACACACACTCACCCACACAGAACTCATATTACACTTCAAAAAACACTTAGCATAATAATGATAAAAAGCAAAAGCTGAAGGCGAAAAGGATATAGAAGAAGAAGCAAAAAAAGGATTAACATTTATAAACAAAACAAAAAAAGAAAGAAAGAAAACACAAAATATATAAAATAAATAATATTAATTAAAAACAAATACAATAATGCAAATATATTATATTTGTATATAGAACAACATATACACATATAAAATTCGCAAACAAACAAATTAATTAAATCGTAATTAAAACATTAAAAACAAAACACAATGCAAAAAAGAATAAAAAATTTCAAATGCAATAACAAAATAAAGAAACAAAAGAAAAACTAATTAACTGAACATGCGAAGTAAGGCCAAGCGAAGAAGGGAGAGGAGTATAAAGATAAACAAAACAAAAAACAAAATCGAAAATAATTAAAAGAATAAAACGCAAAAAAAAAACAAAAAAATAAATAAAAAAACAACAAAAAGAAAACAGCAACAAAACGCAAAACTGCTAAGTAAATTTGCAGAAATAAAGCAGTAATAATTATAAACGTAACTTATATTTAATTTTTTGAATTACATCAATAAATATGTTGAAATTAAATTCAGCTCGACGAGTCTTTTAACTGCGCTTGCACGGAGAAGAGGGAGATAGCAGCCACTAGTACTGCTAGTGGTAGAGATAGATAGAGAGAGAGGGAGGGAGAGAAAGTTATAGGGCTGAGCTCAAAGGGGAAGGTCTTGCTTGGTTAGATAAGGTAGGAATCTAATTAAGAATTAATCTATGCTCCTACAGTGAAGAAGAATATATAAAACGGTGGGATACCCTGCGACCTATGTGCCTATGTATGTACACATATAGATACTCACTTGCTTTAAAATTATTCTCGACAGATGGCACTCGCTTCTCACTCGCCTGCCTGCCTTGTTAGCAGACACAGACACTTGTAGTTATGCACATACTTTCTTGAATAACTTCTGTGTTTATTGTCCGATTGGATTGAGAATAAGTAGATATAACTATCAGCTTAGTATATGTTAAATTAAATTCAAAAAGTTATATTGGGTTGACCGAAAAGAAACCGGTGATTTTGCATACAATTTTTTAAAAATTTTTTAACGGCTTATGACCTGTTATTGCATTCAATCTTTTGTCAGTTATCATATCAGATGGCACTTTTAGCTTGCTTTAGATAAAAAGCGCGACTAAATTTGTTTATATTTGCTTGTTTGGCGGCAATTTACAAAGGAACATTTTCGTCATATTTTACCTTATTATTTCCGTAAAGGAAAAATGCAGCTCAGGTTGCTAAAAAGTTACGTGATGTGTATGGGCACAAAGCCTTACAAGAAACACAGTATCAAAGTTGGTTTGCAGTTGATGATGACGTTATCAAGGGCTTAATCGAATCGGATCGTCATGTAACAGAGCGTGAGATTGGAGAGAAGTTAAAAATACCACAATACATGATCACATTGACCTTTTTTCTCGAATTTTATTTTGTATCAGTACTGACAACATAGCTCCACAAAAAACAAGCGCGAAAGCTGATTTACCCGCTACTCGATTTCTTTTTCAATATATTACTTTTATTTTGAGCGGTTTTTTGTGTTGCATACTTTGCTAGGAGCGGCTGCGAAATCAATACATCAAAGTACGCTCAGTTTTTATCGATTTACGGGGGAAGGGGCGTGGCCAAAATCTAAAACAAACTTGCGTGCAATTCAGTATAATTCTAACTAGCCTAAAAATGAAACTAACATAAATTAAATATGACATACACAATGTATTTCATATACAGAATGATGCAGTTATATTGCCCAAGCAGGAACGAACAGACAGACAGACGAACATGGCTATATAAACTCGGCTTTATATAGTTTCTAGGGTCTACTACGCCTCCTTCTGCCTGTAACAATCATACTCTGCTACCTTATGGTAGAAGGTCAAAACACATGGTTAAACATATGTCCATCGCATGCTCAGATCAGTATTCAATATCTATTCAAAGGGCTTTTCAGTTGCTTGATGTTAGGTTGATATCCAGAAGTGATGACTTCCGATTCGGATACAGTAAACCAAAATACCCAGCCCATGACATTATAGACACGTATAGACAAGTATTGGTAAAAATACTTCAATCATTCTTGTTCTTATGCTTTGCAAATAATTATACCCTTTACCCAAAGAGTATAAGAGTACCGACCTAGACGTCTATCTTTATCAAGTATTTAAAGTCTGAATTTTTAAGAAAAAAAAAACACATATGGTAAAATTGAGAGAAATGCATGAAATCTTTATTTGAATCGATAGTACAGTGCATATAATTAAATGTTTGAAAATTATTTCATGCAAATGTTGAGCGTGACTGCGCCTCAAATGGTCCATTCCAACTTTGGCATAGTCTTCTCAACATTTCTATGTGTATCTCACAAATAAATGCTACAATGTTGTCTTCCAATGCGTCAATTAAAGCGGGCTTGTCTGTATAAAAATTCGATTTACCATAGCCCCACAAAAAATAGTCTAAAGGCGTTAAATCGCACGATGTAGTCCCGAACGTGAAATAAAATGTTCACCGAACTCGCCTCTCAATAAGTCCATTGTTACGCGTGCTGTGTGGCATGTGGCACCGTCTTGTTGAAACTACATGTCATGCAAGTCAAGCTCTTGAATTTTGGGAAAGAAAAACTTTGATATCATCACAGTTATGTAAGTACGCTCCAATGATGGTCATCATTTGAAAACTGTTTCATATACGATTATAAAGTATTCGATAAAGGATGCAAAACTCACCACGTGAATTAGACAGATCGATGAGAAGACTTAGCGAACAACGCTATATCGAAGGATCATAGCACATAAGATCATAAGGACCTTCATCTGCATCGTGTTCTTGCAGAGAATAAAATACGCAGATGTTATTTGATTTTGATTTTTCGTTTCATTTTTTTTGTATTTCGTATTTATTTGTAAACGTTCTTGTAATAATAGTTACACTTGTTGCTGTTGTTGTTGTTGGTATTAAATTACATATGTAGATTAATAGCTTAATGAATTACATTGTTTTTTATTTGCCCCCGTTTCGCTGGCAACATATCAGTTCAGAAAAAGAACAGCGCGCGTTTAGTGCGCCGATTTTTCGCAATTTATTTGTGGTTGTTATTTATATTAATAGTATTATTATTATCATTATTAATATTATTATTATTATTTTGAATAATGTTATCATTATTATTGTTGTTGTACTGTTTGTTATACAGTTTTTATTTTCGATTATAACATTTATAAACTAATAAGAAATGAATATGTAAATCGGTTTCTGCTTTCGTTATTTGCTTTTCCAACTGGATTTTGTGCTCGTCTTTCCAAACGCAATCAAAGTGCAAAACATGTATGTGTATGTGTGTGCATGTGAGTGTGTGTGTGTGTAAAGTGTAAACACATTGAAGACAATTTGTAATTTAAGCAAATGAAAGCAAAACGTGTTTTTCGCTCGAAATTTGTTGTTAACTAATAAAACTAAATATGTGCATGTGTGTGTGTGTGTCTGCGTTGTGCGGGGTGTGTGCATGTGTGTATGTGCGTGTGTGTGTGTGGGTGATAGAATATATATACTATATATAGGCATGTATAACGATGCACTACAGTCGGATCTGATAACAAGTCCGCCGGCACAAACTATAGCATTGATAACAAACTATATATACATATATACTATATAGCATATATATATGTATATATATATATATATATATATAGATATATATATACATATATATATATGTATATATACATAGGATACAGGGAAGTGCAGGGGAGGGGGGAGATAATTGTGATGTCTTCGATAACGGCACAAATGAGTTCACGATGTTTATGTTGTTGGTTTATCGGTGTATAACATTCAATTCTATATACATGATAGCTGCTCTCTCTCTCTCTTGCTCGCTCGTTTCATCTCTCTCTCAGTGTCTCTCTCGTCGCTTTATAAAAATAAACTATACTTTTTCTCCATTGTCATATACATATCTATATGTATGTATATTCATATATCTCTCTATATATAAGCTGTACTTTCTATACTTCTCACATTGCTTCTCTTCTCTGCTCTTCTCTCTTCTCTTCTCTTGGGTAGTGCAACCAGTGCATTCTATTCTCTGCTCTTCTCGTCTCTCTTACATTCTTACATTCGATTTATTCGATTCAATGGGGGAGTAGATTGTGGGACGGGACTTGGATCTGGGTTGGTTTTAGGTGTGTTATTATTGTTATTGTTGTTATTCCTGCTGCTGTCTCTCAGACAAACTTCGTCGCTTTGACCCTGCAATGTGTTGTTGTTGCTATTGTGGCCCAGTAGCAGTAGCATTCTGGCCTAATCGGCCAATGTCGTTGGTTTGCTGCTACTGTTGCCCTGTTGCTGCTTCTCCTTGTCACGCTCGGCACGCTGCTCCGGCGTCAGCATGTTAGCCGGGCTCTGCTGCTGCTGGTTCTGGTGCGCCTTCTGCTTCAGCATGGTCCAGTCGTAGATATAGTCGTACTGATGGTTCAGCGTGCGGAACAAAATGCTGAGGGAGGGAAGGAATAAGAATGAAACATGATGAGAAGAAGATTTGCTGGACAGTTTACCGGAAGAGCTGGCGCAAGTACATGTAGTCGGGTGCCTCCTCAAAGCGCAGACTGCGGCAGTAGTTGAGATACATGGAGAACTCCGCTGGATAACCCTTGCAGAGCACCTCGATGGGTGTGGACATCTTCTTCTCGGAGATTTTCTCGTACTTCTGCTTCTTGCCCGTTGCCTTCATGCCCTGCCAGGGCAATACGCCGCGATTGAAGTACATCATGACGTAGCCAAGGGATTCCATGTCATCGCGACGCGACTGCTCGATGCCCCCATGTGCATTGATCGAGGCATAGCGTGCTGTGCCCGTCAGGTTCTTCTCCTCGCGATACGGTATATGCATGCGTCGCTGGGGATCACGATACTTCTTTGCCAAGCCAAAGTCGATGAGGAACAGCTTGTTGCAGTGCCGGCCAATGCCCATGAGGAAGTTGTCCGGCTTGATATCACGATGAATGAAGCACTTCATGTGTACATACTCCAGCCGGCCGATCATCTGATCCACCAGCATCAGCACGGTCTTAATGGTGAAATGGCGTGTGCAGAAGTTGAAGAGATCCTCCAGTGAGGGGCCCAGCAGATCCATGACCAGTATGTTGAAGTTCTTCTCCTTGCCATAGTAACGGATGCGAGGGATTCCCACACCCCCGCTGAGCACCCGATACAGCTTGTACTCGTAGAGGAGTTGCGGATGACGCGCATTGATGCTTTCCACTTTGATGGCCACCTCCTCGCCGCACTGCATGCTCATGCCCAGATAGATGTCGCCGAAGGAGCCGCTGCCTGTGCGAGATGATGAATGTTAGAACCAGAGACAGAGAGATAGAGAGCGAGGTGAGAGAGAGCGCGTAGAGATTTGTGCGATTTGCTGCGCAAATTAAGCAACTTGCGCGACGCTAGCAACATCGTTTTGGATTATGACTAATTTTATTGTTTTTTGCACTTCTTCATGTTTCATACGATATTCGTTTTTTCTTGTTGTTTGTTGCACTTACCTATTTTGCGTATGATTCTGTACTTCTCGCCAACTACTATTTCGGATCGGTGGTTTTTCATTTTGATGAGTTTGTCCATTGGAACTGGCCTCGGTGTGGTAACAGGCTACTCTCCTAGTTTATTATAATTATAATAAAAATAAACAAACAAATTCAGTTCGCGACTTGCTCCGCCTGTGCCTGCCTGCGTGCGCGCCTCTGTGTGTGTGTGCCTGTCTCTCTTTCTGTTCGTTCGTGTTTATGTGTGTGTGTTTATGTGAATATTGTGTGTGGTGCACTGTGTGTGTTCTTGTATGTTCCGCGCGTGTGTTAAGCTTTTCTCTCTGCACGGCTTGCCGTATGCGACAGGGACGAGAAGTGGCTCACTGGAAGCCAAGGTTGATTGTAACAAACTATATATATGTACGTTCGAAACGTTGAAATTTTTTAATAAAAAACTTCTTTCGACAAGACAAGAGCAACGTTAGTGATGGCAACTGCCTGGCAATAACAGACTGACACAAACAGCTGCTATCGACAACAAGGTCGTTGTTATCGCCTGCTATCGCACACAATGACAGTCACAATTGTCAAGTGAAATGTATCGATTGGCCGCCACAATTTGCCAATATCGATGTATCGTATCATTGTATCGTATTTAACCCGTGTGCGCTCAGAACAAGCAAATTTCAAATAAAACATAACCAAAATTCTTTTTGGTTTTGTTATATGTTACAAATTTTGTTTATTTGCGTTAATTTAGTGACGAGTTACATAATTAAATGCAGTTGGTGTTGTTGTTGTTGCTGTTTTGGTTGTCGTGTGTCGCCTAAACAAAATATGCCGCTAACTGTGCCATTTTATCCTTTGGTGGCCGATTACCATGTCGTCCACCTCGAGTGGAACCACCAACGCCGCCGACAGCACCCACACCGCCGGCACCCACGGCACTGCCTGGGCCATTGCCGCCGCCACGTGGTGCATTGGTGCGCACTGCGCGCGATGCCACCGCGCGATGCTTCTCGATGAGATGCGAGAAGTCGCTGGAGCAGAAGATGCAGCCGCTCTTCTCCTCGCTGCCATCCTTGAACTTGGACTTGTCCGATTTGTACACCACATTCACCAGTTGTGCACCGCAATCGCTGCACTTGTTGTCTGTCAGGAAGGAGGAGAAATAAGTGTGAGAACCTGGAGAAGATCAAATCTCTCTCTCTCTGTTCACTTACCTTCCACGGTTATCTTTGTGGCGCCCTTAAAGCAACTGATGATGACGTCACATCGATTGCAGCCCAACTTCCAAGTGGGCGACAAGGTGCTGTCCAGGACCAGCACGCCCGTCTCGCACTCAACGCAACTGGAGATGCCCAGCGTGTTGAGCGAGTGCGGGCAGGTGGGATGCGTGCAGGTATTGCAGCCGCCAAACTTGGGCATATCCCTGAATGGCGGATGGTTATAGCAATACGGGCAGAACGGGAATGAGCGACCCTTGACGCCCGTGGAGAAGGCCAGCAGTCCGAAGTCATCCAGCGGGCACTTGAACTCGCGATAGACCTTCACATTGCCATTGGGCAGTGTATAGTTCTCGTCGCAGTGCGAGCAATACAAACGGGCGGGCTTGGTCTAGAATAGGGAGGGGAGGGGGACTCATTAGTTAATATGTCAGCATCCCTGATCCCCCTTGCCTACACTCACCTGTATATACTTCATGTAGCGTCGACACTTGCCGCAACGCGAGTGCGCCTTGCCGGACTCGGCCAGGGGTGAGAAGGAGGACTCGAAGAGCATGTCCATGCTGGCAATGTTCTGCACAAAGAACATAAACTTGAGCTTGAAGATCTTGATCGCATGCTTGCGCACATCATTGAAGTCGGCAGATCCCTTGGCTATCAACGTCAACATGCGCTCCACCTCCGACCGCATAGTGGGCAACACCAGCTCCGGATCGATCTTCTGATAGCCATGGACGAGCACAATGCCCAGCGTGGTGGGTATCAGCTTGCGTCCCGTCTCGATGCGCACATAATTGCGCTGGCAAATGTTGTTGATGTGCACCGGTATGGAGGCATCTGTCCCAATGCCATGCTGCTCCATTAGCGTAATCAGTTCCGCCTCGGTGAGGTAATCTGGCGGACCCGTTTGACTCTCTGCGAGTCGCACATCATTGATGGCCACTTGGGTGCCTTGTACAAACGGTGGCATTGCCTCATCCTTGCCGAAGGCCTGCCATGTCATCACCTTGGTGAATCCCGCATCGATCAGCACATTCGCTGTGCACGAGAAGCTCTCCATGCCCACGCGCAGCTTGGCCGTTGTGGTGCGATACTTCAGATCCCTCGAGATGGTGCCCATAAAGTGGCGACAGATGAACTCGTAGACGCGCCAGGTATCGCGATCGAAGTCGTTGCGACTGGCCAGCTTCATGGGCGTTATGGGCGGATGATCGCCGGCATCTTTGCCCTTGCGTGGCTGCTGAAAGTCCGAGGCAATTGAGCGCGCCTCATCACCGAACTCCGTCGAGGGTTGCAGGACACGCAGCACGGCGTGCAGATCAAAGTTCTCTGGATACTGATTGGTCTCTGTGCGCGGATAACTGATGTAGCCCTGCGTGTACAAGCGTTCCGCGAACTGCATAGCCTGATACGGCCCAATGCCCAGCCCGGAGCTGCAGATACGCATCAGTTCGACCGTGTTGAGGGCCTGCGGTTTGCTCTTGAATGACTCCTTGCTGCTGACACTCTCCACACTGCAAAGAAGATGGCAAGAAAAGGGAATGAACATTGAGTTCCTGCCTGTTGCGTCCTCCGCCTACCTTGCTTCCTTGTGCTCCTTGACGCGATTCAGCAGCATGATGGCAATGTCCTTCTTGAAGACACGCCCCCGCGCCCACTCCAGCGTGTATTCCGGCTGTCCAGACAGCAGCTGCAGATACCAAAAGGTCTCCGGCTTAAAGGTCTGTATGTCATCATGTCGCTTCACACAGAAACCGAGTGTGGGTGTCTGGCAAGGGCCGTACGAGATGAGGGAGGAATCCAAGTCGCCGTAGCGACCCTGAAAGAACTTGGTTTGGAAACGTGTAAAGGCACAACCGATGCGCAAGTCCAGCTCCTGACGTGCATCCACAGACTTGGCTTCATTCTCATTGGGATGTCCCAGCGATTCCATTGCGCCCTTGATATCCTTATCCGTAATGGCCGAGAAGTGGGCACGATATGTAACACTGTGACTGTACACATTGTGAATGACATGCTGCACTGCATCCATCACCTCGAAACAGATGTTCTCGCCCTCCTTGTCGCAATCGAGCCAGAGGACCAGGTAATCACAACCGCGCGCCTCATGCGCCAGAAACGAGCGCATCTGTTGCTTTGGCGTGCACTCCTTCTTCTCGGTGGGGCAACTGAACAGCTGCACCGGATCCACTTTGTCCCACGATGTGTATTTGCTCGTGAAGTCCAAGGACATCACATGCCCGCACACTGAGGTCATGCGAAAGTGCACATTGCCTTCGTTGCGAAAGTGTCCCGTCCACTCGTGTGTGGAGCAGCTGTTGTTACCTGCGGATGGGTTCATTTAATTACAATCAATTAATCAATTCTCATGCAAAACTCATTCTCATTCAATGCTTCTTCTCTCTCTCTCCCTCTCGTCTGCTGTCGTCTTACCTCGTCTTGTCGTGCAGCGTCCACTGGAGAGAATCCCGGCTAGCGAGGCGGCCAGCGAGGGCTTCTCGGCCACCATCAAGACGTTCTTCATTGCCTAAATTTATGTTGATGATCGCACACACCTTCCGTTTCGTTTTTGCTTTCGCTCTACCGTTCTCTCTCTCTCTCGCTCACTCTTCTCCTTATTTGTTTTGCACGCACAGTGCGAGATGATGCTGCTGCTTCTTCTTCTTCGGTTTGTTTCTCATAGATTTACTACATGTGTGTGTGTGTGTGTGTGTGTGTGTGTGTACGTGAGTTAGGGAGGAAGCTGCTGCCGGTCTTTTTTCCACTTAATTGTTTATTGACGTCTCGCCCGTCGCCGTGTCCACGCCTTATTGCCTTTGCTTGCAACACGCTCAGGAGCCGTGCGTAAATCGTTTTTCGTTTATGTTTTAAGTTTTAATTTCGTAATTTAATTCGAATTTGGGTTTGCAAAAAAAAACCGTGCTCTTGTTAGCGATGTACAAAACAAGCTGCAGAAGCAGCAGTGCTGCTTAGGGATGCTCTCGCACATATCGGTAGGCTGCAACTATCGGCACTTGCTGCGAGTTATTAGAGTGTATCCATTTGAATAGAGTATATCGATGCACAGTGCTGCCCATTTCAGTGATTTCGATTAATTGGCCGTTATGGCCATGTTTAAATGTATTATTCAATAAGCCCATCTATAATGTTGTTGGTTTTCCTAATCAACAGTTTTCGTAGTCATGTATCAAATTATGGGCGATTTTTCTTTACAAATTTTGGTCACACTAGCCGTTTCAGGTGAGCATTGCTATGGGAATTCGGGACTTATCGGAGGCAATATCTCCTAAACTAAACCAACAAGGGAAAACTGCCATCGTGCCCAACTATACACTCCACATACAACAGTTTAGATAAAAATAAAATAAATACATTTGTGGTGATCTGTAGGATCATACTTATTTGTTATTAAATTAATGTATTTATTTCGTATGCGTAAATGAAAAGAGTGACAATTCAGTAGTTGTCTGTACTTAGCGTCTATCCGAACATAGCGTCTAAAAATGTGTAACGGCGAATATCGCCGCGGAACTATTGTCTGCTTACGATGGTGCCGGGTTGCTAGATCGGGCTCATATCGATGAGGCTGCGTCGCCACACATTATTTTTGGCATTAGGACATGTTTGCCGGAAGGTGAAGTTTAAGTGTTTAAAACATGGAAAAACATTAACACCAACTGAAAATGTTTAATAATTTACCCAAATGACAAATTCATTGCGACACTGTGGGTGAAAAGAAAATTGTAATCATAATCTATAAAAAATTTGTGTTTACGTCGGCAGCTATCTAACTTAAACATAAATGCACATCGAACCCAATCAATATGTTGCTGGTTTTCATAATCAAACTAAACGAAATATAAATACGTTATCTTATTTCAAATGGCAACTGTAAGTAAACATAGTGTGACCATAGTCATGCATTAAAATAATGATGATACTTTTCGAAGCCTGGTCACACTGACCATTTTAACTGAAAATATGTATTGGAAATTGAGACTTATCGGCAGCTATATCTGCTGAACTAAGCCAAAACGGAGCTGATTATTAGACTTAGTATTAAATACTAGATTTAATTTGTTAACTAAATAAATCATAAATATATACCGCAATCATTTGTCATCACTTGAAAAGCTCAACAAGCTGCTTCAAATCTGTGCGCCAAGTGTGGCAACACTGGCACAAAAACAACCACCCATTGCTGGGGGCTCTTCCACACACACACACAGGCAGGCACGCAACGCAGTGCAAACAATATAACTTGCAGATGCAGGCAGAGCAGCAGAGCATCGGAGCCACCGCTACGTTGCCCGTTACTCAGTTGAGTTTTGGCCGTGAGCGTGTTCAGGCGCGTCATTCTCTCGTCCGTTGTTGTTGCCTCCGCTGTGTTTATCCGTCACTCACGTCGTCGTCGTTAACGTCGCGCTGCTTGTGTGTTTACGTGTGTGCGCGTCTGCGTCTCAGTGTACGTTGTTTTTGTTGTTGTTTTTTTTTGTATTTATTGTTGTTGTATTTTTTTGGCGATGGTTAACAAAATTTTTGTACGCAAATTTTTGTACAGCTAATATATATATGTATATATATGTACATACATATATAAATATATACCCAAAAACACATACACGCACATACATGTGTATGTATGTATGTGTGTATTGAAAAGTTTTTAATATTCAATAAGAAAAGTTCGTGTGCCCACTAAAAAACACATACAGAGAGACACACACCTACATACATATGTATACACAGACATACACATACATATGTACATTGGTTTTGAATTTTGATTTTGGCCAAGAAATGCCCAACAAAGCGTAGCAGCAGCAATTAAAAGCAGAAATTGAGAGTTGTTTTTGTGTTTGAGCGCGTTGCGAGTGCGTCGCAGCGGTAGCAGTGGCAAGAGCAACACCTACGCAACACTAACAGCGCCGGCAGTAGCAGCAGCAGCCTCAGTAGCTTTTTGTTTTGTTGTTGCCGACGTCGCTTCACATGCCGTCGCTTTCTTTTGCGTGCCCATGCTCACCTCTCTTGCCTCTCTCATATCCCCCACACCCCCCATACCCACCCTCACACAAACACACAGACAGTAACGCAGGCAGGCGCTGTTGGCGCCGTTGCGTTTGAATGAAATTTCACCACTTGCTGCCGCTTCCGTTGTGATTGTTGTTGTTGCTATTTATGTTTGTATGATTTGTGAATGAATTTGGCAAACATTTACACTGTGCGAAAACAAATAGTGTGTTTAATATTGCGATTATTTCGCACATAGAAACTTGTCCTAAATTCATGTTAAAAACAACAACAACAACATCCAAAAATCCACATTGTAAAAATAAAACTCGTTTTGTGAGCTTTGCTTTGCCTTCTTGTGGTTGTTGTTGTTTCAAGCTTTGCACATTTCGCAGTAAGTTGAATAGTTGTCTGCTGTTGTTGTTGTTGTTCTAGTAAATGACAGAACAATAGCACAACGCAGAGTCAAATCTTGGCTTGGCAACCGCGCCCGCTCTCTCTCCCTCTCTCTCTCTTTCTCTCTCTTTCTCTCTCTGACTCTTGCCGTCTCTCTCCCCCTTAGATGGCTGCAGCTCGAGCAACAAAGTTGAAGGCCTTTTTGCATACGGCAATGTTAATAACAACCAACAACAACAACAATAAGTGAAACAATAACAACAAGACCCTAGGCAGCTTTAGCTTGACACCAAACTGGTTTCTGTCAAAAGTTGTTGTTTTCTTTGCTCTGCCATTTAAATATATGTACACATACAGCCATGCGTATTATGGTGTATGTGTGTGTGTATTGGGAAAATTGACAAAAATTGTTTTTATTGGTGCAGCCAATGCAAGACACACAATTATCATAATTCAGTTACGTTTGCAAACGAAGAGAGAGTGAGAGACACATAGGGAGCGCATGAAAGCTCAGGCTTAGAGCTGGGCAACAGACTTTTAGAGCCACACAGTGGGCCTGAAGAGCGATCTAGCGGAATTTAATAAATAACTTTGAATGAACCTTTAAATTAAAGTTTGGTATTCCAAAATATATGTATATTCAGTTCGATCAGACAACCCCGCATAATAACTCTTTGCTTCAGCATTAGGTATTTTTGGTAGCAGTTACTGAATTAGAAATAAGTTTCTTTCTATCGGATCTCAAATTCCCTTAAACCTGCAAAGTCATCGCTATTTGTATGTATATCGTAAAGAGCATCCTTCGTCAATTTGACTACGCAAATTTATAGAAACCCTCAAAAGGATTAATTTTTATATTATTTATTAAAAATAAAACAATATTAAGTGTTTACTTTTAATTATTTACGACAAAATAAGCTCAAAACAAATAATAATATTTTGGCAAAGGTTAAATTCACCTATTTTGTATTATTTTCAAAATTAATTTAAAAAAATTAGAAGTCAAACTAGGTTCTTCATGAATAAAACCATATATGTATACAAATTTGTTTTAAAAAATTCGTGACTAGCGCACGTAATTAACCTTTACCTTTTTTTGTGCGAAATGGTTAAAAAAAGCACGCGTCCTTAAAACGACAAACAATTGTCCTTCTAGGCTTAATATGCCAACAACAGTGCTTTTTCTTGTAAAATAGATGTTATCTAAAAACGGCGTTGCTCGTAATTTACTCGAAAAAGGGAGAACAAACCTAAAGAATTCTCTACAGTATTATGCTTTAAAAATATCGGATAAAAAACAAAGAGAGTTTACCCTTTTTACCATTTTCAATGTTCGAAGGGTGTAACCAAACAAAATGTGTCTTTATTATAAGTGGAGTGTTTTCTTTTAATCCCATAAATATTTAAATAAAAATGTTGCATTTTATTCCGATAGTTCGGTCGGCTGGCCCACTGTGCGTCATTGATCGAAGGCAAAGCTTAGCTTGAAAGTTGCGCTCTCTGACACACACACAGAGAGAGAGACTCGCACTCGCACACCTCAGCCGCTTGCGTCACTCTCAATCAATTTACGCTCTCACTCTCTCACTGTCTGTGTACAACTCTCTCTCTCTCCCCCTCTCTCTGGCAGAATGACGTGAGGAAAGTTCGTAATACGTGACGCAGCAGAGCAAAGCGAAATAGAAGAGAAATAAATAGAAAACAATGCATCTGTTAAAAACAAAAACTACAATCGTATTGAAAATGTCGAAAATCAAAAGAAATTAGCAAAAGTGCAAAACAAATTCAATCAACGTTAACAAATAACTGCAGTAGCAGCACCTGCAGCAGCAGCAGCAACGTCGTGTCGATCAACGGAGCAGATACGACTAGACATACAAAAGGAACAACAACAAGAACAGCAGCAACAACACGGCCATAAAATGTTGTACACGCTGAGCAAAGCTACAACAAGAATTCGGCTCAAAACATCAACAACAAGTAAAGCGGCGCTCTGGAGCTTTACATTTTTGACTGCACTCTGTGCGCAGCAGGTAAGCGCTGTTAACTTTCTTTTCGCCTATCAAATCGCAGCTACAGACACTCTCCCGCTCTCTTGACTCTCTTTCACTCACGCTCTCTCTCTCGCTTTATGCACGTGTTGTTGTTTTTGATACGCTGCACAGTGTGTTGCAGCATTGTTTTTGTTAGTGGAACGTGAACATTTCCCATGTTAATTAAATTCAATTATTTCCCATCGTGTTTGTGCCTGCACGAGAGAGCAGGAGGAGGAGCAGGAGGGAGGGAGGAAGGGGCGTATGCGGGTTTTGCAAGACCTTGAGAATTGGCCTTAATGAAATGAATATGCAAAAATAAGTATGAATGCTTGATAGTAACTGCTCCAAAGTGAGTTTGACAAACTCACACGGGCACACACAAACACATATGTATGTACATACATATATAAAGAATGTCAATCGATTCATATAAAGTTAGATCGTGCTATCGATTGCGCAACTCTCTTTTAAATCTTTATACTCTTGCAGAGGGTATATTAATATTGGCCAGGAGTTTGCAATGCACCATTTTGGTACATATAAAGTATATATATTCTGAATCAGAATCAACAGAAGAGTCGATATAGCCATGTCTGTCTGTCCGCAAATGTTGACTGCACCTCAAACTGGCAGAAGGAGGCGTGGTTGACCCCATAAAGTATATATATTCATGATCAGGATCACTAGCCAAGTCGATTGAGCCATGTCCGTCTGTCTGTCCGGATGTCCGCAAGTCCGTTTGACACAGATCTCAGCTATAAAGACCAAATTTAGAATGAAGGTTCATATACGTATACTCTGCGCAGATCAAGTTTATTTCTTTTGTATTTCCCGCAAATCAATAAATGAATTCTTACGTTCGATTTGTAATCGACGTATACAAGATATACCTTTCTGACTTTAATTTATATTAAGCTAATCGTAATGCTCCAAATTTCAATCTGATCGGACAAGAAACAAAAAAAGTTATTTAAGAACATAGGTAGAAGGGTATCCCACTGTCTCGTGCCACTCGCACTGTTGCTCTCGTTTATCTTAAATCGAAATATATCAAATCAAAACTAATATATCAAAACATTGGTTATCTACGGTCACAATATTTTATTGAATATTTGCTCATCTGGTATAGGTAAATAATTGCAGTCCCATTGGGGTCTTGAATGAGGCCTCTTTTATCTCAAAAATTAGAATGATTTTGTAGGTAGATTTGCACAGCGCATTGCTCTTTCGATGGCGCTATGAATAGGTTATTGGAGCTGTTTAGACATCCACAAATGTGTCATTTAGTATGATTAATTATGTGGCTGTTTGTTCTTATAATATTTAACTAATAATATACGTATAGTTATAGCTTTTTGCTGTATAATTTAAATAAGTTTCGGTTCCGTCTCTATTAGCTCTTTATAATTGAATATCATTGAAGAATCTTGAGATTCCAACTGGTTATACTTCTGATTGGGCTTCTAGATAAATCTCCATGAAGTATGAATGGTATGGGGCGTTGTTGTGCAATCTTAATCTCAATCTTAAGCTACTATATCAAGCATTCTTCGATTCTTCAATTGTTGCGAAATAATCTAGAATGTAATCGCGAATATAGATGTAAATTCCTCAATGATTCCAAGTATTTAACGTAAATGTCATTGCAATTACTCCAAATAGTCGCTGGTTATTTAGCTCGATAAGTGCAAAGCTAGTGTTTGGAATGCTTTGTAAGCTTTCAGCTATTACATGTGCTATTATATATACATACATACATATAAGTGTGCAGGAGCAAAAAAGCCTAAAACTGAACTCATTAATAGCCCTTGGGTCGCCTCGTAGCGAACAAATGAACGTCACGTAGTCATTGTGGAATAATGTGGCGAACATGTTTAGTGGATCATTTCGCAAAGAACTTGATGAGAAGCAGAACATACACACACACCCCAGAAATGGTATAATCCCTGCCACGCCCAGTTTGAAATCGAGTTTAAATCAGTTCGCCATTAACCATTTGAATCGTTCGTTTCGCTGTGAACTGACTCCAAATCGTTTAAACAATCGCTCAAAAATTGTTAACGCTTCTTGTTGTTGCTGCTGCTGTTGTTGTTGTTGTTGTTGTTGTCTCTGTCTCTCAGATAAATGAATAAAAATATTCGCCATTTGGTCACATACGACAAATTTCGTTTTTCATGGCCCAAAAGTCACGTATGCCGGGCGAAATATCTATGGTAAACATATGTATACCATAGTCTGTACATAATGTACATAGACTATACCCACATGCATACGTAATACGTATTTATATGTATGTATTCATTATGGATCTGCATAAGCACTGCACTTTCTGATCTAGTCCAGTGAACTGTGACGAAGGTTTTTGCCCATAACCGTCTGTTTATGGCATGTTTACAGTTATTTAACAGCTGTTTCAATTGCGGTTTATATCAGGCCTCTCTCGATAGTACAGCAATTCGACGATCTAGGCTGTGTATCCCAATCTTATCTTTAATCAATTAGTAAAACAAGTGAGAAAGCTGCAGTCGAGTGTGTACGCGACTGTTTTATACCCGATATATATCTTGATATGATATATATATTGATAATGTGTTGAATACCTTCTAAAATAACTACTTATAATTATTGTAAGTACTCTTGCACAAGTAACAACTTTAGATACTCATTAGGTTATTAATAATTACTGAACTACTGACTCCCAATGGAATCAAAATAAAGAAACCATTTTTATTTATTGCTCCACTTATTCACACTTGTAATTCGATTTATAGAGCAGAAAAGGGCCGTGGCTAAATTATGAAACTAAGTTGATCTGCATGTAATTAAGCCCCAGCGCTTTTAGTTCCTGAGATCTAGTATTTCATGCAGTCGGACATATGGTACAGGCTTGGCTACATCGCACTGATGCTGATGCTGATCAAGAATATATATACACTTTGTGAGATCGACGACGCTTCTTTCTACAATTTCGGTGGGCACAAAGTTACAATAACTTTCTGATGTAAAGGGTTCCAGATAATCGAAGCAACGTCATTGGATATTGAGTAGTACTATAAATTGGTTGTATCATTATAGACTTTCTCAAAATGATTATACCACAATATGAATCCTATCCCAAACTGTTTTCTTATTGTAAAGCTTCAAAAATAGTGCACGCTAGCCAAGTTTGACTGTATTTTACTTGAGATACTTTTGAAAATTACCAACAATTCTGAGATAAAGTGCAAACAGTGGAGAAAATAAAAATGATTGTCGCCAAAAATCAAAGTTTATCTTTTGGCGCAGTGCAGATAAAGACACAAATACAGATACAGATACAGTCAAAGCTGCAGATACAGATACACAGCGACAGATACAGCGGGACAGCGACAGCTACAGTTGAGGTTAGCTTAACAGAAACGGATGCGTGGTAAATTAAGCGCAAAATGCGGCCTAATTTGAAGCTGGCAAAGAGAGACAACAACAACAATCAACAAACAATGAAAAAGAAAAACAATTAAGCAGACAGCAACAGCGAGGGCAACAACAACAACTAGAACAACAACAACAATGGCGAATGGTTACTGAAATCGGAATTGGAAATGGAAATGAAAATGGAAGTGAATTTGCGATTGGGTTCGCTGCGGTTCAGTTCGGTTCCGTTGGGCTCGTCTCGTCTGCTCTAGTGTCTGCCTATGGGGTCTGATATGTTGTTGTTTCTGTTGTTTTGTGGGTGGTGCTGGTGGCTCGACGGCAATTAAATGCACGGCCGCAAAAGACAAAGGCCACGGCCGCAGATGCTCGACGCACGATAAGTCCCAACCAAGCTCTGTGCAGGCACGTGTCTCATTTTCGGGGGCCCAAAGACAACAACAACAACAACAACAACAACAACAAAAACAACAACAACAAGTAATACAATCGCAACAGACACAGTAAATTTGCGTTGAGCGTTTCCAGATTCCCAAAAAGTCGAAACACTTGAAAATTCTATAAAATTGCTGCCGTTTTGCAGAAAGAGAGGGAGAGTGAGTGGGGGGGAAGCAGCAGCATTTCAATTAAATGCAACCCTGTGTGCCGCAGTGGGCGGGGCTAAGCGATGAAAAGGAGGGTGCAATTGACACGCAGCGTATGCGTTACGCATCGCTAATAAATTCCAAAGCAAGAAAATTTGCATAAATTAAGCAACGCACCGGCTAATTGTGCGTGTAACGAGAGATAGAGAGAGAGAAAGAAAGATATATAGAGAGAGAGAGGAAGATAATGAGGAAGAAGGAGAATGTGTGGGAATGACAAAGTGCCGCAGGTGGGAAGGGGAAATGAAATGGTGGGGGAATAGAAAGAGTGCAGCACTAATTGAAACGAAACGAGGGAACGATTGAAACTATTGCATAGGAACCTTGTGCATCAATAGATCATAATATTATATCATATAAAGAAAGACGTTTTGCAGAAATATTTATAAACTGCTGTCTTTCTCTAATTTGTTGAAAGTTATATGCAAAGCTGATCTGATCTTGATAATCTTACTATTCTACAAAGTAGCAGAAGAAGATATACTTAAATAAGTAACATTGGCTTTATTGCTAATAAAGAAAAAAAGTCTATCTTATTGTCTTATCTACCATATATCACAATATTATATAATGCATGTGAAGAAATATAAATCCTATCAAAATCTTTAAATAGTATTGAGCTCCTAGTCTTGCGATGAGGTCTTATACAAAGTAACAAACTCTCCTTTGACAGATCACAAACTAAAAGTCATCATTTAAGTAACATTGAGTTAATTGCTTACAAAGATTTAAGTTATGAAGAATTGAATTTATCTTATTATCTTATCGATATCACAATATTATGTAATACATGTGAAGAAATAATATCAATTCTATTAAATTCATTACAAAGTACTGAATTCCTCGTCTTTTGATGAGGTCTTATGCAAAGTTAACTCTCTTTTAAGAGATCACAAACTATCGAATAAAAAGCATCTATATAAATGTTAAGAAATCATAAAGAAAACCCTCTATTTTTTTGTCTTAATAAATTACATTTTAAACTATATAATTATAGGGATTCCTTAAAGTATTGTTCGTTAAATAAACAATACGAGGGTCGTTTGATAAGTCCGTGACTTTTTGTATTTGCCGCGCACCTGCTCTAAATACAACACTGCTCCTGTCAGCAGTTATCGATTAACAGCTGATTGTAAAATTTTGAGAAAGCTGCGTTTTTTGGTTTGCGTTTTATAGGCATTGAAAGCAGACGATCTCGTGAATTTTAACGAAAATGGAAAAAAGTGAATTTCGTGTGCTAATTAAGCATTATTTTTTGCGTAAAAAATCCATCACCGAAACCAAGGAAAGACTTGATAAATATTATGGGGACTCTGCACCATCAATTTCAATGGTTAAGAAATGGTTTACTGAGTTCCGTTGTGGTCGTACCAGTACAAGTGATGCCGAACGTTCAGGTCGCCCAAAAGAGGTCGTCATGCCAGAAATCGTCGACAAAATCCATGGAATGATATTGGATGATCGGAGAATGAAAGTGCGTGAGGTAGCTGAGGCTGTAGGCATCTCAACTGAACGGGTACATCACATTTTACATGAATATTTGGACATGAAAAAGCTTTCCGCGCGATGGGTGCCGCGATTGCTCACACACGACCATAAGCGCAACCGTGTGACCATTTCAAAGGAGTGTTTGGCGATGTTCAACCGCAATCCAAACGAATTTTTGCGCCGTTTCGTTACCGTAGACGAAACATGGATCCACCACACCACACCAGAGACCAAAGAACAATCAAGACAGTGGGTTTCTCCGGGTGAACGTGCACCAAAGAAGGCCAAGGTGGGTCTGTCGGCCAACAAGGTCATGGCCACAGTTTTTTGGGATGCACAAGGTATCATTCACATCGATTACCTTGAAAAGGGTAAAACGATCACCGGCGAATATTATTCAGAGCTTTTGGACAGATTCGATATTGATTTGAAGCAGAAACGACCGCATTTGGCGAAAAAAAAGTGCTGTTCCATCAGGACAATGCACGGGTGCACACGTGTGTAGTCAGCATGGCAAAATTTCATAAATTGGGCTACGAACTGCTACCCCATCCAGCATATTCTCCAGATTTAGCCCCCTGTGACTATTTTTTGTTTCCAAACATGAAGAAATGGCTCGGCGGTAAGAGATTCGGGTCAAATGAAGAGGTCATCACAGAAACAAACGACTATTTTGAGGGCCTTGAGAAAACCTATTATTTGGAAGGAATAAAAAAATTGGAAAAACGCTGGACTAAATGTATAGAGCTAAAAGGAGATTATGTTGAGAAATAAAACGCTTCTTTGACGAAAAAAATATATTTTAAACTCCAGCTTGGCAAAAACTGACTTGACTTGCAAGCAGATCTATAGGACTAGCTGCCACTCTGGCTACGTTTACCAATACTGGCATTTAGGACAGACAACTTGCGAATATGAAAAACGAGTTGTGTCAGCTGCAACAGCATGTTGCACGTCTCAGATGGTGCAGCCACACAGTGCGTGTGCCACAAGGCCAAAAATAGAGCGAAATATCAACAAGAGGCTGCCGGAAATGTGCCATCAAATGCGAAAAAGAAATGAATAGAAAAACACGAAGCGCAAGCAGAAGGTGTAGAGTATAGAAAAGAAAAGCCAGAGAGATTGAGAATGAGAGAGAGACAGTGAGAGAGAGAGACAGAGAGAGAGAGACAGAGAGAGAGAGAGAGAGAGAGAGAAAGAAAAAGAGGGAGAGACATCGGAAATGACTGCAGGAATATGAATGAAATTCAATGTTAGTCGCATTTCTCTGCGGGTCCACATTGCTGTTTGCATGTGTGCGTGTGTGCGAATGTACTCGCACTTCACATGGATATGGGTGGGTATCCAAACGGTTATGGGATGCTGTCGTCGCGACATGCTTTTAAGTGTTGACAGGCAACTAAACTACAAATCGCGGAAGTATTTTCGACACAAATCAATTCCCATGCCAACCCTTGTGACTGGATGTGGTTTAAACACAAGTAACACGACTGTTAAGCACCCTTCAGTCGAGTTGGAAATCATTTTAACTTTATGAAGTTAGAAGAATAGAAGAGAAATCTATTATAGTTTTCTAATGCCCTGTAATAACTAAGAAGTTCGTGTAGTAGTTACTGTCCTCATCATCCTTCGTTTTACAGGGTATGCATATTCGAATTATCGTGCGTCATTAAGTTTTTTTTTTCGGCGCACACTCTGTTTCCTTCTTTGTCGCTCCTCCTGCTCTCTGCCTCTTTTCATTCAGCTATCTTTCTCCCCTCGCATTGCCCCATTGAGGGGTGACTTTTAATACCAAAGTTGTAGTTACTCCTGTGCTATACGAGAGTATATAAAGTCGCTTAATATTTAGTTGAGTTTGGTGAGGAGTGCGCGGCATGAATCATGCACTCTGCTGGACTGGACTGAGCATGTTGAGAGTTGCGACTCAACGGCACCGAGGGTGAACCGCCGTACGCCCCCGCATCACTTCACCCTCCTTCACAAAGGGCAGGCTAGTTTCTGCACCCACTTCAGGAATATTAAAGTCATTAGGTACACACAAAATATATATGTGCGTGTACATATTATACATACAATCTGCGAATGTTTCGTGCACTTGTAGAAAAAGGTACCTATATATCCACAATTATTAAGGCATAAACTTTATTCTTCTGAAATCACAGAACGAATTCAACTTATGTATTTAATTACGTACTACATTCCATACATATTCTAGCAAATTTCGCTCAGTGTATGCGGCATAAATTGTATGAACAATTCCCCCAAAATTCGTAATGACTCTGCAAAAGAACCCTCCTTCCACCCCACAGTAAGCTCTGTGAAAATGACAAATGATATTAGGAAAGTTACATAAAGCGTAAAGAGTATAAAATTGACATAGAAACTTATATGTACTGATTGCTGAATCGTATACTGTCTAAAGTTGTGACTGTTCTCAATTATCGATATAGACTACTATGGGTATTGGAATAGGTGTGTCTAGTAAATCTTAAGTTCAATTTAGGATGTTTCGAACAAGGGAACTTCACAATGAGGACCTGAGGCTTAAAAAAACATGTGGTACATATTTTTTAAGGTCCTAGAATTATTTAGTTTTAATTTAATTTATAGTCGAACTATGATCAGTCGACTGTTTAAAAGTAAAAACAATAAACTTAATCGTTTGAACATTTTGAATTAAAGATATAAAAAATTGAATACATTACAAAGTGGGATAAAAAATGAAAATGCCGATCCAACATTTGTTGCAGAGGATTTGGGAGAACCCAGAAAACCCCAATTAAACTTCAATTGCGATTTGAGAGAGGAACGAATTAAATTTATATATATTTTCTTTGTGATGCTAATATCTACATAGACGGGCACGGGTTTTTTCCCTTTCAATGATTGAAAATGATCCAAAAAGGGTATATTAACTTTGTGCAAATAAATGTAAAAGGCAGAAGGAGGCGTTGCATAAAATATATATATTCTTGCTCAGGATCACTATCCAAGTCGATTGAGCTATGTCTGTCTGTCTCTCTGTCTCTATCTCTCTGTCTGTCTGACTATTTGTCTGTCTGTCTGTCTGTCTGTCTGTCTTTTTAGACCATGGATTTTAAAAAAATGCATGGTCTATTGTGTTTGTCGGAACGGAGATGTGCGTAACAGGCAGAAGGAGGCACCTCCGACTCCATAAACTATATATATTCTGAATCAGTATCGACAGCCGAGTCGATTGAGCCATGTCTGTCTGTCTGTCCGTCTGTATGAACACCTAGATCTCAGAAAATATAAGAGCTATAGCAATCAAATTTTGTGAACATACAACGTACGCCAGGCGCCAGTCTGCCTGCAACATTTTGTGACGGTACGGTGTCCCACAAACTGATTAATTTGAAATGAAAACTGAGCAAGCAAGAAAATTCAGTGTTTAGAAAAACAGCGCGCTGCAGGCAAAAAAAATTTCGCAACAAAAAGTATTCTTTGTTTGCCGCACACATATGATATTCTGAAAGAATATTGAGTTATTAAGCATCTTCGTTGGCGCCAGTCTAGTTGCAGGCGCCGAAATTCTCACCCATTATGCAAGTCATAAAATAAAACATTATTGTGCCTGAATAGCATTTCGTTTGAAATAAATCGCTTGTGGGACACAGTGCGCATCGTTGTGACGTTTTACTGAGAATTGGCCAACAACAAAATACATGTAAATTTAATTAATTTCAAAATTCAATTAAAAAAAACTAGAAGCGACCGCCAAATAATCTTTTCACCTAAAATCATGATAAATATAGCTCTATCAGTGACAAAAATTAAAAAAAAAACGGTGACGTAGGCAGCTAATTAACCTTTACCTTAAATTTCAATATAGTTTTTAATTATTTTGTTTTCATATTTATTCTGCAATATGAACGACCATTTCAATCCTTTCGGACAATAAACAGAGAAGTGTGGCAGGCAAGTGCGAGTACGCCATCTGTCGGAAATAATTTGAAAGCATGAACAAATTAAACTATACCGGAATATATGTAGGTCGCAGGGTATCCTGCTGTCGAGTGTGATCGACTATTGCTCTTGTTTTTATTGAATATGTTTTATGTGTATTTAAACTTATTTTATATTTTAATATACATATAATCGAAATTCTAATGTTCGTCTCTAGAAAACAACTGAGTTTTCTCGCACTGACTTGGTTTATAATATAATCCGCTTGTTGTCGGTGCCTACTTGATTTCATAATTTAAAAATAATAATCCAATTGTAATTAGCATGAAGAAATGAAATGGAAAAAAAAACTGAAATTGAAATCGATTTCAACAACGAAACGCAACATAAAACAATGTGCAATGTGCAGCGTGTATCACGCACAGCACACGACTAGCAGATACCCTATCCTGAGTTTGGGGTACTGTTTATGGTATTTCCACAATAAGCATTCTTGAAGAATTTGTAGGCTTTAATCTTGTAATTGTTCTCTTTCTTTTCATATGTTGAATTCTTAATGTTCACTTTGAGGTGTCGGAGGTAAAAGGCGAAAGTAAAAACTTAAGTTTTCTTTATATCAAGTTGAAGTTATTGCAGATAAACAGAGCATACCTGCTGCTCGAACTGCCTTGCAGGGTATTTGAGGAGGAAGGCGAAACAAAAGAAAAACTATAAACAATATATGTGAACTGCAATGGGGAATAATGCACTGGGCGCTGTTTGCTTAATTGAAATTTATTGAGTGTGCATTGCAATTGTTGTTGTTGTTGTCGTCTTTGTTGTTGCAGTTATTGTTGCAGTTTGTTGTAGAAGAAGGCTTATGCCTTGTAGCATGGTCCCGCAGCGTCTTTGTCGAACTGAGAATATTATGATTACAGGATATTGCCCCTTTGACTTTATTATTTCTGATTTGCCTATCTACGGGGCAGCTACATCTCTCTGTCTCTCTCTTTCGCTTCCTGCTGTCTTCTTCTTAGCTACATTTTCCATTAACATCTGCTTTTTGCCTTGTGCAATTGTTTTGTGGGCGCCATTTTATACATTAATGTCATTTTAATTAAGCATTCAAAGTGTTTACTACTCATTCCCTTCCCATTAGTCGAGGAAGTACTGAGGTTTTAATACCCGTATATATAATATATATGTATGTATATGTATATAAAATGTTATGTATATAATGGAGGAGAAGGAGGCGTGGCAAACTTCACTAACTATATATATTCTTAATCAGCATTAACAGCCGATTCTTCTTAATCAGCATCAACAAGCCAAGTCCGTTTGTATATATGTAAACCGAGAACTACTTTATTTAGTGTCAATTGCACACAGACTAAGTTTGTTTTCAAATTTGACCACGAGCCTTTGTAAATCAATAACAGACGATTTACAACCGTAATTTAAATGCGGGACAGTGGTAAATACAATAACTATTAACGCCTAAATAACTTCTGTAAATTTGATTGCGGTCGGTAAATTAATAAAGAAGTTATTTAAGAAATAATTTTAAGAGTTACTGATTTGCGAACTGTTCCATAAAGTATGCAACAAAGCAGGAACACACTCGACTGTAGCTTTACTGCTTGCTTATTGATCATAGAATGCAATCAAATGTGAGAGATTCATACGGAAACAATACAATCTGTACAGTGACAGTAGTTATATGTATGAAGCACGTAAACAAATAACACTAAGATAATAATAATTGAAATAACAATGTGGCAACACTAATATGTTATCGATAGAAAACATCGTAATACATTATTGTATTGTAGTCGCAATTATGGTGCACTACATCTCATCTCTAACTAAGTTGAGTTGAGAAGAAGAAATACGCAAAACTAAAGTTGAAAGTGAGTTTTCCATACTCAGAATTCCTCGTGAGTCACGTGAGTGAGTGCGTGCCACTTGCATCTCTAATTGGCAGTGTGCCCGTTTCGGCAATTGATTGACACCTGCACTAAGGGGAGTGTCACGCGGGGGCGCAAAGTGTATCAAAACTTTGCTATGCATGTACTACGAATATATATATTAGTCCATCTGTCAGTTTGGCTGACACCCTGTGTCAGCTGTGACGTGAATGGACACGGGTCACAGACCAAATGAATAAATCATGTATTCGTATTCCCTAGCGAAATCAGTCGCAGTTTTGACATGCTCAATGAAACTAACGATTACTTAAGATATTCCGCTGAGTGCATTCACTGCGAGTTGCAAGCACATAAACTCCATTCATTTTGATAGTTTTTCGTAGGCTCCAAACCACAAACAAGTTTCGGGCGTGGCATAATCCCCTTCATGTGCCTTCTCTATCTTTTGAATGCACACAAATTTTGAATATCTTTATTGTATGATTTCACCAATGACTCTAACATAAGTGGCTACAAATTGTTCCATTCGATATTCTTCTCGAAATCTGAATGCTTTTTAATTGTATTCAAGTGTTTTCTTTTTAACATTTTCGAATTATGTATAGAAATTTAATGATGCCACAGTTTTTAATGAAGAAATCAAAGTGCATTCATAAAGGTTTATAGCTGCAAAAACGAAATGTTAACGCGTCCCACACACACTCATTCTCATACTTATAGTCATTCGCGTAGTCACACCCACACTCACGCAGTTCACATTTAGCTTTCTTCTTGTTGTTTGCGCAACCCGAAATGCCCGAAGGGTGTGAATTCATTTGTAGTTTTAATTATTAGTTTCGAAACTAGGGGAACTCTGAATGGAATTTTGGAAACGAGTTCGCCAAGTGCGTGCTGTGTACCCATAATGACCCGTTTAGAGGGTGACTTTTCCCTTATACGCTTCTTTTTTTTGTGTGCGTGTTTCTTTCCCTACCCTAAACTACAACTACAGCCACCCTCACGCTGTTGACCTTGATGCCTGCGCTAACTCAATCAGCGTGCAATGCAGCATCAGCTTCAGGCGGAAAGTTTAGCAGCAAATGCAATCGAAGCTATTCAATTAATTAGTCTGGCGCACTAAATCAGATAATGCAGATAAGGAAAGAATACATTAGCTTTTGAGGTCAATTTTGACGAGCATGTCGGAGTGGAAAATGGTCAATTGTGCAAATGTATGTAACATTCAGAAGGAGGAGTGACACCCCATAAAGTATATATATTCTTGCTCAGGATCACTAGCTGCGTCGATTAAGCCATGTCTTTCTGTCTGTACGCAAGTCCGGATGTCCGTCTGACCAGATGAACACAAATATCTCGGTTATTATTTGCGCTATTGACACCAAATTTGGAACGTATACTATTCCTATATACTCTGCGCAGATCAAGTTTATTTCAAACGTTGGATGCCACGCCCACCGCCCCCGCAAATCAGCTCGATTTGTAAGCGACATATAAAATATATAACTTTTTGACTTCGACGTAATATTATATTTATCTTTTCTTCCAATTTCAATCCTATCGAACAATAAACACAGAAATTATTCAAGAAAGTATGACCACCAAGAAAGGCAGGCGAGCGCGTGCGCCACCTGTCGAGAATAATTAGAAAGAACGTACATATGTATGTATGCACCGTAACGTAGGTCGAAGGGATCCCACTGTCGCGTGCTGCTCGACAGTTGATCTTGTTTTTTGTTATTATTGTTTGCGAAGCACCTTAGGAGACATCTACGAGCCTATAAAGTATATAATATACATGCATTTTTTCCGCATTAGCATCAATAGAGGAGCGAGCCGATATATCGTATAGCTGTCATATAACCTATCGCCCCGTTTTTGTAGCTTTCTAAGATATTGCCACTAAACTTGAAGCAACTGCCTTTTTTCTATATAAGTTATATGCCTGTAACATTTCATCCAAATCAGAGCACTATAACATATAGCTGTCATAGGAACAATTGGTCGAAATGAGTGTTTTGTAATGAATGATGATATTGTTTAAAGAAATGATATATCGTATAAGTTCCAATCAAATCAACGACGAACTCTCTTTCTTTTTAATTAAAATCAGACAACTATATACTATAGATTTCATAAGAAGAATCAGTTAAAATTAAAACTTTTCATTAAACAAATTTATAAACTTCACTCATTCAGAATTGATGATAAACAAACGAATTGTGATCAGGGCAAGAATTTAGCTAGATACGGAGAGTTAAGTAATTCGCATAAACACATCAAGTATTTTGTTGAATCTAGCTGAAATTCAGAATAATCACTTCTCAGAACGTTCAAGGACTTGTGAGCAGCTGATCGAACACCTCAGAGTAGCATCGATGGCTGGGGAATAATATTGTATTGCCAATGTAATATATTATGCATGCAGTATTTGCCCCTCTGTGGGAGGCAGGCAGGAAGTTCTTAGGGAATTGTCTTGAGTAATGTTGCAGTCGAAGGGATCTACTGAGAAGGCAGTTTATAATACACAAATTTGCCAAGAACTGTCTATATATACATATATATGCACATATATATATGCGAGTGTATGTACTGTGGCTGTCAGGGCAATTATATCGTCTGGCTTTTGGTAATTTATGACTCCCCGGTGCATAGTTGGACTATGCGTCGCACCCCTCTGTGGCAGGGCGAGGCAAGGCTGCTTCGGGCCTGGCTTCGGGCCAGACGCGTGTTGCATCCACTTGGTGAGGCGTCTAACCGGAGGTTAAGCAAACGTTTAGCATAGAAATGGTCGGACAGATAGAGGGGCAGCAGGAAGGGGAAGTCGGAGTGGGAGCGGGGGTGTCTGAGGTAGGGGCCACCCCTTAAACTGTTTGCATAAACATCTCTGTTTACGGCCGTGCAGACTACGTGCTGAAGTGCACTGAAAGATGTTGCCACAAGGAAATTGAATTTACAACAAAGTTCGCGCACGCTGCACAGTGGGGCAAATGCAGCGTAATATCTAACAAACATATTATTAAAAGTATGACTGAATATCGGTTTTGTTTTAGTCCACGTCCGCTTTATATTTACGAAGATAAATATAAAAACAATAATTTATTGATATTCTTTCGCTCGAGTTGCGGTCCTGCATTCGTGTAACTCAATCGAATTCCAACCTTCTCTTGCATTTTATTTCTAGTATATTTTGTCTCAACTCGACTCAACTAAAGTTACAGACCACACAAATTAGAACTTCAATACTTAATTAAAGTCTAACAAATAAATCAGCAACACATCAGAAAATGGATATAAACGCACATTTACTACGAACTTTGTATTAGAAACTAATAGAACACAAAATGATTGTTTTTTTTCCATTTTCAAAATTTATTTTTTTTGGCACGGCTTGTCAGAAAATCGCCTTCGAAGTAATAGAAGATTTATAAACTAATTTAACTAATTTAAAGCAAATAACTAGATCAATTTAGTCAACTTTAATCGACAATTGAACTGTTGCTGAAAGCGGTAAAAATCAACAAAAATATTTTTAAAGTAGTTTGAAATGTGGTTAAGCAAAAAATTATATATTATTAAATTTACAACATAAATTTTAAAAATGCCAAACAAATTGACTTTTTTCCCATAGTGAAGTGTAAGAACTGCAGTTACTGTTATGAGTCTAGACTGGTGTGTTCTAATGAAATCAGCTTGTGATTCGCAACTCGTTTAGGCCGCAATTGAGTTAAACTCACTGCCTGGCTGATGCTGACTTGATGCACGAACCAATTGTTGGATTTGCAACAATGTCGGCTTTGTGGCAAAGCGCCGTTGGTTAGCGTTAACTGCCCAGCCACGTGTCGTGGCGCACAAAATTTTATTACTTCATTTTTATGGCTACCAAAAAAAAGAGAAGAAAATTAGAGAGAGAGAGAGAGGGGGGGGGGAGAGAAGAGAAGGAGAGGGGGAAATAAGTGAAACTAGCGCAGCAAATCACAAAAGTTTCGTGGCTTGCATTTTTAACACTTTTTTCTCTGTGTTTTCTTTTTTGTTTCTACTCTGGTTTGTGGTATTTCCCAGGGGAGGGTGTAACGGGGGCAACTTGGCTTAGAAGCAGAGCCCAAGGCAGAGAGTCTGCATTAGACACTGAGAGCTCTGTCTAGTGCTGTGTGTTTTCGGGGGTGGGAAACTGTTGCCTGCCGGCGCCGGCATCGGACATCGGGTTGCCATTATTGTTTATCGATTGCCATTCGATTGGGCAGGCATACGAATGCCAATAACACGGCCTGTCAACGGTTCCCAGACTCGAGGGTTGCGTCTCCACTGCCCGAGTCTCCCTTTGCCTCGCCTCGCCCTGTCTCCCTTTATCTTTGTGCTATCGTCAAGATTTGCAACGACTAGTGCAGGCGATATTATGAACAAATTTCTGCGATATTCAACTACACATTGCATTTGTTAATGCTATAGAAGATGGATTGTGAAGATAATCCTTTAATATTTTAATTATTCTTATTAATTTTTTCAATGCGTTCCCTTAGCTCTCTTAAACGATAGTGACACTCTCTTGCTCCTCTTGCTTTATACAACACTATCCTATCGACAACTAAATAAACTTACGATAGTGTATCGACTAAGGTCACAACATAAGACTTAACATGATGAAGTTTATATATTGAAAAACATAGTAGAAATGATGTTTTAACATGAAAATAACCAGTATAGTCCTTTTAAGCAATGTCACAACTACAGGGTATTCAAATATTACTCAACATATGCGCAACGGGGCTTCAAAATGACGCATATTGACAAAGGCCAAAAACTAAACAATATTTGAGATGCCAACAGATGTGACACACACATACACACACACACACACACACACAGAAAGGCACACACGCACACAAGAAGCAACAAACTGTTTTGTTTTTCAGCTTTTCTCTCCCTTCGCTCAGGTGTTGATGTTGCATGTTGACGTCCAATGGGTGGAAATGCGGAAAAACTTGCAGCACGGCGCCGCATCTGCTGCCAGTGCTGGTGTCAACCGGTGACTATGAAAGGTTAATGCACCCAGTCAGTCAGTCCGTCCGCCCCTGCACCGATGCGCAGCTACCACCGAAATGAAGGAAAATGCTGTCGCTTTTCCGACTCGACTCGAAGCGACTCTTTCTTCTACGGCAGGCGACATAAAAATTGAAATGTTTGCGCTCTAATTTCATTGCGACGGGGGTTAAATGCACTTACAACAACAACAACAATAGCAACAACAAATGGCATTAATAATGCTTAGAACAATTACAACACTGATACCATTCACCCTGTAGGCGGGGGGAGGAGGGAGCGAAAGCCCCGCGACATGAATCTTGCGAGTCTTCGTCGAGTCTCGTGCATTATTTATAATGACAGCAATAACAATTCCACTGCAGTTGGTCATGACATCGAATTAAGCTATTTCAGCTTGTCCTCCCCCTCCTCCTCCTCCAGTTCCTCCCCCAGTTTCTCCCCTTGCCATACTGTCTGTCGTTCGTCTATTTCCCACTCTCGCCTTGACATTGTTTCCACTGACAATTTGCTGTTAGTTTGTGCCATAATATTGAAGAAAATTCTTGAGGAATTTGTGCAGTTATTTACTATGATTAGATTGATGAATGATGCTCGGGCATATTATCTTTCCCCATGCCATTTTCTTAAATTCAAGCGCATTCTTGAAATATCTGCCTGAATAGTTTGAATACCATTTGGGGTAGATTTTCATAGAGAGATTAAAACATATTTAGAAACTACGAGTAGCACCAGAAAGAAACTGGCTACAGTGAAGTTGGATCGACTGTGAAATACTCGCTAGCCAACTGACCAAAGAACATTGTTGATATATTTTACTTATATTTGTAGTGTATTTTGTGTTGCATACTTTGCAGGAGGTGGCTTGGAAAACAGTATCCCTTTAAAATTAATTTATAAATAGTTTCATTGTCAATTATGCGATTTCCAAAAAGTTTTCAGTTTTATTGGAACCCTGAGTGTTATTGTGTTTATCAAAAACTGCAAGGGGGCGTGAACAAATTCTTAAACATGTCTATATAGACTGTTGATGCTGATTAAAAAAGTATTTATATACACATTTACTATATGTACTAACACTTGAGTGTATGGAAATGTTATTATATAAGTGAACTCGTCTACATTATATCAAACGCAAGGTTTTATGGAGATAATCAACACACTCATTATCATTCACTCATTGAATAAACACTTTTTATTTGAGAAAATTCTTGGGTTTTCCCAAGTTGATGTTTCAACTTATTTTTATATTAAAATGCTCTGCTAACTAAATATTAATTTTCCATTTGATTTGCTTCTATCTCTTTGCAGGTATGTACAGCTTGAACGGACTGTGTTCCTCCCCCCTCTTCAGCCCATATAATATAAGTATACAGATAACCCGCGGGGCCTAGCGGTAAAAGCCGAGAACAATGCGGTAAGCTTAACGTCTAGATCACGGTCTCCGCATTGCTCGAGTGCTGTCAACACAGATACACAGACGAGATACAGATACAGCTGCAGATGCAGAGGTACTTATGTCGTGCATTTATGCATATGTCTTGTGGCCGTAATTCAAGTTTATTGTCACAAGGAGGAGACAAAGCACTCCTCCACCGCCGCTGCAGCACGCTGCCAAGTGCTTCAATCTAAATGCCCCTGAGTGTTTCTCTCTGTGCGTGTGTGTGTGTGTGAGTTCTCTTATGAATAAATATGAGTGCTGCACACATAATAACATAAAATGAGAATCAGTAAATGAAATCATGCAGGTATGATGCGCCAGAATGGGCGTAAATCCATTGCTAAAATTGGTTATCGATATGCTACAAAATTAGTATCGTCAATAGAACTGTACTATCGCCAATGAATATCGAGTATAACCATACAACTTGTATTAAAATAATGTTACAAATAATAATACAGACTCTGATCTTAATTTTTAAAAACTATCGAAAACTTTTCATAGTTTATATACAAAATATCGACATTTTATCAATCGATAGTACAACTATCAAATGAAATAGTACGAACACTTGTATGACTTCAACTTTTGAAAACTATCGATAACTGTTAATAGTGATATTTTATCAACAGCAAGAAAATCTTGCCTAAATAGTACGAAGACTTGTATGACTTCAACTTTTGTAAACTATCGATAACTTTCAAAAGTTAATATAAAAAAATCGATATCTAATCTATCGATACCATATCGAATACAACTATTAATAGAAGGTTGTCTCAATAATACAAACCTTGTATGACTGCAACTTTTGATAGGTAAGCGATAACTTTCTTGAGTTAATATACAAAATATCCATTTCCTATCAATCGATAGTATACCGAATATACCTATCAATAGAATGTTCCGTATATAATAATACTCGTTTCACTTTGATTTTTGAAAACTATCGATAACTTTCAAAGTTAATATACAAAATATCAATATCTAATCAATCGATACTATATCGAATGCAGTTATGAGCAGAATGTTGCGTTAATAATACAAGGACTTGTATGACTTTAACTTTTGAAAAGTAAGCGATCATTTTTTTAATCTGTATACAAATTATCGATATCCAATCAATCAATATCATACCTAATAAAATCTGCTGTTAAATTGTCAACATCACATGTGTAGCGGTACTTATATATCTATCGATATTATTTGCAGTACTTGTAAGGTTGTCAACAACTATTCTACATACAATACTGCTCTCTTTGTATATCTGCAGCTCCTCTTTCTTATTATTCTCTTCTATCTTCCTATCATCATTGTCCTTTTATTTCTGTATAACCCGCCCGTCACTTTAGCTTACCTAATGCGAAATCACTTTCCTCGCAATTATATAAGGTTCAAAGGCTAAAAACTTCATTGTATGCGTGGCGAGGAGGAGACCAGAAGGAGTTGCTTGTGGTTGTGGCACACACACAGACGCCCATTTAATGAGTGTGTGCCATTCTGTCTGTCTGGCATTGCACTTGTCAGCAGCTCCAACAGTAGTCTGTCTCCTCCCTCTCTCTCTCTCTCTCTCACACACTCTCACGTCGTCTCTTGCTTTTCTCACTCGCTTTTTGCTGTGGTTTATTTTCTGTCGTCTGCCTGATTTCCGTTTTTTAAATGCTCCGTTCTCAGCTGCAGTCTGTCCTTCAACTCGCCGGGCTCTATCACCTTCTCCCCAATCCCCCCTCTACACACGTGTGCATGTGTTTGTGTGTGTCTGTGTTGCATTATCAATGCGTCTGTCTGGACACACGTAGCCTAAAACAGATTTATTGCCATAGTTTGTGCATTGCAGTTAATTTTTGTCGCTCTCTTTTTGTTTCATCTCTCTCTCCCTCTCCTTCTCCCCCTCTCTCTTTTCTCTTGGCGGTCGGCCAGGTGCTAAATGGAATGGTAAATGGCACTACGCGACGACCCTGACAATTGCCAAGCGGGGAATGCGAATTGCCTCGCCTTGCCTCGACTGGTACTAAGTCGAGCAATCGCTGAACTGCCGCATTAATTGGCACTATGACTCGTAAACCCGGGTGTATTATGCAAAAGTTCCCAAGAGAACTGAGGGGAGGCGAAAAAACTCCCTTTGCTAATTACACTTCTCTTTACTATATCATTAGTTATATTGTTAAAGCTGGGGAAAGTACACAAACTTGTATAATAACCTATTTCACGATTATCACTTTCAAACTGGTTCTATAGTTTTACATCTTAGGTTTCTTTACTGAAACATTCAAGTGTAATCTAATCATCGAATCGATTTTGAGAATCGCTCTTAAATCAATTCAAATACTCGCAAATATACTTGGCTTTGTTCCTGAACTTCCTAGTAAAATCGAATCATCCAATCAATTTTCAGAATCGCTTTTAAATGAACTCATACACTCACAAATATACTTTAATAAGGGTTACTTCTACAACTTTAACAAAGTAAAACCAAATCATGGAATCAATTTTGCGAATCGGTTTCGAATGAATTCAAATTCTCACAAATACTTAAACTAGGTTTTGTTCCTGAACTTTCAAGTAGAACCGAATCAATTTTGAAATTCGCTTTCAAATGAATTCAATCACTCACAAATATACTAAACTTTGTTCCTGAACTTCCAAGTATAATCGAATCATCGAACTAATTTTGAGAATCGCTTTCAAATGAATGCAAATACTCGCAAATATACTAATAAGTTTTTTATTAAAGACATGACACAAACATTAATTCTAATGCAAAAGCAATGAAATGTTTTTAAATGTTCTGCCAACTCGTAACTAATCAAGTCACTTTCAAGTTTTTCTAGTCTTTCAAGTACTTGACAAACTTGCGAGTTATTCAAACCATTTTGAATAACTCTATGATTCGCCGATGACTCAAGAGACAGATACAGGGAAAGATAATCAGGTTGCTGGACTGACTTGTACATCTGATCATTGATTAATAAAGCTAATTCCAGAAGGCTTTCAACTTGCATTCGAGCTTATAAAATCAATTAAGGCGAGACGCCGCTGACCAAAGTGTTGAATTGCAAATAGACCACAAGGGTCAACTACATGTCGTGCGGTCGGTGGGTTGGTCACACTTTCAGTCCAATTCCATATGCAAATTGGGTTAATTACGAGATGATATGCGAGATGATGTTGTATGTAGGTTGCAACCCTTCCACCATCCCCGCCATCGTCACTTATCGGGGGTTGTTGCTAATCGAGTTAGGATGCAGGTTACAGTTAGAGGTTACAGTTAATTGTGCAGCAAAGTCGGCTTGAAGATGATTAGAAAGGGACAGAGAGACTGAGGGGAAAACAGAAGAAAAGTAAAATCCAGCAAAAGCTTTCGTTGAAATGGAAAGCTAGAGATAGATAGATACAGATAGAGAGAGAGAGAGAAAGGGATATGTTGAAAGCAATTTGATTAATTGCTCGCTAAGAAAGAAGCATTTTGGGTAAGCAGAAAAGTCGAAAATAAGGTAGAAGCAGAGCTTGTTACCATCTCCAGTGGGACGGTGAGTTGGTAGTGGGCACATCCTCCACATTACCATCCTCTCCCCTTGGGGCCGCTCACCTGCTGGTTTGCGCTGCTTTAATTTAGGGGGTTGTTTTTCCCACTGATAAATTAAATTGAATTTCGTGCAAGGCAGTGTTGAAATCCGTTTAAACATAACTTCCCCCCCAAACAGCCCGCTCCCCTGCCCACGCTTCTGCCCCTTCGCTTCTTGCTGCTGTAATCATCATCGTCATCATCATCTTCTTTGTCAGGAAGTGTCGTTGTTATGGCAACAGCAGCTGCTTCAGCGATTTTCGGGTGGTTTGTTTGATAATACGACCACTTGCCTTACTCTCTCTTCCTCTCTTTTCACTCTCTATTTCTCTCACTCTCTTCCTCTCTCGCTCACTCTCTATTTTTCTCTTTCTCACTCTCTCTCTTTCACTTTTGAGCTCTATTCCTTGCATTCCCATAGACCATTTTTGATATTTCACCTACCCCCCATTTTTCCTTATCCTTGGCTTTCTTCACCCCCCTACAGCCTTGTCTTCCCTTTCCCCCATGCAACTCTGTGCTCTGCTTTGACAGCTGTCACATTGCTTTCTTTTTATCTTAGCTCTTTCGTCTTGTTTCATCTTGCTTCCTTATTTGTTGTTACCAAACTTATTTCCGCTGTGATTCGGCTGTGATTAATCGACAACATGACAAAGCAGACTCTCTTCCACTTTGCTCACAGATAAATTCGATCCAATTGACATTTGTGGGCCTGCTTGACGATTGAGGTTATGTCGGTTGTTTTAGATAATTGGGCACCACTTGGCTGATGAATGTCTAGTCAAGTAGGGGAGACCATGAGGAAGACTATCGATAACTTAAGTTCGCTTTGTGTAGTCATTTAAAACACAATTAAAAGATGGGAAGAAGGATTAGTAGATATTGAGTATGATTCTTCAAATGTTACAATATCAATGATAGATCACCAAGTGAGGCGAGAATTCGTTCTGTATAGAGAACTAAGTTATTAAATGGCAGCAGAATACATATGTGTTATATATATGAGTGTCAGTTGTACTGTATTATTGTGTTACACTATGATGTACTCAGAAAATTGTCTACTTCCTTATACTTTCATTCACTTTTCATCAGCTTCCTCAACTCCTTTTTTTCTGTTTCTCTTTGTCATCTTTTCAATGTTTTCACACGTCTCTCGACATTTATCAATCCATCAATTTGCCGGCAGTTTGCTGTCATATTTCCCAACCAGAGTCGTCGACAACTGTCAATTGCCAATAAGAGAGAGAGAGAGGGGGAAAAAAAAGCATTTGCTGATGGCTTGCAAACCCTACACAGCATTGCCAGCCTCATCCTCATTCCCAGATCCCAATTGCATTCCAAGTCTTTCTTTTCCGAGTTGGCAATTGGCCAAGTTTGTTGGCAGCTGCCAAAAGTTATCCAAGTTGTTGGCATGGATTTTGTGCGCGCCACTTGGCAACCCTACGGGAGGTTCCGCACATTTTATTGACATTTAGCGGTGTCATTAGCGGTTCAGCGATAGTTTCTGCTATGCCTAACGTAAACAATGGCGACGATGCCAGTGTCCCAGTGTCGTCTGCACATTTCCGCTCTGTTGGCAATTCCTGTAATTTGCCTGCGTTGCCTGCGACGGCCGCCAGGTGTCGCCGCTGACAAGGAAATTGCATTTGCCGGCATTCACGGTGTTTATCGTTGCCTCATTTCGCCTTTTGTTCCCTTTTGTGCAATTGTTGTTGTCGTCTCGTTGCCTACATTTCCGTTACAGACAACTGGCGGGCGTGGCTGCGTAACGCCCCCGCAAGCCATGGGAGAAAATTGACACGCAAGGTTGCAACGGACTGTTGGTGCACGGAAGACAGGGAAGGCAGATGAGCAGCAAAAGAGTGGAAAGAGTAGAGCATTAAATGGCAGAAGAAGGCGAAGATCATGATACGTTGTGAGACATAAAAGAAAGAAATGCAACCATCTGCAATTGATAAACGAAGTGAAAGACGCAAGTGCGGAGACAATTATGCGGTTAAAAGGGAAGTAATATGCGCAAAATTATAAAACCAGAAAGAGATGCCACCTTTGACATGCCGAAGGTTTTATACCCTTGCAAGCTTTAACTTTTATTTGCTCAATTTGTCGGTCTTAGTTCATTTAGTTCGAAAGTTCGCTTATCGAATAAGCTGATTAATTTTCGCGTACATTTAAAACTACGGTTTACAAGTTTGTGCGTATCTATGGCTTCAAAACGAAAGCAGTGGATGAGCAGAGTGCTAAATGCAAATACTGCAAAACTGTGCTTAGTGTGGCTGGTGGATCGCAAGGAAACTTATCGCGTCACCTTAAAAATAAGCACCCAGCAGCTTTGGAGGAAACAAAGCGCCAAACCAATGAAATCATTGTATGAAATAAATTCATAACAAAAAATGAACGATTGAACTAAATGAACGACCTAGTTCATTGATTTTAAACGAACGAACGAACTTATTCCTCAAATTGAACTAGGATTACCCAACACTACTATATATGTTTCTATATGTATGTTTTTTAACCTTCTGAATCCGAATCCGAATACAAAACTAACCTATTGAGGACAACATTCAAGCATTTATTCGTGAGATCACTGCCGAAATGTTGGAAAGAGTATGCTAAAGTCGGACTAAGCGGATGGACGCGGATGAGGCGCAGTCACAATCAACATTTCCATGAAATAATCTTCAAGAATTCAATTATATGCACCGTACTATCGATTCAAATAGAGATTTCATGCATTTCTCTGAATTTTATGTGTTTTTTTTAAACTTTCCTATAGCTCTTAAAAAAACACCTTTTATTTGTTTTAGTAGTCCGATTTTGATTAATTGAGTGAATGATTGTACAATACAATCGTATTATTTATATTGAAAAAGGCAAACGCTGTTCGATTTGTAGAAAACACCTTCAAAAGCAATCAAAAAGTCAGCCGATAAGTTTTATGGTAGCTATGCTAAATATCGTTTCATCTTTCTCATTCCGACTAGTTTAATATGGCTGAAAAATTAAGAAAGAGAGAGAGAGACTGAAGGATAGACGTAATAATTTGACTTCCCTGTTGATGCTGAATGAGAATATATAATATACGTATATGATTTATATTTTAGGTTCAGAGATGTATCCTAAGGTGCATTTCCACTAGCAGAAACTAATATACCCTCTTCAAAGGTATAAGAACGGCATTTAGAGACATATTTAGATATTAATGAACATATGATTGCAGTGAATATGTAATAAAAAAAGAGTGGCAGGAGTAACAAGAAACTAACGTAGAAACTAATGAAAGACTTAATAAATGAAATAATGAAAAACTTAATGAATGAAATGCATAAATATTAGTAAATGTAATGAGAAAAACTATGTAATAATAGATATAATGAAGCAAGAAAAAGTATTAATGAATGAACCAATCCCAAATAATAAAGTAAGTAATAAAATAAATAATGAACACAGTAATGAAAAATAAAAAGGTAAAGAAATGGAAAAAGAACAAAAGGTGATAATGCAATATGATGCTAAAGGGAAATTTGCCACATTTTCGGAGTTTGTCACAAATTTTGCTGTTATTGTAATTGCCCGATTAATGTTCACATTTCCTGCTATTTCTATCTTTTTCCCTCTCCCTTGTCATCTCTGTCTCGCTTCTGACGTAGCTAATTTTCCATGCAATTTCCCAGTCAGCCTCTGGGTATGCGTGGTTCGTCTGTACGTGTACGTGTGCACCAGGTGCTATAGTGTTTATCCCTTTGCTTCGACCACCTGCCTAGTCCCCCTCCCTCTCACTTTCTCTCACTCTCTCTCTCTCTCTCTCTCTCTCTGCATTGTACCTGGTTGCCCCGTTGTGCCTGTTAGTGTCCTTTTTGGTGTTCGATGCTCGTTTTAATTGCATCAGTAACGCTTGATTTAACCACTTTGCACAGATTCAATATTAAAAACGGACACTGCGAGGACACTGCGAGTGCTTAACAAACAGACAGACAGGTACACCCACTCACCTGGCCAGTGTAATCAATGGAAAAGCTCTTTCGGCTGCTCTGCAACTGGGTCAGAAGCAACAAAATGGCCAGGAAAAAAAGGGGCACAAACAAAAAGAAAAATCAAGCACGCACAAAAATAAACAACAAAGAAAAGGAACTCAACTAATTGCACGACTTGCACATACCTTGCAGTTCTTACTGAGAAAGTTCGTAAAGAATTGATCTTGATAAGCATGAAAGAAGCATGAAAATGAGGAAAGACCAATAAAAGTTACGCTGTAAGCAAGTTTGCCAATTTGGAAAGGAAGTACAGACTAAAATACATTTGAATTTGCTTTTATATCAATTACAAATTCATGGATAATCAAATTTCTAATAGATTCTTAGACTTTTATATCAATTAGATGAACTGAAGTATGGGGAACAAGTTAAGAAGTTTGCCAAACTTGTTTCTCGGGAACTTGAAATTGTTTTTCCACTTTCGAATGCAAATTAAATTTAATAGTTCATTTCACTTTACAGGGTATTAAAACAGGATTGTTTTTTGTCGCTGTGTTTGTTTTTGCGATGAGCAAATATTTGTGAGCGGTATCTGCGTTGTTGTAGCTCAACAATAGGAACAAACAACAACAACATCAATGATGATGATGATAATAACCATCAAAATTCAAATTCGGGGGACATTTATTATGCTCGCCCTAACTCTCTGTCTCTCTCTCTCTCTCTCACTCTTTCTCGCACTGCCACTCTCCCCATTCTTATGCTCGTTACTATTTCTGCCCTCCCCCACACAGTTTTCGTCCACACTCACCCTCCCCGGCTGTGTAACATTGCGTATACATATTGTGCACAGCCAAAAGTCTTCTTTCGGCGGCATCAGGAAGGAAGCCTTCGCCAGTTTGTGTGTGCTTCCTTGTCTGTGTCTGTGAGGGAGTTTACATGCCTCTGGGTGAGTGTGTGTGTGGCTGCGCATGTATTTGTGTGTATCTGCCGAAATCTATCGATTTTCTCTCTGCTCCTTTTGCTGCTGTTCGCTTTTGTCGTCTGCAGTTCTTGTTGCCGTTGTTTGTTGTTGCTGCTGCTGTTGTTGGGCACATTCAGCCAGACTCTTTTTTGTGTGTGCTGTCGCTTCAAGATATGCAAAATAACACCAACTACAACAAAAACAAGCGCCGCCACTGCCAACTGCAGATGGAAAGTTTTTTTTTTTTTGATTTGCCGGTTTTCATTTTCTACAGCAGCAACAACTATAGCACCGGCAAGAACAGCACAACAACAACAATAGCAATTTCGCAAGTTCGCACAACACACACACTGCGTATACTTGATAAAGTTGGTGCTTTACTTTTTGTTTAGTTTTGGGCTACATTTTTGAAATATCCTTTCCCAAAAGTTGGATTGATTACTTTACAGAGAAAGAGAGACAGATAGAGAGAGAGAGGGAGACAGACAGACAGATAGAGAGGGATAAAGGGGAAAAGAAAATAGATGGAGAGAAGGCAACAGGGAAGGGAGATATTTATAGATATATGTTGATATATTGATATATTTTGCTATATTGATATAATTATATATTTATGTATTTATAAATTGATATGATAATTGATATGTATATTGATAAATTGATCAATTTATCATTGATATATGATATGACATATTGATTTAATGATATTTTGTTACATTGATATATTGATATATTTAAAAATTTATTTATTGATATATTGATATGTTGATATATTGATTTGTATATTGGTGTATTGATATATTTATTAATTGATATATCGATATGTTGATATATTAGTGTATTGATATATATCAATATATTTAAATATTGTATATTGATATATTATTATTATTATTATTATCGATATATTTTTCATGTACATCCCTATTGTAGGATCTTTTTTATATTGTAAATGAGATTTCAATTCATATCAAACATATGTTTACTTTTTGAATGTGTTCACTTTTATTTATTGTTTATTCTCTTCTTTCTTCCTTGATTTCAATCATTCAACCAGCCTCAACTAGGCGTTGAAAGGATCTTGCAACTGCGCTTGAAACTTTTTCTTGTACTTGCTATTTTCCTTTTTTTCTTTTTTTCTTTACGTGTTTCGTCCCTCTTTTTCTGCTCTTTGCTTGCCTTTTTCTGTGTTTTACACTTCCGTTTGCCATCCGGTATATGTATGTCTGTCCCTCTGGTTGTGTGTGTGTCTGTACAGCTTGTTGTGCTTGTCCACAGCGTCGCCTTTTTTGAAGACGAAACATTTTGTTGAATTAAATTCGAGCTCAAAGGAAAAAGCAGTCGGCGTGAGAAAATCTATAAAGACGACTTGTTATTTTCTAGTTCCTAGCAACAGGCAAAAGTGAAGGTAGTTCTCTCTTGCCACGCCCCCCTTACATTTACTGTCGGTCCCCACTTACGTTGCCCTGCTTTCTCTTGCTTGCTGTTTTCTCTGTATGTAACATTTGCCCTTAACCGTCTTTACTTTTAGTCTGAAGAGACAGGAGGAGAGGGAGGAGGGGCACACACACACACACACATGGCACCGCCCACATTTGTTGCTTTGCTTGTGGTGAAAAAGTTTTGTGCACAAATCTTTGGCAAAAAATTTGTACTTCAGCTTTGGAAATTTGTATCTGAGAGCTTTGCCAGCGAGGATTATTAAAGCTAAAAATATATCAACATTTTTGTGTAAAACTTTTACCACACAATTCCCTTACATTGATTAGCCTGAGAAGGGTGGGGAGGGGGGCTACGAAGATGTCTTAGTGCAAATTACTTGGAAATTTGTTTGACGTGAAATTTTATAGCCATTTTTAGCTAAATGCGGTTTAAAGCTTTGCTTTAGTTTGGAAATTGTTACATATTCTCTTCTCTCTCTCTCTCATGCCAAGGCAAATCTAAGAAGATTTGAGAAAAAGAGAGACATAAAGATTTAAGCGTTCTTTATTGGTTATCCCTCTTTCTCACACAACTTTCTTTCTCTTACTGTTGTGCTTTATATGCCTCGTAACCTGCATTAAAGCCCAATTGATTAATCAATCAATCAAACCGCCGAAACGACTTGCAAACACAGCAACCCCCTCTGCTTTCATTTCCTTTCCCTCTTCCTTTCCTACAACCATTTCCATTTCGAATCCAAGTCAACCCTTTCTTTATGGCAAAAAACAAACAAACAAACAAGAAGGCAGAAGCAAAAGACAGAGGAGAGTGGGCCAAGAAATGTGCAGAATATATATGAAGGCAAAATAAGTTGAGGGGGAGTGGCAGGGGGCATATAATGCCAAATGGATGGACAGCCCGATGCGAGTTTGATGGTTTAATGGCTTGGCCATAAAGCGAAAGGATAAGCGCAATAAAAAACGGATTTAACCCAACTTCGGTTCTCATTCTGCTTTTGCTTTTGCTTCTTCTTCTCCTTTTTTTGTCTTTGGTGTTGTTCGTTTTGTATTTAACTTGTTGTCAGCGAAATTTTATAGATCGTTTCAGATTGTGTACACAAAATAAAACTACAGTTTTAAGAATATAGCAGGAGTCAGAGAGAATGAAAGAAAAAGGTAAACATCTGCAGATCAGTTACACATATTAAATACACATATTATCAATCATTGATTAATCGAAATATTCAAAGATTTATCCATTTCGCATTATCTATCTTTGTACTCTATATACTTAAGTATATACCTGCACACAGATCTACCTATCTATCTTTATAACATACTAGATGGGGTGAAAAGTAACCTCCTTGACCGCCAAAATACAATTCTACTGCAAAAAATGTTATAGGGCCTTGTAGTCCGTACATATTTAGGTAACCATGCTAAACTTCCGTGCGACACTGCCAGTAGTTTTTTTTGACAGCTGATTTTCGTTGACGACTTTGGCATCATGTGCAGTATGGACAAAAACGATTTTCGTTTTCTCAGAAAACATTATTTTTTGAGAGGCATAACGGCGAGGGAAACGAAAGAAAATTTGGATAAATATTATGGGGTTAATGCTCCGTCAGACTATACCGTCAAATATTGGTTTCGAAAGTTTCATGGTGCCCGCAACTCCACTAACGATTAAGGCCGCATCGGCAGGCCCTCGGATGAGGTCACAGAGGAAAATGCCGAAAAAATCCATGAGATGATGTTCGCAAACAGGAAAGTAAAATTTTGTGAGCTAGCAGATGTCACAAGGATCAGTGTTGAGCACACAAACCATATTCTAAACGAGATTTTTCATATGAAATATTTATATTGCCGAAAGGTGCCGCGAAACTGGCTCCAGACCAAAAACACGAGAAACGAAACTTTGGCCAAAACAAATTACAATATTTCGGGCTTCAATTACTTCCCTATCTCCCTTTTTCATACGATATGGTTCCCTTAGATTACAATCTCTTCTCAAACCTCAGATGGCTCATCAAAAAAAAATTTAGCTCATGCGAGGAATTTTTCGAAATTATCGACACCGCGGAGGAGTATTTTGCAGGCCCCTTGGAAAATTATTTTTCGGACGGGTTCAAGAAGTTGGAAAATCGCTGGATTAAGTGTATCGGCCTAAAATGAGGTAAAATTGATTAAAATAAAGAAACATTTAAAAAAAAATGTTTTTTTCATTCCCGAGGAGGTTACTTTTCACTAGATCATCTCATTAGATCATCTAGATCTAGCCATTTATAGACTTTTCTCTCTATCTTTCTCTTCACTTTTGTAAATGGTGATTTTTTAAGAACTATAGGAAAGTTTTTTCAAAAACAAATGCATGAAATCTTTATTTAAATCGATAGTGCATATTGAATGTTTGAAGATTTCATGCAATTGTTGACCGTGACTGCGCCTCAAATGGTCCATCCGCTTAGTCCAATTTTGACATACTCTTTCCAACATTTCGGCAGTGATCTTACGAATAAATGCTTCAATGTTGTCTTCCAATGCGTTAATTGAAGCGAGCTTGTCTGTATAGACATTCAATTTAACATAGCCCCACAAAAACTAGTTTAAAGGCGTTAAATCGCACGGTCTAGGCGTCCCGAACGTGAAATAAAATGTGCACCGAAGCCGCCTTTCAATAAGTTCATTTTTACGCGGGCTGTGTGGCATGTGGCACTGTCTTGTTGAAACCACATGTCATGCAAGTCAAGCTCTTGCATTTTGGAAAAGACGATTTATGGTTATAATCTAGACCAAACGGAAGATCTTTGACAGTTCAAGAAAACACGAAACGTGCGTCAGCTGTTTAAACTAGTTGCCAAAAAGATAATAGCTAAAAAATTAACCTTTTTATTATATATACATTACATATCATTCATAGGTGCATATCTAATCATCTCTATTTCTATCTTTCCCATCTGTTTACTCTGTCAAACAATCTCTTTTCATAAAAATGTTGTAGGGCATTTGATAGTCAATCAGTTTTCAGCGCCTGCTAACTCGCCATGCAAAGCACATTTGCAACCCTAGAAATGGAGCCTAGAAAATGTTTTTCTTTTCCAGTGTTGCTGTTGTTGTTGTTGGTTTGTTGTCTGCGGAAATATACGAGAGAAACAAAAGCAAACACAAATGAGAAGTGCAGGAAGTAGGAAGAAGGAAACCGAAGCGGACGGCGTTGATTTATACTATGTGCAGCGCAAAGAAGGAACAAAATGCGAGGAAGAGAGAGAAAGAGAAGCGAGGAATGTCCTTGAAACGATGTATGCCTTTTTTGGGGTGAGGTTAGAAACTGGGGGGGCAGTTAGGGATACTTCACTGCGTACAGGTGGCACATAGCTAGCGGCATTAACAACAAAAAGGACAAACATAAACGCAAATGGCTGGCAACTGCCCCCTGTCCCCTCCCTCCCCTGTCCTTGCTCTGCCAACCACTTCCGCTACCGAATATCGACGCCATTTTGTTTGCAAACGCAGCTTAATGTGTTGGTGTGTGTGTGGCAACTCTGGCAGTGCGGGATATGCAGAAGTGGCTGCAATTTATCGATATCAAAATGTATGTATGTATATCAATCGATTATTAATCGACTTTCGAATTGAATTGAAGCATTTGCACAAGAAACGTTTAAACAAAGAGAGTTTTTTGAAATATCGATATCAACTTGAAATATTAATCAATAATTTATCATTTATCTTATATTCAGCTCGTTAATTAAACAAAATTTGATTTACAAGTTTATGAATAGAGAAATAGATTTGCCTAACTAATCGATATATCGATTAATATAGATGCCAGAATTGCAAATTATTTGCATTTGCATAATATCGATTCAAAATATTGATCGCTAATGAATGTATTAATTGATAATTTATCGATAATTGTGCTGAATATTATGCAAGGTAAGGCAAAATTAGCTTTGAAAGCTAATAAATGGAGAAAAAGAGTTATTTCAAATATTGTTATCAATTTTCGATTAAACTTTATATAAATTCGTGCAATTCTGTTTAAGTTTTCCCCATTTTTTAAAATTTCTACACCATTTGGCCATAAAAGGGTACACTAACTTTGTGCAAATGTTTTTAACAGGCAGAAGGAGGCGTGGCAGTCTCTTTCAACTATAAGTATTGTTGTCATTGCTGGCCAGAGTTGTCAAATAGCTGTAAGATGACGCCAAGTTAAGCCTGAGAAAACAAGCAGCAGCAAGAGAGCGTCAAACTAAGCAGGAAAACTGTCATATTTTTGGCAAACTAAGTGCTCTTTTGCTAAACATACCTTACAATAAGAAGCTGCAGACTGGGGTATATAGTAAGAAACTAGCAAGAGAAGAAAGACAACTAGGAAGATAGCTAAAAAAGCGAGCAGATCGAAAAATGACTTTGGCAGACCGTACAGAGATTAAGCCTTTAATCTTGATATCCTCAACATATGTATGTACATTCATGTACGTATACTACATATGTACGTATAGTGCACATAAACATACTATATATCTGCCAATATATGGTATATTTCCAAGCGCGCCCTAAAACTGTTCTCGTAAAATTCTTGAGGATATTCAAGAACTAATTGCACATCGCAACACTTCGCCTGACATTTACTACCGTAATAAGACACTGGAGATACCCTACAAAGGTTGTGTGTGTGTGTGTAGTGTAGTGCACACTTTTAATGGGCGAGACGGCTGCAGCTGCAGTTGAAGTTGAAGTTTCAATCCGTTGGGGCAGACGGTGGAACAATCGTAAAGTTGAAGAAGCAACCAGGCGGCAAAAGGCAGAGGCAAAGGCAGAGGCACTGGCAGAGGCAGAGGCAGAGGTAGAAGTAAAGGGAAAGAGAGATGCCTGTAATTGTGCAACGTGCCGAGAGAAATGTCTATGTGTGTGTGCAACTTTGTCAAGTTTATGCTGCAACAACAAAAAGTTCTTTGGGGCGCATTGAACTTGTTTTGCAGCAACGGATGGAGAGGCAGCTACCGAAAGTAGCTAAAGGATTTGTGGACCACACACACACCTCCCTCGGCCAGCCATGAAAAGATGCAGCAGTTTCTCAGTTACCCAGGTCCCCTCACGGCATTCACAGCCTGCTATTTTGGCTAAAGGCAGTGCGAGCTGCACTGCCAGATACCCTGGGCATCTTAAGTGTAAAGAATTATTTCAATGAAACATTTGAAAGCTATCAATCACACTAGTCAGTTAACTAGACATACTATATACTTAGTATACTCTCAAGCTTCACCAAGTTCTACATAATATATTCCCTTAAATTCTCCGTAATACACACACATTACTGCACCCATTACACGTCTCTCTCTCCCTCTTTCTCTCTCTCTCTCTCTGTCAGTGGTAGAAAAACATTTGCTAATTGAAAATAATTTGAGAGTTTAACTATTTCAGAAATTTCGTTCTCGCTTGCTCTCATTTTTTAAGCAATTTTACGACTGTAGAGTATACAACAATACTAAACTGTAACTTTCCCATCCAAGTTGCAAATGTAACTAAGAAATGTTGTTGTTGTTATTGTTGTTGTTTGTCACCCATAAAAAAGGCAACAAATTGCATCATTAATGAAAATGTAACAATGCGAGAAACTGCAGAAAGGCAGACACACAAATAGACAGAAAGAGAAAACAGCACAGCTAAAGGGGTGCGGTGTAGAGGGGGCGGGGGGTGAGGTAAGGCAAAGGGTACTCATTGTCGCAGCGACACTCAACAATTTAAATGATGAGAGCAAAGCGACGCGCCCATCTCTGCCATTGTGTGCCAGCTCAAACTACTCTATAAAGTGTATTCATTGTATGGCTATATAGCAGACTATACCGCAAACTACTTTGCTAAAATACACTGAGAGAAAACGAATTCACGAATAACATGTTCGTATCAAGTCAGATACTTCTATCTGTTTAACTACTTATATTACTTATTTGCAGATCTGTTCTACAGCCTTAGATGGATGTTACAAACATAGAAATGCATAACCCTTTTCTGATATGTATTAGCCTGAACATCTACATATATTGATTCTTGTCCGTCTCTTAGTTTTAGAGCGATCTTTATGAAACGAGGCACCAATTAATACATACATTAATACCTAAGCTTAAAATTATACACTGACCATTGTATACTTCTTTCATTGAATAAAAATTAAATAGTTATTATAAGTTGAAATATTTAGGTATCAAATAGATCATTTTAAAAGAGAAATTTTATAAAAAAAGATCCCTTCACTTATAATATTTATTATAACTATTAATGAATACATATGTACTGTACAGAAACGAGAGCAACAGTCGAGCGACACTTTATTGTAATTTACAGCATACGTAGATATTCATTCAGCTTAGTATATGTTAATGTCAGAAAGTTATATATTTTATACCGCGCTTACAAATTTATGTCAAAAACTAAATTATTGATTTGCGGAGGCGGTGGGCGTGATAGCCAATATTTTAAATAACCTTGAACTGCGCCTAGTACACAGAAACCTTCATGCCAAATTTGGTGTCTCTAGCTTTAATAATAGCTCAGATCTGTGTGTTCATCTGGTCATCCGGACATCCGGACATGCGGACAGACAGACGGACATGACTATATCTAGTCAGCTGTTTATGCTGATTAAGATAATATATACTTTGTGGGGTCTGTCACGCCTCCTTCTGCCTGTTACATACATTTGCACAAAGTTATTGTAGTATACCCTTTATTTGACCATCTTCAATGGTCGGAGGGTATAACAATGGTTTACATTTCTGTACCATTATATTTCTTACTTACTTGTATTGAGAGGAGATAAGAGCCAAAAACCTGGAAGTGTATAACAGCCTTTTTCTCTGTTTATCTATTCATTTTTTTCTCTGCTTAATTACAAGCTTTACTAACTTGGAACATTATCTCAAATCAGAAAGATCCTTATCTCATTTTTAGCAATCATATTGTAACCTTTTTACTTGAGACTTTCAATTTACACAATTTGGAAAATGTCCCTTATATTTTTGTCAAACTACTTTGATATCTTTGGCAGTTTATAGTGAAATATAAAAATAGCTGAAAGTAAACCAAATCCTTTGAGAGCACAAAGAGCGCCGCTTTGAGTACCCAATTCATGTTGTTGTTGTTACGTTTATCAGTTTTCATCGGCAAGCTGAATGGGGCCGTGTGTCTAGGCTTGAGGGGGAGCAGGAGGGGGAAGTGTCATCAAGGAAAATGGGGGCCATGCAAACAGCGTTTGGTTCAACAAACTTCAATTAATGTCGCACGGCTGTCGCTTTTGTTGTTTGTTTGTCTTGTTGCAACAACAACAGCAACAACAAAAGAAACTTGCAACACTTTCAAGTGGCACTGGCTGCATAACGAGCAAAACGCTGCCATCTGCCACCTATCAGTCTACTCCCACGCGGAACTATTCCATTCATAAAGTTTAAAAGAGGAAAAAAAGCTAAAAAAAAAAGTAACGCAGCTAAAAAACTATTCAGCAAACTAAACGCAACGCCTCAATGAGCTTGAATGTGGGCATGGCATTGCATATACTACGTATGTATTCCTTTATACACCCCGCACTCTTTCATCTCACCTTCCCTTTCCTCCTCCCCTCTGCTCTGGTTTAGTTTGTGCTGCGCATTTTTTGTTGATTTTAATACCCGCTACGCGTAGTGTAGAAGGGTTTTATAACTTTGTGACCACCGAAAATGTATGTAACAGGCAAAAGGAGGCGTGGCAGACTCCACAAAGTATATATATTCTTATTTAGCATCAACAGCCGAGTCGACATAGTCATGTCCGTCGGTCTGTCAGTCTTTCGTATGAATTTCTTGTCAATATGTGCTATAATTGCAGATCAAGTTTGTTTTAGAAGTTGACTACGCCTCTTTCTGCCCCCCGTTAAACGATTAAACCGAATTGTAAGTGTAGTTTTAATTTTTGGTAAATTTGGTTACGATCGGATAATTAACATAAAAGTTATTTAAGAAATACGTATTTTCAAGCAAATCTATGAAAAGTATGCAACACAAAAGTGGGTAGCGGGTATATCAGAGTCGAGCACACGCGACTGTAACTTTCTTGCTTGTTCCATGTGTAAATGTTTATTTTAGCTAAAAATGGGATGCATGTAGGCGGGGGAAAATTGAAGAGAGGGGCGGTAGGCATTGTAGGCCCGGTAGTATTGCACAAACAGCTTTTGTTGCATTGTGCATTTTCATTTTACAACATTGTAACGGACTGAAGTTACAATTTACGCAATTTCCAAAAAAAAAATCAATAAGATAAGCCGAAAGTTTTATACCCTTGCAGGCATTACTCTCCTGCGGTTGTTGTAATACTAATTATACATATAATAGTACAGAATTGTATGACTTTGATGTTGTATAGGTTAACAACAATAAAAATAACTCTTATCTCTGGACAAACACGATGTTTGTTAGGCAAATCTCTATTTCTACTAGGATAAAGTTGTCCCATTTTGATAAAATGGGATTTTAATTGGTACTGATAGGTATTGTTGTATGTATGTATGTATGTTATACTAGTCTGATATATCGATCTGATCCCCGTTTCGACTTCAAAACTGAGAGACTAGTTTGCTTTACAACATACAGACGGAGAGAAGGAAGACGGACAAATGGACATGGCCAGTTCAACTTCCATGTTGAAGATGATTAAGAATATATATATACATATATTAGGTGCGCAACTAAGTTCTCACTGTTTTTTTGTTATGCAAAGCTCAAATACCTTGATGGTGAAAGTGCTTGTCTTTTGAGCTTGTCACGAATCTAGACATTTTTCAATGTCTTCATACTTCTTGGAACTGCTGATCCGCCAGACCATGTTCCAACGGACAAAAAAAGTGATAATATCTGGGGAATATAGCGGGTGCGGTCGGACTTTCCATTTAAGCGTTCTCAAGTAGATTTAAACAACCTTCGCAGCGTGAATACGAGATTTCTTATGGAGTAAAATCATTTTTTAAGTACCGTTGCTCGTTTTATGGCCTGTTTTTCCACAGTGCTTGGCTCAACTGCATCTATTGAGATCGATACCGCCTCCCCAGTCATGGTTTCAACAACTCACAATGAAAAACACTTATCTGGTTGCACCAAATTCACAGCATAGCCCTCGCAGCGTGAATATTAAGCCGAGCCGACGTCATTGTATAGAGTTGCAGAAACACAGTGGTGGATCTAGGGGGAGGCTATGGGGGCTGTAGCCCCCCATAAGCCCTATTTAGACCATATGATATGTTAAATGAGTGCAAGATTTAAGGGGGAATTTTTTGAAGTTTTGGCTCTAGAGGGACTGATTCCGAAGCTACACACAAAAGTTACCGTTGGGGAAATAGTGAATGCTGCAGGAGTATACAAAGCAGATTTTACAAAAATTCATGGTCTATTGTGTTTGTCGGAACGGAAATGTGCATAACAGGCAGAAGAAGGCATCTCGGACCCTATAAACTATATTCTGAATCAGTATCAGTAGTAGAGTCATCAAATTTTGTGTGTCTCAAAGCTTTTTTAAAATTTGGACACGCCCCTTCCCGCCTCTGTAAATCAGTAATAACTATTTAATAACTATTTAAAAACTACAATATTAACTCAACAGCCAAAGATGTGTATCTTACATGACAAATACCTTGCCACGGGCGTTATGTGAAAATTTCATTTGAATCGGACTATAAATAAGTGAGATATGATACGAATTAAACTCACTTTGAACATATATACGAGGGTCGTTTGATAAGTCCGTGACTTTTTGTATTTGCCGCGCACCTGCTCTAAATACAACACTGCTCCTGTCAGCAGTTATCGATTAACAGCTGACTGTAAAATTTTGAGAAAGCTGCGTTTTTTGGTTTGCGTTTTATAGGCATTGAAAGCAGACGATCTCGTGAATTTTAACGAAAATGGAAAAAAGTGAATTTCGTGTGCTAATTAAGCATTATTTTTTGCGTAAAAAATCCATCACCGAAACCAAGGAAAGACTTGATAAATATTATGGGGACTCTGCACCATCAATTTCAATGGTTAAGAAATGGTTTACTGAGTTCCGTTGTGGTCGTACCAGTACAAGTGATGCCGAACGTTCAGGTCGCCCAAAAGAGGTCGTCATGCCAGAAATCGTCGACAAAATCCATGGAATGATATTGGATGATCGGAGAATGAAAGTGCGTGAGGTAGCTGAGGCTGTAGGCATCTCAACTGAACGGGTACATCACATTTTACATGAATATTTGGACATGAAAAAGCTTTCCGCGCGATGGGTGCCGCGATTGCTCACACACGACCATAAGCGCAACCGTGTGACCATTTCAAAGGAGTGTTTGGCGATGTTCAACCGCAATCCAAACGAATTTTTGCGCCGTTTCGTTACCGTAGACGAAACATGGATCCACCACACCACACCAGAGACCAAAGAACAATCAAGACAGTGGGTTTCTCCGGGTGAACGTGCACCAAAGAAGGCCAAGGTGGGTCTGTCGGCCAACAAGGTCATGGCCACAGTTTTTTGGGATGCACAAGGTATCATTCACATCGATTACCTTGAAAAGGGTAAAACGATCACCGGCGAATATTATTCAGAGCTTTTGGACAGATTCGATATTGATTTGAAGCAGAAACGACCGCATTTGGCGAAAAAAAAAGTGCTGTTCCATCAGGACAATGCACGGGTGCACACGACTGTAGTCAGCATGGCAAAATTTCATAAATTGGGCTACGAACTGCTACCCCATCCAGCATATTCTCCAGATTTAGCCCCCTGTGACTATTTTTTGTTTCCAAACATGAAGAAATGGCTCGGCGGTAAGAGATTCGGGTCAAATGAAGAGGTCATCACAGAAACAAACGACTATTTTGAGGGCCTTGAGAAAACCTATTATTTGGAAGGAATAAAAAAATTGGAAAAACGCTGGACTAAATGTATAGAGCTAAAAGGAGATTATGTTGAGAAATAAAACGCTTCTTTGACGAAAAAAATATATTTTATTCAAAAAGTCACGGACTTATCAAACGACCCTCGTACTTAAGCAGACCTAATTTACGCAAGCATACCGAAGTTCAAATCTAGCGTCAGACACACACAATTTTGAACTTTTTATTTGCATTGATGGTAACAGAATTGGTTCACAATGCAGCTTTGCCGATGGGCCAAGGAGTGAGACAATGGCCGAGTGGTTAGAGTGGCGGACGGCAAATTCAAAAGACTGTGAGAAAGTGCGTGAGTTGTTCAATCAACTCTCGGTCAAGGCGCGTGCGAATTTTCATTTATTAATTATTTATTATTTTATTTTGTTTATTTATTTTGTTCTAATAAACTAAAAGAAAAGTTACAGTCAAGCGGGCTGTGATATAAACGCTACATACTAATTAAATTATTTAATTAAATTTAATTTCATCTTTGTTATGAAATATGAAAGACAATCAAATTATAATAGTTATAAATACTATTTATTATTTACAAATAAAGTTTACTATTTTTATTTTATTTAGCACGCATCAAAAAAACGCGATCTAATGCGTTCTTCAATGCCGTCACTTTTTCCTTATTTTGTCTGTTATGACTTTGCAAGTTCAGTAAGATTCCAATTGGATATTTCCTATTTTGTTTTGCCCTCAATATTTTGCAATTAGAATGCTAGAACATAACAGCGATCATAAGCCCTTATAAAATTATGAATGTGCAAGTGGGACGCTCGTACATTCATGTCTGCATATCCACATGTATGTATTGGCGTCCCACTTCAACACACATTATTGCACACATGTATGTACATACACATATGTACAATTCGGTTTGGAGTTGCTGTTGTGTACCAACGAAAGAAAACTAAGTTCTAATTACATACTCTCAGCCACTCAGCCACTGAACAACTCTTGCGGTCGTCAGAAATGGTGAGATATTAGACAGAGCGACAAGACGCACTATGCATTCTTAGCTCGTGCAAAAAAATCAAGAAGAAGCACAAGTAATGAAATTTGGTACGCGCTAGAAATGCATACCTACATATACCTATTACCTACGGTATACTATGATAATCCATGGCCTTATACAGTCAGCCCCTATTTTTTTCTTACAAACATCGATTTATAGAAAACTTCCAAGCCCTACCATAGAAAATCCTAGATCGTCCCTGCAGAAACATCGATGTTTGCTTAGGTTTTTCATATGAATCATCGATGTTTATCGATGTAACGTCGGTGTTTCTGCAACTCTATCGTAGAAACATGAGGTCGTCCCCAAGATGTTTAGCACTTTGAGTTACTGCAAGGAATCCATTTTTCATCATTCGCCACAATGCGAAAAAGAAAACTCTTCTGTTTGTACCACTGGAAATAGAAATAATTATACCCTTCGATCTTTGTAAAAGGTCATAAGAGGGTATGCTAACTTTGGTTTTGTCTTATCCAAAACATCATAAGCCCACGTTTTGGATTAGTCAAAACCAATCATCACTTACTTCTAGAGCCATGTACTGACAAACAGCGGGAACTTAGTTGCACACCTAATACTTTAAAGGGTCGCAGATGTTGCATAAAAGAAGCTGCTTTAATTATTATATGCTACTAAACTGCCTTTATATTGCATAGCACCTTAGGATGAATCTTCGATCGTATATATTAAGTACTTGTATACCTTACTGCACCAACATTTTCAAACAAATCTCACTTTAGTACAAAAAAGACGTTACCGTTTAATTAACTAAATAAATAATTCATAAACAATCAATTTCAAATGAACAAAACTATAACTTGATAAAGGAATGCAGCGTGCTGCACTCAAATTTCATAAACAAACTATATTTTGTTGGGTGGTGGTATTGTTGTTGGTCCGTTACTATATGAGTAGCTCACAATCTGTATAAGTGAAGAAGAATGTTGAGGCACAGGCTCCATTGCCATAGGCAGTAAGGTGGTTGTATCGTCGAACCAAATGAAACCAATACACAACGATCAACGTCAGAATGACGAATAAGAGTATAAGCAGACGGCTTACTGGTTTGTCTTCCTTTGCTGGCATCTTGATGGCATTACACATCCTCAATAGATATTCACAATGGTTTATACTGCTTTTAATTGTTATTACTTTTTGAAAATATGCCTTTTATTTTTAGAAATTTCCGAACTCGTATCTTTAGATTGCTCAGATCTTATACGAAAATCATTGTACAATAGCTTTCCGAGACTAAGTTGGGTTTTGACAAACATGGAAATGTTTATGTGACTTTGAAACTGAGTGCACAACAAGGATGTGCATATCCGGGCAGAACTGGATGAACTTAAGGGCGCGGGGGAAGGGGGAGCGAGTGATTGTCATGTCAGGCAAGTTTTTAATGACTGTAAAAATGTGTGCCACACTCTCTCTCTCTCTCTTGTAATTAAAAACTTTATCGCATTTTGCACGGAAAGTTGCAACAAGCATGTTCCGTTTTCCCTGTTCGCAGTTGTTTTAATACTCTTACACCATTGAATTGTAGACTTACTTTGTGCATATGTGTGTAACAGGCAAAGTATACATATATAATCGTAATCAGCATCAACAGCCAAGTCAATATAGTCATGTCCGTCTGTCTGTCTGTATGACCACACACATCTCAGTTATTATTAAATGTAGAGACACCAAATTTGGCACAAAGGTTGTGCTATTTTCTGGGCATATACAGTTTATTTCATATGTTAACGTTAACTGATATTTTGCTATTATTGAGCAAAATATTTAAGTCAAACTTAATCAATTCAATCGGATATAAAACACAGAAGGTATTCAAATTAAAATTGTCTTTAGTTCTAGACAGTTCTTATGCTTTCCGTCGTTGGGTTGCTATTGGGAACTATGAGATCTCCCGTAGTTGGACGATTATTGAGCAAAGTATTTAAGTCTTAACTTAATGCATTGACATATACATAGATACTACATCCATATATTCCCCAAATTTCAATTCAATCGAATATATAACACAGAAGTTATACAACTTAAAATTGTCTGCAGTTGTGGACAGTTCTACTGTTGTTCTTCGTTGATTTGGGTTGCTATAGGGAATATGAGATCTGCCATAATTTTACGAAGGGTATCTCACTATCGTTCTCTGCCGACTGAGAGTTCTTTTGCTGTCCTTTGTTGACAGATGAATTGGCGCACAAGTTGATATAGGAATATGAGATATTCCACAATTGTACGAAGGGTATCTTTCTGTTGGGCTCTCCTCACTGGAGCCTTCTGGCTTACCTCTTGCTTGATTCATTTCCAGTGGGAAAGCGGGAGTGTCTGCAAGTTGCTTACCCTCTTTAAATAAGTTTTAAATATTATATATAGCCAGCTTACACATATATATATATGTATATATGAGTGGATATTGGGTTGGGGCTCGGCTGAACTCATTTGCTCAAGGTAATCAGGCAGAGTCGGCGAATTGGGGTCACATAAGCCTGTGCTCGGTTCGGTTCTGTGCTAAGATGCGATTGCCCCGATTGGGTGAGCACAGACGGAGAGAGGAAAGTGTGAGTGGGCAGAAGAGGGTGCCGGAGGATAATCAGTTGTTGGGCATTGAACATTTTAAGCCTTAGCTCGAATCCTTGAAAGTCGCACTTAATTAAAATGTTGCGCCGACTACGACTGTCTATAACTTCTAACGGGTTAACCCGTTCCCTTCTTCGTCTCATGTTGCACTCACTTACCGCCCCCCTTCATCAGGCATTGGCTTAATTTGTTCACTTAGCCATGCGAAACGCTAAGTGACATTTGAGTCAGCTGAATGAACAAAAGGCAAATGCCAAAAGTCAGTGCGAAACTACCTGATTACCATGTCTTTCCATCTACTCTTCTTCCATCCCTCTCTCTTAGACTCACTCCCTCTAACTCTCTTTCTTTTGGGTAATTGAATTTCGATTTTTGTTTTGTTTATTTTTGCATATTCATTTAAAATTGATGCGACAAATACGAGTAGTTAGACAATCCGCGGAGGGGGAAGGAGGTTGCTGTAGAGGCAATATAAATAAGCTGCGGCGCGCCTCTTAAGCTCAGCTCAAATGCGACAACAGCAGATTTAAATTTATTGCGTTTGCAGCATATAATTCACAACTGGTTTAAGCACTCTCGCAGCGTGGCTTTCAAGGTTGACGGAGGTTCGAACTGAGCTTATAATAATACAATTTTAAAGAGAGCCCGCAATCTATAATACGTTGATAAAGTATTCATCGATTTAGTTTATTTACACACAATTGCAAGCTGTGGCAAAGAGGAGCAACTATATAAAATTTAAGTTAATGACAGCAACAGTCGAGTGGGATATCCTTCTACCTACGTGACGGTGTATATACATATATGTACATACTTTCTAATTATTCTCGACAGATGGGGCTCGTCCGTCTATCTTGTGAACTGACACAAGCACTTGGAGTTATACTCATACTTTCTTGAATAACTTATGTGTTTATAGTTCGATAGGATTGAAATTTTGAGATAAGATAGATATTATCGTCAGCTAACTATATGTCGAAGTCAGAAAGTTGTATATTTTATACGTCATTTACAAATCGAGCTGATAAACTAAATTACTGATTTGCGGGCGCGGTGGGCGTGGTACTCAACGTTTGTAATAAACTTGATCTGCACCGAGTATATGGGAACCTTAATTTGGTGTCTCTAGGTTTTCTAATAGCTTAGATCCGTGTTTTTCATCTGGTCATCCGTACATCCGGACAGACAGACGAACATTGGTCAATCGACTCGGCTGGTGTTGCTGAGAAAGAATATACATATACACTTTATGGGGTCTATCACGCCTCCTTCTGCCTGTTACATACATTTGCACAAAGTTATTATACCCTTTTTTAACCTAAAATGGTCGAAGGGTATAACAAGCTGCACAGAGAACTCAATTCACATGGGTCAGAAAACTATAAATTCATTGAGAATTCACGGAATTCAAAAATTTCTGTGCTGTGCCTGCGCAAGACTTGTTTTTGTCGTTTTCTGCAAATCGTTACCTCAATTTCGTATGCCTTACAAATGACATTTATAAGCAACTGTAACGTAGTGCTCGTTATCATTTTCAAATTTTAATTTTTCATGATTACCATCATGTGCATTGAAGGGATGAGGGTGTGGAAGGAATAGTGGGTAGTATTCCTGTATATTTTCTGCGCTTTCTGCTGCAACTGCATCATGTACATTGATTTTCATTGTGGCCAGGCCTTTTCTCTTTACTCTGCATGTAAATTTCCTCCTCCTGCTCTTCTGTTTTCACATCACAGACCGTATGTAATGTAATTCCCCTCCAACACTTCTGCTGCCTCTCCTAGTCTAACCTTTCTAATTTTTTCCTTTCGTGCTTCTCTTTTAACCAAGCATAATTTATGCACTTTTAGAGCAAACATGTTGGAGTTATTAGAGAGAATGTTAGCGGGTGTAACTTCGTGCTGGAGATTTGTCGATGTTTTTCCTGTTATGAGACTTGCTGAGCGACTAATGAGCGCTTTAAAGGATAGAATATGATACTCGATTGAAGTTGGATGATCTGAGAAAGGTTTTACAACGAATTGACTTAGAGATGATATAGGTTAGAGATACTGCAACAAGAATGTATTTTTAGAGTAGAGAAATAAGGATTGCAAATAACTAAAGAAAAAGAAAATATAACCAGACGATTGGAGTTTTAAAACTTGATCAACTGATGGTATACATTGATCGTGAACAAGAATATATACATATTATAAATACACCTCCTTCTGCCTGCCACAAATATTTGCGTAAAGTTAGTACACCGTTCTCTGAATTAAAGAATTATCTTTGAATTAATCAACGTTTCGATATTATTCAAATTTGAGAATAAGATGAAGAATATAAAGAATTCTTGAATGGGTGCTAAAATACTTATTTGAAACTGCTAAAATTATTATCGATATTCGAAGCAATTATAAATCACTTTCCTTTTTACAAAGTTTCGATATCCTTAATTGAGTGAGCGTCAATGGAAATCATCGTACAAGTATAATCATCGTATACATATTTAATCGAAGTGCAACTGCATATGACACGAACTTAATGTCAATATTTGATACACGTTGGTTGGGCGAGATGTTTAATTACTGATCGAAAACGTCGGGGCGGGGCAGGGCGGTGCGGGCCGGTTGACTTTGTAAATAATGCAAAATCATTGACGGAGGCAAAACAAATAAAGCGCCGCCTCTTTGGTTACGCCCCTCGCGCTGTCTCATGCAGACAGGAAACGAGGGAAAATGGGGGAAAATGCAGAAAATCGTGAAAATGTGTGAAAAGTGGCAGCGCGCGAATGTGTTCAATAATGCAGGAAAATGTGCAGAGGCCGCGCAGAGACGGCAACATAAAAGTCAACATCAGACAGCCTGCTGTCGTCCCGGGCATGTCGATAAGTATGTACATATGTATGTACATATGTGTGCACATACAGTATATAGACAGATATATAGCTGTAAATAGACGTTGGGCCACTGTCAATGCCAGACTCACATTACGAAGTCTTTCCCGACTTTTAGATGCGCTGTAAAATATCAAGAAATGTTTGTCTAAAATATACAAATAGCTTGTGCGATAGTTATGCAATACTATCGACTAAACTACAAGCAAAACTTGGGCAATTGTTACCAAAGAATTGCATGTAGCAAGCATATACCCGTTCATTGCAGGGTATTGCAATGTTGCAAAATAAAATAACACAATCAGTCAATAATTTATGTATGACTTTTCAATTTTGCCGCGACTCCGCAGGGCGTGGGCGTGGTCGGGGTAAAATAATTTGCAGCAACAAAACGACAATTTAAGCAGGCGGTAAATAATAAATAAGAGACAAGTATACCTATATACACATGTATATAGACATACATGTACACCGTCTGTGCAGTTGATAATTATCGAGAGTTCTTTTTTAAGGAGGCGGGTAGCGAGAAAGTATGCAATGAAAGTGCGCTCTATATATCCCATTGGAGCATAGCACTCCCGCAGGGGCCACCACTGTGGTACAGGGGGAGGGCACTGTGCGGAGAGAGAGCAATTAACAACATGGCGCCACAGCATAAAACTTAAGTTGCAGCCAGCCTGCACTCTCTCTCCCTCTCTTCCGCATCCACTCGTTATTTTTCTATGCCTATTTGTCACAATATTTGCTATGAAAGGCAACTAATAAATTCTCTTACTTCTGCGCTACTTCACTTTGCCGGCAAGTTTATGTCTCTTTTTATGTGCCATGTGTGCGTGTGATGTACTCCTGTGTGTGTGCGTGTGTGTGTTGTCAACACTTTGCAAATTGCGTTGCAAAATTGCGAGCCAAGCCTCGACCCAGTCTAAGTGTTTAGTCATGTCATCGTGTGCCCCAACTGCCGTTCTATCTGCCTCCCCCTTCCTCATCGCCTGCTTCTCTCTCTTCTGCGCCAGCCCTTTCAATAGTCTGCAAACATATGTACACATACATCCATATGCATGTATTGTACATGCATGCATACTGCTGCTTCCTCCACCTCCTGTTCCCTCTCTCGCTCTGTCACTCTCTGTCATTCAAATAGCTAGAGGCAATTTGCTAATACCTTCAACTTTGCTTTGACAATTCTTCTGCTCTGTGCGTATGTGTGCGTGTATGTTGCCTTCTCTAAAGTATTCAAATAACATTGTCATTTGAGTAATAAATCAAAATCGAAATCGAAAACGATAACGATAACGAAAGCAAAAGGAGTAGAAAATGTTATTGTTGTTTAAATAATTATTTACATTGCAATGCACGCTACTTTAAGCATTTCAATTTAAACATTCAGACAGAGAAAGAGAAAGAAAGGGAGGGAAAGAGAGAGACACCCACCCGCACAGGCAATTTCAACTTAATTTAAGCTTCCTGTTGTTGTTATTGCATTGCGCTTGTGTCTTTAAAGTACTTTCATTGGTTGCTGTTATTGTTGTTGTGGCTGTGTCTCGCATTTCTTATGTGCGTGTTGTTGTTTTGGTCGCTGTTAAACCGATAACTAGGCACTGTCATGACAACAACAAACAAACAAGACAACAAACAAGTAACAATTCTAGTCACGCAATGCACACACACAAGTACACACGCACACATATGTATGCATTGCTTTGGGTGAGCGCACCTTAATGAGAGAGGAGGAGCGGGAGAGGGGGCACAGAGAGATTTCGCTGCAGTTTAACCGACGCGCTCAACTTAACTAAGCTCAGCTCAGCGCGCGTAAGAAACGTGCAATGCATGCCCAAAAAGACAGAGAGAGAGAGAGAGAGTAAGAGAGAGGAGACCAAAGAGAGCAAACAACAACTTTGCGCTACCCTACAAACATCTGCTGATGCGATTTCGTTGAAATTTTGTATGTCGATTGGCATAGGAAATATGTTTTTAATTTTTTACAAAAATGTAAAATGTCTTTAGCAATGAGCAACATTTAGTGCACTTGCTATAGGGTATACATACATGAAGGTAATAGAAAGACTGAGACGGAGAGGGGCAGACAACAACAGCAAACTACGAAATAAATGAACATAAATTAACCGTGGCCTGTCTGAATTGAGCGGGATGTCTGTGTGTGTGTGCGTAGGAGTAGGTGCAACCCGGCAGACACCAGACTGAGGTCAGCTTACAGCCAGACAGACAGGCAGATAGATACTCTGCCTCATGCGCCCTCTCAGTTATTCAGTTACTCAGCCACTCACTCACTCACTTACTATATCCACTTGCTGGCTCACTCTCTTGCCCTCTCACTCACTCACAAGCTATCAAGGCAGTCAACCTGAAACTTGCAGGCAACTTTTCACACTCTGACACGGCAAACTAACTAACAGCAACAACAACAACAACTGCCTGGCCGTCTGCTTGTCCAGCACTTTATGCTAATTGCGCGTTTGCCTTTTGGTCAGGCTCAACGTAGGAGTCAAGTACGAGAGAGAGAGAGAGAATGAAGAGCGCAAAGGCAAAGTGTAAATAAAAAAGGGCTAAAGCTACAGTCGAGTGTGTACGACTGTGGTATACCATACAAAATATTCAACTCATATTTCGTGTTACATACCTAGCAGGAAGTGCCTTAATTGTTCTTCTATTTAATTTAATTTGATTAAAGGTAAAACATTAAATGAGAAAAAAAGAAATTAATTGAAATGTAGTTGTATACGAAGTTCTTAGTTAATGTGCTAGAGGATACTAGCATTCTAATTGAAATATATTTTTAGATAACTTGGTATTACTAGCTCTCCTAGTTACTCTCTAGTTCTTTACAGAGACGGAAAGACACGGATATAACGACATGAACATATACACTTTGTAGGCGCCTTCTCTGCCTGTTGTCGCAAAATTAAAATACCCTTCCATCCCATGTGTAGCCGGTATAAAAGGGGCGAAAGCTCGTGCTCGTCCAGATACCCATTAGCAGACAGACAGCAAGGCAGCAGGGAGGGGAGGGGAGGGGAGGGAAGGGAAGGATGGTGCCAGGGCCGTCTGCATCTGTTGGCACCTCATAAATCCAGTCTCGGCCCCAGTTGACAGATGGAATCGGTGGGCAAGCAAAAGTAAAATAAACAGAAACCCGCCCAGGTGGATTTCCTTTCGATACGTTTTCGCATATTTTTCGCGTTCTGTTTCCACACATACACACATACACGTTCTCTATTTCCCCTACTTTGTTGTATAGTGTGTGGAAAGCTATATATAATATGTACATACATATGTATGTGAAGTAATTCTAGAACTTAATCTGTTTTGTGCTTGATGGCGATTGTTTTGTTTGCTTTCTCGATATATATTTAATATTGTAAACTAGTGAGAAAGGTTTTGCCTTTCACATTTAATTGGCATCACTCAGTTCTATCACTTCTATACAATTTTATATACACTACACTAGTCAAAGTTACTGAATTATGCATATGTATATAATATAATATTTATATTGTGTAGATAATCCTTGAATGTTTTAAATATTTATTACGTTATTTTCAATTTCTTCAATGCGTTCCCTTAGCTCTCTTAAACGACAGTGACGCTCTTCCTCTCCTTTTGCGTTGTTCAACACTTTGCTATCGATAGGATTTACGATAACTAAGTAAAGATAGTGTATCGACTAAGGTCACACATAACAACATAAGACTCAATATAATAAAGTATAACTTAACAATATACATAGCTTTATTCAAAGTTCCTTTATTCTGAATTCCTTCCCATTCAAGTCTACACAAATATCATAGCATACTTTTGCGGGGCTGGAGAAGCTTCCTTACTGTCTAGAAGTGGCCACAAATTACACTTAGTTCCCAGTGATGAAAGATTCACTCTTATGCACTATTTGATTGGTAATAAAAGAGCAGCCAAATTGCTGTTATTCATAATTGATTTTAGTTTCTCATCTTGGGATTAGATATGGAATATATAATGTATGTAGATACACGATGAAAGTCTGTCCATTCAGTCAGCTGAATTAATTCTCTTTGACTTTGCTTTTTTTTAAGGAAATGTAAATAAATTGCAAACGAGATAGAATTTTGTCATGTTTGCTTTGCGGACCACCTCTCTCTCTCGCTCCCCTTTTCTCACTCCCTTGTTATTATACTCTTGCAGAGGGTATATTTATTCCTGGTCAGAAGTTTGCAACGCACCTTAGAAGACGTCTCCGAACCTGTAAATTATATGAATATTCTAAATCAGCCACAACAGTTGAGTTGAAATAGGCCTGTCCGTCTGTCTGTGTGTCCGTCTGTATCCGATCAATATATAGTATAGCTGTCAAACAACCTATCGCCTGATCTATGTTCTTTTTATAGTTATTAAAATAAACCAAATAGGAATTTTTCCATAGAAATCATATGTTTACAAAATATCATCTTATTTAAACCACTAAAACATATAGTTGCCATAGGAATAATCTACGTAAATCACGGTTTTTATACCCTTCGACAATTGAAAATGGTCAAAAAAGGTATACTAACTTTGTGTAAATGTATGTAACAGGCAGAAGGAGGCGTGGCAGACCCCATAAAGTATAAGGTTGTCAAATATCTCCCTTCCGCTTTTTTGCTCTTTATTCAATGCTTTATAAAAAGTGATACAGTGATCGGATTTAGTTCAAATATGCGCCGTTTTGTTCGATAATCTGTTTCCATCTAGACGGCAACTTCATAATACCTCCCTCGTAGAAGCCCCCCTCCTTATTTGCGAAGAACTCGGACAGCCACTTTTCACATGCCTCTTTTGAGTTCAACTTTACACCACCAAGGGCATTCGCCATGGACAGGAACAGGTGGTAATCACTTGGCGCTATGTCCGGGCTATATGGTGGATGCGATAAAACCTCCCATCCGAGCTCCCGTAGCTTCTGACGAGTCATCAACGAAGTGTGTGGTCTGGCGTTGTCCTGGTGGAACACTACACCCTTCCTGTTGGCCAATTCTGGACGCTTCTGGTCGATCGCCTGCTTCAAGCGGTCCAGTTGTTCGCAGTAGATGGTAGAATTAAGCGTCTGGCCATATGGGAGCAGCTCATAGTGGATGATTCCCTTCCAATCCCACCAAACACACAGCAAAACCTTCCTGGCGGTCAATCCCGGCTTGGCCACTGTTTGGGACGATTCACCGGCCTTCGACCACGACCGTTTTCGCTTGATATTGTCGTATGTGATCCATTTTTCGTCGCCAGTCACCATCCGCTTCAAGAATGGGTCGAGTTCGTTCCGTTTCAGCAGCATATCGCAGGCGTTGATTCGGTCCAGAAGGTTTTTTTGCGTCAAATCATGCGGCACCCAAACATCAAGCTTTTTTTTGTATCCAGCCTTCTGCAGATGGTTTAAAATGGTTTGGTGACTAACTCCCATCTCCTGGGCGATGTCACGAGATGCCACATGCCGGTTTAACTCGATGTATTCCATGATTTGATCGGTATTTGTCGTCACAGGTCTTCCGCCGGCTGGCTTATCCATGGTGTCGTTTTCACCGGCTCTGAATCGTCGAAACCATTCCTCCGCGGTTCGAAGTGATAGAGTACCATCCCCCAAAACACCATTAATCTCACGGAACGTTTCTCTAGCGGATTTGCCTTTAACGAAGGAAAACTTTAAAATAGCGCGAATTTCGGCGTTAGTGAACTCCATGTTTACACGTCTATAACTGTTGAACGAAATATCCAAACTAACCATGCGTAGCGTCGTTTTGTAGGTTATGTCAAGACCTTTCAAATTATGTATAGTGTTGCCAGATACGAGCTCTGTAGCGCTTTGTACATAGCCGCGAAATTCAAAAGACAAAAAGGCGGAAGGGAGATATTTATATTATATATATATTCTTACTCAAGATCACTAGCCGAGTCGATTAAGCCATGTCTGTCTGTCTGGATGTCCGGATGTCCGTCTGACCAGATGAACACAGATCTCAGCTATTACAAATGCTAGAGACACTAAATTTGGCATGAAGGTTTCTGTGTACTAAGCGCAGTTTAAGGTTATTTAAAATATTGGCTATCACGCCCACCGCCCCGCAAATCAATAAGTTAATTTATGAACTCAATTTTTAAGCGCTGTATAAAAGATACAACTTTCTGACTTTAACATATATTAAGCTGAATGAAATATCTACGTAGTGTCCAAATCACAATCCGATCGCACAATAAACACAGAAGTTATTTAAGAAAGTATGAGCATTAAACCAAGCGCTTCTGTCAGCTAACAAGGGAGGCGGGCGAGCGCGAGCGCCATCTGTCGGGATTAATTTCAAAGCATGTGCATATGCATATGTGTATGAATTTAACAAATTAAACTACAGGGGAACATAGGTCGAAGGGTATCCGACTGTCGCGTTTTGCGCGACTGTTGCTCTCGTTTGTATTGTGTTTCGAAGTAAATTCAATCATCAGTGCCTAACTAAATTCAAGAGTAATCGACATATACTTTTTCATTTCATTAACGTCGGACAATAATAATATATCCTATATCTTTCAATGGAAACAATCAGTTTAAAATAAAGACTTTCATAGAAAAGTTGTATGTGACCAACGATTGGAGTTGTTAAAGCTATCGATGAACACACAAACAATGTTTTAAGATTCTGTACTCTTATATGTATATAACTATGGTATTTATATTAGATTTAAAATGTATGTATTTTAAATCGTATAAGTTTTATTTCAATATTTTTATACGAGATAATTATACGATATTTTAGTAAAGTGTTGGATTAGATAATTTGACAACTTAATATTTGTGCTTCTGTATTGGGCTTCAGCTTTCGACTTTCTTGACAAATTTTGCACTTCTTTGCGACTTCGCGCATTGACTCCGACTATCTATTATTGTCGGTACCGACAGGGTTGTTCAAATTAACGATTTGAAAAGATATAGACATGCTAGGATATAAAACCTTCGGCATGCCTTTCTTACTGGTTTTCTTTTCCCTCTCTCCCTTTCTCTCTCCCTCTGTTTCTCTGTAGTATAAGATGAGTTGGTAAATTGGTCGACTGGCTACCCGCTTTAATTATTCACATAATGTTTGTTCATTGTTGTTGTTGTTTGCCTCTGCATGCTGGCATGTTTGTCTCTCTGTCCATCCATCTCTCATTCTCTCTGTCTCTCTCTCTGTTCCTCCATCTGTTTGTCTGTCTGTCTCTTCCATTTAGCTGTTTACTCTCGTGTTTATTTGCCTGTGTTTATCTTGACCTTTGTTTTTGTCATTGTCTGCGTTGTCGCTTCAAGCAGCACAAAATGAGGTTCAGCCTGTAGCCCTGAGCAACCGAAAGTAATATATTATATATATCATATATCTCATATAGTGTAAATATGAATGTACTTATTATATTAATTGTGTGACGCTAGAGAGACGCAAATACTTGTTGATTTTTCTGCAACAAGCAAAGTGCAGATGATTTATATGAATATAAATACACAATATATGTACATACGTGTATGTTTATATAATATGTATGTATATATAATTATGTATAGTATATACATATATACATATAGACCTACCTGCATTCCAAATATATTGTTCTCATTGTTTACTGTACAACATTGAATCGCATTCATTTAAAACTTTACTCAACAAAATTGTGGATGATTTCTTTGCTCTTTTGATTATCATCAAGTAGTACTCTAACACATAGATATGTATGTGTGTACTATACGTACTATATATGTAATTACTACACGTACTGTACAGTATTTAAATTATCTAACATAATAGATTTGTGATGCACTATAAATCTGATTTACACTTGTGCAACTTTAACAATATCAAAAGCAACAAAGTCTCGAGATGAGATGAGAACTCTGAAGATATATAGGTGACTAACATCGCTTTGTTATGTAGTCAATAAACTAAAGCATATCTATAGATTTCCGAAATCATTTTCTCGATCTCTTGACGTCAAATTTAGATACATTTCTAACTATTCTTAAGAATTACCATGGCTTTGATCATATTAGAATTGCTATATTGATGCATTGTGGGTAATCTTCCTTATTGATAGATCTATCTTGTCTGGAATGCAGAGGAAAATAAAAGCTTATCTTTACTGACTCTTACTGTTCGTCTTTTTCTAACACTGGACCGCCCACCCTCTATCCCTCTCACTGTCTCTCTGTCTCGCTCTCTTTGTATTTCTGTCATCTGCGTCTTTAGTATCCGCTCGATAACCATCATGACGACCCTGGCACAAAGTCAAAGCCAAAGCGAAAACCCGATCCAAACCAAGCGAAGGTTGTGCGGGCCACTTTTGTTGATAATTGTTATTAATTTTTTCACCCCCCCAACCTCTCTCTGTCTCTGTATTTTTGCAAAACTCGATTTAGTTGTTGTTGTGGACTTAACCAATTTGGAGTGGAGTGGCCCAGAGTGAGTCAGGGCTATCATTCGAGTGCCAATAATTGTGTCTCGAGTTGAATCAGAGTTCCATTAACGAGGAATTGAGAAAGGTGATATACGAAGGCAGAGAAAGCAAGTGAGAGGGAGGGAGAGAAAGTGGGTGTATATGTGCAGAGGACAGAGTTCAGTTCGACAAGGCTGAATTACTCTGGTTATTAAAAGCAGTTTAAGAATGTAGCGACAATTGTGCCACGAGATCAGATCAGATATAGCTGTAATACAGTATACAATAAATACATTATATACATATGTATGTACTAGTATAAGAATATTTATATATGTTAGCTTAGTCATAGTTAATTGTAAATACTTGTTGTATACTAAACTTGTGAGTTCCTTATAATCATGTTTATACTCGAAATGATCTGTTTGGTTTACTAAGACTTATCAGGTTATATAAATTTCAATAGATCAGAAGCAACAGAAACAAACTAAATCTAACATTAGTTAAGATCTTTGCTTGCCCTAACCCCAACAAACTCTCAGTCGAATCGGCACAATGTACATACTTGCTATATGTATATATATCTATCTATGTCTATATGTATGCATACTTATGTATGCATACCATACACTATCACATGACTGTTAGCCAGTGCCGTATCCAGTTAGATGTTCTTTCTCGTGAGAATTCTTTGGTTATTGTTGCTACTGTTCGTGTTGTTGTTAATGTTAGTGTTGCTTGTGAGGTTCACAGCGAATATTGAAATTGCATAATGTGTGTGAGCGCTAATTATCTTCATCATCATCATTAGCTGATGATAATTAAGCACAGCAGCTAATGACAGAGCCCAAGCAACAGCAGCAACAACTAAGAAAGAGCATCATGTAATGCCACCAAAATCAAAGCATGCAACAAAAACAAAAGCAAAAGCAAAGCCAAAGAAACGCACAAATTATGCAACGAAGCCAAAGACTGACGGAGTGAGAGAGAGAGGGAGAGGCAGATCGGGCTAGAGAGAGACGAAGAAATAATGAGAGAGGCATGGCAAGTAATGAATAGACAGACTGGGAAGGCGAAAGCTATCATACATGGAGAGCGAAGAAGGGAGAGATGGAGAGCTGAGGGAGAGAGAGAGAGAGAAATATAGAGGGGGCAGCAGGTTGTCGCACGCCAAACACGCGCTTTACAGCACTTGCTGCCGTTGTCGTTGTTTTTGTTGACGATGTTGATGTTGTTGTTGCTACTGTTGTTGCTGCTATTGTAACATTTCATTTTGCGGTTTCATTTTCAACTTTTCCTTACCTACTTCTGCCATGTACCCCCACAGATTGTCTCGTATATGTAAAACGTAGCGAAAGCGCAACATAAATTGCATTTGAAATTACCGCCCAACAACAACTCAAGCAACAACACTAATAGCAAAAAGTTGTTACTCGAATATGTTGCGAAAAATGTAGAAAAAGTGTAGAGAAAAACACAGCAAAACAGAAGCAGATTGCAAATAAAAAAGTGTAACATTGCGGAGTAATTGATTATGCGATGACAGGCGGCGATAGAAGGCGAGAAAGAAAAACGCTGGAAAAGCCAAAGGGGGAAACGAAAATGGCAAAGACAGTGTGCAATGCAATGTAAAAAGTTGATGAGGTGATTGAACGATTGATTGAACGATAGATTGACTGAATGATCGACTGACTGAAGGATTGATTGATCCAACAAGTATTTATAAAGGTAATTCCGTCAACTATTGGCTAAACAATTGATTGAAAGGCGAATTGATTGAATCACAGATTGAAAGACTGTGTTTGTTCTACTATATTGTTAAGCTATACTCTATTATGTTGTCTTATGTTGTTAAGTGTGACCTTAGTCACAAAGTCCATCACTTATTTTCTAAATAAAATTTCAATTAAATAGAGAGCTTTTATGAGCTTACAGTAAATACAAAAACAACTTTTAAGCAACTTCATGATCAGGTGATAATCTAAAAGCTTTTTACTGACTCCTTACGTTATAAAAATAATTAACTTATTATCCGCTCAAACGAAAGCACAGCTTTCATAAGTTTAAAGAGCTTTCGTACTTACATTGATCCCGCAAAGCTTTAAGCAACTTTAGTTTCCATTAACACATTCCCGCTCATCTCTAAAAGCTTTCGCATAGCTAAATTGGTTCATTACTTGCAAACCCATTGCACTCGTTCAATTTTTCAATTTTCAACTAAGTTCGCAAAATAATTTAGTCCAAATGAATTGAATGGAATAGACTTGCCACAATTATTGGATAGTTAGCGTGGATAATGAAGTACTTTAGTGCGAAACATTTAATTGTCCCACGATTTACACACATAGTCGCGAAAATAATAACTGTAATTTATGCAAATTGCTAGAAAAAACATTAACAACAACAATAACAACGTTTCGAATTTCATTTGTTCAAATTGAATTATTGCTCTTCGCGCGTGCTTCGCACAACCAACAAGCTGTGTGGAGGCGTAGGCGGAGGCGGTGGCGCTGAGCGTGGCCAAATATAAAGTCAAAGTGTTGAAAACAAACACAAAATGGTGAAAAAGTCAAATAAAACATTGACAAAATGGCGCACAAAATGGCGTAAACTGTAGAAAAAACACGCTTTCAAATGATTGATGATTGAGATGGACCAGAGAAAATAAAACCTCCACACGAAATGTAAATTAAACTCAAACTGGCAAAAGGTTCACACAGTACTCTCCTCTCTCTTTCTCTTACTCTCTCTATCTCTGTCTCTCTCACTTTCTCTCTCTCTTGATTATACGTAGTGCATCACGGAATATTAAGCTATAACCTTGCAGCGGGTACATTCATTTTGATCAGAAGTGTACAACGCACCTTCATCTTCGACATCTCCGACCCTATAAAGTACTATATATACGAGTATTATACAGTGTTGGAAAAAATAATAGGAACAGCACTTGTACCTGGACGACAAACGAAATTGTTCCTTATGTACAAGTACTAAATGCATGAAATTGGCATTACATAGAAGGCTGATAACTGTACTTTAATATGCGACCTGTTTTGAGCAGGATTCCTAAAGTATCTAAACTCACAGCTTAGATACTTTGGGAATACTGCTCTTGTTCGAGCTGGAAAAAATAATAGAAACAAGCCACAATTCTGCATTCAATACTTCCAGATGAGTTTAGCTAAATATTACAGAATTTGTGGACAAATTCTGTTCAATAACCCTGTAACATAAAGAAAAGGTCACGGAAATATCGAAATATTGTCAAAGTTCTTAATTATTTTTAGATTTAATCCCTCCAATTCCTTGCTTTTAATCCTCCTCATTAGTGCTCTATCAGATTTAAGGGGATGACGCAAACCGCTCCAATTTATTAAGTTTTTGATCATGAACCCCTTTCCTAGACATATTTGATGCATGTTTGGGATCATAACATATTCAGCATGAACTGAAAATTCAACTAAGCACTGTCTGTCTTTATATGTACAATATGTGTCCGTGTTTTCGTCAGTTGAAACACAATCTAGTCTCTCAGTTTTTCAGAGTACAACCTAAACATTTCGAACCGAGCCTGATTGGACCTATATATCGTATAGATGCCACGCAACCTATCGTTCAATTTTTGTTATTGCCACCAAATTTACTACATTCGTAGTTTTCCATGCATGTTATATGCTGTTAAATTTTAGGAAACTATAACATATAGCTGTCGTAAGAACAAATCGCCGAAATGAAGGTTTTTGTATGTAGACAAATACTACTCGTATAATATTTATTTAGTATCAACTTGTCGTTACCAATCAAAGTTATATAGTAATCTAAATAAACCTTTTCCATTTCATCTTTCATTTTGAAATAAAGATTTTCTTTATAAATAGTTTAAATATAATAAAATCTAATGATAAGCTATCTTTTTAACTATCGATAAGAAACGGGCACTCGATATATTATAATCGACCGTGCACGGTTGAGGAAGTGCGATGAGTCTTTCGAGAACGCGCCTGAAGAATGGATGTGAAAGAATGGAAATATATGATTTACATCTTAAAAATTTCCATATGTCTAGAGATAAATGTTATATGAGCTATTAATTAATTCATTAACAATGTTATTCGATGATGTACCATGATATGTAACTAGTACAGGAACAATCAGAGGAATTAAAAGTTTATAAAACCTTCGGCACGCCAAAAGTAGTCTTTCTTTTTGGTTTTTGCTTGACACAAAGCAAAAGCGCATAAACGATGCGATATATTTTTACCGTTTCCATTCGCCATAAAAGCGCACGTACATACGATGACTCTTGTCGTTTACAGTAAAATGTAAGGTTATGTTGAATGTGCGAAAGGAAGAGAGAGAGATAGCGAGAGATTGAGCGATGACGTTATGTATGATAATTTGTATTAAATTAGTGTAGGTTAGGTTCATGTAACAAAGATAATAAAACCAATACCAATACAATGTTGAAGTTTCATTGTCACTTGCTTTATTTAACTTGCGATTCTTAAACGTTTCGCTGACTGACAACTTGAACTTCAACTGTCTTAACCTAATTAAGTTGTACAAATTGATAGATGCCGATTCTGAGCGAACCAAAGATCTTTTCTGCTTACTGTATACTATATAATACACTATACAATACACTAATAAAGAGACCTGCGTACTTCCCTCTAGTTGTGCATTAGATAGACAACAGTTAAGCATTCCTTATAAGTTCGCAATGTGCTGAAAGTTCAACCAATAATGCGATTCAATTGCAAATTTCAATTAGAGATTTTTGCATAAATCCTTGCGAACTACGTAGGGAGTGGGGGCGGGAGGAGGGATAGCAGGGCTTTTGGAGTGTGTGTTCCATCAGGACTCTGTCGTCGTGGCGTCGGCTGCTTTTGTGCACGTTCTCCTGCGGCTCGACGCGTTTTAATCCCTTCAATGAGTGGGCGGAGGGGGGTGCCATGTGACCTCAGCTGGGCGCCAGGCATGTCTATCTGTCTGTCTGTCAGTCTGTCTGTCTGTTTGCCTGGCATGGCATTATTGTTTCAGCCATTTCCTTTTCATTATTTTCATTCGCGAGCTCATTGTTTTGCGGTGTTAATATTTGGCGTCTGCCAACAAAAGTAGAAAAAAGAAGCTCAACGATAACAGCAGACAAGGACAACGTCAACTGAGCCCTGCGCCATTTTGTTGTCAGCTTGTGACTTTTGTCTGCCGTTTGTTGTGAATGTCATTGCACTTCTCGTAAAATTGCAAAGTTATCGATAGTTGTTATCGAAGTGACTAATTGGGAATTATTGCTGTAGAATGGAATATTTTAATAACATTAACGAACATTATATTTGTATAGTTTCTTATCATAATTTCGTATCTAATTTCACTCTTCACTTCTTGTGAGATGCGCTTGCAACTGCAAAGTTATCGATAATTGTTATCGAAGTGACTAATTGGAATTAATTGCTGTGGAAAGAAATATTTAAACATTATATTTGTATAGTTTCTTATGATAATTTTGTATATCATTTTATTCTTCAGCTCGTTCATGGTGCCGATCTAGCCATTAGCATACCGAATAATCCCGGCCTCGATGATGGCGCCTCATATCGTTTGGACTATAGCCCGCCATTCGGTTATCCGGAGCCAAATACAACAATTGCCTCACATGATATCGGCGACGAGATACAATTTTCTCGCGCTCTTCCCGGCACCAAATACAATTTCTGGTTATATTATACGAACTTCACGCATCACGATTGGCTTACATGGACGGTGACCATTACGACCGGTAAGTTCTATCTAGTAGTATGTTGTATAAGTAGTTCATAATTGTGGCCTTAGCAAATGAGATTTGAATCCCAAATATACCATATGCAAATGCACTAAGCGCTATGCAAACAAGGTATTGTAATTTCACTAGGAGCCCCAAAGAATTTTCGCACAAGGGCCCCCGAGACCGTCGCTACGCCCCTGTGCGTAAGAGATTGGAAAACTTAAGCGTTATGTGAATAATTAATTGATTGAAAGTAGACAGTACAGTAAGTATACGCGCTCGCCCGCCTCACTTGTTAGCTGAAACAAGCACTTGGTTTTATGCTCATAGTTTCTTAAACAACTTCTGTGTTTATTGTCCGATCGGGTTGCAATTTGGAGAATACGTAGATATTTCATTCAGCTTAGTATATGCGCTTACAAATTGAGCTTTCATAATAGCTGAGATCTGTGTGTTCATATGGTCATCCGGACATCCAAACAGACAGACATGGCTCACTCGACTCGGCTAGTGATCCTGAGCAAGAATATATATACTTTATGGGGTCTGCCACACCTCCTTCTGCCTGTTACATACATTTCCACAAAGTTAGTATACCCTTTTTTGACCATTTTCAATGGTCGAAGGGTATAAAAATAAGTAGATTCAAATGTAGGTAATACACAGATATTGTGCCCCCTCTTTCCTTTTTCGGCGGCGAGTTTATGTTCGCTTCAAGGAGCATCGGTGGTTCAGTGGTAGAATGCTCGCCTGCCACGCGGGCGGCCCGGGTTCGATTCCCGGCCGATGCATAAATACTTTTTTTCTCTCTCTCTCTGTCTCTTTTGACTATCTGATTGTCAAGCCTGCACATGTTTTACTTCTCCAACAATAAACACAAATCATTTCTGTATACGCAGAGACAGAGACAGACTGAGAGTGAACTCGTCTTGAAATGTGTCTGTAAAGCACAAACGTGTGTTTACCATTTTTGTATAGTTGTTATTGCTTGTTTTGAGCTAATTTTGTTTTTCAATTAATTAAAATGCCGTTAAATCGAGTTATGTATGCTACACAACCAGACAACGTGAAGATCTCTCCCTCCTTCTCTCTCTCCCCCTCTCTCTCTCTCTCCCCCTCTCTCTCTATCTTTCCGCCAGCCAAAAGTAGAAAGTGAAAAATTGCTACGCAAAATCAAGCGACAGCCCAAAAAAATACACACACACTTACAAACAAAACCCGTTGCGCAGCAGCAGAGCAAGAGATGAGAGAGTGGAAGAGTAAGAGTGGAGAGAGAGAGCGACAGAGCTAAAAACAAATGCGGCGAATTAAGCTTGAGCAGTAAGAGCGCAGTTTGCGCCGTATTTGGCAATAAGCATCGGTGGTTCAGTGGTAGAATGCTCGCCTGCCACGCGGGCGGCCCGGGTTCGATTCCCGGCCGATGCAAAATAATTTTTTTTTATTTATTTTCATTAATATTAAATATACTTTTGGATTTGGTTTTTTTTTGCAGCGCCCGATCCACCCTCAAATTTGTCCGTGCAGGTGCGAAGCGGTAAGAACGCTATCATTCTGTGGTCACCACCCACACAGGGCAGCTACACGGCATTCAAGATCAAGGTGCTCGGACTGTCGGAGGCGTCGAGCAGCTACAATCGCACCTTCCAGGTCAACGATAACACATTCCAGCACAGCGTCAAGGAACTAACACCGGGTGCCACCTATCAGGTGCAGGCCTACACCATATACGATGGCAAGGAGTCGGTCGCCTACACGAGTCGAAACTTTACCACAAGTGAGTGCCAGAGATCTTGATTGCACATTTGTATCTTATGGTGTTGGTTTTTCCGATATGTAACTAAAATCAAAAAACAATTTCATTTTGTTCTTTACCCCCAAAACACATAACCACTCTCTCTCTCTCTCTCGCTAACTGTAACTAAACATCGAAAAAACAAAAATACAAATACAAATACTAAACTAAAAACCGAAAATATATTAAAAAGGTCGAAGGACGCGGCATAAAGAATTGTTGGATATTAAAATTTTAAGAGGTAATGTTATATCACGAATTTCTCAGTGGTCGCACCCCCCCTTTGCTGGGGTGTCTGCATGCAACAGCATGATGATGTAGCTTTTATTTTCTTTATTCCATTTTGTTTTTTACAATTTGCTTGATTTTCCTTTCCAAGAACTAACCCCATTTGAGTGTGTGTGCGGTTCAACCCTGACCTAGCCCCATGCCCCATGCTCCATGCCCCATACCAGACTGACCGCTGGCAACGAGCCAAATTCATTTTAAACTGTAGCCAAAAATTGCACACACACACACAAAGAGTACCCTACCTCACCCACTTGCCATGCACTCGACCCACTCAGCCCACATTGTTGCACGCAATTTGCATTCCAAACCACAACAAAGTGCAAGAACAAACACACACAAATATCCTCGTAAGGGTCGAGAGAGGTCCACCCTAAAAAAAGAAGTCTACCCTGTGCCGGAAGAGCACTTTCATTGCCCCAAAACAATATTCGGGGCAACATTCAAGGCAATGTCAATTTTTTTGGCATTTTTACAATTTATAATTTAATTCAAATTTAAAAAAACTTCTAATTTTGTTTTTAACCCCATTAAAAACTACTTGAAAAATTGTTTTGTTTATATTCACCACCTTTATGTATTTATGTATTTCCTGCCTTTATTTGGTTATTTGCTGTAAGTTAGTTTTTAAAAATCTTCAATTACTTCAAATGCGATTTTATGACAAGCCATGCTAAAAGAAAATAAATTATGAAAATTGAAGATTTTAATACAAAGTAGTAAATGAGTTTTAATATCCATTTTCTGATGTATTTGTTAGACTTTAATTAAGTATTGAAGTTCTAATTTGTGTGGTCTGTAACTTTAGTTGAGTCGAGTTGTGACAAAAGGTAAAAATACTAACGCTACAGTCAGCTGCTGACTGTACAAGGCCATGAATTATCATATTATCCATGCTAAATAATTTAAAAATACTTAACTTTATTTATAAATAATTAATATTATTTATAGCTATTATAATTTGATTGTCTTTTATATGAAAACAAAGTAATGAAAATTTTTTTTGCCCGTGGCAAGGTATTTGTCATGTAAGATATACAACTTTGGTTGTTGAGCTAATATTGTAATTTTTAAATAGTTATTACTGATTTGTAGAGGCGGGAAGGGGCGTGTCCAAATTTTAAAAAAACTTTGAGACACTGCAAAATTTGATGACTCTAGCTCTTACAGTTTCTGAGATCCAGGTGTTCATACAGACAGACAGACGGACAGACATGGCTCAATCGACTCGGCTACGTATACTGATTCATAATATATATAGTTTATGGGGTCGGAGATGCCTCCTTCTGCCTGTTACGCACATTTCCGTTTTTGCGGAACATTTCCGGTTTTGCCCCTTTATCCAAAAATGTTTATGTTTCAGCTGCATAAACAGCAACAATAATCGCCAAAAAACAGTTTTATAGATAGTTAATTGGGAAAATATTATTTAGGAGCATCTTTATAAGGAATAATAATAATTAATAAACCAAAAAAAAGCAGCTTCGTCTTTAAATTAAGCTAAAATTACCAAAATTAGATGCATTTTGGAGCGCTTCAAAAAAATTAATTAAAAATTGCTCGCATCTCACATATCGACATACTAAATTTACTAGAAATAAAATGCATTAGAAAGGTTGGAATACGATTGAGTTACATGGATATTGGACCGCAACTCGAGCGAAAGAATATTAATAAATTATTGTTTTTATATTTATCTCCGTAAATATAAAGCGGACGTGGACTAAAACAAAACCGAAATTTATTCATACTTTTAGTAATACATCACGAATTTCAAGAGTCTATCTTTAAAACTGGAGTTGATGCCGAAAACTCTGCGCTCGTAATTGTTCAGTTATGTTTTGCATGTTATCAGTGGAATATTGTACATAAAAACCCTGACCCCCTAAACCCCTTGAACCCCTAAGAATGCTACTTCTACTTTTGAGTTAACCCCATAAAGCTTTAACCACTGTGCACCTTGAGTAACTACTAAACCAAAGGCAGCTAACGAATAATTATACGCCCACACACACACACATGTACATCACTATATATACCACAAACACTTACGTATATATATCGCATACATACATATATATCAGAGAACGTATGCTCCTTGAACTTATACCAAGTATTTGCCGACTAACACGAACCAACGTCCGATTTGGCCATTTCGTCTCTCTCTCTCTCTTTTCTCTCTTCTTTTCTCTCTTTTGCTCTGGCAGAACCCAATACACCGGGCAAATTCATAGTGTGGTTCCGGAATGAGACGACGCTGCTGGTGCTGTGGCAGCCGCCATATCCGGCGGGCATATACACGCACTACAAGGTCTCCATCGAGCCACCGGATGCCAACGACAGCGTGCTGTATGTGGAGAAGGAGGGTGAACCACCTGGCCCGGCACAGGCGGCATTTAAGGGACTTGTGCCCGGGCGGGCGTACAATATATCGGTGCAAACGATGTCAGAGGATGAGATATCGCTGCCGACTACAGCCCAATATCGTACGGTGCCGTTGCGACCTTTAAATGTAACATTCGACAAGGATTTCATTACGTCCAATTCGTTTCGGGTGCTCTGGGAGGCGCCCAAAGGCGTCTCCGAGTTCGATAAGTATCAAGTATCGGTTGCCACAACGCGACGACAATCGACAGTGGCACGCAGCAACGAACCGATTGCGTACTTTGATTTTCGTGATATTGCCGAACCTGGCAAGACATTCAATGTGATCGTGAAGACCGTCTCCGGTAAGGTGACCTCGTGGCCAGCCACTGGAGATGTAACGCTTCGTCCGTTGCCCGTGCGTAATCTGCGTAGCTTCAACGACGACAAGACCAACACCATGATCATCACCTGGGAAGCGGATGCGGCCAGCACACAAGACGAGTATCGTATTGTGTGAGTACCTTCTACCTTACAAAATGAAAGCTTAGAATGGTTCCTGGCAGTGACAGTTAAACTTGTCTGCCATTTAGTAACCAAATATACATATATATATATATATAAAATGTGACCATCGTTACTTCACAGTTACCACGAACTGGAGACCTTCAACGGCGATACCAGCACCTTGACGACAGATCGTACACGTTTCACGCTAGAGAGCCTCTTGCCTGGTCGCAACTATTCCCTCTCTGTGCAAGCTGTATCCAAGAAGATGGAATCCAACGAGACGAGCATTTTTGTTGTTACACGACCCTCGTCACCAATTATCGAGGACCTGAAGAGCATCCGTATGGGGCTGAACATAAGCTGGAAGAGTGACGTCAACTCCAAGCAGGAGCAATACGAGGTGCTCTACTCACGCAATGGGACCAGCGAGGTGCGCACTTTGATTACCAAGGAGTCGCGTCTGGTAATCAAGAATCTACAGCCTGGCGCTGGCTACGAGCTCAAGGTCTTTGCAGTCAGTCACGAGTTGCGCAGTGAACCTCATGCGTATTTCCAGGCAGTCTGTAAGTGGTCGGGAGAACGAAGAAGTAGCGACCCTCGATTGATACAAGAATATGTTCCTTCTCCTTTCTATTGCAGTTCCCAATCCGCCTAGAAACATGACCATCGAAACGGTGCGTAGTAACTCGGTGCTAGTGCATTGGTCGCCACCGGAGGGTGGCGAATTCACCGAGTATTCCATCCGATATCGCACGGACAGCGAACAGCAATGGGTACGGCTGCCAAGTGTGCGTTCCACCGAGGCGGACATCACAGACATGACCAAGGGCGAGAAATACACAATACAAGTGAATACGGTTAGCTTTGGGGTGGAGAGTCCCAATCCGCAGGAGGTCAATACGACGGTACCACCGAACCCCGTCTCGAATATCATCCAATTGGTCGACTCGCGTAACATTACCTTGGAGTGGCCCAAGCCAGAGGGACGTGTCGAGTCCTACATCCTCAAGTGGTGGCCCAGCGATAATCCCAGTAGGGTGCAGACCAAGAATGTGTCGGAGAACAAATCGGGTAAGTGGAGCATGGCCAGAGGTGTAATTAGTAGACCTAATACTCGATTCTCTCTCTCTCTTCACAGCGGACGATCTGTCGACGGTGCGTGTACTCATCGGGGAACTGATGCCGGGTGTGCAGTACAAGTTCGACATCCAGACAACCTCGTACGGCATACTCTCCGGCATAACCAGTCTCTATCCTCGCACCATGCCGCTCATCCAGTCCGATGTGGTGGTGGCCAACGGCGAGAAGGAGGACGAACGTGATACCATCACATTGAGCTACACACCGACCCCACAATCGTCATCCAAGTTCGATATCTATCGCTTCTCACTTGGCGATGCTGAGATCAAGGACAAGGAGAAGCTTGCCAACGATACGGATCGCAAGGTTACCTTCACGGGCCTTGTGCCCGGTCGCCTGTACAACATTACTGTGTGGACAGTGAGTGGAGGTGTCGCTAGCTTGCCGATACAACGACAAGATCGTCTGTACCCCGAACCCATTACCCAGTTGCATGCAACAAACATAACCGATACTGAAATCTCATTGCGCTGGGATCTACCCAAGGGGGAGTACAATGACTTCGATATCGCCTACCTGACAGCTGATAATCTCCTGGCACAGAACATGACGACACGCAACGAGATAACGATTGCCGACCTGCGTCCCCATCGCAATTACACATTCACCGTTGTGGTTCGTTCCGGCACCGAGTCATCGGTCTTGCGCAGCAGTGCTCCGCTCTCGGCAAGCTTTACAACAAACGAAGCAGTGCCGGGCCGTGTGGAACGCTTCCATCCCATGGATGTGCAACCGAGTGAGATTAACTTTGAGTGGTCTTTACCCTCGAGCGAAGCGAACGGCGTCATTCGACAGTTCTCCATTGCGTACAGCAATGTGAACAATCTAACGGATGCTGGCATGCAGGACTTTGACTCCGACGAGTCCTTTGGCATTATCAAGAACCTCAAGCCGGGCGAGACGTACGTCTTTAAGATACAAGCCAAGACGGCCATTGGCTACGGTCCCGAAAGGGAGTACAAGCAGACGATGCCGATACTGGCGCCCCCACGACCCGCCACGCAGGTCGTACCGACCGAGGTGTATCGCAGTTCGTCGACCATTCAGATACGTTTCCGCAAGAACTACTTCTCGGATCAGAACGGACAAGTGCGCATGTACACGATCATTGTGGCCGAGGATGATGCGAAGAACGCGTCGGGCCTGGAGATGCCCAGCTGGCTAGACGTGCAATCGTATAGTGTATGGTTGCCTTACCAGGCCATCGATCCGTATTACCCCTTCGAGAATCGATCTGTCGAAGACTTCACCATTGGCACCGAGAATTGTGATAATCACAAGATCGGCTATTGTAATGGACCATTGAAATCGGGTACCACGTACAGGGTGAAGGTGCGCGCCTTTACAGGACCCGATAAATTCACGGACACCGCCTACAGTTTTCCCATACAAACAGGTGAGTTATTTATACATATAATAGTTAGTTATATGTTATATATATCGACAATTCTTGTTATATTAATTCATGTCTTGCCTCAACTCGCATGTTCTACTTTGCGCTTTGTAGAACTGCTGAGCTCGCCGGGTAAGCCATTAGGTCTTTAACTAACCAGCTTCCGTACCTTGCTCCTCCTTGACTTGCTTACTAACGTGTTTCACTTCTCCCTTCTCCGCACAGATCAAGATAACACCTCACTGATTGTGGCCATAACTGTACCGCTTACCATTATTCTGGTGCTGCTGGTGACGCTGATGTTCTACAAGCGACGCCGCAACAATTGCCGAAAGACCACAAAGGATTCGCGAGCCAACGATAACATGTCGCTACCCGACAGCGTCATCGAACAGAACCGTCCCATATTGATCAAGAACTTTGCGGAACATTATCGTCTAATGTCCGCAGACTCAGATTTCCGCTTTAGCGAAGAGTTCGAGGAACTTAAGCATGTGGGACGCGATCAGCCTTGCACATTCGCCGATTTACCCTGCAATCGTCCAAAGAATCGTTTCACCAACATTCTACCCTACGATCATTCACGCTTCAAGCTGCAACCCGTTGACGATGACGAAGGTTCCGACTATATCAATGCAAACTATGTGCCCGGACACAATTCGCCACGTGAATTCATTGTCACACAGGGTCCACTGCACTCGACACGCGACGATTTCTGGCGCATGTGCTGGGAGAGCAATTCGCGTGCAATTGTCATGCTCACGCGCTGCTTTGAGAAGGGTCGCGAGAAGTGCGATCAGTACTGGCCCAACGACACCGTGCCCGTCTTCTACGGCGACATCAAGGTGCAGATCCTCAACGACAGCCACTACGCCGATTGGGTGATGACTGAGTTCATGTTGTGTAGGGTAAGTGATTGATGGGGCAGCACTTTGATTAAACAAGATTCTCTTTGAAACGATCAGTTGAGCTTTCTGCTCTAGTTTATCCCTTAGTATCTGCAATAGCTTAATAGAATTAGGATTATTTCACCAGATGCTTTCTTCTTTTGAATCATCTCATTGATGGCGTAGCACTTTGAGTAAACAAGATCCTGTTTGGAACGATCAGTTAAGTTTTCTGCTCTCATAACCATTTCGTTTTTGTTGGTTCGACTGAGTCGAACACGATTGTACTCATTCATTCAAATCAAGTTGGCTATGCACGCCAATTCACTCAATTCATAATGAACCTTCTCCATTCGAATGTTTTATATTTGCCACTCATGCAGATGTCTTAGCTGTACTAGCTCAACTGAACTAGGATCATTTCACCAGATACATTCTTCTTTTGAATCATCTCATTGATGGGGCAGCATTTTGTGTGGAATGATCAGTTGAGCTTTCTGCTCTAGATCATCCCTTAGTGTTTGTAGCTTAATGGAATTAGGATCATTTCACCAGATCCTTTCTTCTTTTAAATGATCTCTATTGAAATGATCTCTCAAAAATCTCTTGCTGTCAAGATCACCAACTTCCTTAATTGATTGATTACACTCCTCCTCACTGATCCTGCTCATTCTCCTTCTTGTTGTATGGTCACTTGGCATCTTGGCTAGCACTTTAGATTGATTAGAATCATTTGACCAATGCCTCTCTTCGAGATTCCCTCCTTCTTATAAAGACGTGTGCAACTGATCGGTAACTGTTCCCACTAATCTCTTTAGTGCTTTGTTCCAATTGAACATCTATTGTGTCTCCTGAATTCCTGATACTGATGCTCTCACTCTCTCTTTCCTTCTACAGGGCAGCGAGCAACGCATCCTGCGCCATTTCCATTTCATCACTTGGCCAGATTTCGGTGTACCGAATCCACCGCAAACGCTGGTTAGATTCGTGCGCGCATTCCGAGATCGCATCGGTGCCGAGCAGCGGCCCATACTGGTGCACTGCAGCGCAGGCGTTGGCAGATCGGGCACCTTCATCACACTGGATCGCATCCTGCAGCAGATCAATACGTCCGACTATGTGGACATCTTTGGCATTGTCTATGCCATGCGCAAGGGTAAGTCAGTCTTCTGCTTCTCTCCCCTCCCCTGATTGCAAGTTAATCTCAATATGTCTCAATATATCTCCTTTCATCCGCATGCAGAGCGCGTCTGGATGGTGCAGACGGAGCAGCAATACATCTGCATCCATCAGTGCCTGCTGGCGGTGCTGGAGGGCAAGGAGAACATTGTGGGTCCAGCGCGTGTAATGGACGACAACGAGGGCTTTGAAGGTACGTTGAAGAGTTGACCTTTCTATCTGCCTTACCTTAATGTTGCCTGGTGCTGGGCTGCGCTCGTTTCCAACACTAGTCCCCGCAAGGATTACCCAACATTATTTTCATTTGATTCTCTCTCTCTCTCTGTCTCTCTTTCTACGGTGCTGGGTGCAATTTGAACTAACCTTAATCAATCAATTGATTTATTCTAACCTAAACACACACACACACTCGCACACATACACACTCACATGCTGGGTGCGCACAGTCGAAGCTGGTCACCATGTGGCCACCATTGAGGAGCAGGAGGCAGCAGAGGCTGCTGCGGCAATCGACGATGAGAACGCAGCGATTCTGCATGATGACCAGCAGCCGCTGACGAGTAGCTTCAATGGCCATTGCACAAGCTTTGGTGGCGCCACCAATGGTGGCCTGGGAATGGGCATGGGGTCCTTTGGCTCGGCAGCTGGAGCTGGCAATGGTGTGGCTATGGAGCCGGGCGACAGATGACATTCAGCTGTCAATCAGAGCGACAACAACAACTCTGTGGTTATCGTTCTGGTTGACAACAAGCCCAGCGCGATGATCTGCCGCGAGGGCAGCAGCATCGATATCGATTCCAAGGAGCAGCTGCAGCAGCAGCAGCAGCAGCAGCAGGTGGGGAACAGCATAATGACCACATCGCTGCCGCCGGCAACGCATGGATATGCCACATTGCAGCATCGACGCAAATCGCAGCTGATCACATTCAGCGCCTCCTCCTGTGATATCAAGAACAGTCTCAGCCACGAAAAGATTGTGGGCGCAGGAGGAGCAACAGGTGCAGGAACAGGAGCAGGTGGCAGCGCAGCTGGCTCTGTGCGTCTAAGCTTTGCCGAAGAGGATGTGCCAATTCTTCCTCCCCAGCTGCAGCTGCAGCAGCAACCCGAAGAAGTATTTCGTCGTCGCTCGCTGCTTGAGGTGGAGTTGGGCGTGGAGGCAGGCGAGGAGCAGCTGGAGGAGCAGCAGCTAGTCGAACATCTTGTCGAGGTGGATGAGGACGCAGAGGAGGACGTAGAGGAAGAGGAGGAGGACGACGTGGTCGAGCTGTACTTGCACGACGAGTTCGAGACGCACATCGACGCCAAGTCGAACAATGCCAACGATGACAGCGGCGGCGGCAGCTACGAGGATTCGCATGCGCTGCACAGCTCACTGGGTGGCAGCAATCGGAATAGTCTCGAGAAGGATGACGATGACATCGAGGTGGATGTCATCAGCACCGATGTCAGCTGCTACGATCAACTGCTTGGCAGCAGCTGCAACACCCGCAACGGCGACGATGATGACATTGCCACATTGATCGGCGATGGCGACAACTACAACAAGCTGGGCGCAGTGCTGGGCGGGGCCCACTGTGCTCCAGGTGCAGGTGGAGGTGGAGGTGTTGGAACTGCTGGCATCGCAGCTGCAGTCGGCGTTGGCTCAATTAAAGCCACTGTTGGTGGTGGCATTTGTGGACTGGGTGCCTCCGGTGCGACGGAGACCGGCGTTGGCGGTGGCATCATTTACGCCAATCCTTTTATGGGTTTGTAGTACTTCTCACTCACTCACTCACTTACTCACTCTCTCTCTCGTTCCCTCCCCCTGTCGTTCTTGCTGTCTCTGTTCCGCATGCCAGTTGAGTTGTTGCTGCTTTTAAGTTGATTTTCCTCATTTTCCTGAATTTCCTGATTTGTTTTGTGCGTATTTTCATTTGTATATTTTATTTTAGCGATATGAAAAATAATCAATAGCGATCTGTTAGCAGTAGCACAGCAATCTAACAGTCTGTTAAGTCGTCTACAGTGCAGTGTAACAAACCTTACGATATTCAATACGAAACGAATTTGACGATGAAAATTAAGCTAAAAAAAGGAAAACACATTTTAAAAACTGAATTAAGCAAAGAACTCACAATGGAAAGTCGTCGAAATTTACAATTTACACATATTTATAATACACATAAGCTTTTATTTTTACAGCATTTCAGCCTAGTTTCTTTATACAGTTTTTTCTATGAAACCCCTAACAATTTATTACTAATCATTTTGCATGTTATGTCGTTAATTATTATAATTATTTTGCATGTGTTTGTTATTTATTTAAATTGTCTAGAACAAATTGTTAATAATAGCGAATCATTGCAGATGATGAAGGCATTGCGGAATCGGGAATGTAGAATTACCCAGAACCAAAGCTCGCATCCCAGCCAAGATCCACACGATCCACCCCACAAAGCAATCCGGGAGAGAACCCCGACAAAAACCATGTGGCAAACTACATAATTAAATCTACTTAAGTAACTCGAAAAGCAACGCTTGATATTATACTTGATACACGTATACATATATAGCATACATATATCATATATATATAAACCATATACGATATATATATATACATATATATACACGGATTGGATGCGCATTAACTGCAAATTTTATACATACATATGTATATCGACGAGAAGTGGAGAGAATAATCCCCTCCCCTCAGGCCCGACATTAGATTAGAATTTTGAACCTATAAAGTCCAATCCCGTATTTGTATTTCGTAATCGTATTCGTATATCGTACTATATATGTAATCGCCGCTAAATACTGATACTACCGATATTATAACTGATATAACGAATGGAAACAACAACATATTTTTATTGCTAGCCACAATTTTTTTGTAATGTTATATAATTATACATACATACATATATAAACATATGTACATGCATACTATATACATATATGGATACATATATCGTATGTAACTTTCAATTTTTGTACACTAAATGTTAGTTGAGGAGAAAAGAAGAGCGCTAAACGGTTTTTTTATATACATATACTATATACATACATATACAGTACATAGGATATAGTATGATGAACTAAAATATGAAGCACTGCTTGAGATCGTATCGTATGGTATATAATAAAATCGCATACATATGTACATAATATGCGTAAAGTGTATGTCTAAAAAACAAATGCAATAATTCAGTTACATAGTTTTAAACAAATGTTACAGCATTTTGTGGCAGAATCTAATTTCTAGTGTACTTCATGTTTTTATTTTTTTCTTTTTTTTGAATCTCTGAACTATTGCTATCTCTATATATGTAATATATATAAATCGAATCTTTGTACGTGTGTGTAATTTTGTAATTTGTGTATGTATGTGCTACTGTGTAATATTGTTTAATTATATAGAATTTTATTTAAAAACAAAAAACACATTGCTTTGCATTTATTATTTGATTCGAATATTTACGTTTCTTTCCAATTTGAGTTTACGTTACCATATGCGAACTAACAGCGCACAGACTGTTATTGCACAATGCGCTGTTAGCGTGACGACAAAGTTAGCAGCACTCGAAAATTTACAACATACGTAACAGCATACGCGACACAACATTACAAAACTTAAGATAACAGAACTGTACACCGAACTGTAACAGCACAACACAGAGAAAATATCAAGGCCCGCTGGTAGCTACCTACGGGCCCCCAACATTTATTGCATGTGGGGCCCGGGTCCGTCTGCCAAATTATGATAGGTAGAGATGATATACTACTGAAATCGTTTTACGACGTTAACCATGCTGTAAAAGTATTAAGTTTACTTCAAATCCGGGCCCCGAAAGTTCCACTTTACCCACCCTCCCCTCAGCAGGCCTGGTAACAAGAACAACAAATGACCAACGCATTCACCAAGGCGATAATCATTTACATGACAAGACGAAAAAACTGAATTTCTTTTTGTAGGTATGTAGAATGTATAAGTATTGTATAAAAGACTAAACAAGGAACTGCTAATAAACATAGCGTACAGTCGGTGCCAAAGCAAACAACACACACACACACACACACAAGAAGCGTATTACAGTAGCAGCAACTAAACTAACGTTAACAATAAGAGACAAGAACAACAACTACCCATAGTGAAAATGTAGCGAAATTCATTTGCCAGCAATTTGTTCCAGCTTAGTTTTTAATGTCGTACTGTGAAATTGTGCAATAGAAACATTTGCATTTTTAGTCTACATAGTTTAAAAAGAGATGAAATACAACGAAAGAGCTCTCTATCTACTGCATAACACACATACACATATACACACATTTGCATACATGCCTGAAAGTAAACATATACATATAGCATAAACGATTCAATATACATACATATATGCATGAACAAACCCAACAAAAAGTCTGCAAAGAGATCCACGAGAAGAAATATCTAGTAGGAAGGATATGCTTGCTTGAAATATACACACATACATACAAATATAGTATATAACTAACGAATTACATATGCATATACAATATATACATATATAATAATAACGTCTATATCATTGTAATAATTTGTAATGTTTATCAGTAGAATTATGAAACCTATGGAAATGGAATGCATATTAAAACGCAAAAGTCAAGTGTACTGAGTAGTTTCGTTGAGTCTTTTTCTTTATTGGCGCCTAATTGGATTGTGCGGTTATCGATACCATACGGCACACCGATAGCAAATACTTTGGGGCTTACATCGATAGCGAGAACTTTGCAGTTAACATCGATAAGCGAATTGAGCGATATTCGTATTTGAAAGTAAACTAAACTGCTAAAAGCGCTTGTTTATAACAATTAAATATTAATACATATGTACAACAATTAGGCACAACAAAAATGAGTTAAGCTTAAGCTCCATACTGAGAGAGAGAATACATCGTCGGCTAACCGTGACCACCTTCGGCGCCGGCCTTCATGTTGGCTAACGTTGCGTCCAGCTCCGACTGAATGTGTTCAAATTGATTGTACAGCTGCAGCAGTTCGCGCTGCGTCATCTCGAAGTTGATGTCCTCACCAGCTCCGGTTTTAAGCTGCAGCACGGCCAGCGCCGTCTTTTCGCGCTGCTGGCAGTGCGATGCAATCTCTACGTTCAGTTTCCAGGCCATATCGTCTATGACATTTGATTCGTATCGCTCGCTTGCCAGATTGTTCATCATGGGCGTTGTCTGGCGCACCCACAACCGCAGTATGGCATCGATCTTGGCCTCATCCTGCAGCTGCAGTTTCTCGCTCAGTTCACGTTGCAATTGGCTTGGTTTGATGATGAAGGTCGAGATGCGGCGCAATATATACGAGAATGTCTTGATCAACAGCAAAAAGTCAGGGCGTGGCACGCCCACCAGCCGCTCTAGCTCCTCCAGAGTATACTCGGGTTCGCTGCTCGTGTGGCTCGTCTCAGTGATATTGCCAGACCGCTCCGTTGTCGTGACACTTGTTCCCACAGTTATGTTTGGATGGGACAGTTTTCCCGAGGACCCCGGAGGACCACCTGCACCACCACCAGCAGCTACGCTTGCCGGGCTCATCTGGCGATGTACGTAGAGCAATACCGTGGTGAATGTATCGTAGGGCAGCGCATTGATGATTTTGATGCCCTCGCGTGCCCTAGAGGGGAAATGGGAAAATTATTCAGTAATTAAATAAAGGAAATAACAGCAGTTTACTTACCTTTCTGTTATTTTAATCCAATTTATACTCATTTTTGTCTTGTTATTGTTTTCGTTTTTTCTCAACTAAAAACAAACTGGAATGTAACAATACAACAGTGCAGTGTTGCCAACTTTCTGTATTTTGATAAACTGCAGTTAACATTGTGATTACAGTAGTCAGGGTTGCTTTTGTGTCAAGCTCGCCAATTTGAGTTAACAGTGAACTGCGCTACATTGGCATTGTCATGAATCTCATTGACTTAACACTGCACAGCAGGTGTATTATGTTAAAAGTGAGGCGCGCGCCTTGAACTGCACACTATAAATAAACAAGAAGAACAAAATATAAAACTAAACGATTGCTGCATTTTTGTGTATACTATTATTGTTACATTTTACAGCCACACAGTAAATGCTACTCGCAAATGTTTCTTTGAAATAACTGAAGTTAAAGTTACTATCGATAAGCACTGTTAGCGCTACCATCGAAAAGACGGTCGATTGTTCTGTTGAAAACAACCCAACACTGTTCGGTTGTGTTGGAAGCATTTTAACGTAGGAAAGGCGACTTAATTGCAATTATATACACAGTGTGAAGTGTAAAGAAAGTGCGCGTAGAAAAGATTAAATTATAACGAGCCTTTGCCATTTCCAACGGTGCAAACGACTACTAGACTTATGTGCGCAGAAACAAGCTAAATTCCGCCGTCACTTCAATTGGACGCCAAAGTAAGAAACTCGCATTCGAAATTTGTTTATGTGTTTATGTTTGCCCGTGTGTAAATAAACAGTAGAAGAGCCGGGCTCTCAAAAACTGTTCCCTCTATATAGGGCCTGGCTGCATGCCCGCTCGCCCGCCCAACTGCCTACCGCCCAAAATGGGCTGCTAATTGTCGCTCTCTCATATCGCTACTGCTGCTGATGTTTTATTTTTGTTGTTGTGCGGCTTTTTGTTTGTGTTAGAGACTTTCCCAACTGCAAACTTTATGGAAATTGTCCGGCTTGGGTGCTCTGCTGTCCAAATAAAATCATATACATCTTTGTGTTAATGTGTCTGTGTCTGTGTATACGTGTGTGTATGCAGGCATTTGTGTATAACTGTTTGTGTGTGAGCAGCTCAAAAGTTGCAGCTTGTAAAAATCGATAATGTGCACAGCACAGCAGCAGCGCAGTAGCAGCGCAGCGCGTCGCTGCTTGTTTATTTTATGCTTCGTCTGCAATTTGCAGCCCCTGCTCCGCCTGTTCGCTTACGCTCGGCACCCTTCGCTTCACACACACACAAGGCCCGCATACACGTGTATATACTGAGATACATTTGCACACACACACACACGGTGGCAATGACAGATATTACAACTATGATTTAAGCTGAGCTCTCAAATTGACAAACACTTTCTCTCTCTATCTCTCTCGCACTCTTACTCACCCGCTCGCTCTCTCGATCCTGTTCTCACTCCCGATCATTGACTGAAAGTAGGAAGAGAATGAAGCGATAAAATGAAATGGAAATGAAAATTAAAAGTAATTCACTTGCATTTTTATATCTTCATATTTTGCATTATTTAGCATATTCTTTTTTCTCCTCTGTCTATCTGTTTTTTTTGTGCTCTGCAAATATTGAGGTTTCTTGCGTTCTTTTTTCTTCAAAAAGAAAACAAAAACAACAGTTAATCCAATTAACAAAAATAACAAAAAGAAAAAGGGCGACAGTTTTTTTCAAGTCGACGCGGCAATGCCCTGCAATAACTTGAATTTTGTAAAATTGTAAAAAAAAGAAAATAAAAAAATATATTTAATATTTTATTTCAATTTACTAACATAGAGGGTATTTATTCTTTATTTTTATGAACAATTCAGAAAATGTTCTTTAGAATTTCGTGTTAAATATTTAGAAAAAGGTTGCAGATTTACAAATATGAAACTTTTCTTGAGACAGTTCCAATAAGTTCCAGGGAAATATTGCAAACTATTTAAGAATAACATAATAATAATTAATAAATTAAAAATATCATCAAATTACTCAATTGATATACGGTAAAGTTGAAGCTAAACTTGAATATGCATTTTAATAATTGTAAAGATTTGCAAAACTTTCGAAAAAATGCCAAATGAGAGAGAGAATTTGACTGGGATGGAAAGAAAAAGAGTTAGAGAGTTCCGAAACTAGCCAAATGGAAACTTTGTCGAGCGGGTGGGGTGGGAGAGGGGCCCAATTGAGGTAATGCTTCGCTTAGGCCCGCCACTTGGCACGTATTTGCTATTGTGCAGAGTACACAATTCCCCCTCACCTCACCCCCTGTGTGTAGAGATATTCGGTGTGCTGTCGGCAGAGCAACAGGGCAAAGCTACGCTTCAGTCTCTTTGGGTGCGTGCTAGGGTCAACACGTTGTCGAAGCAATATATAACAAGGGATATATATATAATATATAGAGTATATACTGTTGAATTTCGATATGGACATGCAGTTAGGATGTGGGGGAATCATGCACTAAACACATACAATGCAACTTGCAGCCCCAACTAGAGCCAAATATGTCTTCACTGGAGCAACAGCAGAAGCGACCCTCGTTGCACTTTACTGATGCTGGCGGAACTGCAACTGGAACTGGAGCTGAGGCGACTGCTGCCATGTCTACGTCCTCATCGCCGGCAACCACGCCACTGGGCGGCGCTACAGGCTTCCTGCCGGACATGCCGCAGTGGAAGAAGGACCTAATACAGCGACGCAAAACGAATGTGGCACGTACAAATAATGCAACTGCACTCAGCTCCCCAACAGCTGCAGCTGGTGATGTAGGCGCTTGCACGGTGGCCCTAACTGAACCTTCAGGTGAGTCTTAAATACCACACCTACCGGAAGCATATTGATTTAGACAGTAGGAAGCATAGAGGGATGAGTAGAGCAGGGCTACACTTGTTCGGGGTTATCTTATTGGCTATTATCGCCATAGCTATCGTAGCGGGCTTTAAGAGAGTGAAGAGCAGCAAATGAAGGCAGATTTATATGTATGAAGCAGTTAATAAGCAACTTATAGAAGCAGTTTCTCTACTAAACTCCTTTTAATAGTTATATCGATACTATCGCAGTGCAAAAAGTGCAGAACAATTGTCGGTTTACACACACACATTTAGGTAATCGTTCTACAAACTGTTTAATAAATAATGTCGTAGCAGATATTTCCTCTCAAAATAAACTTTATATTATCGATATACGATATTTATACTACTCGCACTTGCAAACTGTATACAACAGGCCCCAAACTTAGTGTGAAGCCTTATCGATTCAGGCGAATCACAGCTGATACTTATCTCTGTGTGTGTGCGTGTGTCAATATCGATTCAGCAAATTGAACGATGAGTCGATAAATCAATGTATTCCAAAACAGATGTGCCAGCTGAGGCTGTAGCTGCAATTATATATGGGGGAGGGGGGGATTCAGAAAATATTGATTCATGCAGATAATCAGCAGCTGCTTCTGATCATTAACAGTTATTGCAACTGTGAATGAATACCAAATATCGCCTGACTATCGATGACGATAGCGACAACAACAACAACAGTTGTTGCTGCTTCTGCCTCTGCTTCTGCTGCTGCCGCGCTTATCAAGTTTTTTATCAATTGATAATTGAACTGAAATTTCGTTGCAGCCAGTTGGTTGGGCTTGTTTAGTCGACATATCTATTATTATTTTTCCACTGTTCTTTGATTTGGGTTCTATTCTGTCTGTTCTGTTCTTTCTTCGTTTGTACGTTCTGCCTTTCTCCCTTTTCTTTCTGTTCGTGGTAGTCCGCCATAATTGCAGAAGTATTTCATTATTGACAGTTAGTCGGGCTTGAATTCGAGTTCGAATGTTGCGCATTTCTGTTGTTTTTATTTCACCTCTTCTCCCTCTCTTTCTGTTTTTGCGCTCTTCTTGCAGACTCAGGTGCGACTGACGCCACAACCGCAACCGCAACCGCAACAATAACTAGTCAACAACAACAACAGCATGTGAAGCGAAATGTAAGCCAAACACAACAGACAACAACAACAGTAGTAGAAACAGCAGAGGAAAAGTCTGAGAAACGTTTTACTGGAACTGGAGGTCATCAGACTTCCACGCTTCTTCCAGCCCAAAGTACACAGCAACAACAGCAACAAGGCAAAGAGTTGGCCACGGCCTTTTCAACAGAAACGCCAGCATCAGCAACAACAAATGCACCAATACCAAAACAGCGATCAAGTTTATTCAACACAAGAAGTCAATCAACTGGCAAGGAGCAGCAAGAGATTCTAAATTTGGATGCCAAAGAGCGCGAGAGAGAGCGTGACTCTGTTGACACTGCTGTTAACGTAGCACTAACAGCAGCATTAACAGAAGTTGAGGTGAATTCAACCGGCGTCGCAATGTTCGGCCAAGGCAGCCATGGCAGCCATACTCGAAGCCGCTCTCTCGCGCGTGGTGAAATTGAAACTGGCACAGCGACAACTGGAGCATTAACAGTAAGCAGCGCAAATGTGAAACAAACGTCGTCAGCAAATCAGTTGCAAACGAAATGCAAACTTGGACAGAGCTACGGTGCTGAAGCAGCAGCGGCAACGTCAGCGTCCATAGCGGCAACTAATTCAAAATCTAAAATATCCGACAAATTGCAGAGTAACAAGTTTATACAGAATCAACAGCAACAACAACAACAGCAGCAGCAACAACAAAAACAACTGGCCGCCTTGTCGCCCACAAAAGTGAAGAATAAAATGGTCGCCATGCGACCAACAACACAAAATGGCGAACATCGTCATCATCACCATCATCATGATGTTAAGAGCAGCGACGTCGACGGCGATGTCGGCGTTGGCGAGGATCTCAGTTACGGACCCGGCATTGTGTCCAAGCTGCGCTGTCGCTACCTCAGCCTCTCGCTGCGCAGTGAGACGCAGCAGCAGAGCCAAAAACAGCGACTGCAACGCTCCACCAGCCTCAATACGCTGCTCGATCGCACCGACGAGGACGACGAGGAGGCAGACGCCGAGGCAGAAGCAGAGGCAGTCGGCACAGAGCAAGTGACAACTCCAACATCAGCAGCAGCAGCTGTAGGCGGCGAACAGCAACAGCAGCTGCGCAGCGGCGTCGGCGGCCCTCCGCCCATTGTGGGCGTGAAACCTCAATCGATTGCCACCACAGGCAGCGGGTACATCAAAAGCGTCAGCGTTGTGCAGCAACAGCAACAGCTGCGACAGAAGCAACAACAGCAACAGTTGCAGTTGCAGGCACAGCAGCAGCAGGCGGCAGTTAACGGTACACGGTCGCGTCATTTGAAGCGCGGCAACGAAGTGATGAAGCGAGCACGCTCCGTCGAGGCGCTGCTCTGCGAGAAATCCCCCTGGAACACACAGCGACAATCAGCAGCAGCAACAATAACAGCAACAGCAGCAGCAACTGCCAACATGGGTGGAGGGGGGGCTGTAGGAGGAGCTGCTGCGTCAGCCACATGCGTCAGCATTGAGGATAAGATTAGCAATGCCCGCGAGCGTCTGCACAGTGGAACGGACACGGCGCCACCGAAGAGACTCACCTCGATCATCGATGACACCGAGCGACCTCCACCGGATCTGGTCAAGCAGACGCTCAAGATGTTCGAGGCGAGCGCCAATCGACGCCCGCGCACAGCACAGCGCAGCAATGGAGTGGGGGGCGTGGCCAGCAAGGTGGCCAACTACAAGTCGATCATCAAGGAGCAGGAGAAGCAGCAGCCACTGCCACTGGGTGGCAAACGTGATTCCCTCTTGCCATTAACAGGCCAAGCGCTAGCAGCCTCAACGCCCAAACAGCAGCGCAGCACGCCGGCTGCCTCCGCCTCCCCCTCCTCCTCTGCCTCTTCCTATGCGCATGTGCCGGACATTATTCCAAGGCAGTTGGACGCGAGCGGCACATACGACTCTCCCGTGACATCGATCACTAAACTGCTGGGACGCATGTCCATCGAAACAGAGGCAAAGGGGAAGGCTCTCAGCAAGCAGCTCGCAGCGGGTGGAGGTGTAGGGGGAGGCGGAGGCACTCAGCGCTTAGTCAGCCATGAGCGCGAAGAAGAGAATGAGAATGAGAACGAGCACGAGCACGATATCGACGAAGGCAACGACGACGATGACGTCGCTGTCGCCGAAACTGATCCAGACGACGACGACGACGTCGACGTCTCAAACGAAGGCAACAACAAAGAGCGCGACGAAGGCGACGCAGCCGACGGTGCCGACGACGTCGATGTTTGCAATGGCGATAATATGGGCGGGGCAGGCGATAACAACGTTAACGCCGTCGCAAAGCCAACGCCGACTGCGCCGCTGCCGCCGTACGATGAGGCAACAGCGACGAAGGCGGCGACGGCAGGAGGAGGCGCTCAGCAGCCGCAGCAGCGCTCATTCGCAGCTACCGCTCACGAGAACGCGCACCTAAACAACGCCAGCTCCAGTTCCGGCAGAAAAAGTGATTCCGTAACGACAACAACAACAGCGACGTCGACGGCAACTAAGCAGATCGGCGTCATTCGGCCGCTGTTGAATCAGTCGGTGAGCTCTGCTGGCTCTGGCTCTGGCTGCGTTGCCTCGAGCAGTTCTGGGACTCCATTGACCAGTCGCGAGATTGAAAAGAATCGAATCAATGAGATGAAGAAGTCAACAGCTCTGGCAGCAGACGCAGCTGCGGCAGCAGCAGCAGCAGTAGGAGGAGTAAACTCACCAGCTGGTGGGAACAGTCTGCAGCATCTGCCACATCTGCAGCATCATCATGCAACTAGTCTCGACACCGTGATAAACACTAAGGATGCCAGCAGCGAAGCGGACTCGGCAACAGCCTCCCCCATCTGGCCCCATCTGCGCAAGCGTCGCCAGCCAGCGGGACAAGGGACGGCAGCAGCAGGCGGCGGCGGCGCATCTGGCTCTGCTGGCGTCGGCACAGCTGGTGTCAGTTCGATCCACGGGGAGGGCAACAATGCCTCCATGGTGTTCAACTTCTCCAAGAGCAGCAAGGAGGTGCCCGACTACATTGAAAGCGATGTTGTGATCTACAGACGGAAGCGCGAGCTGCCCAAGGTAAGTACACATAACAGTGTAATTTCACCACACTCCCCACTCCACTCCACTCCATTCACCACACTGCAAACTTGGTCACAAGCCTTTTTCGGGGACAGCTGTTGCTTTCGTTTCTTATCACAAATTACAATCGAAACTTGTTTCCGTCCCCCTTGCCCCCACTCTCTCTCTCTCTGATATGCATGGAATTCGTGTGGCGCCGTTGAGCATTATTCATGCTTATATTTTTTTTTATCAATTATAATTTTTCTTCTTAATCTTTGCAAGCCCCCCCTCACACACACAAATACACACACGCATACATGCCATGCAAAGCTCTCAATATACAATTTGTTGGTTTTTTTATTTTGCCTTCCATAATAAACAAATACAAAACAAAGCGCCCACCAACTGAGCAAGAGAGAGAGAGATCGGCAGAGCGCGCACTCTGTGTGTGTGTGTGTGTGTGTGTGTGTGTGTGTGTGAGAGCGTGCAAGATCATGCGCGCATTTTGGAAAGTTCAACAAAAATGCGCAAAGAATGTCAACAGACACATCTTACTCACCTCTTTTCCCCATGGTCATGCCATAATTTTAACTCTCTCCCTCTGCCATTCTCTGGTTCCCCTCTTTCTCCTCCTTCCTTCCAATAACAATGGAAGCTGCTGCAGGAAATGCGATTCCTGCTTGAGAGTCACGTTGCGCATGACGTGACCTTCGTGCAAAGGCGCGTCCAGAGTGACGCGCGCTGCCACCATTTGTGGATGCTGTTTGTGTAATGTGGAAACCAAATTTGCACGAGATGAGCTTTCAAGCTTGACGCGGTGACAGCGACGGCGACGTCGTGCGACGTTCGATCAATGCAAATCGTGCGCTGATTAATTGCATTCTGCATGTGTGTGTGTTTGCCTGCTTTGTTTAAGCTCAAGAAATACATAAATGTTGACTGCGCTTGCGATTGGCAAATTCTTTTTTTCTTCGGCGATTGCACATTGCAAAAACCAGTTCCTACACACACATACACAGAATAAGAGAGAGAGAGAGAGAGAGAGATGGACGCATTTACGATATTTGTTCTTTGTTCTTTGCTTCCTGCACACAAACACACACACACAAAGCTGCATACACATATGTATACTGGTAGAGGAATTGACGTCGCTGTGTGGTGAATAAGCGCAATGATTTTAACAGAGCGCTGTAGTGGACTTTTGAGGGTCGTTGTGGAATAGCTGCAAGAGGGGAGTAGTGGAGCAGCAGGCGCCGTGGGTGCACAGCTGTTTTAGCGCAACTAAGTTGAATAAGCAACATTCTGGCCGTCTCTCTCTTTCACTCTCTCACGCTTTGTTGCTCACTCTCTCTCGCCGTGTGCTCTTTTACCGCTGTGTTGTTGGCACAGACGACGCTGAAAAGCAAAACCCGTTTGTATGTGGGCTTTTTAGCTGTTGTTGCTGTTGTTGTTCCTCTTCGCACCGCTTCGGCACTGAACTCAATTTTGTCAATTCTTTTTTGACTCGTTCAATTCTGTGCTCGCTTTTGCCTTGTTCTTGTTTGGTCTCTTTGTTTTTTTTCTTTCTTTTATGTATGTTTCTCTCTGTATACATGTGTATGTGTTCTTTTTATGTTATCTCTGCCTGAACTTTATTATCTGCCTGCCTTCTGTTGGTATATGCCGCGTTCATTAGGTTTTGACATGGCGAGAAATGGGACAGCTGTGATACACTCCGATATCGACCTCGAAATGCCCCTTGCCCCATGGCTCTCATGGATCGATCGATGTTGGGTTTCACTTATCCCGTTTTGAGCGAAGCATCATCATATCTTCTTTCTTTCTTCTCTTCTACTTTGCAGCCCACTGACTCCGGCTTTGTACTGCTCGGCGATCTATCAGTGGAGACATCGACCGACACAGACTACGATGATTACTCGATGTGTCCGCCATCTCCGTGCGATGTTGAGTTCGAGAATGCGAATATTGTGATTGACGGCAAGTCAAGCATACGACAAAAATCCAAAGATTCATCGGTGAGTATAAATATTACTATTATTATTATTGTTAATAATAAACTGAATTTGTTAATATATTATATATATTAATTAATTAATGAGCTTGTGCTTCGTGCACTATTCCTTTTGACATTCCATTAACATGAGTGGACAAGGAACTTAATTATGTTATTTAACATTACATTATGCTTTACCCGAACAGCTGATTTACTCTTATGCTAATTAACATTACAGACCAAGACATACAAATTTATGTCAACAGTTATTATTATTATTGGGAAATGCGGAAACGGGCGAGGACTGAGACTGAGACAGAGACTGAGACAGAGACTGACCTCGATTACATACATATTGCCTTTGCAATGTTATTGTATAGTGTATGGTGGGGGGAATATAGCATACATAAAAACGATACGAGTACACACACAAGTTAAGTTCCTGTAGTGTGTGACTAACTAAATTTCGAGTCGTATTTAGTATATAGCCTGCCATGACTAATGCCAGATAGTGTGGGTTCTTTTCGCTATTGTTTTCATTACGTTGCGTTTCTTTTTCGCGATTGTTATTTTGTTTGAAAAGGATAAGATAAGATTGGTCGATGGTCTGCGGGGACTCCATTTTTATATTATTTTCATGTTTTTAGTAGAAGCTAAGCAAAATGCCAGAGGAATGCAGTGCTTGACCATTTTGGGGTTTTGGGGTTTGGAGTAGTTGGAGGGGGACGCGATAAGATAGCGAGTAAGCACAGACTGGGGTTGGCTAACCAAGAGGCCTATGCTAGCTACTACTATTCAAATAAGGGAGCCTATGTCTCTTCTCTTCCTCCCCCCTCTCTCATTCGTTCTGCAAGTGTGGCCCGAATTTCACTTTCGGTTTTGGCATTTCAAACAATTAACGCAGCTATTATTTTGCTCGCGATTAAGGGCAGGCAGCAGCAGCTAGAAGAATCAGCAAGAAGAATCAGAAACGGAGACAGAATCGACTCGACAAGCTCTACTTTCCTTGGCATCTGAAAGAGGGAGAACAGAAAGAAAGAAGAGATCGGAAGTTTGTTTAACATGCTGTTAAGCTGTTAACAAGCGCGTAATCTGTTGCGCTTTTTGGTTATGTTGTGAGGGGGACAGGGTCTGCATGGGGGGGGGAGGGTATGTCGTAAGTCGGTCGAGCTGCGATGTGCGTGGTGTATCTCACTCTCTCTCTCTCTCTCTCTCTCTCTCTCTCTCTCTCTCTCTATTATACGCGCTTGTCACTTCCTTGTGCGTTATCTATCGTTAGTTAGTTATTTATTTATTCCGTCGCTATTAATCAAACTGCATTAGAAGTGCTGAGGCTTTTAGTTGCTTGCCTTCTATTGGTGGGGAGGGTGGGGTTGCGTCAGGTGCGTTTCATCAATGTGACAGATATGAGAACAGGTTTGTCAAAGTAGATGAAATGTGGTTGGTAGAAGCATATGCAACAGTAGGAGTTGAGCACGAAAAAGAGCAGGTGGAGAGAAGCGTGATAAAGAGTTTCATATTCTTAAAGCTGCTTATCCACAGCTATGCATTAAGCTATGCCCACGCTTTTTAATGCCCCCAATTGGTTTCCTTACGCAACATTATTCTCAATTGTCTTGTGGCACAAGGCTGAAGTATTTCACAGAAGAGCAGGTGCAGGGGAAGAGTCTCTGTAGAGTGATAGAGAGTTTCGCATACTTAGAGCTGCTTATGCCCAGCTATGCATTGAGCTACGCCTACTTGGCATATTCTTTTTAGCTTCTAATGCGCCCAATTGTTTTACTTATGCAACAATATTCTCAATTGCCTTGTGGCACTAGGCTGAAGTACTTGACAGCACCCCCTCTTGACGGCGGGTGTACTTAAGCAGACTGTGTATAGACTGTGGCTTTCTTTCTTACTCAACACTGAACATACTTTGTTTCCGTTTCCATTCTCTTTGCAGTTCCGCGTACAATTCAACGACACGTTAACGTCAACGTTTGAATATCCCTCCGAGGCATCACAGGCCATCGACGATCCACAGTACGCTGATCCTCACGCCAATGTCAGCAAGCACCATCAACTGTTGTACGAGGAGCAGATCATGTTGCAGCATCATCAGCAGCAGCAGCATAAGCAGCAACATCATCATGTGACTGTTGACGAGATAATCGAGCTTCCAACATCCACATCGACGTCGGCGTCGCCTAAGCCGTCAGCGACCAGTGCAATGCTGGGCAATTTACCATTAGGTAAGTGGCAACCCTATGCAGTTACATACATCAACCACCCCCCGCCCCCCTCCAAACTCCCCCACGAGTCACAGAATGTCAAGAATGCCGTCTTGCTGCCTGTCTGCCAGACTGCCTGTCACTCTCTATCTCTTTTCTGTCTCACACACACTGTCTATCTGCATCTCTCTCTCTCTTTGTCTGTCTCTCTCTCTCTCTGTATGTTTGTAGTGCTGTGCTCTCTTGAGTTTATATCCTCATTTTGTTATAGATTTAACATTATTGTTTACTAGCGCCATCTGGCGGGGGCTTACAGAAGCAACAACAACAACATATCAAAACTCACCACACACATTAAGATCATGCATCCCCCTTAGAAGACAAGAAATAAACCACACTCACACTTACTCACTCACACTCGTACAATTTGCATGCCTGCTGGCCAGTGTTGCCAGACAGTTTTACGTATAATCTGAACTTTACAGAAAAGGACGCTGTTACTGTTACTGTTAACAGTGCGTCTGCCTCTGCCACTGCCTCTGCCAGAGCTGGCTGCTGCGGCCAGTTTCGCATGTTGCAGCTGTCGTGGTGTCGTATGTTGCTGCCACATGGCAAGCAGATGTTGAAAAGCTTTCGCAAGCTAATTCAGCTCATCAGGTGGGTGCAAGCTCAAGCAGCCAAGCTACCCTGCTCCGCCCCTTGACTCTATCAACCCCCCCAAAATTCAAACTATGCTACATCTTTAGCTCCGTCCCCCCACAACGACCCCCTCGAATCCGTTATACATAAACACACGCACCACCAACCACTACCGATCCACAGTTGCACAACGCAGCAGCAGCTGGTCAGGCTTCTCAAACCTCACGCATATTTGCAGATTGCCCAAGTTTAGCGAGGGTTATTATCTTGCAACAGCAACAGCCACACTTGCCACAAACACTGCCACAACAACAACGAGAACAGCAACCGCCGCCAGCAGTAACGAAGCCACAGTCACAGCAGAAGTCGCCAGCAGTGGCGCCACAGCGTCGTAGGGCGTCAGTGCTGTTGAAGCCACAATACGCATGCTTTCTGCAGCACGATGACGATGCACTGCAGCAACAATCGCAGCCCAGGCAAACGAAGCAGGCACGCAAAGCTGCCTCCTTCTCACAGCAGCAGAGTAAATATTGCAAACCTATTTCTGCAACAACAACAACAGCAACAACAACAACAATCACAGCCAAAACAACCAAGCCAGCAACAACAAGAACAACAGCGGAACGCCGTCGCGCCAGTCTGCCTCTGCCCATAGCCCAGCATTGCCTCCTGTTGTCCTCCTCATCATCGTCTCCGTCGTCGTCGCTAACGCTTCCCAATGCCAGCAGCGCTCTGCTGCAGACACGCATTCCAGGCAGCACGCTCTACTATGTGTGATACGGAACCGCTTCCAGCTTCAGCTCTCTCACCTGTTGATCACCTTCTGTCTGCACACAGTATCAACGAAACGTAGGCAAAAGCGATAAGCTACACTCTCCCCCTCCCCCTCTCTCTATCCCTCTCTCGTTAGTCGCTACTCGCTTTGGTTTGTGGCAACCTTTCTGCTCTAATTGGTTGCAGATGCGCTGCGAGTGATCTCTTGTTACTTGCTAACCTGGTAGAGGACCTTGCATTGCTGCAGTTGTTAGCGAGTGATGGTTTTACTCGCTACTCGTTCTGGTAGACAACTCTCTATCTTGTTAAACCTATGCACTATGGGGAAAAAAACATTTTTTTTGGCATTTTTACAATTTGTAAGTTGTTGCAAATTTAAAAAAATATTTCATTTTTTCAAACTACTTAAAAAATATTTTTGTTGATTTTTACCGCCTTCAGCAACAGTTCAATTATCGATTAAAGTTGACTAAATTGATATAGGTATTTGCTGTAAATTAGTATTTTAAAATCTTCTATTACTTCAAAGACAATTTTCTGACAAGCCGTGTCAAAAACTATAAATTTTGAAAATGGAAAAAAACAATCATTTTGTGTTCTATTTGTTTTTAATACAAAATCAGCAGTAAATGTGTGTTTATATCCATTTTCTGATGTGTTGCTGATGTATTTGTTATACTTTAATTAAGTATTGAAGTTGTAATTTGTGTTGTCTGTAACTTTAGTTGAGTCTAGTTGAGACAAATATTAAAAATGAAAATTGACAATTGACAATTGACATCCATTTTAGTTTTTTGCCGGTTTTTGCCCCCTTGTTCCAAAAAAATTCATGTTGCAGCTGCATAAACAGCAACAATAATCGTCAAAAAACAGTTTTATAGATTTGTAATTGGGAAAATCTTATTTAGAAGCATCTTTACAAGGAACAACATAATTTAATAACACAAAATAGAGCAACATCGTCTTCACATTAAGCTAAAATGACCAACATTAATTACATTTTGAAGCGCTTCCAGAAAATTAATTAACAATTGCTTGCGTACCACATATCGATATATTAAATTTACTAGAAATAAAATGCAAGAGAAAGGTTGGAATACGATTGAGTTACACGAATGCAGGACCGCAACTCGAGCGAAAGAATATTAATAAATTATTGTTTTTATATTTATCTCCGTAAATATAAAGCGGACGTGGACTAAAACAAAACCGAAATTCAGTTATACTTTTTGTAATACACCACGAAAATTTCAATGCCGAAAAAAACGACTTTTTTTCCATAGTGCTATGAAGCCTTAAGTTAATATTGCTTTATTCCTGGTTATTGGTTGATGGTTGATGTTCGTTATTTGCTAACCTGGTAGAAGATCCTGCATTGTTGTATTCCCTCGCTACAGTTGTTAGCGAGTGATCGCTTTACTCGGTACTCGCAACTCGTTCTGGTAGACCACTACCTAACTTCTTAAACCCATGAAGCCTTTAGTGAATATTGCTTTATTCCTAGTAACTCAGGGGACTCCGAACAACCTCCCCCCACTTAGCTATTAAGACCCGAGTTCGCTTTGGTACTGGGCCCCTAAAAAGCAATCCATCAAGAGCTGCTCTTACAGTTGAAACCCCTCCAGCCTTAAGCACACCCGACGAAATTGATTCTATTCTATTGCATCCTTAGCGCACCTTCTAGTATAAATATTGGCTTTTGGCTTAATTCTTTCGTATTTTTCCAGCGATCTGGCAGCATCGCAAGCTGCTGTACATATGTATGTGCTTGTGTATGTGTAAACTGCATGTTTAACTAGCTTGGGGCTTTCGTAGTGCTAACCAAAATATACAATGGTTTTATTTAGATACATATTTACTACTAACCCTATAAACTTAAGAATATTTCTACTAATTGCGCCTTTCATTTTGTTCTTTGTTCTTTCTTTCTTGTTTTTCTCTACCGTTTTCTCTTCTTTTTGTTTTTGTTTTTCTTGTGTTTTACTAATTTCTTTTGCAGATATTATTTAAATCGAAATAACCCAAATAATATCTACAAAACATACAATACATGAGAACTATAATTGAAATGAAATAATCAAATGCTAAATGAAATGGGAGCTAAACTGACGGGGATTAAGCCAGAAGGGAACAACAACAACATACCCGAACAACAACTACAACTACAACAAGAACAAGAACCACCTTTAACCGACTTCGCCCGCCCGTCCGCCTCCTCTCGATAATCAGATAATCCCCCTCTCTGGTGCTGGTGTTCCATTGCCGCGAAGCCTAACAAGCCCAATCAAAATCAAACTAATCGCCAATTCATATTCTACCATAATTCTTAAGGTAACTAACCCCCCCCCCCTCCCCACGTCGTGTTCTCTCTCCCCCACCTTACAACCAACCAAGCAACCCCATTCGATTGCAATTGTTCAGATCTAACCGGAGATATAACTATACTACTACTAATTCTCGCCGCATATCGCAAATAGAATCGATTGTTAACTAATCCATTCACCTTTCCCTTGCAGGCTCGACAGCTCTGGGCTTCTACACGCCCGTCAAGGCCTCGCCCATGGACAGCCTCTTTCAGCTGGGCGTGACGCGCTACAATCCCCCGGATAGTCCTAGCGCCGCCACCTCCAATGGCAACTTGAACAGCAATGGCAATGGTAATGAAAATGGCAGCATAATGGGACTGGGCGAGGGCCTCATTAAGGATGAGGAGGAGAGCGAACAGAAGGAGAGGGACGATGAAGAGGATGATGTGGATTATCTGATGTCTGGCGGCGGCATAGTGTACAGTGAAGGCACGCAGAAGACGGATTTATTGTACTGAATCGAAATCCGATTTCTATATACATATACCACGTATACATATACATATACATATATATATCTATATATATATACCATTTATGAAGTCCGTTCTTGATGTGATCTGTTGCCGTGTCGGGATCTGCGCCGTTTCGTTTATGAAATACGTATATATTATTACTATTATAATTATAATGTGTAAGTTGTAGGGCTAAAATACGATACGATACAGTTGCAACAGTGTTTATTATTATAATTATTATTTTTTTTTTTTATAAATTTATATATACATATACATAATGCTACTATATATATTAGTTCTTATTGTAATGTATCTTGGGCCGACTTAACCCATTTGGCAAGTGCGCATTTGTATTTGTATTCCATTTACAGTATCTATATGGATTTCTTTTTAGTACGTCTATATACATTTATATATACTCATATATAAATGAAGCATATACTTACTTTGATTGTGTACTTTAAAAAGAACAAGAAGAAGGAGAAGATGAGAGGTAGGGAAAGAGAAATATTGTAAACACCGAGGTTGAGCCACTGGTAATTCAAAGCCACATTAAAGCCCCGTTGTGGAGTATTAATAAATAATAAGCATTAAGCAGAGTAAACGAAAATCAAGACGTTTTTCATGCATGCTCCTCCGCCTCCCTTAGCACCGCCCCTTCCCATTTTTTCCAGCTTTGTTGCGAAACAATGAGAACGTAAACATTTGCCTCATAATTATTACATAAATACATACATTTAATATTTTTTACAATTGTATTCCATAAAACAAAACAAAAAACGAAATATATTAAAACACCCCAGTCGTTCTAGGGGTGTCGATAAACCATACTTAAACTACTTATTCGACTACACCCTACATGGTACTATGGGAAAAAAGTCTATTTTTTGGCATTTTTGCAATTTATAAGTTGTTGAAACTTTAAAAAAAATATATTTTTTTGATTAACCACATTTCAAACTACCTAAAAAATGTTTTTGTTGATTTTTACCGCCTTCAGCAACAGTTCAATTATCGATTAAAGTTGACTATTTGCTGTAAATTAGTGTTTAAAAATCTTCTACTACTTCAAATGCGTTTTTCTGACAAGCGGTGCCAAAAAAAATAAATTTTGAAAATGGAAAAAAACAATCATGGTGTGTTCTATTTGTTTTTAATACAACGTCCGCAGTAAATGTGTGTTAATATTCATTTTCTGATGTGTTGCTGATGTATTTGATATACTTTAATTAAGTATTGAAGTTTAAATTTATGTGGTCTGTAACTTTATTTGAATCGAGTTGAGACAAAAGTTAAAAATGAGAAGTTGTTAAATAAACTATTCACAATTGAAATCCATTTTAGTTTTTTGCCCGTTGTTGCCCCCTTTTCCAAAAAAGTCTATGTTGCAGCTGCATAAACAGCAACAATAATCGTCAAAAACAGTTTTATAGATATGTAATTGGGAAAATCTTATTTAGAAGCATCTTTACAAGGAACAACATAATTTAATTACACAAAATAGAGCAGCATCGTCTTTACATTACCCTAAAATTACCAAAATGAATTACATTTCAGAAAATGAATTTACAATTGCTTGCGTACCACATATCGATATATTAAATTTACTAGAAATAAAATGCAAGAGAGAACGGTTGGAATACGATTGAGTTACACAAATGCAGTTGTTTTTATATTTATCTCCGTAAATATAAATCGGACGTGGACTAAAACAAAACCGAAATTCAGTCATACTTTTAATAATACCCCACGAAAATTTTAAGTCTATCTTTAAAACTGGATTTGATACCCATAGTGCATGGGTAGTTACCGTATTCACCCTTTAGTAAGCAAACACCGAACCAGTAAGTGTCAATCGAATTTTAACGCCTACTTTTCGTCGCTTTCTCGTCTAAGCTTAGCAATATTTAAACAACCTACCCGACTACTCCCTACATGGGTAGTTACCCTACTCACCCTAGGGTAAGCCAACGTAGAACCATTGAGTATCAAAGAAATTTAAGGCCTACTTTATTCGCTTCAATTGTTCACCATATTTCCGAAAATGTAAATTTTTGTCTAAGTTGGCTTTGACAATTTCAAAAACAATTGTCATGCTGAAATTGTTTTGCTTTGTTAATAACATAATTTTTGACAAATGTTAAGAATTGCCGGTATTGCCAATTGGAATTTTATTTGGCTAATCTAATCTGAAGAATTGTGATGAACTTCTTAGCCAATTAAAAGGAGAATTAAAAAATACTCTTAGATGGAATTGAGATCGACGAAAAGTGTATCGAAATAAAACTTAGAGCCAAAGATTGTGATAACCCCGCAAAAACAAAACTGAAAGCCGGAAGTTATTAACAGACGTGGACTTCAAAAATAGAAAGTATGAAGAATCCGGCTACAGCATGTTTCGAACGACAGACGTTGGATCGCGCTGACGATATATCGAAACATCACACAGCTCATCTGGCAGCGACAGTTGTTGGCAGTGTACAATTTCTTGCTAAATTAAAAAATTTAAATAAACAAAAAATTTAAAATATAAATCATAATTTTAATGCATTTTATCCATGGGTACTCTTCCCACCCACCTAATCATGGGTAACTTCTGTACTTCTCTTATTGTAGGTACTTCTTTCTCTAGACCATTCATGGGTACCTACATAAGTACTCTGATCAGGGGTAGTCAATTCTAGTAGCTACATACATAAGTACTCCAATCATGGGTACCCTATTCTCTACTTACTGGTAAACGATGTGGTGGTCATTTCATACAAAAAAACAAAATGATAAAATACATTGCTTAGGGTGTGTAAAGTAAGTAAGGAAGTCCCTTAGTAAGTACTTATTTCACCAGCTATGAACTAGTGGCTAGTACTATAGGGACATGACAAAGTACTGATATTCAAAAATGCATTATTTTGGTTTTTGGCGGTCGGTGACACAGTGGCAACGTTGCTCTACGACACAGTGGCAACCTTGCGTGAGTCCTGTGCACAGTGGCAACGTAGTGCCCTGTGAGCTGTGTGCCCGCACTGCCGATTTCATTGGCATTTATCGAGTTATCGGAACGCAGCTGTTTCTGTTGCTCGTGCCATCAACACACTAACCGGCCTATCGATAATTGCTTTATTTTGTGGTATTGTAGATGTTTCACTAGTATTGTGATTGTGTCCAAAATACAGGGTTTTGTTTGCCTAGTTTTAAATCCCCCCGAATCAAGCTAAAAGTTATGCCAGAAACGCAGCGCAACTCAAGCAGCTCTCCGTACGGCTCGTGTATGTGCAATGGCAACTCCCCCCGTCGGGCAGCTGTATTACTTTTAACCTTAGTTGACATTGAAATGTACCCGCTAGAGGCGGACACAGTGCGTCTCTCTGCTGTCGTATGTCTGTCTTCTGTTTTGTTGTGTGTCCCGTGTGTGTGAGTGTGTGCTAGAAAAGGAGAACAAACATTGAAGCAGACAACTCCATGTGCCATGTAGACGCGCCTCCAACTTCGCCTCACTCCAGAGTAGCGAACGTGCCATCGAAGTGGAAGTGATAAATACAAATGCAAAAGCAGAAGCCGATATTGACCGAAGCAGCAGAGCAGCAGCGACGGCGAAGGTGGCAAACAGAGCGACGACGACGGCGATCGCGACCGCGACGTCGACTGCGGCTGTGGCAGCTTGAGCAAATTCGGATTCAGTTTCGGCGAGTGCTTTATGCTTTATGCTAGTAAAGTGCATTCGAGACAGATCAAAACAAACAGCCGAAAATCAATGAGAGAGAGATTAGCAGCACGAGAGAGACGGAGAGAAAACTAGTGTATGAGAGAGAGAGAGAGCAGCTGATGAATGAGTGAATGTGCGGGGGCACCGAGTGTAATTACAAGTGTGATAAAGTTGGAACGCATTTGTCGCCATTTATTGGGCCACGCGTTGTGTAATCATTCATAAGTAGTGCATATATATAGACATATACATATATATAGATATATGTATACCATATACATGTATACTATGTGTATATACATATATGCAATGCTAATTCTCTTTGATTTCATTTCATTTGCTTTTATTTGATTTTTTGTTCTGTTTAAATCGATTTGTTGTAGTTGTTGGCATTCGCTATTAATTAAATCAGCAGCAGCCGTCGCAGTCGCAGCACAGCAGCAGCAGCAGCCGTAACAACAGCTGAGTGTGAGCGAGTGAGTGTGAGTGAATGTGTGTGGGAATGAGAGAGACGGAACGAAAGCGAGAGCAGCAGCAGCCCACATTTAACTTCCACAATAACAACACCACTAACAACAACAATTGCTTCTTACACAAAGTCAGCAGCAGCAGCAGCACCAGCCTGAGCTGCAAAACACCGGCACAACATCAGCGAACGGCGACGTCAACGTTGACGCCAACGATTTGTTGGTAATTAAAAGGAAACTGAACGAAGGCAGAGACAGCCCCCCAGTCGCACTGGCAGAAGGCAGACGCGTCGCAGTCGGAGGCGCAGTCGCAAGTTGTCGGCACATAACGGAACAGATTCAATTCGTGCAGCGATCGCGTCACGTCGTGTCGCCTCAAGTCGCGTCGCGTATAAAAATAGCAACACGCTGAAAGAAATAACGAACGAGTGAGACAGAGAGAGTAAAGTGACAGAGGGCAAGAGAGAGAGTAAGCGTAGTAGACTCTATTCAAATCAGCATCCACACATAACTGCAAATTGTGGATTACACTTTAATAACAACAACAACAGGAAGAAGAACAACAATAAAACGAGAGTAATAACAACACGCGCAGCAGCAACAACACTGACAGAGTGGGAGAGAGAAAGATATTGTGAGGAAGAGGGTGAGAGAGTGAAGTGAAAGACGCGCCGCCCTGTCGCTGCGCCGTCTGAGAAGGCCGCCAAAATTTCACTGGATCTAATGGCCAAAGACGAGGAGGATGATCTGCTGCCCGACAAGGATGCGGCCAAGGGATTCTATGCCAAATATGAGCCCAAGGAGATACTGGGCAGGTAAGTAAGGGGGGACGGGGTGTGAGGGGGTTGCATTGTAAACCCAACTCCAATTGGATGTGGTGAGCAGCTCGACTTTTGGAGTTATCTTCTACGCGGCTCCTCTTCAGTTACCAATTCCACGAAATGAACTGCGATAATTAATCTTCCCATCCCTCCTCAAGAGTGTGTTTCAAAACAAATGCCAACTTAGCGATACGTGCTCTTTTTTTAACCGAATTATTTCGCGAATCGGCATCGAGTTTCATGTGAAAATTCCCTCTCTCTCTTTGGCACCTTCACACCAAAAGACAGAAGCAAAAAAAACAAAACAAAACGAAGAAGAATGTACGAATCAATTGCCGGCACAGTCAACTGAACAACTTACACCACGAACTAGTTCAATAGATTCGATTCGATGTAAACAATTCTTGCAAGAACAGTTCCTTGCAATAGATGGGAGATATAACTGTACTGGAAGGGGGGTGGGGAAGGGGGTAGCCAACAACAACAAGCAACTTCATGAGCAGACAGAGGAGAGACTCCACTTTGTCAAGTGGAATTTGGAAAAACTCTATGGGAAAATAACACAAAACTGGTTTCTCTTCGAAAATTTTCCATTTGCGGTATCTATAAATAGAGACGTCTTCAAAATATTCCAATGCAGACTTATAAATAAGAGAGAAATGGAACTTAACTTGGTATAACTTGGTATAGTGTATTATGTGTTAAACAGGAATGAGGCTATGCTCAACATTTGATCTTAAGATTAATGCAGAACAGTCTTGCTTTCTATCTGTTATACCTTCTCAGAGATACATATGTTTGTTTCATATTATTCTTACTTTATGTTATGTTAATGCTCTGCAACCTTTACTACTTCTTGTACTATATACTCTGTTATTGCTGAACTCATTTGCAAGTTGTCAACAATATCTGAGGGATGCCCTTTGGAAGAGAGAGTAGAGGGTATTCGGCATAGCGTTTTGTGTCCGATCAATGCTCCGCTTGTTATTGTTATTATTATTATTGTTGGTTGCTATTCTGCCTCGTCTGCAGAATTCTAGACTCTTGTTGATTTCTGCGAACGGGTGCCTAACTAGGCGATGACTCAAAGACTCAGGCACATGCAAAGACGTGTGAACTGTCACGACATCTTGGTCTGGGGTTTGAAGTAACCTTGAGCTGAACTTCAGGAAGATAGATAGACTGACAGATAGGTAGGCAAGGTAGGAGCGGAAGAGGAGGGAAGCAGGAGGAGGTTGGCTGTTACATTAGTATGTAAATAGTTTATAGAGCTGTAAATAGTGTCGGGAAAAAGGGCGCTTATCATGGCTCTGTAATCATCATCATCATCATTGGGGATTAGATAAATCGTAACATGTCAAAACAGAATGCAAGAGTCTTAAACTAATTAAGCTTATCTCTCTCACTCACCTACCACAGGGGCATCAGCTCGACGGTGCGTCGTTGCATCGAGAAGGAGACGGGCAAAGAGTTTGCCGCCAAGATCATCGATTTGGGCGCCACAACGGAGGCGGGCGAAACGAATCCATATCATATGCTCGAAGCAACCAGACAGGAAATCTCAATCTTACGCCAAGTGATGGGGCATCCCTATATAAGTGAGTGTAGCACACACACAGTATAACAGTTTATAACACTAACACTTGTTGTCCTTCTCAGTTGACTTGCAGGACGTGTTCGAGTCGGATGCATTTGTATTTCTCGTATTTGAGCTGTGCCCCAAGGGCGAGCTCTTCGACTATTTGACGTCGGTGGTGACGCTCTCGGAGAAGAAGACACGCACCATCATGCGACAGATTTTCGAGGGTGTCGAGTACATACACGCCAAGAACATTGTCCATCGCGATCTGAAGCCAGAGAACATATTGCTTGACGAGAATCACAATGTGAAGATCACCGACTTTGGGTTCGCCAGGCAGCTGCATGAGGGCGAGAAACTTACAGGTGAACTGAACACACACACAGCAGGGTCTAACTAACTAAGAATCTACTGGAGATTGTCTGCGAATGTCAAGTCTATTCTAATAGACATAGAATAGAATAGAAGTGTCCTCTCGGCTCTGATGGATCTACTGTACAATTAGTAGTTTGCCTACCCCAGTAATCTGTAAACTCTGCACTAAATAGGCTCAACATCAGTGAATTACTGATAAATCAGTAGTATTGGGTTGACCGAAAAGAAACCGGTGATCATATGATCATATGATCATGTATGGTTGATTGTGGTATACTGCTATTTAACTTCTCTCCAATCTCACGCTCAGTTACATGACGATCCGATTCGATTAAAGCCTTTATAACGTCATCATCAACTGCACTTGGCTGCCCTGAACGTGGCTTGTCTTTGAGTGAAAAATCTCCCAAACGGAATTTGATAAACCAACTTTTACACTGTGTTTCTTTTAAAGCTTTGTCACCATACACATCACGTAACTTTTTAGCAACCTGAGCTGCATTTTTCGTTTACGGAAATAATAAACTAGAATATGGCGAATATACTTCTTTGTGGGCTACATATTAAAATTGCAGCCCAACATAAATATAAACAAAATTACGCGCGCTTTTTTTCTAATGCAAGCTAAAAGTGCCAGCTGATAACTGACAAAAGATTGAATGCAATAACAGAGTCATAATCTTTTCAAAAAATTGTATGCAAAATCACCGGTTTCTTTTCGGTCAACCCAATATTATGATTTATCTACAATATATAGTGTAACTTTATGTATTTACCGTTATATAGGGTTTCCAGATGGGTCTCCTGTTAATTCAGTATTCTCTAAACCATTTCACTAAACCAGCAAACAAGCACAGCATCAGTAGAATTTACTGTTAAATCAGTAGTAGATATGGCACATCCTACACATAGAAGCAAATCTGCATTAGGTATAATGAAAAACTTACAGGTAAACACACACACGCAGCAGGGTCTACACATAGAACCTCATCTGAATTAGGCATAATGAGTTTCTTCCGATTAACTTAGTAGAAAATGCTCTCTTTCTTTCCCATACCGTCTCTCCATCTGTCTCGCTCTAATCCGTTTGATTTCACACACAGATTTGTGCGGCACACCGGGCTATCTGGCACCGGAGACGCTCAAGTGCAACATGTTCGAGGGCTCGCCGGGCTATTCGCAGGAGGTGGACATGTATGTATGCGCACCAGAAAGGGGGATACACTGTAAGGCAGCTCTACATCTGCATCTTCACACACACTTGTCTTTCTTTGCAGTTGGGCCTGCGGCGTCATTATGTTCACCCTCCTCGTGGGCTGCCCGCCTTTCTGGCATCGCAAGCAGATGGTGATGCTACGCAACATAATGGAGGGTAAATACAGTTTCACCTCGCCCGAGTGGGCCGATATTTCAGGTAAGTTTGCGCTAGAATGAGAGAGAGAGAGTACTGATTGTCTTTGTCTCATTCTTTCCAGAGGATCCTAAAGATCTGATACGAAAATGTCTAGTCGTTGATCCGGCGCAACGTATAACGGTCAAGGAAGTATTAAGACATCCATTCTTCAATCAAATGGTAAGTGACATTACCCCGGCCCCGCGGCTCTCCTTCCTCCACCACAGCAATAGCAGCAGCCCTGCCCGACTGCCCCACCGCAACGGAAGAAGCATAAATGTCCCTCGTTTCTAGTCAGAGTTATATACAATATTACCAAATGAATATGAACAATACAAGTGCATACAAGTTGTACAGCTCAAATCAGTTCAGTTAGGAAAAGATTCAGATTCAGGGTATATATAGAGCGCACCTACACACCTTACATAACACCTGGTAACTATACACAAGTCCCAAGATCCCCCTCTCCTATAGGCATAACTAAAGGTACACAAGAAGTTGTTCCTGCCTCAACTAATTGACGATTCCCTTTCCCCAAACACACACAACCACACTTTGTGACTCACACGCCCAATTAACTGCTTTTTATACGAATACACGAATATATATAATATATGGTATATACACATACTCCGTAAGCTTCCCTCTGGTATCTGCCTATCAAACTGTCTTCCTCTTTCCCTGTTTCCCCTCAGTTAGGAGCTTATTTCAATTCAACTTCCTGTTTTGCATTCGAGAACCTTTCTATTATTTTGATTTTGATTTTAATTTCGATTATTTTTATATACAACGTACATTTTTCTCTTTTTCTTACATATAACAAATATATACAAAAAATACGTTTACTTTACACGCTTTTCCAAATCAAAAACAATGCAAAATATATTTATAAATTTCGCAATACCATAAAAAAAAACCGAAAAACAAAAGTTGTTCGAGCAAAACATCGATGGCCTCAAGCGCAGCCTGTCGACCAAGTCCCGCAGAATGAGTCGGATCACTGAAATCGCACTGGTAACGAATTATTTACGGACTAACCCCCACAACAACAACAATTACTACTACATATCTGTAACAACAACAACGATAATAATAACGATAACGATAATAATAACAACGAATAATAATAATAAACAACGAAGCAGAAACGAAGAAAACAATTCTCACATCTGTTGCATTTGCATTGTGTTCTTAGATCCGATTCGTTGCGATCCCCTCTAATCCGATGTGTGATCCGATCACTTCAATATTCTAACACTATGTTCTTTTGTATGTATGTGTTTGTAATCCTATTAGCCCAATAATCGTGCTCGTGCTCGTGTCCATTTCCCCATGTGCAACCTCTAAAAACAAATACTACACATATTATATATACCTACTATATATCTATCTATCTATCTATAAACTTTTACGTCTTTATATTGCATATGCATTTTGCTAGTCTAGTCTAGTCTAAAGCGAGTATTTTGCATTACGTATTTTGCTTGTTCGTTGTCATGCCTAAAAACCTATCTACCCATCTTACCCCAACCCCACTCAAGCCCCCCCTCCCCTTAAGTCATTGCAAGAGTAACAGTTTGGCTTACTGCTCAGCGCATGTTAAGTCTCTGTTAAGCAAGAGTGACAGTTTGACTTACTGCTCAGTGCATGTGATGTCTCTGTTAAGCAAGAGTAACAGTTCGGCTTACTGCTCAGCACATGTTAATTCGCTGTTAAGCCATCGATGCATTAGCAATAACATTTCCATGTTGTTAACATGGGCAGCACTGCCGTGTGTGTGCACAAAAGAAGAGAGAGGTGACAAAAGAAAGCAGAAAGGTGCATATAAATCAAAGATAAATGGGCTGCAGATTAAGATATATGATACATAGGTCTAGCTTAGATTTACCGTCTGTGGATTTCTCTCTCTTATTATTTGTTATACGATTATATTTTTTATCCCTTACATATTGACAATTTTGATTCATCATTTTCTTTGCGTTCTTCCTTTCAAAACCAAAAACACTCCCCACTCCCTGCCATTTTTGCTGCCTGCCGATTGCGAATGCACTTTGCCAATATTTTCACTCTCAAAAAAAAAACTGAATACAAAAAAAAATACCAAAACGAAATGCGGTAGGTTCTAATGGGTGATCTAGCGCGCCATCCATACGCGACGCCGCACCAGCTGCATCCGAACCCAAGTATAAGAACCTACGTCAACTACCCGGGTCCGAGTCAGCTGCAGCCGCAGCAGAATCAGACTCAGGCCACGGCGCTTTCCTACGCGACGAATCGCTGCGGCAACTCGTATATTTACTACAGTGCGCCGCAGAGTTCGTACTCATCGAATCGGTTGCGTGACGACAGCTGCATGACGACGTCGCCTGAGGCAGCGGAGAGACAGCATCAGCAGCAAACGGAAGCAGCGGTAGCGGCGGCGGGCACAGCAATATCAACATCAGCGTATAATTCCAACTTCACCACAAATTCCACCACGTCCAACTCCACCTCCTCCTCATTGACACTCACGGCCACAGTGTACTATCAGCAGCAGCAACAGCAGCTGCAGGAACTGCAGCAGCATCAACAGCAGCACTCGACGCAGACCGGTGCCGGCGATAACGATAACGATAAATATGAGAGTTCGGCAAATGCAAATGCAAAACATTTATTGTATCCATCAGAGCAGGCAGGTTTTCCTTTGTTTTTTTTCATTTCTTTTTCTCTTTAATTCTCACTTAACTATTTAGTATACACACACGCAGTTATCGATTGCTGTCGATAATACACTCTAGTGCTTTTTAGTTGATTTGACCAGCGCATCATTTCCTATTCATAACTTTTATCAGAGTTGCAGCCATCAATCACACACACACACACACACACACACACACATACACACAATCACCTACACAAAGTTACGTACACCTCGGCTTTGTGACAAAGAACACACCACACACACGATATTCACCACATTCACGGCTCAACTCACAGCACTGAAGCTGCTGTACAGGGTGCAGAGCATCACTCTCTATCAACCTATCTCTCTACTCTTTTTCTCGCTCTCTGTCACCCTTCTACGCTGGTTATATTTTTGGCACACTGGTACACGGCACATTTGTTAAAACATACAATTAGCTGTACACTGATCTTATTTTATTGTATTAATTATTTTTAGCTGTTGCTAGTCGTACTTGAAATATACATAATAAACGAACTGTTTGTATTATATGCACCTTTATAGTATCAATATATATATATGTATATATGTATAAACATATATATATATATATATATATGTATATATGTATAAACATATATATATATATATATATATATATGTATATATGTATAAACATATATATATATATATATATATATATGTTTAGTAGTATATAGATATCGTTGGGTTAACCGGAACAGCTTAAACCGAAAAGATTCATTGTAGTAGTATTTCAATTAATATCGTATCTACATATGTATTCTCACTAATCACGATGCTCCTGTATCTGTAGTTAATGCTCTCCCATCATAAAAGACTTCACTTTGCAATATCTGCATGAATGTTGAATAATTATTAAAAAACATACGTACATATTAATATTTGTGGTTAAGTACATATACATATCTCTCTCTCTCTCTCTACATACAATAGATCTTAAATTATGTTTACAAATGAAAATAAGAAACAATTACGCTTACCGATTCACTGACAATGTTTTTTGTTTTGTTTTTAATTTCTCCTCTGTATGATTTTAAATACACGTTTTGTTTGTGTGTGTCATGTTCTCAATATTATCAGAGTCTCAACGCCCTTATAAGATGTGTGTCTATAAGTCGGTGTTGTGGAGACTCCCTTGTGAGTAAACCAAAGTAAAACTGAGAAAAACATTAGCTACATTAAAGTATATCTATGCCATAGTTAAACAGTTCTAAATATCTATATACTCTATACTCTATATTTGCTCTATATGTCTACATATGGGCTTGCATGTACACACGCATACATGCAAGCGTATATCCTATGTGTGTGTGTTGTCCTCGAGTGCGTTCGATAAATTCAAATTCGAATTAACCACAGTTTTTAATTTCACCAAATCCCTTTTCTTTGCTTTCGTCCCACACAAGCAAACACTAACACTCTCACGCACACACAGAGTACACACTCAGAGAAAGAGAGACTCAAGATGGGACAATTGTTGTTGCGTATGGGCCGCAAAGAGAGGCTGCAAAGCTCTCACTTAACCTTAATATGAGTATGTTAAGTGCATGGCATTAACAGCACGCAATAAACAGCCGCTCTCTCTTTCTCTCTCTCTTTGATGCTCCTTCCACACATACACACACAGCCACTCATTTACGTCATTGTCTTGTAGCGCAAGTTGAAATGCATTTTCTATTGATGCGTCCGTCTAATGTGATCTGTAAAGTGTCTAACTTACACCCACACAATCACACAACAAATACACTCACAGCAGCTAACAAGTTGAACCCATTGTAACCCCGTTTAACCCTCATGGCGAATGGACTTAAACTAAAACTAAAATAAACAAAAACCCTAAAAAATGAAGACTAATTAATGAAACCCAAATAGGGAGAAGAAGAACAAGCATTGAACTAACCAATTTCCTTTCTTTCCCTCTTTGTTGTGTTCTCTTTCCAATTCTCGTTTCTCCACACACAGCTGCGGAAACAGAGTCGCTTCAATGCACGTAAAAAGTTCCAATTCGCCATACTAGTGATACGAGCTGTCATCAGGATACGCCGACTGCGCTTCACGGCTGAGCCGCTGCACGTCGAGGAGGCCATACGTGATCCATATCGCGTCAAGGTGTTGCGCAAGGTGAGTACACTGAATTCACCACACTCCATTATACGATACTTATCGCTTTACTCCCTGCAGGTTATCGATGGTTGCGCCTTCCGCGTCTATGGCCACTGGGTGAAAAAGGGCGAGGGCCAGAATCGTGCCGCCCTGTTCGAGAATACTCCGCGTACCGAACTGCACGCACTCTACATTAACAATCTCAGTCGATAGGAATGATCGGAAGGAAGATCCCACATACACACACACACATATACACTTGCACATATATACACACACACACACACTCGAGATATAGCAAAAGTTACTAAAGCAACAAAAAACAAACAAAAACCTCAAAAAAACAAAGAAACAAAAACATAATAGAGACACCAAAACGAGATGAAGAACGTATCAAGAATTAATCAGCAGACGGTTTAGTTGTTTTTTCATTTTCATAATTGCTCCCCCCTTCCCATGATTTGTTTTCAATTCGCTGGCAATCCCCAGTGCCCCCGTGCCCCCGCGTTCTCCACGAATTTGGAACACTGATTACGTATGTAGCATGTACAAGAGCTGAAAAACTGAAAACAAAAACAATAAATATGTAGTTTATATATATATATATGTATATCTATGTATACATATATTCTTATGTACATACTTAGCGAATATATGAAAGGTCATTTAGAATTGCCGCAGACATCGACGAGCAGAAGCAACAACACCACGATACGACATACGATACGATATATGGATATATACGCACTTACACACACACACACACTAACACTTACATACTAGTAGTGAATACCGTAAAGGCCTTTTGCCCAATGCCCAAACAAAGATACATACAAACATACATACATAGATGCATATGTAATTGCTGTTAATGATTTTATTAAATTATTTAATTATATTGCTAAGCGTTTACTTTTTAATTGTTATGTTGTAGTATACAAACTAAATAAACAAACAAAAAAAAAAAACAAAACAAAAAAAATTAAGCTCAACCACCTCATAGATAACGATGGCTGACCCTAGATGTGCTTGGTGCAATCGTAAGACCGCTCGCAGCACTCCGGATAATTGCGATTGACGTTCACAAAGTCGCGCTGCTTGCAGCCCTTGGGCGGCGGAACGGCCCTGCAGGTGCGAAACTCGACGTGACCATCCTCCAGACAGGTGACACCGGTGCAAGGGTGCATGGGCGACTTGCCCACCTCCCCGGGCGACATAATGTGGTTGTGGTTGAACACGCACTTGCCAGGGAAATCTAAACAGACGAATGTGTTATCGATGTCTCTCTCTCTCTCTCTCTCTCTACTCACCAGGATTGCTGAACTTAACCCGCGCAATGGCCGCCTCTGAGCTCTGACTGAGCAGCAGCTGAGTGCAGATGAGAGCGAAACAGATCAAGTTCAAGTACGCCATTTTGGTTTTTTTCTTTGCTGTGTATGTGTGTGCTGTGAGAATTGTACAGATGCTGTTTGCCGCTGGACTGTTAGTGCGCAAGTGCTGCTGCTTGGGGCGCTCATCGATGGTTTTATACGCAGCTCGTCTGTTATCACTGCGAATTAAGCTCAAGCTGATCCGACTTGACCTTGTCCAATGCTTGACGGCAACGGCGACAAGGGGCAGCGGGCGTGCTTCTTCCTTCGTGCTGCCTGTTTGGCGGCTTTTTGTTGTTGATGTTGTTGTTGCCCACAGTTCATTGAGTACTTAATTGTATTATACATATGTACATACATATGTACATACATATGTATGTATATTCATAAGTATAAACAATGAATGCTGTGCTTAGTAATCACTTTGCATTTTGCTGCTGTTGTTGTTGTTGCTGCTTATCATGTTTTACGCTTTTGATTAGCGGCGCCTGTTTCGGCTTAGTCGGGAACTTTTCTGGAATTCCTGTGGCTGCCACTCTGACTCAGTGGCGCCGACGTCGACGTCGCACAGTGGGCCAGAATTCCACTTATAACTTCCGTTATAATAAATGGACTTGGTTGAAACTTAGGCTTAAATGCCCAATTACATATGTATTTTGTTCGGATCAGGCGACTATATCTCTAATGGTATATCTTTATAACTCTGTTAAATTTGATGTATAAGTTTTATAATAGCTGAGATCTCGACGTACACACGGACGGATATTACTAAATTGAACGCGATTGATAATAAAACTATAATTATTATATGTATATGTATACTTTGTGGGATGAGAAAGCTATTAAATCCTTCTACCCTAGGGGTAATTACCAAGCACAATGGGCCAAGATTGAGTGACTCGATTGGCAATATCAACAATCAAGAATAAAAGGACCGAAATATATGTTAGATTTCTCCAGAACTATTGGTGATTATGCAAATATAAAATCGAAAAATTAGTATTAAGTTTCTACATTTTTTGAAATGTTTTATGAACTAGCCGACATACTGTATTATACGATGAAGCAAGGCAACTACATACATGTAATAAGGGCCCCGAAATATTTACATTAGGGTCTCCGAGATCGTCGCTACGGCAATAATCCTGTACCTTCCATAGTAACTCTCTTTCTTTACACTACCCGACAACAGCATTTATATTAACATGATGCGGTTAATTTTGAGAGGTATTCTCAAGTATTTTAGGATGCTGAAACCGAATTCGAAATTAGTTTTTTCTTTCAGTTCTCAATTTCCCTCAATGCCTCGTAAAATATGTACATATTATCTAAAAGGTGATTAAACCTAAATATATACATTGAATTTTTAAAAAAGTTGAGACAACTAAGGCTCATGAGCAAAGGGGGCCGGATATGAAGCTTCTACCCCACGAAAGTACAGGATTATTGCCGTAGCGACGATCTCGGAGACCCAAATGTACGAAATGTGATATTTCCTGATGTGTGCAAAAGGATTCAGCAAAAGTAAAATTTGAAAGTAACAACAACTGGAAATTTCAACTTTAAAATACAAGTAAAATCACACTAAAACTCGCATTAGTTTTAAATTTAATTGAAATTCAACATTAAATTCAAGCCTAGTTTTGTAGAACTTGCATTTGATCATATTTTAAAATAATGCATAAAATACCAAACAAAGTGTGTTTCCAATATCATTGGAGTGTTTTCTCTCTAATCAATAATATAATACAATAATAAACTCAAAAAGAATGTTAAATAAATAATAATAAATTCCCACCAGATCGGTTTCTTGGCCCACTGTGCACTACCGTCTGCACTTTCACCGGCCGCTCGGGATCTTGAACCCGAGCCAAAAAACCGCTTTAAAGTTCAATCAAGGCATCGATACTGTGTGTGTGTGTGTATGTGTCAGTGTGTATACATCCGCAAGCACATGTTATCGATATGTCATTGACACTGCGCGCACCCTCCACCCTACCCGCTTCCACCTGCTAAGTTGCAAAACAAGTTTTAAATTTAAAACTTTACTATTTATTTGTGTGTTTTTGTCGTCTATGTTACAAAGGATAAACTATATTGCGCGTATTGGAACCCTACATAATATATATATATTCCATATATTTAATAATCATATTATATAACACACACGTACACGTCATATACTCACTGGATACATACAGATAGTCAGGTAACTCTTTACTCAAATGGACATGTTAATGTAATGTAAAGTGTTACTTACTCAAATGTACATGTTTATGTAATGTACATATGAAAAATTTACAGTCTGTCAAGTAACTCTATACACATATGTACATTACATTAACATGTACATTTGAGTAAAGTGTTACTTGACTGCCTGTACTTACTCAAAAGGACATGATAATGTAATGTACAATACATATGTGTAAAGAGTTACTTGCAAGACTGTATGTATATATACATATACGCGTATGCATATAGTGCTTGTTTTTCTATATGTTCTATATGTATATTCTATATTATCTTGTCAACATATTTCGTAATTTCTTCGGCTTCGATGCAGAAATGCAGAATAGAATTCTAGAAATGGATTTGTTGTTGGCTTTGCGAGATTCGAGATTCATGTTTCCAGTTTGCAGTTTCCAGTTTCGAAATTTGTTTGTGATGAGATTACGATAAAGAGATTCAATAGAGAGTTTGCATAGAGGTCTCTATCACGCGCATCCTCCTCACACGTGGAATGAGCACAAAGCGAGATTCGTCTTCTTCTTCACCTTCTTCTTTAGCTAGTTGGACCGTGTGGTTAGACGCCCGCATAGAAGGGCAACTTGGCCGTCTCGACCTTGTCGACAACCTTGAAGGAGGGGAACAGACCACCCTGATTGGTGCGTTGATTCTTACCCTTGGAGTTGCCATCCCAGTGGTTGCCTGCCACCGAGACAAGATCTCCGACTTTCAGTTGAAGATCCTCATGGGAGCGCGGCTTGTGGCCGATGACCGCCCGTCGATTGTGCGGATTCTGTCCGCCGTAGTAGTAGATGTCGTCCAGCGATTTGAACCTGTGCGCGGCATCCGGATACATGGTCTGCATTATCTCGTAGGCAACGCGACACACCTGCGAGGAGAACGTGCAGACGAGATAGTCGGACATGGAGAGCAGGTGGATGTCCAGAATGATGCCATTGAGGGCCGTGTCCGTGTAGCGGGTGGATACGGCTGCCATGCGTGCCACCTCCGGGTCGCCCACGATCTGATATTGTGGATACTTCTTGCGCGCCTCCTCGATGACGCGTGCATCGTCGGAGGCGAGGAATATGCGACGCACTACCTGATTACCACTGCTGGCGTTCACATCCAGCGTGCGGTAATAGTCCTCCACATGCGTCATGTACTCCTCGATGCCGTGGAACGCCGCCTCGGTGCCCACCTTGTCCGTGCGACGCACGTGCACTCTGCACCGAGGGGGAAGGGGGAATCAGTTAGTCAGCGAATCAGAGATCAGGTAATGAAGTAGTGCAGTTGTGCATCCCCCACTGGACTTACCCCACAATGGGCCTCTCCCAGCCGAGTTTACGCATGCCCGAGTTGAGGAAGTCTCGCGTGCCCGTCTGCGGACGCAGCAGATACTTGAGGAACTGTCCCACCCACCAGACAATGGGATCACCATGCAGCCGCTTGAGACGCGGTGCTAGATCCTCGGGCACAGCCAGCGGCAGATACGGCGGACGCGGCATCAGTGAGTCAATGATGGGCAGCACCAGCACCTGCGTGTTTGGCTTCCCTGGCCAGTTGTAGGCGGTGGCGGTGCCCGCGTCGTGGCAGTTATCTGACACCGGACGGAACACCTCCTCCCAGCCACCCTTGTGGTAGCGCCAGCCACGCGACTTGAGGATCAGTGTGCGTTCCGTTGCGTAGGCCACAATAAAGCAGTAGACCACATGGTGCAGCTGGCAGCCATAGCCACATCCCTGCAAGCGCAGCAAAGAGAGAGGAATAAAGAGAGAGAGAGAGAAGAGGAGCGCAGGATGAGCATTGGGAATACATAGTTCGTATACATGATTAATAGTTAGTGACTGGCTTGAGGCTGTAAAGCAGGTTATGTTAGTTAACAGAGTTATATTAGCAAGAGTTATATCAGCCACGCAAAGAGGAAAGGCAGACAATAAGAGAATTGTTGCACAGGCAACGTTTAAGAAGGGCAGCACAAGGAGGATTATGAGAAGTAAAACATAAATGAGAGTACAAGAGAAACGTTAACGAAGACAGCAAAAGAAAAAGGGGAAACAGACACTTATTAAATGATTTTAGTAAGGAAAATAAGAGATGAAGAAATGGAATAGAGGAGTACAAGAAGTAGGAGGATATGCTTCTTGTTTCTTGTGTGACCTTGTTCAGCTTGCAGACAAGCTTGCGCGCCTGAGAGCAATCGCTTGGATTCTGCAAGTAATGCAGGCGACGCTGGACGAGATCACTGAGATCGTTGGCCTCCTTCTTGCGCCATGCCTCGTAGCCATCGACGCGACGCAGTTGCTCCATATCGCTGAGCAGCGAACGCTTGTGCTCCGCACCTTGCAGAAGCACCTGCTGAATGGATTCATCCAGATCCGCGTTGCCATTGCCATTGCCAGAGGTGCCAACAGCCTTGCGAATCTTGGCCAGCTCGGCGCTGAAATAGTTCCAGATCTCGGCAATGTTGCTCTGCACACGCCGCCGCGTCAGCTCGTACTCCAGACTGGGCTCGACGCCTCCCTGTGCATTCAAGTCCAGACTCGACTCCAGGCCATGATCCAGCATATCGGAGTCGGCGGGCGGCACCACCTCGAACAACGAGTCTTCAACAGCGAGCCCAGCAACGTCGCCACCTGGCACAGCACCAGACTGCTTGGGGTTGCTCTGCACATCCGTCTCCAGTCTTTGTATTAGCTTCAATGCGCTCTGTTTGTCCAGCTGCTCGCTGTGAAGAGAGATGAGAGACGGGGGAGATGAGAGAGATAAGAGAGGAGAGCACGAGAGTGTAGGTGTGTGGGTGTGTGTGTGTGTGCGACAGCGTGTCAAGCATAAAGCGTGACAACATATGAGCTCTTTAGCATATGAAAGGCATATGGCGAATGGAGGGGCGTTACTTGTGCCTGTACCCTTTCTGTAGGTAATCCGCTTGCGGCTTCACATGTTACCTACCTCATCAGCTCGTCAATGATCAACTTAAGCTCCTCGTTGCGCTGCTTTGTGTGCTCGAGCAGCTGCAGGGCCTGATTGATGCGCCGCACGTTCAGCTCGTTCTCCGCCGTTGTCAGCTGCGACAACTGACCCTGACCCTGGCCCAGTGAGAGTCCCTGCATGCTGGCGCCTCCAGCCATCCCATTGTTGTTGTTACCCCCGTTGTTGCTGATGCCGTTGCTGCTGCTGTTGGTCAGCTTGAGCACAAACACATAGACAAGCACCGCCCACGCGAGCACGAAGATGATCAGCGCCCGCACCCACGAGTTTGAGGAGGAGCCAAACAGCTGACGCACCAGCAACATGGCTCACACAACATATATGAACACACAATCACACACAATCCCAATTCAGATCCCAATCTCGATCTCGATCTATCGCCGAGTACACGTCGCCTTCTCGTATCGTTCTAATCCTCCTCTTGGCTTCTCTCCCGTATACTTCTGTGTGGGCGGGTGTGTGTGTGTGCGTGTGCGTGTATTTGGTGTGCGTTTGTGTGTGCGTCGCTCTCGCTGCACAGCTAATTAATTTAGTATTCGAGTCTCGAGTTGCCCTTTTTCATTGCACATTTTCCAGCTGGGTTCGAGGCTCTATTTTGTAGGATAATACGTGGCACATCATATCCAGAAAGGATCCATAACAATAGATGGACACAGTTTAAGTTATGCGCTGCGTTTTTATGCGGGGCTAATAAATAAATAACAAAATACTGAAATAGGGATGATGGTGTGTGTTATCGATATATCGATAGCTGCTGCAGCAGCTGCACCTTTGGTATTTTTCTCACTTGCAGTCTGTAGTGCAGCTCATTTAGCTCCTTTTATACATATTAAGCAAAAATGGCTATTAAAAAGTGGCTTGAAAAAAATTATATAACCGAATTTTATTTAAATTTGTTGCAGAACTAAAATCCCCCTGACTTACCTGTCGAGTAGTTGCTCAAATATATGTATATAATAATAAATCAAATTTTGTATCGCTTTAATTCAAAAATGATATCAATTTATTTTTGCCATCAATAAATAATGTTTTTTTTTTAATTTTTTTTTAAATATTACTTGTTATTCGAGTTGCTTTAAGTAATCGATAGTTGGCAACGCAATTGCCAGTCAAATTTACTCAATTGCAGCTGTACAAATTGGTTACCAACTTGGGTTTAAATCCTTTATGGCACCGTAAGGATCAATAGCCTAAAAAATTCCCATTGAATATCGATAAGTTACAAAAAAAACCCTCAGGCTGCAAGGGCAGCGCACGCAGCAATCGATATCGCCACTTGCACTGCGCTGCCGGCGTACACACAGTGGTGCGCACAGTTGAAACTGCATTCAAATTCAGGTTCTGCCGGCAAGAGCGCTAAAGCAGTGAAAATGCATTGACATCTCTGTTCTAACGGTACTTTTTAACGAGGTTTTCATTGGTTTACGGATTTCCTGATGGAGGTTGTATACTCTTAATATTTCACAATTTATTTGGACTTATGCTATTAATTAAAATGATTATAATTTTGAGATGATGTAGATCGTGTGTGTCTGTGTGTGTGTGTGTATATTCTCCCTCGGTTGGATCGGTTTCAGTTGTCAGTTGTCTGCTTCCGTGTTATTGATTCCAAATCCAAATCCGATTGGAAATTAAAAGTTCATATAATGCGACTTCCAATAATTCCAATGTTGTGGGGATCAGCGCCAAATGAATAGTATGTAATGCGTAATTTAAATTTAGTTGTTAAATCAAATGAAAAATTATTATCATATATAAATTATAAAAAATTCAGTATTATATATATAGTATTAAAAAAAATTTGTCGTACACATAAATTATAAATATTATTACAATAAACGACCACAAAAAATTTCGAACTGATTCAAATGAGTTTTTTGTATTTTCCTCCTGTTGATTTTGTTTTTTGTTGCTGTTGTTTGTTGCTCTTTTGTATTTTGTTTTTGTATTTTGTTTTTGTTTTTTGTTTCTGTGTCTGTGTGTGCTCTGATGCGGCGACGTCCTATGCTCCATGAGTGTGCGTGGATTGTGGGTTGTAAGTGGGCGAGTGTTTGTTTGTGTTCCGGTGTGTGCGGCGAGTGAGTGTGAAAGATAGTTAGAGGTTAGTGGGGGAAAGAGCGCGGCGATCGGCCAGGAGGAGGACGATGAGTTTCTGTTGAATTTATGCGACAAGTTTTGATTTTATTGTTAAATTTAAATACTTATATAAATTACTTTTATTATAATTATTGTTTTTTTGTTTTCATCCGTTTTTGTATGTAGTGGGCAACTGCGGCATTTGTAAATTTCCTTTATATTTAAATTGTTGTTTTTCAGTTTCTTTTTTTTTTTTTTTGTTATTTTTGCTTTGTTACTTTTTTGTTTCATTCGACTGTGTAAAAATATCAATTTGCTTCTGATTTATTAGTTACTATGTATTTGCTTTTCGTTTCCCATATATATGTGTGTGTGTATTGATGTTACGACGTTACGTTATCGTTGCTATATGGCCATATGGCTATTTCTCAATTATCATTTATCATCCACAACATCCACATCCACTTGCACATTTCCATTCTCGTTCGTTTCCCAACTACCAACTTTCTTACTTTCTGCTTTGCTTTGTTTACTTCTGCCTTTGTTTTTGTTTTTACTTTTGCGCTCGCACTACGTTCCTAAGATCTGTTCGTGTATCGGTGTGGGTGTCTCTCTGTTTTAGTGTGTGTGTGTGTGCAATGGTTGCTTGTTCTGCGTTATGCTGCCCTGTAATGGGGTTCTGTTATGCCTATATTATAGATTATGTTATGTTACGCTAGTATGTTGTTGTTATTTGTGTCTGTGTGTGCAGTGCATCCTTCCTTGCTGTGTCTATGTGTGCTACGAGTGTGTGTGTGGTGTGTGTGAGTGTCGGGTGTGTGTGGTGGGGGGAGGCGTGTTGCTTCTCGTTATATGCTTTCGTATATATATATTATATATTATATGTATAATTAGTTTGCTTAATAGTAAAATTTCTTGAATGTTGTTGTGGCAAAGTGTGTGTAGTAGGTAATGTTGCTCTCAATGTTCGTCGTAGGCCTCGTGGTCGTGGTCGTCCACTCAGACTCGACTCCTGCACTACATACATATGTCTTTCCACCAGATACGTTTCGGCCTGCAGCAGCAACCGTAGCAGCAGCGGCAGCGGCAGCAGTCGCAGCTGCGCTCAGTCGCTGCGCAGTTTCTTCAGCTCCGGCGACTTGTCTCCGATTGCTGCTGCTGCTGCGTCTGTGTCTGTATTCGCCGCCTCCATTTCGCAGTGCAATGCAGTGCGCTTCTGTCCAATAGATGGCGCCACCACAGGCGCCGTTTCGGCAACAGCGGTCAATTGCTGCAACTTGCTGGCCCGCAAATTGTTGCTGCTACTGTTGCTCTCATCAGCCTCTAACTCATCATCATCTTCATCCTCTTCGTCATCCTCTTCCTCCTCCTCCACCTCATCCTCCTCCTCATCATCGACATCATTATCAGCTGCAGCCGCCGCTGCTGCAGAGCCGCCCAGCGTAAGCACGCCATTCCCGGCAGTAGAGACTGCGCCGGCTGTGCCATTTCCATTTCCATTCCCGTTGCCATTGCCATTGGCAGTGGCAGTGGCACTGATCTGTTGGCCATTGTTCTGATTGATCTGCTTGTTGTTGTTGGCTGTGTGAGGCTGCAGCGGAGCAGCCACAACGGGGGCAGCAGCAGCAGTGTCTGCTGGATTCTTTTTGTGTGGAGGAGGCGCCTCCAGATTGCTCTCCGAGTCGGAGGCCAGTGGCTCGCCATCCTCCGTGGACGTGGTGGTGGCTGTCGTCTGTGTGGTGTTGTCCTCTATGATCGGCTCCTGAGAGGTGGAATCATTCGACACAAAGTTCGAGTCGCCGTCCTGCACCTGCAATGCGGCAGTGTTGCTATTGTTGTTGTTGCTGCTGTTGTTGTTGCTGTTGCTATTGTTGTTGCTGCTGCTGTTGTTGCTGCTGCTGTTTTTCTTATTGTTGTTGCTGGCCGGCGTCAAGGCAATCGGATTGGTGTTCTCGTTCTCCGTCTCCGACTCAGTTGCCGTGTTGCGTCCACCTGCAAAGAGAGGGCGTGGGGCAGTGGAAGGAGGAAGAGGTAGATTAGAAGAGTGGCAAAAAGATTTAAGTCCCATACTAACCTGCACCCAAACTCTCGTCATCCACATCCAGAGCGACACCGTCGTTAGTGTCCTCGCCGTCGAGAACCTTACTGGCCTTGCCATTTGTGCTTATGGGGGCGGCACCTGGGGCAGGCATGTCGTCCAACAGCTCCGGACTGAGGTCGTTTGCCACGTAGTGTGCCCAGAGCGCAAGCTCGACACGATGCGGCGACCAGTGCGGCGTCTCGCCGCCAACCTCAGCGTTCAAGCGCTCCACTGTCGCCTGAATGTGCTGGACAAAGTTGAGGTACTCCTTGGTCGTATAGTCAATGCCCTCGATCTCCGGTATGGCCATCAGGCACTCGTCGGCCATGAAGGGTGCCGAGTCTGGGGCGGCAGCGGTCAGCAGTGCGGATGCCATTGTGGTGCCGACGCCCTTGAGGTTCGATAAAGCTGTGATCGCCTGCTCCAGATTGGGCAGCTTGCGGAAGGCCTTCTTGGTCTCCTGTATGACGGCACGGGGTGTATTCACCTTTACCAGATACGACAGTTGTGGATAGAACTTGCCCCGACTCTGTTTCCACTTCATGGCCTGCACCAGCTCGTCGTACACCAGATGTGCATCCTTCCCTCGCGCCTTGATCAGGCCGGGCAGCTCGTTCTGAAACCATTGATCCAGACGGATCAGCTCCTGTGGCTTCTTGCTCCGCTTCTCTGCCTTCATCTTCAGCACCTCTGGATACAGTTGGAAGCAGTATTCAAACTGTTTCGTGCTCCCGTTCTCGAAGAACGACGCTGTCGCCTTTCCGTTCGACATGGCTGATGATCGAGATCGAGATGGCGATGATGGATGTGTCTCTGGCTTTGTGTGTGTGTGATCCTGTTTTATCGATTGCGCCGCTCTCCGTCTCTTAATTCACCTCGCTCTCTTGGATGTGTGTGTGTGTGTGTGTGAGAATGGTAAGGCAGCGTATGGTGCTGCGTCTGTTTATCGTTTCAACTTCCAAATGCTATTTATCGATATCGTATTATCGAGATGCGAATGCCAATACGAATGTTGTTGTTATAATTATTTATTATTGATGTCGTCGCAATTGTTGTTGTTGTGGTTCAACGCCGGCGAAACGTTGACATGAAAAAAGAAGAAGAGAATGAAGCGCACAGCACAAATTAGCATTACAGTTAACATTAGCACAATGAGAGAGTTCTTCTTGTTCTTGTTCTCCTTCTTATTCTCCCCTTCTCGTTGTTGTTGTTAGTCTTTTTTCGTTTAATATGTAGATTGTGAACAGCTTGACTATTTCTATGTTATTAATAATACAAGTGCAATTACTTTCACTCTTTCTCTCTCGTCTATATTGTGTCAATTTGTCAGCATTTTTAATACCGATAATCACAATTCGCGTTTGCAATTTGCAATTTTTCAGGGCACAGCGCAAGCAAATCGAATTTTTACTCTCCGCACACACAGCACAGCAGTCGCTTTTGCCGTTTGCGTTGCCGTTGCCGCCGTCGCTCTGTCGCAGTTGCCGTCGCAGTCCGCACCAACAGTCAGTCGGGTTCTTTTTAGTCGTCGTTGTCGGTCTTTCGCACGCACACATTGACAGTGACAGCTCGCACACACACACACATGCATGCATACACAGGCAGGCAGACCACAAACAACATACAAATAGCAGGCACGCACACACACAGAGGCACGCTCACTCACACAAACACATACACACACATACAACCACCATTAAGGCGAAACGGGGCAATGAAATTTCTTTTCATACATTTTGTAAAATGAAACAAAATAACGAATGCGAAGCACAATGGAAGGAACAGTGGCAGAACTGATGTGTTTGCACAACTAACAAACTAATACATGTTCATCTTCATTCCCCTTTAGCCTCAGCTTCAGTCTCAGCCTCAGCTGCAGTTCGAGCTCTTCTGTCTGTCGTCGTCGGTTGCGCTTTGCGAATTCGAGTGCGAATGGCGAAGTGCGAATTCGAGTGCGAATGTCAAACGCGAATTGCGAATGGCGAATGCGATGCGAGTAGTGTGAATGCAGCTGCTGCTTACCTTTTGGCTTCTTATACACAAACAAACAAAAAACACACACAGAGAACAACAACGACAACAACAGCCAAATAAACGTTTTCGTTTTTAGCAGCTTGTCTTCTTATTCTTCTGCTTGCTGTTGTTGCTTATTTCGTCCGTCCGCACGCTCTCTTGCCTTTGCTTTCTCACTCTCTTTGCTGTTATTGTTGTTGTGGTTGTTGCTGCTACTCCGGTTAACGATGATGTTCTTGTTCTTGTTGTGCAGTATTATTATGTACGTTATTCTTATGTAGATGCATGTATATATGTATGTATTATTATAGTTCTAGTACGTCGACCGTAGACGTAGACACCGTCGTCGCCGTTGACGTCGTCCCGATTTGTTTTATTTAATATTAAACAATTTCGCTAGCGACCGCCGCTTTTAGTTGCCGCCTGTCTTTCGTTCTGTCCACAGCGAGGCAGTCAGCCAAACAGCCAGAGCCAGAGCCAGCCAGCTATAAAGCTAGCAGCAGCAGTCGCAGCCGCGGCCGCAGTCGCTGCCTACAATGTCAGTGGCGTCGCTGCCAACGGGGCCATAAAATAAGGATGCACATCAGCAACAGCTCCAGAGTTTCTTCGATGTATGCGTGCGTGTGTGTGTGTGTATGTGTTGGTGCACCTTAGCTCTAACTTGAACTCGGAACGTCGCCAGCAACAGTGGCAGTAGCAGAGGCAACAGCAGAGTGCACCCCTTCGATGCCGCACGACTGTGTGCTGTGTGCAGAGCGACCGCTTTATCGTCGTTTCCACTTTCGAACGTTCATTCGTATTCAATGCTTGTCGCTGTTCGCTACAAGCGCCGCTGCCAGTGAAGAGCAGCGGCGTCGGCGTCGTTAGCGTACATAGGGGTGGCATCGAAGCTTCGCTTCGCATGGCATCGACTACGCGACTCAACATGATTCTAGATTTTCTTTATTTTTTTGTTCATCGTTGTTCTCTCTCAACTGTTTCTTGTATTTGTATTCCATTCATAACAACAACAACACCGACGGCGACAGAGCACAGTGGTGCCGTATCGGGGAGGGATTTATGCGAGAATAATTGCTATCTGTCAGACGAGTGCGCAATGTATGTACGCATACATACACACACGCATGCTTATGTGTGTGTGTTTGCACGTACATCCAGTTAGCTATCAATGCCGGTCCCTGTGCACAACGCCCCTGGCAGTTTATCGCTCCGTTCGCTTTTGCATTCATACATACTCGGAATGTATATACATACTTATGTACGACCATGTGTGCGTGTGTGCATGTATGAACATGCATACATACATGTGTAGTATGTACGTACGTGCGCGCTCGTTCGCTCGTGTTCGCATTCGTTCGTTTGCCATCTGCGCCATTGTCTCGGTTTTATCGTCATTTTCATTTTGCCGCTCGATTCGTTATTGTTGTTGTTGTCTTTTTACTTACCCTATTCGTCGACGTCGTCGGCGACGCGTATAGCAGCTGCAATTTATCTCTGTAGCTGTTGACTGTTTGTGGTTCGCTTATTTTTACCCTATGTTCGCTTCACACACTCTCGCACACAGACATAGACCCAGCCAGACTCATAGGCACACACACAGTCGTGCACACGTACACGCACACAGCGACACGTCTGTATCCGTCATGTTCGTGTTGATGTGTTGTTGCTGTCGCCGCTGGGACCGTTGCCACAGCGTTGCCACATCGCTCGCACGAATTTCAACTTCAACTCGCAAACAAGTTTTACATGCATGAAATGTGAATATGAATCTCCATCTGAAATCTCGCTCTGTACATGGCCATGTCATGCCAGGCCCGGCCCGGTCAGACCTGACCAGGCATACAAGCATACGTTTATATGTATGTATGTATGGACATGTGAATGTATTTGTATGTACACAGCAATTGCTACTGCGCCTGCAAATTATTAATGATAATTAGATGAGAAGACAAATGGTCAGCAAATGGTCTCATTGATACCCTACACAGATACAGTGCAGTCAGAAAACAGGCCACAGTGTGCTTCGTATGTTTCTACATGCAGAGACAGAGCTATAGCTCTCTAGTATGGCCGACCGACCCATCGTCAACGCTGCGTCGACGATGTTGTGTCGTCGACGCTCGCTAGACTACCACTCAATGCGTTTTACAACCGTATTTTGTTCGGCGATGTCCACTCAATACATGCATAAGGGACGCTCGACTGCCGCCGAGGCGTTCATAAAAGGGACGTTATCGACCCTTCTATTGCCGCTTTGCCGTTTATAAAAGGGACGTTATCGACCCTTCTATTGCCGCCGAGGCGTGCAGAAAGTGGACATTATTGTACCCCGTTTGACCAATTTAAAAAATATTAATTTATAATTAATTTATATTCAAATTAAGCGTACTTTTTAATATAATATACTTCACAATATAAATAATAATATTAATAATAAAAATAATAATAATAGTAAAGATATCTATTTTGAATTGGCTTCCTTTCCATCCGCCTTGCGCTTAAAAGCCTTTTTTTTAAAAAAATTCTTTTTTTGCGCAATTAGTGCAATTCGGAGTTCGTCCTCCGCGTTGCTACCAGTAGAGCCCGGAATAGAGTCTGGAATATTATAAGAAATTATATTGCTGTTAACAATGTTTCTTTTTTAAAAACTCACCAAGAAGCGCTCGGTAAAATTTGGGCATTGAAATAAGCCCCTTCTTTGATTTTACACCGTGGATATTATACTCGATGACGATACTGTCAGACAATATTCGGCGCAATCCTTTTTTAATCCCCACCGGGGCCACTATTGCTCTCATTGCTGCCACCTGCGAAAATAAACAATAAACAAAACATATAAGAACATATATGTATATACAAATAACTTTTTATCCCAGTAATATAACTTACATAAATTTTTTGCGTTTCCGGCCCTAACGCTTCCTCCAACTTTATCAAATCTTCCTCCTTTTCTAGAGGAAACATTTTATGAACATCCTCTGACTCCTTCTTCTCAGTGATTAGCTGCCGCAAATATGCATTTTGGTCAGCAATTTGATCTGCCAGCTGCTTTAATTGAGCTTTTTGGCTTTTTATTATTTCTGAAAAGATGCACAATATGTTAATTTTTATTAGAATGCGTGAACAATGTTTTTTATTACCTGTCTGCATGTCAATTTTTTTCTCCAAGCTCTCTACCCTCGCTGTCCAGGGACGGTCAATAATTGGAAAGTTCTCAACAAATAGATTCAACATTTGTTGGGAAGTTTCCAAGTTTGTATCGCGATGCTGTGGATTGCAAAGTAATCTATAAGCAGAGTGTAATAAAAGAAAACCATAGTACTGATTATTATCAACTTCATCATGCAAAGCGAAAATACCAGTATATAATAAAAATTGGCGGAACTCAGTAGCCTTCCAATGCGGCAGTTCATTTAGTGCTCGCGGTTTAGGAATATGACTGCGCATTGATATTAATTTGTTGGAAATATTTAGTTTATTGAGATCAGAAATTTTTTTTAGCCATATTATTTTAAAGTCGAGTCAAATATTTTCTCATTACACCTAGTTCAACTAGGTGCATGCAATCTAGGGGTATCTGGGTTACCATACAAACACTAATTTTTTCGAAGGCGCACTTTTCCGCTAAATTGGTGTGATGGCCAGGGAATGTCCTATTCGTGAAATCTTCGTCTGTCAACAAAACCCCCGACTGTGTGCTGTAAGTTAATGTGGAATTTATTTTTTTAGCTACCTGAGTACATTTCGCGCACCCATGGCGAGATGTATGGCCAGGAGTACCACTTATATAAGCTCTAGCAGGCGCATCACACACAATAGCCCGAAGTTGAACCGAAATATTATGTCCGTCCACTATTAAACCGCTTTTTACAACGTCGGACAACTCTGAGCTAAAGTCGCCAAGAAACTCATTACAATTTCCCGGCTTACTTTTCCCTAGAAAAACACCGGTCGGAAAAATTGGTACATCTCTAACATTATTCAAACGGATTAAAATTGGCCACAATTGATTCTTAGAGCTTTTGAATAATGGTAATCTATCAATATTAATATCTAAGCTCAAGCTGCTTGGCAATTTTATTCCTGCATTCAATTTAATAAGTTGATTTTTCAGGCCCACATTTAAATATGAGCTACCACTAATGTAGGATATTGTCGGTTTCACATTACAGACATACTTGTAAACACCACCTACATTCAAATTTTCACCCCGTAAAATCCTAACAAGGTCAATGGCGCAATCGCGTCTCGGCTTATATTTTAAAAACCAATTACGCAACTTGTCAGTCAAACTAATATTCTCCTCATTAGAAATAATGTCCGGTATGTCAAAGTCCGCGGCGTCTTGCATTTCATTTATACTTACATTAGGCGACGCCATTTCGGGCGCGCGCACTTTTTTCATCTGCTCTGCCTGATTTTCGTTGCCCAACAATTGTTGCAGGCGCTTCCTCTCTGCCGCTTTCAATCGCCGCATTTGCCGTTCTCCAACCATTTTAATATATATTAATATTTTATATATTAATATTTTATATTGTTATAGTTTGTTTTTTAAATAATAATAATAATAATAATTATGATGTTTATGAAACTCGTTTAAATGTAGCTGCTCCTCACTGCTTCAATTTTCACTTGTTTATGTGACGCGCGCCAAAAATTGCAACCGAAACAAGGCAAAGACACAAAAGACATAAGCATAATCGCCGATTAAAACATGCATTTTTGTTTCAATTTCTTTTCTCTTTGCACTTGGCACGCGTCACACACTTTTATTGCGCGACGCGTCGCGCGCTTGTATACCCTTCCCAATGTAGAACGAATTCTACAGAACCATTTTTTTTCTTTACGAATTTGCTTCACCAAACTAAGGAATATTTATTTATTTCAGTCACTCATAGCAACTATAATAATATGTGAGCATTGTAATGCATTTCACTGGTATGCTGTGAAATATTTTGCAGTTAGGGTGTTCGAAGATTACTATACCGCTTTTTTAATTCCATTTCTAGTCCTTGCACACGCTATGTAACAGAAAACAAATTTGAGCGTCCGTCTCTCTCTGTCACTCTGTTCAGCATTCGGACTCAATCGTTTGTGACACGACGCATCGCCGTAAATACGCCAATGCTGCGTTGACGAAAGTACAACGACTACCGCCAGCCGTACTATAGATACAGCACACATACGCTCGCTCTTAAATACACACACACACACTCCCAGGGACGCAGCCAGAGCGTGACACAAAACGGCGAAAGGGAGCAAGCAGAGCAGACAATCCAATCCAATTCAATCCACACGTTGCCTTGTGCCCACTTTCGTATGGTAGACACAGCAAACGAACGAATAACGAATATTGGAAACATAGTTTCAAAACTATCTGGCGCATTATATATAAATATATGTATATATAAATAGCATAATTCTTTAATCTCCTCTCGATTTTCACTTTGCACCTTACAGCCGGCTTTTTTTTAGGTTAAGGACGAAAATAAAGCCAGTTATGCCAGTTATTTAAAAAAAATCATAGATATGTCAGAAAATAACCTCAACTCTCTTAATCCCAATAGAAATGCCTTTCGATAATCCCCAACAATGTAACTCAAATTGAATTGCAATAGACTTTTAATGTACACTGAAAAAGGAAAAAGTATAACTTAGAATAAATCCTTTTTGTGTGCCAATTTATATACAGACAGTCAAGTAACAGTACTCAAATGTACATTTTAATGTAATGTGCATTTGTGTACAGTTACTTGACAGACTGTATGTATGTTATATATTATATATAAATACATACAGTCTGACAAGTAACTCAAGTAACATTACATTAACATGTGCATTTGAGTAGTGTTACTTGAATGACTGTATGTAATATGTTATATGTTATATATATGTATACTTTTCTCTGTTGGTCTCTTCACATCTGGATTCAGATAGATATATACTTATGTATTATTCGGCTAGCCCTCTTGACGCATTTGACGGCGCAATTCGCGCATCGTTATCTGTAAGAGTTGTGCATAATATTAGATAGTTTTATGTTTGATTGACATCAATATATGTATGTACATACATATATCTTCTTCTGGGGATGTTATGCTGATCGTGTGTTAGATACTGTTTGTAATTTACATTTTACATACAGAAAATTATACAGTATTATTTACCTTCATATTGTTACAGTCGGCTTAAGAACTCTTTAACTGATAGAAGTATATATGTATATGCATAAGAGAGTATTATCGACAACAACAAAACGGATTACGTAAAACGCAATTTCATATGTAATCCAACTCTTGGTTTCGGTTTCTTCGAGCTTTCTTGGGGTTTTCTACGAACTCGTGTGTGTCTGTGTGTGTTCGGCAAGTGGGAAATATGCTGGGGAAGGTTTCGAATTAGCTTAAGATATAGATAAATGTATTTAGAACTGTGTGTGTTTTGATAACTTCGGATTAGATACAATTTGCAACTTTTATTCTAATAACTAAATGAGTCTTGAGAACGATTAAAATCGAACCCAATTCAAATAGAACTGAACTGAACATAATGCATGTCGTGCCAATTTGAAAGTGGTAGCTATAAATTATTTATATATAGATATCATGGTGATCAGTTAGACATAAATGCGAATGCGGGCAGTATTGGGTTGATATCAATTCATATCTATATCTTCTAATCGTACAGGCTGCGTGTACGGTATGACCGATTTGTTAAACACGTCTCTCGACAGAGCCTTTCGCATATCTACAAAGTAAAAGGCAGAAGGGTAACAGATTGTTTGATTATAATTTTGATCTGGCGAGATATTCATATTATACACTATAAACTCACCATAAGCATCTTCATCCTGATCTCCCGAGTAGTACTCCAATATCGTCCTGTAAACAATATAGCCCAGATTCTTATACATATTTATTGCCACCTGGTTGCTCTTCCGCACGAATAGATCCACGAAGTAGGCCCGTTTTCTGCAGGAGAATTTAAATTAATTTATTTTCGATATTTCAATTTGATATGAAAGCTCCCTAAGCCGGATGAAGGTCATGTGTAAATTCTGTTTCAAAATGATCTAGATCTATGTCTAGATTTACGATCTAGCTCTGCAGCAGTAATATCTAGTTTGGGTTAGGTGTACCTCAAGCTGATGGCTGATGGGTGTACTAATTCCCCCCATTTCTCCGATTTCTGTTAGACGTACGTTCACGTGTGTTTGTCAATCCGTCGGAAAGTCGTGTACCATATACCGAGAGATATATTTTGATAATTTTGATTCTTACCAAAACCTAATCAATTACTTGACACCGTCTTGGGGAGCTTTTCTTGAGTAGAGAGATTTCATAATTAATACTTTTCCGATATATCCTCCAGGAAGTTCATCAAAAGTGCCGCCAGGCCAAGTCGCCGGTAGTCGGGCGAGACCGTGAGTGCCGTAACATGACCATGCCAGTTATCCATGTGCCCTTCCACCTTACCCATGACTGCAACAGACGATTGGATTAAATTGAATTGATGAATTGCACTATATGTTAGTCTTACTGTAGCCCATGATTTGTTCGCTTGGTGACTCCGCCACCTGAAAGTATTCCGGCCATTTGGCGAGGTATTTCGTGTAGAAGGAGAGCCCGTATGTCTCGGTCAACGGATCAAAATTCCTGACATAAAGATACGATACAATGTGAAGCACGTGCGACCAATTGACATAACCAACTTACACGTTGTTAAACTTAAAGAGGTCATCACAGGTAAACGGCCGCAGCGTTGTCATTTTTGTAATATATTTTAATAAAATAGTTTGTTATTGTTGTTGGAGTAGGGTTGCTTCGACGGTCTTGTGCACGCCAGAGTTGTGTAACAGTTCAATTGAACAGTTCATTGAGTTATTCAAATGCAATGGCTCAAGTGAATAGCCGCCTATTTTGAATATGGAGTCCATATTCCAGATTATGGACGAAGAAGTGGTTCGATGAGTCGGAACTGTGCCCTGTTTTGGAGTCACCAGTGGTGTTGTGTCGTTCGTGAACGAACGAACTAAATTGAACTATTCACCAAACTGAACGAACGAACTAAATCTGTCTTTATAGTTCAAAATAGTTCGTTAGTTCAATTTATTTCACTTGACAGCATTGTATGAACTAGTATTACCCAACACTGAATAGTCACTGAATAGCCGCCTATTTTGAATATGGAGTCCATATTGTGGACGAAGAAGTGGTTCGATGAGTCGGAACTGTGCCCTGTTTTGGAGTAACCACCGTTCACGTGGATCTACATATTGTTATCGATGCCACAACGTTAGCATGTTTGTAGCTATCGATATGCAGTAATCGGTTCGCATGTGTAAGTAGGGCACATGGTTATGTGAGGTGTATGTGCGCGCAGTTGATTTTGCCGCGTATGTGACGTCACGCGTGCGAATTTCGAAATAAACAAACAAATAATAAGCGAATAAAGTCATATTTTATAAAAATAATTAAAAATAAGAATAGTTTTAATTACATTTTTTGTATTCTGCGTAAACTTCTTGCTTGTTTCACTCATCATGTTTAATTTTGAATGCATTAAATTACAGTTAATCACAGCTGACGTCATGCGCAGTGCGACCCACAAGTAGCACATTTAGCATTGGGATTATCTATGTGTGTGACGGGGCAGCAGGAAAGTGTGCTACACAACAAGCAACAGTAGCAGCAGCAGCAGCAGATGGCAAAGCGTTCCCTGCGGCTGAGGTCGGGCGAGACGAAGGTGAGCGAGACAAAAGAGTGAATAAAGCACAAAGAGCAAAGCAGAGCAGAGCAGACGCACCTCAACTAATTGTGACCATGCTGCAACGAATGCGAAAAACATAAAGTGCGCAGTTTCTGTCTCTCTGTATGTGTGTGTCTGTTTGTGTGTGCAACAGTTGCACATGAACATGGAGCCACTTGCCACAACGCCATCAGCAACGATGGTCCCGCCGCCGCGCAGCGGCAACAGCAAACCCCAGAATGCGGGCACATTGACGCGCGAAGACTTCGATGGAGGACCCGTGAGCATTGACGAAGTCGAGACGGGCCTCTTTCTGGGTAAGCAGATCTGGCCTACTCCCATTCACACACACAGCAGCCACCACAGCTGTCACGTTTTGCAGGCAACCTGACGGCAGCAACGCACATGGAGACACTGAAGGCGTTCAAGATCACTCACATCCTCACGCTGGACTCGGTCCCACTGCCGCAGCACATTGTCGACTCCAGTTTCCTGACCACCAAATACGTGCAGAGTGAGTACAGTGCATCCGCTGTGGCACCACCTGCTGTGCATATACTTCCATAACTTCATCTTCTACCTTTCCCCGCAGTTGCCGACATGCCGCGCGAGGATATACTGCAGCATCTGGAGTCCTGCGTGGAGTTCATAGCTAACGCGCTGGCTCAACAGCTCAATGTGCTTGTGCACTGGTAAGCAGCCTTCTCCCCTTTCCGTGCATTAGTAATCCTCTCCTGTTTCCTTCCACAGCTATTTCGGCGTCAGCCGCAGCTCATCCGCCGTGATTGCATACATTATGAAGCGGCACAGTCTGGACTACCATCCCGCCTACGAGCTGGTGCGGGCCAAGCGGCGCTTCGTCCAGCCGAATGCTGGGTTTGTGGCACAGCTGAAGCTCTTCCGTCGCATGGGCTACAAGATCGATCCGAGCTATCAACGCTACAAGATGCATCGCTTGCGTCTCGCTGGCGAACAGATGCGCAAGGCGAAGATCTTGCCACAGTCTTTCCACAATGTGGTGCGTCCTGATCCGGACATAACACGCGAGATGCCCGAACCGATTGTGTTTCGCTGCCGACGCTGTCGCCGTGTCCTCGCCAGCAAATCCCACGTGTTGGAGCATCGTGCGCGGTCCAGTGCGGCCCTGGAGTCCGGAGTCGTTGCGGCGCAGTCCACGGATGCGGAAAAGGCAACTGCAACAGCGCATCAGCAGCTGGAGCAGCTGCCCGAGCGGCTGCGCAAGGCGTCACTGGGTTCGCCGGGCCACGAGGCGAAAGCATCGCCAGGTGGCGTGGGCACTTCATGCCGCAGTCTGCTGTTTGTGGAGCCCATCGCGTGGATGCCACGCATCATGCTCAACACACAGGGACGTCTCTATTGCCCCAAGTGCGAGCAGAAGCTGGGTAACTTTAGCTGGGTCAATGGTGAGTCGTCTGACACGGTTACACTGGATCTGCAAAGATCAAGCTCGTAACTGCTGTAATCGATTATCGGTTATCGGCTATTGGTTCTGCTCTAATCTGTTCATTGTTCATATCTCTTTTTGCTCATTCACACACAGCCTGTCAGTGTCCTTGCGGCGAGACGATGACGCCCGCATTCTATTTGATACCTTCCAAAGTGGAACTCTCCAAGGCCGTACAGAATGTGCAGACAACTGTCTAGGACGGGGAGTGGGAATGGGGAATATCAAATCTTGTATAATTAGAAAGAGAATAAGTGAAATCGGTTTGTGCTGTTGTTCCATATATAATATGCATTTTGCATTTGCATCGCTTTTTGCATTGATTATTATTATAATATTATTATAATTAATATATTACACAGTTTAACTAGTTAATATACAAGTGCACATACATACATAGATACATGTGTATGTGTGACTGTATTTACATAATTTTGAAACACTTTTTGGACAAGTATTTTTTTGCCACAAAAACTCAATCAAAAAACAAAAGAAAAGGAGAAAACAAAAAGCAGAAAACAGAGAAACCAATTGAATATTTAATGTTAAAAAAGTGAAGATTTTTTTCGGTGACAATATTTAAAATTTAATATTAATAATTAATGCTATAAATGTTGTATTTGTAATGTTAACTAAAACAAAACAGAATTGTCCGCCATGTTATAAACAAATAATATTGTTGAATTGCAGCAAAGGCAGCATGAGTGAGAAAGAGAGCGCAATAGAGATGGTTGAAGGAAATTATGAGTGAGAACGAGACAGCGACAGATTGTTGAAAATTGTAGTGACTTAGAGAGAGAGAGAGAGATAGAGAAGGATAGTTAGTTACTTTTGGGTAACTGTTGTTGAATAATGGAAAATAAAAGAGATAAACTCAAATGTTTCTTTGTTGCGATAATAAAATGTCTTCTAAATATAAAAATTCAGAGAGAAAAAAAGCTTACAATCTTTGTGTCTATGAAGGGAATATTCCTCTATTCCTAACTATTTCTAACATAACATACAGTCTGTTAAGTAACGCTTTACACAAATGTACATTACGTTAACATTTGCATTTGAGTAAAGTGTTACTTGACTGTCTGTATATCGACATCGTGCTTAGATCGTCGAAATGGTTCACAGATTGATAGAACCCTCTCTCTTCAAGAATATCGTAAAGTATTTGCGGTTTATTTTAAGGTTAAATCGGAACACGAAGTCTTCCATTTTCCAAGCTGAGCTCAAAGCTTAAAGCTCTCCCTGCCACCCCGAAATGAGTTTTGCAGAGTACACATTAATCATTGTATTGCTCTATCAAAAGTTTCTTCAAATTTGTTAGTTCTTAAAAATAGAGAGAGGGAGAAAAAGAGATAGGATTGTTAACGGTTCCGCTTAGGTAACCTAAAGAGCGATAGAGAGAGAGTGAGATAGATATATTTAGACCGGAGACCGTAAATAACCGTTATGTGTATAGGAAATATCCCAATGAAGGGAACATCCTACAAATTTTTCAAGGACGCCAAAAATCTTATAAAAATCGCATTATATCAATAATATAATAAACATATATTTTGCAACTGTTATTAAAAAAGTCTTCTAATAACTGTTATTTATGATTTTTAAAAATAAACGTTTCAAAATAATTACTATTTTTAATTTTTATTATTAAAGTTATTACTAACTTTTATTTTAGAACTTTTATTTTTCAAAATCACAAATAACAGTTATTAGAGACTATTAAAAATATTACTCAGAAATAAAAGTCAGTCAAAGACTTTTTCAAAATATATGTCTTGTAAAAAAATAAAAGGGTTTCATAAAAGTCTTTTCTATTTTAAGAATACCGTATACCGCATACCATGGAAGATAGAAGCAAAACATTGAAATTTTCCACAGTTGTTTATTGATTTTAATGCACAATATTTTTTTAAATATATCGGTAGACAGATTGGGTCCTTAGTCCGACAGAACCAATTTAAATGCAAAGAGACTTTTATTATTTTAATCTGAAAAATTTATTTTTGACAAGACTTTTTTAAAATGTTTTTGATTCAAAAGTCTTTGAGTGACTTTTATAATTAAAGTCTTCAGTAAAAGTCTTAAAGACTTTTAAAATAAAAGTTTTTGATAACCGTTATTGGAGACTTAAAAAAAATGTAAATAACCATTAAATTAAACTTTTATAATAAAAATCCATAAATAATCATTATTCAAAGTTTTTTATGATAAAAATAAAAAATAATCGTTAAAAATGATTTTAATGCATAAAACTTATAACCGTTACGGTCCCTAATTTAGACCCCATCGATGTGCTTTGAAAATGAGTGTGAAAAAGAAGGAAAATACGAAGGAAGTAAATATAAAATGTGAGTTTGTTATTCTCGGCACTTGAAAATGTTTTATTCATTTCGATTCATCTATTCATAGCTGACTATCAAAATTTCCGGGTTCTCATATTTGTGTTAATGTTAACAATTCGCTTGTGGGTGTGCCAGCAATATTCCCGACGATGCCTCTGCCAGAAGCCCAGAAACCAGGAGCTGTGCAAGTCGTCGGAGCCGAAGCGCTGCCTGACCGCCTTGGACTTTGACCAGACGATCATTCAGCAAGACTCCTATCTGGCCGTTAGCCGCCTCCTCTCGCAGAGACTCGAGCGGGAAGAGGTGCCTAACAAGGGCTGGATGATCTACGTGAAACATGTACTCAAGATGTTGTTACAGCAGGATCAAGTGGATGCAAAGGCTATTGGTGAGAGGGTGCGCTGCCTGCCCCCAGTTCCTGGGATGATGCGCCTATTGCGGAAGCTCTCAAATGTGCCTGGGATGGAGCTTTGCATCATGAGTGACTCGAACTGTTTCTTCATCAGCGAATGGCTCGATGCGCACGGGTTAAGTAACATGTTCCAACAGATTTACACGAATCCAGCGACAGTGCTTGAGGGAGGTGAACTACTGGTTACCCCCTACGAGAATCAGACCGAGTGCGATAACTGCCCCATTAATTTGTGCAAGGGTGGCATCATGCGCTGCATCATCGCCGATGGCACCTACAGACGCATTGTCTACGTAGGGGACGGACACAACGACCTCTGCCCGATCCTGCAACTGGGGGTGGAGGACGTTGCTTGCGTGCGGCGCGGCTTCGTTCTGCACAGCATGTTGCCCACGTACCGCAGAAGACTTTGTTGTCGCGTGGTCACCTGGCGTGATGCTCATGAGCTGCTGGAGCACCTGGCCACATTGCATGTTCTCCCGAAGTATTAGCCCCCTCGCCCCCACCCCCCTCATTCAAAAATCAACAATATCAACGTAATCAAAAGTTAAAACCGAAATCGACATCAAAACCAGATCGTAGTAAGGCAAAATTATTAATGCTGCTGTTTTATTCGACTTAATATTACGTGTTTTCTTGTTGTTGTTCCGCTTCTAGTATATATAGCTCCTATATACATACAATAATAATAATAATATATTTATATATATATATCTCACTTATTAAGGACTTATTGCATATTGAATTCAATGGAAAATTATATTTTTACCGACTCTGCTTCGTTTCTCTGCGTTACGTTACGCTACGTAGCACGTACGTTACAAGTATAATACGAGAAAGGACATAAGGTGCTGGCGTTGCCACTCTTTGCGTTTGCATTGCGCATTCGGTTTCTTTTTGAACTGAAATTCACACAGTGTTTCTTTCGTTTATTACTCAATTTGTTGTGCATGTTTTTGTTTTTAAATATACGTGCGTGGGTTGGTGTGTAAACATTACCATAAATTACATACATATATAATACATTCTTAGCGCTAACTATTTAGTTAATGTTGTGTTGTTGTTGTAGCACAAAGCAGCTGCCTCCCAACGTAAAAAGAGACCTACTAATATGTACATACACACGCACACGTACATGTGCAATGTGCATTTGTATTTGTATTTGTATTCGTGTGTTGTGTTGTGTAGTTGTTGTTGTTGCACTTAAATTGTTAATTTACATGTCTAACTTATAGCTTACAGAAAAATAGCATAAAAAATCATTAACATCTAATTCGGGCGCGAATTTAGCACAATTCTCGTTTAGTTTAGCGTTTCACTGCTTCATTTATCTCTTCTTGCATCCCCTTTTGCTCTCTCCTCTTCTGCTTCTGCTTTGCTTGCATTACTTTACTCGCATGGTACAATTGTATAGAGGTTATTACATACATATACATACATACATAGAGACATAAATTTTGTATATTGTTCTTCGTTATTTGCTTTGTTTTCATTTTCGTTTTTGCTTTTCTTTTGGTTTTTTTTTACATATAAGACGTTACACAAAAAAGATGAGTGTGTGTGTGATGGAAGGCGACAACAATTAACAATTTACATATAAAAAAAAATACAACGGCAAATACAATTTGATTTGGTTGCGCAGTGCTGCCAGATCGGCGAAAACGACGCACACAATTAAAAAAGGAAATTTAACTAAAATGCAGCTATGAATTCGATGTGTGTGTGAGTGTATTGTGACTTACAACTAATTTCAAACAATTGAAACTTAGACTAAACATGAATTTGTTGTTCTTCCTCCTCCTCCTCCTTTCTTCTGCTTCTTCTTTTTGCTCTTGTCATAATATAGCATAATTCGCCTGATTAAGTAACATAATCATATTCGCGTATAAGTTTATAGTTACGAATATATAAAAACAATTACAACTAAACAAAAAAAATTAGCATAATGATAATGATAATAATAATAATAATTAGTTAATTAGCTGTTTATGAATTACTGCATACATATACAATAGCTTTCTTTCTGCCTGTGTGTTAATACTATGCATGTGTCTGTGTCTATCTGTCTGTGTGTGTGTATGATGAGTAGTAATGTCGGTGATCGGGTGGAGAGGGGTGTGGAGTTGCGGGAGGAGGGAAGGGTAGGTTGCCGCGACCCGCGCTTATTACAAGTCCGTTAAAGTGCGCTTGGCACAATAACGTATGACCCCCACTCAGGCAACAACCGGGGGCGGTGCTATGCCAATTGTTGTTGTTGCTGACGTTGTTGTTGCTGTTGTTGTTGTTACTGCTGCACCAGAGGCTGTTGCTGTTGCTGCTGTCGTCGGGGTTGCGACTACTGTTGTTGCAGCTGCAGTTGCTGTGATGGCAGCAGCATCCTCGTTGGCTATGCGATCGCACTGCATCGTTGCAATATCTTGATGACTGCGACCAGCCGATGATGCCACCACCAACTGTTGCACCTGTTGCACGAGCTGTAGCTGCTGCTGCTGCTGTTGCTGTTTGGCTGCTTCTGGTGGCGCCATTACATTCTGGTTGTTGTTGTTGTTGGCCTCGACTGTACTGCTGCTGCCGCCATTGACCTGCACTGGCGATTGTGTGAGTTTTGGCGATTGCAGGTTGCTGCCACTGCTGGGCGTGGACGGGGGCGTGCGCTTGGCGGGCTTGGTGCGCGCACAGGGCACGCAGAGCATGGAGCAGTGTTCGCGCAGATTCGTGTTGTGATCGATGCGATACTCATTGATCCATTTCACCTTTTTATGCTTGACCGGCGGCTTCACGACGGAGCCTCCGTCTGCCCCGCCTACACTGCCACTGGGCGAGAGTAGCAGCGCCTGTTGCGGCTGGGGCAATCCCTCGGGTCGCGTTGCGCCACAGCGCATGCAGATCGAGCAACGTTCACAGCTCCAGCGACCTAAGGAATAAGCATAGATAATAATTACTATTTTTTGCCAGTATTATTTGATATTTCGATAAAGAACAAATACTGTGTATATCTCCCAGTATTTGTTGTACCAATAAGGAACATATTAATGAGTATATTTCCCAGTTTTATTTGTTATATTAGTAAGGAACAAATAATGAGTATATGTGGCAGCATTATAAGGGACAAATACTGTGTATATTTCCCAGTTTTTCTTTTTATAGATCAATAAAGAACTATTATTGAGTATATGTCCCAGTATTTGTTACATCAGTAAGGAACAAATACTGAGTATGTTTCCCAGTGTTTATAATATGAACTCACCGTCTGGCACCTGTTTGACGCCCAGGCAGTAGATGTGGTACCCGCGATCGCACTGCTCGCAGTAGAGCATCTTCCCAGGCTGTTGGCTGCTGCGGCACTTGATGCAGCATTTGCACTCGGCACACTGCCAGTTGTAGTTGCGCACCCGTGCGACCATTCTCTGTGGCATTTCAATGCAGCTGGGATGTACTGCAGAGATAAAGAAAGGGAATTTATTTATTTTTATCGGCTGCGCAAATCGATAACATGTTTTTTGGTATTTTTACTGCATGCAACAAGTATGCAAGTACAATTCTCCTTTTTAAAGTAAATGGCAACACCAGCTGTCAATTGCATGTGTATTAACAATTCAAATGAGCAAACTCACCTCGTCGCCGACAACTGTAGCAACGTATGAACACCTCGGGCATATCACGCGCATTGCGATGCTGACTGCGCAGACAGACACCGCACTTGGACGACAGTCTGGCATCCTGCTGTTCCCGCCTCTGTTCCGCTTCACTGCTGGTGTAAATTGAACTGCTGCTGCTGTTGCTACTATTGGTGCTCCGACTACTGTGGCTGCTGGCGCTGCTACTGCAGCTGCTGTCACTGTCGGCGTCGCTGTCCTGTTGGCGAGAAAACCAAAACCAAAACGAGAGAGCATGAGCAACAGTCTGTATGTGTGTTTGTCTGTGTGTATGTTAACTTACAGAATCACTGCTGCTGGCGTCGCTGCTGCTGCTGCTGCCGCTATAGTAGGAGGCGCTGCACGATGCCTTCGCTGCATCACTGCTGCTGCGCAACTGATGCTGGCGCGAGCGTTGGCTGCGACGCAGCGATGGTGCAGCAGAGCCATCTTCATTTGTGGATTCGAGTCTAACGGGATCAGAGGGCAGTTGTGGTTGCGGTGATTCCAGTGCCGTGTTTAACGGATAAGCTCTGTAAATACGGGCAAATGTTAGTTGAATATGTATCGATAGATTTTTCTGAAACTCACCTTAGCTCGGCGGGTGATAGCTTGTGATAGTTGGACGTGAATTGACCTGGCACCAGGGCCAGCGGATAGGCGTAGTCCGGACGTTTGAAGGCTTCGTCGTAGGCACGCTCCGACAACATATTCGGTGGCTCTGGGACATTCTCTGCTTGCGCCGACGATCTCACCACATTTACAATGGAACGATAGACGAGTGTTGAGCTTGGCGCCGCCTTCGACACGGGCTGATTCATGGTGAATGTCTGAAGATCCAGGCACGCCACACGCTCCTCTCGGCGACTGGATGAAAAGAATGATAGACAGTTAGAATTGAGTATAATTCACCACAGCCCGCTTTACACTCACGTCTTGTTGAAATACACATTCCAGTTGCTGGCCGAGAGCATGGCACGATCTCGCGCCTGCAGGCCACGCCCCGTTCCCATGCCGACCGTGAGTCCGAGCGCCTTTTGCTTAGCCTCAATGTCCCGCACGTGCTTTAGTCGTATATACTCCTTGTACTCCTCGTACTTGTCGTAGAAGTCGGCATACATGATGTCCAGTATATCGGATGCCCACACTGCTGTAATCCCCAGATCACACATCTTCTCGCTGACCAGACCCTTCTCCTGCAGCCAATTGCGCTCCTCCATATCGACAGTGCGACGCGGTAAGTCCGGATACTTGCGCTTAAAGCTCGTAATCCCCAAATAGAGCGCAACCTGTTCCTGAATCATGAACGTATCCCGATTCTTGGACGGACAACAGCCCTTGGGCGGCGGCCAATCGTACTCGGCAATGGTGGCTGGATTGAATTCGGTGCTGCAGAAGAGAATATAACAAGTAAGTAAGGACAGAGATAGACAGACAGAGAGAGAGAACACTTACTCTTCGGCCACGCAAATCTCCATTTTCTTCTTCTTTGGACGTTTCAGTGCTGAACCGATAATCGCATCCACCGATTGTCCCTGATTCGAATCCAGTTGGCTGAGGCTGCTCACCATCGACGATTGCGACTCTTCGTTGTTAAGAAAGTCCAGTCTGTTAATAAAGTAACGGTAAACTGTTAACAGCTGAACAATGGAGAAATAGATAAGTTTAACTTACTTTTGTGGCGTTAGTGGTGGCTCCATGCTGGTCATCGATTGGTTACTCAGATTCAAATCGGCGCTCATGCGTGTGTCCTCCTCGAAGACCTGCGGTGCCTTTAAGAAGAAGAAACAGAAGAGACGAATAAGCAATCGAAGAAGATTTGCAACATTAACATCGAGTAATAACATGATTGGCCTATGTTAAGAGGGCACCACACTGTTAAATTACAGCGACAGGCACTGCTGGGGCAATGTGACGGCATTGCCAGCATATACGAAAAACACACAAAAACAAAACAGTGTAGAAAAGCACAAGAGCATATGCTTTGTACGCTCTCCTACACTCTCACGCGCGCTCTCTTTCTCTCTCTTTCTTACGACGCAGCAGGTGTGGTGAAGATGGGTTTTTGCTTGCCTGCCGCTGCTGCAGCGCAGCTCTGTTTGAGCGAAACAAAAAAATTGCAGCTGATTAAAATCACAGGTGAAGAGACGCGACGCGGCGCAGCAGCAGCAGATTTTTGTTGTTACTGCTGCTGCAGTAGTATTCGTTTTTGGTAGTAGTTAGCAATGAATGCAGCGCGCGCGCGCCTTTGGTTTTAATTACGACACACACACATACACAGTGCACTAGTATATTAGCTCTGCCCTTTGCAAGGGTATTGGTGTTGTTGGGTGTGTGGGTGCTGCACTTGTGCTTGTGTATGTGTGTGTGTAGTGCAAAATTTACGTAATATGTTAAAACATAAACAAGATGTAATAGTAAAAGAACAAAAAGAGTATAAGAGTGTAGCAAATGAAGAGAGCACTTGCACACACACAGGCACGCACACAGACACAGTCACACACAGACAGCGCGGCATCCTTTGAATGAATCATGCAAAAGCAAAATGGGACGAAAAGAAGAAACAAAGTCATACAAAGCATTGACCGTGCATGTGCTCGACTTGTAGATACTCTTAGGGGCTTCATCAACAGATTGCAAATTTGGCAATTGAAATGATAAGCAGAGAGAAAAGCATGCCAAAAGTTGTAATCTTCTAATCTCCTCCTATCGTTCCAATAATAGTTATATATAATGGCGCGGAATTCAATAACATTAAACACAATTTACAGCTTTAATAACTACAGTAAAAATCAGCATTTATAGCTGATTGTTCCTATAGAAGCAATAGCATATAGTTGTTGATTTTGCGCAAATGCATAATAATACATTGGATTCTGTATAATTTGCATAAGTAGAGATAAATTGAGGGAGAATAGAGAATAGTGGTATACATAGAAAACCCTTATTTGTACAGATTGTTCATATGACAGTTTTATTTAATAGAGTTCTCCCATTTTAAAAGCACATTCTGCATATCAAAATGAACAAATACAATCAATTTTGTTTGCAATATCTTGACAAATAACAAAAATAGGCCGATAGGTTGTATGGTAGCTATACGAGCTACGGCTCTTTATGACTAGTAATGTTAAAACATCGAGCCACTATCGATATTATCAAGGTTTTTATTTTGTTTTTTCAACTACAGAGATTTCTTTTTCAATGTTTCGATAATGCACAGGGCAAGAATCTTACAAGAATCTTCTCTAATCAATTTAATGCAAAATATTGAAACGATATTTTCATGGGTTTTTTTATAATGTGCATAACTTAGATGCCGACCAAACCGATTGTAATAAAAAAATAAATTGTAACCAGTAAGAAAAGCAACAGTCGCGCGGCAGCGACAGTGAGATACCCTTCGACCTATGTTCCTATGTACGTATGTATGTACACATACGAGTATACATATGCACATGCTTTCAAATTTTTCTCGACAGATGGCGCTCGCGTTCACGATCGCCCGCCTCCCTTGTTAGCTGACACAAGCACTTGTTGTTATGCTCATACTTTCTTAAATAAACTCTGTGTTATTGTCCGATCGGATTGCAATTTGGAGAATACGTAGATAATTCGTTCAGCTTAGCATATGTTAAAACCAGTAAGTTGTATTTTTTATACAGCGCTTACAAATTGAGTTACAAAATTATATTAATGTTTTGCGGGGGCGGTGGGCATGGCACGTAACATTTGAAATAAACTTGATCAGCGTATTCTATACAGGAATCTTTCTGCTCTAGCTGTAGCTTCTATAATAGCTGATATCTGTTCACGCAGACAGACAGACAGACATGGCTCAATAGACTCGACTAGTCATGCTGAGCAAGAATATATACCCTTTATGGGGTCTGCCACGACTCCTTCTGCTTGTTACATACAAATGTATGCACAAAGTTAATATACCCTTTTTTGACCATTTTCAATGGTCACTTTTCACTTTTTGCCAATTATCGATAACAGTTTTAAATAATTTTAGCTTCATTTCGATTATGTTTTTTCACACTCACCGGACTAAACAAATCCTTTAGTCGCTCCGGATCGGGTTGATGCTTTAGTCCGCCCACACAGCGCGGCCGACTGAGCGCAATTGCCTTGGCCACAGCACTGGCACCTCTTCCCATCCTCGGAGCACGCACCTGCTGTGCAGAGTTTGCACCACCGGCAGCGCTGTTATTGTTACGTGCCGCTCCACTGCTGCTGCGTGCGCCGCCACCACCGCGTGAACCGCGTCCACGTCCCCGTCCGCGTGTTGGTGTCGCTGCTGCTGCTGTCGCTGGTGCAGGGCTGCTGCCGAAGGTGGACAATATGTTGCTGCCCTGCGCAGAGGATTCATCTGCAAGCATCCAACAGGTTTAAGTATATATAAAGATTGTTGTTGCTGTTGCTGCTGTTACTTACCACCTGAATGCGCACTAAAGTTGTCCTCGTCCTGGGAATCATGTTGACTGCTGCCGCCGCTCAAGCTGTAGCTGTTGCTGTTGTTGTTCGCGTTGCTGATATTGATGTTGGTGGTGCGTGGGGAGCGCAATTGTTGCGTGGCCATAATCGATGAGAAGTCGTTGGGCTGAAAGATGACATCGGGTAAGGGATCCGAGGAGGACAATATACTTGTTGGCGGCAACATGGAACTGCAGCTGCTGTTGCCACCAGCAACAGCAATTGTTGCTGGCGTTGTTGCTCCTGCTGCTGCTGCTCCTGCTGATGATGATGCTGCTGTTGTGATTGTTGTTGCTGTTGTTGCACTGCTGCCATTGCTGGTGGATGAGGAGGATGAGCACATGGTCAGATCAATTTGTGCTGCAAGTGCAAAGGCCATGTTGCTGCTGCTGTTGTTGTTGTTGTTGTTTGTCTCCGTGTCGTGTCCGAAATGCGGCATCAACACAGAAGTTGCTGTTGCAGCGGTTGCCGCTGCTGCTGCAGCGGCTGCTGCTGTTGCCGCTTTACTTTGTCGCTTGCGCGTTGCTTTTGCTGGTGTTGCCACTGTTGGGGTTGCCACACTGCGGCGTGTTGCACGCAACGGCCGCTGATCGTTCCGTCGTGGCGTGGCCAACAATGCTGCCACCGTCACAGACTGCACTCCGTCAGCTGCCCCTGCTGCATCCTCATCGAGATGATTGTCTGCCGTCAATGCGCCATCTACCGGCGCTAGCAGCTCCGGCGGCTGCTCCGCACTGACCATGTCGATGGCCAGACGCTTGCGCAGCAGTTGCACGCGTCGCGACTTTGCGGCATTGTCTGTTGCCGCAACGAGCAGGGATGTTGCTGCTGCTGTTGGCGTCATCTCATTGGCATTGCGTTTGGGGCGACCACGTCGCTTGGCTGTGGTTGGCGCCGCTGCTGCTGCAACTATTGCTGCCGGCGGTGCGGCTGCCGGTGAGGCACAGAACACTGCCTTTGCCTCCAGCGACAGTTGCTCGGAGGCAGCAGCAACTGCTGCTGCCAGTCGCTCCTCGGCCAGCAGCAATGTGCCGTTACTCAGTGGCGCCTGCTGCTGGAGCGGCTCCTCCAGATCCGTGTTGAGTATTCGCTCGTGTTTCTGCTTGCGACTCCGATGCGTTGGCGGCGTTGGTTGCTGCTGCTGCTGAGGCGAGGCTTGCTGTTGCTGCTGCTGAGGTGAAACAGCAATTGCTGTTGCTGCCGTGTCGTTGTTGCTGCTGCAGTTGTGAGTCTGCTGATCGTTTTCGTTGTTGTCCAGGCGACGCTGCTTAAGAGGCGGCAACTGCAAGAGAGCGCGAGAGACGGAGATAGATGTGGTTAGAAAGAGTGTTTTAAGTGTTCAGCGAACCGGTTCGCACGAAAGAACTATTTATATTCTGCCTGATTTGGAAATTGGCAGGACTTTTAGCAGAGCTTATACAAGAAATAATACATTGAAGCAGTTCAAAAAGTGGTTCACTGCCTTAACATGTAAAGTTCAATTGTTACTAAGCTTAGTATAATCATAATAACCCATTGAAGCTTTGAAATACAAGAAATAATATATTGAACCGGTTGAAAAAGTGGTTTCCTACCTTTACATGTAAAGTTCTATAGCTACAATCATGATATTTGGAATATAACTTTAACTAAGCTAAATTTAATCAAAATATCCCTTTGAAATACAAGAAATAATATATTGAACCGGTTCAAAGAGTGATTCACTACCTTAACATGTAAAGTTCTATAGCTACAATCATGAAATTTGGTATATCATTTTTACTAAGCTTAGTATAATGAAAATATCCCATTCTAGCTTTAAAATACAAGAAATAATGTATTGAACCGGTTCAAAGAGTGGTTCACTGCTTTAAAATGTTAAGTTCTATAACTACAATCATGAAATATCTCATTCTAGCTTTGAAATACAAGAAATAATGCATTGAACCGGTTTAAAGAGTGGTTCGCAGGCGCGCATCTGTTAAAGTTCCAGAGCTTACATTGTTAAATTTACTGAGGACCCTTTTCATACGGTTTGAGTTACATTTGCATTTACATTTAAAAAACGATTCAAAGGTGGTTCAGCCTAATAACTTGAAATACCCTAAAGGCAACAATGCAAAACTAGCTACACTTGGTATTGCTACAACTCCAGTTGAGTTCCTATTTTACAATCAGCTACAATATTGTAAAAAACCACTCCGAAAATGGGTTCAGTTACCTAACGCTACAGTTACTAGTGCTAACATAATGATTTCATAACTGAACTTGAGTTTTATCTATTTGTGGATAACTTACACCGCTGGGAGATTCTGCATTTGGCTCGGGCTGCTGATGATGATGTTGCTGCTGCTGGTGTTGCTGCTGCTGTTGTCGCTTCAGATGATTCTCGTTGTTGTTGAGCAACTGTTGCTGCTGCTGTTGTTGATTGTTGGTCTTATGGTTTAGATTCTGATGCAGATTAAGATTTAGATTCATATGATTCACATGATTGCTGAGCGGCGGCAATTGTTGCTGCTGCTGCTGCGACGGTGGCGGCGGCGCCGTATCCGACTCGTAGGCACTTTGCATATAGGGCGTCAATTGTGGGCTTCCCTCGGGCGTGTCCAGTATCTCAATCGAATCAATAATTGGCTGAGAGATGGCAGCTGTTGCTGGCGTGGCAGATGCAACTGTTGCTGCTGCTGCTGGTGGTGGTGCTGTCACCTCTTTGGTTGCTCCATTGGCCAGAAGACGCTCGGTTAACTGGGGATATTTGGAGGCGACTGTTGTGTTGTTGCTGCTGCTGTTGTTGCTGTTGCTTATGTTGTTGTTAAAGATCTTCGGGGGCGCCGTCAGCTGGCTCAGCAATATGTTGGTGTTGGGCGAGGCGGGACTGCTGCTACTGTTGTTACTGCTGCTCTTGTGGGGTTGCTGCTGTGCTGCTGTTGCTGCCTGCATGCGCAGCCGCTCCAGCAGCAGATTCTGTGTTTGCCCAGGGGACAAGCTGCGATTTGCTGCTGCTGCTGTCGTCGTTGCTGGGGTTGCTGCATAATTATTATTGCTGCTGCTACTACTGTTGCTGATGTTGTTGTTGTTGTTGGTGTTGTTATTGCTGTTGTTGCTGCTACTCGTGTTGGTGGTGTGCACTGGCGACGAGCCCGGCGAGGGCGACGACGTCAGATCGACCATATCGACAATATTATGTTGCTGCTGCTGCAATTGCTGTCGTGCAGCTTGCTGCGGTAAACTTTCAATGCCATTGGTGCTCGCCGTCGTTGCCCTTGCTGCTGCTGCTCTTGCTGGGAGATTGTGAAACATTTTGGGATCATGATCCTTAGAGAGATCATCATCGATGTCCATGTCATCGGAATTGCGACGAAACTCATTCGAATCTGCCTCGAGAGCAGCATCAATTAGTCCATCATCGCCGCCATTCGTCGTCGCCGTCGTCGTTGTCGGCGTGTGTGTCTTTCTCAGCTTGGAGCTGCTGCTGTTGACCAGCACCTTCTCCTCGAGCACGGCACGCACCTTGTGATTGGGTGAGCATAGATTCTTGATTGTCAGCTTGAGCAGTGGAGGCTGCTGCTGCCCCGCTGGCAACTGTTGCTGCTGTGTATCGCTGTTGTTGCAATTGCTTGTCTTGATTGTCAGCTTGGGCACCAACTGCTGCTGCTGCTGTTGCTCCTCCTCCAGTTCGATGGACTTTGTCTTGATGGTCAACTTGGGTATGCTCTGCGCATTCTTGGCGTCGTGTGTCATGATCACCGTGTGCTCCAGTTGCTGCTCCTGCTGTTGCTGCTGCTGTTGGCTGGCGTTTGTTTTGATGGTTAGCTTTGGTATTTGTTGTTGCTGTTGCTCATCGCTGGTAATGCAACTGCTGCCTGCATGCGTTGTCTTTATCATCAGCTTGGGCACTGTGGGAGGCGGCGCCTGCTCAGACCCCGATGAGGAGCAGGAGGCAGACGAACTGGAAGCCGAGGCCGGGGAAAGACTGCAGCTCATTAGCTGCGAATCGTTGCCAATTGTCTTTGTCTTGATGGTCAGCTTGGGCAGCACACCAACACCAACACCAGCACCAGCACCAGCACCAGCAACACAGGAAGCAACACCACCAACTGTTGCTAGCGTGCTTGCTGTTGTTGTTGCTACAACGCTGGCTGTTGCTGATTTGCTGGGACTGTTGCAATTGCTGGTGCTGGTAGATTCACCTCCTCCTCCTCCGCCAGCATCGGGCATTTTGATAATCAGCTTGGGTACCACGCTGCTCACACGCTCCTCGTTGGCAGCGCGTATCGTCAGCTTGGGCACAATATGCGGCAATTGTTGCTGGAGTTGCTCTTCTTCGGCACACGATGACGATGAGCAGGAGGAAGATGCATCCGAGCTGACAGCAGCAACATCTTGTGGTTGCTTCAACGATCTTATTGTCAACTTGGGCACCAAACCCATCTGCGACTGTTGTTGCTGCGCCTGTTGCTGTTGCTGCTGTGACGTGGATGCGGAGGAGCATGACGAGGAGGATGTGGGCATCTGTGTAGGCAGTTGTATGCGCAACGGTTCGACGCGTCGCTCATCGTTGCCACTTCCAGCTGGAGATTCGCTTGTGTTGCTGCTGCTGCTGCCATATTTGGAGAGCTTCAAGATTATCTTGTGACCTGCATTGTTGCCACCGCCACCGCCGGCGCCAGAGCTGCTGCTGGTGTTGTTCTCCTCGCCGTTGACATCTAAAGCTGTTGCAGCCATCACTGCTGCTGCTGCTTCGCTTGTTTTTGTTGCTGCCACTGCTGCTGCTGTTGATGTGGATGTTGCTGCTGGCGGGCTGCTATTGCTATTGCTATTGTTGTCGCTGTTGCTGCTGCTGATGTTGCTATTTGACAGCTGCGCATCGTCGCGCAGGCAATGCTGCGGCGGCGATGCTGTGGTACTGGTTATTTGACCCACCGACGGCTGCTGCTGCTGTGGATGCTGCTGTTGTTGCTGCTGCTCAGGCTGCTGTTGCTGCTGCTGCGGCAACTGCTGCGGCTGCTGCTGCTGCTGATGGTGGTAATGGCGCAGTGTTGCTTCTGCCTGCGACACATTCAATTGTTGTTGCTGTTGCTGCTGTGGTGGTGGTTGCTGCTGTTGCGATGTGGAGCTCACTTCCTGCTGCTCCTCCTCCTCCTCCTCCTGTTGCTGCCTGATGCTGCTACTGCTGCTGCTGCTGCTGTTGTTGCTAATGCTGCTGCTGTTGCTACTGTTGCTGCTGCTGCTGTTTATCAATGCTGCTGCTGCTGGCGTCGATGTTGTTGTTGTCACAATTGCCTTGGTGCAGGAACTGATACTGGAATTTGAATTGGAACTGGATGTGGAACGTGGACTGGAACTGGAGCTGCTTGTGCTGCTGCTGCTGTTGGTGCTAGAGCTGTTTGAACAGAGTGGTTTTGCTGCCAGGCTAACTGAAGATGATGTTGCTGCGACCTGTACCTGCTGCTGGCGTAAATCATTCATTGCTTCTTTCCTTTATCCACACCACACGCTGTTGTTGCAGTTGCTGCTGCCTGCTGCAGAGACAGAGACAAAGAGAGAGAGGGGAAATATAATTAGTTTAATTAGTTATTGCTAATCTCTTTTCAATTCAACTGTTTCTCTATTCGTATATCTGCATTATAAAGTGTATTTATTTTCTTCTATATGCCAAATGAACAATTGGAAGACAGAACATTTAAGAAAAGAGGGATAGGAAGAGGATTGATAGTTATGGCAACATTCAGAGTAGATGATGATGATGATATTTATATGTGGAATTGTCATTCCATTATCTATGCGCCATGGATCTCCAACTGATCTGCTGCCATATCGTACAAACTGTTAACCCTTCGACCCTCATCATGACAGCTATAGACACACAGTAGGCTGGGTCGGGGCTTTAGTAGACCGTAGATACGGCACAATCGATAAGAAAATAGAATAAAAGAGCAAAAATTATAAGTGTAAATCAAAATTCTTAATGTTGACAAGGTCGGAAGAATATCTAATCCAAGACCCACTCAAAGCTTGACTTGACACTTACAAGAGAGAGAGCGAGGAGAGAGAGTGTAAAAGAAGTAGGGAGAGTGGAAAGATGCTACTGCTGTCGCTAATCACTCCGCTGCTGCATCCGCTGCGAGAGCAGCTGAGTCTGCTTCGTGCACTCGCCTCTGGTGGACGCATACCGGGCACTAAACTGATCCTAACGTCGTCAACAGGCAGCAAACGCTTTGGGATCATCGAGCACTTCATGATGGCTCTTGCAGGCGGTTGGCTCCTGCTGCGTGTTTGCTTTTGTGAACTGGCAGACGAGGATAGGCTGCAGTTGGTCAGGCGAAAGCAAATCAGGGACCAGGAGACGGAGACAAGCATAGACGAATCGACACTGGAGGAGGACGAGTATGATTGGGAGAGCAATCTGGAGATTGAGAGAGATATGCTGCTCCAGTCGGATGACGAGGAGCACGTGGAGGGGGAGCTTATCTACTGGGGTTGCGAGAAGAACGATGGCAATGAGCCGATACTGAAATTTAGTCCTTCACAATTGAATATTCTGCTGCGCATTGATGATGAATCGGACGGGGACGAGGAGTATGAGGAAAATGATGATGAAAGTGAATGTGAAAGTGAGCAAGAGACTGCACTAAGAATGGGAATGGGAAAGGAGCTGCAGGGACTGCCGGTAGAGGAGCCGACACAAAAGAAGGGAGTTCTCCAGTGCACGGGAGGCATATCCTGGTGGATAGCGTCAACAATATCCGAGCGATACAAGGAGTTCAATAATCACGATGAAAAAATTGTCTTTGCACACTAAACAACAGCAACAACAACTATCGAATGCCAACGACCCTAAGAACAGATGATTTTTAATTCTATTCGAAGAAGATTATGGGGCGACAAGAGAGAGTAACGATCAAGCCTTTCTGCACATGCATGTATATTCGTGTTTGTGTGTGTTTGATTTGGGAAGAGAGAGCGCAATTGCAGCGTCGAGAAACGAACAGAAGAAGAAAAGAAAGAGTTGTTGCAGAGCAGACGCGCGCTCGTCAACACCAACACACGGACGCACGCACACACACACACCTACTCTGTCACTCACACACACTCACTCATTTTTAGAATAACGAAACTTCTAAATTTGCCTTGTTTACATTTTCTAAATATTTTATTTTTAGCTTTTTAGAGCTCTGGTTGAAATTAATCGTTGAAAATTAATCGAATAAAACTGATTACTTCATTCAATCAGCAAGGAGGGAAGGTGGCCGACTAAAGGAGTCGTATAACATTATAACAATTATATACACTCACACACACACAGAGAACGAGAAAAGTAGTAGAGTGCGAGAAAGAGTGTATTGTTTTGTTTTCGTTTTTCTATTGCACTCGCACTAGCAAATAATAACTTTAACTAAAGCTTTAAGCCGAATACAGAAGCTCACCACAAGCACACTAATACATTCAAATACACGACGGCACCGGCACTTAAAGAAGTAATTCACGCAATGCGCGTTTTGTTTATCGTTGTTTGTAGCCGAGAGTAAGAATTGTACACGCGTTTATTAATCGAAAAATGCATGAAAAGCTAAACAAATTACTTTAGGCTTATTTGCGTTGGAGAAATGTGCCCATTCGAATTGCCGCGTAAACAGTAAGGGAAGGAGGGGAACCAAAACAGCAACAACGTTTGTCTTGTTAATAATACGCTGCGTAAGCGTGGAAACATGCGCGGCACACAGCTGTCTGACGGGAGGCAGATGAAGTGAGAGAGAGAAAAAAAAAACCGCGCCACATTGGTACGCACTACTACAGCAACAACAATGACAGCAACGGCGGCGCAGCAGTAGCAGTCAGCAGCGACTGCGAAGTGTGGTGTATGTGTTGGCAACACTGCGAAATTCACCATGGGCCCGAGGCTGATTCTCACCATAACACACACATAGCCAAGCATTCACACACGACACACACATAACAAATACCAGCATGAAAGGCAATCGCCCGTGCCGCTGCATGGAGAAAAAACATATTTACTTACACACACACACAAACATACACAGGCACGCTCGCGCATATGTACAACTGCATTTATACAACTGCTTCTTCTACTGCATTGGCGACCCCCACGCAACTAGCGGTGACGCCGCCTGTGCAACAACAAATTAAACGGCGGCAGAGGCAACAACAATGCATGCGCGCTGCGCGCCTATGGTAATGCGAAAAATATACTAGCGCGATACGAAAGACGGAAAAAAACGAAACGAAAACCGCTGCTACATAGCATAAGACGCCGAAACTGACCCAACAACAGCAACAACAACAACAACAGGCAGGCAGGCAATAAACTCACCATGCGGCAAAACGTCAGACAAAAGAAGATGGAGTAGAAGTTGAGCGCCTTCTCTTTGCATGCAATTCGCGTGTATATTGGTGTGCGCGTGTCTTTGTCGGGGTGTTAAGACATAAAACATGTTTTGTTTTTATTTGCACACTTTGTAAACATTTCGTTGCACTTTTTCTTATCATTTATTTAATATACAAAAAAAAACATTGTCGTACACATTGACTGAGAGACTGTAGTCGGTACAAATTGCCCGTACTTGTACACTCGTCTCGAACACACTCGCACGCACACACAAAAACTACACACTCACACACACGCAACACACATACATCCACAAGCGCAGCGCTCGGTTGTCCCACTTTCCGTGTATTGGTTTCGTACAATTTTCCACGCACTTTTTAACGATTGAGGCAGCACAGCAGACGACGACTTTTAAATTTGTTATAACAAAAAATATCGTGCAATTGTTAACTAATTTAACTGGTCGAATAACATACGCAGACTGATTCGGCGCGCACCTATCGTTTTAACAATTCATTATTAAATGTATGCCCCTGCTCGCTGTCTGCCAGTGTTTTTTCTTTTTCGCTTGGAATATAACACTACCGTACTCGTCACGACAAAATGGAAATGAAAATGTAGGGATGTTGATATCTTATCGATACATCGATAATTCGATTAAAGTCTAGTGATATATTGAATTATATCACGATGCTAATTTTGTTGACAATTTTAATTTATTTCTTAAAAAATGAATACAAAAATTCGTAAAAAAGAAACAAGCTAACAACATAATATACGTATTTTTTTGTTGTGAGCACGAGCTGTTGTTTGTCTCAAAACGGAACGAGTGAATTGAAACACAGGCAACTATTTGAATTTTACATTTGATATTTTTCGAAATGGAATTGGAACTAAATAAGACAACAGCGCGGACAACAGTTGGCGTCAATCGATGATTTTATCATTGAGCGATACCATTATTAAACTTGAGCTATCGGATGGCAACGCTGACAAAGCTGGTAAAGCTACTCTCACAGTTAAAGCACAAAGCTAAGCCTGCAGCACTACATACATACAAAAGAAGCAAAAAGTGTTCTAGAAGTGCCCACCACCAGTGGGCGTCCCTATCCGGAAACGGTGACCTTGGTGGCAAAGTGCAGTTAATTTTGCAGCAGCCAACAAAGATGTCATCGTCCAACTCCAACTCCAATGCCAACGCAGGACCAGGTGTAGCTCCAGTTGCATCCGGCTCCAGTACTGGATCAGCTGCTCCTCCTGGCGGAGGGGGCGGTGGTGGTGGTGGCCTTGGCAGACAGCAACGACGTCGTCTGGCGGCCTTCGATTTTGATCACACCATCGTATCGCAGAATACGGACACCGTGGTGCGGGACATGCTGCCCAACGAGCTGGTGAATACGCGGGCCCTCAACGAGCTGATGGAGAACGACTGCTGGACCGAGTACATGTCGGAGGTGTTCCGTCTGCTGCATGCGCAACAAGTAAATGAGTCGCGCATACGCGACACCATACGTTGTATACCCGAAGTACCGGGATTTGTGCGTCTCATCAAGCATTTGCAAAAGAAACTCAATTTCGATTTGATTATCATTAGCGACTCGAACAGCGTCTTCATCGACGAGTGGCTGCGTGCCCACAATTTGTTGGATTGCTTCAATGCGATCTTCACCAATCCCGCTGAGTTCGCACCCAATGGAAGGCTGCTGGTGCGTCCGCATCATCAGCAAACCGATTGCAAGCTGAGCGCCAGTAATTTGTGCAAGGGACGTGTCCTTGAGCATTTTGTCATCGAACAGGATCTGCGCTATAACATACGCTATGATCATGTCTTTTATGTGGGCGATGGCAACAACGACATCTGCCCCGTGCTCCGTCAACGGGCCTGTGACTTTGCCTGCGCCCGCCAGGGATTCGCCATGGAGAAGCATTTGATCAAGAATCGCAACAAGTTAAAGTTGCGGGCCAATCTACTCATTTGGCGCAGTGGTTTCGAGCTCCTCGAGCAGATGTTGTCCCTGCCTCAGCTGCAGGCAGCTCCGCCCCAGCAGGCTCATGCTCATCCTCCAATTTTGAATGCCGATGCCAACAATTGTTGCAAGGCTGAAATGGCGCGTCGGGCTTCGGCCATTGCCGGTCCGGCCGAGCGTCAAAATTAGAATTTCACTAAAGGATTGTCACCCCCTCCTCCCTCTTCCCTCCGACGCTAGTGTCAGCCAAAGCAGCAGCGCCCAGCTCGCCTCCATCTTTAGGTGCTCAGCTCATGACGACGACCTTTGGCTCTTGTGGCCGATTGTCGAAAGGTTCTCGTCGAGCCCGAGCCGAGCCGAGCTGGCAATGTGTGCGCGGGAAGGGAAGATCCGGGGAAGAATCCTTAGATGAAACTTGGGTGAAATTTGAATTTGAATCTGTTTGCAGCTTGCCAAAGACTTTGGGGCAGCCTCACACAGATAATTGTCTTTATTTTTTTTTGTGCAATTGCCATGAAATGTGACAAAAAAACGAAAAAAAAATGAAAAAACCGAAAAAAAACAAAAAAAAACTTGGAAAAAAACAAAAGAATTATGAAAACTTTTGATGTGATCAATGTTCATATATATATATCTATATAGACTTATATATGTATATGTACATAAATGTCCTAATCAAATAAACAATTGTATGATGCATTATGCACAAACATACTCATCCACATACACATTTACACACAATAATCACACACACACACAGTCAATTGCATTATTTTGCTTTCACGCATATTCATCGGATCATCGAGAGAGAAAATACACTGGAGAACTTTGGTAAATACGATACGATCGATATAGAGATTATGAATATATATTTTGTGCTCGCAGCTGTTGCTAAGTAGATGAAACAACTTTTATTAAATGTGTATTTGTATTGTTGTAATTATTACTATACTATATATACTATTGTTTGTATATACATGCATATGTATTTACCTGTGTGTCCAAAATATATATATACTATATGTATTTAACGTTGCAATTGAGAAAAACACAAAACCATCTCAACTTTTTGCTTACCAGCTGGGTATAGTATCGGGAACATTGATTGTTCAGATTGCTCCGATTGGTGTAGCTAATATGATTCGCTTTTATGTGTTGATCTGCTTTAAGTTGATCTCTCTCTATATATCATCGCTCTACCCCACATCTATCCTATGCCATCAATGTCTATTTTATCCATACTTTTATCGCTTTTCATTTCATTGATGGCTTGCTGAGAGTGAGGGGAATTTGTTCATCGGATAGTTGGCATATGCTGTATATATTATTATAGATAATTAGATTATACAATCCTATCCTACTCTAATCCTACACTCGGATATTTGCAGCATATCATTCTCTCATTATACAATCTTATCTTAGTTTATTCCTATACTCCAGTTTTATCTTCAACTTTTCGTTGGCCTTCTTAACTTCAGATTCTTTGTTCATTTGCTTTCACAGCAACAAAGTAAGTGTGGGATATGCTGAATATATTATTATACATAGATCCTAAAATTATACAATGCTACAAATGGATCATAACATATAACATCCTATCCTAATCCTTTACTCCATTTGTTTCTCCTCGTACCCATACCTTCAATTCATACTTAACTCGCTTCCCGAACTCTTTACATGTAAGTACATTCCCTATTACCCCAAGATACCTACCTCAACCCTTACATATTACATTTAGTAAAACTCTCTTCACCTTTATCTATACAGATTGCTGTTTATTACAATTATAATAATATACATAGGTTTTAATTGGTTATATATATAGATTAACGATATCTTAAGTTACATAAAGATCCAAAACGAGTTGTATATGGTAAATGGTGTTCAAAAGAAAACGATTGCTACTGCTACAAGATTCTAAATAGTTACGTTATAATATATTTTATTTTAAGTAAGCAAAGGGTTTTCTCTCTCGCTCTCGCGCTGAAGATCAGTTCTAGAAACTACTTTATATATATATAGCCACGTATACATAGATCAAATATATATATAGTACATCTATATAATATATATATATATATATATATATATATGTATATATATATATATATTGGTGTGTGTGTGTGTGTGTGTGTGTGTGTTTTTTTGAATGTATATACATTTTATATTCTTAGAATGTAGTTAGTTCTCAGTTATTTTCAACAAATCTCTTATAGACTAGACTAACTAAAATAACTAGCTCATCTTCTTCTTCTGTTTTCTTTTACTGTTTAGCCCGGGGGGTATATCATTATCATCATCATCATCCTCATCCTCATATCATTCAAATATCTCTAACATAAACAATTTCTTATATCTACTCTGCTGGAGCTGGAGTCGCCGTACACGGGCAATTGATACAGTGAGGAGGCTGATGCAACTGCTACATGTACTGTGGATGTGTGTGCGTGTGTGTGTGTGGGTGTGCATGTGGTTGTAGTTGTGGTGGTTGCATTGGTATCTGTGTTGGCTGTTGTGCGTGCGTGTATGCATATGGATGTTGGTGTGGATGTGGGTGTGCGTATGTGTACTGTGTGTGTCCGGGGTAAGCGTATGCCTAGGAGCCCAGTGGCGACATCCCAATCTGGCGGGGATCGGCACCAGGGCCCTGCTGAGCAGCGCCCAATTCCAGATTCTTGATTAGCATCTGTAGCCATTGCTTGGTCGACTTGTCATCTTGCAGTATCTGCGTGAATGTCCCGTCGCGCAGCTGATCTGGCAGGCATTGTCCGAGTGCCTTGCGTGCGCTATATACCGATTTGAAAGAGACGACACGAGTGAGGCAGAGAGAGAGAGAAAGAGAGTTAGTATATCATGTTGAAACTTCTTTTGCAAATCGGATAAAAGTCTTGTCTGTCTCGTTTTTATAATAAAGATATTGAAGTGAAAAATAACTAAAGAGAAAGCACTTGGGAGAAGTTGAAACCTTAGATTGAGCTGCTCCCTTCTACTTATAACAAAGTTCTGTCTACACTAGAGCCACCGCAACTTACCGTGTATTGTCCGAGAGACGAAGATAACAGCGTACGACATGTTTCAAGAGTCGACCACACGGATCCTTAGACAGCTGAATAACCATTTTACCCTTAAGAAAGAGGGATAGAGAGTGTTAAAGTTAGAGAGCGCACATAGTGGTGGGAGGGGAGACTTACGAGTGTGATGGCAACATGGGAGAATCGCTCGTATGTCTGGCAGATGTATGAGAGACCCGACTCGTCCAGCAATATCTTCTGTATAATGAATGTGGCCACTGTCTTGCTCAGCTCAGATCCGTTATCCATGATGGTGAGACAGAGTGGGACTATTTCGGTGGTCAATAGAAATGTGATAACCTCCTGCTCGTCGGTCTTCACCAGAGCACCGATGACACCGAGACTGGTGAGGCGTAGATATTCGAATGGTCGCGTCTTTGATATGGTCGATAGAAACGGATACAAGTACAATGGGATCTGTGCTTGTAGGAACGCGGTGCGTGTCTCTGGATGCGAGGCAACGCACTGTAGCAAGGCCAGTGCGTTGCACACACGATTCGATTGATGGGCCGTCAGGGTGGGTGGAGTTATTGAGGGATATATGTTTACTATCTCCTGCAGCAGAGCGCATGCGGTGCCAAAACTGTTCCACAACATTGGTGCCAAGTCCGTCTCACGCTTCTTGCTCAGCTCCAGCAAGGCTGTTTCGCGTGTGTCCGGATGGGCCAACTCGTTGATCCATTGATACACCTACAGTGCACCACGCACACACGCACACAAATACATAAACACGAATGTTAATACATATGCATATATACAAATGCTTCCACACATATTTATCGTGTATACATACCTTCTCCTGCTCGGATGGTTGTTGTTGCTGGGGATTCATACAGGGGCTTGGCTGCGCACTCATTTTACCTGGGACTGCAAAAATACCAATAATAAGACTAACAACAACAACATTGGAGAGTTGAAAAGCTTTAGCCGAAGTACCGTAAAAGTTGACGGGATTTGGCTTTGATTTTCGCGTACAAAATTCAATGTATATTCAATGGTATACTTACAACTAACCACAAGTGTTTCTATATCAATAATATCTGAATATAACTTGACTGTTTTTGTATATGTTTTAATTCGTACAATTAGTGCAAAGTGTATAAAAATGACAAGCGAAATGCCGACCGAAAAATAAGATGTCGGCTCGAACTGGGGAAGCAGCTGATTTATTTCTTAATAAGAGTTGCCACTTCCAGTTATCAAAAGTATCGATGCCAAATTTTAAATTGAAAATACACTAGAAATCATATCCAAGGATTAAAGTTTAGAATTTTTAAAGTAATTTACCTCTCAATTGGTTCTGTACGCTTGAAAACTTTTTACAATTAAAGCTTTGGCTTCCATATTTTCAAATCTGGCAACACTATCCGGATGCCCATGCTTTGGACACTTGGACGTGACAGCTTGCCAAGAGGGATGCCGATTCCGCTTTTTCCCGTCAAATTTAGTTTTGTTTAGAGGAAGTATACTTGGATTTGGCCGTAAATCAGCTAATTTTTGAATGAAGTAAAAAATGTCTATTTAATTGAAGACCAAGCAAAAATAATATTAATAAAATTCAAATCTCTGTGCGCAAAAAAGGTTTTTAATAAAGTAGTTTTAATGCTAAATTTTCTGTAGAAAATTGTCTTTCCTTTCCAAAACATTTTGAATGAATCCAATCGGACCACTAGATCAGGTCCTAGGTTCGTAATTGTGTCGGAAAACATGGTTTCGAGAAACTCGCCGTCAAAGATCTTAGAAACCTTGACAACTGCGGAAAAGAAATAGAAATTGCGGGGAGTGGGAGTTTAGGCATTATCGTATAGCGAACATTTAACCGAAAAATAGTGTTTTGGCTTTTTTTTACTGTTTCCCGTTAAAAACACCTTTTTTAATACTCAAGTGGGTAGCACATGTCGCCTGTCGCTTTGGAAAGCTATGCCACTTTAAGGCGTTTTTTAGAAAAATCTAACTGAAATTTAAATACGACATGAAAGAAATTCATCTTGCCCAATATTGATATATCTAAGTAAAATAGTTAGGTAAACGATAACATGTGTGAAGCAGTACAACTAATTTATTTCTTTAATAATTGAGCTGTGGCAAAAATAAACAACTTGTATTGTGTTTAATAATAACGTTAATGAGAAGTGTTGTAAAATAGCCAGAATGCTTTTGGTATTGAGTATTTTCTCATGTCGTTTTACTCGAAGCAAATTTAGTGTATTTAGGTGTCGTGAAACGTTGTCACACTTTCTCAATTCACTCATTCAAAAGTCTTGTTAAGGTTAGGAGTCCGCCTGCAGCACACATTCGTCGTTGAAGTGTGCTTGTCAATTTACATCAAGTTGAATCGGAATTTCCACATACATTCTTTTTAACTCTGTTCTAACAAACAACTAGAAAGTAAAGTATCCAATGTAAGTAAAAATTCAAATTCATTTTACAAACTTAAACGCGAGTCTGCGTGTGTGTGGTGTGTTTGTGTCTTGGAACTGCACTATCATTAGTTGTGTGTGTGCGTGCGACCTACTGATTATATAAGAGTGCCGGCAAGCTTGTTTCTAGAAGCTTCCAACAGATTGAAACAAGATTTGAATTGCAATAATGTAAGACAATATAAAATAAGCCACATGCTGCGAGCAAGTTGTGAATATTTCAAATTAGAATATGTTCGCACACACACACATACACACAGTGGCACAAAGTTGCATTCACGTAATAGGCGAACGCACATGTTTTTTGGTATTTTTTGTATTTTTCCCCCTATTTGCCGGGTGCACATTGTGTCATTTCGCAGTTTTTAACGAAATTGTTGAATAATAATTACATGCATAAATATGCATATGTTTGTATAAATATGTTCGTATGTATGTGCGTATTTCATAAGACAAGCAAAACACTGCGACATATACACAATGATTACATAAATGATTTCTTCTGGAATAAGATCTTATCGTTCGGTGGTGGGGTGGGGGTCACTAAGCAAAGGGGGCGGGGCAGCGAAGAAGAGAAGGCGAAAGAGAAAGAGGCGCAGAGATAATTGAATTTACTTAAACTAAATAGAGAGAAAGCCGAACATGTGTTTATCGATATAAATTAATCGGTTTTTCTGTTATCCCTCCTCCGTACGCAGATGTTCCGTCTACCCGTTTCACTTGCCCGCAGCAACATTACCCGACAACTGGCCATGCGCCACTATGCGAAGGATGTTAAGTTCGGTCCCGAGGTGCGCGCCATGATGCTGCAGGGTGTCGATGTGCTCGCCGATGCCGTGGCCGTGACCATGGGTCCCAAGGGTCGCAATGTGATCATTGAGCAATCGTGGGGCTCGCCCAAGATCACCAAGGATGGTGTCACGGTGGCCAAGTCCATTGAACTGAAGGATAAGTTCCAGAACATTGGCGCCAAACTGGTGCAGGATGTGGCCAACAACACCAACGAGGAGGCCGGCGATGGCACCACCACAGCCACTGTGCTGGCACGCGCCATTGCCAAGGAGGGTTTCGAGAAGATCTCGAAGGGGGCCAATCCCGTGGAGATTCGTCGCGGTGTCATGCTCGCTGTGGAAACCGTCAAGGATAACCTCAAGAGCATGTCCCGCCCCGTGAAGACCCCTGAGGAGATTGCCCAAGTGGCCACCATCTCGGCCAACGGCGATCAGGCAATTGGCAAACTGATCAGCGATGCCATGAAGAAGGTTGGACGCGATGGTGTCATTACAGTCAAGGATGGCAAGACCCTCATCGATGAGCTGGAGGTGATTGAGGGCATGAAGTTTGATCGTGGCTACATTTCCCCGTACTTCATTAACTCGTCGAAGGGCGCCAAGGTTGAGTTCCAGGATGCTCTCTTGCTGCTCTCCGAGAAGAAGATCTCCTCCGTGCAGAGCATCATTCCCGCCCTCGAGCTGGCCAATGCCCAGCGCAAGCCACTGATCATCATTGCCGAGGATATCGATGGCGAGGCTCTGAGCACCCTGGTAGTGAACCGCTTGAAGATCGGTCTCCAGGTTGCTGCCGTCAAGGCACCTGGCTTCGGTGATAACCGCAAGTCGACCCTCACCGACATGGCCATCGCCTCGGGCGGTATTGTGTTTGGTGATGATGCCGATCTGGTCAAATTGGAGGATGTTAAGATCAGCGATCTGGGACAGGTTGGCGAGGTTGTCATCACCAAGGATGACACGCTGCTGCTGAAGGGCAAGGGCAAGGCCGATGATGTGAAGCGCCGTGTGGATCAGATCAAGGACCAGATCACAGACACCACATCCGAGTATGAGAAGGAGAAGCTGCAAGAGCGTCTGGCTCGCCTCGCCTCTGGCGTTGCTCTCCTGCGCGTTGGCGGCTCCAGCGAGGTGGAGGTCAACGAGAAGAAGGATCGCGTGCATGATGCACTCAATGCCACACGCGCTGCCGTCGAAGAGGGCATCGTACCCGGCGGTGGCACCGCTCTGCTGCGCTGCATCGAGAAGTTGGACACTGTTGCCACCCAAAACGAGGATCAGGTAAGCAAACAGACACGCCCCTTCACATTTTGAAAGCTGACTAATATGTTGATGTTCTACAGAATCTGGGCGTGGACATTGTGCGTCGTGCTCTGCGCATGCCCTGCATGACCATTGCCAAGAACGCTGGTGTTGATGGCGCCATGGTTGTGGCCAAGGTGGAGACCCAATCGGGTGACTATGGCTACGACGCGCTTAAGGGCGAATACGGCAATTTGATCGAGAAGGGCATCATCGATCCCACCAAGGTGGTGCGCACAGCCATCACTGATGCCTCTGGCGTTGCCTCTCTGCTGACCACCGCCGAGGCTGTTGTCACAGAGATACCCAAGGAGGATGCTGCACCAGGCATGGGCGGTATGGGTGGTATGGGCGGTATGGGAGGCATGGGCGGCATGGGTGGCATGATGTAAGCTCAGCAAGCCCCCCATCATTACACACACACAAATATGTTTAAGGCCATGATGCACAATGTCGGAGTATGGGAACGAGGGATAAGGAGCAGCAGCAACATGGATGGGATGCGTGAACCGCAGGCACCCACATTCTCTTGTATCGGCCAGCAGCCAGCAGCAGCAGCGGCGGCATACACACACAACCACAACAACAACAAAAACACATGCATCGAAGTGGAACGTCGTGCGAGTCTGACTCCTTGAAGGAGCGCACTCCCAGGCGGCGTCGTCCTGCTCCGAGTTTTGTTTCGCATTTATCTTCCTTTTGAACAATTCAATGTGCCCTGCGCTTGCCCTGGCTGCGTGCCCCCGCTACTCCCGCATCCTCTCCTCCTGCTACAGAAAGTGGGGATCGGAATCCGATCCCGTTGCCGATCTCCAGCGTGTCATCCCTCGCTCATACGCTGCCGTTTCTGCATTGTGTTCCTTCAACGTTTCTTTTTTTTAACTATTCCTTAATTCTAATTAATTTTTACATGTTATATATGTAAATGCAAGCACCGTTAGTTGTAAAATACATGATATAAAACAAATCTAAAAATGACAAATCTAAAATCTATATACCATCGCCAAGTGTTTTCTTACTCGAGCTGAGGGAATTGGCAAGTTCTGGGAATATGATAAACGAATGAATCCCCAACTGGCCTGGGGATAGTAGGTCCAAGATGAAAACTTTATTAGCCGCTAGGGCATTACAACACCAGCATATTCCAAACTGAAGTGTGTGCCTTGGGCAGATGCATGGAAATTATTTGAATCGCAATTAACGGAGGAAGGATATCACAATACTGACAGATACTATCTGTACCGTTTAGTTCATACTAAGTTCTTTTGAACTAATCCGTAAACTGTACAAAGGAACTAAATCCCTGATTTTAGTTCATTGGTCTTTTGTTTTTTTGGTATTCGTTGGTCAAAATCTTATTCTTTCATTGAATTTTGCCATGTTTACAACTGTCGATGAACTAAAGACCCGAAGAAACAAAATACTCGAAGACCTAAAGACCAAAACTAAGTCCCTTAAACGAATCCAAATCAACGACTCTATCAGATAGCCAGCGATGAAGGTAATGAGTAATCGCAGCAGGGCTGCCTCTTCAGCCTTTTTCCGGTCAGATTTGTCAATTTATTTTTTGAACAAAACTCTAAATCTTACTCTTCGGAAATTATTAACCAGTAAGAAAAACAACAGTCGCGCGGTACGCGACAGTGGGATACCCTTCGACCTATGTTCCTATGTATGTAGACATATACATATGCACGTGCTTTGAAATTATTCTTGTCAGATGGCGCTCGCTCGCCTCCCTTGTAAGCTGACACAAACACTTGGTTTTTTGCTTATACTTTCTTAAATAACTTCTGGGTTTATTGTCCGATCGGATTGCAATTTGGAGGAAACGTAGATAATTTATTCATCTTAGTAGATTATAAAGTCAGAAAGTTGTATCTTTTATACAGCGCTTATAAATTGAGTTCAAACATTAAATTATTGATTTGCGGGGCCGGTGGGCGTAGCACCCAACATTTGAAATAAACTTTATCTGCGCCTGGTACACAGAAACCTCCATGCCAAATTTGGTGTCTCTAGCTCTTATAATAGCTGAGATTTGTGTGTTCATCTGGTCATCCAGACATCCAGACAGACATACATGGCTCAATCAACTCGGCTAGTGATCCTGAGCAAGAATATATATACTTTGTGGGGTCTGCCACGCCTCCTTCTGCCTGTTACATACATTTGCACAAAGTTAGTATACCCTTTTTTGACCATTTTTGACCATTTTCAATGGTCGAAGGGTATAAACATGGTCAAAAAAGGGTATACTAATTTTGTGCAAATCTATATAACAGGCAGAAGGAGGCGTGGCAGACAAGAAAAAATATGTAAATTCTTGCTCAGGATCACTAGCTGAGTCGATTGAGCCATGTCTGTCTGTCTATTTGTCTGTGTGAACACACAGATCTCAGCTATTATAAATATTCTGTATCATTATGAATGTTTCGTTATATATAACGAGTATAGTATAAATCGGAGTACATTGAAGCCATTTCCAGGGTATACTGTATTTGCACAGCGATTCCTGCAAAGTATGCAACAAAAAATATGCTAAAATAGATGTTAAATATTTAATAAATTGACACAAATTGTGGGATTGCTGAGTCAGTTTTGTTTTGTATTTACTTGTAAGTTGGATTAGCGTATTCAGGGAGGAGGAGGATGAGGGAATGAGGGATGAGGAGTGGGATAATTTTAACATATCTAAATATCTAAGCTCTATATAACTATAAACTATATACCATATACTATATATACGTATGCCTGAACGAAGAACAATAGAGAGGAAGAGGAGGAGAAGGATGAGCAGAAGAGGCCGCAATGGGGGGAGGGGGTCAGCTAGTAGAGCTCCGCCTTCTGCATGACCGCCTCGACAAGGGCCTTGAACGCATCCTCAATCATGGCGATATGAAGCAGAGCATCGCGATAGGAGCACAGCTTGGCACTCTCGGTGAGGGGCATCTGCATGGTGGTGACGCCCAGCGAGGACTGCGAGTGTAGACTGCGTCCGGTGTTCATCAGAATGTTGACACAGTCGTCGGCCAGGATGGGGAACGTCTCCACGAACCTAACCATGGCAGGCAGAACATTGCGCAGGAATTTACACTTGGCCGAGGCGGTGAGCAGCGCCAGCGTGGTCTGGATGACATTCAGGCAAAACTTGGAGACGCCCAGACTCTTGGGTATGGAGTAGTTGAGCACCAGATGCGATGTCAGCTCGATGGTGAAGATCTGTTTGTCCATTTCGGTGACGTTGAGGAACTCGTGCACAAAGTCAATGCAGATGTGCATGGAGGGCACGCTGGCCACGATCATGGGTATCACGGACTTGGGATATGTCTGGAAGTGTACTAGCTTGGCCAGCGAGGGCTCCGTGATGAAGGCCTGGTGCACATAGGTGCCAATGATGCCTTGAATTTCACGCAACTCGAGCTTGGCCACGCGTGTCTCCGCCTTGCTGTCCATATACTCCAGCACCTCCAGCAGAATGTGCACTGCGGCGCTCTCCTGTGAGGCAATCAGTGTCGTCTTGAGCTCCTCCCGGTCGGCATCGGTCTGTACGAGGCCATTCTTGTCCAGTACCTGCTTCTGCTGCATGTGCACATTGAGGTAGGTCTTTGAGGAGGCCAGGCTGCCCTTGAGTATGCGCAGCAGGATGACCAGCATGTACGGCGAGCAGAACACCTCCCGCGGGCAACTACAACAATGAATAGTTAGCCAGGAATCGTCTCAGCACATCTACTACACATCTACTTACCCCAGCACATCCATTGGCTCCAGCATGCTCTCGTTGGCGAAGGTGCGTCTACTGAGCGCATCCGAGTTGCTGTTGGTGATCGCGCGCAGCGACATCATCCAGAAGGTAGTGGGCAGCACAGCGTTGAGGCGCAGCCAGAGATCGTTGTACAGATCCTTCACATATCGTGGCACATCCTTGGCGAACACATTGGCCAGATGCTGGACCAGCTGATGCGCATATTGTGCCAAGGATTCTGGTGGCAGCTGAAGCAAGCGCTTGAAGACACGTATCGCCAGCCTGGGCCTGCTGCGCACCGTGTCCAGTGCATGGCTGAGAAGCTCCGGCTTCAGCTCATAGTCGATGGTGTGACGCGCCAGATAGTGCTCCTCCAGCCAGTCATCCACCATGCTGAGGTGCGGATAGTTGGAAATGATGAGCCGCAGCAGCGGATGGAAGAGCGAGAGGTAATCGTTGTGGAACTGATGTGCCTTCTGCAGCAGATACTTTAGCGGCAGCCCACCGAGGAACTTCTGTGAGTACTCCTTCTGCTTGCGGCCGCCCAAGGCGCTGAGGTTCATCAGGCGCGTGTCCTCGTACAGCATCAGGTAGTAGATCATCAGCAGCTGCGCAGTCAGGGGGCAACTCACCTCCACCTGGGCCAGTTCATCGCTCTCGACCATTGGCGCGGGTGGATCATCGGCAAAGAAGGTCAAGGGGGATGTGCGAAAAACGTGAAGTATTTCAGTCTCGGTGAACGGACGATGCATGTGATCAATGCTTATCTTGCCCGTGGGATTCGGTATGATCAGCGTGTTGACAAACACCTCAACCAGGGCCGGCATCACCGGATGCACTGGCCGCACCGAGCTGCAGATCTGCTTGAATATCCACGACTTGATGGGCACCTTGTGCTTGAGGAAGGTGCGCGACTTGAGCAGCTGATGGATGCAGTGCACTGGCAGATAGCCAGGTATGGTGCCATTCAGACTGGGCGTCACAGGCACACGCACTGCATGCAGGGCAACCACCTGTTCGGTGAAGAGATCCTGCGTGAAGAGCTGCTTTATCCGATTCGTGCTGTTCGGCCGTATGGGAATCTTCATGGCCAGCGTGGAGCAGACCATTTCACTGATTGCCGTGATCTGGTTGCTGTGGAAGTGTATAGCAAGCAGGAGTAACATCTCTCCCAAGGAGCTGCTGGTGCCCGAGCGCTTGCAGAAGAAGGCATCCTCGCGTATCAGCCAGGTGAGCCACTCCACGGCCTTGTTCTCCAGCGGAATGGTCGACACTAGCGAGGGGCAGGCAATGAGCATGCACAGGGCCAGTGTGACGAAGCGCACACCCGATGCCGTCGCCTGGGGGCAGCTGGTGACCAGCTGGGAGAGCGCATTGATCTCGTCATCGTTGAACTTGAGGCCGCCAATGCCGCGGAGGGCGCAGTAGAGACGCAGCAGGACGGCGCCCTGCAAATTGAAGTCCTTCAGCTCGGAGGCATTGCTGGTGATCTGCACGATCTTCTGCAGCAGCTCCACACGCACCAGATTCAGTGCGTCCCCCTTGCGCTTCTGGCTGGTGCGAATGTAGACGGCGAACCACGAGCGCAAATTCTGATCGTTGCCCAGCAGGAGGCCAGTGAGGAAGGCAATCTGTAGGCAGAGGAGACAAGAAGAACAAGTTGCAGTTAGAGGGAGATAGATAGAGGGGAGCAGTGTGCACTCACCAGATCGTCGGGATGCTTGAGTGCCAGCTTGAGCATGAAGGAAGGCACCTTCATCAGTTCGACGCACATGGAACGATTGGCAAGCGCCTGCGAGGGATTCATCTCGCTGAGGGCTATGAGGAGCAGCTGACGCTGCTTGCCATCGGTCGCATCCTCGTCGCAGTTGGCAATCACATGGGTGACCACATCCCGATAGCAGTCGGGAAAGTTGGCCACCAAGGCACATATGATGCGATGCCCGTTGGGCACCTGGAGCAGGGCATCGGTTAGCTCAAGTATATTCAACAGAGAAGGCAGCTCGGCCAGCGCAATGCACAGTATGTCCACCACCTCCTCCAGATAGATGCCATCGTCAAGTATTTCCGAGTGTTGAGCCTTATCTGGTTTCGATCCATCACTGCTTGACGCAGAGCCAGAGCCACCACCACCCCCAACACTCGAGGTGGAGCCACCACCCGTGGAGCCGCCACAGGTGGAGGCGCCAGTACCGCTATTGCTGCCGCTGCCGCTGGAGCCAGTTGAGCCCGAGCCAGAGACCTGTTGCTGCAGATTAAAGATCTCGGAGAGCACCACACGCACTTTGCGTGCCACATCGGCACGCTCGAATCCCAGCGCAATGCCCGACTGCAGCCCGTACTCCGGCTGCGGTGGCTGTTGGCTGGGCGAGTCGAAGGCAAACGAAGAGGATGCCGCCGCGGAGTTCTTCTGTCGCGTCTGCAGCTCCTTTTTCAGATCGTTCTCCAGCTCGTGGTAGTTGACCTGCAGATAGGAGACGATGCTGTTGACCACCTCGATGCCTATGAGCACGGCCAGTATCTGTTTGCGCGACTCCATCGACGACTCGGTGTTATCGAGCGGCGACAAGAGGCTCATCCGCACCAGGGATGGCAGCACCGGCCTTATCTCGCTCTCTGGGTAGCTGGCCAGCGATGTTATGTCCAGATTCTGCATTGCTGCAAATACACGCGCTGTCACGTCGTACAGCTTGACCGGCATGGCGCACGGATTCGCTTGATTTGCCACCGATCTGATGAAATCCGTTGGATGCGCATCCGCATCACACTTGTGAAACCAATACAAATTCCCTCAGGACTGATGGCAGCATTGCTATCAATATCGATAAGTGTCGATATATTACGGTCAAATTTAGTGCCAACTGAGCTTCGCGAGCAGTAAACAATACCAAACTGCTTACTATTTGTATGTTCCACTTTTGAATGAATAGAATATTTATTGCAAGTTAGTTTTGATTAAATATGTCTTATATAGTGTGTGAGCATTTTAATTTTAGCTGAATATCATCACGTGCCGTGCTGCCAACTCATTTCAATATCGTTTCTGCAGCTCAGCTCGGCCTATCGATATTTCGATGTTTTCCCAATTTTTTTTTCTTACTGATACATACATTTTCCGTTCGGATTCAGCAGTCACTTTTTTTTTTACTCGCAAGTGAAGTTCGACCGCAAAGAATAAATGTGCATTAAAATAAAAATAACGTGAAGAATCTATGTGAGTTGTGTGTCTATGAATCAATTAGGGAAAATTGAACATCAAGTTTGTCGAGTAGGTAAGTGAAAGCTAAAGTTAAGCTAAACAGTGCAGTGCCAAATAAAAGAGGCGGCAAATAAAAAAGAAATGAAAAATTCAACTAAATCGGGAAAATACTCAACACACACATAGACCAACGCCCTAGTGCTTGTAGTGCTCACAGTGCTGCCGAACAGTGAAAAGAGAAGAGAGAAAAAGTATCTTATAAATCGACAAAATGTGGGCCAGTTCGAGAGTCAGTTGATCTCTAGTAGATATTAAATAACTAATAAACTGGCCACAGATATTTAATCTATCTATATATGCATGCCTACCTACACACACATATATATATACATCAATTCATACACATACAGGCACACATACATAATAAAAACATCATCGATTAAAATTGCCTGCCCCCCGTCTCAACAACGACTATCGCAGTCGCCGTCGCTGCTGGCGTTGATGACATCATTCGGTGTTTTCAGTTCGTTCAGTATGTGAGATGTGAGAAGAGAGCGTACGTAGTGTAGCGTAGAGAAGACTCGATTATGTCGAGTGTGTGGTGTGTGTGCTTATTACGCCTATGCCGTTACCCCAGTACGAATGTGTAAACGCGAATATTTGAATTAAATATACATAAATCAATCGAGAGTGAGCTGCGAAATCAAAACAAAATTGGTGACATGTGATGAATATGCGAGAGCAAAAGAAGTAAATGAGAAACACTCAAGAAGGCTTGCGTCAGAGTCAGAGAAAAAGTGTGATAAAAGAGAATATTTAATCGAGATACATACATATGTAATGTGTTTTTTTTAATCGTTTACAAATACACACACTCGCACTCACAAACACACGCACACAAACACGCAATATATATCTTGCTCTCGCTCTAACGTTTTCCACTCATTCACACGTACAACGAAGATAAATGCACTTCGAAATACAGTTACGTGCACACAAACACACACACACATACGCATGCACACACACGTAAACATTGCCACACGCCCCATGTAAAAATAGTAAAATCCTTCCAAGAGGTCACGAGTTGAAATGAAGTTGTGTTTATCGATAGCATGAGGGGAAATGGGAGGAAGAAAGAGAACGCGAACGGGAACGAAAACTTTGTTGCACTTGTCCATATACGCCTGTACACGCACTCACACACAAACTCACACGTATGACAACATGCATATATGTATGTGTACACTTGTACAAATATATGTACATGTGTACTTGCGTTTGTGTGCGTTCTGTATGAGTAAGTTTTGGCCCACCTTGTTTATTAGTGTTGCCGACAGCCGACAGCCTAAAAAAAATCAACAGCCATAACTCAAATTGTACAGTTGTAAGGCAATAAGCACGTACTGATGATGTAGGTACACATATACACAAACACAAGTGCAAGTATTTATGTATGTCGAGTAGTGGCTTGTGAGTTGTGGAGAAGCCTCATAGCATTTGAGCGATTGTTTGTTAAAACAAAAACAAAAAAAATTACATTAATGTTAGGCTCGGAACTGGTTTTCCATAAAGGCAGCGCAACAAAAAGACGAGAAAAAAAGAAAAAAATATTTGGAGTTTTCACTCCGGTGGTGGTTTGCATTGAGCATTCCAACTGTGGTTAAATTGAACGAGCCGACAATTGCACAATTCAACTCAACTCAACTTGAAGACAACTCAACACGGACTTAACTGAACTTAACTTAAATTAACTCACCGGACTTAACTCCAAGCTCAGCCCACAAGAAGACACCGCAGTCGTAGCCGCGCCTTGTGTCGTCGCTAATCAAATCAATGTGATGAACTCACTTCTAACAAGATCAACGCAACAACAACAATACACACGCATACGCAATTTTTATATGTATGTATGTACATGTGTATATATGTGTGTGTGTGAGTGTGTGTATGACATGCAATCATAATTGCACAGTTACTTGAGCTGAACTGAGTTCAAAACCTACCCCATTTGTTGTGACCATCTTCCTCCGCCTCTCTCACACTCTCTCTCTCCCTTTCACTTTGCTCTCTCTCGCAATTGGTCTCATTAGCTCACAGATACATTCGACCTGCTCTCTTGCACACACTCCCCCTCTGTGTGTGCGTAATTCGCTCTCAGTCTCTCCCTCTGTGATGGGATGCGTGCTAGTTGTTTGTTTGTTTGTTGGCGTTGCCACCTTTTGTTGTTGTTGTTTTGCGCTCTGTTTTCGTTGTGCTCGCTCTTTCTCTCTGTGTGTCGTTCTGTCGGCTAGTTTTAAGCTTCGTTTTCGTTATAATCACAAAAATATTACGTAATAGATAATAGAGCTGCGATGCGAATATGTGTGTTAATAAGTGTTTAGTATGTGTGTGTTCGTGCGTGCGCTAATATGTAAATAGAGATGTGTGTGCTTGTTGTTTTTTCTGCTATTTTTTTCTTGTGTTTGTGCGCTTTGTTGTTTCAAAATTAGCTCATAGTCATTGAGAACAGACAAATTAAAGGCGAGACAAGCCAGCAACAACAGCAACAGCTTTTTTGAGTGCATTCTGAAGTCATGATGTGATGAACAATAACAAAAACATAATTGCCCGCAACTACGAGTGTATTAGTGTGTGTGTGTGTGCCGCGAAAGGGAATGACCTGCAGAGCGTGGAATAAAGGTCAAAATACACTTGCAGCTAGCTCACTGCTCTGTATAACAGTTGCCATCGTGGTATAGAGAAGATAATACACTCATTCACACACACACACACACATGACACATTTCGGTCATGCCGATAGTTTTGTTTTATTTTCCTTTTCTGTTGTCTCTTGTGAATTGAATTTCCTGCAATTTCACCATGGTGCGATTTAAATCTGTCTACCGCAACCGCTCACTGTCCGCCTCCCATCGCCCACCACCTGTCACCAGATTGAAATTGAAATTGGGTATGAGAATGGGAATTGAAATAGGAATTGAGCTTGGGGCGTGATGTAATCGCGTTAACTATAAACCTAAAATAATGAACAGACATTCACACGCACACACAGTGAGCGAGAATTGTGATCGGGCAGTTGACCCAGGCGCGACCCGCCGCCAGTGGGGCCAGTCAATGTGACGCCATTGTGAATCTTATGAATCATAGCCTAAGAAAAGGGGTTGGGAGAATGGAAAGTGGAAAGAAGAAAACGGAAAGCAGAGAGTATGCATAGAGTGTAGAAAGTGAGGGAGTTGGGAGAGAGAACTATCGATAATTTTGATAGTAAACACAGACTGAAGAACTGGCACAATCGAAAGCCCGAATAATTGTCGAAAAAAGAAAGAAAGAAAGAGAGAGAAAATAGAAGAATAAGTAAATATGAAATTAATTAACATGCATCAGCATGTTAAAAACTAACGCGTGATGATATAAGCGTTCTCGCACTCACTGTTAGATTGTCGTTAGTTGAGCTTATATCGATAAGATAAGATGGGAAAGATTATAAAAGACAAGAAGAAAAAGAAAACATGATATAAAGAAATATTTGTTAAATGCCGAAATAAAGCAAAGATATAAATAGAAAACGACAGAATCTATATGTACAAATATCTATATATTTTTCAAATTACTAATCATCATTTTTCCCCCTCCTCGTCTTCTTCTTGCAGTTATTCTTTGAGATTTTGTTTCGGTTCAGAATTTGAAAAAAGAAGAGAAAAAACACAAACAAAATTGAATTCTTTGCGGTTAATAGAAGAGGAATACTGGACAATTCGTACGAGGAGCTACAAAAACAACAACAATAACAGCAATAAATAAAATAACAACAAAATGACGACGGACATTTCAATTGTTCGATGGGACCCGAGTCAGGGTCCTGGCAACGAATATATCGATGATTACGAATACGATGGCGGCAATTCCAGTTCCCGCCTTTTCGAGAGATCCCGCATCAAGGCACTGGCCGAGGAGCGAGAGAGTGTACAGAAGAAGACATTCACCAAATGGGTTAATTCGCATCTATGCCGTGTCAATTGTCGCATTGCCGATCTCTATGTGGATATGCGGGATGGCAAGCATTTAATCAAGCTGCTGGAGGTACTCTCCGGCGAACGTCTGCCCAAGCCGACCAAGGGTAAGATGCGTATACACTGCCTAGAGAATGTCGATAAGGCATTGCAATTCCTGCGCGAACAGCGTGTGCATCTCGAGAACATTGGATCCCACGATATTGTCGATGGCAATGCCTCTCTCAATTTGGGTCTCATCTGGACGATTATCTTGCGCTTCCAGGTAAGAGAACGACCTCTCTCTCTCTCTTTCTATCTATCTATCTCCTCTACACATATGTATATTTGTATACCCGGAACTCATAGGGGACAGCAGTGTATTATATTGGGTTGACCGAAAATAAACCGATTTTGCATACAATTTTTCGACAATTTTTTTGAACGGCTCAAGACTCTGTAATTGCATTCTATCTTTTGTCAGTTATCAGCTGGCACTTTTAGATTGCTTTAAAAAAAGCGCGCGTAATTTTGTTAATATTTGTTTGTTTTTTACTCAAAGACAAGCCACGTACAGGTCGGCCAAGTGCAGTTGATGATGACGTTATCAAGGCTTTAATCGAATCGAATCGTCATGTAACTAAGCGTGAGATTGGAGAGAATTTAAATATGCTACAATCAACCATACATGCTCATATGGTCATATGATCACCGGTTTCTTTTCGGTCAGCCCAATAGCTCTACAAATTGTTATGTTCTTGATCAATGTCAGCACTGCAAACGATATAGCCATGTCCGTATGTATAAACAGTTAGATCTCAAAGTATATTTGAGCTTGGATTACCGAGCTAAGTGGCAATGTGTCTTATTATCGCACGCAGATAAAGCATGGTTCATAATTTAACCACGCCCTTTGCTGCCTACGTAAAACATTGTAATTGTAGTTCTAGAAGTTATTTAAGAAACGATTTTAGTGGCTGAAGAGCTTAATAAATTCAAGAAATAACAAATGTAGCAGGTATACAAGAGTCGAGAACACTCGACTGTAGATTCTTTGCTTGTTCCTCTCTTCCTTTTGCATTGCGTCACATACTAACCCCTTGTACAACCTGTGTGTAGATTCAAGATATCACCATCGAGGAGGTGGATAATAAGGAGACAAAGTCCGCTAAGGATGCACTGCTGCTGTGGTGTCAGATGAAGACCGCTGGCTATCACAATGTGAATGTGCGCAACTTTACGACATCGTGGCGCGATGGCTTGGCCTTCAATGCCATCATCCACAAACACCGTCCAGATCTAGTGCAATTCGAGAAGCTATCGAAGACGAATGCCCTCTACAATCTGAACAATGCCTTCGATGTGGCCGAGGACAAGTTGGGTCTGGCCAAACTGCTCGATGCCGAGGATGTTTGTGTCGAGCATCCCGATGAGAAGTCGATCATCACGTATGTGGTCACGTACTATCACTACTTCAGCAAGCTGAAGCAGGAGACGGTGCAGGGCAAGCGCATTGGCAAAGTGGTTGGCATTGCCATGGAGAACGACAAGATGATCCATGACTACGAGCACTTCACCAGCGATCTGCTCAAGTGGATCGAGACAACCATACAGTCGCTGGGTGAGCGTGAGTTTGAGAACTCTCTGGTTGGGGTGCAGGGCCAGTTGGCTCAGTTCTCCAATTATCGCACCATCGAGAAGCCACCGAAGTTCGTGGAGAAGGGCAACCTGGAGGTGCTGCTCTTCACACTGCAATCGAAGATGCGAGCCAACAATCAGAAACCCTATACTCCCAAGGAGGGTAAAATGATATCCGACATCAACAAGGCCTGGGAGCGTCTGGAGAAGGCGGAGCACGAGCGCGAGTTGGCGCTGCGCGAGGAGCTCATCCGGCAGGAGAAACTGGAACAGTTGGCCGCTCGTTTCGATCGCAAGGCCTCGATGCGTGAGACCTGGTTGTCGGAGAATCAACGTCTTGTTAGCCAGGATAACTTTGGTTTCGATTTGGCCGCCGTGGAGGCAGCTGCCAAGAAGCACGAGGCAATTGAGACCGATATCTTTGCGTACGAGGAGCGTGTGCAGGCTGTGGTGGCCGTATGTGATGAGCTTGAATCGGAGCGGTATCACGATGTGAAGCGCATTCTGCTGCGCAAGGACAACGTGATGCGTCTGTGGACGTATCTGTTGGAGTTGTTGCGCGCACGCCGCATGCGGCTGGAGATCTCGCTGCAATTGCAGCAGAACTTCCAGGAAATGCTCTACATACTGGACAACATGGAGGAAATCAAGCAGCTGCTGATGACTGATGACTATGGCAAGCATCTGATGGGAGTCGAGGATCTGCTGCAGAAGCACTCGCTGGTCGAGGCCGACATCAATATACTGGGCGAGCGTGTCAAGGTGGTGGTGCAGAACTCGCAGAAGTTCCTCAGCGACGATCCCGAGTCGTATAAGCCGTGCGATCCAGAGATTATTGTGGGACGTGTGCAGCAGCTGGAGGATGCCTATGCGGAGCTAGTGCGCCTGGCTGTCGAGCGTCGCAGTCGGCTCGAGGAGAGCCGCAAGCTGTGGCAATTCTATTGGGATACTGCCGATGAGGAGAACTGGATCAAGGAGAAAGAGCAGATTGTCTCGACCGATGAGATTGGTCACGATTTGACCACCGTTAATCTGCTGCTGAGCAAGCACAAGGCCCTGGAATCGGAGATCACATCGCATGATCCTCAGCTACAGAATGTGGCAAAGGTCGGTGCCGAACTGATCACCGAGGGACACTTTGGTGCCGATCGCATCAAGGATCGCCTCAAGGAGATCCTCTCCAAGTGGGATCATCTGCTCGATCTGACCAAGTACCGTCGCCAGCGTCTGGAGAATGCTGTCGAATACTTCCAACTGTTTGCCGATGCCGACGATGTGGACAACTGGATGTTGGACACATTGCGCATTGTCTCCAGCGAGGATGTCGGACGTGACGAGGCCAATGTGCAGTCGCTGCTCAAGAAGCACAAGGATGTCGCCGATGAGCTCAAGAACTACGCCGAGGTCATCGATGCCCTCCACAAGCAGGCCGAGACATTGAAGCTCAACGAGCCCGAGAAGGCCAACGTGGACAAGCGTCTGCAGGCGATCGACTCGCGCTACAAGGAGCTCACCGAACTGGCCAAGCTGCGCAAGCAACGTCTCTTGGACGCACTCAGTCTGTACAAGCTGATGTCCGAGGCTGATGGCGTGGAGCAATGGATCAAGGAGAAGACCAAGATGCTGGACACCATGACACCGGGCAAGGACATCGAGGATGTGGAGATAATGAAGCATCGCTTCGAAGGCTTCGACAAAGAGATGAATGCAAATGCATCCCGCGTCGCTGTGGTCAATCAGCTCGCCCGCCAGCTACTCCATGTCGAGCATCCCAATTCGGATGAGATACTGGAGCGACAGAATCACCTCAATCAGGAATGGTCGACGCTGCGCGAAAAGGCCGAGGCCAAAATGGATGACCTGAAGTCGGCGCATGGTGTGCAGACCTTCTACATTGAATGCCGTGAGACAATCTCATGGATTGAGGACAAGAAGCGCATCCTCACCGAGACCGACAGCCTGGAGATGGATCTGACCGGTGTGATGACCCTGCAGCGTCGCCTTAGCGGCATGGATCGTGATCTTGCTGCCATCCAGGCGAAACTGTCCAGTCTGGGTCGCGAGGCCGATAGCATTGAGGTCGATCATCCTGAGGAGGCGCAACTGATCCGCGAGCGCATTGCACAAATTGAACTCATCTGGGAGCAGCTGACACAGATGCTCAAGGAGCGTGACTCCAAGCTAGAGGAGGCTGGCGATTTGCATCGTTTCCTCCGCGATCTGGATCACTTCCAGACCTGGTTGACCAAGACCCAAACGGATGTTGCCTCCGAAGACACCCCCACCTCTTTGCCCGAGGCCGAGAAGCTGCTCACACAGCATCAATCTATACGCGAGGAGATCGATAACTACACTGAGGACTACAAGGTGATGATGGAGTATGGTGAGCGCCTGACCACAGAGGGCAACACCAGCGACGATCCGCAGTACATGTTCTTGCGCGAGCGTCTCAATGCGCTCAAGGATGGATGGGAGGAGCTGCATCAGATGTGGGAGAACCGTCAGGTGCTCTTGTCGCAGAGCCTCGATCAGCAGCTCTTCAATCGCGATGCACGCCAGACCGAGGTGCTGCTCAGCCAGCAGGAGCACTTCCTCAGCAAGGACGACACTCCAGTCAATCTCGAACAGGCCGAGAATCAGTTGAAGCGTCACGAGGGCTTCCTAACCACCATGGAGGCCAACGACGACAAGATCAATACGCTGCTGCAGGTGGCCGACACACTGGTGGAGAAGGAACACTTCGATGCGGATAAGATTGGCAAGCGGGCTGAGAATATAACAACACGTCGCGATGATAATCGCCAGCGTGCTCTCGATCAGCATGAGAAGCTGAAGAATCAAGTGAAGCTGCACGAGTTCCTGCAGGATCTGGAGGAGCTGGCCGAATGGGTGCAGGAGAAGTACGTAACATCGCAGGACGAGACTTACCGCAGCGCCAAGACCATCCACTCCAAGTGGACAAGACATCAGGCATTCGAGGCGGAGATCGCTGCCAACAAGGAGCGTCTCTTTGAGGCCGAAAAGTCCGCCCAGGAGTTGTCGAAGGAGAAGCCCGAATTCAAGGATGTCATCGAGCCAAAACTCAAAGAGTTGGCCAAACAATTCGATGACCTCGAGGTGCACACCAAGGAAAAGGGCGCTCTGCTCTTCGACGCCAATCGGGAGGTGCTTGTGCAGCAGACTTGCGATGATATCGATTCCTACATAACCGATCTGGAGAAACAGATCGTTAGCGGCGACACGGCTAACGATCTGACCTCAGTGAATATACTGATGCAGAAGCAGCAGGTCATTCAGACACAGATGGCTGTCAAGGCACGCCAAGTGGAGGAGATCGACAAGCAAACCGAATATCTTCAGAAGACCGTGCCCGAGGAGAAGATCGAACCAATTGTGGTGAAGAAGACCGCAGTGCTCGATCGTTTTGAGAAGATCAAGGCACCGCTGTTGGAGCGTCAGCGTCAGCTGGAGAAGAAGAAGGAGGCCTTCCAGTTCTGTCGCGATGTCGAGGATGAGAAGCTCTGGATCGATGAGAAGCTGCCGGTGGCCAACTCAAATGAGTATGGCAACTCTCTGTTCAACGTCCATGTCCTGAAGAAGAAGAACCAATCGCTGGCCACTGAGATCGACAACCATGAGCCACGCATCATGGCCATCTGCAATAATGGACGCAAACTGATCGATGAGGGACACGAGGATGCCAAGAAGTTCGAGGCACTGATCAGTGATCTCACACAGAAGTGGCAGGAACTGAAGGATGCCATCGAGAACCGCAAGAAGCATCTGCTCGAATCGGAGAAGGTGCAGCAATATTTCTTCGATGCCCAAGAGGCCGAGTCGTGGATGAGTGAACAGGAGCTCTACATGATGGTCGAGGATCGCGGCAAGGATGAGATTAGTGCACAGAATCTGATGAAGAAGCACGAGAATCTGGAGCAATCGGTTGAGGATTATGCCAACACCATACGCCAATTGGGCGAGGTGGCACGTCAGTTCAGTGGCGACGATATCTCCAGTGGCGATGCTGTCGCTGTTAAGCAATCCCAGTTGGACAAGCTCTATGCCGGTCTCAAGGATTTGGCCGGTGAGCGACGTGCCCGCCTCAACGAGGCCCTGCAATTGTTCATGCTCAGCCGCGAGGTTGACGATCTGGAGCAATGGATTACGGATCGCGAGGTGGTCGCCGGCTCACAGGAACTGGGGCAGGATTACGATCATGTTACGCTGCTGTCGGAGCGATTCAATGAGTTCGCACGCGACACGGAGGCGGTGGGCGGTGAACGTGTGGCGAAGGTCAATGGCATTGCCGACAATCTGATCCAGGCTGGACACTCGGACTCGGCCACCATTGCCGAATGGAAGGACAATTTGAATGAGTCGTGGCAGGATCTGTTGGAGCTGATCGAGACACGTACACAGATGTTGGCCGCATCGCGGGAACTGCACAAATTCTTCCATGATTGCAAGGACGTCCTGGGCCGCATCCTCGAGAAGCAGCACGGCGTGTCCGATGAGCTCGGCCGCGATGCTGGCTCAGTGTCGACGCTGCAGCGCAAGCACTACAACTTCCTGCAGGATCTGACCACACTGTACTCGCAGGTGCAGCAAATCCAGGAGGAATCCGCTAAGCTGCAAGATGCCTATGCTGGCGACAAGGCCAAGGAGATAACGAACCGCGAACAGGAGGTGCTCCATGCCTGGGACAATCTGCAGGCAATGTGCGATGCACGCAAACAGAAGCTGGCCGACACTGGGGATCTGTTCCGGTTCTTCAACATGGTGCGAATACTGACCATCTGGATGGAGGATCTGGTGCGACAGATGAACACATCGGAGAAGCCCCGCGATGTCTCTGGCGTCGAACTGTTGATGAACAACCATCAGAGCCTTAAGGCCGAGATCGATACACGCGAGGATAACTTCGGTGCGTGTATATCTCTTGGCAAGGAGCTGCTGACGCGCAACCATTACGCCTCGGCCGATATTAAGGATCGTCTGCAGCAGCTGGGCAACAATCGAAGCGCACTGCTGCGACGCTGGGAGGAGCGTTGGGAGAACCTGCAGCTGAGTAAGTAGAGACGGAGTTGTGCTCTTCTGATTGTGATTACTTATGTCTTGACTGTCTTGTTTGCAGTTCTGGAGGTGTATCAGTTTGCCAGAGATGCTGCCGTTGCAGAGGCTTGGCTTATTGCCCAAGAGCCGTACCTGCTGTCCTCCGAGCTGGGACACACAATTGACGAGGTGGAGAATCTAATTAAGAAGCACGAGGCATTCGAGAAATCAGCTGCTGCACAAGAGGAGCGCTTCAGTGCACTTGAGCGTTTGACAACAGTGAGTTACCTCCCTCCACAAATTCCCCCTCTCTGCTCTCCATTCCCCAGTCTAACCTTGTCTTTCTCTCTCTCAGTTTGAGCTTAAAGAAATGAAGCGGCGCCAGGAGATGGCTGAAGAGGCGGAACGACAGCGCATCAAGGAGGAACAGGAGGCTAAGGCGGCATCCGAGGCGGCGGAGCAGGCCAAGCGCGATGCTGAGCGACGCGACGATGTCGATGTGGGCATTGCCCATGACGAAGCAGGTGCGATTATCCACTATATCAATTGCAATAACAATAGCAACAACATTAACACATTAACATTACAAATTAACAAATTAACAAATTTTGAGTTCATTGTTTTAACCTTTTAACCACCCACCTCTTTCGTTCATATCCTTATACCCGAAGCACGTAAACTTAATCTGAAAAGCGGTTGAACATGCTAGCTCAATCAATCAATCCCAACAATCAATCAATCCCCCATCAATCTCTAACTGTATAACCCGCTCGTATGTGTGTATAACCAATTTAAAACTGAAACCATTCCATCTAATTCACTCATGCTTACTAAACGTGTATATATATATATGTGTATATATATATATATATATATTTGTATATATGTATATGTATATGTATATGTATATACATATATATATATGTGTGTGTGTCGCCGGATTAATCCAACCAATCAATCAATCAATCAACTAACACCATAAGCAGCCGCCGCAGACACCGCCATCGACGTTGAGCGCGTTGTCGAGACACAAACAGGTATAACTCTTGCTTGGATCTTTCTCTCTCTCTGTTTTTCTCTCTCTCTTTTCTTACTCATAACATGGTGTAGCTCTTCCTCTCTATCTATTCATCTATGTGTCTATATATAGCAAATACAAATCTGATCAGATTTAAGAGTTTGCTTCAACTAATCAATTCAATATTGTATCTGTAGAACGTGGCGCCACACCTGCTGCTGGAGATGGTCAGGAAGGTTATTTGACACGAAAGCACGAGTGGGAGTCGGCCACCAAGAAAGCCTCGAACAGATCTTGGGATAAGGTAAGCAACCCCACTAATTGGCACTGTGAATAGACATTATATACGAATCGTATTCCTTGTCTATAGGTTTACATGGCTGCACGAGGCGGACGCGTCTCGTTCTTCAAAGATCAGAAGGGTTATAAGAGTAATCCCGAATTGACCTTCCGCGGCGAGCCTAGCTACGATCTGCTGGGTGCTGCCATTGAAATTGCCAGTGATTACACCAAGAAGAAGCACGTGCTGCGAGTCAAGTGAGTTTAGACCAACTAAATCAAACTAAACTACATTTATTAATTCTCTTTCCCTTCTCTCTCTGTCCAGGCTCGCCAATGGCGCTGAGTTCTTGCTGCAAGCCCACGATGACACTGAGATGTCCCAGTGGGTGTCCTCCCTGAAAGCCCAGAGCGATTCGGCAGCAGTGGCGGCGAGCAGATCCCAAACTTTGCCAGCTACTTCACAAAAGGGCGAACCAAAGCGCAGTTGGTTTAGTACTTTAAAGAAAAAGTAAATTTTGCACCATAAGAGCAGCTAATTCAAAACAAAACAAAAAACAATGAGAAAAGGATAAAAACAAAAAAAAACAAAAAATACATATATTTTTTTCATATATTTAATGCAAAAGAACTTATTTCATAAAGCGAAAAGAAAAACCAACCAATATGCAAGAGAGAAACAAGCAAAAGAAACATTATTATGCTTATCAAATTTGCACGATAAATACTGCTATTATTGATTAAACGTATGTATCTTATTTATTTAAACAAATACAAAGTAATATAAATATAAAACAAACAAAATAAAACAAAAAAAAAGAAACAAAAACACAAAAACCATTGAGAATAAAAACTCGTGTATGCATTTCAATGTATTCGATAAATAAACGAATTATTCCTCTAAAGTACACACAAATCGTTGAATCGTTGGCATTGAGTTAAATTGTCGCTGCAATCATCTAAGGGAAGTGGATGTACTGAATTGAAATTGGGGTGGAAATGGAAATGGGTTTGGTCTCAGGCGGGGTTCGATGAGGTCATAATAAGCGACAGGGCGAACAGCGCTTATATAGTGATCGGATTTAGTTCAAATATGCGCCGTTTTGTTCGATAATCTGTTTCCATCTAGACGGCAACTTCATAATACCTCCCTCGTAGAAGCCCCCCTCCTTATTTGCGAAGAACTCGGACAGCCACTTTTCACATGCCTCTTTTGAGTTCAACTTTACACCACCAAGGGCATTCGCCATGGACAGGAACAGGTGGTAATCACTTGGCGCTATGTCCGGGCTATATGGTGGATGCGATAAAACCTCCCATCCGAGCTCCCGTAGCTTCTGACGAGTCATCAACGAAGTGTGTGGTCTGGCGTTGTCCTGGTGGAACACTACACCCTTCCTGTTGGCCAATTCTGGACGCTTCTGGTCGATCGCCTGCTTCAAGCGGTCCAGTTGTTCGCAGTAGATGGTAGAATTAAGCGTCTGGCCATATGGGAGCAGCTCATAGTGGATGATTCCCTTCCAATCCCACCAAACACACAGCAAAACCTTCCTGGCGGTCAATCCCGGCTTGGCCACTGTTTGGGACGATTCACCGGCCTTCGACCCCGACCGTTTTCGCTTGATATTGTCGTATGTGATCCATTTTTCGCCGCCAGTCACCATCCGCTTCAAGAATGGGTCGAGTTCGTTCAGTTTCAGCAGCATATCGCAGGCGTTGATTCGGTCCAGAAGGTTTTTTTGCGTCAAATCATGCGGCACCCAAACATCAAGCTTTTTTTTGTATCCAGCCTTCTGCAGATGGTTTAAAATGGTTTGGTGACTAACTCCCATCTCCTGGGCGATGTCACGAGATGCCACATGCCGGTTTAACTCGATGTATTCCATGATTTGATCGGTATTTGTCGTCACAGGTCTTCCGCCGGCTGGCTTATCCATGGTGTCGTTTTCACCGGCTCTGAATCGTCGAAACCATTCCTCCGCGGTTCGAAGTGATAGAGTACCATCCCCCAAAACACCATTAATCTCACGGAACGTTTCTCTAGCGGATTTGCCTTTAACGAAGGAAAACTTTAAAATAGCGCGAATTTCGGCGTTAGTGAACTCCATGTTTACACGTCTATAACTGTTGAACGAAATATCCAAACTAACCATGCGTAGCGTCGTTTTGTAGGTTATGTCAAGACCTTTCAAATTCAAAATTCAAAAGACAAAAAGGCGGCACCTTTTTGACAACCTTATATAAGTTAATTGACTGCAGAGGGGCAACGGGTGGCTAGCTAGCTAGCACTGCGCCCAGGTAGGCAGTTTAGTTATTATTAGGATACGCATTTGACATCGAAAACCTAGTTGACCTGGTTTCCAGTGGTGTCCCCCTACACACACACAAACACACGCACAGGCGATGCAACACACGACCGATAAATGTCAGGGCTATCGATATGCATTTGCATATCAAACACGTTACACTCAAAATGCAAAATTCAAGCAATACAACTATTAAATTAGTCTAAGAACATAGAAAAGTCAAAGCTGAAGCTATGCAAGGTCAAATAATTTTAAAATGATTTGAAAATGTGCGCCAGCATTTGAGAATTGTTTTAACTTTGCCAGTGCTGCCAGATCATGTATTCGATAAATGATACAAAAGTCGAAAATAAGTTGGCAGTCTCAGTGTATAAGCGCACATACCGAAATAATCAATTTAATTACAATTGGCGACAATAGAAACTATAATATATTTAAATAAATAGTAATTATTTTGATGAAAGTATAATTGTTTTTTATAAATTGAAATCAAACAATCGGAACACACATCCAACCCTTGGCGGATATTTGCATTTTAAAAATGTAAACAGATGGATAGTGTTGCCGGATACCGTGCACACGATAAGTACAAACAATTGCAAAGAACACGGAGTGCAAGCGGGTTGGCAGCCTTGAGTGCAAGCAGAACAACGGTAGATATTAATTGATTAAATATATTATTTCAGTTAACTTAAGAAATGCAACACAAATAATAATAATAATTAGTGAAATTATAGATGTGATGTGAAACGATGGTGTTGTAATGAATAAAAGTGTTATGTTAGTTGCTTTAGAACACAATTAGAACACTTCACTCATAAAATGGCATCGAAAACGAAAACTACGATTCACTCTAAGCCAAAGCCACTATTTTTTGCCTATATGTATATGTGCGTGTGTGTGTCGAGTGCTGTGCGTGTGTAGGTCTGACGACATTGACTAAGCTTCGCTGCCTCCTTGTCGCACCGCACCTCCACTCCACCCCCTGCAACCTACACACGACCCGCTTACACCACCCACAACTGGCAATAGTAACCATACCTCTTCTTCTTCTCCTTCTTCTGCGACTTTTGTCTAAGTCCACATCAAAATAAGAAAAACCAAAAAACCAAAAAACAAATGAAAAACCCATAAAACAAAACAAAAAGCTACGAATAACGAAAGAAAAGAAGAACAAAAGAAAGAACAAAGTTTGTGCCATGTTTTCGCTGGAAGAGGAACCGAGACTAGACTAAGACCAAAGCAAACAGAAGACATTCCATTGTCCCATCTGCCCGTGAATCTCCCATCATCATGTTTAATCGGCTTAGTAACGCCAACGCAACCGGAGCCGGAGCCGGAGTAGCTGCAAATGCAACAGCAGTAGGTGCAGCCAGCGGAGGAGCTACCACATCGGCGGCAGCGGCAGCGGCTGCTGCTGCCGTTGCTGCTGCTGCTGCTGCCTCTGGCACTGCTGGAAGCACAGAAGTTCCCAGTTACAGCACAATACCAAGTGCAGCTGCAGCAGCTCCGATTAGTGATCTCTATCTGCGTCCATTGCCGTATCTGGATGCCAAATGGCTGCGCGCCGATCTCATTGCCTGCCTGCGCAACGCCTCCGAGGGTGCCGTGCTCTGGAATCATCTCATACAGGACTGTGAGCTGGTCTCCTCGTCAGCAGCGCCATCAATTAATACACGCGGCCAGCTCTCGTATCTGGGCGACGATGGCAAGCACTACTGTGGCGCTCAGCTCCTGCAGTGCGCCTGCTGCCAGCCCGAATACTGTGGCCCACTCTCCGCCTGCAACTGCGATGCTTGCCGACCCCTCGACTCTGACACGGCCATTAGGAAGCTCACCTCGGCAGCGGCACAGCAGGCCGCTGGCCAGGCATACGCCACCGAGCTGACACTGAGCAGCTGGCTCTGGAGTCAGCCCCCCAACCAGTTGGCCAAGCATGATTGCCAGCGCGCCCTAATCGGGGAGCTGCACGAGCTGGCGCTGCGTGCGGCTGGCAACTGTCTGTCCGCGCAGCAGCTGCGCCAGCAGCTCTTCATTTACGAGCGTTACTTTGTAGCACTCAAGCGGACCCAGCAGCAGCAGCAGGATGCGCAGCTGCAGGCTCAGCTGCTGGCACAGCAGCAGGCGCTGGCCTCATCGACCGGAGAGGCCTCACTGAAACAAGACGAGGAAGCTGTGCCGCCAGCGACAGTGACTGTGGCGATCCAACCAGCAGCAGAGAAGGACAAGGACAAGGACAAAGATAAGGAGGTGCTGCTGCGGCGTCGTCCTGTGCAGCTGGAGCCAGAGCATGCGGCATTGGGGCTGGCCCGCGTCGGGACTCGTGCCGCGCTCAACTTTAGCTTTGCATTCTTACGCCGCGCTTGGCGATCGGGCGAGGATATAGAAATGTGCAGCGAGTTGCTGTGCGAGGCGCTGGAATCATTGCAGGAGCTGCCCGAGGCGTCACTCTTCGATGCCACCACCGAAATCTCGCCCCTGTGGCTGGAGGTGATGGAGCGTTCCATTAAGTTTCTGCGTCTTGTCGCCCTGGGCGATCCCATGGGAGGCCGCTGCTTGGCACCGCTAACGGATCGCCACACGGCGCTCTGCCTGCTGCTCGAGCTGGGCGTGCAGAAGGGCACGCTGGCAGCCACGCTGGAGTGTGTTGTGCTGCTGCTGCTGTTGTGGGAGAAGGACAACGATAGCAGTGGCCATGTGAATGGCGATAATCGGGACATGCCTCGCAAGACGGGAGCTCCTCTGCTACGCATCCTGCAACGCTATCAACGCCTTGGTGTCGTCCCCAATGGCAGCTCAAGTGGCAACGGCAACGGTAGCATGGAGGCAACTCCCATGGCCAGTGCAACGGAAACATTTCTGCGCTTCCTCATGTTGCCTAAGAGCAGCGCTGCCATTGTGGATCTGCGTCGTGCTGCCGTGGTAATCATTTCGCATCTGGATCGCATGATCAAGCCGCACATGCCACACTTGCCCAGCAATCTGCTGCGTGGCGGCAGCAGCACCAACAACAGCTGTACGACGCCAACAGACGCCAGTCCGTGCCTGGAGCAGCAGCGTGTCTATGCACTGGGCTGGCCAGCACTGACCAAGGAGCAGCAGGGCTTCAATGTGGATCCCGCCCTCAGCTGGACAGGCCTGGCAGCGCCGGCAGCAGCAGCAGAAGTGGCAATGCCAAACCTGGCTCTGGTCACCTGCGGCTTTCAGTTGAAGCAGGTTGTGTGCAGCGAGGATGTGGTGCTGTTCCTCAGCGAGGAGGGCAAGCTCTACAATTGGCACATCGCCAAGCCCGAGACGGAGCCGCAGCTAATGGACTTTGCAGAGATTGCCAACGAGACATTCATCGCCATAGCCTCGCACTGCGAGGGCCGACACTTTCTGGCCGTCGATAGCAACAGTAAGTGGGCCAATCCTCAAGAGCTGTCAAGTGTAATGTTTGAACCCACCTTCTCTTCTTTCTGCAGGCAACGCGTACTCGTGGGGCGTGGGCGAGGGCCATCGCTTGGGCCATGGGGACAGTCATGCGCGCGATGTGCCCACCAAGATCGAGACGCTGGTGCGACGCGTCAAGAGTGTCTACTGCGGCTGCAGCTACAGTGCTGCCATCACCACGCGTGGCAATCTGTACACCTGGGGGCGTGGCATGTACCGGGATGATCAATATCTGCCAGCCATGGTGATGGCACTCAAGGATCAGCAGGTGGTGGACGTGGCACTGGGCAGTGGGGATGTGCATACACTCTGCTTGACCGCCGAGGGATTGGTCTATGCCTGGGGCGATGGTGACTACGGCAAGCTGGGCAATGCCAGCTGCAACAGCAGCCTGCAGCCGCAGCTCATCGATTGCCTGCCGCGTGTGCAGCGCGTCTTTGCCGGCTCACAGTTCTCGCTGGCCTTGAGCAGCGAGGGGCAGCTCTATAGCTGGGGCAAGGCATCCTGCCTGGGGCATCAGCAGGTGGAGCGCAATGTGCAGGGTTGCAGTGTGCCCAGGCAGATCACAGGGCTGCAGGTAAGTTGCCTCCCCTGCCTCCATTCCACTCCAGGATCATCTTTTCTCTAACCCTTTCTCGTTTTCTCGTTTCCCTCTTCAGCACAAACGCATTGTGGACGTGGCTGTGGGCGTGACCCATTGCCTGGCACTGAGCAGCAGCGGCGAGATCTTCGGCTGGGGGCGCAATGATAATCAACAGATTTGTCCCGCCTCCGTTTGCAGTGAGCCACTGCTGCGTCATCCCATTCTGGTGTCACTGCCCACTCTGCCGGCCAGTGGCATGGTCTGCACAGCTAACCAGAGCCTGATCTGGACACAGAGCACACGCCAGGGTGTCCCACTGCGTGCCCCATTTGTCATTGACTTGGGTGAACCCACGTTCCGCCTGCTCGATCAGCTCTTGGCCATGTGCAGCGCCACCGCGGCGCAGGATAATCGCCAGACACCCAATCAGGAATCAGAATGCATCGCTGTCGCCTGCCTCAATCTGGTGCGGCTGCAGTTGCTCTCGCTGATTGCCAACGGCGTCGAGCCGCGTCATGTGGGCCTCGCCAGCGGCGGTAGGCTGCTGAACAGTCTCAAGACCCGCATACTCAGCCTGGCCGGAGGCATTCACGTGCTGCGCACCATACAGGTGGCTGCCCAACAGGCATTGCAGGTGAGCACGAGAAATCAGCTTGAATCTCCTCTAGGCATCTCTCTGTATCATCCAAATCCTTGCAGGATGGCTGGAGCGTGCTGCTGCCCACTGCGGCGGAGCGTGCTCAGACGCTGACTGCGCTACTGCCCTCGGAGCCGGGGCAGGCCTGTTCGGCGGGTCATCGCTTCATGACGGATCTGCTGGTGAGCTCCCTCATGACCGAGGGTGGCCTGGAGACGGCGCTGCAACATGCCATACAGCTGGAGAGCAGCTCCTCCACCACGGACTGTCCCGATGGCGGGCATCTGCCGCTGCTGCAGCTGATTACGCGTCTGCTGGGCAACAATGCCACGCTTACCCAGAGTCGACTTGCCATGGCACTGATGTCCAAGCACCAGGAGGATGAGGAGCTGCGCCATCACCATCCCGCAGCCATTAGTCCCAGCTTGTGTCTGCTGCATCGCTTTCAGCGGCTGCTCTTGGCGCACATTCATCAGGCCGCGGCGGAGGAGGACACCACTGGAGCGGAGGCGCTGCTCTCGCAGTACTTGCACAGCCTGATCCCCGCCTGCGTAGGCAGCTTGCAACAGGCACACGATTTGGCGCTGCAATGTCGCGAGCCAAACGATTCTGCTGCTGCTGCTGCAGGAGGATGTGGAGTTGGAGGTGGAGCAGGATCTAGTGGCGCCAGTCTAGCAGCTGCCATTGCAGCGCATCCCTTGGGCGCTGCTCTCAATCGTGTACTCCAGACAGACATCTCCGATGCACTGCTGCATGAGTTGCTTGTGGGGCTGGTGCTGCTCAAGCGAGATCGGCCCCAGTGCCTCTCCAGCTTGCGTTGGGCGCGTCTCTGTCTGCCACTGCTGCGCGTACTAGACCGTCTCAATCGCGCCCTGGGCGAGGGCGAGTTGCGCGACGGCGACGACATGGGCTGGCCTGGCATCATTTGTCGTGGAGGACCCAAAGGCACCGCGCCCCCCTCCTCCACTGCCGATCCGGAGACCCATTATGTGCGGCGGGCGGATCTGGATAATCTGCTGCTGGACGGAGGTCGCTGCATCATCCTTGTCGGCTACGTTTGCGATCTATCAGGCTACAGGTGAGTTACGACACGCACAGTGGAGCCTTTTTTCATTTGAGCTTGCAAAAATCATAACCTTCGAACCAGATGAGATAATCGAACGATTTAAATTGCATTTGACAATTGAAAGACAATGATCATGATCAAACCTCTAGAATTAGCATCAGTTCATAGTAATGTTGTAAAGAACTTACCAACAGGCTGCCAAAGTCAATATTTGTTAATGGCCTTATAAGATCATGTTTCTTGAGCCATGCAACATTTATTTCGAGCCTGATCTGACCGAGAAATTGCAAACAATTATGTATACAACAGTTCATCAAACAGGAACACTATTACATATAGCTACCATAGGAACAATCCGTCGTAAAAAGGGGTATTTGTATTTGTCTTTATACATACATTTCATTATATATTCAACAATAACTGCATATAAAGGGTGATTTTTTAAGAGCTATAGGAAAGTTATTTAAAACAAAACACATAAAATGCAGAGAAATGCATGAAATGTTTATTAGAATCGATGGTACGGTGCATATAATTGAATGTTTGAAGATTATTTCATGCAAATGTTGAGCGTCACTGCACCTCATCCGCATTCATCCACTTAGTCCACTTTTGGCATAATCTTTCTAACATTTCGGCCGTGATCTTACGAATAAATGCTTCAATGTTTAATAATGCGTCAATTGACGCGGGCGTGGCTGTATAGATTAAATACAGCCCCAAAAAAACTAGTCTAAAGGCGTTATATCGCACGATCTAGGTGGCCAATTGACCGGTCCCAAATGTCAAATAAAATGCCTCTCTATAAGTCCATTGTTACTCGTGCTGTGTGGCATGTGGCACCGTCTTGCTGAAACCACTCGTTTGTTCGTTTGTCAGACGATTCATGATTAAATTATAGACCAAACTGAAACAGTGATACAAAACACGAAACGTGTGTCAGCTATTTCAACCAGTGTTGCCAGAAAGATAATAGCTAAAAAATCACTTTTTCTAATGTTCAAGCTTAGAGAGGTTTAGGAAAGGACATGTCGCACTCTTGGGTCAAAACTTGTTCTATAAAAGAGCCTAAGCACACTAATCATGCAGTTTGTAGACATTTGCACGTGCGCATATGTGATGATGAACCCTGTTTTTGATACCCTTCTGCCTCTAGTCGTTGTTTCCAACCATCGCAGCTGAATTTAGCAGTTTTTGAAAATATAAAACGTGGATATTTTGTGACATTTTTTTAATCAGCCTGTCAAAAAGAATTGAGTGTTAGAAATTCCTTTTGACAACTAATAAATGCATTTTTCGATTGAAACCGAAAAGAGGACAAGGGTATAAGAAAATTATTTCTACCACCTCAAATCGGCAAAGGCGCTGTGCACTGTGCACCGCACCGCACGACGCTCTGCGAGCACAGTGACTAATCATCTTCCTCATTTCCAGCTGTGAATCTGACAACTTGCGTGCGCTGCTCGATCACGGTCTGGGCAAGGATTTGAGTGCGGAGTTGAGTGTGCCTACACATCGTGCCGCCATGGAGCAGCTGCTGCAGCATCACAAGCTGGGCAAGTACATGGCGGCACACGGCGCACACGACGAAAAGGTGAGCGATGCAATAGTTTTCTCTGTGCGAATCCCCATTCTCCCATTCCCATTCTCTACTCTGCAGGCCTCGTCTCCGGCTGCCACTCGCTTGACCCACTTCAGCTCGCAGTGCGTGCTGTCGCAGCTGCTCGGCCTGGTGGCGAATCTCATGTGCAGCGGACCTAGTCTGCAGCCGGCAGAGCTGCAGTGCCGCCAGCTGGACAAGTCGACGCTGCTCAGCGGAGGTCTCTTGCTGCTGCAGCCGACGAATCCCTTTGACGAGGAGAAGGGCGAAGCACGCAGCACTCACAGCACAGCTGGAAACACGCCAACGGAGGCGCCATTGCCGCCGCCCCCGAAGAAGAAGGTGAGTGCACCGAACCGCATCGTCGACAGCTTCATCATTGGCCTGGCCGAAGCGAGGTTGAGTGAGCCGCTCGTGGTGCGTTGGCTCAGCCTGAGCGAGCGCTACTGCAAGGCGCACAATCTGATGTGGCATCAGGAGTTCGCCAGCGAACATCCTGTCCAGGAGCTGGAACGCCTGCTTACAGCTGTGCTGCTGCGTCATCAGGGCCTGGGCGGATTGGTAATGAGTGTGCTGGAGATGGTCGACGATGGCAGCGACTCTGCTGCACTGCCTCGCCAGCTGGCCGAGATCGTTCGCCTGGTGCATCAGGCCAAGTGGTCCGTGGTGCGCAATCGGCAGCAGTTGAACCGCAGCTACAAGGAGGTCTGTGCTCCCATACTGGAGCGACTGCGTTTCCTGCTCTACGAGGTGCGTCCCGCAGTGAGTCCCCAGCAGCGTGGACTGCGCCGTCTGCCCATACTGCAGCGCTTGCCCCGCTTCCGTCTGCTTGTGCGGCGCCTGCTGCAGGAGATGCGTGCTGCCAAGCAGCAGACACCGCTGGCCAAGCCGGAGGATCTGCTCAATGCCAGCATACAACAGCAGCAGCAGCAGCAGCAGCAATCGATCTACGAGCAGGAAAAGAAGCCCAAGGAGGAGCAGGACGATGAGGAGCAGGTGCAGCAACAGCAGCAGCCAGTCAAACTGGACGCCGAGGAGACGGAGGTGCTGCGACGCCTCAACGAACGCCAGCTGGAGCTGCTGGAACTGGATACGACACTAATGCAGGACATTGTGGACTTTGCGCTGCAGGACAGCTGTGACGTGGAGACTGTCCGCCGTGCCATGTACTGCCAGATGCAGCGCTACCAACTGCGCCTGGCCGGACTGCAGCTGGTGCAGCAGCTGTTGGAGCTGCACGGGCTGCTCGACGCAGCACAGTACAGCCTGCTCAACGGCTACTTGGGGCTGCACTTGAAGGCGGCAGCATGTGGTGCGACACCACAACATGTGCTCGGCCAGTTGAACATGATCAGCGCGTATCAGAAGGCACATCTGTTGCTTGCCCAGTCGAAGGTCTTGGACTGGGCAGTGCGGGAGCTGCGTCGCTTGGTCAACCAGGAGCAGCCGGGAGCAGTGCGAGGCAAGGATAGCTGCAACCTGAGCACCTATGTGCTTGTCAAGCGCTTGCCTCGTGCCCGCTTCCTCATTAGCGTGTTTGGACTGCTTGCCAAGGAGATGGGCGCCAATGAGCTGGGCCTGCTCATCAACTCGGGCTTGCTGGGTACTGTGCTGGGTCTGCTGGCGCAGACTGGTGGCGAGTTGGCTGGCAGGCGGGGCAGCTGTGGGGAGCTGAGCGTGCTGTACGAGGACAGCGCACTGAGGCAGAAGTGCAACAAGGCGCAGCTGAGTGGACCCGATCTGGCCAAGCTCATGAAGATTGGCACGCGCATTGTGCGTGGCAGCGACTGGAAGTGGGGCGATCAGGATGGCAATCCCCCAGGGGAAGGACGCATCATCAGCGAGGTGGGCGAGGATGGGTAAGTGCAGCAGCCAGCAACTGCGATTGGTGCGCTTTAATCTTATTCTTATCTTCTTGTACCCTCAGCTGGGTGCGTGTGGAGTGGTATACGGGTGCTACGAACTCGTACCGCATGGGTAAGGAGGGTCAGTACGATCTGCAGTTGGCGGACAGTGCACTGAATGTGGCCTCACCCACAGAACCAGAACGTGAGGATTTGGGCAATCTGGAAGCATCGCCCAGCAGTGAATCACATCCCTCGAAGCTGCTGCGTCATTGCGCCGCCAAGCTACTCCAAATCCTGGCCGTGGGCAGTGGCCTGCATGGCGCACAGCTGGACAGGCACGCCCTGCGTGGTGTGACCAGCATGTTCCGTACCATGTTCGACCCAAAGCCAGCGCTGGCCAATTTGGTGCACTGCCTGGGCTGGCTCAATCTTGGCTTCATACGTGCCATATCAGGTGAGTCCAGGCTGAGTTTAGTGTAGTGTGGGCAACTGTGTGCAAACTGTAGCTAATCCTTGGGTCTCTTTTAAGGGGATTGCCCGCGGCTCTGCCTGGAGCTGAGCTCCGACAATTGGCTGGCGCTTTACTTTGTGCTGCTGGAGCAGCCGGCGGGCAGTGAGAAAGGCGTCTATTGGCAGCTGCACTGCCTGCGCCTGATGCAGTGCATACTCTCCGCCTGGGGCGCCGAGGAGGAGCCACGCATGGCGGCACTGGTGCGTCAACTGTTTGCCACCCTTGGTCGCATTGCCCTTCACTGTCCCGGAGATGCCACACTGCAGTCCCATCCGCAGGGCACCAGCAGCAGCAAGGCGCGTGTTCTGCTCACGGCATCCCATTCAGGTAGCGTTGCCGAGGAGCTCGTGGCACTGCTGCGTCGCCTGCACACGCTGCCCCACTGGAATGCGGTGATCAACTCGTTTCTGGCACAGAAACTGTGCGTCGCTGCCGAGCTGCTGCAGGGCGAGTCCCGCGAGTTGCCCCTGGACACGGAGCATGGCTTCGTGCTGGGCGTGCTTAGTGCCATGGGTGGCTACGATCTGCGTCCCCGCGTCGGTCTCCATTGCTTCCACGAAGGCAGCCACATGATCATCGCCAGCTTCACGCACAAGGGACGCTGTCTGCTGGCCCACAGCTGTCCAGGCACAGGCGCGACAGTGGGCATCATCAAGGTGCCCCTGGCTGCAGTGCTGCCTCAGCTGGATCACAGCGTGTTCAGCTTGTCGCGGCTGCCCATGAACGAGATGCTGCTGAATGCCTGGACTGTTCTGCTCTATGGCGGCGCAGCCAATGGCAACGGCAGCAGCAATTGGGAGCTGCTCAATGCGAGCGAGGGACGCCTGGATGTGCATCTGCTGCGCAGTCAGCAGCTGCAGCTGGCGGTGCTCCACACCAATGGAGTGCTCTATCGGCATCAGGCTGCGCTGCGCAAGATACTCAAGCAGCGTGCGCCCGCTGGAGGTGGAGGCTTCTCGAGCAGCGAGGGCAGCGAGCAGGAGCAGGAAACGGAGGCGGAACAGGAACAGGAACCAGACGCAGAAGCTGAGCTTGCTGTCGAGGGGGAGGTGGAGGCACAGACAGAAGCAGAGTTGCAGTTGCAGCCACTGAACAATAATGCAAATGGGTAAGTAGCTGACGAAGATTAGCACTGTTGAACTTGTTATATCCTTGCAGAGGGTATAAGCTGGCAATGCACCTTAGCCACCTTCGACCCCATAAAGTATATATATTCTGAATCAGCACTAACAGAGGAATCGAACTGATCCTGTCCGTCTGTCCGTGTGTCCATCTGTTGCAAGGCAAACTAGTCTTTCAGTTTTAAATCCATCTTTATGAAACTTGACACACGCTGGGATGTACATTTAAGACTTCCTTCTTATGGTAGTAGACTTCTGTTACTTAATTTACCGTCTCTAGCTAATCGTATAACCATGCTGGGTGTAGTATTTATTAATAACCTCATCCAAGGTGATGTTGAGAGTGTTGACCTGATTAGCCGGTTTCCCTTCTCTGTCCTTTGTAAAATATCACGTACATAATTACTTACTACTAACTCTCCCTTCTTGTAGGTAGAAGTATACCCTTTACGATCCGGGTAGGGTATTATTCTCGCACTGCAGTAATGTATACTTTTTTATTTCTAACGTTTCCTAAAATTTGTTGATTATACATTCATTGTATCAACTTCCATATCATGCTCCTAGCTGTATATTAGTCGGAACAAGCAGTATCGGATCGATATATCGCACTTTTTATAATAACTTAGTGTCAATCGAAAATGTAAGCAACAGGCAAAGGGACGCGTAGCATACCCCACACACTATATATATTCCTAATCAGCATCAACAGCACATTTGACTAGCTTTCGTGCTTGTTATTATTTAACTGGGGAAGATGTTCTGCCACCTTGTAGATCTATTGTACCCTCTGCTGAGCTTAGAGTTCCTTATCCAGTCTACTTATTCTAAGAAATTCAAAATGTTGCCTGGACTGGTCGAGCTAATCACACTCACTTCACTTCACACACTTCTTTCAAGAGCTAATGCCAGACATACTGTGAGTGCTCCAGTGTCTCGGAATCTAACTCGCATTAGTCACTCTTCCTAGTTTGCTAAGGTGTACTCTTAACCCACAGTGCTCCCCTCCCTGTAAGTAAGCTTGTGTATTGTCATTGGTTCGTACTCAGTTGCATAAACTGCCTTAACCATTTTGTAGCAGCCTTAAACGAACTTTGATTGGCACAAGCCTGGTGTTTGTTCCCAGTCCATGACACGCATCTGTGCCTCCTCTGATCTTAGGTACCCCCTGCTTCCGCTAGTGAGGTATTCGCTTTAGCATGTAAAGATTCTGGAATGCCTTCTGGAATACATCTGTTCTCATTGCGTAGTGATAAATGCGATTAAAAGACTGGCGCCAGTGCCTCTGAATCACCTCTGCTCCTGCTCTCGCCAGTCTATCAGCTCACTCATTTCATGGTATGTTGATATGGCCCGGTATCCATCGTAGAATGAGCGAGTTATTCCTTAGTAGCGCGTCGAGTTTTGTTTTGACTTCATTTTGGAATTGCCTTTATCGCTGCCTGGCTATCCGACAGTATTGCAATATTCTTGGTCTGGTAAGTGCGATATAAGTTTATGTCTATGGCATCTTGGGCCCTGTTTGGTCAGAGACCCATTAGTGATGATGGTATGCTTCTCTCCAGGCACTCTACGTCCCGTCAATTGACAGTCTTAACATGCTTATTGTACAGTTTAGTTCCAGCAGCCGATGCAGTGGGGTGCGCATGGCTTTTATCATACATATACAGGGCATTAGAGAGAAAGCAGCTCTCCCTCTTGTAGTGTCGGGATCGTCTCGGGAAGTGGAAGGATCAAAGGAGATCTTCGGCATGCCGAAGAAACCCTTTCGTTGTGGTCTAATCTTTGACTCCCCCTCTCAATTACAGTTCGTTGCCGCAGGCACAGAGGGATCAGGCAGAACAGGAGCAGCTGCTTATACAGTGCCTGTTGCTGCGGGCCACGCAACCGTCGCCGGTCAAGGCATGCTACAGCTACACGGATCTGGCCACGGCAGCCCTCAACTGCGTACAGTCGCTGGCCAGTCAGGCATTCGAACAGCTCAACGAGGAGAATCAGCAGCTGCAGGCAGCGACACTGGTGCTGGCGAGTCCCGCACAGCCCACCATGGTGCATGGCATTCCCGTCTACAATGTGGCCAAGGACAAGGATCAACAGCAGCAGCCGGGGCAGACACATATGCAGGGGGAACAGGAGCAGCGGGAACAGGCCAAGCAGCAAGTGCAGCCCGCTAGCGATGAGCAGTTGATTGGGCAAATCATGGAAATGGGATTCATGCGACGCACTGTCGAGCTGGCACTGAAGCAACTCTCGCTGCAGGCAGAGGCAGTGCCCACGCCCGAGCAGATTGTGCAGTGGATACTGGAGCATCCGGATGTGTGCGCCAATACCATTGAGGAGGATGAGCAGGAGACGGAGGTGGAAATATTGGCAGCGGAGGCAGCAGAGGCAGCAGAGGCAGAACGTAGACAGCGACAGAGCAGCTTCGGCAGCTCAAACACCACCAGCAGCAGCAGCACCACTAGCACCACCAGCTCCCTGTCCTCCTCCGACACAGTGGAGGATCAACAGCTCCAGCAGCAGCAGCAACAGCAACAGGCAGCGATGAAGTTCGAGACGCGCAAAGACTTTCCCACTGCGGATCATTATGCTCTTTATGTGCGAGGATTGGTCCGTCCTGGGATGCTGGTGCGTTGCTGCCGCGACTTCGAGGAGATCAAGCAGGGGGACATGGGCACTGTGCTGATTGTGGACACGGAGGGGCTGCACGATCTCAATGTGCAGGTGGATTGGCGCAATCATGGCAGCACCTACTGGGTCTGCTTCGTACACATTGAGCTGGTGGAGGCGGCAGGAGCGGGAGCTGGGGCAGGGGCTGGTGCTGCCATGCATCCACCACGACCACCGCCTGCCATCTCGGTGGGGGCACGAGTGCGTCTGCGAAGCAGTGTGCCCCTGCTGCGTCTGAGCAGTTCCGTGGTGGGTCAAGTGACGGCGCTGCGTGGCAAGCAGCTGAGCGTGGAGTTCCCCGACCATCCCCAATGGCAAGGACACATCAACGATGTGGAGCCAGTGGCCAGTGGCAGCCAGGTGGCAACAGCAGCAACAGCAGCAACAGGAGCCGTGGCACAGCTGGATCTGATTGAGGACTGGTCACGCTGCATTCGCTCGCTTACGGTGAGCTCCAATGAGGCGGCAGCAAAGCATCTGCTCGACGGCAGTGGCCTAACCTGGCAGAGCTGCTCGACCGGGCCGTGCCGGCACTGGATACGCCTGGAGCTGCACGATCGTGTGCTGGTGCACAGCCTGGCAGTGCGCATCAGCCCCGAGGATCACTCGCATATGCCCTCGCTGATCGAGGTGCGTGTGGGCGAGTGCGTCGACAGCCTCAAGGAGTACACCTGGATACCAGTGCAGACGGGCGCCTCTCGTGTGCTGCTCATGCAGCACGTGCCCAACTTCTATCCATGGGTCGAGATCGTGATCAAGCAGTGCCAGAACAATGGCATACAGTGCAAGGTGCACGGCCTGCAGATCATCGGCCGGCGACAGCAGCCCGACATCCAGCACATGCTGGCCAACGCTCAGTTCCTCGCTTGCGAGTATGGAGAGGGCGCCGACGGAGCAGCATCAGCAGCAGCAGGAGGAGGAGGAGGAGGCACAGCAGATGCTGCTGGCAGCAGTGAAGCATTGGCACCCGAACAGGATCTGCCCTGCACCGTGATGGTGTGGGGCCTGAACGACAAGGAGCAGCTGGGCGGGCTGAAGGGCTCCAAGGTGAAGGTGCCGACGTTCTCGCAGACCATCAGTCGCCTGCGTCCCATACACATTGCTGGTGGTTCCAAGTCTCTGTTCGTGGTCAGCCAGGATGGCAAAGTCTTTGCCTGCGGCGAGGGCACCAATGGCAGGCTCGGCTTGGGCGTCACCCACAATGTGCCACTGCCCCACCAGCTGCCCGTGCTGCATCAGTATGTGGTGAAGAAGGTCGCTGTGCACTCGGGAGGCAAACACGCGCTCGCTCTGACGCTGGACGGAAAGGTGTTCAGCTGGGGCGAGGGGGAGGATGGCAAACTGGGACACGGCAATCGGACAACCCTGGACAAGCCGCGGCTGCTGGAGGCGCTGCGTGCCAAGAAGATACGCGACATTGCCTGTGGCTCATCGCACTCGGCTGCGATCAGCAGCCAAGGAGAGCTCTACACCTGGGGATTGGGCGAGTACGGGCGTCTGGGACATGGCGACAATGCCACACAGCTGAAGCCCAAGCTGGTGACGGCACTGAGTGGACGTCGGGTGATTCAGGTGGCCTGCGGCAGTCGCGATGCACAGACGCTGGCCCTGACCGAGGATGGAGCCGTCTTCAGCTGGGGCGACGGGGACTTTGGCAAGCTGGGACGCGGTGGCAGCGAGGGATCATCGACGCCGCATGAGATCGAACGTCTCTCTGGGATTGGCGTGGTGCAGATCGAGTGCGGTGCACAGTTCTCGCTCGCACTGACGCGAGCTGGCGAGGTCTGGACCTGGGGCAAGGGAGACTACTATCGCCTTGGCCACGGCGGAGATCAGCATGTCCGCAAGCCACAGCCCATTGCCGGCCTACGCGGACGTCGCGTCATTCATGTGGCTGTGGGTGCCCTGCACTGCCTCGCTGTGACGGATGCTGGGCAGGTGTATGCCTGGGGAGACAACGATCATGGGCAGCAGGGCAGCGGGAACACGTTCGTGAACAAGAAGCCGCAACTGGTCATCGGTCTGGATTCGGTATTTGTGAACCGCGTCGCCTGCGGCAGCTCACACTCCATGGCCTGGGGACTACCGAATGCGAGCCCGGATGAGGAGAAGCGTGGCCCAGTGCCGTTTGGCAGTACACGCGATCCCCTGGGAGGCAGCAGCTTGGGCATCTACGAGGCAGAGACGCCCGCAGTGGCAACCACAGCGATGGCAGTGGTGACGTCGACAGCAGCAGCAGCAACATCAGCAGCAGCATCAGCAGCAGCAGCAGTGACAACGACGACGGCGAGCAATCTCTTGGCCACGCAGGATGTGCTGGGCAAGGCGACGAACGAGAAGCCAGGCACGCCGCTCTCTGCAGCTGGCAATGGCAACAATGCCAACGGTCAGCAGGTCAGTCTCAGCGAGAGCTTGGCCCTGGAGACGCCCGCGGCGAGACAGGCTGCACTGGGTCATGTGCTCCGTGCCATGGGCATCCTGCAGGCGCGGCAGCTGATTGTGGCCGCGCTGACCAGTCACAGCAAGGTGAACTACAAGGAAACTGCAGCGGGCAGGCAGACGGGAGCACAGCTAGAGCTGGAGGAGCAATTGGCTACTGCTGCCGGCAATGGAGGAGGCAGCGCTGCAGCTGGAGGAGCCGCAACAGCAGCAATGGGAACTGGAGCTGCAGCAGGGGGCGGACCAATTGTTAGCAGCGGAGCAACTGTGGTGGGCACTGGCAATGTGGGATCAACGATTGCTCAAGGTGGCGGCGAGGCGCCAGCAGATGCCATCGATGCACTGGCACTGGCACTGGAGCAGCATAGTCCCGCCGAGGCGGAGGTGCTGCCAACAGCAGGAGCAGCAGGAGTAGCAGCGCCCGCTGGACCATTGAGTGCTTTCCAGAGCTTGACAGGATCGCTGTCGATGTCGGGCATGTCGGCTGGATCGCATTCCCGCATGTCCGCCAGTGCCATGTCCGTTATGGCGGCAACAATGACGCAGCAGGAGGAGATGCTGGCGCAGATAAGTCACAATCACGGGCTCGATGACTTTGGCACACTGCTCCAGGAGCCGGAGGCCAAGAGCCTGGTGGAGCTGCTCAAGTTGGCCGTCTGTGGACGTTGCGGTCCGCCAAGCACAGCGCAGACGATCGCCGAGACGCTGATTTCGTTGAGCAGCCAGCCTGGCATTGCTGCCATGCTGCTGGAGACGTGCATCACGGAGCTGGAGGATCTGTGCACGTCCCGCCACTGCCTGGGCAAGCTGCCCAAGCCGGTGATGCAGGAGAGCAGCCATCCCTATGTGGACAACATGAACATCAGCGGCACCGTGCGGATTCCCGGTGCCGAGATGCTGCGCTTGGAGTTCGACAGCCAGTGCAGCACAGAGAAACGCAATGATCCTCTGGTCATCATGGATGCAGCCGGACGTATGCTGGCCATGCGCTCGGGCCGACAGTTTGCCCATTGGGCGCCCGAGATTCGTGTGCCTGGGGATGAGCTGCGCTGGAAATTCTGCTCGGACAGCTCCGTTAATGGATGGGGCTGGCGCTTCTGGGTGCATGCCATCATGCCGGCGGCCACGCTGGGCGAGAGCGGCTCGGATCGCGCTGTGCTCTCGCAGCCATCGATGGCCCTGGTCATGGCTCTGTTGGATGCGCGTCTCTTGGCGCCACGTCAGCCTCAGGTGCTGCTCCGCTTGGCGGCGGCACTTGCTGCCTGTGCCCAGCTGGGTGCACTGAGCACCGCTCAACGGATTTGGGCACTGCGCAAGCTGCATGCGGTGCTCTTGCTGGAGCAGGCGCCACGGCCACAGGATGCGGCACTGGCCTCGATTCTGTTGCCCCTCATACCGGAGCTGCTGCGTCAGTATGAGTACGAGGAGCCGCAGGTGCGTGGTGGCATTCATCTGATGCACTCGGACTACTTCAAGACACTGGCGGCGCTCGCCTGCGACATGCAGCTGGACGGAGCCTTGCCCACCAATGGAGCTGGAGCAGGAGGAGCAAGCGGCAGTAATGGAGCAGGAGGAGCAATTGGAGGTGGAGCACTCGCAAGCGGCAGCAATGGCAGCCTCAATGCAACCTCGAGCAGTGGCTCGGCGGATGTGCACAAGTGGGCGTGGTTCAAGCGCTACTGCATCGCAGTGCGTGTTGCCCAATCCCTGATCCGACGCACCGAGCTGCCGCGCCAATTCTGCCTGGAGGTGCGCAAGAAGTTTGCCGAAATGTTGCCGGCGGCGGCTGCCACTGCGACGGGTTGTCAATCCCCGGGAGCATCGCTCATCAATTCGACCACATCCCTCAGCTCAAGCACGGCCAGCAATGTGTCCGCTCCCCAACAGCAACAGCAACAGCAGCAGCAGCAGGAGCAACAACAGTTGCTGCTACTACAGCAGCAGCAGCAACAATTGCAGGAGTTGCTGCTGCTGGATCAGGCGCCCACATCATCGCTGGCATCATCATCGCTGCAGCCGCTGCTGATGCACGAGGATCAGACATTGTTCCAGGCTCCCCACGATGCCCAACTGCTGCAGTGGCTCAATCGCCGTCCAGATGACTGGGCACTGAGCTGGGGCGGCGCCAGCACCATCTACGGCTGGGGCCACAACCATCGTGGCCAGCTGGGCGGCCTGGAGGGCAGTCGCATCAAGACACCGACACCCTGCGAGGCATTGAGCTTGCTGCGCCCTGTGCAGCTGGCTGGAGGAGAACAGTCTCTGTTTGCAGTCACACCCGATGGAAAACTCTTTGCCACGGGCTATGGATCCGGAGGACGTCTGGGCGTGGGCGGCAGCGACTCGTGGGCCATACCAACGTTGCTGGGCTCGCTGCAGCACGTGTTCGTCAAGAAGGTGGCGGTCAACTCTGGCGGCAAGCACTGCCTGGCCCTGACCACGGATGGCGAGGTGTATGCCTGGGGCGAGGGCGAGGATGGCAAGCTGGGACACGGCAATCGCATGAGCTACGATCGGCCCAAGCTGCTGGAGCATCTTAATGGGATGAGCGTGGCTGACATTGCCTGCGGCAGCGCGCACTCGGCGGCAATAACGGCCAGCGGACACGTACTCACCTGGGGCAAGGGACGCTACGGGCGTCTGGGGCACGGCGACTCGGAGGATCAACTGCGGCCCAAGCTGGTGGAGGCACTGCTTGGGTATCGGGCCATTGACATTGCCTGCGGCTCGGGGGATGCGCAGACGCTGTGCATTACGGACGACGACAACGTCTGGAGCTGGGGCGATGGCGACTATGGCAAGCTGGGACGTGGCGGCAGCGATGGCTGCAAGCTGCCCTATAAGATCGAGAGTCTCGCCGGCCTGGGCGTCATCAAGGTGGAGTGTGGCTCTCAATTCTCTGTGGCGCTAACCAAATCCGGCGCTGTCTACACTTGGGGCAAGGGCGACTTTCATCGCCTCGGCCACGGCTCGGTGGATCATGTGCGGCGGCCGAAGAAGGTTGCAGCTCTGCAGGGCAGAAAGATCATCTCGATAGCCACTGGATCGCTGCACTGCGTTGCCTGCAGTGATGCCGGCGAGGTTTATACGTGGGGCGACAACGATGAGGGGCAGCTGGGCGATGGCACTGTGACGGCGATACAGCGGCCGAGGCTGGTGGCCGCATTGCAGGGCAAGCACATTGTGAAGGTCACATGCGGATCGGCGCATACGCTGGCGTTGTCCACGTCGCAGCTGAGCGAACGACTGCGTCCGTTGCCCAATCCTCCGCTGGAATACGATCTGGTGCGAGATATGCCACCGGAGGCGTTGCACGCACGGCTCATTCTGCTGCATCACTTCTCGGAGCTGCTGTGCCCCTGCCTGGCCATGTTGCCCATTGCGGGAGATCTGAGCCTGGGCGCCCTCAAGGATGTGCTCGTCTACAACATCAAGGAGGCCGCCTTCCGCAAGGTCATACAGACCACGATGGTGCGGGATAAGCAGCATGGTCCGGTGATCGAATTGAATCGCATCCAGGTGAAGCGTTCGCGCAGTCGCTGCAACGGCCTCGCCGGCATTGATGGCATGAAGAGCGTCTTTGGCCAGATGGTGCAGAAGTTGCCACTGCTGACGCAGGAAGCCCTCGCCCTGCCACATCGTGTGTGGAAGGTGAAGTTCGTGGGCGAAAGTGTCGACGACTGTGGCGGCGGCTACAGCGAGTCCATTGCGGAGATGTGCGATGAACTGCAAAATGGCAGTGTCCCACTGCTGATCAGTACACCAAATGGGCGTGGCGAGGCGGGCGCCAATCGGGATTGCTTCCTGCTCGATCCGACGCTGACTTCGGTGCTGCAAATGAACATGTTCCGTTTCCTGGGCGTGCTCATGGGCATCGCTGTGCGCACGGGATCGCCGCTGAGTCTCAAGTGAGTATTGACATATTGAGTGATCCCCTATCCCCTCCTGCATTGCTAACTGCTTCTTCTTGTGCTTGTAGCCTGGCTGAGCCCGTCTGGCGTCAACTGACCGGAGAACCCCTGCGTCCCACAGATTTGACCGAGGTGGATCGCGATTATGTTGCCGGTCTGCTTTGCATACGCAACATGGATGATGACACAAAGCTCTTCAACACGCTCGAGCTGCCCTTCTCCACGTCGTCGGCACGTGGCCACGAGGTGCCGCTTTCCACGCGCTACACGCACATCACGCCAAGGAATCGCGCCGAATATGTTCGCCTTGCGCTCGGCTTTCGGCTCCACGAGTTCGATGAGCAGGTGAAAGCGGTGCGCGATGGCATGTCCAAGGTCATACCGGTGCCGTTGCTCTCGCTCTTCTCCGCCGCCGAGCTGCAGGCTATGGTCTGCGGCTCACCGGACATTCCCCTGGGACTGCTCAAATCGGTGGCCACATACAAAGGATTCGATCCGAGCTCGGCGCTAGTTGGGTGGTTCTGGGAGGTCATGGAGGAGTTTACCAATCAGGTGAGTGACCAGATTTTATCATCGTCACAGTTGGTATACACTTTCTTATTCATTCCTTTATTTATTCGAATACCCTATGCGCAGAATCAAGTTGAATATAATGTCGAGTTCGTGCTCTCATATGGGACACTCTAAATTAAATGAAGACATTTTTGATTAAATGCATTCGAGTGACAAGCTAAACAACGAAACTATGATGAATAGTGTACTTTTTAGCGACATTTAGTAGCGTTAACTTGACAACATCTATGCTAAAAAAGTTGAAATGCGCTATAATTTAAACACAGTAACGCACATCTCCATCTGCAACCGATTTGCCTAATTGGTGGTTGTAGTAAATCAATTGATTTACTTCAGATGTTAACTTTTTTGCTGGCATTTTAAAAAATTCAGATCATCACTTTAAACATGCGCTTGCAGCGAAACTTCACAATCAAAGGAATTCAAAAAAAACATATTAAATGCTTTGTAAATGTTTATGTTGACATCAACTAAATATACATATATAGCAGAATGTAATTACATTAAAAAAATACAATAACAAGCTTAGAGGCCAATGATTTCTTAACGGAAAGTAAAAAAAAATATTTTTTACAGTGTCTAAATTAACATAAAGTTATAATACCCATCCTCTTTTATATACAGCCTGTCAAGTAACTCTTTATGCATATGTACATTTAATTAACATGTGCGTTTGAGTAAAGAGTTACTTGACAGACTGTATGTACATTACATTAACATGTGCATTTGAATAAGTACATAATTCTTTACACATATGTACATTACATTAATATGTGCATTTGAGTAAAGAGTTACTCTTTACACATATATATTCATATGGGAGGATAGATACATAGAGTTATATTCAGCTATATAGATATGTACATATATCGATGTCTGATTGATTTTAATTGTATTTTGCAGGAACGTTCGCTGTTCTTGCGCTTCGTGTGGGGCCGCACACGTCTGCCGCGCACTATCGCTGATTTTCGTGGACGCGACTTTGTGCTGCAGGTGCTGGAGAAGAATCCGCCCGATCACTTCCTGCCCGAAAGCTACACATGTTTCTTTCTGCTCAAAATGCCTCGCTACTCGTGCAAGGTGAGTTGATAAATTGTAATCGAATGAGATTTGTGCTCTTTAACAGGATTTCGATATTATTTTCAGGCCGTGCTGCTGGAGAAATTGAAGTATGCGATTCATTTCTGCAAGAGCATCGATACCGATGAATATGCGCGCGTGGCGATGGGCGAACCCACCGAGGCGACTGGCAGCGAGGATAATAGCGATCTGGAGTCGGTTGCCAGCCACGAGGGATAAGGGAATTCCATGATTCGATAAATCTCAACTGATATTTGATCGTTGTTTAACCAAACGAAAAGAAAACCAAAACTCAATACACAAAGCACTTAAAACGCATTAAATTAGCCGCTTAATCAAAGTGAGTCGATAAATCGATAATCGATTAATCGCATAGCATAGCAATCGCAAGTAGAAAACTAAACTAAATACACATGGAAAACGCGCCCCGTAGCCGTTCCATCGAAACTCGAAACTCATGAAAATGACAGGGATAGGAAAAGTTACAGAGAGAGGAAGAGAGAGAGAGAGAGAGAGAGTAAGATAGATATTTAGTGAAAGAGAGCAAGAGACAAATAGGAAAGAGAAATAGAAGTAGATGAGCCTACACCAAAAAGCAAACGCGCTGCGAAACCACGTTAAATGTTATATTTCCATATTGCATAAATGTTAGTTACAAGTCCACATTCATAATTATACATATACACATATATATGTATATATACATAAATATATATATATATGGTACCACCATAAATATACTTATACATATACAAAAACAAAAAAAGAGAAATACCTAAAAGTATGCGCATAAATAACATAAAGAATAAACAAATTACAAAGTACATTTCGCTTACTGCAGAGACAGATTATCTACCCAGCTCACAGTTCCCAGCTAGCGTTGCAGTTGATAAGATATTGAAAATGATATGATGATATTGATATTGGTATTACTATTGAAACCCCATTGAATGTATTTATGAAAATACCGAAAACCCCACAGCCATCCCCTCGATACGAAACGATAAAGCTAATATACATTTATGATATGCTAACGATGATCAATTCTAGTTGTGTGTGTTTTCAACAATAAACTGATATAAATGGATATCTAATGTAAAACCGAAACCGATAATAAAATAACACAAAGTTGCAACATCTCGAAATGAAAAATAAATTACAAAAAAAATTTAAATTATCTCTTGAATTATTTCATTCACGAAATCTATTTCTATATAGTATAATTTGTTAGTGTGAAAGACGTTGACATTGTCAGTATTATCTAAGACGACTTTGAACGCGTCAAAAGAAAAGTCTATTTAGACTGCTCTGAATCCAAGATCACCCAGTTCTCGGTGTATCGCAAAGTTAAGGAATTTAATATATATTCTAGTTTGCTGTCTACCTATATTATTTAAATGTTAATCTGCATATACGAGGTGTGTTCAAAAAGTAAGGGGAATTTTTTACTTTCGATTATCGATTTTTTTTTTGTTATGCTATGTTTTTTTGTTATGTTGGTACACTCTTCCCGAACACCTGTACCAAATTTCAAGTGTATAGCATTTTTTGTTTGGTTGTGAGAGGCGTAAAGGTTATAAGTGTTTTGCGTGATCGGCGATTTTTGCTATCGAACAATATGGATCAAAGGCTTTGCATCAAATAAAAAATAAAATAAAGTGCTCCGAAACACTTGAAATGTTTACAAGTGGTACAAACTCTTCCAAGATGGCCGAGAATATGCCAATAATGAGCCTCGGTCTGGACTCGTCAATTGTTGGATCACGTCAACAATTGATGAAAACATTCAAGCAGTGAAGAAAATTGTTTTGGAAAAGCGTCGAATCACTATCAGAGAAGTTGCTGAGGATGTCGGTATATCGCTTGGCTCGTGCCATAAAATTTTTTCTATCGTTTTAGGCATGACACGTGTGTCAGCGAAGTTGGTTTCACAATTGCTAAATTTTGACCAAAAGAACCGTCGCATGAGCATCGCTCAAGAGCTGTCGAATGACGTCAACGATGACCCAGATTTACTTAAAAGGGTCATAACTGGTGACCAATCAGGGGTATATGGTTATGATATCGAAACCAAAGCCCAATCGTGCCAATGGAAGAGCACAGGTGAGCCAAGACCGAAAAAAGACTGCATCGCTGGAAGAGCTCAAGGCTAAACTATACCGAAAAGTGCTCATGAGAAGTGCTTTGAGGATTGGAAAAACCGTTTCCATAAATGTATTGTATCTGAGGTGGATTCCTATACTTTGAAGGGGACAACATAAATATTGATAAATAAATAAATATTTTTTCTTAAAAATACAAAGTCACCTTACTTTTTGAACACACTTCGTAGAGAGTGCTAGCATATCAGTACAATATGGTAGATTCCCCTACATAGTTTTCTGGTTTCATAATAATGATAATCGTGCTCCTAATTATTAGATTATATAGATTATTGTTATTCTGTATAAAGTAGATTCGTATTTGAAAACTTCTTGTTTTTCCGTTCGTAACCAAATGTTCAGATATCATTTCAGTGTTAGATAACATTTTGTGTATACAAATTAGTTCTATATCTTTTAAATTACATTTGCTTGCAATTCAATTTATATCGATCGGGCCGTATGCAGAAAACAAACTTTATCTGCATGTGATATATAAGGACATATGGTCACAAAGTTTGGTAGCCTTGCCGTTATAGTCTCTGAGATCTGCTTAGGTGTTTATACGGATATGAATATGAACATTTTCGATTCATATACTCGTATAGTTATAATACTATACAGGAACCTCTTATATAACTTGGTTACATAGCTCATTCTCTTAGTGTTACAACTGAAAAATCAGAGATTATATTTGATTCAAATTTGACCGAATTTAATTGAAAAATTTAGCTGACACCGCGTTTTATACTATTTATCCACTATGTGCACTGGATTAGGTGGGGGATTGGGTTAGCTGGCGAGGCTAACACGAGGGTGTATAGGCGCTATCGGTGAGTGGTCACTCAACAAAGTCATCGAAATATAATTCCGAGAAGTCGTCGTCGAGGCCGCGATAACGATTATGAACTACTGGCGGCGGTTGTGTTTGTGTCGATGACACTGGCCGTGGCTGGGTGTCGGACTTGTCGCCTTGATCGCCTCCCGATGTGGCTGGCACGCACAGGCGTGGTCCAGTGCGTCGATGACGACTGAGCAGTTGCTCCTCCCCCTCCTCGAGCGGCTCGTTGGGCTCCTGGGCAATCTGGTCGGTGGCTGCAAAGGTGGTGCAATTGCTGTAGGTCTCCCCGCCTTCATGCACTCTAGTCGGGTTGCCCATGACGGCATCGACCACGTTGCGCAGTACACGTACTGCGGCGGCATGCATTTCACCAAAAAGTTCGCGAGCCGGATGAACTTCATCCCGTATGGACAACGAGGTCGGTGGCGGACTGGGCGCAGCCATATTTGATGCATGCCGTGGATTATTCTCGCATGGACATCTGCTGCGTCCCGACGTATGGCTAGGGGGTGGTGACGGAGGAGGTGAATGCGAATCATTCGGGCAGTAATCCCGGGGGGGTCGTTCCCGACACACTGTGCACTCTTTTCCGTTCTTTGTTATTGGTGGCATCGGCTCGTGAGCCTCGTCGCATGCGCAGTCTTCCTTGTGTGCATCGTCGTGCATCTTCTCTTCCGGTTTCTCTTCCGTTTTCTCATCTGTTGGAGGCGGAGGTGGCTTGCGACTCACACGATAGAGCATGTAGAAGATCGCCAGTGTGGCGTACGTAGCCTTGGCGACCTATCGATAATGAAAATGGAAAGAACATTATCTGATCTCATCTTTCACTCTCTCTCTCTCTCTGTCTCCCTCTCTTGCGTTCACTTACATTTGCACGACCAGCCATCGTGTTGCCATTGAATATCTTTTTTAAGCCCTCGGACATCGCAGACAAAGCAAAAGGGGCTTGCGGTTTTTGTCAGGGGGAATCTGAAATTTTAGGAACCTGTGTCCTGATATGAACTGAATTTTGAAAGTCACCGACTGTGACTGATGACTGAGCACTCTCATGAGGGCCTACTGTGTTGGGGAAACAACAAGTAAGTTTAGGTTAATCATGGTAGGGGAGTCTTACAAAATGCAAAAGGAACAGGCAGGAAAGAAGTGTTCTACCGTAGAACGTGCCCGACGTTAAGATACCCTTCATCCAATTTTGAAAACCTTATAATAGCCAACCGCAAAGATTGCTTAAAATCGTGTGGCACCTATGAATTGCTTTCCTGCCAGCATAGACCCAAGCAAAAACTAAGTGGAAATACTTTTCTTAATAGCTTTAATAATAATATTTATTTATTATATTTATGTATTTGTATGCCGAAGTAGAAAGTTAAGACTTGTTGGGTTGACCGAAAAGAAATCGGTGATCATGTATGGTTGATTGTGGTATATTTAACTTCTCTCCAATCTCACGCTCAGTTACATGACGATCCAATTCGATTAAAGCCTTGATAACGTCATCATCAACTGCACTTGGCCGACCTGTACGTGGCTTGTCTTTGAGTAAAAAATCTCCCAAACGGAATTTGACAAACCAACTTTGACACTGTGTTTCGTTTAAGGCTTTGTCACCATACACATCACGTAACTTTTTAGCAACCTGAGCTGCATCTTTCCTTTACGGAAATACTCGTAATAAAGTAAAATATGACGAAAATGCTCCTTTGTGGGCTCCATATTACAATTGCCACCAAACAAACAAATATAAACAAAATTATGTGCCCTTTTTTTCTAAAGCAAGTTAAAAGTGCCAGCTGATAACTGACAAAAGATAAAATACAATAACAGACTCAAAAGCCGTTCAAAAAATTGTCAAAAATTTTTTTTCAAAATCACCGGTTTCTTTTCGGTCAACCCAATATTATTGCCTCAGAAAGGCTTAGTCCAATGGCAAAGGACGAAATGAAATTGTCAATCAATGAAATCAAACATATTGAAAAACGTGATTGAAATGAAAACAAACGATATAACGAATATGGGTAAAATCAAATATAATTGAATAACTTTAATGAAAGTAAATTTAATGAAGAAACGAATTAAGTTAAGAAATGGAAATGAAGCAATGGGAACACTGGAACTCAAGCTTATGCCAAGTGCGATCAACAGTTACCAGATACCTTTGACTAAAGCAAACTCCAAGTATTGATCTTACAAGATTTTAGATATTAATTTGAAAAAATAAAACGCAATCGGAACACATGTGATTTGGTAATGTACAGCATATATGTAGCAGGGAGTTGGCGGTTTCAGGGAGGCGAGCATTAGCAGGAGAAAGTGGGGGGGAGGGGGAACAGTCATCGCCTACATTATGAGCTTCTGCTGGCATCCCTTGCAGTACTTCATGGCCTCGCGGCGCTTGGCGTTGCGACGACGCATCTTCACCAGCACATAGATGAGGCCCACCGAGGCCCAGGTGGCCTTGGTAACCTACCGAAAAGCAAAAAGAGATAGGGAATATAAACAAAGCTGAACTATATATATATATGTACAATATATCTGGGAATATCTTCACTCACATTTGCACGTCCACGCACAGTGTTGCTATCGAAGATATGATTGAAGTTAAAGTGACTTGACATCGTTAGATACTTTGGTTTCAGTTTAAGCTCGAGAAAGAATTTTTCAATTTCTATATAAAATATAAGATTTTAAATCGAATTTTGTCGACTTATTCATTGACTATTTCTCAACTATATATGCCAAAAAGCACTGAACAGATGCGAGTACAGATTGAAATCAATTTCAAGGTTGACTCCGATCCGGAAAATATATTTTAGAAAACGAATTGTTATTGATTTGCACACGAAATGAACGTAATGTGCTACAACCACTACTAGATACCCTGTAATGTGGAGTACCCCATGATAAGATCTCATGTTTATCAATACTTCAATCAATTTTCTATTGGCTTATTCAATTTATTTGACTTCACAATAACTTCCCTTAAAGCAAGCTCTACTTATAGTTTATACAAGCAGCTGTACCTGCAATAAGTTACCTATATTTACGAGAATTGTGAATGAGATTACTGTTTAGTTCTAGTTATTGTCTTTTTGTATTTACATTAAGCGATTGCCGGAAACCGACAACAATTGTTTATAGATGACATGGCATTTCGCGAATAGAACGTGTCATTTAACAATCTTGATTTCAGTATACATTTCCCCACAGTGTATTATAACGAAAGGTCAGATGGCATCGTTCTCGATCGTTTTCCACTTATTAAAGATAAAATATAATTAAAGTAGAATAAAAAGAATAGTTAGTAAAACATTTCAAAGAAGAAAACATATGTTCAGAGCTACATATTCGGAAATTTAATTTATCGAAATGCTTAAGAATTTTGCAAGCTGTTTGTAAAAGTTCAAAATATAAGAAAATTCATTCAAAAGATTCTTAACTTAAGCCTTCTTATCAGCCTCTCTTGATAACAATTGTGCTCTATTCTGAAATTCTTATAATCTACAATAAATCTTTTATTACCCTTTCATATTTATTTCATGAATTACTTCATTTTGTGCTCGAAATGATATATTCCACTTGCAAATTGATATCCGCTACCATGTCAACACGATTTACGTGTTTAAACAATAGGGGGAGGTGTAATTACATAAGTATAGCTCAGCTGGGTATATGGAACTAAATACTGGAGCCAGGGCCGTAGCGATGGTCTCGGGCGCCCTTGTGCAAAACTTCTCGGGGGTCCCTAGTGTAGTTATCTTGCAAAATTAAGAGTCTGAAGCTTACAAATATATAATGTATGTAGAACAGAACTTTTTCAACAAAATGAAAAATCTTATATATAATCTCTCTCTAGCTTTCAATTTGGCAAAATAACTACAGGTTTTAGAAAAGTATTGTATAGGTAAATTCGATAAGTATATATAACTAAACTAAATAAATTGAATTATTTAAATAAATGCCCTTGAATTAAATCGAATTTAATTTTGTTGGTATGCAGCCGGAGGTCTTGTGCACGGGCCTGTGTGCTACTGGCAATCCGATCTGGCAGATCTTGATGATCTTTGCGTGTTGCACTAAATTAAAGTATATTTGCATTTGGAATGGAATGGAATGAAATGGGTAATTACAGTGGAAGTAGCTGTCTCTCTCTCTCTCTTTACCGCTATAGAGACTGCAGGATGTTATCCAAGGGGCGGCTGCGTACGGCCCCAGAAAGTGCAACTGCAACTTTATCTATGTAATTTTAAAGATTAATGTATAATATTTACGCTGACTAATGATGCTCCCAGGCGAGTATTAAATACTTCATTTGCATGCCGAGGAGTACCTATAAAACAGCCAGAAGATTTGCATGCCGCCAACAGATCAGATCAGTTCGATCATGAGAAACGGCCTAGTTTTTACTTGTCTGCTATTGGGATTACCGCTTTGCTGGTCGGGGGTGAGTGCCCCAAAAAATCGACGATACTTTTCCGACACTGAGGGTATTCCTTTTCCCTCTTTGTAGGCCACCGAGGAGCAGATGTGGGCGGCCGGAAAACTGATGCGCGATGTCTGCCTGCCCAAGTTTCCCAAAGTGAGCGTGGCTACAGCTGACGAGATACACAACGGAAACATACCGGATGACAAGGACTCCAAGTGTTACATTAATTGCATTATGGAAATGATGCAGACGGTGAGTAGCATCGAAAGAAGGCTCTGCTCTGCATACAAAAGACTCATTTTCAGTTTTGGGGGGAAAATTTTTTTTATAGAAAAGAGCAAATGTAGTAAATTTGCAATATATTGAAAAACATAAAACATCGTTCGATAAGTTATATGTCATATACGAGTTTGATGCGGCACGTTGCGACTTATTTAAAGGATGTGAATCAAGTGTCATCAAAAAAGCTTTAAAACAGAGAGACTAGTTTGTGTTGCAATATAAGAACACACGGACATCCGGCCATCGGACGTTATTATACCCTTCGACCATTGAAAATGGTCAAAAAAGGGTATACTAACTTTGTGCAAATGTATGTAACAGGCAGAAGGAGGCGTGGGAGACCCCATAAAGTATATATATTCTTGCTCAGGATCACAAGCCGAGTCGATTGAGCCATGTCTGTCTGTCTGTCTGTCTGTGTGAACGCACAGATCTCAGCTATTATAAAAACTAGAGTTACCAAATTTGGCAGGAAGACTCCTGTGTACTATAAGCAGATCAAGTTTATTTCAAATGTTAGGTGCCACGCCCACCGCCCCCACAAATCAATAATTTAATTTTTGAACTTAATTTTTAAGCGCTGTATAAAAGATACAACTTTCTGACTTTAAGATATACTAAGCTGAATGAAATATCCACGTAGTGTCCAAATCACAATCCGATCGGACAATAATCACAGATGTTATTTAAGAAAGTGTGAGCATAAAACCAAATGCTTCTGTCAGTTAACAAGGGAGGCGGGCGAGCGCGAGTGCCATCTGTCGGGATTAATTTCAAAGCATGTGCATATGCATATGTGTATGAATTTAACAAATTAAACTACACGGGAACATAGGTCGAAGGGTATCCCACTGTCGCGTTTTGCGCGACTGTTGCTCTCGTTTTTCTCTACTGTTGTAACTGATTCTGAATATATACACCTTTTTAGGGTATGTCGGATATGTCACCTAGGGTGCGTTGCAAACGTCTGGCAAAAATAGATACACCTTCTGCGAGGGTGTCAAAATTGAATTTGATGAAGAGAGTGTCTGTCGTCCAAAAGAAGGAGGCACTTTAGAATTGTAGTAGTATTTGCAGGGGGGTTTCAAGTTTCAGGGAACATCAGTTTCAAGAGATCTTAACTCTATATTCAACTTCCTTATCTCTTTTTTTCCTTCCTCTCCCATGCCCTTTCTTACATCCACTACATCATATTTTCCACTCTTTTATATTCTTACTTGTCCATTATTACTCTCTTCTATACCCTTGTTTTCCTATACTCTCTCTCTGCTTTCACGTCTTTACCCATCCCTCGTCGGAACAGATCAAAAAGGGCAAGTTCCAATTGGAGTCATCTCTGAAGCAGGTGGATCTGCTCATGCCGGACCACTACAAGGCCACCTACATCCGGGGAATGACCGAGTGCAAAGACGCCGCTGTGGGGATCAAGAACAACTGCGATGCGGCGCACGCGCTGATCACCTGCCTGCGCTCGAAGATCGACATATTTCTGTTCCCCTAGGCAGGCACAGATGCATGGAACCCGCCCACCCCATCGTCCAAGTGCACTGGAAAATGCTCCACTCTTCCCCCACGTCTTTGGTCACGTGCCAGCCGAGCGTTCCGCATAAATAAATCGAGAAAAAACTGAACAAGTGATTCCATGTCGCATTTTGATTAGATCGAGATCGAGTCAGGGGATTGGGCCCGCGAACATGGCAGAGGCAGCACGGCATGCTGCAATCGACAAGTGTCGATCTCTGTGCCAGCTGAGCTTGCTAGCCATTTAGGCAAATATAAAGCCAGCAGCCTACCCGAGTGGACGCAGGACTAATAGATCAGAGTGAAGATGGGAATCATAGCAATCACATTAATGCAGACGAGACACTGCGGAATAATGCTGCTCCTGGTGGTGCTCGCGGTCAGTGGTGGCGTACGCGCCGAGGAGGAGGAATCTTCCTCCATGACCCTAAGCGAGGTGGTCGAAATGATCGACCCATTTGGGCAGAATTGTGATCCCAAGCCGGAGCGCTGTAAGTAGACAGAGGAGTGAGTGTTCCTGGCTGAAGCTTCCTTCTCCACCTCCTTCTCCGGCAGCTCAAGTCGAGGAGATGGTGCTGAACAAGGTGGATGCATCGCATGAAAGCAAGTGCTTTCGGCGCTGCATGCTGCAGCAGTTCGATGTGATGCCCGAGGGTAAGCTGCAGTATGACGAGAGCAAGATCGTGGACATGATGAACATGATGTTCCCCGACAAGGAGGATCAATCGCGCAGCATTGCCAAGAAGTGCAATGGCATGGCCCATGCCACCGATGCGTGAGTCTGCTGAGGAATCCTCTAGAGGAATGCGACTCCCTCTCTCTCTCTCTCTCTATAACTCCATCTCTCGATCCGTCCACAGGTGCGAGAGTGCGCACAGCATTGCCATGTGCATGCTGAAGGACATGAAGGAGGCTTCTTACAAGATTCCTGAGATCAAGGAGTAACCTTCCGCGGATACAGTCGCACCCCCTCCCCCTAAACAGCTCCCCCATAAATACGCTTGGTATTTTTCGTTGTTTTTTTTTAATAGTTTTATTGGATATGTTTGTGGTTCCTGGACATGCACAGCAGTAGCAGCAACATGAATAAAGCGAGCAGCTGAAGAAGCAGAAGCAGAACATACGGTTCCATCTTTGTAACTAACCCTAGCCCCATAACGGGGTGGTCCTGCGTGATCCTTACCATTTCAGATTGACCCTATACAGCAGCAGCTGCCGCCCGATGCACTGATTGAGCAGATGCGCCGCCTCGCAAGAATCACTCACTTTGCCCATGCAACGATTGCAGTTCTGTGCAGCGCCAGCGCTCAGTGCTATCGCAAGCTTATTGTCCTCGGTCACCATGCTGGTCAGCTCCGAGACGCGCTTGACGTTCAGCACCCGGTTGGGACCGTCCATCTGTGGGGAGCATAGATAGATAGGTTAACTTCTCTTGCTCCCTTAAGAGGCTGCTCACTACTTACCAAGTCGATGCCAGTGAGCACGCACTCGATGAGGCACTTCTCCTTTGGCGTGGGGTACGGCTCGCGGATCAGAGTACGCTGTGGCGACGGCATCCCCAACTTGTCCAGGCAACGCTGTTTGGTGATGTCCAGCAGCTGCTGCACCTGCGGCAAGTTCTGATCGATCTTCTGCCACAGGGGTTCGCCTCCGATTAGGCGACCCAGATCCAAGTTTCCCTTCAGCGGCTTGTTTTTGGATTGGGATTGGGATTGGGTTTGGGATTTGGTTTGGGCGACGACGCAGCCGGTCAGCGCGAGTACGATTAGCAGCGTCACTTGCTTCATCTTGTGACTCTTTGTTGCGGTCGCTACTTGTCTTATATATGGATGGGCCTGTTTTCAGTTGACCTTCCTTGGGTCATTCTTTTTCGAGTTCTCTTCGCGGCGTTGCATTCTTCTTGCTTCTTTCGGTGTCACCATGAAAAAAGCATCGCGTGTGCCAAGTTCAAGATTCGACAATCGTTGCATTGCCCGCTACCATTGTCAATGTCAGCATAATCAACTGCTACGGCAGCGTAGTCGACGTGGCTATACTCTGTACTCGGGCAAACAACACAAGTTCTTTAGAATACAAAGAAGACGCAGTTGTCAAAGAATCAGTAAATATCAAAGTATTTCCTTAATATTTAATACTACAGGGTATAAAGTAATTATAATGCACCCTCCAGCACAATTGAATTACATTTTATTAAAATTTCAAAACATCTAAGCAAATTAAGAGCTGATTATATTTCAGCTACTATTTTCATGCCGTTACGGTCTCTGCTGTCGATGTTTGATTTATGCAAAGCTTTTGGTATATTTTTTACCCCATGAAGATGACGCCAAAAAGTATGCTGCACCTTATTGAAAGTTATTTGACTAATTAAATTGCATTACTTTACTCGGTGATCTTATTGGCATTTGGTCTTATGTTCTTTCGATATATGACATTGCAATAAGCTCGACAAAGGGTATCTTCGTCCAGATGGGAAAAACCCTTAAGAATTAAACTGACAATTCCTAAGACAGTGCAAAATTTGGTCTGCTTGTTTATCAGCCTTGCAGACCTTCTGCCTTATCTATATATCTATGTATATCTTCTTTCCTACAATTCCGTCTACTCCTACAGCGCATTCTACTTCGTTTCTACTTCGTTCAACACTACATAAGCTGCAACAACAGCTCTTATCTTTAATTCCTTCTCTGGCTCATCAGCCTGCGATGTAAATTGTCACTGTCCAACAAGGTGACAATAGCTCCAATATGGAAGTGCCAAATCTGTGGCTTGGCGATAGTCAAATTTACCGAAACCAGGCTACGCAAAATAGGATCGCCAGGATGATAACCGACTACGAATGGTTCATAAGGAACACCAGCCTGCATAGAGACCTCAAGCTAGCCACGGTTGCTTATCATTCTACTCGAAATCTTCCGCTAAAATTGGATCTCACCAAATCGGAGAAATTCCCATTTACATAGGCAGGTACTCGGGAAATACAGAGGCACAGCGTAGAAATGACCGAAAGCTCACCTTAGTCAACATTGGGTTTGGCCCGTCCCCTAATGGGGCACTCGAAGATAGTCGGGCTAATCAGTCGCACGGTCTACTACTACGATTCGAAGATAGGGCCTCGATTGTTGGCCGGCAGAAAGCTTATCAGGCAGCTAGTCAAATCTTTACGTCATATATAAGAACCGTTAGCCGGCAAACGGACCAACAGTCTAGAGAAGAGTTTGCCACAGTGAAGAACATGATTTGGTCGATGACAAGGATTATCCTGCTGCTCGGTACCTTGCGGCACATTGCTGGTGTGGATCTGCCAGCATTAGCGGGTCGTTCGCTATCCTTGGATATGTATAGGAACTTGGAGAACATAACCCTGGCAGAGGACTCGCAGTGCCAGCAGGATTTGCAAGTGCTGCAAAAGGCTCTGAGCAACAACGAAAAGTGGGCGTTGAAGAGTAAGTGCAGGGATCAATGCACCTGGCAGGCTTACTTACTTATCTGTGCATTCACTTAGTGCTCGACTCATGGGGTTCCCTGCCGTCGGGTCTGCTCGACGGCAACACGCGGCACATGGGCAACTTCGACGAGTGCTTGGCAGTCAGCAGGACCATATCCGTGGAACACATTCTGCTGGGCAAGTACTGCTTTGCCAGGCTGCCCGTGGGCCAACTCTTTGCTCTGGCGACACCCAATGCGAACATTGCCGTCTGCTTTCCTGCCTCCTGCTCGGCCAGCCACATGAATGAAGTACTGCGCCAACTATTCCAGCAATCGTTGGGCATCAGCATGAACGAGAGTCTGGCTCTGGTCAGCGAGAGTACCTGCAAGTTGGCGGGTCGGCAACCCTTCGACTGGCTTACCATTTTCACCATGTAAGTAAATTCGTTTCAGTTTAAATGTTGTAATAGGAAATTGACTTATGATTTATTTACAGTGTTCTGTGCTCAGTACTGGGTTTCTTTGTTCTGCTGGCAACACTCTATGACTATTTTCTGTGCGAGGATCAGAGTAAGGATCAGAGTAGCGACAGGGCTAGCTAAAGCTCCATCTCTTATAACTCATTTCGTGCCTTCTTACAGCACAACTGCCTCGCCTGGCCAAGATCTTCTCGGCGCGGGTCAACTCGGGAAGTCTGTTTCGCATTTCTGTGAACAACTCGAACCCTAACGTGATCGACTGCCTGCACGGCCTGCGTTGCATGTCGCTCATCTGGGTTATCTACGGACACGAATACATTGTGGCATTGAAATCTCCGAATCTTAATCGAATGGAAATGTATGAGGTAAGTTTGTGAAGGAAGTAGAAAAGAAAGACTTACTCAAGGTATATTTCTTTCTGCCGTCTTTCAGTGGGGTGCCACGCCCTTTCGCATGTTTATCCAGCAATGTCTCTACGCCGTTGATACCTTCTTCTTCCTGAGCGGCATGTTGGTCGTCAGCTCTCAGTTTCGCAGCATGGAGAAGTAAGTAAATAGAGACAAATACATACGTAGATTTTTTTTTAATTTCATTTAGAAGCGATGAATCCATACAATGCAGTAATAGTAACATAACAGTGCAATTAGCAAATAAATAACACCAAACCTCTTACGACATAAGTAGATAAATTCATTGAGCCTAAAACTATGCTATACTCTCCATAATATATGTATAACTATTTGTACAATCTGTTTGCAGACAAAACGGTAAACTAAACATACCCAGGCTTTATCTTAACCGTTACTTGCGCCTGACACCGGTGCTGGCCTTCTCCATTCTGATCTACGTTAAGCTGTTGCCCTATTTAGGCGACGGTCCCCTCTGGGGTCAGACCCTGTTCGACGACTACAGCATCTGCGAGCGCAACTGGTACCTGACGCTGCTCTATGTGCAGAACTACTTCTGGGATAAGGTATGTTCTGCAAACAGACCACCAACACTCCTTAGTCATATTAGTTCCATGTCGCCTGCAGTGCATCTCACATTCCTGGTACCTTGCTGTGGATATGCAGCTCTACATCCTCTCGCCTATTTTCCTAATCGCCTTGTACCGCTGGGGCAAGCGGGCGGTTGCTGCAATTCTGCTGCTTATGCTGGTGCTCAGTTCGTACTTGTTTGCAACGATGATAATCAACAACTACTCGATGCAGATACGCGGTGATGCAGTGCGTCGTGGTGAGCCCTTTATCTATTTTCCGATTCATGTGCGCGCCTCCACGTGGCTGGTGGGCGTGCTCTTTGGCTACTTTCTGCACCTGAATCGTGGCAAGAACTTCAAGCTCAATCGCATCTTTGTATGGTCCGCCTGGTTGCTCTGTCTGAGTTTCCTGATAGTCACCGTTTTGGCGCTGTATCCATATGCCGGAGTCAATGCAACACCGGTGCCCATCGTCAATGAGGCCTTCTTCTTGAGTTTAACACGCTTAGCTTGGCCGCTGGCGCTTTGCTGGGTAGTCTTTGCCTGCATGCAAGGCTATGGCGGATTAGCCAACAGTTTCCTCTCATCCCCGCTGTGGCAGCCGCTCTCAAAGCTCTCCTACTGCGCCTACATCTTTCACATGTTCTTCGAGAATCTGAACGCAGCTCGCACGCATACGAACACGTATTTTTCTGACTACGATGTGGTAAGTTCGACACAGAGAATCACATCTTGGATTTGACAAACTTATCATACATTATTTTTATATATATATATATATATATATTATATCTATCATATCTTACCTTTATTCCTGTAGATGCTGCGCTTCTGGATGGACTTCGGCTTCACTGTGCTGCTGTCATATGTGGTCTATCTGCTAGTGGAGGCGCCCTGCAGCGGCCTGCAGAACTGGTGGTTATCCCCTCGTAGGCCCAAGCCAAAGCTGCAAACGGTCACTCTAAGTTCGTAGGAAGATACTGAGCTGATTATAGAAATATTGGGTTGACCGAAAAGAAACTGGTAATCATATGATCATATGATCATGTATGGTTGATTGTGGCAACTTCTCTCCAATCTCACGCTCAGTTACATGACGATCCGATTCGATTAAAGCCTTGATAACGTCATCATCAACTGCACTTGGCCGACCCGAACGTGGCTTGTGTTTGAGTGAAAAATCTCCCAAACGGAATTTGACAAACCAACTTTGATATTGTGTTTCTTTTAAGACTTTTTAGCAACCTGAGCTCCATTTTTCCTTTACTGAAATAATAATATGACGAAAATGCTCCTTTGTGGGCTGCATATTAAAATTGCCACCAAACAAACTTATATAAACAAAATTACGCGAGCTTTTGTTCTAAAGCAAGCTAAAAGTGCCAGCTGATAACTGAGAAAAGATAAAATGCAATGCAATAACAGAGTCATAATCCGTTCAAAAAAATTGTCAAAAAATCGTATGCAAAATCTTTTCGGTCAACCCAATACAACTGAAATCAGGTTGACCTTGTATAGTGTCTTTAAAACTATGGAATACTATTTTCTTTTTGTGACAAGTTTCATTATTATTTTTATTTTTATTTATAATATTATTTTTATAAATTATTAATTATTTTTTCTCAAATCTTCATGTTATGTAGTGCACAAATCATTTATTATTATTATTACCATGCAAATAAATTAATGTAAAAACTATAAAGAACTAATAAAATGAACAAGTATTTATATTGCAAATTTTCTAAATAACCAATTGTGGTGAACAATAGTTTTGGTAGATGCTTTATAAAATTAAATGCAATGGATGTTGTTTGATGGAAGTTGTGCAAAGTCTTTTCAGTACACTTAAAAAATACTTTGTATAAAATTAACAAATATTTAATAATAATAAAAAAAAAAGTTTTACGTTTGCTAGAAATCCAATGTCAGGATGCCTATTCTAGGCGGATAATGACTGACTTTGCACTGGAACTTCTGTATCTTCTTTTATTTCCGTTTTTCTTTTCTGTTCTAAAACCCTTTCTTTTACTGTTTCATTTCCTGTGTCTGTTTCTTTCTCAGTTTCTGTTGTCACTGTCGTTGTTGTTGATGTGGCTGCCTCGACGTCTTGCTCCACCGGTTCTATCGGCAAAGACTTTTTGCTGATCTCCACGACTAACTCGATTCTAGGCTTTCGACTGGATTTTTTGTTGGGGAAGCACATGCTCTCCAGGCCACCGAGAGGCATCTCGATGCCAACATATGTCAAATAGGATACCATCACAGTGTAGGCAAAGTCCGACCAAAAGTGCAGCGTCTGAATAGAAAGTGAACCTGAAGTTATATAGCTATTCCAGGGAGATCAATCAGTCAGACTCACCATTTCGTAGTTTGAGAAATACGTATTCGATTGAACACCCCTTGCGTTAATCTCCTGAATTAACAGATGCCAGATATAGGCAGAGAAGGAGAGCTTGGAGAGTGGCTGCCACAGCGGGCACGAGAGGAAGCTATTGGCCGGTCCGCCATACCCCTGCATGCAGGCGAAGACCACCCAACACAGAGCCAGTGGCCAGGCATCTCGGGTCAGGCTGTAGTACAGCGCGTCGGCGAGTACGGTCAGTTTGGGTCCATCGAGCTTCTCGTGCGGATGCATGGCGAACACGCAGGTGACCATCGTTGCCAGACATATCAGCCAGCCGGCCCAGACCCAGAGGGAATGCAACTTGTATGTTCTGCCACGCGTTCTATGCAGAAAGTATCCGAAGACGGCACCAATTAACCAGGGCTGACAATGCAAATGGCTTGCGTAGTAGAGCCAATAATGCGAATTTTCCGAGGCTGACAGTCTCCTGCAAATATTAAAGGGCTGAACTGATTATGGAGTCTACAGCAATATCTATAATATATTATGAGTATGAGTATAGTATCATATTATATACTTTACTTACAGGAGGAACATGGAGTAATTCTTGGTCATGATGAGGGTGAAAAGCCAAACGGTGATTAGTACTATTATCAACACAATGCCGTAGGCTGCTTTCTTGCCCCACTTGTAGAGGGCTATCAGAAACAGTGGGGAGATAATATAGAGCTGCATATCCACTCCCAGATACCAGGAATGTGGTAGGCACTGCATGGAGAGCAAGGATCGGAATGTTAGTACAACTAGTGATCGGAAAGAGAAGGAAAGTTATCTTACAATATCATGAGTTGCATAGTTTTGCACGAACAGAATGTTCCAGAACCAGTTACTCCCACAAATAGTAATGTAATCCGAAAATCCAATATGCGAGAGAGGTCCATCGACCAGGTGTGGCAATAGCGACATGTAGACCATAATGGCGATACCAACCATTGGGGTAAGACGCAGATAACGATGCAGATACATAAGTGGCACATTCAGTTTACCCTTTGTTCTGCAAATACATTTGGAATTGTTTATATTGTATATCAGTTATTACAAGTGCTCAGAGGGATTCGATAATGTTCAGATTACTTATAGAGTATTTAATCTCGGAAGAGCCTAAAAGACCCTCTTAGGATTATTGGACAAGTCTTTGATTCTATCCATTCCAGACATGATTAATCATCAAACTAGACTTACCTCTCCATAGAACGCAGGGCAATCATAATGACGAGCAGACCGCTGAGAAAGAAGAACGTGTCCACTGAGAATGGGGCATGCTGAACAAGATCAAAGGAAGCTGATTGCATCCACTACAAGTGAGAGGGAAGTAAATTAGGAAACACTTTGTAGGCTGGCAAGGTCACCAAACGTACGTCAAGAATGCTGAACTGGTTAATGTTGGGCATGATCATGCCGAACATATACTGATGGCCAAAGACCACCCAGATGAGGGACATGCAGCGGATGCCGTGCAGACAGCTGATCACGTTTGGATTAGATGAGTTGTCCTTGATGCGGAAAAGCTCGCGCGAGTTGACGCGCACTGACCAGATCTTGACCAGCGAGGGCAGTTGAGCTGGGAAAACACAGAGAAGGATTCAGTAATCTAGATAGAGGAGGAGAACTACCTCCAACTCACCTTCATCCTTGAAGATAAAGTAGTCGAAAAATGTGGCAAGTGTAGCACAAGCGGCAAAAATTGAGAGCAATACACTGAAAAAAGATAATACCAATGCGTAACAGAGACTAGAGAAGAGGTCCAAGGTCTACGCTTACATAGTTATTATGGCAAGTGCGTCGAAGGGCTTTTTCTCAGCGATGCGGCAAGTATCCGAGCTGACTAGCTCCAGTGATTCCTCCAGTGTGATCAGCTGGCCGATGACACGATCTAAGAGGGTATTCATGTTGGTTGCTGAGCAGGAGGCGGGAAAACAAATGCCAATCTTGAGGGTAGCACTACGAATAGTCGACGAGCTGAGACCAAGTAATTTCAGAAAAGGTATCTGAGCAAAGCAATATTTTCCATCCACAGTGTGACTGCTAGTCACGGACTTGCTGATCTTCAGGCACTCTTCATAGTTCCCCAGGTCGATAATGTTGAGCGTGAGTAGACCCGATGGAATGGAGCCCCAGGCGTCAATCACTAAAGGAATTACACGAGTTGCTGTATCGTATCGTATTCCTTATGAAACGGATAAGGTACTCACTTTTAAGCGCCCACATCTGGCCAGAGGTAATACCCTTCAGCCACAGCCCCATATCGGCCAGACACTGAAGGTCCTGAGGTGTGGGTAGCCGATCAGTTGGTATATTCAGATCCTGCAGCGTTATGTTTTCGAATTGACGCGTGAATTCCAGGTTCAGTACCTGTAGCTTTCTTACTTCCTGATACTCGGCGGGCTCAATCCTCCGATCCTGTGGTAGCCTCATCTGCCAATCCACGGCTGCCACAAGGGTCAGACTGAGCAGAAGGCTGAGCGTTATTTCATTGGTCTTGACCATTCTGATAGAACATCGATTGGTTTATGGTTGAGTCGCTGGTCATCTCGACTTCTTTTATACTTCTTTCGTGGAGGCGATAAGATTCGGCACTTAGTTCGAATACCGTTATCACGCCCATTCCAATTGACACACGCCTCAGTATCTGTGTATAGCTAGCTAGCTAGTACTATGTAGATTGCCAGGAAGATTTTAAGCTTCTTAGTTAGAATCGCCTGTAGTAATTGTTGTTGCAGCTGCTACGTGTGAATAGAGTTCGACTAAGAGTGGAAAGCCTCAAGTCATAAATCGATAATCAGTTCCATGTAAACATAATCGATGGTGATACCTACACTGATATAACCCTAATCGGTAGACAGTTATCCAATTAGCCGGAACCACTTGTAACGATCACATAAATAGTTAAGTGGAGCTAAGTGGTTTTATTTTTGAAACATGCCAATAATCTCGTTTTTCACTACGATTGTGGTTCTTTTTAGCTCATCCATTCTAACCTCAATGTGGGCATAGACATGAAGTTTCTAGTACTCACCCTAGTTTACCTTAAGGGGACTTGATAATGTCTCTTTTATCCAAAGTAAATTTGTATTTTTTATACCCTTCGACCATTGAAAATGGTCAAAAAAGGGTATACTAACTTTGTGCAAATGTATGTAACAGGCAGAAGGAGGCGTCAGAGACCCCATAAAGTATATATATTCTTGCTCAGGATCACAAGCCGAGTCGATTGAGCCATGTCTGTCTGTCTGTCCGTCTGTCTGTGTGAACGCACAGATCTCAGCTATTATAAAAGCTAGAGTTACCAAATTTGGCAGGAAGACTCCTGTGTACTATAAGCAGATCAAGTTTATTTCAAATGTTAGGTGCCACGCCCACCGCCCCCAAAAATCAATAATTTAATTTTTGAACTTAATTTGCAAGCGCTGTATAAAAGATACAACTTTCTCACTTTAACATATACTAAGCTGAACGAAATATCTATTTAGTGTCCACATCACAATCCGATCAAACAATAAACACAGAAGTTATTTAAAAAAGTATGGGCATAAATCCAAGTGCTTTTGTCAGCGCGAAGCGCGAGCGCCATCTGTCGGGATTAATTTCAAAGCATGTGCATATTCATATGTGTATAAATTTAACAAATTAAACTACACGGGAACATAGGTCGAAGGGTATCCCACTGTCGCGACTGTTGCTCTCGTTTTGCTTATTTTTGATCTCAAATCTATTGTATTCTAAGTAAATCTAACTCCATCTAAAAACGAGAGCAACAGTCGCGCAAAACGCGACAGTGGGATACCCTTCGACCTATGTTCCCGTGTATGTAGTTTAATTTTTTAAATTCATACACATATGCATATGCACATGCTTTGAAATTAATCCCGACATATGGCGCTCGCGCTTCGCGCTCGCCCGTCTCCCTTGTTAGCTGACAGAAGCACTTGGTTTTATGCTCATACTTTCTTACTCGTAAATAACTTCTGTGTTTATTGTTCGATTCGATTGTAATTTGGGGACTACGTAGATATTTCATTTAGCTTAGTATAAGTCAGAAAGTTGTATCTTATATACAGCGCTTACAAATTAAGTTCAAAAATTAAATTATTGATTTGTGGGGGCGGTGGGCGTGGCACCTAACATTTGAAATAAACTTCATCTGCTTATAGTACACAGGAGTCTTCCTGCCAAGTTTGGTAACTCTAGCTTTTATAATAGCTGAGATCTGTGCGTTCACACAGACAGACGGACAGACGGACAGACGGACAGACAGACAGACATGGCTCAATCGACTTGGCTTGTGATCCTGAGCAAGAATATATATACTTTATGGGGTCTCCCACGCCTCCTTATGCCTGTTACATACATTTGCACAAAGTTAGTATACCCTTGGTCAACATTTTCAATGGTCGAAAGGTATAAAAATATCTTAACTTCGATTCTGTCAACTTTATCTTTATCCATAAAGCTATTCCATATTCGAATTTAACCTCAATTTAAATTGAATCACAGTTAGATGCGAACTTTAGATTATTTGAATTATCTCAAACGATTGGTTTAACGTAATACAATTTATAATCTTTGATTGTTTACAGTTTTGACTTTTAATAAAATCCGTAGTGTGGGCCGGCACTTGAAACATCATCGCGTAGATTGCGGATCGGTACTTGAAGTTGATTTCGTTAAGTGAATCATCACTGCACGGTGTGTTTGCGGAACGGAGATAATCGTGAGTCACGTTTCCAGGGATCTCCTTGAACTGCGAAATGCCAAGCTAGTACGTTATCGAGTCGGGGACAGGGGTGGGCGTCAATCGAATCACAGTGCTGTATTTTCCCAACCATAAAGCAATAGAGATCCAACCTTGGGCAGGGTCGTCCACTGAGATAGCCAATATTGCTGATACTCTAGTAGGGAAATGTTGCATAAGCGGCTCCTCTATTCTGCCTTAGGTTAGGATAAGGAGCTTATCATATATATTTTCGTCTTCTTTAACATTAATGCCAAATGAAACCAGTAAGAAAAGCAACAGTCGCGCAGCACGCGACAGTGGGATACCCTTCGACCTATGTTCCCGTGTAGTTTAATTTGTTAAATTCATACTCATACTTGTATAAATATGCAAATGCTTTACAATTATTCCCGACAAATGGCGCTCGCGCTTCGCGCTCGCCCGCCGTTCTTGTTAGTTGATAGAAGCATTTGGTTTTATGCTCATACTTTCTTAAATAACTTCTGTGTTTATTATCCGATCGGATTGTATAGTTTTATCTTTTATACAGCACTTACAAATTGAGTTCAAAAATTAAATTATTGATTTACGGGGCGGTAGGCGTGGCACCTTACATTTGAAATAAACTTGATCAGCTTATAGTACACAGGAGTCTTCCTGCCAAATTTGGTAACTCTAGCTTTTATAATACTGAGATCTGTGCGTTCACACAGACAGACAGACAGACATGGCTCAATCGACTTGGCTCGTGATCCTGAGCAAGAATATATATACTTTATGGGGTCTCCCACGCCTCCTTGTGCCTGTTACATACATTTGCACAAAGTGAGTAAACCCTTTTTGACCATTTTCAATGGAAGGGTATAAAAAAATACACAAAAAATGGATAATATAAAACATTTGTTCCTTTTGGAATATGAGAAAGAGTTACATATTTTTCCACATATGACATCATTCTGCACAGGGTATTTTCACCATCGACTACTCAGTTTAGTTTGTAATTGAATGTAGCAAATTCATGTGGGTTTAATGTTGCACGATTTTTATAATAGTCAAATAGAAATGTGTCACCTGTCAATGGTTGTTGAAAGACTGTAAATTGACTGTTAGTTAACTGCTAATGGGCTGTTAAATTGAGTGTTGGTTTTAGCATTGTAAGCATGAGATGAATAACTTGGATTACGCATACTTCACACGACTCTTTCGCACAGTAAATGAAAGCTAAAAAGAAACTCTAAGTAGTCCGAAATATATGTTTCAAAAGAGAATTGAAAACATTATGACAAACACAATTTAAGGCAAGGCCTTGAAACAACTGAGCCGCACATTTGAGTGCCCTTAACCCCGAGATATGTTGGTAGTAAGAAAGAACAGATCAGCAAAAGGCAAAGGGGGATCTCTAGAACCCTAAGAAACTAGTATTTTATAACGAATCCGCCTTGTAACACATACAGTTCTCGCAAACTGTTCGTTCAACCCTTGCAGAGGTGAACGAACTCAAAACTATGTATATTACGTCAACAAGATCGGTGCAAAGCATCTACCCGGTATTATTAACGCTTTGTTTGTGCTTAGCTGATTCGATTTGGCTAACACGCTTCGCACTCAAAGCTTCGAGCTTTCAAGCTTTCAAGCTCGCGCTCACTATCGTCGTCGCAATTAACTGTTTCGATTGCAGTCAAGGCCGAAGCCATCGGGTTCGGGTATGTTCGACAGGTCTATTAAAGCGTCAGCTCTTCAACTATCGAGTGCCCCGAACAAGTTGTCGATAATAGAATAACGTATTCTCTTATTGTTGACGTGATTTCTTTATGTGTTTCTTGCCAGTTTTGTTTTGTTGTTGTCTCTTTTTATTTTATTCGTCAGAGAGCGAGCCGTGTGCCCAAATTGTTGTTAGCCGCCCCATCGCATCGGTTGCTTATCGGTTATTGGCCCAATTGGGCCAAGAGCATGACACAAGAATTGCGGGTACTTGGGGTAGTTAGTAGTCCCAAGCAGTATGTTAGTTCCAAGCAGACATCGGACATTGGAACAGACATACATCTCATGATTATTTTCTTACCAAAACAAGTTGGCAACACTGCGAGGTGCGACTAGTTGATACCCAATATATATACTCTACCATTTACAGTTATCCACAGGAATTTTAAATCATGATTTCAGGCAATGGAAATACAAAACTGGAATCTGTTATATAAACTGCGCCATTCAAATTGTGCTTGGTTGTGTTTTGGTTATTATTGTTCTATATAATTGGCTATTTGATTATACAGGGTATAGACGGCGATAAAACGATTGTATGCAAGTCATATCTGCGTGCTATAAAGTAAGAGATGTTGGTATATAGTACACTTTTTTATGCAGCATGTACAGAACAAGAAGTTGTAGTATTTGAATTTTAAATCGTTATACAATAAGACTGGCCGCATTACTGATTTATAACTAATTTTCCATCAACTTTGTATGCTCAAAAACTGTCATACTGCATTCTATTACAACTGTTATAATGCATTTTATTACAACATATTGTTGTACTGCAATACTGTGCTACTGGTAATGGATTTTGATCTTTTAGTTGCACAGATCAAGCGAATCTGTCAGCTGAATTATTCCCAAATACCCTACTACACTACCTTATAATACCCTACAGCAATTTTGTTTTATTGCGTATGGCACTTTCTTATAGAACTGCGTTTTTATCTACAGTTATCAGCTAGCGAATACCCTCTTCGGCTGCGAACGCTACAGAGTATACAACACGTACTGCGTAGCACGGCTATTATTAACACTAATATTCTAAACAATCGTCAGGCAATTAATATTGACTATTCCGGGTTCAAGCAACCCATTATAGTATGGATGACAGGCATGACTGGGCCCGGGCTCGTGCCCGGGCTTGGAGTGGACGACGACGACTACGAGAACGCGGTGAAGTACCGAACACCCCCTAATACTACTGTACTAGTGTACCACTACGGACGGGTGTATCTATCGGTCAATGCACCAATTCGTTTTCTGTTGTATTCCGACTCAGGTGTACGCCGAGAGTCGAGAGTCGAGAGAGTAGTCTGAGATAAAGCTTAGTTGGGGGAGAACGCGGTTATCAAAAGCCGCGACTCGAGTCGATTAGAAATATCAGAGAGTGGAGCAGAGTGGGGGCGGGGGCGCGGGCGGTGTGAGTGGGTTGTGTGCGTGTTACGGCCGTATAAATATGAATCGCTACGCGGCAAATGCCACACAACGGCCATGACAATAGAACGGGAAATGGAAGTGAATTTGCAAGTGATGCTGCTGATGATGATGATCCTTCTGAACTTGACTGGGCCGGGACGAGTGGCTGCCTATAGCCAGCAGGAGCTGCTGACGTGGATGCAACGCAGCAACTTTGGCTATCAGGTGCTGCAACAGTCGCTGCTCGAGGATGTCTCCAGCTTGGCCACAGAAGATGCGCGCTGTGTTGCCCAGGCGCGTCTCCTGCTGGCAGGAGCGGATGCGCATGCGGTGACAGCGCTGCGAGGTAAGAGACGCACTAGATCCCTGTCTTGTCATCAACTTCATTTTGTCACCTCCTTCCTCCCGGATAGTTCTTGACGCATGGGGTAAGTTTCCGCACGGCTTGCTGTATGGCCATTTCAGCGACATGGGCAACTTCGACGCGTGCCTCAGTCTCGGCTCACTGCAGCTGAGTCCCACCAAGTATTGCCTCACCCACATCGAGTTCGATAGTCTTCTGCCTCAGGTAATGAATACGCTGAGTGTGCGCATTGGCGCCTGCATTCCGGCCTCGTGCACGGCAGCGAAGCTCAATCTCTGGCTCCAGGCGTATTTGGCGCAACTCTTCGAGCAGGCGGAGAAGGAGCAGGTGCCGCAGGCTATCATGCTCCAGGAGCAGAACTGTGCGGTGACGCAGCGGAATCCAATGACGGGACTCGACTGGTTTGCTGTGTGAGTTGAAGGAAATACTATCGCAAGTACTATCGGGAAAATCATAAAACTAATCTGATGAATATTGTAATAAACAACTTAGTTGATCTGAGTTGCCTAAAGAATCATTCACTTTAAGCGATTGGCTTGCCGATAGTTTGCCGATAGTTTTGCTCAATCTATTTGGACTAATTCAAATTGTACAATCCCACAGCGCCCTGCTTGGCTTCTTGTTGCTCTTGGTGCTTTTGAGCACCCTTCTGGACACTACAAAAGGTCAGTCGATCATCCACGTCAAAAATAACCTTGAAATCTCAAAATCCTTGTTTAGTATAAGGGTTAAATCACCATCGGAATTTCGCAATATTTGCTGACTGCTGATAAGAATTGGCATTATTTTTTATTCAACAAGATACCCTTATCTTGAGAAATACCTAGAAAAAAATCATTCGACACCATTTTCTAGAAAATATGAAGCAATACAATCTTGCATTTATAATCTTTACATACTCGTACCATCTTCATAAGGATATTGACGTTTTTATGCAAAAGACCTGCACATATTTATCTACAGATATCTATAGAATAAGCATGAGAAACACTACATAACTCATGAGATCAAAGTGCTAATGACATGGCATTTCGTCATTGATGATAGATGTATATATATTTCAGCTTGTAACTAAGAAACCTTTAAAAACTAAAAACTCCATCGAGTTTCAATAAAAACACTTAAGTATTCAGGAGAACTGATTACTCATTACATATGTACATTAGATTTAATCGCTTGACCCCATTGACCTTTCCCACCAAAAAACCTTAATTTCTAATTTATATCTACGAGTACCTCTTTTAAATTTGGCATCAAGACTTACCCAGATTTAATCAAACCATGTTAATCATTGCTCGCCTCCCTTACAGCTCCTGGAAAACTGTTGACAGTTTTCTCGCTGCGTCGCAACCTCCGCCAGCTGCTGCACACGACGTCCACGACAGCAGTACCGAGTCACGTGATACCCTGCCTGCATGGCATACGTTGTCTGACGATTATTTGGATCATTTACGGGCATGATAATATGTTTATGCTGCTGTCGCCCAACGTGAACGCCTACGAGATAGTCGCCTGGGCCCAGACACCCTACTCGATGATCCTGCAGAGCGGTACCACTTCTGTTGACACCTTCTTCCTACTTAGTGGAATGTTGCTGGTCATGTCCACGTTGCGTGAGCTGGAACGGTATGTAGCAGGCAGGAACTTTTTATTGCGTCGTCCACAATCTGATCTGCGTCTTCATCTTAATGTTGTTGCAGTCGAAACGGGTACCTCAATGTGCCACTGATGTATCTGCATCGCATTGTGCGATTGACGCCTGTCCTGGCCGTAGCCGTGCTGTTTTTCATGACACTCTTCCCGCGCCTTGACAGCGGTCCACTGTGGCAGCAGTTCAGCAGCTCTTATCAGCTCTGCAGCGACACCTGGTGGGCAACACTGCTCTATGTGCAGAACTATGCAGCTGCAGGACGCATGGTAAGTGACTCTCAGAGAAGTATAGTTACGGCATAGTAAGGGCACAGCAAAGCAAAGATTAGCTCGTATTGTGTCGGATCGTTGAACTGTTCAGGAATGAATATACGATAGTAATCACTAAATGACATTGTGCTTGGTATTGTTAATATGTTGAACGGAAACAAGCAAAGCATGATGAATCGATATATGTATATATACATATACATATATATATATACAATAATATATATATATATATATATATATATATATATATATATATATATATATATATATATATATACATATATACATATATACATATATACGAATGTTTTATGTAACTTGGCTCGGATAATATAGTATAGACAGATTCTATAGTATTACCGTAGCCAAAGCTAGCTTACTCTAGAAACAGCAAAGAAACTTTGTATATTCTGCAGAAGGAGCCTAGTTTCGTTATATCGCCAGACTGTATATACCTCTATATACCTTGGGGAATGAGCCCAGATCTTTTACCAAATTGTTGCAATATACTTCTTTTGTCTCATGCTGCAACAGTGCCTTGGTCACTCCTGGTATTTGGCCGTGGATATGCAGCTCTTCCTGCTATCGCCGCTGCTGCTCTGGCCACTCTGGCGTTGGCGCCGTCGTGCCGCCGCCGGCGTCGTGCTGCTGCTGCTGCTCCTCTTTGGCTGCGTCTTCAGCATCATCATGCTGAACGAGCTACGCGTCTTCGATCGACAGGGGTAAGTGGAGCTCTCTCTCTCTCTCTCTCTATCTAAGCTCATTCCTGGTCTTGTGCGCAGTAATCTCGGTGCGGACACTCCCGAAATGCGCATGATCTACTACACGACGCACGCCCGTGCCACGCCCTGGCTTATTGGGCTGCTCTTTGGCTACTTCCTACACAGCGAACGAGGACGGCGGCGTCGCCTCTCGTGGTCGTTGGTACTGCTGCTGTGGCTGCTCGCATTCAGCCTGGTCGCCTCCGTCATCTGGAGTGTGTATCCGTATACGCAGCCAGGTGCAGGTGAGATTAGCTCGCTGGCGGGCGCCTTCTACCTGTGCTGCAGTCGAATCGCTTGGCCTTTGTCGTTGTGCTGGCTCATCTGGGCGTGTCAGAGTGGGCGCGCCGGTGCTATCAATACCCTGCTCAGCTGGTCCTTCTGGCAACCGATCTCGAAGCTCTCCTACTGCCTCTATCTGTGGCATCTGCTCGTCGAGACACTCAACATCGGCCGCATGAGAACAAGTCAGCATTTCTCCAACTATGATGCGGTAAGTGGGAAAATCCCTCTCTCTCTCCCTCTCTCACCGACTTATCTCTCACTTTCTCTGCCTTGTAGGTCCTGCGCTTCTGGGGGGACTTTGGCATCACGCTGCTAGTCTCGCTGTGCATGTATTTGTGTGTGGAGGCGCCTCTGGTGCAGCTCGAGTTGCACTTGCTGAACAAGCATCGCCAGCGGCAACAAATGGCGCCAGCACCAAGTCCGAACAACAACGAGACCAATGGGAACAACAACGGCAACAGCAACCCCATGACGCCCGCTGTCTCCCTGGCCGTGATATCGACGCCCCACACGAGCATATCCCAACAGAATCTAGTCGACACCTGAATGCATTTCCAAGTCCTGGCGACAGTTTAAATATTAAAGTTGCTTCCTTATCCCCCCAATTTGTTATGTTTGTTTTAGTAATAAAGTGTGTTGAATTTGATGTGGGTGTTCTTAAACTATACTCACATGGATTAGGGAAACGGGTTAGATCCTTAAAACTAGTATCCAAACACAAGAGAGCTTTGCAAGAGTTCATCATATCAAGGTAAGGTTAAATAAGGATGGGAACACAGAAGAGCTTTGCTGAGCTCTGTTTTGAATGCTCGGATAAATTGACTCTGATATAAGAATTTAACCCATTGAAGCTACTGAAGTTTGTATTGTAAATACATTTTCGAGGAATGAGGGAGAATACATAAAGTTAATAAAAATAATTAGATCATTCATTCATTAAGGTAATCAGAATCCTTTAATCTGATAAGATAAGACCAGGTGAATGCTACAGTAGGGCACAGTAAGATACCCAGTTTTACAATTGCTCTGTGCCTAGTGCTTTCTCACTCTTACCCGAATAAAGGTACGCGGAATTGAATAACCTTTGTGTTTGTGGTCCGATCGGATTAAAATTTTATAACAGCTGAGATCTGTGTGTTAACACAGGTAAATAGGCAAGCGAACAAATAGACAGATAGACAAACATGGCTTAATCGACTCGTCTGAACAAGAATATATATACTTTGTGCGGTCTGCCATGCTTCCTTCTGCCTGCACAACGATATAGTTATACCCGTTATCCATAGTGTAGAAGAGTATTATATTGTAACTTTGTGCCAAGCGAAAATGTATGTGACTGACAAGAGACCCCACAAACTATATATATATATTCTTAATCAGCATCCGTTAATCAATGAAAATCGAATGCAAAGCGTAATTTTATTGCAGAAAAGTTCATTCTTGCTTAACACAATAACTATTAACACCAAATGATTTGGGTGCGACATAGAAGTTATTTAAGATAAAATTTTAGAGTGGTACTGATTTGCAAGCCGGGGTATTTCACAGGCCACCACACTCGAATGTAGCTTTCGTGCTTGTTTACCATATTCAATTGTCAAATGCGATAATTATTTCCCAATATGGTAACTAGAAATACGAAAATAATAAATACTTACATTACTGAATTTTTTATATCTACTTAATCTTAAATTTCAGCTTTACAACTTTATGGTGTTCGTCTAGATTACTCCACTTATAACAGGGTATTTACCTCCGTCGAACACTCCTTATTGACATAATTGTACAATTATTTTAGATGATCTAATACTCAGATAGTTAGTCGAAAGAGTTAGTTGGGCCATGGCGACGGGTTTCGGGGAGGATAAGTTGATGAATTTCAAATTTACCAGTTGCTAAGCGACGTCAACAGCTTTCCTTGGTTTTCCTCACTTTTCAGATTCCAGACCAGATTCACTTTTCGTATTTCTCGCATTTTTCGCTGGCTTCGTTTCAAGACTTTCAATTTCCGTTTAATGCATTGCGCAAGTCGAAAAAGTGGGGGACGGGGGAGAGTGCAAGCGACAGGAGATTTTCTCTGGGCCAAACTAATTATACCTATTGAATTTTCGAATGTTTAAAGTAAGGCAACCTGTCCCCATAATATCGTATAATATTACTTGATAATTGCACATTACGATCTACTCAACCTCGTGTGGTTCACGTATTGTCAAGAGAGCTGAAAGCGACAGATCGACAAATTACTGTGAAGGGGCCTCAATCAAATCGAATCTCTTTCCATCGAGTAGTTTGCATTCAACATCAGATCTTTTGGCACTGCTCCAAATATACTAATCTGCATATATCTATATACCCGAACAGACACTCACTTGGTATGTCGGCAAGTGAATACTAGTCGCACATAACTAAAACTTTATGCAGTTAATTGCTAAGCAAATGAATAAACATAACCGGCACTGCAAAGATGTACAACGACACAGTCGACGTGCCAATACCCTGTAAATACAATAATTTCAAATGTGTTTGAACAATGGAGAAGAGTGAGAGCACAGTGGATGCGAGACATACTTATATCGATGACTGAAAGTAGATAAGAAATAATAGAAATAGCACATAGAATTTAGGGGTTCTATTTGCTATTTCTATTATTTATTGTACATCATCTGTAATACATCATCTCTTATCCACTTTCAGTCATCGATATAAGTATGTCTCGCATCCACTGTGCTCTTACTCAACAAGTGATAGCAATTGTAATAATATCATTTTAAATAGATAATAAAGTTATATTTACTTGAAATTTCAATAAAGGTGATTAACATATGATAATAGTAATAGCTGGTAGATGGATTAATTGAATAGTACAATGTTCTAGTAGTCCATATAAATATAAATAAAGAATGCATATTTAACCATATAATATCAATTAATAATGCATAAAAATAGATACATTTTAAGTTAAATTTATTCCTTTATTAATTTTTAAATGTATAATTTACTTTGTTTCTATATAATTTTAACTGTAATAATTTTCAAATTGAATTTAGTCGACAGCCATACAAAAATTGAATAACCAACAACGACTAACAAAGCTGGTACCACCTATTGCACAACCAAGAACCTACTACACCTACTACACCTGCCTGGCCCACTAGCAAGTCGTGCATACCCGGCACAACCATTGAGCAACAGGCTTTGCGGGGTATTCAAATGAATTCAAAACAAAAAGCACACAAAAAAAGGTAACGAGTAAATTTAATGCTTGTATTATTATGAGTGGTGCACAGTGGTGCACATTGCGCATACCACTGACATCACTGGCGCAGTACCGTTAGCCCCCTGGTGCAGCAGTAACCCCACTGTCTCCATCTAGTATGGGCGCCGCCGCTGGGGTCGTGGCAAACAACCAATCGAGTGGCGCAGAAACTAGTGCAAAAGTAATTGTTGCCACGCACAGAGCCGCATGGAGTTGGAGTTGGTGACTGCCAGCAGTCAGCCTGACTGACCACTGTCCCATTGTCCGATTCGTCCCACTGTCTGGCTAACCCGTCTAACTCGTTGCATTTGGCCACTTAATCCGCAATCTACGCCCAGGCTGCAGCAATCCGCGTCAAGACAGGCAGGCAGCCAGGCAGGCAGCCTGCCTAGCTGTGGCCAGTTCTGATTGGAACGCCAGAGAGCGCAGTTCAGCGAGCGCTCAAGCCTATCCGGGACTAGGCCACACTCACACACTCCCACTTGGCACTTGTACTGCCAGCAAGCCACCAAGGATGCATCGCACAAATTGCGTCATGCAGTCGTTGCTGCTGCTGATGTTGCTGCTGGCGATGCTGCTGGGAACTTTGGGCCAGCGCGTGCAACCGCAGCTGGAGGAGATGGATGGGGCAGAGCGCGAGAAGCGCGGCACCATCACGCTCGACTTTGGCCTGCTGCTGCGTAATCTGCTCCAGAAAAGCGCGCAGTTTTCCAGTGCCAAGGCGAATCTAACGCTGACCACGCGACGTCCGCCATCGACAACAACCACAACGACTACAACACCTGCTCCTGCTCCGCCTCCTCCACCAAGACCCTGGCCAAGACCTTATCCTGGCTGGTGGCCGCGACCCCATGACTACTATCCGGGCCTGGACTACGATTATGGTCCTGCTCCGCTGCCAAAACGCATACGTCCGCCTCCGCGTTCCTACTATGATTACGACTACGATGTGGACACGGGCGCCGCACCTGCTCCTGCTCCTGCACAACCACCGCCTCCAACACCACCACCACCACCGCCACCACCACCGCCACGGCCACGTCCACAGCCGCCAGCACCAGCACCGCCAGCCCAGCGTCGACCACGCCCGCGTCCGCAGCCGCCGTCGTCGAGGCAGCTGGGTGACCATGTGATCTATCAGTACGCACAACCGACTGGTAAAATACGAAAACTTTTAACTAATTGTCGTACAATTGGATTCTCTCCAACACTTTGCAGATATTTACTCTAAGCCGCGATCCTTCGTGGTCGACGCGGCGGCTGCGGATGCAGGAGACGGAAACGGAGACGCAGACGAGAATGGAAACGGAAATGAGGCCGAAGAAGAAGTTGGAGCGGAAACAGGAGGAGCTCAAGCTGAAGCCGATGCCGATGCTGGACACGATGGAGCTGCACCTGAGGCTGAGGCTGAGGCTGAGGCTAATGCCAATCCCAGCGAGTCCGACAACGACGTAGGCAACGAAGCTATTGCGGATCAGCAAAATCCGAATCTCAATCGATTTCTTGTAAACTATCCTGGTGAGGGTCCTTCCTCTTCTCCTGTCCAGCACGACGACTACTACGTCCAACCGCAACGGCTGGCCAAGTTGAATCCCTTTGGCCTGGTCGGTCTGGGTATTGGTGGCCAGCAGAGTTTGGGATCCATCTCATCCTTCGGTAGCTATCCATCCGCATCGCCAGGAGCGCAGCACTCGAGTTACTATCTATAGATCCAGAGAAAGAGAGTGAGAGATCTTTCAATCTTTTCTTTACGTACTACTTTTTTTTTGGTTTCTTTTTAAGTTGAATATTTGTGCAATACTTTCTTGGTTTAGCATTAATTAAAATTAACAAAAATACAGTTATTAATAAAAATAAAATTGTCATAGTTCCTATTGGGTTGACCGAAAAGAAACCGGTGATCATATGATCTTATGATCATGTATGGTTGATTGTGGTATATTTAACTTCTCTCCAATCTCACGCTCAGTTACATGACGATCCGTTTCGATTAAAGCCTTTATAACGTCATCATCAACTGCACTTGGCCGACCTGAACGTGGCTTGTCTTTGAGTGAAAAATCTCCCAAACGGAATTTGACAAACCAACTTTGACACTGTGTTTCTTGTAAGACTTTTTAGCAACTTGAGCTGCATTTTTCCTTTACGGAAATAATTAAGTAACATATGACGAAAACGCTCCTTTGTGGGCTCCATATTAAAATTGCCGCTAAACAAACAAATATTAACAAAAAGCAAGCTAAAAGTGCCAGCTGATAACTGACAAAAGATAGAATGCAATAACAGAGTCATATAGTATGCCGTTCAAAAAAATTGTCAAGCCGTTTTTATGCAAAATCAGCGGTTTGTTTTCGGTCAACCCAATATTTCTCTCCACAGTTCTCATTCTTAATGCGCAAATAAAACGATCAATTCAATCATATTTTGAATATCCTAACAATTTTTATTTTTATAATATTCTCAAGAAATATCATTTAATAAGTTATTAACACATAAAACAAATTAAGAGTAGTATTTGAATAAAAAATTGTCTCATTATATATTAACATCTTGTTTTGGTTTTGGTTGCGTGGTTTGTTTTCTTTCATTCTTCCCTTATATTTTTAGCTTGTCGATCCATTGAAATATATGTATATATATATATATATATATACATATCTATATATATTTATTTGTTTGTATATATATATATATCTATATTGGTTTTTGCTTGCTTTTAGTATTATTTTCCAATATATTATTTTATGTATTGTATAATAGTTGTATGTGTTGTTATTAAGCTTCTCCCGCTTCTCCCTTCCATTTTGGTTTAACTTTTAAGTTTTTTTTGGTTTTCTTGTTAAATGAGTTGAGAATATCGTAAAATTTTGGATGCGTTCTTTAGGTAAAGTTGTAAAGTTGCTAAGTATGTATATATACATAAAAATAATTAAAACTTTATGTATGCATGTATGTATATTTGTATATATATAGTATAAGTATATGTATAATGTATATATATATATATATATACTATTTTAAATATATTTACAATAATCATCGAAAACATTTGAATAAATCATATGCAGAAATTCAGTCTTATTAAATAAATAAAAACTTAGGTACTTCATTTAACTTTTTTGTGTTTGTCGCTTGCAGAACGGAAACAATGAATCAACCAATCAATTAATCAATCAATCAATCAATCAGTTAGGGTCTGTTCAAACAAATGAATTAGTTTGTTTAGTCTATTGCTTAAATATCTGTGCGATGCAGTCAATGGATTGTTCAATCAACTATCAATATATTGGCATACATCAATAAACTATCATCTGCTATCATCCAAGTAAAATCATCTAATTAATCGATTTTCAATTTAATCGACCAATATTAATCTGTTAGTTATGTTTCCTGTTGTAACTAATTTGTTGTTCCATCGGTTATCGCTGTATTCATAGTTGATCTCAACTGGCTTGAGAGTACTGTGAGTACAGTAAGTAATGAGAGTACAGTAAAACTGTCTGTAAGAGAGCAGACTCAGTAAAGTTCCACTAAAAAAATGCGTAATCTTGTTAACGGAAGCATATTCTTGGAACTGTATAACGTATCGTATCGTTTATCGTATTTTACGCAGTAATTTAGCTGATCAGATATATTCATTCATTGGTGGTATCGAAAGTGCCGAGAGGTGGAAGAACAAACTGTTTGTCATATTGGTTTTTCTCTTGTTGTTCAGTGTACTGCATTTGCGATCTTTAACTGTGACTCAGGATATGTTTATCGTTTATTGGTTTTTGTTCAGGTTTTGCAGGTTGAACGAGTAATTAGTCGATAGTCGCGTATAACTGTATCGTATAAAATATACACACATATAGGAGATAGTTGCATATGTACAGGTCATATAGAAATATATGTGTATATTGATATATCTGCTGATTTGTCCAGTTAAACCTATATCTCGCAGTTGGAGGGGAACTCGAGCAGGTGGGGGTGGCGGCACAGAAAATGTTAACGCTCTTTTGGTCCAGAAAGCATTACAAAATTGAAAAAGAAGTTAAAGTCTGGTGCATTTGGCACTGAACGTAAATAAGGAATTTGGGAACTGAAAAGCCATTTACGATATAATACTCACAATATAGATATAGTACTTAAATAGGATTCGTTTCGATTTGTGGTATGTACATTTAGATTAGAAGATGAAGAAGAATACAAACGATAATGTTCATAATTTTGAAATACAAAGACAATATGCATATAGATAAGTTAGTCTGTGTGTGTTTTTCTCTTCATGTGAGGTCAAACACGTATCTTATTGGAATATCGTAATGCATTCCATACGCATTTCATAGGTAAATAACATTAATTTGTTCGCTTGTAGTTGCAATTCTTTGGTATTTCTTTAGTATTATAGTACCGTAAGTCTGTGTGTCTGTGTGTTTGTGTGTATGTACAGCTTTTCGCATCTTTGTTCCTGAATGAAAGATAACCGATTATAATAATTATAATTAGGTAATTAAGTATTTATAAATATAGTTGAAAAATGTTTGGTTTGCGTTTTTTTTGTAGTATATAAAGTGGAAAAAGGTTTGCATTGTATATAAATTGTTGTATTAATAAGGTATTTTTTTTTGCCTTTGCTTTTGTTTTATTCATCATTGCGTTTTGCTTTACATAAATGTTTGAATTTCTCGTGAATAGTTCGATTTCGATTAGTAAATATAGTAAATTTCTTCAACTTCCTCTGCATCATAAAGATTTCGCTTATGTTTTTGGTTTTTGGTATTTTTAGGTTTTTTTGCTTTTTGTTTTCTTTATTTTTTATCTTTTTGTTTTAAAGTTAATTATTGAATTACAACAAATACCGAATACCGCTTTAAAATGAGTTTAGCGCGAGACTCTAGAGTAGGAAACAATAACATTTTAGAATATAAGATAAGTACTCGTAATACCATAACCGTAACTGTAATTGTAATCGTAACTGTTATCGTAAGCGCAACGATATAACACATATGAATGTATGTATTGTAATATGCTGGAATGCAGTACGCAGTATGCTTGTATAATAGTAACAATAACTGTAATGGCAATGGCGATAATCATAATTACAAGTGTAAATATAAATATTTGTATATATCGTATGTAGTATGTGGATAAATCATTTTACATAGGATGCAATTTAGGGTCAATGAGGATTGTGTGTGTTTATGTTTATTTTCGCTGGCAATGTTTATAAGAATAGCCGAAAGTGTTCGCATTACGATATCCGCAATACGATATTCAAATGCAATATTTGACATACGCTATTCGTAATATTCGGAAGAGTGGATCAGAAGACATGAACTGAACACAATTCTTTCTACTGGAAGTCTAAAGCGAAGGTTCCTAAAGGAATCTTGCTTCCTTCTACTTCGCGACTTTCTTATAAACATTATGTATGTGTGTGTGTGCGTGTGTGTGTGTACTTTTATGCGATTTTGCGAGTGTGTTTAGTTCTAGGTGTATGTGCTGTACAGTTGTAAAAGCACACAGTGACTCAAACACACACACACACACAGCGAGAGAGTCGAATATCGTAAATTTAGTCATATTTTGCATTTTGTGCCTAACAATCTCAAAAATATCTGTGCTACTTTTCTCTATTCGCTGCTCTTGCAAATGCTTCCTTTCGATTGGCAACCTAACCCCAAAAAAACCGAACCCTAACCTCAACCCAAGAAGCAGTTGCCAATCGAATTGAAGCGTGCTTGCAATGCATGCGAGTATTCACTGTAAATGTTCTTCTCTATGCTACGATAGTTATCAATCATCAACAATCGATTGTTTGCATGTATATAACATTAGTGTATATATATATATGTATATGTGTGTATTTGTATAATCATATATTGTATATAGTATATGTAAATCGTAGAGCGTGCATACAATGGAACCTCAAACGGAAAGCATTGTTTAGGCCCCAGTGTATCTAATCGCCTTGTATGTGTATACATGTATACATACATATATATATATATATAGATATATATATATATATGTACATATGTATATGTATATTCTTAGTATAAGTCTAATCGTATTTACAGGATGCTTGCTATACGCAGAATTAGGTTAAGTTGAATTTAGGTTAGCTATGGTAAGCTGAGGTGAGGTGAGTGGTAAGTTGAGGTGAATAGATAGACTTGAGTGATACACAGACTGGACTTGGGTCTGTTTCCGTCTCCGTCTCCGGCGTGGTGTCTGAAGAAGTAGTACCAGACGACTATCCTACATAGGTCACGCCGCTCGTCGCTTAATCATCCCAAGAGGGGAATTGCCCCTCGTCTACAAACATGCTGAACTGCCCGGTATACTGGTGCTCAAGTGTGCGTCCAGATGAGTTGTTCTTCGCACCGCGTGCAGCACCGCCGTCTCCTGTGGGCCCTGGCGGAGGAGGTGGCGCACCCCTCGCAGCGCCAGTAGCTGTGGCCATAGCAGTCGATGATCCCGATCCCGAACCCGATCCTGAAGCCGATGCTGAGTCTTTGCCGGACTTTTGTGTGCCGTTTCTTGAGCTGCTCGGAGCTCCTGTTGTCGATGTCGATGATGTCTTGCCATAGCTGTAACGTTGCTCTGTTGAGGATGGGGAAGAGGCAAGAAAACATGATTAAAGCAGGCATGTTTATGTATGCTCAGAATATCTTGGGGTTACTTGTGGGCTGCTTGATCTCCTTGCTGGCCCAGACGGGCTCGTGCGTCTGGTTGTATGACTGTTGATCCCACACGGCCTTCTCATCGACGTTTTTGCTCTGCGATTAGAATGCGAACATAATTTAAGTATTATCTAATCAGAATAACATAACACTCAGTATTCTAAGGATTCAGCGCCCTTGAAAAAACATCATCATTTAATCATATTTTTTTCTATAATTTCTCTTTTTCAATCAAATTTGCGATTAGAACTTCGTGATGTATCAGTTAATCATTATCAAGAATCTGTCCAAAAGACGACAATCACTAGAATAACTAGATTTTAAGCACTTCCCTTCACTAAATTCCATCCACAGAGACCCGGTGGCAACGGCTATTGAGGTAGCCACGGCTGAGGGTGTCTGCCTACTTCCCAGGCGACATGGATGAAGTCCCCCCCACAGAGGTTCAGCGGCGAGTGGATTTCTGTCGCCTGCACAGCAAGCCGCTTGTGATCGGCTGTGATGCCAATGCGCATCACACGATCTGGGGAAGCAGCGACGTCAACACACGGCGTGAGTCCCTTTTAGAGTATCTATTGTGTTGTCAATTAGATGTTGCTAACATAGGCTGTAAGCATACCTTTATTAACGCCATTAGGGAAGAGGTTCTGGTTCTAGTCAGCAACTCTATTGTGAGTTCGCTGGTCAACTGGCGGGTCACAGACAAAGCCACCTTGTGGGACCATCAGCACATCAGGTTCGACCTTCCTGGCCAAGTCGAGATCCGCCAGAACTCCTTCTGTCCCAAAAAGACTAATTGGGAACTCTTCAAAGCCTCTGTGGCTTTTAAAGCAGACTTGTTGATCAGCAACCCAAAATCTATGAGTGAGATTGAACTTTCTGCCAACCTGCTTCAAGATTTGGTAATCACATCCTTCGAGGACAGCTCTGTTCGGAAGACCTTAAAGGTCAACTGAAAACATGGTGTAACGAGGAACTGTCTGCACAAAGAAGGAAGGTTAGAAACCTATTCAACAGGGCCAGATCTAACCGTGTCAGCTGGGACGTCTATTGGGACGCTCTCACTAACTATAACAAAAACACTAGACGTGCTAAACGCGATACGTGGCGCAGCTACTGTGGTGGCATTGAATCGCTGCCAGAGGCAGCGAGACTTCACAAAGTATTGGCTAAAGGGTCGTCTAATGGGATAGGGCTTTTTAAAAGAGCAGACGGCTTTTTTACTCAAGATCGCAGGGAAGCACTTGACCCTCTATTAAAAGTCCACTTCCCAGGTTCGGTGGCGAAACCAGATCTATCCAGTCACGATGACGCCACCATGTCACCGGACTCACGTGGGTCCATTTTATCAGGAACCATCTTCGGACCTGAAAAGGTCAAATGGGCTATAGATTCCTTCGCTCCCTTCAAAACCCCAGGGGGCGATCATATCTTTCCAGCCCTTCTACAAAACAGCCTAAATCACACTCTCGATCCGCTGGCCGGCCTTCTTAGAGCCAGTCTCACTTGGGGATACATACCCATCTCTTGGAGGAGAGTCAACGTGGTATTCATTCCCAAACAGGGGAATCGTCCCCCTGACCAGCCTAAGTCATATCGGCCGATGAGTCTTACCTCCTTTCTGCTTAAGCCAGGTGAAAGGCTCATAGACCTGAAAATTCGGTGCTCTCTGCAGAAAACCTATCCTCTGCATCCCACGCAGTTTGCGTATATAGCGTATATATGCTCTCCACAAGCTAGTCGGTAAAATCGAAAGAGCCTTCGTATTCAAGAACATTGCTCTGTGCTCTTTTCTTGATATAGAGGGTGCCTTCGATAATATCGGCTATATACACCGGACTATCTCCTCTACCCTGGACTCCACGACTGCTTCTATTAGTGCGGTTAAAGGGTGTCCCCAGGGAGGGGTGTCCCCTTACTCTGGTCTTTAGTAGTTTATGAACTATTAAGTATTCTTGCAGAACGGGGCGTGGAAGCAATCGGCTATGCTGACGACCTGGCTCTCGTAGTGAATGGGAACTATGCCAACACCGTGACAGAGTTGATGCAATCTGCTCTGTACACGGTTAGTAGATGGTGCGAAGATTTAGGTCATAGCATCAATCCACAAAAGCCAATTATCGTTCCGTTCACTAAGCGCTAATTCGTTGACATAGGTCAATTGCACATTGGCGGCTCTCCCGTGGGACTTTCCAACGAGGTTAAATATCTAGGGGTAACTCTTGATAAAAAAACTAAACTGGAACTCCCACCTAAACAACACAATATCAAAGGCAACTCATGCCATGTGGGCCTGCAGAAATTCTTTGGTAGGACCTGGGGTCTCAAATCTTACACCATTCGGTGGTTATTTGAGATGGTGGTAAGACCCATCGTTACCTACGCTGCTATTGTGTGGTGGCCAAAGGGTACGCAGGTCACTGCCGTCAACAAATGCAACAAATTGCATAGGCCTTTCTTTGACGGGTGTACTTGGCACCTGTCCCACAGCAGCAATGGAATCAATCTTGAATCTGACTCCGCTGCACATTCAAATAAAAGAAGTCGCTGCTGTGAGCCTTCTTAGAATCAAGCTCCAATCTGGGCTTCTACCTACCGAATCAGGACATGCTAGACTAATCAAAGATATGACTTAGAGATCTGTACTAGATCAGATTCTATAACCTCTTTGGTGAAAAATTCAGAACCCTCATCCCGGTACGGAGGGACTGTGATGTTGGCAACCCCATCAGTGACCCTCACGGCATACAATGGTACACCGACGGGTCAAAGACTGATCAGGGGGTTGGAGCTGGAATATATGGTCCCAACTCCAAAACCTCGTTTGCTATGGGCAAATGGCCCACAGTTTTTCAATTCATGCCATCGAGTTTTTCTGTCGTATTATCCATGAGAAGGGGATCAGAGAAGCGAATATCTCGGACAGCCAAGCTGCCATACTAGCTCTCTCCTCAAAAAGAGTAGGTTCGCATATGGTGGCTGACTGTTGGAACTGCCTCCAGAGGCTGTCCAAAAGAAACAAAGTTAACCTCCTTTGGGTACCTGGACAGCGAGCAGGGCAACGAGCTAGCGGGTCATCAGCCCCTCTGCATGGCCCCGAACACTTCTGCGCCTTGAGGTGGTCAACCATCTCATCCCTTGTGAAAACCAGGGCGGATAGGTTGACCGAACGCTATTGGTTCTTCCAACCAGGGATGAGGCTGGCTAAAGAGCTCACGAATCCCTCGGTTAAGCGAAGAACAAATTTACTCTCTAGAAGAGATCTCTAACTCCTTGTTGGCTACCTTAGTGTCCACCATTTGGTGAACGAAAATACGAATATACGTCTGTCCCCGGATAGGTACGAAACACCATCCTGGTCGCAGTGCCTCGCCCCTTCTCTGCTGGGAGACTCCCTTCTTCAAAAAAAAATAATAATAATAATAATGCTTATATAAAGAAGGTTTTAAGGTTTTAAGTCTTCTCCGTTGATTGCTATTGTCAAGTACATTCTCGCGATGTTCCACACGATCTAAATATATATTTTTGGCTGAATTTAGAGTTGGTCTTCTGAACTGTATGCATTTTGAGTTCGCGATGAAGCAGTGAATTACGTATACACTATAGATGGGTGTGCCTACTATCGTACTTGGAGCTTAGGACTTGAAGGTTTTGTACTGTATTTGTATTGCTGTTGGCATTTGTACCCCACAGTTGTATATCATATGTCCACTCTAGCTTCATTATCACTTTATAAATTAGAAGCTTGTTTAAAGGAGTGAAGCCTATCTAAGTAGCCAAAAGAATTTTTTATATTTGAGTTGAAGCTGAACTCTCTCCAGGTTCAATCTACGGTTGAGCCTACTGTCCAGTCTAAAGCTCAGGTACTAGCCATGGGTAGCCTGGGCAGCTGTGGGGTCGTAGGGTAAATATGACTTGCACTGACTCTCTGTATTTATGGAAATGTTCCATTTGGTCAGCTTTGGCTTTAGGGCTAATAGTTGATGCTGAAGTTGCTTGAGAAGCACCATTTCCACTGCTATTTGAAGACAGAATGGCAGTGCCAAAAAGCGAAGAGTTCTTGCCCAACACTGGTAAGTCAGTAGTGAAGAGGGTATAAAGAATAGGCGCATGTACACTGCCTTAGGGTACCCCACTCTGAATTTGTTTCAGTTCGGAATCCGCATTATTGCATCTAACAAAAATCTACGTTTGTTAAGGCAGAACTTTAGGACTAGGAAATAAGGCATTGAGAGCCACTACAGAAAGTGATGTAAAAACCTTACCCTCACGAGTTAAACTATTGACAAGCAATTAATATGTAACACAAACTATTGGAAGTTCCCTCAAAATGCAAATAGATGTTCTTAGAAGAACATCTTCTGTTCTACTCAGCATAAAACTTACGTAATCCTTGTCCACATGCAGTTCTAGCTCATCGGTTGTCTGCTCGAGGCTGCTGTGCGTAATGCCATAATAGAAGTACATGATGAAGCCAAGGGACATCCAGACGGTGAACCTAACTAGGGTCAGTATGCTTAGCTTAAATATTAAATAGATATTAACAGTTATTGCGATAGCCGGAATAAATGGAAGTCCAGGCGTTAGAAACGCAAGCGCATATCTGTGAATTTGAAGAGTGAATCACTTGATTAATATTTGCATCGATGAAACGAAAGAGCAGACAGAGAAAGAGAGATAGAGAAAGAGCTTTACCTATTCTGTGGTTGTCTCGATATAATCAATAATATCACAAATATGCCGATAAATAAAATGATATAAATGAATATGGCGAGGCCGCCGGACCAGCCAATCGCAGCGAACAAATCCAAGAAGAATATGAGACCGAACATGATTCCAACTAGTTTCGTGACATACATGCCTGGTGTGGTGTGGGGTTCGGTTCGGTTTGGTTTGGTTTGGTTCAGTTTCGAATGTCGTTTCGCATAACGTTTCGAGTTCGAATTTGGTGGTGTTTCGATATATTTGAATTTCGACGGGAGCGAGAGCGCAAACAAAAGAAATGAGAGAAAGCATAACGTAATATTTGAGTAATTTCTTTGCTTGCAACTTTCACTTCGAATTCGATATCGAATTTGGCTTGGGCCCATCAATCACTTACCACTTTCAGAGGTCGCCTGGCCGGGATTGATCCAGGGAAAGAAGCCGGGACAGAGGTACGCATAGTCGTGTATCTTGCGCGTTATGAAATTGAGGCCCATTGTATCGAAAGCGGTCGCCTGACCGGTGGGTCCAGTGGGTGCTCCATGGACGCTGCCATAGAACTTGTTCTCCGAACGATCCGACACAAGAAACTGATCATCACGTCCACCCAAATAGCCCTCAGGACTGTCGTCAATGAACGAATCGTCCGAATCGGACATGCCGCGCGTCACTCGTTTGATGGTCAACTTCGTGGGCTCCAGCAGCTCCGAGGGTCGTGAATGCGGATCGGTGGCGGTGCCAGGTGCCAACGGTGTTCGCAGCTGTGCCGGCAGCAGCTCCACCAGTGACGTACTGTGCGGCTGATAGCGCAGCACGAGCACACAAGTCGATACCAGAGTGTAGGCCAGCAGCGTGCCAATCGACATCATCTCGACAAGAATGTCCAGGCGCACGGTGAGTGCAACCAAAGCGGCAGCCAGCCCACTTCCAATTGTCGCCAGTCCCGGCACATTTGTGCGTTGCCACAAATGCGACAATTGCCTGGTGGAACGAAAGAAAGGAAAACAGTTGAGCTAATTGGGAATTCCGGGAAGCACTTGAATAACCTCACCTGAAAATCAGGCCATCCTGGGCCATGGCATAGATGACACGTGGCATGGGGAACATGGAGCCAAACATGGCCACCGAGAGCCCAGCGGTGGCGCCAACGGCCACCACAGCGCGACACTTGGGGGCATTCACATAGGACCACATCTGCACGAGGGCGGCGCCCACATTGATGTGATCGTATGGCACTGTAAAGAGAGAAGAGCGAAAGAGAGAAAGAGAGAAAAGAAGAGACGGCAATTATAAACATGCTCTCAACTGATTTATAAATTATATTAAATATAACTATTCTACTATAAACCCTTTTAATGCTGAAGGTATATAAATCTTAGCCTGGAGTTTGCAACGCACCTTAGCAGACATCTTTAACCCAATAAAGTATATATATTCCTAAACAGCATCAACAGAGGAATCGAACTAACCCTGTCCATTTGTCCGTTTGTTGCAACGCAAACTAGTCTCTCAGCTTTAAAGCTATCTTGATAAAACTTAAGTACCCATGCTTATTACTGCTGTACGCTGTATATCGTATAGGTCGGACCGAGCCGGTTCGTAACGATAAATCGTACAGCTGCTATCCAAACTACCAACCGATTTTTGTTATTTGTTTAGATTGCAATATCTCATATCAAATTTACTGCACTTAAAATTTACTGCATAAATAATAACATAGTAAATTTCATCAAAATCTAAGCGCTATAACATATAGCTGTTATAGGAACAATCTTTCAACTTGTCGGTTTTGATCAGGTGAGTAGTGGGTATATCACAGTCAAGCACTTTAAAGCTTTAGAACTTGTTCGAAATAAATTCAATTATCAAAACTTATTACAATTATGGTATACTGTAAACTATGTAACCTTTTTTCATTTTGAAATCCGTCAACTGAATACGTAGGACTGTTAATATAGAAACTATATGCATATGTGTATATAGGAATAATCAGTAGAAAATAAAGATTTTAATAATAAAATGCTCAGTGTATTTTTTGTAAATAACCTTATTCAAGGGGATATTCAAAGTGCTGATCGTGTTAGCCGTTTACACTTCATGTCCCTTGAAGAATAACTTGTATCACTGCACGATTAACCCTTTCAATTGGAGCCGTTAAGGGAATTGTATTAGAACTACAGTGAACTCTACTTAAATGTTTCTAGTACTAATTCTATAGGCTCTTTAAAGCTTTTAATTCCGTCTAACCTATTATTCTTAAAACCTATTGTTTATCTATCTGCATGATGGTGTCTTCTTCTAAAGATTCAAAGACGTTCATTCTTCGATAAACATTCATTAAAAATGTTGATTTTAAAGCTATTATCTTTTTATACGACACTGCATATCATTGAATGTTATTATCAAAATGCATGCGCAAGAAATAATCTCCAAACAATAAATTATATGGAGCGTACTATCGCTTAAAATAGAGATTTCATGCATTTCTCTGAATTTTATGTGTTTTTATTGAAAAACTTCCCTATAGTTCTTAAAAATCACCCTTTATATACTTCATATTAAGAAAGCAATATGGAATATGTACTCAAATTGAATCGGGTTTGTTTGACATGTCATTCAAGCTTTTTATCGTTAGTTCAAGTGAATTAAATTTCTGGTACAAAAATTTCATGTGTCCATTAACTTTGGATTATATACAGATAATGCAATGACAAGTGAAAGCAAAAGGCACTCACCGACTAAAGTAAGGACTAGACTAACACTGACGTAGGCAATGAGAACGACGACGAGCGAGCCGACAATTGCCTTGGGAATGCTCTTTTGCGGATTGTGGGCCTCCTCGCCGGTGGTTGCGATGATATCGAAACCGATAAATGCATAGAAACATGTGGCAGCACCGGAGAAGACCTGATAAAATGGAAGAAAAAACGAAAGCAAAGCAAACAAAGTGAAAATGTGGAAGTTGACGAAAAAGTTTTCTTTTTTTTCTTTTATTTTGTTTTTGGGGAAAGTTGGAAAAGTAAAACTTACGCCACTCCAGCCGTAAGGCAGAAAACCCTGATGTTCCGACCACGTTTTGGTATCGACGTAGAACAGGCCGGCGGCCATAACGAACACCCACGTGGCCAGGTTGATGGCGTTCAGGATGTGATTAAAAATAACTGATTTGCTGGCTCCCATCGCCAATACGCTGGTCATGATGAGCGTTATGCCAAAGGCTATGAAGTCAGGTGGTTTGCCTGTTGGCATGGAAAATAGAATAGACCGAAAAGTTATCGAGAATAGAATTATGGCTATAAATAAATGACCACCCCAACCAACCCGTAAACTCACCAAATATCGTGCCAATTGACTCGCTCATCGCATTCGCAATCGCATTGCCAGTCAATGAATCAAAACTTGAGCTTAACGCACAGGCACAGGCACTTGTTCCTGTCGAGAAATTACAGTTATTGCATTACACTTAATAGTCGTAGTAATAGCACACACCCACTCCCACACCCACACACTCGTACTTACCTATTAGATATTCCAATATCATGTTCCAACCAATTATAAAAGCTACAAATTCTCCAACTGCCACATATGAATACATATAGGCCGAGCCGGATGTGTGCGGTACACGAACGCCAAACTCCGCATAGCACGCGCCTGTGTAGGGGGTAAGAAAATCAAAATGGAATTTTATTGTATAGTAATATAAGAAGTTGTTTTGCATAGTAATGAGTAAAAAGGATAAGTAAATTAAAATGGAATCAGCTGCACTTATTGCAATTGAGGTTAGAGTTCATTTTATGCTAATTGGGTCGAAATGCAAAGATAAACATTGTGGAAGTCCTTCTTCTTTTCATTAGTGATATATTGTACATGTATAGAATATATATAGTACTCTTATCTGATCTGATTTGATGTAGACAAGCCCTACAACATGTTCTTATGCATTACTATGCAGTAAGAAGGAGAAGTAAATCGAAATGGAATCAGCTGCACTTATTGCAATTGAGGTTAGAGTTAATTTGATGCTAATTGGGTCGACATGCGAAGGTATTCGCTGTCTTAAAGTTGGATTGACTTCGAATTGTTATGACGTATTTTATTTTAAAGGGTGATTAGGGGTGTTTTAGGGGGTCTGCCCTACTATATTCATGTGATATATTGAACATATTTAGTATGCAGTACTCTGAACTCGTTCCTTGGTATATTTACGAAGACAGAAAACATTATTTACAACATTTAACGAATGTGTAAGCTTTGTAGAGATTCAATTAGGTACTCATGGAGATGTAATCCCACTGAACTCAAGTCTAATTCCCGTTCCCATTCCCATTTGCATCGAAAAGAGTGTTAAGTTTAATTGGAACTTACCTGAGAAAATACTCGCAATCGCAGCTATAATAAAACTAATAACCACTCCAGGTCCGGCCATCCGTTGGGCCACCATGCCGGCGACCAGGTACATGCCGGTGCCGCAGCAGGAGCCGATGCCCAGCGAGGTGAGATCGAGTGTATTGAGACATTTCTGCAATATTGCGATAGAATTGATGGCTAATTGGGTTTTCGAGTGCACCACCACGGTTCTAATGGTGGCGAGGGGGGTGGGTCAACTTACCGTTAGCTTGGGCTTTGTGGGCTGTGCATTGCCATCCTGCAGCTGCTTGACATCCTTGGTACGTATAAGCTTCGGCAACAGCGTCGTGGAGCTGACACCTGGTGGCAAGGGCACCCTGAACTTGACCTAAAACCAGCACAGGAGACACACAAAGGAACAGCGAATGTCAGAGAGAGAGATAGACAGAAAGAGAGACTGCAGTGGGTGGAAGGGGGGAGAGAGATAAACTGAAATAAGCATTGCTTTAATTGGTTTCATACTCGAGTGGACTCCAATGAACTGGAAGCCCTTTTGCGTTTTGCAACTGGCATTGAGATTGAGTCTTCCCGAGAGTCCCAAAGAAAAGCAAAGGAGAATGAGAACGAGAAGGAGAACGAGAACGTAAAAGCGAAAACGAAAACCAGCGAGAAAACGAAAAGAAAATAAAAGCGTTAGAAAAAATAAAAACCCGCAGAAAGAAAGCACTGAGAAAATAAAAAGGAACTTGTTAAAAGTCGAGTGCGCTCACTGCCAATGGCCATGATAAGCATAAATTGAAATACTCCTCCCCCTAACCCCGGGGCCCGCCCCCGTGGCCCGCATCCCATAGTCCCGTTTGCCCCTGGAGAAACCACAAAGCCAAATGCTATGGGCCTAACAATCGATATTTGCAACAAGTCTTATGCGGCCTACGCAGCTCGCTAAAGGCCACCATGTTCACTCTGTCTGTGTGTGTGTATGCCAGTGTGTGTGTGTGCCAGTGTAGATGTGTGCCAGTCTGTGTGTGGCTGCATGTTATATAACTTCGCTCTGTCAGATGCTATGCTAAACATCATGTCCTCCGACAGTTCAAGTTCCAGTTCCACATCCGTTCGGGGCCCTTCTCAATGAAATTGTCCCCGTCAAATGCAACAAGCACTTACTAAAACTCATTACCCCACTCACTAGGCAACCCATCCCCCCTCTACCTTCACCTCCCTCTTCCTCATCATCTTCGTCTCTCTCACTACCGCCTCTGCAACCGCTTTGGCCCCGCCTTGCCTTCGTTTTGGAGTGGGCTATGAGTGGTTTGTTATTAATGGTTGTGCAAAGGAAAAGGTCAACCTGGAAAGGGGGGAAGGAGGAGAGGTGGAGGGGGCGGGTAGGGATGTGGGGGAATGTAAGCAGTGACACAGATGAGCCGAGCTATTCGGGGCAAACAACAATTGCGCGACGCTTTGTTTGTTTTCGCATCGAATCGATGCGATGTTGGACCACCCCCACCCCCATCAAAACCTTTGCCCCGACTTCACACACACACGAGTGCTCTGCACGGATGCGACGTAAGGACCTCATCAGATTCCGTCAAATGAAACTCAATTCAAAGCGCCGCAGGGCAACCTTTTAACGGATTTACTCACAGCTTTACAGAGCAACAAAAATCGTAGTACAAAGTGAGCTCGGGCTTAAAGTGGCGCCTAAGAGACATCAAAAGGTCCATGAAATTCATTCAAATAATTACAGGGGCAACTCAAGTTAAGAAGTATCTTATAAAAAGTATTTAAGCTGGCAGCTAAATTAATTAGAACACAAAATAAACGGGGGAAAACATGGCGAAACGGGGAAGCATTATATTAATTAAGAGTCGAAACTGCCAATCAAATGAAACTTTTTAATTGAAACAAGAGAACACTGTGCTTAAAGAGGCTTACCAATGAAATTGTATTTATTTATATTCACTTTTATTTATATATTATGATTAATATATTATTTATTATTATTTATTATATTATTTTTTATGAAATATATTTCTATTTTTTTTATTTATTGCATTATTAAATATTATATTATAATTTATTATATTTATTTCTAATTATTATAATATTGGTTAATTTATTTATTTCTATTTATTAGTCTACTTATTTTACTCATTATATTAAGTTTTATTTATTTAATTTAAATATATTTATTTGTTTTTTTATTATACTATTTCCTTTATTAATTTTTAATTATTTATTTTATTTGGTACATTATTATTTCATTCATTTAATATATTATTACAATATATTAGGTTGGCAAATATCTCCCTTCCGCTGAAGGGAGATATTTGACAACCTTATATATATATATAATATTATTAATAATATAGTATATATATAATATTATTTTTATTGATGCTAACATGTATATACCAAGAATGTTTACTAAAGATTTTTCTAACATTTACACAATATATTAGGTTGTCAAATATCTCCCTTCAGCGGAAGGGAGATATTTGCCAACCTAATATTTTAATATTTATTTGTTAACTTATGTATTAATTTATTATATTTTTTATATCATATTTTATTATATTTATTTATGCTTATTTGTATATATTTGTTACATTTATTAATTATAATTTATGCATATTATTTTGTATTCGATTTATTTATATTTGTTTGTTTTATTTATTATATTATGTACTATATTAATATATATTTATTTTATTTATTTAGTATACATTTAATTATTTAATTGAATATATTATTTATTATATTTATTTCTATTTACTATATTTTATGCAAATTATGTTTTATTCGATTTATTTATTTTATTTATTTGTTACATTTTATATTATTTTTTATATTTTTTTTATGTATTTAATGTATATTATTTTAATATTTATTATATTTATTTTATATATTTAATATATTTATTTAATAATATTTATTTATTATATTAATTCTATTAACTTATATTTCTCTTATTATAATTAATTTATTTATTATCTTTTATTTAATTTATTTCTATTTATTTGTTGTAATTATTATATTATAATTTATTTTATTTACTTCTATTTGTTGTTGTATTTATTATATTATTATTTCTATTTATCACTGCAAATGCAATGCGCTGCCCCCCCCCCATTTTGAGTATTGCCTTGAACAATTCTCGCTGTGCAGCCAATGGGACGTATGCGTAATGTGCGTATGAGTTATATTCCTAGAAAAAGCAATTTATTATGTAATGCGAGCGCTTTACAATGTCCTTATGACAACTTGTGAAAGTGTGTACACTCACACACACAAACACACGTTCAAATGTACTTATACTTGTTGAGTTATTTATAAGGCTACAGGGTATAGTATGTCTGTCTATGGAAATCTCGGCAGCTTTCTCAGCTCTTCTGCTGCTGATTAGAAAGCCAGAAGAGGCTGACATAAAAAAGAAACCCGCTCCAAGTGGACACTCGACAAATACAAAGAGAGACACACACACACAGACAGATGAGTGTGCATGTATATTGTCTGTATATACACCGATGCGATATAAATATAGCACGTAGGACTTGGGGGAGCCAGCGTAGCAAGCAGCGACTCTAAACTGGGCAACAGCGCAGCAACAGCAGCACCGACGACTGTGGACGCGGGGCAGCGGAGGTAACGGGGGCAGCGGCAATGGCGGACAGCAATAAAGATAACGCAGCGGAGCCAGAATGCTGCTTTAGCCCGTAGCCCACTTGTTCAACCCGGATAGCACCCACACCCCACAGCCCAATCCCCCTTGGTATCCCCATTCCCATGCCCATTCCCCTTCTCCTTCCCATACCCATTCCCTGCCATGCTGGTCTGCACCCACTCTGCCCTACCTCACCGCCAAGCCGTATGCTCCCACAGGGTTTTTTGTTTTTACGCTTAGGCAATGGCGTTCGCTTAACATCGTCGCTTTTGTTGTTGCTGATGTTGTCGTTGTTGCCGTATGTACTTGCCACGTCCTGCCAGTGTGTCTTTGTGTGTGTGTGTGTGTGTGGGCGAGCAGCGAGTGAGCAGTGTTACAAGCGACTTCGCAGCCAAATGGATTTGCATAAGTCTACATACATCCACACACACACACACCCAAGCAGGCAGGCAGGCAGCATGTGTGTGTGTAGGCAACGCGTGTGTGTGTGCGTGTGTGTATGACTATCATAATGGGTATTTTACGGCAAGCATTACAACAGCAAATTCGCTTCATTTGTACAGCACACACATACACATATATGTTACTCCCACGCACACACACACACACAGGCACACACACTCGTCCAGTGCTTGCTCCATTTATAGCAGTGACAATTCGCCTTTTTTCAAGCATGTGAAAATAACTTTGCATTTGCGCTTACCTTTTCCAACACCAGCAGAAAATCCGACGGCTTCATTGTGAATGCCAAATCGCTTCGACTGTTAATAACGGCAACTACTCCTCCTTCTCCTTCTGCTTCTCCTTGTTCCCTTCTCTTTCTGCAGCTGCTGTTGCTGTTTGTCTATTGTTGTTTTGGTCGACTCGCAACTTTCGCCTGCTTTTTGAGTGCGCCGCCTTCCTTGGGCCTGTGTTTGCTGTTTATGTATGTTTGCGTCTCTCTGTCTTTCTGTATCTCTGTCTGTCTGTCTCCTTGTCTGTCTGTCTCTCTGTCTGTCTGTCTCTCTATGCGTTTGTCTGTCTCTCTGTATGCCTGCACCTCAATCTTTCTGTCTGTCTTCTTTGCCTCTGTCTCTCTGTCTGTCTACCCGTCTATCTCTCTCTGTCTGTCTTTCCGTCTCAATGTCTCTCTGTCTGTATTAGTGCGTGCGTGTCAACGGCGACGCAGGCATGCGAATGCGACTGTTGCTGTTGTTTCTGTTGCTCTTGTTGCTGCTGTTTCTGTTGTTGTTGCTGTTGCTCCTGTCGTTCCTGTTGTTGCTTTTGCTTTTGCTGTTATCGCTTTATGTTTCACATTGATTTTTGTCTGCAACGTCATTCTATATTCAACAGTTTTAAAGCTTTTTTGTTGTTACTGCTGCACATTTCTTTCGCTTCTTGTTGCACTTTTCAAAAGAAAGTGAGTGAAAGACAGAGAGAGAGAGAGAGAGTGTGAGTGAGTAACTCGTGTGGTGGAGGGGAGGGGTAGGTTAGCACAGCAATTTAAATTCAATTTGCAGCACATAAAATTGTTCACTTTCACTTTCACGCACACACATCAAAAAAGGAAGAATCGCTGGGCTGACGCTGACGTTGACGCTGCTGCTGCTGCCCTTCTGCCTTGTGCCTTTTGCTTGGACTCTGCCTCTGCTGCTGCCTGTGCCACAGACTTTGGTAGGGACACACTGTCACTTTCTGTACTTTTTCGGCCCTGCGCTTCCTTCCTTCTTTCGTGTGTTCCTTCGTTCGTTTGTTGCGCGCTTTTGATTCACGTGGCCCACTCACACACACACACACACACACACACTCGCACACAGAGTTAATGCAAATGCAATTATTGCACACACACACTCACTCACTCACACTAACTCCCTCTTCAGAGGCAGAACAAACAACAACAAAAAAAAGAACCGTTTGGCGATTTAATTTTGATTTCTGGCTTTACCGATTTGAATTTAATTCTTTTTTTTAACTATTTTCCTTCGATTGAATATTTGATGTGTGTGTTGGAGTTGCACGTTGCGTTGCGCGTTCGCTCTTCGACGACTTTTGACTACAATTTGCTGCTGCTGCTGCTGCTACTGTTGCTGTTGCTGGTGTCGCTGCGACTCGCTGCGGCGGCCATTCACTGAATGAATGCTTGCAATTTTTCCGTGTGTATCGCTTTTTTTAATATGCGCGAAAGGAAAAAAAATCCTCAACTAAACCGAGCCGAACTGATACGCAAACGCTTTTCACTCGCGTTTCGAGTCGAGTCGCTGCGGCTTTTGCTGCTCCTGCCTCTGCTGCTACTGCTTCTGCTTCTTCTTGTCCTTTCGCTGCCGTTAACAAAAGAGAAAAGAGAAGGCAAAAAGCTTTCGCTGCTTTTGCCCTTTGCAGCTTCAATTAGTGTGTGTGTGTGTATGTGTGTGTATGTGTGTATGTGTGTGTGTGTGTATGTGTGTATGTGTGTATGTGTGTGTGTGTATGTGAACGAAGTTAGGGAAAGCAACATGAAGGGCTCGCCAATGTCGTTGCCAGACTTGTCTGAGTTCACGCTACGTAGGCGTTAGGCAACGATCTGGCAACTCCAACTCACTCACTCACACTACACAAAAAGCTTTTTGGCAACTCTGCGTGTACATGTGTGTGTGTGTGTGTGTCCCTGTATCTATAACAGACTTGACTTTGCGCGAAAGCTACAAGTTCTTGCATGGCAAACTCTCTACCTCTCTCGCACACAGCGAGCGCACTCCCTGAATTAAAGCGACGCTCCAAAGTAGGCAACGATAAATGCAACTGCCAATGGCGCAGACGCACGAGCGACAAGCACTCTCTTGCTCTCACTCTCCCCCCGCTGGCTCCCTCTTCCACTCTCCCACTCTCTCTCTCTCCCTCTCTCTCTTTGTCGGTTAATGCGTACACACTTTCACTTTTTTTGCATTGTTCGCCCATGTTGCCTGTGGCTTTTGCTTTCTGTGCCTCCTTCCCTTCCCCTAGTCCACTTTCCTCTGCTTCGCTTCGCTTTGCCTTGCTTGCGGCTCACCCTCAAGGATATGCAAATAAGAGTACGCCTCGCTCGCAATGTGTCATAAGAGCAGAGCTTATATGCCTGCACACCTGTTATCACATGCTCACCTCAACATCTTATTCAATCTCGCATCAACTTTGGAATAAATATGATTAAAGCTCTTTCCCGGCCTGTCTGTCTCTCTGTGTGGCAGTCTGTGCATGTGTGTGTGTGTAAGAGATTTCAGGGTTAAGCGCGCGCGCTTGTATGCGACAATTTGCTGTGCCTGCTGTGCGTGTGTGTGTGGAGTGTGGTGCAGGCATTTTTATGCTCGCACCGTCTAGCCGCCAGAGGGTGTGTCTGTCATTTAAGTTAATAATGTACAGTCGCATCTGGTTAAAGAGAAACAAAGGGGGAAGCTTAGCTAGGGAAAGCACCAATGTGCAGCCGAACTACAGTGAAAGCTCGTTTTAAACAACTAGACTGGGTAAAAGTAAAAGGGATATAACAGCTGCAATATCCTTATTTCTTTAGTTATTTATTTAATATCAACTGAACTACTAACAACAACAACTAAAATCAATTAAAATTAAATTAAGTTGTTAAACAAAAGTGATTAATGTATCCGTACAGAGTTTGAAGGCAAATAAATAAAAGGCAAATACTAAAAGAAATGATTATAAGTTTAAACTGGAATAATGAGTCGCGCCGATCCAACATTTGTTGCACAGGATTGGGGTGAACCCAGTAAAAGTCAATTAGATCAGTAGATACTTGTTAGTTGCCCCAATGATGTGTTAAGTAATTGAGGACAATTTGATATAATAAATAAATGATTTTGAGTTTAATACTCTAAATAGTACAGTGTAATCAGCATAAAGAACTCAAAAAAAATCAGGCTAGGAATTATTATTTGAACAAAAGTCAATGTATCGTATTTGAAAATACTATCAATTTACTTTAATACTATCTTTATAATATAGATATTTTAACTAATCTATTTCTATCTGTGGGCTGTCTCTCCATTTATTCATATATTTAAAAATCTTCCCAACTATTGCTATAAGTAGTATCTTTAATTCGAGGTATCTCTGTAATTAACTATTCTCTATGCATTCATATATCTACATATGTTATGTTATTAATGTATCTCTCTGCATATCATACATGTGTATGTTAGATATTAACCATCTATTCATACCATATATTTAGACAAGATATACATGATTAATTTATACATAGAGTAATTTATTTATCTTTTTAATATATTATCTAACTATTCACTTTAATATCCATCATACATATTTAATTCCACATTTATCCACCTATCTATGTATATGTTATTTATACCTCCATAATAACAATATCCTACCATATGCCAAGCTTCCCCCCATATTTCATGTGCATAACTGTAAATGACTTTACGATCTGTTCGGGTTCAATAAACCTCTTGGGCCACCAACAGATCGAACATTTGTAACGCTCGTCGCAGTGTCAGGGTAGAACTGTACAGTGTGCACACATGTGTGTGCACGTACTTATGCGCATGAGTTTGATAGAGTCAACTACTCTACGAGTGTGTGTACGATCCCTACGGTTGTTAATATGCCGTTTTAAAAATAGGAACTATAAATCTCATACGCCTCAGCCGCTGTCGGTGTCTGACGGTGGTGATGCTGCCTCTTCTTCTCCTCCTGCTTCTTGTTCTTCATCTGTTTCTTGAACGATCAACGTTGAACGAGAGAACGATTTTGTCGAGAGCCAGCGCAGTTTGTAAATCGCTCCCCCCTAAAACCCGCCACATGTACTTACTCAACTGACAGACGAAACTAATGTTACTTGCTGAGGGAAAATCTATATAAATCTAAAATCTATAGTACGAGGAACAACAATAACAGAGCAGAGACCCCAGAGAAATATAGCTACAGCTACGGCAACAGTCACCAATCGATCGTCACGACAACAACAGCAGCAACAACAACAACATCAACAAGACGATGACAAACAACAACAACAGCAACATGAGTAACAGCATCGGCATCAACTGCTACAAGAACGTACGCTCCGCAATGTTACCGAGTAAAAAAATCAAGAAGAAAGATTTTAGTTCTATAAATAACTCTTGTACTCATTTTCGTTTCAAAACAGAGAAAAACAGAGGAAAACCAGAGAAAATTAACACAGAAAACAATCAAAATCGAAAGAAAAGCGAACGCTTCAGCGACCAAAGACAATAGCTATAAAACGCAAAGATACTAACGATACAATACGTTGTGCACTTCTACAACATTTACATATAAATAAAGAGAAGGCACAAGAGAGAGAGAGATAAAGATAGAGCTTAAAGCTAGATGGGATGCTATGGGACATGATATAAAAGATAATTATTGTATTGTTGGATGATTCTGAGACTTAAACTTGTGTGTTCGAGAAAGCTCAACTCATTATTTTCTTAACATTCTTAAATCCTTTTCAAGAAAACTTTAGTAATTTATCTTGTTTATTGATATCAATAAACTAACTAGTTAATATAGATAGTTGAACAATTTGATTACTATATCAATTTGTATTTTTATTTGTTTTATTATGTATAATGAGATATTCTTAAAATGCTCCATCTCTGAGATGCAAACGCCATTCGGAGTTGACTACACTTTGGATTTCCTGAAGTACTTCATAAGCGTTTTCCTGGCATAATGATAAGAATGTGCATAGACTGCATATGAGGGTGCCGTTAGTTTGGAGTGCCGTCTCCACTCTCTTTGCCTCTCTTTACCATGTGAAGTAAATTATTGTGGCAAAGATAACCCTGGAGGCATTGTATGCTATCGGTAGCAAGTACGATCAACTGATCCGGAGTCGTATGCGAGGGAGGAAGGGCTGGATGAGAGGCGAAATTAAAGCGATTCGGTTTTTGGAAAGAGAATAAGAATGAGAATAAGAATAAGAATCAGAATCCGAATCTTCGGTGGAATCAGACGAAAAGCATTTACAGCGCGGCTCCAGCAGCGGCAGCAGCTGTACCAAAAATACAATATGGGAAAGAGAGTGGGCAACGCGAGTGAGCTCGTAAAGTGAACCACATACGGCTGCAGATACAGATACAAAGGCAACGGCAGCGGCTACGGATACAGATACATTTACAGCTACAGCTACAGCTACAAATACAGATACATTTACAGCTACACATACAGATACAGATTCACTTATTTTGGATTACAAATAGAATACGATCGTTTGGCAGTCAGTCTCTCTGTGCTTCCCAGTCTATTTTCATGTGTGCGAGTGTGTTTTATGTACTACGAATTAAAAATACCGGTGGGGCCTCAAGAGTACGCATATGGATGTACGTACAGTGTATGTGCATACATATGGTACATACATACATACATACCAAACAAACATACATAAATACTTTCGTATACTTTTCGTATTTCTCGAAATCAAACGCGATAATCGAACGAACGAAAACTGAATGAAGATTCGATTGCGATTACAGTCAGTTTCGTTTCGGTACGAACAACCGTTAACCCCATCTGAGGTCAATCTTCGATAGACTCGAGTACTCGCACACACCAACACACACAAACACACACACAAACACACTTACAGAGACTCGCACACACACTTAGTATTCCGTATTCGCGCATATTCTTAGCATTCTTCATGCATATTCCGCATTTGAATAAATACCTTTAAACTGTATATAGCGGTATATATGTAAGTACATACTATACATATACATACTATCTGACCAACCAGTATGAAAACTATAGCAAACCTCAGAACAAAACTAAAGTTATAGCAGCTTTATGTAAGCGGAGATCGGGGATTATTTAGCTGTTTCTTTCCAATTTTCGTCTCTTGATCGATTGATATATTATCGATCTTAAAAATTAGGCTAAGAAATAATAGGCCTACCGACTTGAATGCTTCCAGTGATCTCTTACTTATCAGTCTTATAGACATTGTCAGCATTTAATCCAATTTCACAGATTGATAACGAAAAAGTTCGACCAAGGTAGACAGTTTCAAGATTAAGCCAGGGTATTCTACAATCCAATGCATGAATACACTCACATACATACATATGTATGTATAAATAGTAAGATTATATTGTTAAGAGTGGAATTAAAAAATTGTTAATGACCAAACATTGAAAAGATAAGAAAACAATCGTCTATTTTGATTAAGTTTATGAATCGTTGAGCCCAGATGCCGATTCCGAAACAAGTCACATTTCCCGACATTGCTCATATGTTTCCTTATTTCTTCGATTCATATTTACAAATTATCTTATAAATCTCTAATGAACACTTTCTGAGTATAAATTGTATTTCTTTAATTATTTCCGCTTTGGGATCTTAAAGATTCCCATGGAAAATAGAAAATCGTTAACCAGATTCTGATTTTTCTGAAACAAAAAGTAAAATTGAATTCCTTTCTCATAGAGAATACAGTAATCCATCTTAAAGATATATATATGCCGCATATAGAAACCACACACCAAAGCATCAGTCGATTCCGGCTAAAAGTAAGATATTCTTCGCCCAATTTGAAATACCCTTTAGTTTTCAATAACAAATTGAACGCAAATTTATTTGGGTTTACCAGCCAATTGGATTGAAGTTTGAGGGATAGGTGAATATAGTATTCATCTCTATATTTGTTGCAGTAGAATGTTATAACTTTATCGGTTTAGCATGCAATATTTGAAATAAACTTGATCTGCGTAGAGTATACAGGAACCTTAATGCTAACTTTGATGGCTCTACCTTTTACCATATAATAGCTGAGATCTGCGTGTTCACACAGACAGACGGATCAATGCGGCTGATGATCCTGATCAAGAATACACATACAGAGAGTCAAGTAACACTTTACACATATGTACATAACATTAACATGTACATATGTATGCATGTATGTGTAAAGAGATACTTGAGTCACTGTTTATATAATACTTTGTAGGTTCTGTTACGCCTCCTTCTGCCTGTTTTATACATTTGCAAAAAGTTTAGTGTACCCTTTTTAATGGTGGAAGGGTATAACAAGTTCCTGAGTACAAATTAAAGTTGACTTTACTTCCTTCCTTCCGATATGTAAATGAATATAGGAATATCAATAAATATCTCTTTACTGCTGACACGAAACCTTTCTGTTTAAAACTGTACTTCTGTGCTTCCCTTTAGCAGCTTCCAGAATACCGTTATCCATTGATGGCAGCGACCATTGCAGCATAATTTTAACGCTTTTTCCTAGCCAAAAGCAAAAGATCATCAACCGAGGCACGGCTGGCGATGCTGCTTGGGGTGCATGCAACGCCGTCGTCGTTGTCCAATCTATTTTAAGGCTACGATTTTTTCCCACTCGGTAATGTTCATAGATTCCTGCAGATGCAACCAAATGAGACCTCAAGAGAGAGAGTGTGTGCAGCTGTAAACACATGCCCACACAAAATCGAGTGTAGGTGTCTCTGTGTGTGTGTGTGTGCGCAGACATATGGCTGTTCCTTGGGTCTGACTGTAGGAAGAATCCCAAAATCGAAATCAGAATCGACATAGGCCGAGCAACAGTAAACTGGCGTTATTCCCTCTGCCGACGCTGCTGCTGACGGTGGCAGAGGTGATGGCAGTGGCGGCGGCGCAGCGTTGTCTCCGCGCAGCGATTCTATAAGTAGACATACATATGTATTTATGTATATTTATATGCACACATACACACACACACACATGGTAACACATGTGCAAATGCGAGAGCGGGACCGAATGAGAACGAGAGCGTCGTTTGCTCCTCTCTCTGCCTCGCAATCTACTAAGTTAAAGCACAGCCAGCCGCAGCAGCAGGCAGCAACAACAACGACATCCCGATGAGCGCTGTCTAACGATCGTAGCAGAACTTGGCGCACATTGCCTGTGGCTGTGTCTGTGTGTCGACTGTGCTGGGTGCCCCGTTAGTATCGGCAACGGGATCGCGACGAAAAGTTCAGTTTCATTTTCGTTGCCCGCTGCTCGTCGTCGCTGCGTTGTAGTTGTTTTATTGTTGTAGTTGTAGTTGTTGTCTAGTCGTCTCGTTTAGCTGCTACGCTTCTTGGTTAGTTTTAAACGGACATTTTTGCACGGCATGCACACACACGCATACAGAGAAAGAGACGGAAAGAGAGAGGTATTCAGCCAATAAGAAATCGAGCGTGCTCCACGCGTGAGAGCGATCCAAGTGAAGTGAGCAAGAGTAAATAAGAGAGCCGCGCAAGGAGACACTCTCCACACACACACACTCTCTCACTCTGTCGGAAAATGTGCAACAAAGTGCAAGTGCATGAATTAATCGTTGGACAGTGCTCGTGCGTGCGTGCGTGAGTGAGCGTGTGCCGTATCGTGTTGTTGTGTGACTCTATCTACCGTTGTTGTTGTTGTTGCTGTGCTCTTTTCGTGCTCCTCCTGCTCACACGATAGTGCCAAAAGAAACAGCAACAAAAATCAAGTACAAACAACAGCAACAGCAAAGCCGCAGTCAGTTATACATATATACATACATATGTACATGTATATATGTGTATACAACTGCAGAATCGTATATAATTTTGTGCTTTACTTTTTTGTATTTGTTTTCTGTGTTTTCACTGTTTCTGTCACTTTATTTTCAACTGTAGCCGATGAGCTGCAGTGCGAGGCTAAAAGGTTAACTTCTAAATATTAATAGTCGTCGTCGTCGTTGCCGTTGTCGACCAAACCGTTTTGTTGACAACAAAATCCACCAAAAGCAACAACAAGAAAGAACATCAAAAACATTGGGAGAAAAAGAACCTGACAGTTGCGCGCGTTAGTGCACAAACACACACACACAGACACACTCATAGACAGGCACACAGAGAGTGAGAGACTCGTGCATGCATGCATATGTAATATTAACAGTGTGTACACACCACAGCACCGAAGTGCGTTATTTTTAAACGGGCTTTGCAATGCTAACGTCGCCAACAGCAGAAGAAGGAGACACGGATACCGAAGCTGCATAGAATCGTATCGTATCGGAGCGGATCACATCGCAACGCGGAGCATACCAAGTTTTCGAGAATCTCAACAGAATCTCAACGTTACGCCTTCTCAGCACAACAGCGAACGTCGACGTCGCTGTCGCAGTCGTCGTCGACGTTGACGCTTTTCTCTGAAAAAAGCTGCTGACTCAAACAAATTTTCAAATGGTAAGTAAAGCACCTAGCAAAAACCAACAACAACAACAAGAACAGCAACAATAACAACATGAACAACAGCAAGTGACAGTGCGAGAGAGCAAGAAAGAGAGAGAAGGGAGAACAGCAAAGCAGAAGTCCCAGCATGCTGACTGCCTGTCATGCACGATCACAACGCGAGTATTCTCCCTCTCTTCCTCTCCATGTTCATCTCCCATCGGATGGCAATGCAGTTACTCAGTTTATGCTAGAATGGCAGAGAGAGGGCGAGGGCGAGAGGGTGCTCAGCAGCTGCAATTGTGGAGCACACGATTCTCGACTGTCCGAAAGTCCTTGTCACGTTACTTTTCGAAATATTCGATATTCTTAGAAATTAGAAAATTCAGACATTTTGTTGTCAGTTCAGGCAATTCAAAGAATGAAATAATTAAAGTTTTCTACATACATATAGTATATAATTTTATGAGTTTTAAAACATCACGTATATATTCAAGTTCTTCGAACATCAGCAACTCATAACAATATTACAAACTTAATATGAAAATATGTTGATTTCGATTGAATCAAAGTTTTGGGGATGAATCAGTTGAACACCTATGAAATTTTCGGCTTTTCTTAACATTTATTTGTAAGTTCAGAAAAACTTACAGACTCTACCTCACAGTGAATCACAATACATCGATTTCTGAGATTATGGATCAATGATTATACAACAAAAGTCATAGAAGTACCTAGTAGAGAGTATCACATGTTAGTATGTACATATTTACTATTTAGAGTAGATTTGCGCGGACTCTCTAGGAAGGCCCAAAGCTTTCAATTAAAATCTCAAAAGAAACAAAAACGAGAACGAAGGGTACCTTCGGCATACCGAAGGTTCTATACCGAATATTTTATCTAACTTTGACAAGTTTAGTTATTTCTTTAATTATAATTGGTCTTCATACAATAACCTTCATATCCGCCGTTTATTCGTATTAATAGGCCGATAGTTTGTATGACAGCTTTACGATATATATCGGTCCGATCCGGCTCGTTCCAACTTATTTACAGCGTGCAGCCATAAGAAGCATGTGTGCCAAGTTTCATCAGGATACCTTTAAAACTGAGAGACTAGTTTGCATTGCAATAGACGGAATCACGGATAAACGGACGTACGGACAGATGGACGGGGCTAGTTCGATTCCTCTGTTGATGCTGATTCAGAATATATATACTTTATGGGATCGGAAATGTTTCCTTAGGTTCGTTGCAAACTCCTGTCCAAAATTAAACCCTATACAAGGCTTTCAAAAACGAATGAGATAGGCTAACTATGGCCTGCCGGAGGTTTTATGCCTTTGCAGGTTTTGACCGTAATCTCCACCGCATGTTCCTATACTAGTTATATATAATGGTACAATATTTTATAAACATTTTTATGTATTCGATAAAAGCTATAACACCGCAATTCGCGGGACATATACAAGATTTGTATGTAAATCTTTATTTCAATCTGATTGTTCCCAATGAAATCTATAGGATACTGTTTTCCTATTTTGATGATTCGCACTCATAAGTTGAATCAACTCGTTAAACTATACTGCACTTTAAACAAAACTCCTCATTTCCGCCGATTGTTCCTATGCAGGAATATGTTGAAGTGGTCCGATTAAATTGATTGATAAAATTAATTTTATATAGGAAAACATTTTGTAAATTGAGTTGTTGGACAGACAAAACACTTGTTTATGGTGATTCAGATATACTTTTCATGGTCCCCTAAGGTATAAGTAATGTCTTCCACATATTGATATGCTGTCAACGTGCCTGGATGTATACGATTATTAAATACGATGAAAACTATTTTATAGATTACACTATTATAATAAATAATATACCATGCTATATAATCGTAATCGATTAATTTTTTAGACGTCACTTTGCTTTAAATGTCAGTTTTTTTCCGACAACTCGAAGAGGTTAATTGCAACTTGCAAGTGATAATGGTATATAGTATATTCAATTTTCGACTGCATAAAGTAGACTCTTTCTCACTTCCCTGTCACCTTATTATATTGGGCTATAAGCCACGCAATTCGTATCACTGCACATCGTAGTACACATTACTTTAGTATTGTACATCAAACTAATGTCCCTTTTTGCAGGAGACCAAGACGCCCCCGACCGTTACGAGCAGCTATCATCATCAGCGTGCGCCGCGCACCCCAGAAAGCTACTTCAATGTGCCGGAGTCGGTGGCGCTGCTGAATATCGTCAAATCGGAACGCATACAGAGCGCCTTCCAATCGAATCGCAAGAATCATGCGAGCGTGTGGGAGATGGTTGCCGAAGTGCTGAACCGTTTCAGTCCGAGGAAACGCACTGCGAAACAGTGTTGCAATCGCTATGAGAATCTCAAGAAGATCTACACACAGCTAAAGAAGAATCCCGAGCGACATGTGCGACGTAACTGGCCCTACATGTTCCTCTTCAAGGAGATCGAGGAGCAGCGCGGCGAATGCTGGGGATCGAATGGGAAACGTCTTGCGCTGACATCGAAGAATCACAATGAATTGTCATACTATCATCGTCGGCGGCAGGCCGCTGAGTTGGGTGTGCTGCTGAACAAAGATAACCTGACGCCGCATCAGCAGAATTTCCTCATGAGCCACGCCCACTCAACAGACTCCTCGCAGAGTGGGGCAAGTAAATTGGAACGATTTATGCCAAATCATTTTGTCGAGACGCAGCTGACCGAGGGACCCACTGTCGGTGGAGTGCACGGACTGCCCATAGGCGGCTTCGATGATAATCCTCTCCAGCTGCAGGTGGCCGGCGCTGTGGCAGCCGCAGCAGCGGCAGTTGCTGCCCAGCTGCGACACGAGCCTCAGCTGCAGGGCAACAACAACGGCAACGAAGAGGACACGTCGCAACACAATCACAACCACAATCACAGTCTAAGCCACAATCTCAGCCACAATATCAGCCAAAATCTGAGTCGTAATCTCAACCATAATTTGAACCACAGTGCGTCATTTAAGGATCTCGAGCCGCCCGAGACGTCGTCCGGCGCCGACTTCGACAAAGAATGCAACGGACCACTCAACTTGCACCACAACAGCAGCAACACGACCAACGACAACAACATCTCCATGAAGTAAGTTTGTCGATTACACTGCGAGAAAATGTTGCTAAAGCAGTCGAAATTGAAATCGAATAGGTTTGGTTTAGATAGGTCTTAATAATATGGATTATTATAATTACGAATTTAAGCTTTTATTGAGATATTCCAATTCAAGTTGTAGATTATTGAGGTTTACTTAGTAGAAATCAATATTTTGAAGGATAAGTTCGATGCTAACCATGTTAGAACACCAGTACTACATTATTATATCATATCTAAACAATAGTTACAATCCGAAATTAGGTTAAGCCGAGAAAACTTGGTCAAAGTGCCATAAATTTCGACTTAAAGCAGGTTTACATATGTATATATAAGCATACATACCTCTATACATACATATGTTATGAAGTATTCCAAAAGTAGTTTTGTATATATATGATACTTCATTGACATATTCGAAATAACTGGCATAGAGGGTCGTTTAATAATTATCTAGACTATGTTTGAAATATTATATCCTAAAACTAACTATAGTTATCTATGCCAGTTATTTCGAATAGTTCAAAAAGTATCTACAAATATATACAACTATGGCGAAATAATATGATTGATTAAAATATTGGGTTGACCAAAAAGAAACCGGCGATTATATGGTATATTTAACTTCTCTCCAATCTCACGCTCTGTTACATGACGATCCGATTCGATTAAAGCCTTGATAACGTCATCATCAACTGCACTTGGCCGACCTGAACGTGGCTTGTCTTTGAGTGAAAAATCTCCCAAACGGAATTTGACTAACCAACTTTGACACTGTGTTTCTTTTAAAGCTTTGTCACCATACACATCACGTAACTTTTTAGCAACCTGAGTTGCATTTTTCCTTTACGGAAAAAATAATAAAGTAAAATATGACGGAAATGCTCCTTTGTGGGCTCCATATTAAAATTGCCGCCAAACAAACAAATATAAACAAAATTTCTAAATCAAGCTTAAAGTGCCAGATGATAACTAACGAATGATAGAATGCAATAACAAAGTCATAAGCCGTTCAAAAAAATTGTTATAAAATTGGTCTACCCAATATATAATGGGCCTATCTGATTTCTAGTTGACAAATACAAATACGCTACCAAAATGGAATCCTAATTTAAAGATTTGTTTGCAAAGATGATTATAATAATATGTACAATTTGAAACCTTAAATATTCCGATGTAAAAGACTAAAACAAAGACTGAGTAGGAGTGAGATAAAGGAGTTATAAATGTTATAGAGAGACAAGTGTACCATTGATATTCTTGGAAGTGATCGTGAAAGCCACGTACGCTGCCTAAAAGAAGAGAAATCAAGATCCATATTGCACAAAAACAAACTACATACTCGTATAAGATAACTATGTATTATTATGTCAGCTCGTTGAAGTGTGCCTATTAATTTGAATCATGAGTGTATATCACATAAAAGCTCGTTCCGAGATCAGACATTATAAAGCATCATACTGTAACAGCATTTCTTATAGGTCTGAGCCGCTCTCCGATGGTGAATTCAATCCGGACGACATTCAGCTCATGCAGACCAACTATAATGGGTGAGTCTAGACATATAATAGAAATAGTATTGATAATCATATTGATTCCTATGCCCACAAAGCGCTCAGAACTTTTACACGCCCAGCATAGATCCGAACATCCTGCATCCGGATGTGATTGTGGATACGGATAATCTCTCTGATTGCAGTTCAACTGGATCGCTCCATAGCGGCAAACGCAAGCTGTCTACCTCGACGGATGGCGATAGCACCAACTACGAGCTCATCGAGTATCTAAAACGCCGTGAGAAACGCGACGAGGAGCTGCTCAAGCGCATGGATGCACGCGAGGAACGCCTGATGACGCTACTCGAGCGGGCGGTCATGGCCTTCGAGACTCTAGCCGCCGGCAAGGCGGCAACTGTGAGTTCGTCGTCATCGTCTTCGACAACGGAAGCGACATCGACATCCACGGCAACATCTACAACTGCAACTACGCCGGCAGCGGCAAGCAATGGCTCCACAGACATATCTGAGAGAGCAACAGCAGCAGCAGCGACACCACCGCCTCTACTGCCGCCACAGACGGAACACAGCTCATCTCCAGCTCCAGCGCTGCCTATTCCGTTGCCGCTGTCTTTGCCTGCCGTTGCAGTTGACGAAGCCATCGTTGTGGTGGTGCCCGATGAGGAAGATGCACCGGTTGTCAACTGCACGGACGACGATCCCGAGCAGACGTAGAGTAGCGAGGAAGGAAATCAATACACACAATACACAGTGCCAAAGACGAGCCATGTCTCGAGCCTATATGAGATTTGCAATGATTACTTAATAGCTCTCGTGCTTAAGATTAGCATACGGAACCCACTTAAAAAGAGAAGAGAAAACATAACTAATGCGGGTCTGTTTCTAAACATGATTTCGAACTCGATATAAGAAAGCAATATTCAATTTCTTTTCCTTCGATTGTCGTGAAATTCGAAACACACCTCGTTATATCGATTATCGTCTCAAGTTGAATTCTGTGCCAGCACTAACTTAATTTACACACACACACACATAGGTTAAGGTTTTATTATCGTACTATCGATCCGTTAGTTACGCCGCAGAACTCAAATACAGCTAATCATCAGCTATTTACAAGTATGTTTACCGTTTAGTTAACTCCTAACTATAGTGGCTCCCCAAACTTAACATCTACATACAAGTATATCTATTTTTTGTTTATCGTAATTGATCTTTTATAAAACTGATTTTTTTTTCATCAAAATTATATTCGAATTAAGTTGGAGCTAAAATGGGGCTCAAATGCATTTGTGCAGGAACATATTAATATTATATGTGTATGTATATTATGTATACATCCTTTTTTTAATTAGGTAAATACACAAAAAGCAATTGCAAAAACATGTTATTTCTTGTTTTGTTTGTTAACAAGTCAATTTTCAGGATATACGCGCGATGTTTCGATTGATCGATCACGTTCAGCAGTGACAACACTGTTGCGAAGACCAATCAACATTATATTGATAAGTGCAAGCATTCGATATACATTGTAGTCTTTGCTGCACTGTTCTCATTATTATACCTACTATTGGTCCCATGATGAAAGTCCCCTATCCCTCATCCCGTTTACTGTTCCCAGAACGTTTCCTTATACTGTTCAATAAACTAAATATATTTCTTATATTTATTGTGCAATATCTGCAAGTGTTCTCTGTATTGTTTCTGGGTTCAAACGCAATAGTGTTTCTGATACTGTTCCCTATATTGCTATTGGTACTGTTCCGGTACATACTGTTTCTCCTACTGTTCTCTGTTATGTTTCTGATACTGTCCCCTGTATTGTCCTGGTACTGTACCCTGTACTCATCCCTGCACTGTTAATTGCACTGCTTTCTCTACTGTTACTCATACGTTTCTCTGTTTTTTGATACTTGTTCTCTGCATTGTTTTTGGCACTGTTCCCTGTACACAGTCATGTGAGAAGTTCAAATAAGTGTTGCCAACTGAAATTTAGTGAAATATCGATAGTTGCCAGAGCCTATCATCGATTTGTATCGATCTGCCTAAAAGCATGCTGCACATTAAATAAAAAGGGCAATTCATGCTTATTTTACTTTTTATTTGTGTTTTTCTTGCCAATCTTTTTGGTGGGCAAATTCTTTTGACTTTTTGCAATCTTTTTAGTTATAAGCAGCTTCAGACGCTTCTTGACCTCATCATAATTCTCATTCTCCAGCTCCGGTTTGCTAGACTTGAACAGCTTGGCGCCCTCTGCAAAGAATGTTAATGCTCATTAGAATACTTTCTATATATGCAGCAGAGGTTCCACTGATTAATACCTTTTAGCCTTGCATCGTTTTTGGGAATGAAGAAGGATTCCGTGAACACCAACTTCTTCTTTTGCTGCTGTTTACCCTTTCTCTGGGCAGGCGCCTCGTTCTCTTTGGCTGCCGTTTCCTTTTCGGTCTCCGTGTCCGTCTTCGCTTCTGGTAGCTCTGCCTCCTCCTCGCTGTCGGATGAATCATAGCTGAAGGGATTTACCGAGCCCAGTCCGAGTTTGTTAGATTTGTTCACCAGTACCTTCTCGTGACTCAGTTTCTCCAACTGATCCTTACGCTCGGCCATTGCCTCGTCGTGGCTGCTGCCAAACATGTCCAGCAAACTGAATCCCTCGCCGCGCATCTTCAGCGACTCCTTCAGTGTGTCCGTAACCACATAGAAGGCGCTCTGCGACACGGGCGCACTCTGTGTGCCCTCCGCTGGCTCCTGCTCCAGTTGCCTGTTGCTCTTATCCTTGTCGTGCTTGCCATCCTTGCTGGCACTGGTGGGTTTAGTGCGCACCAACTTCTGGTGTTCCTCCTTCGCCGGATCGAAACGCAGCATCTTCTTGTTCTTTGAAGCTTTGGCGCCGGGTGCATTTGCTGTGTCGATTTTGCGCCCAATGACCTGTTCCAGAATACCCATCTGCCAGTTGCGTTCGCTGACTTCTCTAGCCTGCTCGGACTGCTGATCCGCATCCTGCTCCTCCGTATCTTCGTCGCCATCCTCGCCCTCCTCGTCGCCCACAAAGTTTGCCGTAATACGGAAACGAGGATCCAGACTCTGTTTGCTTTGCATCTCAACAAGGCGTTCGCCCTTCTTGCCACTGTACTGCGGAAGCACATCTTGCTGCTCATCCTCGTTCTCATCGTCGTCAAATAGATCTATTTTTGTCTGTTGCTTCTTCTTTGCTTGTGGCTTCTCGTCCTCCTCCTCCTCGGCATCACTAAACTTAATCCGCTTGGCCTGACCACCTGACTCCATGGCGGACAAGGCACTCTGTATGGCCAACTTCTTCTGCTGATGCTGCTGCTTCATCTTATTCAGAGACTCCTTTCGCTTCTGGTCAGCTATGGTAGCCTTTGCATCCAGAGTCTGGTTCGCCTTTGGTTGCTTGTGCTGTTCAATAATGTGCAGTGGCTTCACATCGTGCTCCTGCTGGATGACGATCTACAGGGGGCAAGCAAAGACAAAGGAAGTTAGTATACAAACAATAAAAGATACCATTAGCTGAGAGCCATTTCTACCTTGCCGTTGTGTATGGAATTGGCTGCACGTTTCTTGGTTATCATCAGCTCTGGTGCAATCTCATCGTCCTGGATTTCCTCTCCTTCCCCAAAGACGCGTCGTTTGTTCTGCGTGTTCTGCGCTAACAGGCGGGAACTAGGCTGTTCGCTGTACTCATTGCCATCGCCCTGTGATTGCTCACTCTGATGTCCCTCATCCCGCTCGCGTTTCAGACGATCCAGAAAGGATTCCTTGGCCAGCGACACCCTCAGCTTGGCGCCGTGCAGCTTCTGCCAGTTGAGCTCGTTCAGACCTGGCAGAGATTCAAAGCATGTTTATTTAAATATACATAAATAAATGTACTTCGTGGAGCTTACAGTACTGTGCATCCTCTGTGTAGACAGTGACGAAGGCGATTATCTTCGTCTGCGTTTGGCCGGAATCAACAAACTGCTCTTTTGTTTTGAGTTCCACCCGCTCCACGTCGCCATAGTCCTGAAAAAGGGTGCGCAGATCGTGCTCCGTTGTACGCTGCGGCAAGTCGGAAAGGAAGAATCGTGTGCTGCCCATATTTTATTGATGATTTTTAAATTTTAATTGAAATAATCCAACTGGGCGCACGTGTGTCAGCTAAATAAAAACAAGAACAGCAACAGTACAACAGCGGGCGAAAGGCAGTGTTGAACAACGCCCAAACGCACAGAGGTCGCAGCTCATTTAAATCGATACTTTTTCTGTGACGTCACAAAGTACTGCGAGCAAATTATTTAAAAATTTGATACGCAAAAGTGCGTTAATTTTACCAAAAAATCATAGAACTCAAATATTACTGTGTATAAATAAAATAAATAAATGTTAAGTGCAGGAATTTAACATGTAAACCTTCAATTCATTCCAACTGAAATTGAATTGACCAATTTGTAGCAATAATTGAGGAGACAACAAAGTTTTGGTTGTTCTTAATTAAACGAATTTATATGCTACAAATATACATAAATACATACGTATGTATGTATGCTGTATATAGCTGTAGACCTAGCAAGTAGTATTTAGCAATGTAAATATAATAACAATTATAACAGGACTAATTTTGTGTACCGCCGATACTGACTGGCGCATTGGGCTGATCCTTCTGCTTGAGGCTCTTCTCGAAGCGCTCGAATTCCTTATTTGCCATCTTGTCAGCATCGTCGAAGACCTGCTCGACAGACTCGACCTCTGGTATGTAGAACTGCAGCATGTTCTGTACACCGTTCTTCAGTGTGACGATCGAGCTGGGGCAGGACGAGCACGACCCTTGCATCTTCAACTTGACAATGCCGTTTTCAAACCCCATGAAGACGATATCACCGCCATCCTCCTGCACAGTGGGTCGTATGCGCGTGTCGAGAAGCTCCTTGATCATCATGACAGTTTCATCATCGTCTTCCAGAATTTCAGTATCTGCATTGGGTCTTGCCTCGTGCAGTAGCGGCAGACCGCTAGCAAAGAAGTCCATGATGACAGCAAAGACTTCCGGCTTTATGAGGCCCCACTCAGCGCCCTCTTCCTTCGAAATGGTAATGAAATCGGCACCAAAGAACACGGCACGCACTCCCTCCACACGGAACAGCAACTTGGCTATAAGGCAAACAGTGTCTATGTCAACTCGGGTCACTAAGTTGGAATCTCAAAGGAAGCTCACCCAACGGACTGCAGTGCGCCGCCATCGCGGTAGGAAAGTCATATGTATTCCCCTTTCCCAGTACCTCCACGCCCGGCAAGAATTTCAAGCTATCGGGATTCGGGGTGTCTTGTGTCTGAATAAACATGCTCCGCTTCGGGAATTGTCCAATCAGGAGTGCTGATGGTTTGGCTAGACCCGCCATAGCCGGTGCTCCATACGTGTTGCGCCCTACACTTGCAGTCGCCGCCAAAGGCGACGGAGCCATGTGCATGTAGTCCCTGGCAGCAGCATGCTGGCAACTGATTACGCAAAATATTAGTATATATAAGTTCGATCAGAGAGGAATCTGCATTTATCCTCACTCACATTTGATTTGCACCAAGTCGTGTATTACGCAAAGTGCTTTTTGCAGCGTATGAAATTAATTTTGACATTGCGTATGTAATATTTTGTTGTAATCGATGAATATACAAACAATCAAGCAGCTGTTGGTGTTGCCAGACAGTTGAAATCGATATACCAAACGATAACTGGGCTGTTGCGATATATATTGTTCATAAGCATCGGCCGCAAGTACCTAAACGTTTCCCCGCCTGATTTTCAACCAAAAAAGAAATCCAAATACGGTTTTTTATTTTGTGTTTAGCATACTTTAATGATAGATATAATATTTATATAGGGTTTTGTATAGTTATATGTTTGTTATGGTAGAATATTGAATTCCCTTGAAAGTGAATTTACTTAATAAACAATATTAGTACTCCTCACATGTAAAATTTGTATCGAACAGAGTGTTGCACACATTGACAGCGACGTTGCGGCGAGCTATCTTCTTGGAGCGACCATTGGCCGTGAACTCCTGGTTGTCCACAATGACGCCCAGACGCTGCATGACATTGGGCTTCTCTCCAATGCTGCCATGATCAACATATGAAAGTCCCGGACGCATCTGTAAGTGAGGAATAAAACTATATATCAGTATTCACCTATGGAGATGGAGGAACTCTCCTACTTACCACGCATAGCAAGGTGGCCGGATGCATTGTCTCCCAGTTGGGTGGAAGCTCGGTGCGTACTGGTGGTTTCTTTGGCTCCTTTGGCACGACAGTCGAGGAGGGAGATGGAAACTGTTCGCCCGATGGCGGCAAAGCATTGGACGATGGATGCATTTCAGGCACAATATATCCCTCCCGCTCCCACTCGGCGAACAGTTTGTAGATGGCAAATGAGGCCAGGTTCAACATGGGCACATCATCTTCGGGTGCATCGGAATTTTCCTCCTCAATGCCCTCCATTGGCTCGGCGTTGATTGGCTCAGCGGGTTTCTGTATCTTCTTTGGCTTTGGCGTCATCTTGGCTATAATGTAATCGCGCAGTGCCTTCTCACAAGCCAGATTCTTCGCGGCCATCTTCGACTGGCCCTTGCCCTCATACTGATTTGAGTTAACGGTTACAATGGCCGTGAAGCCACCATCCGGATTGCTGTTAATCGTGAAATCGCTTATGTTGATACCCTTCACCTCGTTGAGAGCCATCAACGCATTCTTGGGCAGCATCGACTTGCGCAGTTGGCGGTTCTGTCGCAACTTCTTATCGCGTGTTCGCTCTAAATGGAATGAGATCATTAGGAATATTAAAATTGATACAATTTGGAGATGTGATCTTTATAGAGACTACTACTCACCCGAAGACTTCTTGCGCTTCTGGAAAATCTTTTTGAATGGTATTTTGCCTCCGTTGAGGCTCCCATCCTCGTCGTTCTTCAACGACGTGTCGCCACTGGTCCCCTCTCCAGCAACAGCATCATCGATGACAATTACTTCGGTCTTTAGGCTTGGAGATCCCTCAAAGGCGGCATCAGCCGGTTGCACCGGTGTCACAGCTGCAACCACTGGCTGCGCCGCTTGCTGCACCGGCGTTACATTTGGATTCTAAACAAGAAAATCTACTATTAGCAATGGTAGTAATTACAAAATATTAAACAATTTCTAACCTAAACTAATTAACTAACAGAATCCGCCTTGCTTTTGCCTATTTCCCAATTGATTTTAATTATTTTTTTTAAATAATAAATTAACTTTACTTTTTAATCGGTTCTGAAGTTCTTCGTTTTAGAATTTCAAAAATCAAAATAGAAAACTCTTGCAAATTTGAATTTGAAGTAAGCTGTATTTATAATTAGAAAATGTATATGTGAATTAGCAATAATAATAGCAATAATATGTAACGGGTTCCGGGATTAAGTTTAGGGTACAACAGCAGGCGGAACTGTGTTATCGTGTATCGATATGCCTGTGCTGGTGTTTGTTTATTTTTTTGTTGCATATACATAGTATGTACCAATCTCGAAGTCGATGTCTTACATGCCATTCAAGGGGTCTACTATAGGCGTGAGCGTAGGCCTATATAGATCGCAGCACGTGTGCCACGTGTGCCGGCGGCTCTACTAAAAACTATAGTTCAGGAATAGCCATGACCACTCCTACGACCCAAAGTGCCCAAACGAATCCAACGCCAATGAAAACCATGTGCCGCCAACCATGCGATGGTTTACATTCATTTTACGAAACGATGTCCTGCCGCCCACCCCTTGCCCCGTCCCACCCTGCCCAGGGCTGGACGGCTGAACACTGCGATTATTCGATCATATCAAAATGAATTTGCGTTGTGTGGCGTCTCGTTTGGGTACTCAAGTGAAGTAAATGAGCATCGCTATCTAACACAAAACTAATAATTTTAGTTACAATTTCGGTCGAATCGATTTCCAGTAGCCACAAAAGTAACCAAAATCACAAGTCCAGCTTATTATCGATAAGTGCTGGCAAACTCCTCATTTTAATTATCCACAGCCTCAATGCTTTCCAAAGCCGTTGTGTGCGTGTGTCTGTGTTTAGGTGTGTGGGAGTGTTAGAGAAAGAAAGACGGCGAGATGGGAGATACATAAGTGGATAACGCTAGGCACTTGCGATTAAGGCACTTCTAATGGCTATTGCAAATAAATTCACAATTGGCTTGAGACACACATTTTCAAATTTGTGCTCTGTAAATTATATAAATAAAAATAGAATTACTGTTATTGCAAAGAAGTTATAGTTGTACGTATGTACATACATACATATGAATTAGGTTTACAAATGGGATATATATGCATGTATGTATGTACGTCACACGCGTATATATGTATGTACGTATGTTTGTATGTATGTTTAGTCTTATGTATGTATGTGTTATGTTGGTGACTTTTATGAATTTAGTGTGTGTGTATAACCGTATTGATTGAATCTGCATACTGCGAGGCATACACACACGCACAACAACATATCTATGTACATACATACATTTGTATGTATTTATGTTCGCATGTATGCCAAAATGCTAAGTGAAATGCAACATCGATATAATTCAGTGTGTCCATTGCAACATCGATATTAATCAGTGTGTGCATACACACGCACATACAGTGTATTGTACATCATTCATATCTATCATACTAATTATACCGCAGCAGACTTTTCCCATACCAGTTTGATTTAATTCGCTGTCAATACATACATAAGTATGTATACGTACACATGTAAATACATATATACATATAATTGCACCACAAATCGAAACGGTATGAAATTATTAATTGGATGCTGATCATAAATCGATGAGTAATGCAATTGAAATTTACACTTATGTATGTATGTATGTTTTTATACAAATTTATTAGTAAACAACAACAACAAACTTACATAAACTCCTCCAGACACGAATTGTTTGTTACCGATATTTCTGCGGGCTCGATTCATTTTTGTTAATTTCACAAGTTTGCTTTATTTTCAGACGACAAGATTCGGTAAGTTCCTTTTGACGACTGTGTGTGGTCATCGATTTTGAAAACCCAATAGAGAAAATAACACAAAATATACTGATTCGATGCTGTTCGATGCTTAGTGCTCGTACCAAGATATATCGATAACAAATATGTATCAGTTAAAAAAAAACACTTTGTATATAAATATTTTATATTTTAACAATATCTTTTTTTTTACCGATATGTTTTACAGTCATATAATTACTATAATTTAAAAGTTTCTTATAACATATATAAATTTTAGTAAGCGATAGTTAGAGGGGCAGTATATTTTTCGTGATTTCTTCAGTAGATTTGGCTGTTCACACCCAATTTGGCATTCTGACAACTAGGGTTGCAGAAAATTTTTAAAATATCGTATCAATGACTTTTTTTGATATTAAAAAAATGTCAATTTCATATAATATATATAATTTTAAAATATCGATATATCAGATATTTCCGATATTTTTAAATTTTTCTTTAATTCCATCAAAAATATATCCGTCCAACGATAAAAAAATGTGTGTACATATATTTGTAAATAACAAATTAAATTTATTTTGAATTTCATTATTCATTATTCTAATTAATATTAATAAGATCAAAATAGAAGCATTATGTGTGTAATTTACACAAAATAAAAATATTTTCATTTTCATTTCAAACTTAGTTAAATGCTTAATTTAATTAATATTCCAATACTTCGATTTCAATGATTTTAAAAATACACGCTGCATGATGTGACCAAATATCCCAAAAAATATCGCATATTTGATATATCGCCAAAACCAATATCACGATATAAATATATCGATTTGAAAAATATTATTCGATATATTTCCGGCATCCCTACTGACAACCCAGTTGAATGGGAAGTTTATTGTATGTTTCATGTTTATTATGGAGAATAACACAGATCATCAAGGCCACGAGACAAGAGTTAAAAACGAGGGCGATGACAATGAGATCACACCGTTGCGAGACGATGAGACTACACCCGTGCGCGACGATCAGAATGCATCCAACAAGCGAGCACTCTTACCGGAGCCGACCGCCGGTATTTGTTCAGGTGCCACCGGATGGGATTCAGATACTGAGGATCAGCATGCTGCGACGATGCCAACGCCTCCATCCCCGCCTCTATTTAATCTTATCAGGATTAAAAAAAGAAGTCCAAGCTCTGATGAGGAATTGCCTCCGCTTAGATTAAGTCCAGCCGTCTCCCAGCGAACGGATGTGGGAACGTCAATTGGATCGGAGCCAAAGAACAATCAGTTGACGAACGAACATTATGATACTAATTTAATGCCGGTTTTCAAGAAGGATGAACGGCCTGAACTACCCTTGGGGTTCCTTGACGCATTTTCCGAGGCGGATTTCGAGGTGGCATGCGAACAATCTAAAAGAAATGAGATGGAAGACATGCATCTGGACGAGCCAGTCAATGAGGAGGATAACGAGTATAGTCAAATGAATTTGGAAGATCTGACCCATAGACGTAAGGAACTTAAAGAGGAGGTGCTGAAAGGTTCATCGGGTAAAAAGAAAAAGAAGCACAAAAAAAAACACAAACACAACCCCGAAGCGGTGAGCAGAAAACGACATCGAAGCTTTAGTCGTAGTCAGAGCCCCCCTCACCCTAAGGAGTCACGCATTGAGGGCACCTCCAGGCACAATGGCAACAAACCGGATGTAAAACCAACCCCCCTAGAACTTGGTTTTGTGCCGGTGCAGGATTGCGAGATGCATGTGAAGGTCATCAACATAAGGAAGCTACTACCAGATACGGAAGCTTCTTCCCATGCAGATGCTCCACCACCGAGTATCAGGGAGAAGCGCCGCTTGGCAGTGGAGCGCGTCAAGACGGTGCTAAGCTTGCTAAAGCTCAAAGCCTCCAAGGCGCCGGAAACGGAGTTCCTAGTCGTGGACACGATTCGACAGTTGCCCCGCGACGCCTCCTTCATGAGTTGCGCCATATTCGAGAATCCCTCGCCGTTATCCAATAATTTCAACGTCAGGTACAAGTTCAATTCGACAAGCGCATCCAACATCAATATAACCAAATGGGGCTTGGAGCCAATGCCGCAAGTGACCACTGAACTGCTGCGCCTTACGGGAATCGATGTGGCGCGCCTGATGGAGCTGAAACAGAACTCAAAGATGCCGTTGCAGAAACTGAGACTCAAGGAGCAGGCCGAGCGGGCAGCCAATCAGGCTGTGGACGAGACAATTTCCACAGGGCTGTACAGCAGCGTCTCCACCCAGACGGACGGGCGCATTGGCCAGAATACACGCGACATTGGTGTCCAGGCCATGCCCGTGTCCTCCTCGCTCCAGCAGGGCATTTTCTGGCTGAACTCGCGATTCAGCGAGACCGAATTGTCCCAGCAGCACTCCAATGTCATGCTGGCCCTCAAGGAACTTTGCGCCTCAGCCCCGCGGTCGACCTACTGGGCCGATGAGCTCTTCAAGGCACTTCGGCCAGCCTTGGCCATCAAACGGGCCGAGATGAAGAAGGCAAGCAACTAATGGAATTTCTGAATCAAATTTTGATATAATCATCATTAGTATTAAGAGATCTAAGGTTATATATTATATTACTGTGCCTTAATCCGCTATTAGCATTATTTATATGTATATATATATAAATGAATGTTTGTTTGCAATTTATAGGTACCTAAAGATCTGGATAGATTGTCAGGAATCCTTTACTCAACATTTCTCTGTTTCTGTCAACTCATCACATGTGTATTGCAGAAGAACAAAATAATTAATCAGGTTACCAATGATTTGCCCATTAACCCGACATTTAGCATAATTCGAACTTTTCGATCGTGATTTGATGCGCGAGACACACTTTGATTCTGATAATCTGGAGACAAATGTACAGACAAATCTTTCGCAGTTGTTTCCAGAAGAACGCATTGCATATGATAGATACGCCCTGAGGGGCAGGCATGACTTTCCGTCTTTGCGTAATTTTGGCAAACATATAATTACAAATTAATATTGCACAAGGCAATGCACATCTGGAACTGCGGTAACTCTTTGGATAGTGACTGATCAGCGCATTGTATTTGCGAAGCACCAAGGAACCTATATACATGCAACATGGAATGGCAAATGTACACAAAACGTGTTAAATTATCATATGACTATGTTGGAAGGACTATCAACAATGCAAGCCAATGCGCCAGATGGACAGACATTGTGTATCCGATAGGACTCCAATCAAGTGGTTTAATGAGTAGCGATGCACGACAGATTAGTTTTAAATGGATACAAATCCAAGGATAGTGTTGACCATGGTAAAGTTATTTGAAGTTATGCAGTGTTATTCATTTCATGACTTTAGTCATTAATTGTCCATCACGGACTGTCGATTAGGTTTATAAATTTATGTTCATAGAGCAGCTACGCTGTCAGAGACGCTGGCATCGGAGCAGCCTCTGTGTTTTTACTTATGTGTTCATATGCTTGGTCGCGAGAGAGAGTCACACAGTTTATACAAAATATGCTGACACTCCACTTGACCGCTCATATGGGATCATATTGCCTTCATCTACTTATGCTTAAGTTTTGTTATATAAACACTGCAACAAAGTCTTACAGTGGGTATATAGAGTGCTACATATGTATATGCGTATACCACAATAGTTTTCTCAGGCTCGTGCTGGGTGTGCGTTGCACAAGGGCCCCCGAATTCCAAAGGGCCCCAACTGCCGACAAAAACAAATGAAATTCCAAGTTGCAATGGCGTTTATTTGAATAATTTAATTCCATTATTTATTTACATGTACTTATTAATACGATTGCTACGATACTTTCGATATTTAAATGAAGTCGAAAATATAATTAGTAAATTATACGCCCTTTTCGAATATGCAGTGGTTTCAAAATAGAGCTGGAGAAAAGATTAAAGACACTTTAACTGTTTGTTAAAAATGTCCTGTTCTAATACATTTTATTTATTTAATTTAATTTAAAGTCGTATAAATGCAGTCGACTGAATTAGAAATAAGATATTAATACAATGAAAAAAAACCATTTAAAATAATTATGCGTAAAGTTTAAATTAAAGTTAAGTAAATTTAAAATTAATTTAATTTAATCCGAAATAAACAAAGATTAAACCGATCCAACATTTGTTGCAGAGAATTGGGCAAAACCCAGAAAACCCCAATCAGATCAGAAGTGAAGAGTATAAGATATGCCCAACCGACCGAGGGGCATGTCGTAAACGAAATAAAAAAAATTTCACGAGCATGCAGATAGTCGTAGTCGCGAAGAAAAATAGACAGGCTTTTCGAGAAAAATTTTATTTCTGCAAAGGTAGGATTAAAACTGCATTTTAGGCTGGCACAGAGTTTGTACAAGTATTTGTTACTATGAAAGAGAACTTATTGAAATCAGAACACAATACCCTGAATGGCTCATGAAAGGCATAGTTATATTTAAGTTTCAGATCCTTTTTCAAGCAAGGTAACTATGTACACTTAAGGCCCCCGAGAACGTCGCTATCGCCCGAAAATCGGACTATCGAGGGGGTACGTACATAGTTGCATCCTTCCTAGATTTTCTTCCTTTTTTGATTGATATTGATATTATGAATTTATGCGGAAGCTTCTGGTTTTTTATACCCTTCGAACATTGAATATTTTTAAGAAAGGGTCTACTAACTTAGGGCAAATGTATGTAACAGGCAGAAAAATGCGTATGAGACCCCATAAAGTTATATATTTTTGCTCTGGATGACTAACTGAGTCGATGTCTGTATATCCGTCTGTCTGTTAGTTTAAACGTCAGATCGCAACTATTATAAGAGCTAGAGACTAGAAATTTGGCATGCAGGTTACTTTAAACTGTGCGCAGATGAAGTTTATTTCAAATTTCAATCCGATCGGGCAATAAACACGGGCATAATCGGTTATTAATAATAAATAATGAGTAACGGCAATTTCATTTTTTTTGAGGGAAAAAGTTATGATAAGTATAACCCGCCCTGAAGAAGACTCTATGGTTTTGTCTGTTTTCTTCAGTTTTTCTCTTGGAGGCAAAAAAAACCGCTTCTAACCGTTTGGAAATGTAAACAGACTATCGGTTAAACAACACTTATATTCATCGATGACTTCATTTAAAATGATTCGAAATGAGCGGCACTTAACAACACTTGGCACGTGTCTGTCGGCACTTGGCCACACTGTCGCGTCCACGTAGAAAACAAACGGCCGACATTGTCGACGTGCAAAGTAGAACTACTTAATATTTAAAACACGACGCGATGCAATAAAGCAAGTGCAAAATAATTGACCAGCTGACTGGCAGGCGCACAGGGATAGACACTGGAGGCGCTGACACTGACATAGAGAAAAAAAGAATCGGCAAAAACATTGGAAACATGCTGGGCGGCAAGCGGACTGGATCGCGTCATGTTGCCGTCGTGCTGCTGATGTGCCTCTTCTGGTACATCATCTCGTCCAGCAACAATGTCATTGGCAAAATGGTGCTCAACGAGTTCCCCTTCCCGATGACTGTCACACTGGTCCAACTGTGCAGCATCACGTTGTACAGTGGGCCCTTCTTCAATTTGTGGCGCATCCGAAAGTACCAGGATATACCGCGCTCTTACTACATGCGTCTCATCGTTCCTCTGGCCATTGGCAAACTGCTGGCCTCGGTGACATCCCACATATCGCTATGGAAGGTGCCCGTCTCCTATGCGCACACTGGTGAGTAGACTTAGCCCCCTAGGGTACCTCATGTGCTCAATGAGTGAGTCGCGCGGGTGACTCCTCTCTGCATACGTCATCGATAGCCGTATTAATCATGCCCGCTCCCGCTTCTCGTCTCTCGCTATTCTTGCAGTCAAAGCCACAATGCCGCTGTTTACCGTCGTCCTCACGCGCCTCTTCTTTGGTGAGAAACAACCAACACTCGTGTACCTGAGCCTGCTGCCGATCATAACTGGCGTGGCGATAGCGACAGTGACGGAAATCTCATTCGACATGCTTGGCCTGATCAGCGCCCTCATCTCCACCATGGGCTTCTCCATGCAGAACATCTTCTCCAAGAAGGTGAGTTTGTTCCCCAAGCTATCTCCTGAACAATCTGACTGATTCCTCTTTAATTCCCGCCTCTGGCCATGCAGGTGCTCAAGGATACGGGCATACACCATCTGCGCCTGCTGCATCTTCTTGGCAAGCTCTCGCTGTTCATTTTCCTGCCCCTCTGGCTGTACATAGACAGCTTAGCTGTGTTCCGGCATACGGCCATTGTAAGCCCACGTGAGATTATATATTCATCTTGTGCGAAAACTGATCTCTGTCCTATTTCGGTTTTGTTGCAGAAAAATCTTGACTATCGCGTCATTGCGCTGCTATTCACCGACGGCGTCCTCAACTGGATGCAGAACATCATCGCGTTCAGCGTGCTCTCGTTAGTGACGCCTCTCACGTACGCCGTGGCCAGCGCCTCGAAGCGCATCTTCGTGATCGCCGTCTCGCTTGTGATACTGGGCAATCCAGTAACGTGGGTCAACTGCCTGGGCATGTCGCTAGCCATCGTCGGGGTGCTCTGCTACAATCGTGCCAAGCAGATCACCAAGGGCCGCGACGGGCTGCCAACAGTGTCGAAAAGCAATCATATTAAGTACACCCCACTGCAGCAGCACAAAGATGATGCCTCTTCCTCCTATTATCGCAGCCCCACGATGATGACGAATGGAAATCTGACAATGGGAAATGGTCTGCACAAGATGCAGACGGCGCGGAGTGGCAGCAGTAGTGGGCATGGAGCAGGGGCTGCCACTCTCACAATGCCCACGCACACGATGGGAATGGGAAACATGGGCAACAGTCTGCTGGCGAATGGCAGCGGGATGCCAAGCAGTGGATCGACACGGCTGCTCTTTGTTTAGTTTTGTAATTAGAGAAATTGTATTAGTTGTCTGTCTCCTATCACCCCCGTCCCCCTCCCCACCAATTACTCCTTCCCCTACTTGTTGCCCGTCTGCCTCATCTATTAAGATAACGATCTGCGTTATCAGAACCGACAGTAGTTTACAACAGAATAGTATTTCCTCCAGTCTACAACATTGCCCTGCTCTCTCCCTCGCACACTACCTCTCCCTGTCTATCTCCCCTCGTTTGTGTCCTTGTCTATTTTGTGTTGTTCCTCTTTGTGCTCCTTCCTTTTCCACCATGCCTTATCGTAAATTTTAATTGTAAATTATTGTATGATCTATATATATATAAATCGATATATATATATGTATATGAATGTGTATGTGAATGAATGAGTATGTGCAGCGGCAAATCAATGTAAATAAGTGTGTGAAGAAGATGAAGAAATAAGACCAAATTCCCCAGATAACAGATAAGCCGTAATTTGCCTAATTTTTATTTGATTTGAGATTTTTGTTTGCCAATTTCAATCCGATTCGACTTAGCATTCAAATTGTATATGTATTTACAAACGAAAATGCATAATAAAGATTGTTAATCGTGTACATAGATACATGTGTATGTGTGTAAATAACACTGAGTACTTCAGTGGTTTCTTTATTTCGGGAAAATAACCCACATCTAATATACGAGTATACACAACTTATGTAACTTATTAAAATAATGAGTACAGAGTCAATTTTACCGTACTTCAAGTGTTTAAAACAAGTTGACTTTTCATATTTTGTATTTGGAATATGTTGTCACAGCATGTCATAAAAATTCAAATTAAATCAATTAAACTCCTTATCATAAAGTTATTATTAATAACCAGTAAGAAAAGCAACAGTCGCGCGGCACGCGACAGTGGGATACCCTTCGCGCTCGCCCGCCTCTCTTGTTAGCTGACACAAGCACTTGGTTTTATGCTCATACTTTCTTAAATAATTTCTGCGCTTATTGTTCGATCAGATTGCATATCAGAATACGTAGATATTTTATTCATCTTAGTATATGTTAAAGTCAGAAAGTTGTATCTTTTATACAGTGCTTACAAATCGACTTTAAAAATTACATTATTGATTTGTGGGGCGGTGGGCGTGGCGCCTAACATTTGAAATCATCTGATCAGCGTATAGTACACAAGAGTCTTCCTGCCAAATTTAGTAAGTCTAACTTATATAATAGCTGAGATCTGTGCGTTCACACAGGCAGACATGGCTCAATCGACTCGGCTAGTGATCCTGAGCAAGAATATATATACATACTTTATGGGGTTTCCAACGCCTCCTGCCTGTAACATACATTTGTACAAAATTACTATACCCTTTTTTGACCATTTTCAATGGTCGAAGGGTATAAAAAGCAAAAAGGCTACATTTGGCATGACGAATGTTTTATAGCCTTGCAGGTCCGATCGTTCTAATACTAGTTATATATATTGGTGCAGAATTGAAGAGTATTATTTGTGTTCAATAATACGATATGTCTCACTTACATTGATACTGATAAGGTATTCGATAGTCAAATCTAGCCTTCATACAAAAACCTTCATTTCGACCGATTGTTCCTATGGCAGCTATATCTTATAGACGACCGATTTTTATAAAATTGAATATGAATATTATATTAGGTTGGCAAATATCTCCCTTCCGCTGAAGGGAGATATTTGACAACCTAATATATTGTGTAAATGTTAGAAAAATCTTTAGTAAACATTCTTGGTATATACATGTTAGCATCAATAAAAATAATATTATATATATACTATATTATTAATAATATTATATATATATATAAGGTTGTCAAATATCTCCCTTCAGCGGAAGGGAGATATTTGCCAACCTAATATATAAAGATAAACTTCGATATACTTAATTTGGTTGCAATATCTTGACAAATAACAAAAATCAACCGATAGTTTGTATGGCAGCTATACGATATATGGGTACGATCCATGTGTGCCATGTCTTATAAAGATAGCTTCAAAACTGAGAGACTAATTTGCGTTGCAACAGACAGACGGACAGACGAATCTCTAGACGGACGGAAGGACAGAAACACATGGCTAGATCGACTCACCTAATGATACCGATTCAGAATATATATGCTTTATAGAGTCGGAGATGTCTCCTATATACCCTCTGCAAAGTTATAAAAACCGCCGGTGCAATATGATTAAGTGAAAAAGATGCCTGATGCCAATTACATGAAATCATATGGAAAATTGGCTCGCTCCAGTCTTCAAAAACATTGAGCATGGAACTATGGTTCCCATAATCTGTAGATGGCTTTAATATATCAGCTTACTGGGAGAATACTAAAAGAAGTTCTACCTATTATCCAAAGCAATATACGGATGGCGAATCTTTTGCTATAGACCTTTGTAAAGATTGAGTAGGTTTTACCGGGGTAAACATAATAGAACGATAAAATTACCACTAATATTCATGGAATTGAACGTAAGTAATTATTCGTTGTTTTCAGTATCATTCCCAAGAATATCAATGGTATTAATATAATATAATCATGAGTGTATTTAAACAAATAAAAATCGCATATCAAGTTGAAATGGTTTCCAAAAAGAATAACAGACTTGCATCTACTTGTGGTGTCTCTAACCCGGACGGCACTGTGCGCTTTGCAGTGCATACAGTGGCCGCTCAAAAATTAGTCATGCTGCAGCAGGACTGCGATGCAGATGCAACTATCGATATACTTATTAGTTAAATGACAAAAATCTAAATTTATTTAATTTATTGTGCTACCACATTGTGCCTACACCGCGGGCTAAGGAATACACGATATACAAAAATGCGCATCCCTGTTAGGCGGGCAACAGTTTGATCCACTCGTTGGCCACCGTCTGGTGGTAGCCAATTTTGGTGAGCAGCGCCTCGGAGCGAAAGTTGGTGGACACAATCCATGCAGTGAGATACACCTGCTCCGACTTGGCAATCCTCCTGGTCATCGTAGCAGCCAGCAGGTGGCCCAGGCCACGTCGCTCCGCCTTGGGCAGCACCTGCAACATGCTGCAAAAAAGATCGATCAGTAATAGATCGCAGGAGATCCCACTGAGATGTAACCTACCCCAGTCCGGAGAAATCGTTCTGAAAGATCCAGGCGAGCAGCTCGCCGGTGTCGCTGCGACAGGCGCCCAGCGTTTTATTGTGCCGGATCAGGGCACGAATGTAGGCCAGCGATCCCTCGCCTTTGTTGGGCCAAATGCCATGCACCATCTCGGCATCCTCCACGTTCAGCGTGCGCAGCTCAAAGTCAGACAGCAACTCAGGCACCTGCACCCGGTTCAGCGCCGTCTCGTGGTCCAGCACCATCCCGAAGCAAGTTCTCGGCTGGATCCCGCCCGCGCCCCGTTGCATGGCCAGCGCCGTGACATGTGCACTGAAGCCTGGATCCACATTGGTCAGCAATGCTCCGCTGCCCCACTCGATGCGCTGCGTCTGTTCCAGGCAGGCGTACAGCTCCGCCGGCTCCTCGGGTTGCCAGCTGAAGAACGCCACACTCTGCACAATGTCGCGGTGCAGGCTGACGTAGGTGCCAAAGCGACGGAAGTCGCCTTGGCGATGTGTATAGAATTGCTTGCGCAGCGAAATATGAGCCTCATCGTCCGGCGCAATTCCCGCCTCTGCCAGGTGGCGATCCCATTTGCGCTGGTTGTAGAACAGCAGATAGTGGAAGTTCTCTGGACCGTATTTGTCGACATAGAGCTGCATCAACTCGTCGACTTCGCAATCGGCTAGTGGGCGCAGAATATCGACATCCTTATCAGCAGCCATTTCGATAACACCAGCTGATTACTCTTACAGGGTCTGAATCTGTCTGGCGGCGCTTGATTTTGGCGAACTTTACTATGTCTCGAAAAACTGCTGCACATATTGCACAGGAGCGGACTCACGGAGTATTTTTGATCAGTGTTGATAAAAAAATTATATGTAATTTTTATTTATTTGTTTTTTATATATTTGTTTTTTAAATATTTATTTGTTTTATATATACTTTTATTATTACTTTTCTTATTTTTATTATTTTATTTTTTATTTATTTATAATAATATTGTTTTATATTTTTATACACATACATGTTCAGTGAAATCCAGATCTTTTACCAAATCTCCCTGTTATAAAATAGAATACATATCAACATATTTTTATTTGGCCCAATTTGAATTGTAGCCACGATGCGGCCCTGGAATTGCCCACTTAATTGGCCAGCTAGTTAACTATTCAATTGATTAGATTTGCCTACAATTTACTATGTCTGACAAGGAACAGGGCTGGCATTTGCCGCGATGTCGTTGCCGTCATGTAAATCGATACACAGTCTATCAAATAACTCTTTACACATACAGTGAGTCAAGTAACAACTCTTTACACTGTATGTACATGTTAATGTTATGAACATATGTGCAGTGTTTCTTGACATACTGTATGTTAATTGCGATAAGTTTTCGATTCGAAGCCCAGCGAATCCGAAGCACAAATAACAACAATGACAACATCAACAAGAATAAATTAACATACTTTGGAATAGATCCAATTTTAGAAGTCGTGCATGCATATTCATATTTGGCGCCTTCTGTTTTTGCAATCGATTAAAATTCTCGAGCGGTGTCCAACACACACATGCACAGAGACACACAGGGTGACACGCGTACGCAATGCAAATCAATATGTTAACGACGATAGTCGCCCGGCAAGTGTGAAATGCAATTCAAATTCAAACAACAACAACAGTAACCTAGCAACACAGCAGCAGGCAGTCAGTCTTTGTTTTGTTGAATCGCAATTCGAAAGTATTTTCGAGTACAAGCATAAATATACATACAAATATATGAATTTATACGGCAATTTAAATTGCCGGACTCAAAATGGTACTAAGTAAGCGTCAATCGATAACATTTTGCATGAGTTTACAATTGATGTGAGATATCCTTGCAGTTACGGAGGATCTGGTGCGCAAGAAGTCGGAGCACAATGAGCGACTGATCAGCACGCTGGAGGAGTTGTCGCTGCACCAGGAGGATGTGGAGCGGATCGAGCATGTTGGCAATTGGTGCCGCAATCTCAAGATTCTGTTGTTGCAATCGAATCTGATCGCTCGCTTCGAGAACCTACACAAGTTGAAGCGCCTGGAGTATCTAAACGTTGCCGTCAATAACATCGAGCGCATCGAGAACCTCGAGGGATTGGAGTCACTCAACAAACTCGATCTGACACTGAACTTTGTGGGCGAGCTAACCAGCGTGGAGTCCCTGCGAGGCAACTATAATTTGCGCGAGCTGGTGCTCATCGGCAATCCGTGTGTGGATTACCCACATTATCGGGACTACGTGATCGGAACCTTGCCGCAATTGGAGCGGCTGGATTGCAAGGAGATTCTACCCTCGGAGCGACTGCAGGCTAAGCGCCAGCTGGCCCAGCATCGTGTTCTCATCGTGCAGCACCAGACTGCGCAGGCAATTGCAAGGGATGAGCAGCGCATTCGCGTGGCCGAGCAGCAGGCGGCCCTGGCGGAGCAGTGCGCCGGGTTTGAGGACGAGGATGAGCGTACCAAGGCCTTCTGGAATTCCAAGAGCGAGCACTGCCCCGAGATACGCACAGAGATTGCACGGCGTCACAAGGCGGGGCGTGCAAAGGCCGAATCCAAGCCGAATCCGCTGACAGAGAAGATCAAAAGGAATCCCAAACTGTTTGCGCCCTGTGGTAGACCCTACAACATTAACCAGGCCAAGCTGCCGTTCCACATTCAGGACGAATCAGGACACTATGCCCTGCAGCTGGAGATCTACAAGTGTGTCAGCTCTCCACTCCCCTCCCCTGCAAATCCTCTTTATATAAACAGATTTCTTCATTTCGCTTCAGACATCTGGACACATCCCTTATCGATGTGGACGTGCAGACAATCTACGTGCGGGTCACGGTGAAGGGAAAGATCTTTCAGATTGCCTTCAACGAGGAGCTGCAGCCGGATGAGTCCGTGGTGCAGCGCTCCCAGATCACTGGACATCTGCTGATACAGCTCAAGAAGCTCAAGCCCAACGAGCTGCTCACCATCAAAGCAAAGGCGAGTCCCAGCAAGAGGTGAGAATATATCAGGAGTAGATTAAACCAGTCTCCCACACCATGTTCTCTTTTGCAGCGCCAACAACAATATGAAACCCAAGGAGGACGACAAGGAGCAGGAGCTACGCGGCACTGTCGACATTAACAACATTTGCCTGCCAGACGATCTGCCCGATCTGATTTGACATACATACATAAATATGTTAGACAAGTCGCACAATTGATGTTCATTTAAAAATGGTTTATTTAAATAATTTCTGGTTTTTTGTATTTGTTTTTTCTTTAGGGATTCTCTTTCCCTTCTTCTGCCGCTCACGCTTTTCTGATTTTCCTCTGTGTCTCTTTCTGTCTCCTGCTACCTCCTAGTTCATATTTACTTCGCGCTACTGGCCCAGCCCGATACCATATCGTATATATACCATAACGTATATATACCATATCGTATATATACCACATTGCATAGATATCCTATATATACCATATCGTACATTAGCCATATTGTGTATACACCATATATATATGTACCATATCGTACATAAACTATAGTAAATATATATGTGTATACCATATCGTACATAAACCATATGTTATTTATACCATATCGTATAAGCATCGTATAAGGACATGGTATAGTCCTATACAGACTGTATCCTATATATACCATATTGTATATACCACATTGCCAGTATATCCTATATATACCATATTATATACGATATATATATTTTACATCATATCGTTTCTGGACTATATTCTATATACCATATACCATATTGCATATGTATATACCATATCTTACATACACCATATCATATACATATATATGTGTATACCATATCGTATATAAACCATATACTATATATACCAAGCATATACCATATTCTATACGGACTATATCCTATGTATACCATACCGTATATACACCATATCGTACATTAACTATATCTTATACAATATATGGTATATATACGTATAAGCATGTCCTATACCATGTCCTATACGGACTATATACCATATTGTATATACACCATACCGTATATACACCATATTCTATATATACCATTTGCTACATATACCATATGATGTATACCATATCTTAGATATACTATAGATCTTGTAGTTACAATTTAAGTTTTAATTTTAGGAATCGAAGTAGAATGCAAACCAAATGGAAAGAACACAAATAGGGATCAACAATTTCAAGGGTATACAATAAGTTCGAGTGTGTGTGTGTGTATGTGAGTTATGGTATAAAGTATATCTTGTGTTACGGAAACCGTTAGCCAAATAAAGCTTGTTCATAGCTATACTGTACATACATATATCAAAAAGGATTCGATTCGATTGAGTTTGCATCTGATTTTAGTTGTATCGGTAATCGGTATTTGGGTTTTCGGGTTTTGCGGTATTTGCTTTTGTTTCTCAGCTATCAGTTATGTTTTGGTTTTGCAGTTTTGTTTTCAGTTCAGCGATAAGTCTTGTCGAGTTTTTACAGATTCTGATTGTTGTTGTTCTTCAAAAGGAGATAAACAAAGAGACACGACTGTACTATAAAGAACGCAACGAAGGACATCAAAAAGATATGTCTATAAACACACACACACGCACACATAAACAGACATTGTGTGTGTGTGTGTGTGAGCAAACAGCAAAGGCATCTGTCCCTCTCTCTCTCTCTCTCTGTCTGTCTCTCTCTCTCTAGCATCAATTTCTAGGGGATTTTAGATTCTCGGTTTTTTTTTGTCTCAGTCTCAGAGCAGCCGTAAAAAATGTTATTTCTTAATTGCTTTTGTTTTTGGATTTGTTTTTGCTTTTGTTTTTCTTTATATGGGAACAGTACAATATTTTCGTTTCTCAGTGCTTACAGTTTGTTCTGCGGGAGTGAGGATCGATCTTGTATTGGGATCGATTGTATTGGGCTTGCTTTGTTTAATATCATCATCATCCTCATCTTAAGATGTGAAGATTATCTTATTACATGAAATTATGGTATCGTATGCAGTCGTTATTTAAATGTTTCTTTTTGGTTTTTATCTTCTTCTGTTTTATGTTGTCTTTTATTTTATTTTTTTGTTCTTTTTATTTTTGAGTTTTGTTTTTGTTTTTCTTTAAATGGATAGCAACAATCTTGTATTCTCTCTCGCTCATATAATATTTCGGTATTTTGTTTTTGCATTTGCTTTAGTCGTATTTTAAATAGTATGTATTGTATTTAGCTGTGGTTGTGCAGTTTCTTTTGTTTCTTCTTCATCTTTTGCTTTACTTTTTTGTTTTTTTGTTTATCGTTTTCTTAATACAAATGTTTTTGTTTTTGCTTATTAATTTGCTTGCTTTTGGTTTTATCTTCTTTGCTTTTGGTTCGTTAATGATAGATTTGAAACGAAATGAAAAAACAAAATATAATAATAAAGAAAAACATTTTCAAAGAAGCATTTTACAATTTGTTGTTGTTGTTATTATTCTTGCAACAGTTTCATTTTGGAAAACGAGGTAGGACATTGTTTTTTCTTGTTCTTCTCTCTCTCTCTCTGTTTGTTCTGCTGTCTCCTCTTACGAATTAAGAAAGTGAAATATATATGTAAAATATGCAGAGATTTTAATAAATACAACTAAGGCGCGACAGCGTGCGAAACGAGTCAGAATAAAGTATAAAAATATAAATTACAAATTGCAATACATGTTTCGGTTATACCTTGAGACTTATGTCGTAATGCCGTTACTCTATGTATACCATATATATATACACATACACATATATACACATATATATACATATATATATATATATATATAGATATAGAAGATCGGTCCAACTAAGCTAAGCACAACTAAAAACTAAAAGTCCTCCTGCGACAGGAAGCGGATGCGGGGGCAACGGCGGGGCATTGCGTGAGTCCAGATCGATATCCGAGCAACGCAAAGTCATATATACCATATATACATAGTGTATATATATATAAGTACATATGTGTAAAACGCGCCTACAAAACCTACAACTACATTGCGTTCTTCTTCTGTGTGTGTGTGTATCGCAGGCTGACCAGTGTGTGTGTGTCCACGTGTGTCTGTGTATGTGTGGTGGGGATGGGGAATTGGAGGGGAGGCAAGATAAATTGACTCTTAGACCCGCAGGATTTCGCACGCTTTGTTATAGCATATGGCTATCCAATCGGGTTGCGTGGCTCCCCATTGTATTTGATTGACTTCGCCTTCAGCAGCTGTATAGGCTAAAATTGGATCCTCGATTGCGCGTGGCATTTGTTGTATATCCCAGATCAGTGCTTGGTGATCATCACCGGCAGTGCAAATGTGACAGGAACTGTCAGACAAAGAAAGAGACAGAGAGGGAATATTAGTAAGAGATCATCAAGTACAATATATTATAAGGTGTATACCTATCAAATCATTTGTTTATCTTCAATTACTCTACTTTAATATATACCTATTAAATACGCCCACATTAAAATATTATTTTGACATTTCCCAACACTGTTTAATGTACATCTTTCCCATTCGAATGAACCACAAACTGTCTGAGCATTACTACGACATTGACGTAGTCCGGCGCATTACAATATAAGCTATGCGCTGGCTTGGACATGTCTTACTTATTGACGATGAAGCTCCAGCGAAGAAGGTGTTCGAGACGAGACGAAGGGGACGAGCGCGGCTCGTGGAGGAGAACCTGACAGCGCTTGGTGTAACCAATTGCAGGAGGCGCAGAAGAAGCAGTGGCTTTCTGGCGCGAGATGTTGAGGTCGGCCGCAACCCGATGACGGGTTGTAATGGCCACCCAAGAAGAAGAAGTTCACTGTGCATGATGTCAATTCCCAAAGAGCTACATCATTTATATTTGTTTAAAAAATATCGAACTTTGTGATTCCTAAACATATCTTATATTACGGCATAAAATTGAAAGAAACCTCTTCAGAATCCCTTTGAATGTGCATAGAGATTTTCTTGGCAAATCACTGTGCATTGGGAATGAATGTGCATAAGGATTTCCTTGGCAAATCACTGTGTTTTAAGTGGCTTCAAAAGTTCAAAGGTGGTGCAATAATGTGGCAAAAACCTTATGAAACCTAGCAAAACTGATACCAGTAAACTCTATAGATACAAATTGATCAAATTTCATTCGGATTTGCTGCTGAATGTCCTGAATTTAAGCTAGACGAACGCTACTGTCGACAGTAAGATATTCTACGCCCAAGTTTAAAAGAACTTGTAGTTCCCAATAGCTCCTGTGTTTATTTAACCGATCGAATTGATGGGTTAAGTGTATACAGTAGTATTCATCTATATATAATATATGACGAAGCAGCTAGAATAGTTTGCTTAATAGTCGCAAAGAATCGATTAAAGTGCACAGTAACTCGAAAAAAACTTGATCTGCGTAAGAAAGTCTATGCAACACTTGGTGACTTGAAGTTCTATAATAGCTGAGATCGCTGCGTTTATCCAGACAGACAGCAGACGAACCTGTCTCAATTGATCAGGAATATATTTATGTATGTGTGTATATATATGTCTGCCACGCCTTTTTGTGCCTGTTACATATATATGCACAAAGTTAGTATGCTAGTTTACGTGAAATGGCGAAGTTGCTTAAGTGGCAACTAGTAATGGCTTCTTACGATTATAACTTATATGCATGAATGGGCAACGCATTTATGGAGCAGCGCCTTAATTCCAGGGTATTACTTTGGCAATTATATACATAGATTGCGCGAAACATCAATGAGAGAGCAATAATTATTATAAATTGTTTGAGAAGATGTACTGCAACCTCGTACGTCTTATTGTACGTCTTGCTGAGCCTTGAGCTTCCTATCTAGTTCACTATAAGTCCATAATTCTGCCTGCACTTATCTCCTTTACTCCGAGAAGGTGCTTGCCTAGCAATACATCAATTTCAAGAGACACTACCGAGCATACTGTAGGTACATGCTGCTGTGTCTGGGGCTCTAACTGGTAGAATCTGCACAGCTCATTACTAACTATTCCCAGTTTGTTAGGGTGTGTGCTCCATGCCTACAGTGCCCTGTAGGTAGTGCTATGAAGATTCTCACTGGGTTCTTACTCAGGTTATCTCTGACCTGACTTATTTCATAGGTATACATCTGTAAAGGGAGTTTGGCGGGGGTGTCTTACCTATGCGGCGCCCACGCAATACCGTTGACGCACGCTCTGTGATTGCTCAGTCTTGCAACAGGTGTACAAGGAACACGAACATCTAAAATAATAACTTCGCATGAGTCCATGGCAACTGTGGCTAAGTAATTCGGATCCTGCTTGTTCCAGGCCAAGCGCAGCAGGGCTGTATGGGCAGGATCCTGCAGAGAAAGTGCGATTAGTACGTAATGTCTCACTAGCTGGAGGCTTCTTTCTTCCCTCTACCCCGTACTCCACTCACCTCATAGATAATGGTCGAGTGCTCCAGATGACGCAAGTCAAACATGCGCACCGAGCCATCAGCACCCACGGAAGCAAACATATCGCGTCCGCCTCCGGCGCGAGAGAAGGCAATGTCGTAGACCTCCTTGTCGTGGGCAATGAGCTGCGTCTTTACATGACCGGCGACATAGACCCGTGCGTGCGGCTGCCCCGTCTCCAGGCCCCATATTGTGCATGTGGTGTCTATCGATGATGTGCCCACCAGATTGGGATCCACCTCGTTCCAGTCGAACGATGTGAGCGGCGCACAGAAGTCACTGTTCTTGTTGTTGTTCAGGACGCATTCGAGACGTGTGTCTGGTTCGCCGGCACGCCACACGCGCAGGTAATCACCACTGGTGGCCAAAAGATCGGGATATATGCCCTTGGAGTCTGGTATCCACATGATTTTCGTTGTCGGATATGGATGGTCAAAGGTGCTGCGAGATTGGAGAGGGTGAAGAGGGGGAAAGAGTTAAATGGAGAGATCCCTGGCGTGGACTCGTGCTTACCTTTTAGCACTAAATTCGCTGGTATCCTCGTCCAGGCTAATGATTTGCACTTTATTATTGTATTCCTCGATGAAGCTGCCCAACGCAAGGCGGAACCGCTTGTCCGGCCGCACGCTCCAGTTCATGGAGTACAAAGGCCATGGTGCCAGGTATTTGTAGATCTCCTTGCGTTTGCCGGCGGTCGATGACATAACTGTGAAGGCGTCAAGGTGTAAACGTGTCAAGGTGTGTCTGTGTGTGTCGATTACTGCGACTTTAATAACAACAACAACACTTACCTGCAGTTGTGTGTGTGCTGGGGGTAATGAAGATTGTGAAAAAGGCAGCGAAGCTTTTTAATTGCAGTCAAAATCAAATCCGGAACGTTGAGCTTCTCTATCCAAAGTTCCTGGGCGGGCAATGAATATGTTGATGTCGGTGTTGGCGGCGTCTACGACAATGCGGATGTGAATGCGGATGCAGATGATGACGACTTAAATATCGGAAAATTAACAAAAAATCGCTGTGTTCTTTGGTTTACTGCAAGCAAGCAGAGAGAGACAGAGAGAGAAAAGGGAGGAAAAGAGAGAGAGAGTGAGCGGAGAATTCATTAAATTTATTCGTCTAGTTTAGTTTGTATTCGTTATTTAGTTATTGTTGCCTTTGATGCGCTCTGCTTACTTCATTTTGTATGACGACGTTGGCGGCGGCGGCGCAAGCTAAAGTGTTGCCCACTCAGCCTTTTCCGGTCAGATTTAGCTATTTTATGTCCGCGAGTCCTTCGGCTTCGTTGTTTATAAATAATTCAAGCACGGCTTTGATTCTCCTCGGTCTCCTCTGAAATAGTTAAAATATTCAAGTCTCGTTACATGGTTCTTCCTTGCGGCGCTGACAGTTCACGACTAATAAAACAATAAGCACTTTCATACATAAAACAAGGTAATTCAAGCGACTTGGCCGTTTTTCTCATATCCAAAAGTGGGCAACACTGAATGTAATGCGACGCGACAATTTGCGGCTGATGCGATTTTTTTATACAAAGGAATAAATACGGCTTAAGGCACTGCACACCTAACTCCAAATGCAATAGCATCTATTAGTGGATGTTAATAACTCTTTGGTGTTTTAATATGCCTTGGTTCTATACTAGTTTAAAATATACCAATTTTTCACACCTGAACACAATTTTCTCACGAAATGTATATATAAGCGACATGAACGAACAAGTTCTGTCGTTCACTTTGATGGTTCATTAATTAGTTCTGAGTTCTTCTGAAGCGATGGAATTGACTAGGTTATTTTCGTTGTTGGCCAAATAGTGTATATTTCGAATTTAATCTTGTAATTTAGTTAATTTGATTATCAATTATTTCAAAAGGTGACAGGAATGACAATGTGTAAATCAAACATCAACTCATATACATGAATTGAGCTGGTATTTGAATCAAGTTCTGAATTGTTCACAATGAGTCGTTCAAATGAGTCTACAGTTGCGACAAATATGGGGAAAAAAAACCATCGATGTATATTGAAAAAATCATCGTGAACTAACGCAATGTATGTTTTTCAAAAGATTACACTTGAATCGATATATCGATGAATATCTAAAAACAAAATTTCATAAAATGTTTGATGTACGTTTTATTTATTTCAGAACAAATAATTTCAAAATTACAATGCATATGATACGATACGAAATTAATAAACTTGATGTTAAATTGTATTAAAAATCAATGAATATCGATATACAACTGCATTTTTTCTCCGAAGCAACTCTACATGCTGTATGCTGTAACATTGCTGTTAATATTAGCGTGACGTCATGGTATTGAAAAAGATTTAGCATTTGTTTTCGATTTAGCAATTTTTACAAATAATATTAATTATGTCTTTTACATTTCATTTTTAATGAGCATAAAAAGTGCAATAAAAAAACATTCTCAAATCGCAAACTAACGAGTGCAAATAAGAGGCGGTGGGTGGTGAAATTTGAATTTAACAGCATCCAAATAGCTCCAACTAGTGGTCTGTAGCAATATTTAACATTTCGGTTAACAGCTGTTAAACGCAACACAGCGGCAATTATAACAGAATTAATGCATGTTAAAGTTAGTTAGAGACTAACAGTATTTGTTGTACTCGTTCGTTTGTCTGCGTGCTGTGGGCTGAAAAATTGAATATTAAAAAGCCAATAATATATAAGTTATTACCATGTAAAGCAGCCCCATTAGTGTAATAAATATCTCTTTTTGTTTGTGCGTTCGTTACGGTGATATCCAATTAAGTGCTTTTCAATTTCTTTTTTTTCCTCGAGCGCCGTGAGTGAGTGGGTTGTGGTGTTGCCTCTGATGATGAATATTATAAATAAATATGCTTGTACTGCCTGCAAATATTTCAATGGCATTGGACTTTTTTAAAAATCAAATGTTACTTCGCGTTCTGAAATAAAATTCACAATCGTAGTCCATCACTTTTCCACTTTCCATTTTTTAGAAAGATATTTCACTTTGCGTAATTCGTACGTTGCTTGGGCGCGTATATGTATGTACATTGATACGTATTTACACACATATGTGTGTGTTGTGTTCATCGTGTGCTCGTATGTGTGCGTGCCTCTGCCTGTGTCTGTGTGTGTTAGTGTGTCGCTGTCGCCAATATCAATATTGCTATCTCAGTTGTGCACATGCCGTTTACAGGCCAGGCACCAGCAGCGCAGTTTTACTACTGCCGCAGCCACCGCCGCACCGCTGAAGCAACGGGAACGTGGCGACCGCCAGCGCCAGCCAGCTGTGTGTGTGCTTTTAAGCGCTTTTATAAATAGATTCGCCTTTATTTTTTTCTTTATTTTGTTGCTTTTATTCTAATTATTTCGATTTTTGACGCGATTTTCGGCATCGTTGCCTCGCATAGGCGCATTGGAATGTGTGTGAAGCTGAATGAGTTGTATGTATGTATGTGGTAGTGCCTCTGCATTAGTATTTGTATTTATGAACGAGAGATCGATATGATAGTGACCATGTGTCTGTCCCTCTGCCTGTCTGTTTGTTTACGTGTGTTCGTGGCAATGTGTGTGTGTGTGAGAGAGTTTGCGTTTGCCCTACCTCACTCACATGGACACAAACTAAGCACGAGCAACGGTTTCCTCGGTTACAATGATATTGCGCGCCGTATAGTGCCGTAGACTGCCTGGCGGCGTCTTATACGCACATACATACGCACACACTCACACACACACACGCACGCAGAATCAGGTACATACATATACAACTCCAGTGTTACCGCATAGTTACCCCACTGGCGCGCGCACGTATACATCAACCCGGCAGCAGTCATAGTGAGTTGTTGTTGATATTGTTTTTCTCCAGCTGCAGTGCCAGTGCAACTTTTGGCGTCAATTGTGACTTTTTTCGCTGATTGTTCTTATTATTTCGAAAACAAGTGATATCTGTTTGTCTGTGTGTGTGTGTTGGACGTAGTGTGCGACGTCGTGTTATTCATCGTTATGTCGACATGTATGTACATGTTTGTAACCCGAAGGTCGCTCACAATTCTCATTACAGTTTGCCTACTATCCACTGCAACAATAACGGGTCTTACATATAGTATAAGCAACAAAAAACAGCAACAGTAACAAATTATAAACTATGTAAATAAGCAGCATAACGCAGAGCAAAAGCCCAACAGAGCAGAGTGAGAGAGCAGAGCATCGAGGAGAGACGAAGAGAGAACAGCGGCAGCAGAGTTGAAGCCCCCTTCCCCAAAGCCAAGCCAAGGTGAGTGAGTGAGTGAGTAAGTGCATGTCATGCATCTTGCGTCGCCATTTTAAAAGCTCCTCTCTCTGGCCATCAGTTCTCATACGTGTGCGTACTTTCACTCTCACTATTGCAGACCAAACACAGCAACAACAACGAGAGGGAAGAGTCAAAACAGACTAGACAACAACAGCAACAGTAACAGTGACAACACTGATAACAAGAACAACAAGAGGAACAACAGGAGTAACAGAAGTAACAGAGGAGTAACGTGTGTCAATTCAACGATTAACGATAACCGATAAACTGTTGAGCAAAACGGCAAACTGGTCCGACTGAAGCGGTAGAACGCTGCCGCCTGCCACTAATATGCGTGTGATTTCGCCGCGTAGACCGTCAACGTCAGCAGCGGGCAGTGGCAGTCTCTACGGCACATCGTCAGTGGCCAGTGGTGCTGGCAGCGCGTCCAGCAGCGGCAGCGTCAGCAATAGCGGCATAGGCGGCTCCGCCGGCACCAGCAGCAGCAGCACCGGTTATTCGCGCTACTCAAGCACGAACACGTACTACGATCATCGCGGCAGCAGTCTATCCAAATACCTGCCCTCATCCTCGTCCGCATCATCATCGTCCTCATCCGCGTACAGCCATCATCACAGCAGTAGCCTATACCCGAGCTCCTATACGGCATCTTCGCCGCGGATCAGCAGCAGTCAGCGCAATAACATCGGATCAGCATCCTATCCCAGCGGCATCACGAGCACCTCTGCATATCGGAGTACAGTGCCGTATTCAAGCGGTACTAGCTATGATACATCATCCTTCAGCCGATACGGAGTGAGTCTTACAAATAATGATTTAATTCGCTTTAGCCACACTTGGATCACTTGAAACCCCCCGCCCCCACCCCCGTTTTCCTCTTTTGGAGCCCCAGTCAGAAACCTTCCTGCGCCCCTCACCAATTCTTTCCTTAATTTGTTGATTTACCTCCCCTGCCCTGACTGCAGAGCTGTGAAATTATCGATCAACTAGACTAGCAATACGATAAGTTTCAGTTGTGCAATTATCGATAAACTAGACTAGCAATACGATAAGTTTGTCTGTGAAATTATCGATAAACTAGACTAGCAATACGATAATTTTAAGCTGTGAAATTATCCGATTCGATAAGTTTATCTGTTATATCGATATTTTCACCGTTTGCTGAAATTATTCGTGATTGGTTGCAACTATCGATAGTTGTACTATTAGTTACTCTGTGTTCGATAGTTTCGCAGCTTGATGACATTATAATTCATGATTGGCTGCAACTATTGATGGCCGGACTATCGATTACGACTACTGCATAATTATCGGCTGATTACAGAGTGCTATCTCCTTATTCTTGTAATGCGCTGGGCATGAGACTTTAGATAAGAGACCTCTCGCTCTCCCTCTCTCCACATTCGATAAATTGAGTTGGACTTAAAACACATACCCCTTCACACACACGCACACACACTCTCCATTTACATACACACACGCATACACATATACAGCCACACCTACGTCGCTCGTCAAAGCATATTTGGCAAATAGAGCAAAGAAGCGACTATCGATAAATGTCTGATGTTTCCGATACATGCATACATATATCGCCCATTCACAGCATAACTGTATGTACATAACTGTATATGTACAGACATATCAATGTATAAATGTTCTCTGTGTATGCCTCTCTTCAAACATACCCGAGTTGACTTTCTTGCTGTTTTGCATACTATAGTATTATATATATACATATGTATATATCGTACATACATATATGTATATGTCGTACAATACATACATATGTATATATATTATATGTATTATATATGTTCTTGTACAGTAACATGTGCAATTACTTTCGTTTCAACTTTAACAAGTTCTCCCTTGTGATGTCCCTTTCTTTCTTTATGTTTTTGTTTTGTTTTGTATTCCCTGGGCATCCATTTGGAAGAGAGTTCGGAACAGCCCACTTTATGTACATATGTTACTATATGTTAATGTCTTTTTATATATTGTGTGTTGTGCGTGGCCTCCGCGCGTCTGTGTATGTGTCTGTATCTGTAGGTGTGTTTGTGTGCAGCTGTATCTGTATTTGTATCTGGCATATAAACTATTTTTAATCAGCTTTTGCTGACCGCGTGCTCATGTTGTGCATTGTACGAGGGTCACAACTCACCTGGTCATCCAACCCCCATCCCCCCTGCGTAAGCCACTGCTGTGCCTGCGTGTGTGTGTGTGTTTGCTTGATAGCCTCATCCAGGCACGCCTCAATTGGTTTATCCGTTTATTAGCATGCGAAAAGGCCACGCCTACCCCTCCCACAAGCACACACACACACACCAAACACCACACACACTCTTTTTATTAGTCAGAGCGACCCCCTTCCCCTCTCTCTCTCTCTCCCTTTGTCATTTAACGTTGTTCTTGACACTCAACTTTGGCAGTTGGCGGCACAATTCAAGTTGCACATTTTCTCACTTTGCCCACTTGTCAGCAAGTGTGTGTGTGTGTGTATGTGTGCGTGTGTGTGTATGTTGCATTGCGATAAGGCGCAATGGCAATGTGGATGCGTCATTACCTCAAACATAGACACACCCGGCGCATCCACAGCGACACGGCAATGGAATGTTTTGGCCAAGCCGAACCACTTGTTGGCACAGCTCCAACAACAACAACATCAGCAGCAACAACAACAACGAGCCTGACAAACAGAGTGCAAAATTGTGGCTCGCCCTTGTGCGCTATCTTCATATAAAAAGTTGTTATTCTTGTTCTTTTGGCATCAAAATTCAAATTCAAATTCAAATTTGCAATAAGTTAAATGTGTGTGTTGGTGTGTGTGTTTGGGTATGGATGTGTGTATGTGTCTGTCCCTCTCTCTGTCTTCGCCTCCTTCCCACTTTCTGTGTGTATTTAATTTATACATTTATCATTGCCCATTTGAAGCATGCGCTCATTATCGAAAAAAGAACTGTTACATCTACTGTTGAGCTATTGTTATCGATAACAAATGTAGTTCATGTACTTGAACTGTTGATTTATCCTTATAGATAATAAATGTATGAAGTACATCAATTGCGCTAGTTGCGCTATTGTTATCGATAGCGATTATGTGCAGCACTTGAACTGTTCAGCAATTGTAATCGATAATACATTTATGAAGTAAATCAACTGTTGTGCTATTGTTTTCGATAGTAAATGTATGAAGTACATCAATTGTTGAGTCATTGTTATCGATAACGACTGTATGCAGAATTTCAACTGTTAAGCAATTGTTATAGATAACATCGATGTTCTATATGAAAAACCCTAGCAAACATTGATCTTTCTCCAGCTCTACTGCTATGCTATTGTTATCGATAACGATTGTGTGCACCACTTTGCTCATAGTAAAACTTCATTCGAACATTTTGTATTGAGACTGTCTCTCAAGTTTATTTCTGTGGTGTTATCATTGTCGAGAACCCAAACACATTTATCGTTAGCGATAACAGATTTGCATAGCAACTTGCTTGCACACATTTTTTGAGACATTTTCGCATTTGATTTGCGCCAGAAATTGAATGGAGAAACTGCGCATTGAAAGATTTAATGAACATTTTTGAAATTTTTTGGCATAAAAATTGTGCTGTTTTTATTTTCAAATGGCAAACAGAAAATTTGAAGAAGAGTTTGAAGAACCCTCTCCCCCCTGCCCCGCCCCTGTCTCACACACGCACTTTCCCCGTTTTGTGTTGCACACTTTCAGGCGCATCCACTGCCACTGTGTGTTTCCCTACTCCCTTGAGCTGTTCCCTGTATTTTCAGTTGCCCTTTTCCGCCTATCGTTTTATTTTGTCTTCTACTTTTGCTGTTTTTGTTTCATCTCTCTGTTCTTTTGTTCTTCGTTCTCTTTGTATTATATTTCTACATTCATTTTCGTTCTTTTTTTGTGTTTTTGTTTTGAACAATTTCCATTTTTGGTTTGTTTGTTGCTGCGTTCACACATAAAACAAACAATTGTCATCGTAATCGATATCAATCATCGACCAATCAATCGATCAACCAAACAACATCGCCTTCAAACTGCACCAACAACATCTGTATAAATGTATCAAACAACAACAACAATCGATCACAACAACAACAACACACAGTCGTCGCGCCGTTCCAAAGGCTCCTCCAATGGTGACCTAAGAAACTCATTGACAACAACAACAAGTCGCGCCGGCAGCAGCAGCAGCGCATCGACAGCATCAACGCGTCGCGATGCTTTGGCTGCCAAAAAGTTGCCACCCAGTGGCGCCTCGGAAGGGGCAAGCAATGACAGTGGGAGTGGCGCATTATCGAAACGTTTATCATCGTCATCGTCACAAACCCTTGAACATTTCGTTGCCACATCCGCCCTGGACATGTACAGCAAGTACAGTCCCGCCAACTATAAACCCAACTGTGAACTGTCACGTTCCAGATCGGCGCTCAATGAAGCCGACGCTGAAGCAAGCGCAAGCGACATCAACAACAGCAGCACCATCAGCAACGGCAGCAGCACTTTGCGCGGCAGCAGCAGCAGCGGCAATCTGCGCAACAGTCGCAGCAGCATTAACAGCAACTACAACTACAACAATAATAAGGACAACGACAAGGACAGCAACAGCACCAGCTGCACCGTTACCCTGGACAGACCGCGCAGCAGTCGCAACAGTCGCCTCTATAGCACAAGCAGCGACGCTGGCGAAGCTAGCGAAGCGTCGTCCAACTCATTGTCGCGACAACGCAGCGGCTCAGGCAGATACACGCTAAGCGGCAGCAACAGTAGCGGCGATGTGCCGACAGCAACGTTTACGCTGCGCAGTAATCGCACGCGACGCAGTCAGCAGCAGCAGCTGGACGCTGCCAATGGACACGACACGACGGCGACTGGGACAGCGACGGCAAGCAGCAATGGCAGCAGCATGCTGGATGTGGATGCCAAGCTCAATGGATTGTCGCTGTCGACGTCGCTGTCAACGTCGCCTAAGCGCAATGCTATCTATGATAGTTCAACAACAACAAGAACAATCGATACCACAGACGACGGAGCTGCTGCTGGGTCAGCTGTGAGCAATGGCAGCAGCAGCAGCAACATGAACGGCGCAGTCGACAGAGATGCTGATGGTGATGGCGATGTTAGCGCCACAGCGACGTTGACGCTGGCAGAGAGCGCCGCTGCGCGCAGCAAGGTAAAGCAGAAGATGCAGCAGCAGCGCAAGCGAATCAAAAGCAACTAAAAGCAAATGCAAATGCAAAAAAAAATACTAAGCAAATATGCCAAAAATACTAATCGCATGATCGCAGGGTTGCCACTCAGTTTTGCAGAAAGCACGATGTGTGTGTGTGTGCGATAACAATGTTAACTAACTATCGGTATGCACGACATAATGCATGCATGTGTGTGTGTAAGGGAGCTGGAGTGTGTGTATGTATGTGTGTGTGAGTGAATAGTACATGCATTACGAGGCCTTACCATGCCTCTCCCGCCGCCCGCATAGAAGTTCTCTACGAATTATTCATCGCATAGCTTAATCATCGCATCACAAATCGTATTTATAATATAATTTATAAAACTTCCACTCCCTCTCTCTCTGGCTCGTTCGCTCTCTCCAATCTCCACTGTTCTCTCTCTCCTCTCGGTCTCTCTCTGTTTTTCTCGCCGTCTCTGTCGAATTTGGCTTTGTGTCTTTATCGATTTCAATTTCAGTTCAACTTCTTGTTGTTATTGTGTATTTTCTGTTTGTTATTTGTAGCTAAACTGTTACACACACATACATACATACACACATCCTTACACACACACACACATACATACACACACATACATACATACACACATGCATACATAAATACATACATACACACATATACATACACATAGACACATACACAGACAATCGCAAAATTCATTTAATGTCGATTTACATTTCTATATTGTATGTGTACGTACTTTCTATATACTTTTAGCTAAACTCTTGCAGATCGCAGTTACCCTTTTAAATAGGCAATAGTGATAACGATAACCAAAAAACAAATACGTATAGCAAACCCAAGAGAGAAACCAAAGCAAAACCCGAAAACCCGAAACCAAAACTAAGTCAAGACAGAAAGAAGCAAAGAAATCGATAAACAAACGTAACGAAGCGCGCGCGCGCAATCGATAACTGATAACTGATTCGTCATTCATATATATTTATCGATGATAATGATGATATATTTGTGAGAATTGAGATTATGATTTAGGCAGGCGCTGCGATTAAAGAGAAACAACTTCTAAACAATCGCAACGCAACAATACGTAACAAATTTCAGTTGAACTTAGTAGTTTGTTGTATTTGCAAACTCTCTCTCCCCCCGAATCTCACTCTCTCTCCGTGTGTATGTGTGTGTAGAGGAGCTCTGTGTGTGTGTGCTCTCCGAGAGAGCATGTGATCATTTGTAATTTGGGTAAGCGCAGCTCCAGCACATACACGTCCCCAATTTATCCCCCAAAACACCCCCAACTCTCAATTGCACCGTCGATAAATATACTCTCTCGATCAAGCAACAGAGACAAGTGCAATAACAGGAGTAACAACAACAACAACAAGAGTAACAACAACAACAGTAAGCAGCAGCAGCAACATCACGAACAAGCAAAGCAAAGAGCAACGAAAACAGAAGAAACATTAAGAAATTGTTATAGAAATAAATACAAAATCTCCCTCTACATATAATACATATATATATATATATATACATATATATATATATCTATATATATATATATATTGTATATACCTCGATATATATCTATATATATCAAGCTGAATAGAAGTGGAAGGCAGGCAGCGGAGCGCAGTGTGAGCAACAGCCACCATTATCCAGTGAGCTGTTGAATGATGTTAGACATCAAGAAGACCAGAGGATTCCTTAAGATTCCAGCGTCGAAACTGCAACGCGAGGCGACAACAGACGAACAACAGCAGCAGCAGCAGCAACTACAACAGCAACAGCACCAACTACAACAGCAGCAGCAGCAACATCCACAGCAGAGAAGCAGCAACGGCGCTGCCAGTTCGCTGCGCCACGGCAAATCCTTGAAGTCGAGCAGCGGCGCCGTTTCTGGTTACCTCAAGCAAGCGAGTGCTGCCGGCAACAATAAATACGGCGTCAGCAGCAGTAGCAACAGCAGCGGTGGTGGTGCCGCTACTGGCCACGGTAGACGTACAACAGCGTTACGTACGGCCGGCGCAGCAGCAGCAGGCGTCGGCGGGGGCGCAGTTGGAGAAGGGGGTGGTGGAGGAGGCGTGGTCAATCCGGTGCGTGCTGCCAATCAACGTTACTTTCTTGTCTCCAGCTATAAAGATCCGACTTTCCTCAAGGCCGAGTGCGAGCTGGCGCATGCTCAGGTGACCTTTAATCCCCGCCATAGCAAGCAGAACGCGTCGCTGGCCGTTGGCAAGGCGCACAAGCGCAATAAAACGGGCGACAACAACAACAACAACAGCAGCAACAACAAGCTACTTGCAGCGGCAGTGACAGCAGCAGCAGCAGCAGGAGGAGCAGCAGGAGGCGTTAGCGGCAGCAGCAGCGGTAGCGGCAGCGGAGTTGGAGCAGTGCATGACATGCGTCGACCGACGACGCTCAATGGCAATCAAACGGCTGGCGGCAGCAACGGTACCAACAACAGCAGCCTCGGCAGCGCAGTCAGCGCCAGCGGCAGCAGAGCAGCAGCAGCAGCGGCAGCAATAACAAACAACGCAACCGTCCACAGAATCGATATCAAGTATTATCACGGCCAGGCCAAGGCGACACAGCAGCAACAGTTGTCGACGTCGGCAGCGGCTGTTGCAGCGGCACGTTTGGCGGGCGGCAAACTGAAACCGCTTTTGCTGCAGTCCACCAACAACAACTACAGCAACAGTAACGGCGCTATGAACAGTTGTGCAAGCAACAACAACAACAATAGCAACAGCAGCCACAACAACAACAGCAACAACAGCCACAACAACAACAGCAGCAGCATGCAGCGACAGCAACAACAGCAACACGACGACATCAGTTACATTGACAGCGACGAAACGCCAACAGCAACTGCGACGCCAGCAGCGCAGAAGGTAAGCAGCAATATCTGCTACTTCAAGCCTATCACACCGCCGCTTCAATTGCGCCAGCATCAACAGCAGCAGCAGCTGAGCAGCAGCAGCAGCAGCGCAGAGAAGCCGCGTTCAGTGCGTCCCAAGTCGACGATCATTGCATCGGGCATTGGCGCCAGCAACTTTGCTGCCAGCTACGAGAAGTTCAACAACTACAAACACACTAACGGCGGCCTCAGCGTTGGTTCTGAGCAGCGTTCGTCGCGTGAGCGTGAGCGGGAGAACGGTGGCGTCGGCAGCGGCAGTGGCAGTGCAGCTCGTCGTTATGGCATCGATTCGCTGAGCATTAAGGCGTCCATTGAAAAGTTTAACAATCTCAGTGAGCAGAAGCAGCGACAGCCGACGTCGGCAGCAGCAGCGCTGCGCAACAGTGCAACAGCAGCGAGTGCAGCAGCAGCAGCCGGATCATCATCATCAACTGCTGCAACTGTTACTGCAGCTGGCAGCGGCGGGTCCTCGGGCAACCTGCAGCAGCAGCGCTACGGCAGCGAGGCAATGGAGAACGCACGCATTGCTGCCGGCTACAGCAGCTCGCTGACACGCGCTGGTTATCGCAGCAGTGGCAACAATCACAGCAACAATATGTCCACAGCGGCGCCGACAGCGGCGGCAGCAACTGGAGGCAGCAACATTGCTGCGCTGCCGGCGCTCAACAAGTCGGCGAATCGCATTGCACACGGTCTGCTAGCGAAGGCGGCAAGTGGCAGCGGCAGCAATTTAGAGTGTGCAGCAGCATCAACGTCAACGTCAGCAGCGGTGGCAGCGAGTGTGGCAACAACTGCAGCAGCAAGCGGTGGCAGCAGCAGCAGCGGCAGCGGTGGCCATAAGGTAAATCATCATCATCATCACCATCATCATCAGCAGCAGCACCACCAACAACAACAACAACTACAACAACAACAACAACAGCACACTGAGAACGGCACAACGGGCGCTGCTTACACTACTGCCGTCGTCGCAGCGTCGTCAACGTCAACGTCGGGTTCGAGTTCTGCCCCAGCCTCTGCCACGGTCAGCGTAGCAGCGACTAGCGACAGCGTAAGTGGCGCCCAACTTCATTGGGGGCGCACTTTGCGCTCTTTCCTCTCTCTGTCTCTTTCTCTTTGTCTCTCTCTCTCTCTCAGTTTAAGTTTCTCTTACTCTTTTGCTCTCATTGTCTATTTGCGTTTTATACTTTGATCTCTCTTCGCTAGACAACAAGCGCTCTCTTTCGTTAAGTAGTTGCGGTCTCTCTTTCGTTTAGTAGCTCCAATAGCTGATTGATTGCTCATCGATTATCATCATCATCATCGTTATCATGAACTAACAGAAATAATCGTCATCAGCACCAGTCGTTGCACAGTATTTTGTAAATAATTATATCGTTATCGTTGTTGTTTGTTGTAGTCGATTCTTAGTTCTTCCGTTTTCTGTTCCTTTTCCATTTCTTCTTTCCTCTCGCAGGAGACCGCGTCTTTTGGTTTGCCTTTGGTTTATTGGTTATGCCACTGCTGCTGATTATCGATTACTCTTCTCGCGCCTTTCATTTAGTTTCATTGCGTACCCAACAACCCTCCCCCTCCCCACATGTCCAGCTCCACCTCTGGTTCGAACTGTTTTCCGAACTGTGATTTTAGTTTTACTTTGTAAATATTATCATTGTTTATTGTTTTTGTTGTCTTTGTCGTTCTCGTTGCGTTGCGTTAAGTTTTGTTACGTATTTCGTTATATACATACATACATATGTACATACCATGCATACATACATGAAACATGTACATGTGTATTTGCTTGTGTTGTCCGCTTTGATTATTGCCAGCATGTTTTGTTTTGTTGTTTTTAACCTGCCATCACAGTTGCCCACTCACTCTCACCAATACGAAATTACTCACACCAATTAGTCCATTGAATACATGCATCATTTTCTAACATTCGATTGCTCGCTGCTTTTGAATACTAATCGTGTAAATCGATTTGCGTTTCTCTAATATGTGCTAATCATCGATATTGGCGATACTAATCGATACTTCATATTTCGCTCAGGCAACACGCAATGCCACCACAAGCAGCGGCCGCTCAGTGCTGCCACCTGTTTCGCCAACGTCCAGCCGCTATTGGGACCGTGATCGGGACACCAGCATCAGGAGCAGCACTAACGCCACATCTTCTTCCATTGGCTCATCGTCGTTGATCAACAAGCATAATAGCCTTGACGATGGCTACAAGAGTTCGCGCGACGAGAAGTTCGAGGGTAAGTGAAGGTTCAGTTGAAGTTTGAAATTGCAATTTTAAATTGTAAACAAAGATGGCGATGATAGATTACTGAAAGGGGGCTGCCAGACTGTGCACAGTGGTAAGTGGGCAGTTAATTTGAATCCAAATTATACAACAGTTTTGGGAAAATGGAAATTGTTTAAATAAGTAGCTTGATATTATGGATACTGCGTTGAAGGAAATTAAATGAAAATAAATATCGGTTTTCGATGATAATAATGACCACAACAGGTTAGTTGAGGGAATAGCTCAGTAGGCTTTGTACAGACTGTTGTATGTATTTGTTGTTGTATATATAGTAAGCTAGATGACATAGTCAGCCACATATATGTGAACAATTAACATTCAAACACATCAACCCTCTAGATCGGAAGAGGATTTGATAATGCCGGCCGTGAATCGGACTCGCCGAAGGCAAATTCACGATACGCCATCCGAATTGGGGAGTGCCTTTTGGGCCACGCCCAGTTAGCTATAATTAATAGATTTTCATATATTATTATTATTATTATTAATCAAGTTTATTTTCTGTGCACTCACCCACAGGTCTATGCGGTCTGAGAAACATTGGGAACACGTGCTTTATGAACTCGGTCATCCAATGCCTGAGCCACACGACTGAGCTGACGCGCTTCCTGCGCACCCATCATGGCAGCACACGCACGGCGAACTCAAAGGATCAGCAGATATTGCACGGTAAGCCTAGTCAGACCAGATCTCAAAACAAGTGCAAGTGTTGATATTAATCGATTTACTTTGGTGTTTAATTGCGGTCTTGGCGACAGAATTCTCCAAGCTCATACAGGAAATGTGGACGACAAATGTGCACAGTGTGACCCCGATGGAACTGAAGCGAGCCTTCTCGACGAAACATCGCATGTACAGCGATTACAATCAACAGGATGCGCAAGAGTTTCTTCGTTTCTTTCTTGACTCGCTGCACTCGGCGCTCAACTCGGGCGTCAAGGGTGAAACACTTAACATTGATGATAATCTCAGGTGAGTTCCACCTCTCGCTTTAAAGATAATGAAATATTGATCACGACCTTTCATTGCAGTGACAATAAGAAAGCCGATCTAACCTGGGAGTGGTATGCGCGGCATGAGAACTCCTTGATACGCGATCTATTCGTTGGGCAGTTGAAGAGCACATTGAAGTGCACGACGTGCGGCAACACGAGCGTCACATTTGATCCCTTCTGGGATCTGAGTGTGCCGCTGCCTTCGTCATCCCGCTGCAAGCTGGAGTCCTGCTTGGATCTGTTTATACGCGAGGAGGTGCTCGATGGTGATGAGATGCCCACATGCTCCAAATGCAAGACACGACGAAAATGCACCAAGAGTTTTACCATACAGCGTTTCCCCAAATATTTGGTGATACGTAAGTCCCTACTCTCCCCTCCTCCCTGCTTACAAACAACAACATTATGTATATATTTTTTGGTTTTGCAGATCTAAAACGCTTCTCAGAGACACGCTGGAGCAAACTATCGAATATCGTTGAGTTCCCCACAGGGGATCGTGAGCTAAACATGGCATCATATGGCGCCAATGCCAATTCGAATGTGCATTATTCGCTCTATGCGATCTCCAATCATATGGGTAAGTACCGACACTGGACACCCCTTATAGAACCAGCTGTAAACTCTCATTCTCTTTCCATTTGCAGGCTCAACAGCTGGTGGACACTATGTGGCGCTCTGTAAGCATCCAAACTCACACAAGTGGCATGAGTTCAATGATAATAGGTAGCATACTTACTATATTATTCTATATATATAGTCTAATGTATTACGGCTTCTTCTATTGCAGCGTCAGCGATGCTATACCTGAGAACTGTCTTGTTTCAGCCAGTGCCTATATATTATTCTACGAACGAGCGTAAGGATCACCACCCTTCGCAACGCTGCATTCAGCTATTAAATCAGCCACAACATCAGCAACAGCAAGAGCAACATCATTTGCAACAGTAGCAGCATTAGCAGCAACAACAACAGCAACATCAGCAGTAGCAGCAACAACAACAACAACAACAACAGCAGCAGAAACTACAACAAACAGCAAGAACACAACCCTAGTAAATGTTTCGTAGAATTTTGCAATTGTGCAACGTGCGTAAATTTAAATTTAAACGTAAACTAATAACACTAGTTCCAACCAAATGAAAAAACAAAAACATAAAACTTCAAAACACAACAAAAACAATACAAGAGAAAACAGCAAGAGCTATATATATATATATATACATATATAAATATATATATATATAATATGTATATATATATATGGTAAAACGAGACGAAGGTTGGACGGCTAATTCTAATGATGTATGTATATAAGAAAGAAATAATGATGAGAGGCGAAAACCAATAAGGACGTAAAACTGGAAAAGAGGAAGCAAAGGATGAGAGAGAATCTACAGCTAATAAATACCTTTAAAGATAGGAAAACAAACAATTTGTGAAACAGCGCTTTCGGCAGGCCAAAGATTATATATATATTTTGAATTGGACGAGCGACCACATAGGAAGGAGCTATAAGAACCAGATAAAAAAGAAATCATCATTAGTTGCTGGTAATCAAACGAAATTTTCTACAGCTCTGCTAAAAACAACAATTACAGTCAACAAAGTCAAAAAAATTGTTATTTTTACTAAATTATTTCTTGCATTTCTCTGGCATATATCCCAATATATATATATATATATATATATATGTATATATATATTAATTAACATATATGTATGTATGTATATATATATATATATATATATATATATGAGTATATTTTTATAGTTTGTTCTCTTAGTGTCTTGAACCGAAATTTTGACCCGTCCGCATTGTAGGAATACCCATTTTAATATACATATATCATATGCACACACATAAACTTTAAAACCCCCGACATATAGATATGTATTGAGGTTGATCTTGATCTTGATCTTAATCTTAATCTTGTTCTTGTATTGTAATAAAGAAAGCTGAGCCGATCCCAAATTGGTTTGCCGAAAGCGCGTGTCAAGTGGTTGTGTGTAAAAAGAAACTAAATTAGAAAAGGATAACAAACAAATGTGAAGCTAAAGCTAAAGAAAGATGCAACAAATGCTAAAATAAATACAAATACTGAGAGACAGAGAGAGAGAGAGGGGACGCAAATCGAAGGAGGAAGAAAGAACCACAAAGAGGATTCACCATCAATTGTGCAATACATGAAAACACAATGCAACAACTAAAATAAATAAACACGAACGGATTATTCAATATAAAAAGAAGGAAAACAAACAAAAATAATAAAAACAGAAAAATAAAAATATATATATAATAATTACAATGGGTGTAAATTAAGGGGCGCTTCTCCATAATTATAATAAACATGAACACCAACAAGAACAAAATCAACACACCACACTCACTCCTATAAACACCAAACACACCACTCACGCAACACCCTCTCACTCACTCATGCAAAGTGAAAGAGACAAGAAATGACTTGCGAAAGGGAAAGAGAAGAAGCTTTTAGCAAATGAATAAATATAGTTTATAAATAAAAGGAAACGAAACATTTGACAAAACATAAACTAAAGAGAATAAAGAGAATAAAAACGAAGTGCAAGAACTAAGAGAAACGGGAAAACAAAAAACAAACAAATGAAAGAAACTACAAACTGAAGCTGCATTGTGAAACGTACTTATGATAGATGATGATGCTAGCTAATAAATACAACATTTAGAAAGGAGAAAAAAGAGACAGAGCGCGTACCACGAGAACACCAAAACAACAACAGCAACAACTAGATAATGTAGAAGATGAAGAGGATGTGAAACACCTTGCATGTTTTAGGCTTCGATTTTAAGTTCGTTTCAATCCACTCCAATCAAATTCAATCAATCAATCAAGAAACCAACCAAAACTAGTCTCAAATTTACAACTCGTGTCGGACGAGTGCGATTTACTTAATGAAGAGAGAGAGAACATTGTTTAATATTTATATTTATATACATTTACCACATACTATATATATATATACATATATATATATTTGTATATGTGTATATGTGTAATATGCATCTATATATATATATATATGTATGTGTTTTTTTTTATGATTGTTTTATACTTGTGTACTTTAGTTAAAATTGTTCCAACCTTTCCCCGTTCCTCATACGCACCTACACATAATCGCTAAATATTTTGTTGCCTATTTAATTTTATATAATTTATTTATTTATTTATTGTATTGTATTTATGTAAATGATTATACAACGCAAGCATACGCCCCCCATTTATAGAGAGAGACCGACAGTAAATATGTAAAATGTGTACATAATGTAACAACAACAACAACAACAACAGCAACAACAATGATACACCTTACCTACCTACATACTACTTACTACTATTACTAAACAAACACACACACAAACACACTTAAACACAACAGAAGAACTAAAAATCAAGGAAAACAAGACACATTATTTATTTATTTGTAAAAGAAACAACAACAAAAACAACTACTACTATATATATTTTTTCTGGCTTAACTATTAGTTACAATTATAATTGTTGGATATTTTACTAACGTTACAAACAAAAACAACAAAAAAATGACAAAAAAAAAATGATAACGAAATATAAAATGCAAAAACAAAGTCAAAAGAATAAGAGTTTCAATTGGGGCAGACAACATAAAGAAGTACAACTTTTTAACCAGAAATACTTTATATAACAAGTAACAAAGAGCTACAGTTAAATATAGGGACTTTCAATGTACACTATACTATATGTAATCTATAACGATAACCGCAACTGTCACTGTCAAACATCTTAAGTTTAGTCTATAATTTAACCATGAATCGTCTTACAAACGAAAAACGCTTGCAAATTATTGCATTTTATTATCCAAATATTATTAGGGCTATTGTGACTAAATTTCGCAGCAAATTGTGGGATATTAAACTACTAACGCGCTTACGTAGAGTGCGAACGGAAAAAAATATCGCAGCTGTATCGGACAGTGTTAATGATGATGATGACCATAATTGGACCGTACTCATTCAAAGATGATGCGAATCGTAACGTAACTGTGAATGGTGAGCGCTACCGTGAAATGATATCTAACTTTTGCTTTGCCAAAATGCAAGAGCTTTATTTGGATGACATGTGGTTTCAACAAGACGGTGCCACATGCCAAATAGCACGTGTAACAATGAACTTATTGAGAGGCAAGTTTGGTGAACATTTTATTCCACGTTCGGGACTAGATCGTGGGATTTAACGCCTTGAGACTATTTTCAGTGGGGCTACATTAAATATAATGTCTATACAGACAAGCCCGCTTCAATTGACGCATTGGAGGAGACAACATTGAAACATTTATACATTAGATAGCGGCCGAAATGCTATAAAGAGTATGCCACAATTGGACTATGCGGATGGACATACAAGCAGGCATGATTGTGGCTGATTAAGAAACACATCTTTTTGGCCGTAAATAGGCTAACTTTTCTTCTTTTAAAAATTATAAAATATACTTTTGCATCCTCTTGTAGCGAACTAAGAAGAATAATTCATTCCTGATATATGTATTTTGGTAAAAAATATTGGTGCATGATAAATACAGTAACAAAATATTTGTATAAATAGTAATTTAAATTTGAAAACAAAAAGTGATTTTGACCAACTTTAACCTTACTTAAAAATTATAGATAAATCTCTATGAAAGTCTGAATTTTCATTGGAGCCTGTTCCCAGACTCTTACAATGCAAATATTTGCACACAAATTCTACAAATATGTAGCTTTCATTTTTTGCAAAAATTAAATAATTACTCAAGAATATATGTATATATATGTTACTTATTTTAGCCACGTTCCGAAAAACATAACAGATCCTTGACCTTAAAATGCACAATTTGTATAACTTTAAAAGCTTTTCAGTTATTTTATTATTATTGCATAATGGATTCTCTATATTTAACATCATGGATAACAGTATTTTCAATACCAGGATTAAAAAGAAACAATTTTTAGGCTAAGACACCATGAAATATCTGTTTATAATCATTAACAATTGGTCTGCTTAAATATTTGACTAGAAAGCCCTCGTTGCACATATGTATATATGTACATATATATGTTATATGCATGTACATATATACCATATGTAGCAGAAAGAGACACCTTCTTGGGGGATGGCAGAGACAGCTAGAGTTGTGCGAGCCAAAAAGAAACCATTCACAGCAACACGGTCAGCTGATCAGCAAATTCAATTCGAGTGCCAGTTGATCGATCAGCCAGATTTTTGTATAATCAACATTTGGAGAGCATCACCAGTTGTTGTTTTTTTGCTTATATGATTCGTTCTTTTGTTCAACAGTTAGTTGGGGTGTTTCGCTTTTCATAACATTTTTTTTTATTACATTTACAAAATATACTACACTGCTTTTTTAACGGATGCTGCCTGCATGTGTGTGTCTGTCTGTGTGTGTGAAATTGGGGCTTGTATGTATGAATGTGTGTGTGTATGGGAACATTGCTCATTTGGATGCGGTTTCGTAACTAGGAACAACTATTTAAAGAGTTATTACAAAATATAAAGTTGTAAAGTTGTAATTTGTATTTGCTTCCCTCTCTCTCTCTCTCTCTTTCTACCTATCTATCACTATCGCACATCCAACGGCAGCTGCATCAATTTTAGTTGTCTAAAATGTGATCAAATTACGATTCCATTCCCGATTCCGTCACAATACCGATTTCAACTGCGATTCAGAATGCCCCTCCCCTTGGCTAGGCCCGGGCAGTGGCAAACGTTTGCCTGGACAGAGGATAAATTCTAGACGGGGCACGCCATGTAGGGCAACAAGAGCAACTATTTAAAATAATGAACTAATTAAATGGCCAACTGAAGAGCCGCTTGGGCCAGCGACGACGGAAACGGCAGCAGATGAAGGTGTTAACGGATGCGCGCTCCCCCGTGGCCAGCGATCATTTGTGATTCTCATCCTTGCGGCTTTTAGAGTTGTTATGCTTGTCCTTCTTATCCTCGTACATCTTGATTAGTTGGCTTTTGCTCGGCATCGGCTTGATGTGGCCCCATTGCACCAGATACTTGATGGATACAGTTGTGCCGCCTGCAAGTAGTTGGGTTTGGGAGTGAGAATTGGCCTATTATGTGTGCTTATCCTACTCACCCAGTGTGACGGCATAGCGGATTGGTGTGGCCACCTTGTAGCACAAATACGCAATGGCATAGTGACCCATTTCGGAACCCCGCACTTTGTCAATGATGGTCTCGCTGAGGTGCAAGTGTTGCAGCAGGGCAGGTACATCGACGCCACTGGAAATGAGAATGATGTTGATAGTGATAAGACGAAGCATTAGCATATATTAGACTTACCTCTTCGCTAGGTAGTAGAAGCCACCAAGCCAACCGACGGATGTGATCACATGCACCGGTATGAGGACGTACCAATACTGTTTGTACATATGCTTGAACTTGGCAAATAGTCCCATGTTGGCTGCCTCGCCGAACAGTTCGTTGGAGCTACTAACGGTGGCGGTCGAGGAGGATTTAGTGTCTGTCTTGGAGGCGGCGCTGGGACAGGCTGTCGCTGTTGATTTGGTGTTGATCCTGGCATAGCTGCGATACTTTGTGACGAGCAGCGGCGAGAGAATTGCTGCGTGTGCTGTCAGTGCGGTTACTCCTGCTGCTGATGGATTCGATGTTGCTGATGACTGCCGATGACCAATGCTTCTGCTACTACTGACCAGAAAACTGAGGCAACGTGGATTCAGTACGCTGCCCAGGCGCTGGGCCACCCGCGGGCTGGCGATGCGCGTTAACAATGTGATGCAAACGCCGTTGCTGCCCAAAGCACTGCTAGCGGCAACAATTCCACCGCCAACGCCCACGCCGGCGGTGCCGCCCAGCAGGCGCGATAGAAGGCCAACCGTTACCATGGCTTATTGGTGGAGCAGTTACTGTATCGTTGTCTTCTTGTGCCTAGTGGCTCAGCTGTTAACAATAATTTTAAATATTTTTTTTGGTTTTAATTTTGACAAATTAAATAATTCGCCAGTTATTACGTTGTTATAAGTGTAGATGAAATGTTTGCTTGTGTATTTGTTTTATTTGATTCCTGTTCTACTTTTACACACTCTGTTTTTTCTTATTTCTTTTGTGCAACCCGGCACAATTTCACCTGCTGATTGGAGATGGACGCGTGACAAAATGTGTGCGTGGTCACGAACAGGCAAGATCATTGAACAGCAATTTCACCACGAAGCAGCCCTTTTCTTTAATTAATCAATGCCCATGTTATGTATTTAGTTTATTTGATTAACTGTTTATTTATTAATGGCAAGCAAATTACGTTATATGGTGTGTTATGTTTGTATGTCAACCTTTAGTGATCACGTTTGCTCACGGCGTATTGTGATATTGTCGTTCACGATCTCAGTTCTATTGTGGATAGAGTTGCCAGAAAACCATTGGTGCGCAGAGCTGACCCAACTGTTACACGTGTGTTAAGCTGGCAACGCGTACGGCCGACAGTGTTGAAAAATCGCACAATTTGCGCAATTATCGATATATGTTGTGTACTATTCTCATTTCAATTCGCTCCCTGTGTGGCGCATTCGCAATTTTTATTTGTGTTACTTAAACAGCTTTAAACTCGAAGCCGGAATTCAAAGAAAGCCAAACGGCATGTCTGCTGCAACTGGTGAACTATCAAAGAAGTAAGTACCGTGCCACAATTGCAGTGACTTGTTGAGTCTGGCGACTGCGGTGCCAACCAGGCGCCAACTGTGAGGTTAAGTTGAATTGTTTCGCTGTTCGTCATCAGCTGAGTTCACCGAAATTGCACTTAGATAAAATACAAATCGCTAGCAAAATGCTTGCACGTTGCGCATTAAAGCAACTTCTGCTGCTGTCACCACATGCTGTGTTCCAACGGTCAACCGCAGCGTCAGCGGCAGCGATTCGCTCTTACCATGTGAACACGGCGCAGCTGGCGCCAAGCAAACGCACAAAAGTGTTGGTACTCCCCAAGAGAAAAATCACACAATTTGCCCACTTCCCTGACCTCATTGTCCTATTTCAGTGAGCTGAAGCGCCGACTGAAAGCTGAGCAGAAGGCAAAGGAGAAGGCCGAGAAGGATGCGACCCGCCAGGCGGCAGCTGCTGCTGTGCCCGAAGCAGGCCAGAAGAAGAAATCAGCCGCAGAACAGGAGGAGGAGATCTCACCCAATGAGTATTTCAAGCTGCGTTCTGCAGCAGTCGCTGAGTTGAAGCAAACGCCTGAGAATGATCCGTACCCACACAAGTTCAATGTAAGCATCTCGCTGGAGAACTTCATAACCAAATATACCGACCTCAAGGAGGGCGAGACTCTCGACCAGGTCGATCTGAGTGTGGCTGGTCGCATCCATGCCATACGCGAGTCCGGGGCCAAGCTCATCTTCTACGATCTGCGCGGCGAAGGTGTCAAGCTGCAGGTCATGGCCAGCGCCAAGTCATACAAAAGCGAAGCGGCCTTCGAATCGGACACAGCTAAGCTGCGTCGTGGCGACATAATCGGCGTCAAGGGACATCCCGGCAAGACCAAGAAGGGCGAACTGTCCATTATGCCCACAGAGCTGAAGCTGCTGTCGCCGTGTCTGCACATGCTGCCCCATCTGCACTTTGGGCTCAAGGATAAGGAGACGCGCTTCCGTCAGCGCTATCTCGATCTGATACTCAACAACAAAGTTCGCGAAACCTTCCAGATACGCGCCAAGGTAAGTTGAGATGGAATTGCCTTAAATTTGTAAGGATATAAGCTCCTTTCTGCCCCCCACAGATCATATCGTATGTGCGACAGTTCCTGGATCGTCTGGGCTTCCTGGAGATTGAGACGCCCATGATGAACATGATTGCCGGCGGTGCTACGGCCAAACCGTTTGTTACCCATCACAACGACCTCAAGATGGATCTGTTCATGCGCATCGCGCCAGAGCTCTACCACAAAATGCTTGTCGTGGGCGGTCTGGATCGTGTCTATGAGATCGGGCGTCAGTTCCGTAACGAGGGCATCGATTTGACGCACAATCCCGAGTTCACCACATGCGAGTTCTACATGGCGTATGCTGACTATCACGATGTGATCGAGCTTACTGAACAGATGGTATCGGGCATGGTGCAGGCCATTCACGGCACATACAAGATCAAATATCATCCAGATGGACCGGAGGGAGTGGAGCAGGAGTTAGACTTCACGCCACCCTTCAAGCGTGTCTCGATGATCAAAACTCTCGAGGAGAAGTTGCAGGTCAAGTTCCCCGCTGCTGACAAATTCTACACTCCCGAGACCAACGAATTTCTGTCGCAGCTCTGCACCAAGCATCAAGTTGAGTGCCCGGCACCACGTACCACGGCGCGTCTGCTGGACAAACTGGTTGGTGACTTCATTGAGGAGACCTGCATCAATCCAACCTTCATTTGCGATCATCCGCAAATAATGTCGCCGCTGGCCAAGTACCATCGCAGTGAGCCCGGACTTACCGAGCGCTTTGAGCTGTTTGTGGCCAAGAAGGAGGTTTGCAACGCATACACCGAGCTGAACGATCCTGTGGTGCAGCGCGAACGTTTCGAGCAGCAGGCCAGCGACAAAGCAGCCGGTGACGATGAGGCCCAGATGGTGGACGAGAACTTCTGCACGGCGCTAGAGTATGGACTGCCACCCACCGGCGGTTGGGGCATGGGCATTGATCGCCTGACCATGTTCCTCACTGACTCCAATAACATTAAGGTGAGTTCGATAACAGACGATCTTCCAGATGTAGTGCTAATCCTTCTTTTCTTTTCTCCCCCTGCAGGAAGTGCTGCTGTTCCCTGCCATGAAGCCAGAAGATGCCAATCGCACACCAGCGGCCAATGCAGTCGAGTCAACTGCGCAGCAGTAGAATCCCTAAGACACCCACATGCTCCTCAATTTCCACTCCTGCAACGTGTTTGTAACCACATTGCCGAACGCTGCTTTAAGTTATTCATGGAATAAAAACGCATTTTGACCAGTTCTCCCGCATCAAAAAGGTTTTTTTATTTACATGTATGTGTAATTTATATATGTATATTGTGTATTGATATATATACGTTATGTATGGTACATATGCAACTCACATTAATGCCACAGCTTGAGTAGCTTATCTTCTTTGGTTCATATTTTCTACATGCCTTAGAAAATCTGGTTTATTTCATCATTAAAGAAGGCAGTGCACATTAAGTTCAGAAATAAGATCGAAAAATATAATGAGTAATGATGGAATTGAAAACACAAAACCGCCACTTAATGACACTCTGGTGCTGGAAGAATTATATTCAATAAATATTATATTATATTATGAAATCATGTCAAAAGTGTCTATCTCATAATAATAGGAGTGTCTTAGATAATTCACTTATAACTTCAGATAAAACAATTTTACGGCAAAGTAATATATTAATTTTAAGTAAGGATCAATTGAAAAGGATGAAATTATTACGGCGTCCTTTGTTGAATTTGAAAAACGTGCATGGGAAAGTAGAATATATCAGGTGCGCTCAAAAGTATGCAGCACATTTCGTCATTCTTAGCAGACAGCTTGAAAGTAGACAACACTAGACAATTGCTGCACAATTGTCGTGTAACGATCGTCGTGATTGTTATCGATGATCTCGTTGTTATCGATGATAGTCGTAAGCTTGCAGCGCCTTAGCACAAGTTGGCCAAGCAGCAGCAGCTGATTTGCAAGAGTTGGCCAAGACCGGTTTGCCAAGACCTCGAGAGTGTTGGTTGTTGTGATTGCGGGAGAATGAAAGAATGCCACAAGAGAAAGCATTCTTCTGGCCGAACTGAGCTTCGTTTCGTGTCTGTCTCTGTTGACGTGTGCAACAGTTAAAATGTGAAAAAGATTTCATTGGAAGGAAATTCAAATATTTCACTTAGAAAATACGGCGAAAACTCAACTAGAAAATGGCGGCAAGCGTTGTTAAGACACCCAAGTGCACGAGGAAAATAAAGGAAGTGGCCAAGTCGGAGCCCAATCAGACAAACGATGCCAATTGGTAAAACGAGAGACTTCAACAGGCAACGAACTTGACAAGAGACTTTTCTCAAATTTTGTTTTGTATTCCTTTTCTTGTCTTAGGCGCTGGTGGCTTCTGCTGGTCACTGTCTTTCTCATCACCTTTGCGACGCGTTTCTACAAGGTAACCGAACCGGATCATATTTGGTAAGTCCAAAATGATTCCAAGCAGGGGGAGAAAGAAAGGCAGAGTGAGAGTGAGAGAGAGATAATAACTGTTGTTCCACTTTACAGCTGGGATGAGACGCACTTTGGCAAAATGGGTAGTTGGTATATCAATCGTACGTTCTTCTTCGATGTGCATCCGCCGCTGGGCAAGGTAAGTTTTAGTCGTATTCAAGATAAGGTTTCCTGACTTCCATCTCCAATTGGAACACTCATAATTTTATATTAAGGTGTTTGGTTTTATATTTCAACATTGATTAAACTCGATTTTAAGAGCCTTTCTGTGCAAATTTGATGGTTAAAGACTCCTGCATGAATGCATTTAAAACGCCAAATGGATCATTTATCGAAAATATGAGTTCACTTTTTGTTGTACTCACCTACAATAAGTATATGTGAATGTTGTATTTTGTTCTTCCTTGTGAGTTAGTATACTCATGCACTTGATAGTGGGCACAGTATTTTTGAGTAAAGTACTTTAGTACTGTATGTTACAGTTATAGACCTAATATGGTCAAAAACATACTCTGTTTATAAGTTTTTGCCAATACAAGACGGACGAATAGACGATTGTAAAATACTAACAGAATAAGTTGAAAGAATTTCCCATCCTTCCATTTCGTTCTCTTCTCACATAAATTAACTCATTTCATAAATATTTTTAATATAATCATTCATTTTTGGGTGAACGTTTCCTGAATTATTTTATAGTGAGTAATGAGAATAGTAAACGGCTACAATCGACATGTCTAAGGTTTTATACCCATGCGGGTTCTTGTATTTTTTGATTGTTCCTATTTTACATATAATTGTGCAGAATATATTCATTGACAGCTCCTATTGTTGGACTATAAGACTTGTTAATCACAGTCTTTCTTTCGTACTGACTGTTCCTATGAAAGCTAATTTATCTAAAAAAGAAGCCAATTTGACTTGTATATTTCATATATGATCATGTTTCATATATGCTATCATGTTTCTCTTCCCCCCTTCCGCAGATGCTAATTGGCCTGTCGGGCTACTTGACGGGTTACCATGGCACGTTTCCCTTTGAGAAACCCGGCGACAAGTACAACGAGACGCGCTACCAGGGCATGCGCTATGTGAGTAACAGGATCACTTCACTTTCTTCCCACTGCCCACTCACTCTTCCCCTCTCTATCCCCCCTCTCTCTCTCTCTGCAGTTCTGTACGACGCTGGGCGCACTCATTATGCCAATGGGCTTCGATACTGTCTACGATCTGACGCGCTCCCACGAGGCGGCGCTGCTGTCTGCAGCATATCTGATCTTCGGTAAGTCGCCGAAGAAGACAGTCGAGGCTGGAGACATTCTACTATCTCTCTACCACTCCCACTCCCTCTCCCTCTCTCTCTCTCTCTCCAGATGTGGGCATGCTGACTCTGAACCAGTACATCCTGCTCGATCCCATTCTGCTGTTCTTCATGGTGGCCTCCGTGTGGGGCATGGTGAAGATATCGAAAGCGACCTGTGGCGGCGGCTCGTACAGCACACGCTGGTGGCTCTGGCTGATCTTCACCGGCACAATGCTGTCGTGCACGATCTCAGTGAAGTTTGTCGGACTGTTTGTGGTGCTGCTGGTGGGTTTGCACACTGCGAGCGAATTGTGGTTCATTCTGGGGGATCTGGATCAGCCCATTGTAGAGACACTGAAGCAGATCGTGTGCCGTGCGCTCACTTTGATCCTGTGGCCCGTGTTGCTCTACACGCTCTTCTTCTACATCCATCTGCGCGTGCTCAATCGCAGCGGCAATGGCGATGGCTTCTACAGCTCCGCCTTCCAGTCGCGCCTCGTGGGCAACTCGCTCTACAATGCCAGCATGCCGCGGGATGTGGCCTACGGCGCCCTGGTGACCATCAAGAATCACAAGACTGGCGGGGGCTATCTGCACTCGCACGCGCATCTCTATCCCAAGGGCAACGGAGCAAGGCAGCAGCAGGTGAGCGGTGCAGGGGCAGCAGCAGGTGGAGGGGGAGGAGGAAGTAATCAGTGATCCACCCGTATTGTTTGCAGGTGACCACGTACACGCACAAGGACGACAACAACATTTGGTTGATTAAGCCGTTCAACAAGCCACACTCGGACAAGTCGCCGCTGCAGCTGCTCCGTCATGGGGATCTGTGTCGTCTGGAGCACTTGGCCACCAGGCGCAACCTGCACTCGCACGGCGAGCCGGCACCCATGACCAAGAAGCATCTGCAGGTGACGGGCTACGGCGAGGTGAGTGTGCTAACTGTGCTGACCCGAATCCTCTAGTTTTAACTTGTGGCCTTCTCTAGGTTGGCGCGGGCGATGCCAACGATGTGTGGCGCGTGCTGATTGTGGGTGGGCGTGTCAATGACACCGTGCACACAGTCACCTCGAGGCTGCAGTTCGTCCACTACCTGCAGAACTGCGCCCTCACCTCCAGCGGCAAGCAGCTGCCCAAGTGGGGATTCGAGCAGCAGGAGGTCTCCTGCAATCTCAATCTGCGCGACCAGCACGCCCAGTGGAATGTCGAGGACAATCGCCACAAGTTGTGTGAGTAGACAGGCAACTCTGGCGATTCTCTCCCCCTCTAATCCCCCGTCTAATCCTCACCTGCCTGCAGTGCCCAATGTCAACTTCAGTGTCTACGCGCCCGGTTTCTTTGCACGCTTCCTTGAGTCGCACGCGGTCATGTTGCAGGGCAATGCCGGACTGAAGCCCAAGGAAGGCGAGATCACCAGTCGACCCTGGCAGTGGCCCATCAACTATCGGGTGAGTCAAGCAACAACTCTCGCTCCATCCCTCTGCCAGCTAATCCCCTCCTGTTCCTTGCAGGGTCAGTTCTTCTCGGGCAGCAGCTACCGCATTTATCTGTTGGGCAATCCGGTCATCTGGTGGAGCAATCTCGTCTTCCTGGCCCTCTTCGTTGTGGTCTTTCTCTGCCAGGCTATTCTTCAGCAGCGTCGAGCCGGTCTGGCTGCAGCTCGCCAAGCACTGCCACCGCCACCGCCTGCATCGCCACTGGCCACAGATCTCTGCAGCTGCAGCTGCCCCGCCAACTGTGAGCAGCGGCTCCCCGACTTGGCCACCTCACTCGCTTTAGCAGCCACCAAGGTGCAGTCCAGCAGCAGCAACGCCTCTGCCTCTGCCTGCACTGCACAGCGCCAATCCCTGCAGGCTGCCGCGTGGCTCTTTGTGGGTTGGCTGCTTCACTACCTTCCCTTCTGGGCCATGGGACGCGTGCTCTATTTCCATCACTACTTTCCGGCGCTGATATTTAATTCTCTGCTGACGGGTGAGTGCAGAAGTGGCAGCAGTATAATGGGAGCAGTGGGAACAGTTGGCAGTGCAAGTCGATGAGGTGCTGGGGGCAATGATCTCACTTTGCTGCTGTGAACGACTTCATACTGAGAACAGTTTGATGGAGTGAACTATTTGGCACGAGATACAGTTTGCTGGTGTGAATGGCTTGACAGTGGGAACACTTGTAAGCCTCGATTTACTTGACACTGGGAACAGTTTACAGGCGTGAACGAATCGACACTGAGAACAGTGTGTAGTTATGATCAACTGACACTGGGGACAGTTTGTGTTGCAAGTTTGCATAACTTGACAATGGGAACAGTTTGGAGGTATGAGCAATTTGACACTGGGAACAGTTTGTGTTGCAAGCCCAAATGAATTGACACTGGGAACAGTTGGTGTTTATATTATTTGACACTGGTGCGAATATCTTCCTACTGCGTACAGGTTGCAAGTTTGAATTACTTGACCCTAGGAACTGAATGTAAGTGCGAAAGGCTTATTACTGGTTACAGTTTACAGGTACAGTTACAGTAATAAGTATGTTTAGTACTGGGAACACTTTGCTTTTGTGAATAATGTGACACTGTTGGGAACGACATAAATATACCAGTGGGAACAGTTTGTTGTTGTGAGCTCAATTTGATTGACACATATATATAATATGTTAATAGTATATACTGGGAACATGCAAATGTACATACACATATAGGATATACAGGGTGTATATGTACATATATACTTGTATATATACCAGGGCTGGCTGATAAGTTTCCAGGTGGTTGGTATTTTAATTAGGCATCTTTTTTGTATGTACCCTCCAGAATAGCAGCCACATCGTTATTATAGTTATCGTAAACCAATCGAGGAGTCTTGCGCCAATTTTTAGGGCGTCTAAAAGGGTGAGAGCAACAATGAAAACAGTGTATCGCCTTATAAAATGTCTGTGATGATAAATGAAATATTGAAAAATTGTTAAAATGAATGAATCATCGGCGGGCTAGAAACCTTTTAGACCGTCCGCGTATGTATGTGTGTATAATGATGCTAATATGGAAACCTACAATATAATGTGATTGTTCTCTCTTCTCATCTACAGGCATCATGTTCGACTACCTCATCCGCGGCCTGCCCCGCTGGCTGCAGCACGTGCTGCTCGGGTCGCTGCTGTCTGGCGTCGCTTACAGCTTTGTACTGTTCTCGCCACTGGCCTACGGCATGAGTGGCCCGCTGGCGAACGAGCCCAACTCAACCATGCACAGCTTGAAGTGGCTGTCCACGTGGGAGTTCTGAACGGAGAAAGAATAGAGTGTACCCGTTGTGCAGTTGGCAAACCTTTATAGGGTATACGCAAGTCGGGCAGATGCGCTTAAGCTTAAGTACACGCACAGAAACTTATGTATAGCAAAAAAAAGTTGGAAGTACATAACAAATATATAGATATAGATACAGATACAGATACAGATATATAGTTTATATTGCAGCTCGATGCACGGGAGGGGGGGGAGGGGGTATCAGTCGAAGATGCCCAGTTCGTCAAAGCGTTGCAGCGTGTAGCGCAGGATGTGCAGGGTGCGAGGATTCGAGGTGAACATCAGTTGCACCTTGCGCTCGGCAAAGGTGCGATCACTGAGCGCCTCCATGCTGAGGTCATGCGAGTCCTCCTTGCGCATGGTGACCATGGGCAGGAAGGCGTAGGCGGAGAAGAAGCCATACAGTTCGCGGGCACGAATCTCCCGCTGTATATCCTCCCAGCTGGGCACATGCGACGCATGCATCCGCTCCAAACTCGCACGCAATGCCTCGTAGTAGCTGCGGATGAGGAACTCGCGCCGATGCCTCAGCACATCCAGCTGCACACAGCTGTTGAGGAAGAAGTTGATGTCGCAGCCGGGACTGCCGAAGAAGCTGTGCTGGAAGTCAACCTGCCAAAGAGAGATAGAGATAAGGATTCACTTTGATCAGCCCTGGCACTTGCATCTCCCCCTTCTGCCTTGCTCACTTACAAAGATCGCATCGCTGGGCGCACTCGGCTGCAGTTCGTCGTATTTGTACATGAAATTGTTCACCCACAGATCGCCATGGTTGAGTACTGTTATCTCCCCCTCAACAGGTCGCCCGGTGCGCACCAGATTCTCCTCGATGTTGTCGCAATGACGCTGCAGTTTGCCGGCTAGCTGCTCGTGGCCAGGCCACTTGGCTACCAGCTGCGCCAACGTGATTAGCTGCAGGCTCATTAGGCTCACGAAGCGCTCGTTCTTCCTGATGTAGTTCTCGTCGAGCATTCCACTGGTGAAGTGCTCCCGTACGCTCGGATCCTGGCAGGAGGACGGAGGAGAAGTTAGTTATAACAGTTTTGTGTATGATCAGATGATCGGAAAGTAAAGTAGACTACAACCAAAGATCTCACGAGTGTCTCCTTAATGAAAGGGGTTGTTTCTATGTTGTATAATAGTTTTGTGTGCGATCAGATGATGGGAAAGTAAAGTAGATTACATTAATGTTTGAACTTCTTGAGTAGCACAGTTTTTCTAAGAAGCTCATTGGATATAACAGTTGAACAAAAGATCTCAAGTGTATCTGCCTATTGAAAGGGGTTGTTTCTATGTTGTATAATAGTTTTGTGTACAATCAGAAAGTAAAGTAGACTTTATTAATTAATTAATTATCTTCATGAGTAGCACAGTTTTTCTAAGGATATCTCATTAGGTAGAACAGTTGAACAAATGATCTCACAAGTATCTGCCTAATGTATTTGCTGTATAACAATTATGTGTACGATCAGATGATCACAAAGTAAAGTATACTACGTTAATGTTTGATCTTCTTGAGTAGCATAGTTTTTCTAACGATTGGTTACATCTTTACTAGTAGAAGAAGACTTAATTTGTGGTACATCTTGATGTAAAGCAGAAGATCTACAGATGTCCCACAATTTTACATTTCATCATAACTGGCAAGTTGACAGTGAATTTAACCTTGATTGAATTATTCGATACCAACCAAAGTCAACTGAAAACAGCGTGCGTCCTACAGGGTATAACAGTAGCATAGTGTCAATATAGCACTAATGCCAAGTTGTACAGAAACTTTACTAGTGCTAGCTAGTAGTAGGAGTTAGTGTATTCAAATTAACTTGTTACCATTTAAGATACGCTTGCAATTAAATTTTTATAGATTTACGGTAGCAGAAGTAGGCGTGGCTCAATTCTTAAACAATATGTATTTACGTCAAATAATAAGACATGTTGCCACCAAATTTGGTAGCCTGAGATCTTATAGTCTCCGAGATCAAGGTGTTCATATAGACGGAAATGGCTTTATCGACTCCGATTATTATAATTAATATTTACTACTAGGTAAGGAAATCTGTATTCCGATCTATAGCATCTATTGTACCTCAGCTGAGCTTACAGCTCCATTGTCAGTGTAGTTTTTCTAATGTTTTCGCGGCTTTTCTCTTCAACTTCACTAGAGGTGCTTTCCCAGTATTGCAAAACGCAGCACAAGCCTGCACCAGACATACCGTGAGTATGTGTTCAGGCATTTCAGCACCTTCAATTTAAGTCTGTGAGAAGGGCCATACGAATTCGTAGAAAGTTCTTACTATGCTTGATTACTTGCCTGTATTTTGTAAGGTTATGTAAAACCAAGAAGGTCTTTCAATTGCAATACAGTATGTATTGTAGTATTCGAGCCAACTCTGTTTAGTGGTTCTTTTTATACCCTTCGACCATTGAAAATGGTCAAAAAAGGGTATACTAATTTTGTGCAAATGTATGTAACAGGCAGAAGGAGGCGTGGGAGACCCCATAAAGTATATATATTCTTGCTCAGGATCACAAGCCGAGTCGATTGAGCCATGTCTATCTGTCTGTCTGTCTGTCTGTCTGTCTGTCTGTGTGAACGCACAGATCTCAGCTATTATAAAAGCTAGAGTTACCAAATTTGGCAGGAAGACTCCTGTGTACTATAAGCAGATCAAGTTTATTTCAAATGTTAGGTGCCACGCCCACTGCCCCCACAAATCAATAATTAAATTTTTGAACTCAATTTGTAAGCGCTGTATAAAAGATACAACTTTCTGACTTTAACATATACTAAGCTGAATGAAATATCTACCTAGTCTCCAAATTACAATCCGATCGGACAATAATCACAGAAGTTATTTAAGAAAGTATGAGCATAAAACCAAGTGCTTCTGTCAGCTAACATGGGAGGCGGGCGAGCGCGGAGCACGAGCGCCATCTATCGTGAATAATTGTTAAGCATGTGCATATGCATATGTTTATGAATTTAACAAATGAAACTACACAGGAACAAAGGTCGAAGGGTATCCCACTGTCGCGTTTTGCGCGACTGTTGCTCTCGTTTGTCTTCTCTTTCAAGAATTCTTCTCCCTTCGGCAACGATCTACAGATGCCCCGCTATACATCTCAGAGTTAGGTTACTCTCCCTTCCTAGTTTATCTAGTTTGTATCTAACTTTCTGACTGATTAAGGAGTCGGAGATGTGTTTTTCTGCCAGCACAAAAACAAAAGTCGATACCCGGTGAGATCAGTACCAAAGCCGTAACTCACTCCACAGTTCTCCCACTCCCTAGTGCGACTTACCTTCTCTAACAGCACCATGGAAGTGGCGTGGAACTTGCCCAGCTTGCGCAGTAGGACCACACAGTGTTCCTCGTTGAGGCCATGTTGTCGGCTGGCCAACTTGTATCCGTACTGCGTGAGATCATCGAAGACGATCGTCTGCATTGGTTCGCGTGTTGTGTAGAGGCACTTGGCACCGAACTTGCTGCCGTCACCAATGAGCACCTCCAGCCTGCCCAGCACATCGAAATAGAAGATCTTCTCCCGCAAATACACGGCCAATTCCTGCAGGAATTGTGTGGCAGGCGTGATGGCAATGCTCTTCACGATCAGTGCCAACTCCTCGTCTAGTTGCCGCTTGCTGCTCCTGTACAGCGCCTTGGCCCGATAGATGCTGCTGCAGTAGTTCTCGCCACCACCTTCGTTGGACTCGGCAAAGACAATACGCTTGATATCGATCCGCATGTCACGTAGTCCATCCTCGAGAGCGGCCTTGAAGAAGTCCTCGTTGAGGTACTTGGGCGGGCCGCCGCGCCTGGCAGGTTTCTCCTCGCTCCTGTCCACGCCGTTTTCCACGACGCCTTCCACTCCACGCTCCACTTTCATGCCGATCTATATGAGGGGGATACTATATATCCTATCCGGGCAGCGTTGCCTCGCATACTGTCGTCGGACGCAGCGGTTCCTACTGATATAAATCACCTTAATAGGCGACGATTAGCGACAACTATATAAACTTAAGTGGACTATACTACACACAATAAATACTATATAGGTACCCTCTAGCTGTGGCTGTAACTTTATCTGCAGCTCTACTTACATATGTACAGAAAGGTACTTATATTCAGTTGGTTAGATTGACAACTTGGCACTTGTCTGGCGCGACGCACTTCAATTAGAATGGTAACCCCCCCACTGGACCCAATCGGTCCAATAGAGTGCTCAAGTGCGCGTTAATAAGTGTAAATGACGCACTCAATCCGTTCAGATATCGACTTTGTACGTCTCTTGCATAACTGGCTATATCTTCTATCGAGCAGACCAGGTTTGTATAACAAATTACTACTAGTGAATAACACTTTATATGACTGTGGTTAGTTTTGTAATCGTAGGATTTAGCTACATAGTAGTTGCGAATATAGTCAAGTCTGATATGAGTGGTGAAATATTTGTTATATGGGTCTGCAATATGTCTATCATAGTTCTATCTAGGCTTATCACTGCGCAACTTTATTCGCTGCATGAGTTTCACCTTCACCTTGAACTTTTTGACTGTCCGATTAACTGGTATATAATAATAATCCCTTAATGACCTGCAGTTGCGTTAAAATTACGTTTACTCGTTGTTGCTCGAGGAGCTCTTTACGTGGTATATCAAGTATAGTAATAGAAGAGAGCACGTAACACTCAGGACTAAGATACGCCGAGTGGGGAACCTCGATTAAAAGGAAACCATTTCATATTTCATATATCGTACATTGTACATACATACGTACATATATCTTGCAGATAACGGCTTGAGAATCAGTAACTCTTTAAAAAAATTATTTCTCAAATAATTGATATGTCAATTATCCGATTGCAATCAATTTTTCAGCAAACATTGAGGCATTGATAGTTATTGTGTTTAACAAAAATGAATTGTGCTACATTAAATTTGAGAATTTGATTTGGAATTAGCATTTTGTCGATTTATACTTTTCGACCATTGAAAATGTTCAAAAAGGGGTATACTAACTTTGTGCATATGTATGTAACAGGCAGAAGGAGGCGTGGGAGACTCCTGAAAGTATATATGTATATTCTTGCTCAGGATCACTAGAATCGATTGAGCAATGTCTGTCTGTCCGGATGTCCGGATTTATTATAAAATATATTTATATTTCTATTATAAAAGCTAGAGACACCAATTTTGGCACGAAGGTTTCTGTGTATCAGGCGCAGATCAAGTTTATTTCAAATGTTGGGTCCCACGCCCACCGCCCCCCGCAAATCAATAATTAAATTTTTTGAATTTGTAAGCGTAGTATAAAAGATACAACTAAGCTGAATAAAATATCTACTTATTCTCCAAATTGCAATCCGATCGGACAATAAACACAGAAGTTATTTAAGAAAGTATGAGCATAAAACCAAGTGCTTGTGTCAGCGTACAAAGGAGGCGGGCGAGCGGGAACCGCGAGCGCCATCTATCGGGAATTGTAAAGTATATGAAAGGGTATCCCACTCTCGCGCGACTGTTGCTTTTCTTACTGGTTTTCTTTATTTTTTTGGTAGTACTAGCTCTTATAATATCTGAGATCTAGGTTTTCATACAGGCGGACAGACAGACGGACATGCCTTGTTTGTGGAGTCTGCCACGCCTTCTTCTGCATGTCACATACATTTTCAAATGTTACAATGTTATAATACCCTTCTATGTTACCCCATAAGTAGCGGGTACAACAACTTTCCCCTTTTTCTTTGCCAAAGTTATTACACAGACATAACTGCAGCTGGATCCTCTTTACATCCACAAGGTACTTAGTATTTCATACACCTCGATCTACTTACTCTCAAGACCAGATAACCTGCTATAGGGACGGATTTTAATTCCTTTTACGACCTTGTTTTATATCGATTTTTATTGTTATTGTTATCCAATGAAATTTTGCTTTTCTTTGGCAATAACAATTGCAACTTGCGTCATTCGGCGCGTAATGGGTGAACCGTTCGTGCCGCAATGTAGATCAGATATGCACATAAAGTATATATACTATATATATATATACATATATATATTATGAATAAAGCATGCGCAATCCCAGTTCTTTTGACTGTTGTGCTCGCCTTTCTTTGCGCTTCTCATGCCAAGTGGCTACGTGACGGGGGAAACTTGCGTAATAAACTAAAGAAGAATTGAAAAAGTCAACGATTTTTGCGCGCGGAAGAATCTGTAGACCCTTGTTATAACTTCCTTAAAAAGGTTTAGAGATCAGATAGTGGAAATTAAGTAAAATTAGTTGGGGGAAAATAATAGAAATACGTTCAATATCTTAACATTTGTATTAACTTTGGTATCCTTAGAGCAGTGCACTATAGTACGATCAATTCAGCGCTCCAGAGTAAGATCAGCTCTGGGAACTATAGTAAATACTCTTAAGACCTTTTCAGATCGCAGTGATCACAGGCAGATTCTTTAAACATGTTCTAAGGAACACTAGACCCTCCTGATATCTCTTATATCTGATACTAGACATATGTACATATCTATATAAATATGTCTAGTCCCGCAGCCTTCGGGCACTCAACGCCTTCACTTGGCATAGATGCCGATCCAGAACTGTGCAAACATTGTCAGCAATGTGAACGATCTAAACCGATTGGTTGATTGATTGATTGAGGAATTGATAGTCAAGTAGCTTCAAGTTGAGCTACTTGATCGGGCGTCGATTTATATTTCTATTGACTCTGGTCGAGGCGAGCCAAGGCGTCTTCTAGCAGTTCGATGCGGTGCGAAGTGTGTCAGAGCTCAAGTAGTATCGCATCAGGCAGCCTGTTTGCCCAGTCCACAGGCATATATATGTATATATTAATATATATATATATATATATATATATATATATATATATATATACTACATACTATATACTAAATACAAGTGTACATACATATATAGTATATCTATCTGCGTAGTATATGGCATGCGGCATGCTGCCAGATTGCGGCTGGATTGTGAATCGATAGAGCTATCTATACCTATAGCAAGGGGCACTATATTCGCCTATATGTATAAGTATATGTACTGGTATTGGTAGCATCAATAAAAATGCAATTGCTACGCAAAAAGTGCAGTAAACTTGAACTAGTTTGTGAAACACCTTTGGGTTTGTAGTCGACGGTTCGATACCCTCCGCAGATGCCTGATGTGGGCGAGGTTGGATGAGGGCAGTGGGTGGAGGAAGCTGGAAGCAGGGGGATTTCCATGTGCATAGAGTAGTTTCCGGATATGCCAAGAAAAACCCGCCAATACATTTGTTCTACAGCTCTCTGTCTCTCTCTCTCTCTCTCTGTCTGAATCTCTTTTTCTTGCCGTCTGCTTTTTCCCTTCTCTACACTCCTTATGCCAAGTTCAATTTCCCTTTCGCTTTCATTTTCTCATTGTGAGCTCACTTACACTTTGTGTTTTCTTTTTAATTATTTCTCTTTACCTAAGGATGGGACCGTCTTTTGAAAACTCTTCCCACCAAATAATATCTCTATCCACCTCTCTCTCCCTGTCTCACGTTTCTTTTAACTGGGGCGGCAATCTTTGTTGCGCTCAGTACAGTTTGTATTATATCATATATAGTGAATCTGATAATACGAAAGTCGCGTCATTCATTCTCATTTTATTGTGGCGAGGATCTAACGTATTTGTGGGGATTCTTGCGTTTAGAGCGAGTTGCCCTGGAAGTATTCGGATTCGAATTCTGATTCAGATTGGGACTCTCCATGATGGTCGACAGATTGCTCTGGAAGAAGTGCTGACGCTTCTTGACGGCCCCGTTAGATTTGTTCGATTGCCTTGGCTTACACGTTATCGGGTATGATTGTTCTTGCGCCGGCTGCTGTGTCTTTGATAGCTTAAACTGCTGCTGCACATGTGGTTCCCAATCAAGTTCCGGCTTCAGTTCCTGCAACCATGCGGCCGGCGGGCGCGGAAACTCACGGGCCAGCGGCGCATCCTGATGCGGTATCTTGTTAGAGGATTTGTAGTTCCATCGCTCCATGGCTTGATGCCATTGCGTGCGCCTGACGTGGGAGACCTTGGTGAGAGAGACAGAGAGAGGGACAGTGGGGTGGAAAGTCGATTAGTGTATGAGGAAATGTACTATAAACCGTACATATTGTTGTACAATAACTTTAAATTGATCACATTTATGTACATATGTATGTAAAGAGGTGACCCTCTTCAGGGAATCTACCAGCGGTCTTGTTCTTCTACTTGTTCCAGTTTTGCAAGCACAGTGTATAGTTGGCAGCTGGCTCGACTCACCTGCTCTTCGGCTTGTTGCTTCTGATGCAGCTTCTCCTGTTGCTTTTGCTGTTGCTTCTGCTGCTGGTTCTGCTGCTTTTGCTGCTTCTGCTTGCTGATGACCCGCCAATTGCGATACGTCTGGTAGCGCCCGACGTGCTGCGGCTGGGGTAACTCGGGATAATAAAGCAGATTGCTTGCGAAGAATGGTTCATCCTCGTCCATATCGCAGAGCATCTCTCGAGAACCCTTTGGTGGCCAATACATCTCTGATGTCTTCTCGGGCTGCTTGTGACCTTTTGCAGTTACAGTCAGTGCCACAAAGGGCAACACAAGGCCCTACATATAGACAACAATTATAACTCCATTCAGATCTGGATTCACATACAAACCTCAACATCGAACGATGTATTCCTCTTGCCACGCAGATTTAACATCATTCTCAACTTTTTTCTCTTTTCTACAGATGTTTGACACCCTTCGAATTGCAGAGACTTCTGATGAATCTGACATTTCTAAAGGGCTTGTCAAAAAAGGTGCTTGGAAAAAGCAAAGTCTACTTCGACTTGAAAGGTTTTTGTCGAACTTTGCAGAGACATTTATTGTTCAGAAATTGTATGTTTACTTTATTATACCATATATAGTAAACACACATATATACAAAATTTATTTAAGAGCTAGATTAATAAAGAAGAATAATATTTTAAATATATTCATGGATTTTTAATTTATATGATATTTATATCAAAATCAATAATAACGGGTGCAGCATTTCGTATGTCAGTATGTAAAAGTTATATTATATAAAGGTGTATTCTGAATCAGCATCAACAGAGAAATTGTACTAGCCCTGTCCGTCTCTTAGTGCGTCCGTCTGTCCGTGTATCCGAATGTCCGTGTGCTGCAACGCAAACTAATCTCTCAGTTTTAAAGCTATCTTGATGAAACTTGGTATACATGCTTTTTATTGCTGCACACTGTATATAAGTATATATATAAGAAGCGAGCCAGATCGGACCGATATATCGTATAGCTGCCATACAAACTATCGGCCAATTTTTGTTATATTGCAACTAAAATTACTTCATCGTGTAATATGTTTATAAAATTGCATCAAAATCGAAATACTTTAATACGAGGGTCGTTTGATAAGTCCGTGACTTTTTGAATAAAATATATTTTTTTCGTCAAAGAAGCGTTTTATTTCTCAACATAATCTCCTTTTAGCTCTATACATTTAGTCCAGCGTTTTTCCAATTTTTTTATTCCTTCCAAATAATAGGTTTTCTCAAGGCCCTCAAAATAGTCGTTTGTTTCTGTGATGACCTCTTCATTTGACCCGAATCTCTTACCGCCTAGCCATTTCTTCATGTTTGGAAACAAAAAATAGTCACAGGGGGCTAAATCTGGAGAATATGCTGGATGGGGTAGCAGTTCGTAGCCCAATTTATGAAATTTTGCCATGCTGACTACACACGTGTGCACCCGTGCATTGTCCTGATGGAACAGCACTTTTTTTTCGCCAAATGCGGTCGTTTCTGCTTCAAATCAATATCGAATCTGTCCAAAAGCTCTGAATAATATTCGCCGGTGATCGTTTTACCCTTTTCAAGGTAATCGATGTGAATGATACCTTGTGCATCCCAAAAAACTGTGGCCATGACCTTGTTGGCCGACAGACCCACCTTGGCCTTCTTTGGTGCACGTTCACCCGGAGAAACCCACTGTCTTGATTGTTCTTTGGTCTCTGGTGTGGTGTGGTGGATCCATGTTTCGTCTACGGTAACGAAACGGCGCAAAAATTCGTTTGGATTGCGGTTGAACATCGCCAAACACTCCTTTGAAATGGTCACACGGTTGCGCTTATGGTCGTGTGTGAGCAATCGCGGCACCCATCGCGCGGAAAGCTTTTTCATGTCCAAATATTCATGTAAAATGTGATGTACCCGTTCAGTTGAGATGCCTACAGCCTCAGCTACCTCACGCACTTTCATTCTCCGATCATCCAATATCATTCCATGGATTTTGTCGACGATTTCTGGCATGACGACCTCTTTTGGGCGACCTGAACGTTCGGCATCACTTGTACTGGTACGACCACAACGGAACTCAGTAAACCATTTTGAAATTGATGGTGCAGAGTCCCCATAATATTTATCAAGTCTTTCCTTGGTTTCGGTGATGGATTTTTTACGCAAAAAATAATGCTTAATTAGCACACGAAATTCACTTTTTCCATTTTCGTTAAAATTCACGAGATCGTCTGCTTTCAATGCCTATAAAACGCAAACCAAAAAACGCAGCTTTCTCAAAATTTTACAGTCAGCTGTTAATCGATAACTGCTGACAGGAGCAGTGTTGTATTTAGAACAGGTGCGCGGCAAATACAAAAAGTCACGGACTTATCAAACGACCCTCGTATATAGCTGTTATAGAAACAATCGGCCTAAATCGGTTTTTATATGATTTTTCTGATTTTAGAAATAATTGAACTTAGCAGTGCGAATCAAATTTAGACATACGATTCTGCACAAATACAATATACAATATGTATATATCACTAGTATTGGAACGATCGAAGGAGCTATGCACATGCAAGAGTATAGAACCTTCGGCATGCCAAAGATAGTCTTCCTTCTCGCTTTTCTTAAACTCTTCAATATTCTGTGGCTTGCTGGCGAAGTTTTTCAAATAACCCTTCAAAAGGAAGTGCGGACATTAAGTATGAAGATGAGTGACCAATGTCGCCTTCTTTTGACATTAGACATATAGGGATTTCTCGATTGTTGGATTCGCAGTGGGATTCGCAATGATCTTCCACTGTCCCCTGTTCAAATCAATCAATACCAAAATACGAATAGTGTTTGCTACACAATGATATTTTCTACAATATACACATTAAGTTAAGACAACTGAATGACTTTTTCAATATACAAAGTAATTTTCTTTTGATGTAAAGCGATCCATGGTTAAAGCAAGTCAATCGGTTGTCTGACATAAGAAAGGGCTCACCCTGTATATGTTGTTATAAACATTTCTTAAGAAAATGTACAATAAATCTCTAAATAGTATTTAATTGATATTTAGTATAATTTTCAGAGTGGAAAGTTAAAAAACCAAAACACTATTTTAAACAGTAATATTAATAAATATCTTTTCATTCATACGATGTTTTATTTTATTTGAATTACTATATAAACATTTTGTTATAAAATTAATTTAGTATACATATTATACATAGTAATTGTTGTAATTTCTAAAACAATTATGCGACAACAGATTCTTTCTCCTTTCCCATTACAGAATAAACTGAACTTGGCAACTGATGAAACTGTAATTTAAATTAGGAATTGTAATATTCCTTTTACAATTCCTAATTTAAATTATAGTTTCATCACTTGCCAAGTTCAGTTTCTTCTATTATGTGTACAATATTATATACTCGTATATGACAACTTCTCCTTCTCTGAATCATACTCCAATTCCAACAGTGAACACCGGAGACTAATTGAGTAACTAACTCAACACAAATCCGTCCAATAAAGCGTGCTTCTCTGCGATACTCCGATGATTTATAACATGTATATAAATAACTTCTCGGAACGTTCTGGGAAGATCTATATGTGATATCTGGTAGCTATCTCTGAAGAGGGTGCAGTAAGCATTCGACCTACCGAAAAAATAAATACTCTAATCTCTCCTCCTCCTCCTGGCATTCATCTCATTTGCATGCGCTTTTTCAGCATGTTTTTCCATTTTTCATTTATTATTAATTTCTGCTTCTTTGTTTTTTTCGGATTTTTTTTGCAGCGTTAAAGCTCACGTTGGCTCCGCTTAGTTGATAAACGAACGCGCTTGCGAGCGGACCTGCCACAAAACAGAGAATGAAAGAAACGTAGAACAAAACGAAGCAAAGCGAAGCAAGAAAACAAAACAAAAGGCAATCGCAAAAAGCGGGCTACCGTGTCGTGTAGTTCAGTCGTCGGACAACAGATTATTTGGAAAACATTTCAAGAACCATTACAAAAATTCGTTACAACCTCAATAACCAGGTAAGAAATTCCAAAGGATTCCCCTCTAAAATCCGAAATTGTCAACGGCATTTTGGCAAGAACGAGAGATCCCAATTTAGATTTAATTACACGAAATTCCCGATTAGAATCGTGTGCAGTTTCAGGCTATTACAAAACTAAAAGCCCGTTCCCTCAGAACGTCATCAGAATTTATTTAGTAATGATATCATGGCAAGCCATGAACATTGCCATACATACATACATTGAACATACATACAGATGTTCTCAGTACGTTCCCGAGGAGTTATTCTTACGTATGTTATAAATCATCGGAGTATCGCAGGGAAGCGCGCTTCATTGGACAGATTTGTGTTGAATGAGTTACTTCATTAGTCTCAGCTCTTGACTAAGTTGCAATTGCTGGCTGATTCAGAGTAGTTGTACATATTCTTTGTTATATACAACGCACCTTAGCAGACATATCCGACCCTATAAAGTATATATATTCCGAATCAGCATCAATAGAGAAGTCGATCTATGTCTGTCTGTCCGTCTGTCTTCTGTTGGCATAGATGCTTCATAAATGAAGTCGGAACAAGCCGGAACAGACCGATCTATCGTATAACTGCCATACAACCTATAGATTTTGTTATTTTTTTAAATATTATAAACAAATTTACTACAAAGGCCTCAATTCAATTAATTCGTTTCTTTAATTAAATATAATGCTTTTTTATAATCCCTTAGAGATACCAGCCGAGTTGTGTTTTATCAACTCCTACTATAGCATATAGCTGCCATAGGAGCAATTTGGCTAGATGAGAGTTTTTGTACCAAGATCAGTATTCTTTTTGAAATAACTGAACTCATCAGTATCAATTGTATTCTCTATTTGATAGAAAAAAAATTTTTGTTGTTGTTTAGCGTACAACAACAACAGCATTTATTTACATACACTCTTCTTATTATTGTTTCCAAACACTTGACCACTATTATTTCGTACGCTGCGCTAGCTTCGCTCAAAAGTGCGAGAAGATCAAAACAAAAACAAATGGTGTAATATTATCACTAGCTAATCATCATATGTGCACAATAAAACAAAACAGATGGTAAAACAGTTTGGAAACAATAATAAGAATAGTGTATGTAAATAAATGATGTTGTTGTTGTCATACAATTATGTACAATTATGTACATATATTACTACTATAGGAACAACCTGTATTGGTTTAAAATCTTAACTTATAATTATAGTTTTCTCTTAGTAAGACAAATCAAACAGTCTAAAATATACTTAAGGAATTCGATCTAATCAATTTTTAATTAAACATCGAGGACATTAAATCAATGGAGTGTAGATCCTGTAACACTGTTTATATCCTGGTATGTGCTTGAATATGTATGCTTGTACGTGTATATCCTTTTGGGAACTAGTTATGTACATATTGTACATCTCTTTGAAATGTATTCGACGAAATTCGCTCAGAGTCACCAAATTCTCTGAAATATCTTGGTGAGTTGCTCTCTCTTGTTCTTGCTCTCTCTCATACTTAAATGGGGATCGATACGAGATGAGGGTGTGAGAGAAGACAGATATTTACGAGTAACTGCCAGCCAGGTGCCGTGAACTTTGCCGTGAACGTGAGAGCAGACGTTGCCAAGTTATTTGCCATGTTTACGCCCAGTTTATTGTCGTATCTTTCTGTTGTTGTTGTTGTTGCTGCTGTTCTTGTTGTTGTTGCTGCTGTTGTTTATTTGCTTGGCTTCCTTTTGTTATTTGCATTCGCTTGCGAAGTTGTTTGGGCTGCGATCAGGCAGACAAACATGACACGCTGACACAATTAGCTGCACTCTGTACAAAGTTGATATATTCACATGCCTGTGGGTGTGCGGCTCTCCCTCTCTCCCTCGGTGTGTGCTCCAATTCTGGATGTGGCAGCGGCGGGCGAGGTTGAGGGTGGGCAGGGGTGCATGACTCAGCAACCAGGCATGCATTGTCGTCGATGTTCAATGTTCGAGGTTTGTTCGGAGAGATAAACCCGCCTCAACGGAAATTGAAACGCAGTTGGCAATGGCATTGGGAAAGGCAGTGTCTCTCTCTCTCTCTCTCTCTCTCTCTCTGTTCCTTTGCCTGCCTGCCTCTCCTATCTTCTATCTCTGTCTCTATTCCTCTTCAGCAGCTGCGTATTCATTGTCGATGCGCATGCAAATTTCGTATCTGTTGTAAGCGTCGGCGTCGTCGTTGCCGTCGACGTTGGCTTCAAAGATCGAACGTGCCTGGCGCTGCCTCGAGCGCGGCTTGGGCTGCCCAATCGCACACACACACACACGAGCACACTCTACAGTGCGCCTGCACATGGCTTTCTGTTTAGAATTGCGGGCACAAAACAAGAAACAAAGATGCCGCGCACGGCGAGCAGCGCTGCTTATCGCTCTGCAAGCACGCGCAGAGCAAAGCTCGCAGCATTAAACAAGAGAGAGAGAGAGAGAGTGATTGTGAGAGAGTGTGTAATGAGAGCGAAATCACGCGCGCACTCGTCTGGCCTGGCACAGTGTCCCGCGATGCGGCAATAAACGTATAAATCAGGTAACAGCGTCAACAGGTAATTTCTTAACATGCGTCTGCATGTCGCGTCTTTTCGCGTCGCCCTCGTCCTACCTGATCCTCCTTTTCGCTTATCACACGACCAGCGCCGCGATGCGTTTTTAATCTGTTTCTAAGCACAGTGTGAGCTGCGACCTGCGGCCAGCCTACCTGTTGAGCCTCTACAAATATATAAATTCGTTGAGCCGCGGATGTACTGGAAATAGTTGCTTCCTCGCGCGCGTACCGTTAGGTCCTGGCTCGCTGGCTTGAAAAAAGAAAATTCAAAAATATTGTTTTTTTTTTAAGTTTTATTCCATTATGTTACTAATTAATGAAAATTCTGTGGTACAGTACACATGTTTCCGTAATACTGTGTGTGTTTCAGTTGGGAGAACAAGATTGGCTTAACCAGACTACTAAGAGCATTAGGGTGACCGTATTTTGCGAGTAACCAACTTTTCTTGTGTCAAACTCTTTAACAAAATTAGTGTATTATGCATTAATTTAAAGACCAATATACATATTTAATATTATAAATATACATACATACATATGCAACCATAAATGTGACAATATTTTGTTCAGTTCTTGTGTGACCGTGGAAACTCTTAAATGAACTTAGTGTGTTATACATTTGTTAAAAGGCCAATATAATTAACATAATAATAAAAAAACATACATATGTATGGAAAAACCGTAAAGATGACCATATTTTGTTCAGTTCTTGTGTGAAAGTTTGACCGTTAAAACTCTTTAATGCATTTAGTGTGTTATACATATATTAAAAGACCAATATAATTAATATAATAACTATACCTATGCAAAATATTAATCCAAACTGAAATTCAAATACTAATACATCAAAATGGAATACAATCAATATTATAAAATGCACCCGACTTATTATACAAAGCAGTCAACAATATACTTTTATCGTAGCCGATATTCAGTTTTTGGTAAGTTTAAACAATTATATCAAAGTAATTCTACGTATACTTACATATGTAAGTATACAAACATTTGTGTATATATATGACCTTTAATTAAACTAAGTCTAGTATTACGTACTTTTAAGAAAGAAGCCAGCTTATAAGACACATTTGAACATCAATATATACATAAGTTTAGGTCGGGCTGAGCTTGACACAATGTTAATTATCATAAAAAAGTTTTTTTGTCTATAACAAAAGCACTTCGGTATAAGGTTAGGGAGGATAAGGCCCTAAATGCCACAAAATACATATTGCGGACTTTGTTCAATTTTTACGCAAATTTTTTTGACCTATTCCCAATGCGCCAAAGCTGCTTTTGTATGCTGGGCCACATTCTATAGTGTATCGATAGATTGGCGAAAATGCCCCGTTGTCTCAGAATATGCCCAGACGCGTGTCCCGAGTTGTTTACCCAAGTGCGCGACAGTGCAACTCTTGGGATAATAAAAACTCTAAAAAAACTCTTGGCAATCAGCTAGAAATAGCCAGATAATTTTGCTAAAAAAACGATATTTTATTGATGTAATAATCCCTAATGGGCGATTCGGCTGAAAGATCAATGTGTGGCAATATGTATACGTACATATAAACACATATAAACATATAAAAAGATACAGCAGTATTTTGTTCTGTCTGTCTGTCCAAGAGAAGTTAAATAATACTCATGCCTGGTTGTCTTGGCATGTGCTTGCAAATCGCAAAAGTTTTGCATTAAAGCCAGTTATGCAATATTTACAAAAGCATTTCCCATCGTCGACACTTTCAACATAATCTCGCGATCGCTTCATAATTTGTGAAATACTCCGTTGGTGAACTATATATTCAATTGATTTCATAGTTAGTTAGTTAAATATTATATTATACACTTTAATGTTCTTAGCTATCTATGATATTTTGCCGTTTCAATTTGGAAAATACTACAAACTATTTAAGTGTGGCATCGTAAATCATAAAAATACATGAAGTTATTAGATTTTAGCCATGTATACTTATAAAATATTTACATACATATGTATGTATATTCAGAATCAGCTTCAACAGACGATTTGAACTAGCAATGTCTGTCCGTCCGTCCGTCTGTTGCAACGCAAACATGTCTCTTAGTTTTTGAGATAGCTTGATGAAACTTGGAAAACAGTTTTCTTATTACTGCATGCTGTTAAAAAGTCGAAAAGATCGAGATTGACAATAATTCGTTCAGTTGCCGTACAATTAAACGACCAATATTTGTTATTTTTCATGATATTGTTACCAAATATACCACATAAGACTTTTCTTGTTGTAAAAAATAATATCAAGTAGCATATAAAATTTCATCAAAATTGGACCACTATAACATTTTACAAATTAAGTGTTTTTCTATGAAGATCAGTATTCTTTATTTGGAATCATCGGTGAAGGTATAAGCCAAGGGTATAAAACCTTCGGAAAGTAGCTTGTTTTGTTTATTTGTTTTGGTTTCAAAGCTAAAATAACGACAAGTTTTCTTGTAAAATAGCTAGTTCCCGCAAGCTGCTATTTGACAATTTATCCCTCATTTGCCAATAATTCTGGTGGGAAAATAGCTAAATCGGCAGCACTGTTGCGAGAGTGATAAGAAAACGCTAAATAGTTCATTAAAATTAGCATTTCCCAGCCGAGCAACAAATGTGTGCTACGCTATATAGTGGGTGGGGTTGAAGTAGGAGAAGGAAGAGGAAGGGGGTGCCTATTGTCTCTGGCGGAAGTTAGCCGCGGGACAAAGTACAAGCAGAGCGAAACAGAGAGCGATTCACACGGTACAGCGAAAGCTTTCGGGTAACTCTCTCGTCTGCTGCAGGTGGAGAGCTTTTCTGCGATTGCTCCATGACCACAACCACAACAGAAGAAGAAGAATAAGAAGTTGAAGAAGATGAAGAAGTAGCAGCTGAAGAAGCAGCAGGGGCAGAATAAATGACGACATTCGAATTGGGTTAGACGCAATTGGACAGAGGGAGACATGCGTCAGCGCAGCAGTAGCAGCGCAGCAGCAGCGCTTGTCTTTTTCTTTGTTCGACAAGCAGCGTGCGCGATGTCGAAGTCGCAATTACAGCAAAAACACTTGCTGCAGCCGACGACAGAAGCTGTGGCTGAGGTCGAGGCAGCGCAGCCAACAGTAGCTGGCAAGTTCATTCGCTCACACAGGCGCACATCCCACAGAGAAACAGAGAGAGAGAGAGAGAGAGGGAGAGAATTGGCGCGGCGCAGTTGCTAGCGCTGCCTCTCGGCCAGTTCATGCTGAGCTTCAATCAAACACGCGAGCCGAGGCGGCGCAGACATTTATTTTGTTGTTTCTGTTCAACAAGTTAGGCAGCTGCACTAGTTTTGCGGCAATACACAGTGGTCAAAAATATCAAAACAACACACGAAAATACGAAAACCACAACATATCGTACAACCAAACCAAACACACATATGTATGTATGTACACACAGGCAGAGGCAAAAGAGTGTGACCTTTTTTTCCGAGTGCAAGTGCAACAACAACAACAACACGCAAATTCATCTTGTTTTTGCTGCGTAAAAAGCGCGCGCACCGTCGCAGGAATTTGACGTCAGTGCAAAAGAGTGAAACAAGCACACAGACATTTCGTGTAAATTATGCGCGTGCAACAACAACAACAACTGCAAGATCAACAACGACACGAATTAAATCAAAATAAAAGTGAAAACAGCTGAAGCAGCGCAGCAGCAGCGACGCAGCAATGCCACTGAGTGCGGATAACAGCGCAACGACGCCAATGTCGGCGTCAGCGTCAGCGTCATCGACTGCAATGTCCCTCACAGGTTACAAACGCAAAACGGAGCAGGAACAGGAGCTGCGACGCAAGCAGCACAGACGCATGCTCGACGCAGGCTGCAACTACAGCAACAACAGCAGCAACTGCATTAACTACAACTACAACAGCAGGCAGCAGGCGAAGATGTATTACAACAGCAACGCACGCACGTTCTGGCTGCATTATAGAGCGCCTCTCTCGCCAATAACAAATCTAACGACAACGACAACAACAACAATAGCACCAACTGCGCCATTTCTCAATGGCCAGAGAACGCAGCTAGCAGCAGCAGAAGTCGCAGTCGCAGCATCACCATGTGAGTCTCTTGTTATTTGTTGTTGTTTTTCTCTTGAGCTTTCGTTTATCGTGTTGCGCAGCAGCAAAACAAAGCAAACATCTGCGCGCCTGTAATTGCACACAGCTGACTACAGTGGTGCAAATTGCTAGTTTTGGGCGAGAAGACCTAAATTGTTTTTCGTGTCAGCGACTCATGGATAAAATTTATTATGTATTTTGCATTATAAATAATAATTGTGGTACAGTGGGCCAAATCGAAAAAAATGACAAAAACACATTTTGTAGTTAGCATGGTGTCAGTGCTTAGTACAGTGGAACAAGTTGACTATATGACGAACAACTGTTTGAAGCTTTAATCATGTTGATAAGCTTGCGAATAGCATCATCAAAATGAAGAGTTAATATAAAAATAAAATAAGTAATTCAAGTTTATATATTAAATCACTCATATCTCCCAATAATAATGGGGTACACTGGGGCAAATCCAAAAAAAAAAATGTTAATAATCCTGCAAACTGACTGTAGTTTGCACGGCCTCAGTGCTGAGTACAGTGGAACAAATTGACAATATGACAATAAATTTCTTCTTTGCTGGCTTGATAATGAAATTTCATTGGAAATCCCCATTCAGAATGATCTTATTGGGGCTTTACTTTCTGGCAGAATAATATACTTGTTTGTCTACTCTTTCTTTTTCTGGGTTGAGATAGAAGAGCTTTTTAATTGCCAATGTTCCCGGAACGAGGAAAAAATTCAAATGGGCTAAGAATGATAAGTGCAAATATCGTTCTAAATCGTTCTATTTCTCTCGAACAATCAACATAATAATCTTAAAGCAAATTAGTGCAGTCGGGACATCAATAAGTGCGAGAGAGAAAGAGGCAACGCACTCGACGAGGCACGAGGCACGACGGCATTGAACTTGAAAGCCAAAAGTTTGAGGGTAGCGCTGCGGCAGAAGGGGTGGGGGTATTGCTTTGGGGGTTGTTGGGCTTTTTAGTATTTTGGCATTGAACGTGGCCGTGGCCGTGGCATTGGCCATGACTTGGCATTGGCATTGAGCACAGTGCTCAACTCTCTCCGGCGCACACACTCTCTACCTCAATCTCTCTCTCGCCCTATCTAAGTAGTGCCGTCTCGCTCGGTATCAGCAGTTTTTGCTTAAACAAACAATAGGTTCAATGCACCTAACACGCAGTAGAATTCAATTTGCGCGTCACAGACACAAACAAACAAGCGCACACATGCACAAAGAAGCAGAGACACGCGCTAAAGCTCGCAGAGAAGCTGCAAAAGCTTTGCGCTTTGCCAAATTTGCAACGTGCTTGCATTCGGAAATTTTAACTATGCACATTAAGCACATACTATAAAGACATAAAGATATATGGTATATGTGCCATATGTATCTACAAACTGATATATGTACACATCTATGCTGTGCTACCTCAACCTTTGGGCCACATCTGCCTCTTCTGCGTATTGTTCAAAAGAATCGCACACAAAACACTCATAAAAGTTGTCAATCTTTTTTAGTGTCATTCAGTTTAATTAAAGCTTATTACGCGGTCTGAACGATAATAACTACAAGATTGTGTTTGGGGGCTATTGAACCGTAGTCGCATGTGTAGAACCTGATTGTGTATTGCACCATGCTTTGCATTATACATAGTTGTACATATGTATGTATGTAAATAGTTTACTGTTTCCTCACTTACACATAGACTTACTTCTCATTGTTTTACAGACCTTAAGCTACATAAACTATAAAAGTACCCAAGTAATATGTTCCTATATCATCCAGGATCATTGAATATCATTCGGTTTAAAAAAACCTAATTAAAACCTATTCGCACTGTTCTTAAAAACATTAATCTAAAAGACAGGAGGAGGCGTGGCAGATCCTATATCATCGAGGATCATTGAACAGCATTCGGCTTAAAAAATTAAAACCTATTCGCGCTGTCTCTCCGTCTGTCTGTTTGTTTGTTTGTCTGTTTGTCCGTCTGCCTGTCGGTCTGTACGTCAGTCTGTCTGTCTGTTAGTCTGTCTGATTGTCTTTCCGTCTGTCTGTCCGTCTGTCTCTCTGTCTGTCCGTCTGTCTGTCTGTCTGTCTGTTTGTATGTCTGTCTGCCTGTCTGTCTGTCTGTTTGAATGTCAATATCTCAACTGTTATAAAACGTAGACACCAAATTTTAAATGATGTTTCCTGTATACCATACGCTGATCAACTTAATTTCGAATGCCACGCCCACCGTCCTATGCAAACCAATAATAGCTTCCTTCAATTCGATTTACATTTTAACTAACTATAATATCTACCTCAACTCCCAAATGCCATTCGATCGGCCAATAAACAATACCTCTCCAATTCGATTATCTTATGAACATTCGAATTTATTACGTATACGTAGCGTACAACAGAGCAGGCATTTTCACAGTCATTTCCTCAGTGAAATATTTTGGATTGCGTTAATTGAAATACAAAATTTAAAAATACAACAAATTGTTGCAATTAATATGGAAAAGGGAGTGGTGTGCGGTGGGGGGGTGTTGCATTTAATGTGAGCATGATGTTTTCGAGTTGCGACTTCTGCTCATCGTGGAATCTCATTTCCGCAACGAGTTCGATTTTGAGTTTGAGTTCAGCCGATGCCACGTGCGATGTGTGTACGTATTTTTGGCACAGCTGTGAGGGAGAGTGAGAGAAAGGGAGAGTGAGAGAGAGGGAGATAGAGAGTTACTTAGTTGCAAAATGGTTGAGGAAGAGAGAGAGAGAGGGGCAGACGCGGCCGACAGTAAGGCGCCACAATTTATCAATTTAAGTCCGTCTGTCTGTCTGTCTGTTACTTCCTGTGCAGATGAACAAAGAGAGAGAGAAAGAAGAGAGAGAGAGGAGGAGAGGCAGAGAGACGTAGACAGGAAGCGAGCGAAATGAAACGCGGCGCGTTGCTTGTTTTTGCTTCATGCACGACCATGAGACAAGAGCGCAACGCAATGCAAATGACAGTACACGAATATATGGTATAAATATACATATATATATGTGTGTGTGTGTATACATAATATACATATGCACAATGATAAGCTACAATTTATTAATTATATTGAGCGCATTGCCCTCTCTCGCTCACACGCAGTGTCGCCTACCCCAACAATTTGCGTCGTAGTCGCAAGGCAAGGACAGACGCGCCTGCCTGTCTGCGGAGCAGGGAGTGTAGTCAGGGCAGAAGGCTAGTTCAATCAACCTGGCCTCATTGCCTGTGCCTAATATTGTCGAAATCTCGCACGGTAAAAGTTGAACGAACTTTTGTTGTCCAACAACTGACTGCGCTGCCGGCGTCGCTGCTCTCAGTTGTCATCGGTTATCGGCCACAAATGGAACCTGCAGTCGGGGAAAGTTCAAGCACCTGCTTAGCTTTTCTAACTGCACGCGCGCAAGCTCTCTACCGCTCTGTCTCCTTCTTTCTCTCCCTATCTGCCTCTGTCTCAAGATCGATAAGAACTCGCGGCTGGTTCGTTTCATCGATGAGCTTTTTATTCTAGCTAGGGGTGCGAGTTCTGGACACACGGCGAAAGTTCAAAGTTATATTTCGTTGGCCGCATGAACTTTAAGCTGCTTTACCGCCCAATAGTCCACGGTTTGTTTACTCCCCGCCCCCATGCGACTCTTGGCGCCATAAAATGCAATGTCTTAATATAAAAGCTACAGACAACAATTCGTGGTTTGCTTATGTTTTTAGAAGCCAACAAAATAAATAACTGGGAATGCGATAAATTAAACAATTAGAATTATTTCGAAACAAACACAAATGCTACAAATGCAAATGCGACTGTGTTATACCTGTTACACAGGGTGCATTTAGAATTCGGTAACTTTTAAAATTATTTATTAAATAACTTCTATGTTGATTATCAGATTGCAACCAAATTTGGAGAAATCATTTTGGCTTTGATAGTTATTGTGTTTGTCAAATATAACCTGTACTGCTTTAAAATTACGCTTTGAGCTCGGTTTATATTGATTTGTGGAGGCAGTAAGGGGCGTGGTAAAATTCTAACACCTGATCTGCATGCAATAATCACACATCGTGACACCAAGTTTGTTGACCTTAGATATTAAGGTGTATAAGATCTAGGTTTTCATACGGTCGCACAGACAGTTGCCACAAAGTTATAATACCCTTCTACTCTATGGGTAGTGGGTATAACAAACCTGTTCTGTTACTTCAATGATAATACAGGCACACAGAAACTAAAGGGTGCAGTTTCATATATTATATGTACATATTTTGGCTCTCTGAATTCAAATCGTTATTTCGTCTGTATTTCGAATTGAGGCATGAACATGTATTTTCAATTTCTACACTTTATTTGTAAATCTAAATGCCGTATGGGTTTCGACTTAACCTCAAGAAACTTGAACAAATTTTAAAGCACCAAAAACATAAGGGGTGGTCATGATCTAGCCATGCGATAAATGCCTTATCTGCGCTTGAACATGCTCCTCAGAAGGCTGCTAAGCTCGGCAGTGCTCAGGGCTCTGGTCGGCTTTCACTCCACAATGTTGTGTTTTTGTCGAGACCAGGTTGCTTACATCCTTACATCCTGTCGTGCTCCAAAAAGCAACATGACATGACCAAATGACATCGTTTTGAGTTAGTATCGTCCACGAACTAGCCAACATTCATCTGATGCTGGCATTTTATTATTTATTTTACAATTTACAAATGGGTTTTTATTAAGCCCAAATACAATATCCCAATCAAGTCTGATCAGCGCTATTTTATCCCTTTGTACACATGGCCTCAATGCCCAAGTAGTAATGCCCTCAGCTTACAGAACCAAAATCACAAATCAATATAAGATTGTCCCAGGCGACCTCCGACTTTACAGATAAGAAAGCAGCAGATGGTTATATGGTTTGACTCTGTATCCGCTATTCATGAGGAAATATAACCGATAGAGTGAAATATAACCGCATTCAGTAACTGTACGTCTCTCAAAAAAGGTCGTAATCAAAGTAACCGTTTTGAAGTTTATTTTTAATATTGGATTAGGGTGTATTCAAATTTAATATACAAAAAAGTTTTTCATTTGGTATATCCCTTTTTGAGTATTATTTTATCAGTATTCGGAATAGGTTCATATGAATAATGATTTTTTGTATCAAATCTGTATTTTAACCAATAAAAAACATAAATTAAATACGTTATTCTACATATTTTCACAAATGCAGTAATAAATTAATAAATTAATAATCAAAAAAATTTTAAATTATGGAAGTTTTTCAAAATTTGTTTAGGTTAGCTTGAAATTCAGATGTGATTGGCTTGTTTTGATCGGATTCGGATTTAGAAGGTCTAAAAACATATAGAAACATATCTCGCATGACCCGATCATGACCCACCATTATTTTTTGGGGCTTCCAAAATTTTTCGAGTTTTTTGAGGTTAAGTCAAAACTCAGAAGTGCTACGTAAATTTTGACTTCAGATTCAGACTTAGAAGGACAAAATACATGTTAAAACATATATTGCATGCTCAGATCAGGGTTGTATATCTTTTGAGGGATTCGGATTCAGCGTCCCAAAATACATATAACTGCATATGCCGCTTACCCAGATCAGGAAACTTTTTTTTTTTGTAGCGGATACAGAGTCGAGCCATATAACAAGCAATGTGTAGTGGATCGGCAAATGGCAATTTTTTGTGCTGCTGCTTTCTTATCTGTAGGGTCGAGTTCGGCTCGGACCCTATAATAACGATGTTTTTTGTGATTTTGGTACTGTAAGCATTATGATTACTTGGGCATTGAGGCCATAAGTGTACAAAGGGCTAACATAGCGCTGACCAGAGACACTAATCTACATAAGTAAATAAACTTTATACATTTTATTAAAATCGGATAACTTTATTCTATATATTTCACATGAATAATCAGTGAGAAATAAAGATATGTGTAGCTATTAAAGTTAATTAATTAATTAATTAAGTAACGATTAACAAATACAAAAACATTGATATAAGATTCTGTTCCATTATGTGTAACTAGCATTGGAACAAAAGGAGGGCAGGGTATAAAACAGTCGGCATTCCGAAGGTATTATGTGTGTGGTTTCAACTCGTCATGAATCAAAAGTATTGAAAAGGGTATTCAATTAAAGTATTTTCTTTTTCTAAGATTCTAACAATTAACTTCTTTGAAGATTCCGTATATATACTTTCTTGGCTTCCTTTAATTCTCTACACTACCCAACCAAAATTATGATAAATGTGATCAAATTAGACTTTCGTTTATCGTAGTTCGCCGTAAAAAGTTGCTATAAATATGAGCAAATAATAATAAGTGCATAACCGATAACAGAACCCAAGCAGTAACAGGGAAGGGAGGATTTTTTTATAGCAAGATAAACGAATGTGCACTCCATAAAACGATATACGATACACCCCAAAATTAATTCCCATTGGTAAATTGTTTTTTTTTTCTTTATATTCTTCTGCATTTTATATTTATTTTGCCATGAATAATTAATGATTGTTCTATACGTGTCTTTTCTCTTCATTTTTCTTGCAGGTGAGTAAATAATTCGATATAAATTTGAAAAACAAAAATACTTCAACAATTATCGGGTAAGTGTGTGGCACAAATTTATGATATGCCACGCCCCAGAAACCTGAGGCGTAAAACTACACACGTTTTGCGGGGCGGAGGGTCACAAAAATCACAAACAAAATCACAAACAAAACAAAAATCTGTCAAAAAAGTTGCTATAAAAAATGTTTGTGCAATTATTTATGATGCCAAACGCGTTAGAAATTGCGCACTTTGCAAAGACCAAAAAGTAGCAACAACAACAAAGTAATATGAAACTTGTTGCATTTTGTATAATTTTTGAATAGCGCATAAATTTCAGCAGATTTATCAAGCGTAAAAGCGATAAAAAACACACAAAAAATAAGATATACTGTACAAAAAGATACTGCATTGAAAACAGGAAACGTGGGTGTGGTAACAGAGAGAGAGTGATAGATAGAGGGAAAGAGCGGGGGCAGGAGTTGTTAAAGTCCTTCACGGCACAGTTCAACGACCAACAACAATAACAATAGCAACAACTGGACTGCAGTGGAGAGCGAAGCTTAGGAGAGCGGATAGCTCAGAGAGAGAGAGAGAGAGCGTAGAGTGAGAGTGTGGCCAGTTTGGGAGTGGCAATTCGCTTTGCAGCGAAGTCATTAACATTTTGGCAACAATGAATCGTTGAACCCGCAAGCAGTGGCAGGAAGAAGAGAGCGTCACGAAGACAGCGAGTGCAAGCAGTGCGACCCAAGAGAGAGCAAGGCGGGCAGAGCAGGCGTAGTCAATGACGCGATGTTGCCAGATTTCGACACATGTTTTGCAGCCTTTGCCTTCGCCTTGCGCCATCTGCTGTTTACACAATGCAAACAAACAGGGCGATAAGTAAAAGAGAGAGAGAGAGAGAGAGAGAGAGAGAGAGAGAGAGAGAGAGAGAGAGAGAGAGAGAGAGAGAGAGATAGGAAGACCAACAGATCGTGCATTGTGCAAGGACATGTGCGCGCATTGCGCACATCTTCTGCCCCGACGCAGCTTCCTCTGCTGCTGTCTGGAGACATCTGTCCATGGGGTTGTTGCACGCTACAAGATGATGGTGTTACCCCCCTCCTCCCTGGATACCGGCAAGATGCGGCCAAGACACTTGCACAATATGCACAATGAATACGAGTTTCGTATTCATATAAACATTTATAGGTATATTTAGCCATAATATAGCTAACAATGCGTGCGTTGACTCTGATAAAACCCTGCAGCGACAGTGGGTGGCAAAGGTCAGGCACAGTGGGAGAAATACAGGCTTATACTGTATATCTTATTTATATGTGAACACTAGAGAGAAATACTATAATAAACTTTATATATTACTTAATACCAGAGACCGTAAATAACCGTTATGGGTATAGAAAATATCCCTATAAAGGGATCATCCTAAAAAAATTTCAAGGACGCCAAAAATCTTATAAATATCCTATTATATCAATAATATAATAAACATTCATTTTGCAACTGTTATTAAGTGCTGTAATAACCGTTATTTGTGATTTAAAAAAAATAAAAGTTGCAAAATAATTATTATTTTTAATTTTTATTATAAAAGTTATTACTAACTTTTATTTTACAACTTTTATTTTACAAAATCACAAATAACAGTTATTAGAGACTTTTAAAAATATTACTCAGAAATTAAAGTCTGTCAAAGACTTTTTCAAAAAATATATAAGTCTTCTGAAAATATAAAAGACTTTTATAAAAGTCTTTTATATTTTAAGAATTCCGAAGACCGCATATAATGGAATATAGAAGCAAAAAATTTAAATTTTCCACAGTTGTTTATTGATTTATTGCACAATATTTTTTTAAACATATCGGTAGACAGATTGGGTCGTAAGTCCGACAGAACCAATTTAAATGCAAAGAGACTTTTATTATTATAATCTGAAAGATTTACTTTTGACAAGACTTTTTTAAAAAGTTTTTGATTTAAAAGTCTTTGTGTGACTTTTATAATAAAAGTCTTCAGTAAAAGTCTTTTAAAGACTTTTAAAATACCATAAAAGTCTTTGATATAACGGTTATTGGAGAATTAAAAAAAATGTTGTAAATAATCATTAAATTAAACTTTTATAATAAAAATCAAAAATAATCATTATTCAAAGTTTTTTATGACATAAATCAAAAAATAATCGTTAAAAATGATTTTTATGTATAAAACTTATTACCTGCTTATACTGTAGTATACAATAATAACATAAAAAATACATACAAATGCTATACATATTCCACTTAACTCAAACTTAAGTTTGCATATCAAATAAAATGAATTTTAAATGCTATTTTATATAGAAAACTTCAAAAATAGTAAACTTCTTTATAGAATTGCATATATTCTTATAGTCATTCTAAACTAAGATAATTATTATTATGATAATGATATGTCTCTATTCTATAGAGTATATAAAAGAGGGAAAACTCAAATATAATATAACATATTATAAAATATATTAGATATACAAGGTCCGCCACGTAACTTTTTTTTTTAAAACAGTGCGCACAAGATCGATCGTAACGTTGGCTGTGTGGCACGGAGCGCCGTCTTGCTGGAACCAAATGTTGTCCAAGTCCTCCTCTTCGATTTCCGCGAAGAACCAATCCGTTAACATGGTGCGGTAGTATTCACCATTGACCGTAACGGCGGCTCCTGCCGCATTTTCGCCTCACGCACACTCTCGGCCACAGTAGCGATATTACCGGCAGTACGCACTTTTTTTGGTTTCTCACGCGTTGGTTTATCAATAATTGTGCCGGTTTCTCTCAATTTTTTCAAAAGAAAGCGCACATACGGAGCGGACGGTGCTTTGTTACGGCTCATTTCCGTGCGTAATTTTCGCACACATTGTGCAACATTATACCATAATTATATTTTAACGCGTTCCTCAATCGTATACACAACCATTTTCGTTCAGCGGAAGGATAAAACTAACTTTCTGTCAAATCAGATGTAACATCAGTGTTACCACACTCAAAATAACCACTAGTTAAAAAAAAATGTTAGATGGCGGACCCTGTATACAGAAAAAGCTGTTAGAAAATGCTTATAGAAAATTTAACCTTAACAGCTGAACAGATTTGGCATTATTACATATATTATTACTATACATTGAGTACTATATATATATAAATATATATATATATGTAGTATATGCAGTACTATTACTTCATTGTTATACCTACCCCAAAATGCAGAAGCTAAGAACTTTTGAATAATTCAAGCTAAACATTTTTGGAAATTTTCTCATATTTCATTCTCTGCTTATCATACTTTACCTCCATCCCTCTCCCTCCCTCCTCCACCGTGCTACCTTATGATGTTGCGGATGTTCCTCAACTTTTGTCAATCTATTTGAGTGCAGAGACAGAGAAATCAATTTAATTGGGATGAATATTTAATGCAGTCTTCCAAAAAAACTTTCAACCCCAATGCTACCTCCAACCACTCCCCCATCCGCTCTCCCACCGCTACCGCCCACGCATGGAACGTAACGCGGAGTCGACGAGGCAAAACAAAGGCGTAGAATTTTACAGCTGACGTGGCTAAAGTCGGCAACGAGAGACATATAGACAGACTGTGTGTATGTAAATACGTATTCTAATTGCCAGCAACTCGCTGACGCAGTTAGGCAGATTGTGGAACGTGGGGTAGTAGCAGAGGGGTTTGTTAGGGGAGCTATGAAGGGTTGACGATGTATGAAGAAAAAAAGCCGTCAAGGTTTCGGTTTCTATAGGCAACAGAGCCCGTCCCTCTGCAAAATGCTGAGGTGTCTTCTTCGAATTTATGTGTGTGTGAGTGCTTCAGCTGCTGCTACTGCTGGCGTTGCTCGGCACGTATCCTGCCCTACCCCCTTGCCTGGTGTCAACAATGGCGCATGTTGTGTACGTGTCTATTTGCCATCGGCTTTCGTCAAGCAAAGCAGCAACAACAACCATAACAGGCAAAGAAAATCCCGCTAACAAAATCAAAGCGCACTGGAAGTGAGTGAATCCTTCCTCTTTCCACTTTCCTTCTTCTTCCTTCCTAATCACCTTGGCCTTGAACACGATTTCCGCCGGCGAAAAAATTTGATTTCAAGTGGACGTTGCAGGAGCGCAGCCTCCTCAGTTAGGGCGCGTGCACATGGAAACTGTAGTTAACAGACAGAAGGAGGCTTCTTAGTTAGGACTATCAAATTTACTGACAACATGTTAAACTATTGCACACAGATAAAGTATGTTTAATAATTTGGCCGCCACCCTTAATGCCCCTGTAAATAGAGGAGAGAATGATCAATTTTATTATACACAATCACTGACACCATTCAATTAATTGACTCTTCCTTTGGTTGCGAAAGGAAATAAGAAATACTGCACTGAATTGGAGCTCTTAGCTCAGTAGGAGTACAGTGGATGTTATAGGTGGCGGTGCAAATCCAACTAAATAATATTCAACAAAGAATTTAAATGTGCGAACAGGATTCACAGTCGTCGCTTGTAAGCACGCAATTCAAAAAACGTAGCGGATATTTAGCAGTCTAGCACACTGTTATATTGCTTTCTTACTTGTCTCTCTCGTTATCTTCAACTGCATTGAAAAACGAGAGCAACAGTCGCGCAAAACGCGACAGTGGGATACCCTTCGACCTATGTTCCCGTGTAGTTTAATTTGTTAAATTCATACACATATGCATATGCACATGCTTTGAAATTATTCCCGACAGATGGCGCTCGCGCTCGCCCGGCTCCCTTGTTAGCTGACAGAAGCACTTGGTTTTATGCTCATACTTTCTTAAATAACTTCTGTGTTTATTGTTCGATTGGATTGTAATTTGGGGATTACGTAGATATTTCATTTAGCTTAGTATATGTTAATGTAAGAAAGTTGTATCTTATATACAGCGCTTACAAATTAAGTTCAAAAATTAAATTATTGATTTGTGGGGGCGGTGGGCGTGGCACCTAACATTTGAAATAAACTTCATCTGCTTATAGTACACAGAAGTCTTCCTGCCAAGTTTGGTAACTCTAGCTTTTATAATAGCTGAGATCTGTGCGTTCACACAGACAGACGGACAGACGGACAGACAGACAGACATGGCTCAATCGACTCGGCTTGTGATCCTGAGCAAGAATATATATACATACTTTATGGGGTCTCCCACGCCTCCTTATGCCTGTTACATACATTTGCACAAAGTTAGTATACCCTTTTTTGACCATTTTCAATGGTCGAAGGGTATAAAAAGCTCATCAGTTGCATGAAATATTAAGAAACATGATTCATCGATCAAATAGTGCAGCTTATACGTTTAGATTGGTTGAGCTTAAAATGTGTTTGTGTTTTCTAGCGAATAATGGAGAATTTAGTTCATCAACGGGCTAGGAGCCCTTGTGCAACGCATCTCGGGGGTCCCTATTATAATTGCCTTACTTTAAGATATAGTACAATATGTATTTCGATCTTAAACATTTTAATAAATGAACAAACTTAATACTAATTACATCTATATTTATTCAATTTAGTATTGTGAACATCATCTAAAGTTTTTGAGAAATCTATATTAGGAGCTGTCTTATTCTCGATTGATAAGATTGCCGATAAATGCAATCATTCCCACTTCCTAACTAAGTATGCATATATATATATTGTATATATTCTTGCTCAGTATCAATAACGATCGATTTTGCATTGTCCGTCTGTTTGACGATATATAATATTGCCAATTCATGCAATCATTCCCATTTCCCCACTAAGTATACATACATATATATGTATATGTATATATATTCTTGCTCAGCATCAATTACGGTCGATTTTTCAATGTACGTCCGTTTGACCGTCGAAATTTCAGCTGTAATAAAAACTAGAGACATCAAATTGGACATAAGTCCTGCTATATTCCCTAGAGTTAGCTAATTGTTCCATTTTTGTTTTATTCTTTGGCAGAAGGCGGCCCTGGGCAGGCCGCGGGCGCCTAGCTGCGGGCCTGGCTGTAAGTTCAGTTTGTAGATAGTGTGCTTTCGCCGTAAGAGAGGAAGCTGAGCTGCTGAGAGTGCGTAAGTGTGGCTTGTGCTTGTGTGTGAGTGTGGACTGATTGGTTTTGATTAGCGCAGATGGCGGATGAGGAGGATTAGGTTCTCTGTGTCTACTTAAACTAATTGCCAATGCTCTAGTTCTGCGGTCCAGATGTGCGTAAGTGTCTGTAGGTGCGTGTGTAGGTGTGTGTGTGTGTGCCACTGCTACTTGAGCTAGTTGGGATGTGCTTGAGGCAGGACACTTGGGGCACACTTATGAGCGAGTGTTGTAATTGGGCACAAGGATGCGCATATGTGGCACAGACTTGCACCCAAACACACATGCAGATGCCACATGCATAGACACGCACACATCTCTATGCACATCTGCAGCTTGCATCGCAGTCAACCCCCCACTGCGCAAAAGGTTTCCAGCTGCACACAAACTAAGAGAGACACACACACATACATTCACACACACCTGGGGTATGCGATCACATCACATTTCTTTAATGAGACACCGGCAGCAGCAGCAGGAGATGATGATTAAGGCATATTTTCATCGCTTTAGTATCTTGTTCGACGAGTTTTTGCACACTTTTTTTGAAAGCCGCCTTGACTCACGTGCGATCACACCGACCGCGTGCGTTTCCCAGAGAGCAACAGCGGCAGAGAGAGGGAGCGCGAGACGAGAGCGAGAGAGAGGCAGCGAGAGCATGAGAGCCAGAGAGCGAGAGCGCCAGCACGCAGATTCAGCTGAATCATCGGGTCGGTTAACAGTGTGTGTACAGTGTGAACAGTGTGTGTACAATGGGTGCAGCACATTAAAAGACAATTTGGCGTCTATTACTGCATTACACTGCGTTGGCCTTAATTTCGAATTCCGCTTTGGTTTAAAATCATCAACTATATCAAGTGCAACAACAACAAGATAGAATGCTAAACTCGTACTACGGCTGTCGAATGTTTTATACTCTTCTTCAATAAGTATTCCTCTAGGATATACATATATAAATATCATTGCTTATTTTATGTGTTCAGGTATAAGAACTCTTGTCGGTGTAGATATGTTATATCATTTATAGTGATCTAACAACTACTTTTATCTCTTTCTGATCATTACTATGATAACTAAAGCATATGAATCCATGATTCTGATGAAATGAAAAAGTAATACTGGTTACTATATAATATAGTTTACTATATACATATACTCGTATATTCATATATATAATATACAATATTTTACTATAATATAATTTACTATATATGTATATATAACTGCTATGGTACTTTAATTGGTAGAGCTAAGGTGCGTCATAGATTATATGGTATACACAAAAAAGTCTAATATTACAAGTTCATCTCGAAGCAAATGTTAAAGTTAATGTTCTTTATACATCAAAAGTTATATATATATACATTGTTTCAATAGTTTATACATATGTATGTATGGTTAAAGAGTATCGCTATTAACAGTGTGGCTTTATCCCCTGTCCTAATACACAAATAAGTAAAAGGTTCAGCTGTACGATATACATATTGCCTCCATCCAGCTTGTTGCAACTTGTGTGTCAAGACGGGCATGATCAAGAATGTATACACTCTATGCGGCTCTAAAAGTACTTTTCTGTGCGTTGCATAAGGTACATACATTAATATATACCCTATTGAAGGGTATAAAAACGCAAGGCACAGTTAAACAAATGCAAAATGCAATTCTAGCGAAGATAGGACGCAACAGTGAAAAAGATAGACAGAGAGAGGGGTTGAGAGAGCTAACATAACTGTTCACTATGCTATGTTTCGTTTCCACTGTGTTCTCCCGTGCTGTTGGGGCGCTGTTGTCAGAGAGAGAGAGAGAGAGAGAGAGCGATAGCGAGAGCGAGAGAGTTAACATAAACGGTGGCTGTTAAGCTTAACATTAACAGCAGCGCCGCTGCCTGTACTTAACATTAACTGAGCGACGACTGGCGCCGAAACAGATGCACAACCTACGCCGAACGAGACGGACGTGTCTGCGCGGTCGATGCAAACAAGAAGAAGAAGCGAACAGGCGAGCGTGCGTTATATCCCGGTCTGGTTTTGTGCGCTGTTTATTTAACAAAACAAAAACAAAACAACAAAAAGAACACAGAAACAGCAACAAAAACAAAAGAGAAGAAGAGAAAAGTAAATAAAGCATATCCGTTGCGCGAATATATTTATGCAGTTTCGTTGTTGTTGTCTGCAATTTAGTTAATATTTTGTTTCACTTTTTTGGTCCACACGACAAGCGCGACAAGTGGACAACGCTGCTGTCTCTTTGTCTGTCTGTCTGACTGTCTGTGCTAGTGTCAGTGCCAGTGTCAGTGAGTCTTTGTGTGTGTGTGAGTGTCTGTGTGTGGTGCCTCAGTCATTTCGGGGGTCCATGCAAATCAAAACATGGCGTTACAACAACAACTGACAGCAGCAATAACAACGAGAACAACAACAACAGAAGCAACGCGACAAGCAACAAAGACAACAACAATAATAGCGACAACAACAAAGCAACACAGGCAAGTGAGCCCAAAGCCAAAGGAGCAGCCGGTGCCAGAGACAGCAACAACAACAACAGCAACAACAGCAAGCAGAGCAGCACGACGCAAGTGAGAAAACGACAACAACAACAACAACAGTTACAACGGTAACAACAACAAAAGCAAGCGAAACTCTTACGAAACGTGAATAACGAAATTTGCACGCAGCTCTGGCAGAAAAACCAATTGGAATAAATACAAACAACAAGAAAAATGCCTGAAAATATGCCCAGCAACAACAAGAATAATACAAAAACAAAATAAATGCCAAATAAAGAAAATTAGAAGGAAACAAAACAAAAATAAGCAAAAGAAAGGAAAAAACGCGAGTAAAACGCGCGCGCAGGCGCCCTAAAAAGAAAAATTCCATGAAACGGTAAAAAGAAAAACGCAAAAAAACAATTTCCGAAATTCGCATATCGTATTATTTTCCAAATTATTTTCCTGTGTACAAGTGTGTGTGAAGAGAAAAAGAAACAAACGCTAAAGCGAAATAAGAGAACAGTGAAACGAGAAGAGAAGCAACAATGGAGCAGATCACGCAATACTTCGAGCACATGGATTACGTGTCCTTTGGCGTCATCGCTCTACCCTGCATTATCATCGCCGTCTATGGCTTCTTGCAGATGGCCAGTGGATTAACCAAAAGCAAAAGTAAGTTCCCTCCTCTTCCCCTCCTCTTCCCCTCCTCTTCCCCCATCCACCTTTACCCCATTCACAACTGCATCGTTGGTATTTCTATTTGTTATGATTCAATTTCAATTCAGGTTAAGTGACGTATTAAAATCAGCAATGGGAATTTCTGTAATAAAAATAATGATTTGCATACTTGTATACTCGTATTTGATTAAACATTATTTTATATTTTTTAAATGGAATAAGGGTTTAAAAGTTACGATTATAAATGTATTTTATGTTTAATTTGATTTTAAGTGGAATGAAATGTTGCCCATCCAATAATTCTTTTATATATTGATATTAACTTTAGATATATACATAAATTGTAGAGAATTGGGAAAATGAAGTGTCAAGTAATTAAGAATAGGCAGTTTAATAAAATAAAGACACGACTCTGAATGGAATACCCTTTATATTCTATTGTGAACTCTGAAAGGAGCATGCAAGCTATTATAATTATATACCGTATTTATACTAAATTAGCGTTAGTATTAGTTTTAGTATTAGTTTAATTAAAATCACATTAGGAATATCGCTATCTCTTTCCTCCTTTGCCACTTTCACTGTTTGGCAATTGAATAGTGTATGCGACCCGCTTGTTGCCCCTTAAAGCGTGTTTAACCATTACTTTTAGTCTCTCTCTCTCTCTGCCTTTTTGTCTGGCCGTGTGTGTTTGTCTCGCTCTTCCCGCATACCTTTTGCGTTCCCATTTCACGCCGTAGCCTTAATTACCGTCAAAGCAAATTATAAAAGTAATACGCGGACTCAGGCATCCAAAACTCTCTTTGAACAGCTGAAAATGGAAATGAAATACTTTTCTTTGTTGCACTGGGTCTTTCCCACGGCATGTGACGTCTGCAGAGACCTCCAGGGAAGGTGCAGGGAGAAGGAGTAAGAGGGAGAGACAGTAAAGTCTCCACTTAATGTAGGTGGGGGATTATGAAAAGATCTAAAAAAGAAAGGTAAATGAAAAGATGTTCACTGCATATTCTTTATCTACAATACGAAATCTTGTCGATTGGCAATCAGAGCGTGAATGTATATATGCATAAGGTATATGGATGACATACGATATATGGTATGGGGTGTACCTGACCTATCCCTCGCATTTTGTGTTGTTCGCGCTGTGGCGCTGCAGTATCTGAGAGACGATAACGTTGCGATCTACATGCCTATATATGTCTGTATATAAATATATAACTATCATATATGATTTCTTTTTATCTGAAGAACAATAGCTGCCAATCGAACAGTTACGATATAAATGGTTCAGATAGATAACTTGAGTTCCATTTGGGATCTTCCGCTATCTAAATTCGAGTTTCGATTTGGAGTTAGGCAATAAGTTGTCGCGACATAAAATCAAGTTTTAGTTACGACGACGCCCAATTTGGCGGATGGCGGAGGGTTTACATAATAACACACATACGTGTATATAAACACACACACACAGATACATAGACACACACGATCTCGACAACTTTCATTCCCACAAAATGTCGCCAAAAAAGAAGAGAAAAAAAGCCAAAGACGAACGACGCTTCGAAATTAGCACACGGTGCGACTGCGACGTATGACTGAGGCAGCGACTGAGGCAGAGATCGTGGCTGAGGCTGACTTACTTTCTTTTCGATTGAGAAAGGTCTGTGTGTGCGCCTCTATCGGGGATCTATAATTAAACACATGCGTAGTACGCAAGTGTGCCACACTCTTGTGTGCATACAGTGTGGCTAAGTTAACATTTTACTTTTTATTTAGTTTGTTTTCTTTTTTGCAAACTATTTTCGTTGACTTTTCGTGTTGTTGTTTGGCGAATTGAGTTCATTTATTTTAATGTACACAGAACTACAATACATGCGAAGATCGAATGGGGCACAGTAACAGTGTTGGACAACGTATTGTGGGTGCTGCACAAGTGCTGCGACAGTGAGCCAAACAAGTAAATAAGGCGCAACAATTTGTGAATTAGTCGAGGAATGCAAGATATTCTTTTCGTATTTTCCCCTTTTGTTAATTTGTTTTTTCCCCATTTCCAGGTTATCGCTTTGTTTAGCTTTTATTTATTACAATTGGCTTTTTTCTTTGGTTTCTTTATGGCCACGTGCATGTGCAGCTTTTCGCTGATTGCACAGAAAAGGTTGCTGCCCTACCGCACTGTTATATGCTATATAGAATGCATGTTTCGAGCTCTGCTTCAGTTTGCACTTTACAGGGTATGTTTGCGTCGTACTGTGGCTATCTATGGGCAACAGTGTTGCATGTCTGAGGTCCATCAATTGTTGTACTTATTCTCTCGCTCCCTAATTACTGTCGCCACTTCGACAACGGACACTTTTCTATTTAGCTAAATGCGCATTATAATTATTGCTCTCGCTCTCTCCCTCTCTCTTCCCCTCCCCCTTGCTCTGCTGTTGTAGCTGTGATTCCTTGTGCGATTGTAGGAATTTCATTTAAATCGAGTAGTTCTCTATTTACGGCTGGAAAATAACAATAGCAATAACAATAACAAAAACAAATACAAAAGCAAACGCAAACAGAAACATGAAAGCGCATCGCGTATACGACCCGCTGCCAGAGCATATTAATCATACGCACTGTGTAACGCGCAGCTGGCGCGACGAGCAACTCAGACATCGATTACTCTATAAGTAAGGTAGATTAGTCGCACACACACACACACACACACACACACTTATATTGTATATATTTAGATAGATAGTTTGTTTATTTTCGTCGCATTTTGAGACTTTGAGGTGCGTCTAAAGTCTCAATTACGTATAACAGTTTCTAATTGTTAGATTGTCAGCTGGGAATTGTTTATAGTCACTATTTCTTATGGATAGATAGATCACTTGTTGGCGCTTCATTGCAATGCTTACTCATCCATATAACAGTTTTAACTTTGGATACCAGTTACTTTTAGCCGACTTTTAAGTTAAAAGTCGTTTGAAGTCCTTTTCGACAGTCTTAACATTGTTTCTCTCGAGGTAAAAGTCGTTCATTTTCGCTGTTTCTCTGTCTAGTCCTTTATTAACTGTATAAAAGTTTCTTATAACTCCACAATTGACACAATTGTTGCTTCAGCCTCATATCACATGCTATTACACGATGTATAACACATTTCTTACACCTCGCAACTGTTAATTAGCCTCTCCGTGCTCCCCTTTCGCGTTCTCTTATCACGGCGTGTTCTACGCGTGTTACGCGACAATCTCTCAATTATCTTTCCCAATCGTAAAAAATTAAAAAAAAAAGAAAACCTTGAAAACCTTAACCGACTGCGATCGGCCTGATCGACACTACCTGGGAAACTGAGAAGATGTTATACTAATAACACAGTAATTAATGTTATTTATCTGTTACCATAGTTCCCCTCCTCATCTTCTTCTTGTTCTTTAGTTGTTGTTGTTTATATTTTTGGCATTTTGATTTTATTACACAATTTGCTGGGCTGACACTCATCATATGATTTTGATTATTGATATCAGCGCAAAACATGTTCTACTCTGCTTCCCCCGTCTCTCTCTCTCTCTTCTATCTGCACTCTGCTCCTCTTCTTCTTGTGCTCTTGTTGTTTATGCTCATTCATATTGCGCGTTTATTTATTTAATTTATTTGAACTCTTATGCTAATTTGCTGGCATTTAGTCGCATTTCTTGTTGATATTAGAACACAATTTATACGCCCCACACACACGCACACACATACACGCACACATGTGTATAGTGTGTGCAAATAGCATACCCCGTGTGTGTGTGTGGCAAACGAGGGTATTAGCTTTTGTTGTTATCCCATTTGCCACTCTATAATGCTGCCTGCTCTACGGCCTACAGGGTATCTCGTGCGTCGCAGCCGCCTCCTCAAAAGGTGCCTAAGTAAACTAAGGCACTCACAGAGAGAGAGAGAGAGAGAGAGAGGGAGAGGAATACATATATCAACTGGCCTATATAATCTGCAGATCACGCATCTATTGTGGCCTTAGCGCGCTTCAATTGGCCCGATAAACAGCGAGAGATCGCAGTTTGCTCGAGAAGGAAGGACGAGGAGGGGAGAGGTGGCGGGTTACCGGGCCGGGTCGTACCTCGTGTGTGGTGCTAGTCGTATGTCGTGACATAATCGACCATGCGATTAAGACAATAAATTAGCATTAAAGCCAAAGAAAAAGAGGGGCAAAAACAGCAAAAGAGACGAGGGCAAAACAACAAAAAATCAGCAAAAAAAAGAGAAGAAAAAAGCGCAAACTCTGGGCAAAAGTGAAAAGTCAATGAAATTCCGAAATTCGCTGAGAAAAGTAAGAGCAATCTACATAAACATAAACATGCCACGATCGGCGTATGCATAATATGTGTGTAGAAGTGCGAGACAGAGGGAGATACGTGACATAAGAAAGGTCACGCCACATCATTGTCATGGCAAGAGACCCCGAAGAGACGGCCCTCTCCCCCTGGCGAGGTCTTCCGCTCATTCTTCTCGAGCTTCTCTCGTCGTCGTCGTCATTCATTTCAATTTCCAGTTAACTTTGGCTCTGTTTCTGCTAACCCGACATGCAGACGACGCGCATCTACCCATAGAGTCGACTATATCATCTTTTTCTCCTTCTTTTCGTTGTTGTTGCTTTTTGTGTTGATATTGTCGTTTTGTTGAGGTTTCTTCTCTGCTGCTCTGATAGCCAAGTCCAAAGCCAAAGCGAAAGTTTTTTTGTTTTTTTCCCGAACTTCTTATTTAACATGGCTTCGTTTTCACTTTGTCTTCATGCGCTTCTTCTTCTTCTTATTCAATGTTTTTGTTGTTGAACGTGTCGCAATTCAAAACCGAGCAACATGCTTAAAAATAAACCTTATATATATATATATATATAGTGTATATGTATATATATCATTTAATATGAATATATATAGTTATATATAGTTAGGATGATATATCTTTTCGCACATTTCTCTTATGCGATCGTCCATAAATCATAAATGTCTTGATGAATGAACTGGACTAGGCGAATGTCCAGCAATAGATAGAGGGAGAGGGCGAAATATTAAGCTTTATAGAGCTACTCCTTCAAATTTCAGGCAATTACTTGAGATTCTTTATCAAACTGAAACACATTGGTTTGCTTAGACAAACCAATGAAATTCATTTTGGCTTTAGCTGGAAATGTAAAATGAAATATTTCGAAAATCTATAGAAAAATAAATACACAAAAATAAGAAATAACAAGCATGAGTGTGCTCGACTGTAATATACCCGATTGTTTGTATATTTAACTAGTGTATTTTATTGCATACTTTGCAGGGGGCTTTGAAATCAGTTCCTCTTTAAATGATAAACAGGCTTAAAGATTAAAATTAAACGCTTGTAATGCAATTGATGTTGATGCTGATCAGGAATATGTATACTTTGTGGGATCTGCCACACCTCCTTCTGTCTGTTACATTCATATTGGATTGGCTCAATGTGAGAATACCCTTCTACCCCATGGTGATAGAGGGTATACAAATCTAGTTTAGATTTTGTAAAAATGGAAATTGTTGTTGAAAAATAAAATTTCAAAAATGGTTTTTATTTCTTTTTATATACGATTTAATTAGGAAGTGAGTGACAGGAAATGAGACAGCAATATATAGCAACGGCAATTGGAATAGAGAGGGAGAGAGAGAGAGGCAGAGAGGCAGAAAGGTAGAGGGAGAGCGGCAAAGAGAGCATGCAGTGAAATTGTTTAGCAACTTTTAACGCTTCGTTGTTGTTGTTGTCACTCTTCAATCAACTGACTCACTGACTGAATGACTGAGTGGCTGCCTGACTGACTGAGTGAGTGACTGCCTGACGGAAATTGGCAAGCAGCTGCAGCAACGTTGGCAACTCTGGACGCTGTCACTTTCTTCTACTCATATGAGTTTTGTTTGCGTTGCTTCTGTTGTTGCTGTTGTTATTGTTTTTGGGGACTTTCATTTGAGTGCGAAACGAAAATGAAAACGAAACTCGACTCGACCCGCATTGCTTCGTTCGCTTTGGTCGCTTCTGCCGCCTGCTGCGCCTTGCCAAGTGTTATACAAGAAGCAGCATGCCCCAAATTATGTGTGACCAATTTGGCCAAGCAGCAGCAGCAGCAGTGGCAACTGCAAGGGCGTCGTTAGGTAACCAGAGTCGTAAGCAGACATTTGTCAAGGGTCAGTCTAGTCAATCAGTCAATCAGTCAATCTGTCTATCAGTCAAGCAAACAAGTGTGCAATATGCAGGCCCAAACTAGAATCGACTCGACTCGACTCGTTCGCCCAAGTAATAACTCAGAGTGTGCTCTGTGTGTTTTTGTGAGTTGTTAACACGTTTTCACGCGCACATAATTGCAACACACACACACACAATCGTACTGTCTGTTGTATTTATTTTTGCTGTTAGTGCAGCGTCACATTTTGCGAGTGTGAAAACCATAAACAAAATTGAGGCTAATTGAAGGCACTTTTACTCTCGGGCGCAACATGTTGCAAGAGCGACGGCGACAGCGACGGACGCAACTTGTTGACACCACTCGAAGCAGATGTTACAACCAGTTGACTATACTATAAGTTCTGTATGTGTATAGTATGTCTAAATATTCACATATGAATATGCTACAAGCCTTTTACTATAAAGTCTAACATTTTTGGGGCTTAGAATTCTATTTGCATTGTTTCTTTTGTTTTAATTATATTACCACAGTATGAAATAGTCGCATATTTTTATATTAGTGTTACAAACATTGTAGAACTTATTAAAAACTCAGCAATCCTATAAAAAAAAATAAAAATAAAAAAATTGCAATATTTTTAATTTGTCCACTAAATTTAATTGATTAAGAAAAAAATAATTTATCATTTTTCGAAAAATACTAAGCTTATATTAAATTACCTGAAACTAGCTTTAAAAACTTAAACATATAAAAAAAACAAAATTAGTAATATAAAATTTACAATTTTGTTAATTTAGAAAAAAAACTATATATAATTATTATTTAAAAATACTAAGCTGATATTAAATATACTAAAACTGAATTAAAAATCTAAAAAATATAAAAAAAAAAATAAATAAATAATACAAAAAATATATACAAAAAAATAAATAAATAATACAAATTAGTTAAATTTAAACTTTAGAAAAATAATACATATATAATTATTATTTAAAAATACTAAGTTAATATTAAATTAACTCAACCAGTACATAAAACAAAAATAAAAAAATTGCAGTATTTTTAATTTACCACTAAATTTAATTGATTAGGAACAAAAAATAATCTATAATTCTTTAAATCCTAAGCTAATATAAAATCAACTGAAATTGGATTAACAAACTTTTGCAAAGAACAGAAATTTAATAATTTGATATAATTAATTAACATTTTAAATTTGTAAAATTTATTTATTTTCAAATTTAGTTGATTTAGGAAAAAAAATTATTATTCTTTAAAAATACTAAGCTAATATTAAATCAATTCAAACAGGATACAACAAAAAGGTGTTAAATTTTTAAAGGTAGTCACGATCTTTGCACATATGTACATATATAGAGAGTCAGTGCAGAAATTAAATATAAACCAGTAAGAAAAGCGCAGGACGCGACAGTGGGATACCCTTCGACCTATTTATGTTCTTATGCATGTACACATATACATATGCACATGCTTTGAAATTAATCCCTACACATGGAGCTTGGGCTTCGCGCTCGCCCGTCTCCCTTGTTAGCTGACACAAGCATTTGGTTTTATGCTCATACTTTCCTAAATAACTTCTGTGTTTATTGTCCGATCGGACATCCGGACAGATAGACGGACATAGCTTAATCGACTCGGCTAGTCATCCTGAGTAAGAATATATATACTTTATGGGGTCTGCCACGCCTCCTTCTGCCTATTACAATATTTAAGTAATTAGATGTACAAATTCCCAACTATATTTTGATTCACAACTTATCGGCAATTCTCTGTGATTTTGATCTTTGTCAATTTGGGTTAGCCTGTTAATGATGATGGCTCCCCTCCCCCCCGCGGACATTCTGCCTGTTAGGGGGGTGTTGTTGTGGCCTGTTTTCACTTTAAGATTCTTGTTGACGCCGAATTTCAGATTCGGATGCGGTTTGACGTAATCTCGGCCAAAGTAAATCGATGTGTGAGCGAAAGAAACGTTTTTTGGGGTAGACTCCTAAGTATTTCTATTTTCGTCATATTTCGTTTGTTTTTGTTTTGATGACATTCGTTCGTTCATTCAGTGAAATTGAGAAAGATATATGTACGCACACATTTGTACATTGTGTGCCTGTGTGTGTGTGTGTGTGTGTGTGTGAAGTGACAGGCATTTGTACAAGTAGCGTATAGTTTGCTTTCCTCGCCGTTCTATGCAGTTTTTATTGTTGTCTGTAGATACAAACTGTGTGTGTGTGTGTGACTGTGTACTTATTATGTATGCTGCCTGCTTTCGTTTGGTTTCTTTTCGTCTTACTCTTCACTCTTTCCTCTCCCCTTTCCCCTTTCCCCTTGCCCATGTGTGGTTTTCTTCGCCAACTTGTTGATTCGCACACTTATCGCGTAGCCGCGTCGCGTCGCGTCGTGTGACAAGCAGCACAATAAAAGTGACATTCAACGAACACCACAAAACATTGTTGTGCTCATTATTGTTGTTGTTGCAATGTGTATGCCCTTTGCCGCAAAAGCAAAGAACAGGGTATTTCAGTTAACTTCCACAGTTTCACTTCATTTCTTTTTCCTTGAGTCCATTGGGCATCAGAGGTACAGTAGATAACTCTAACCTAATGAGTAGTTGCAGTTGTTGCAACTCCAAGATTGCCTACATTAGTAATAAGTTATGGGACTCGTAGTAGAGTATCTGTTTGTTTGTATTCATATCTATTTGCACAGTATCTTCAAATGCTATTTACTTTTATGGCTACTTATCATGAAATTGCGAAAAATGAAATATTATTTTTAATTTTGGCAACAGAGTATTTGCACTTCGCAGCGAGCCGTTGCCATTGTGTGGATTTCCTTGAGTTTTTTTGTATTTTTATTGTATTTTTATTGTGTTTTTTTATTTTAATTTTAATTTCGCTTTTAATTGTGCTGTATATGCGTTTCCTGAACTTGCGCGGCTCACTCTTCCTTCCGCCAAAAGAAGGGTCGAATTGCCAGAAGAAAAGCTCAAGCTGATATTGAATTAAAGTCTCGCTCTCTTTTCCTCTCTCCCTCTTTCTCTTTCTCTTTTTTTTATAGAGACCTCGATTGAGTTGCGGTACTTTCTCAATGCTCATGTAATTTGTCGCTCCTCCTCTTCTGCTGGCACTTCTTTCTTTCTTTCTTTTGGCCTTTCACTCGCCTCGTCGCAGGGCGGGCAGTCAGGGAAGGGGCAAGAGGATAGGGGCAAGGGGGAGCTGGCTGTTTGGGCTTCTGTTTCGGTCTCTTCTTCTTGCTGCTCGGCTTCTTTGTCGGCAGCTCTAACGGGGCAAGTTTAAGTTTCGTTTCGTTTGGCTTCGTTTTGGCTCTGTTCCTACCTCCCCTCTCCTCACTCCCCCCTACAACCAGTTTACGGCCATCATCTACCATCTCTTTTCTTATGTGTTTTCATGCTATTTACTTATGTTTTTCACAAGTGCAATTGAGGTTACTTTCTATTTAAAAATAAATAAATAAGTCGCCGCATTCAAATAAAGGCAAAGTTTATTTATTTATTTTTTCCCCTCCCCTTCTCAGCCCGTTAATGTTTTGGTTGTTGTTGCTGTTGTTGTTTTTGTCGCTGGCGCTGGTTTTATTTTTCACACAGCTGCCGGCATGCATCAAAATTTGCCATCAATTTTTCTAGCCAAGTTGCCCTTGTGCTAAGCATCCAACTAGTCGCTGTAGATACTTATTGAAGCTACAGATACAACTGCAGAAACAGATACAGATACAGATACAGATACATTTACGAGTAGAGATATTGCTACTGCAGATACAGATACAGTAGATACGGCAATTGTTGCAGATACAGCCACACCTACAGATACAGATACAGATACTTTCCCCCCTTCAACTATGCCCCCGTTCGTCTGTTTGCCTGTTCCTTTTGTTTGTTGTTTATTTTTATAAATTGTGCGCTCATTTGTATTACTTTGATTACTTTTGCCGTTTGTCTGTCCGTCCGTTCGTCCGTTCGTCCGTCCATCTCTCCGTCCGGCAGTCGCTCGACATTTGTCGCTTGCCCGCTGCGCGCAAATAAATCATTGCGGCTGCGGTTTGTATTATGTGTGCTTGAAATAATATGCCCACATGCCGCTGACAAATACCACTTCAAAGTGGCCCCCAAGTACTCTGCGTATGCTTCGCGTCCCGACTCGCACTGCACTGTGATCGCAACTAAATGACTTCTCCAGTCTATATGCCAAATTTCACAACTCTGGCTGCCATAAGAAGCGAGTGCCGATAGGTGAACTCTATTACGTATTAAGTATACGAAGTGTGACCAGTCTGCAGAGTAAATTTCGTAACTGTTACACCTGCTGGCTGTGACATCTCTACAGAATACTCGACTTTGCTCTACAACTAAGTTGCTTGAGTGTATTTTGCAGGGTATTGCAGGGTATTGTAGGGTGTGACAGCCGCCGCACGTCAAACAGATTTAATGCCATTATTTATGCATGTATTATAATACAGTTTATGTGTTTTTATAATAATAATAAGGCATAGGGGAAGGGGAGGCCTTATGCCTGTACACATATAGATCAGATGTATGGTATATCACGCTGTCTCTTTGCCATATATCATAAGAGTTTTCGCGTATATTTCGTATGAATGAATATGAAATTTTGGCACTCGCAATCGAAATAGCAAAGCGTACCAAAACAAACAACGTTGATAAACAACAAGAGAACAAGAAACATCAAGAAGAAGAAAAAGACGGACAAAAAGGCAAAGCATGAAATCATTTTGTCATGAGCACAAATCAAAACAACATTTCTTACGTGTCCCACCTGACGCCAACTGAGTGAGAATCGCCGTGGGCGTCTCAATTGCGATTCAGATCTGGATCGAGAATGAACGTGGAATGCTTCGAATGGTGAATCAAGCAAAAGACAATTGAAAATAGGTCGAATTATGCGCGGTTACCCGTTACCTGTTACAAATCGTGTGTGCACTCGCTGGCCTGCAAATGGAGCAGGCCCGCAACACGAAAAGAGCAGAAGAAGGCGCAGATGAATAAGTATTCTGCTTATCCCTCTCTCTCCCCTTTTCTCTCTTCACATTCCTTCTCGCCTGTTCGCATTACTTGCAAGTCTGTAATTAAGTTTACTGCGCTAATTTTGCAACTTCTTCGAAGTCTTTTCTCCGAGTCAATTTAACGCTCCGATTGAGCGCAAATCTAATAACTGTGCCTGGGTCCCTGTGGTCGACTCGCCCTCCCATCTCCCACCTTCCTCCTTGCCTTCCTGCCTTCCTGCCTTCCTGCCTGCCTGCCTTCCTGCTCGGGGGAAAGAGGCCAACTCTTCCGGATAGTGAAACATCTGCAAAGTATTTGCTGATTTTCTTTGTCGCTTTGTCGGCGCAGTCGAAAATAGTTTTGCATTTTTATTTTCACATATAGATCTATTTTGAGTTTTAATAGCTTGTTTGTTGTTGTCAAAAGGGAAATGTCATCATCAACATCATCGTCATCATCGTCATCGGCACCGGCACCGGCACCGGTCTCGGCCTACTCGACTCGTTTGGGTAGTTCACGCCGACAGAAAACGGCCGAAAGTATTCAGAAAATACAATTCGATATCGGTCAAATTTTTATAAACAATCAAAACGTAAACGAAAAAAAACGGAAAATAGGAAGGTAAATAAACAAAAAAAACAAACCTAACAATAAAAATCGAAAAATACCTACGAATTAGGTAAAATTAGGCAGACGACATCACTTCAATTGGTCTTCCATCCATCCAAATCATCATCGATCCCAACTGTATTTATATCTATGAGTTGCCCCGACTTGTATACTCAAGAGCAGAATGGGTGTCTTTATCTATAGTTTCGCTTGGACCTCGAGGACGTATCGCTTTCAAGTCATCAAACGTGGTATGTGCTGCATTGCTAACCCACCTCCCCTCCCTTGTTTCCACAGAGTATCTGCCAGTCCAACATCTCCCAGCACTTGCAGAGAAGGTACTTTTACTTTTACTTTTTCTGTTCTGTTCTATTCTGATCTGTTGTTGTGTAAACACAACGTGCCATAATGTTTCCAATTAATAACAATTGTGAATGATATGCCGAATATATGCCACTTCTCCCTCGGCACGCCCACGTTGAGCGCCCACACGCAGCACAAATGACGCAGAGCAATCATATCGAGCGTAGTTTATCAATATACTGCATCAATAATATATATAATAATGTTGAAGCTATTGATTCGTGTGTCCCCATGGGAACTATGGTGTGTGTGTGTGCAGAGTAAATTACACATACACACATACATACGTTGGCACATAGTTACCACATGTACATAGGTATACTCCTCATCTGACAAAGTGCGTAGTTTGCTGTACTCGATTAAGTGGAACTACAATACTCGCAAGTTTATTGGAATCCAAAGGGGGATTTTATCTTTTCTTGGTATACTTTTTAAGTGTTTCAGTGTTCCAAAAGAGCGTTTTGAATCTGCTGATCTTTTACTTTACGCTAAGTCTGTGCCTGCTTTCGTCTTCTCTTTGCTGTCTTCTGCTGATTCTTTGATTCTCCTGTTTGATGCTTTCTTCCTCTTCTTGTCGTTATCGACAATAACTGGTGATAAGCGACAATTCCCACGCACCACTGCACTGGGCAACCTAGCACAACTTCCGCACAAAGACGGGGCATTCGTTGATGGAGAGGGGGGAGGTTGAATATGGTGACAAAGTAGCAGCGAGTCGCGCTATCGCACATTGCGCATACGCCATGTGCTCAATGTCGTCATCGGAAGTAATTTGTTTATCGATTTGCTGCGAAGCGTTTTATTCAAGCGCGCTTGATTGACGATGCGCACCTCCCACCTCCCCCCTCTCTAGCTGTTGCCCCTCCCCAGTAGCAACAACAAACGAAACATACTTAATCCATGCTCTTTTTTTTTCTATTTTAATCAGCAAATTGTACGTGAAATCAGAATATGCATGTCTATCATCGCTACGCTAGTGGAAAGAGTACGAGGGGGAGTGGGGGGAGACACTGGCGCTATGGGGCCGGGCAACCAGTCGAGCATTAAATAAATAATTGGCCGACTAACGTCATCAGCAGGCAGCAGCGTGAGTTGCCAGTTGCGAGAGTTGCGTGTGTGAGCTTCTTCGCTTAAAATGCTGATTAGCAGCTGCTTGGCCCGGTTAAGCACGTCAGAAGCAGCACTAACAGCAGCAGCACTACCAGCAGCACGTTGCCTCCCCTCCTAGCGTGTCCAGAGGAAATCGCGTCTCAAGACATTGCACGTAGCTGGTAGAGAGAAACTCTTCCTGTATTTTGTCTTACATGAGTCGAGCTTCGTGTGTGTTATGTGGCTACCATACAAAGCCAGCTGTCTGACTGTCTGTCTGTCTCTCAGTCTGTCTGTCTGTCTGTCTGTCTGTCTGTCTGTCTGTCTTTCTGTCTTTCTGCTTGTCTGCCTGTCGGACTATGACTCTGGGGCACGTAATTGAATGCGAATGGCTTAATTTACAGTGGATTTAGTTTTACGGCCTGGCCGCAATTATACAATACATTAAAGCGTCATTTAAATTTCCGGTTCTAATGGCGGCAAACCCCAAGCCCCGGTCACAGCCCCAGTCTCAGTCACAGCCCCAGCCGAATCGACCTGGCCCCTACCCACAATCAGTTCAATTACTTTGGCTAAGGTTCAACTCTGGCTCAGTTGCAATGCATCTCACCTCGCGCAATTCGAACTCCACGTGTAGTTTCGCCCTCCCTCCCCCCACAAACAAGTTTGGTCTTCGGCTGCACGAGTAGAGAGAGAGAGAGGTGGGGAAGCATTAAACCCATTTCGGCTAGTCGTAAAACTCGTTTAGGGTCCAAGACATCGGCCAAAATGTGCGCGACAGAATCTCAAAAATTTCAACAACGCACGTTGGACGATGGAGGCAGGCGGCGACAGGTGGTAGGTGTTAGGGGTAGGGACAGGGGGAGAGGGAGGGAGCAAAGACAAGTTCGGAGTCCAAAGCCAAAGAATTCGCAAGTCAGCGTCAGCTTATGAAACTAATGTACGGACTAATGTTAGAGCATGCCATTAACCCGTGCTGGGGTATAGCAGTTAAACAAAAGATCTCACCAGCATCTGCCTAATGAAAGGGGTAGCTTTTATGCTGTATAACAGTTTTGTGTACGATCAGATAGATGATTAGAAAGTAAACTTCAGGGTTTGATCTTCTTGAGTAGCACAGTTAAGTAACTTTAGTAGAAGAAGAAGACCTTATGTGTGGTACATCTTGATGTAAAGCTGTTGGATATGTGTATAACAGTTCAACAGAAGATCTACGGATGTTCCACAATTCCAAATTTCAGTATAACAGACAAAAGTTGACTATGCATTTAATCTTGATTGAACATTCTCATACCAAGCAAAGTCAACAGAAAACAGCGCGCTTCCTTCATAGTACGAGTATAACAGTAGCACAGTGTCAATACAACAGCAATGCCAAGTCAAGTCAATGGATGTTTGAATAGGACTTTAAAGAGATCAGTTTGGCCTGGAATTTGTATACAATTCAATGATAAGTCGAGTCGATCGATCAAGAACTAAGCCCATTGGAACTGACTATACTTTACAATATCACCCCTGAACTGAAATATAACAAATTGGAAAGTGTTCTACTGTATCGTGCACCTTCAATCGATCTAACTCTTGTGAAATCTTCAACATTGTCCTTGATCAGTGAGAACAATGTGACGATCGCAGCTGTCGCTCTGTGAAGAAGGAAGCACAAGAGTGGGAAGGGGGAATGTGGGAAGGGGCAAAGACTCTGCGCACATGCGCGATCATCGTGATGATGATCATGATGATTATGTTGATGATGATGATGATCGTTTTGAGCGTCGCTTGGGCTCGTCGTTGTGTGTTGCCATGCGAGAAATTGCCACGTTTTTTGCGTTTCCTTTTTGTGCTCTTCCCTTAATGATCTCCTTTGTTGGGGTTTCACTTCACTTCACCTCATCTTGCCGCTAGCCTTCTCCTCCTCCTTCGTTCGTCTCGTTTCTTTTTCCCCCTTTTTGCTGTAATTCGAGAGCGCCTGCTTGATGGCTGATGGCCGCGCATTGTGCCGTCGTCTGCGTGTTCGCGGAATTCATTCAACATTGCTCGCATACACACACACAGAAAGAGAGAGACAGGAATAGAGAGTGAGAGAGGGCAAGGGTGAGGGAGATGGAGAGAGATAGACAGGCAGTCGCTGGCGATGGGAACTTATGAATGATTCCAATGCTCATTAGACAGCAGCAAACGTAATGAAGATCGTAATGAGCATCGTAATGAACATCGTAATGAGCCTCGTAATGGGAATCGTAATGAACATCGTAATGAAGATCGTAATGGGGATCGTAATGACGATGTGTGTTGTTGCCACAAATAGCAACACGCGCCGCAATTGCGTTGCATTTCCGTTTTGCTAGCGTCGACGTCGACGTCGACGTCGACAGCGACCGAACCAGGGCTACCACCCAATCGCTCTATCTGTATCTGTATCTATATCTGAATGTGTAACTGTAGCACTGTCTCTATCTCTGTTTTTATCTGCATCTCTCTCTCTCGGTAGCTGGTTTCAACGAACTCGCGCTGATATCATTTCAAAAGTTATGACACATTTTAATGGGTGATTTTGCATTCGGTTTCGAATACGATACACAAAATACGAAAGCGTTGCTCGTGTCTTCTAGTACCGAACTAACCATCAAATACCCTAACCTAGCCAAAGAAAGGGAATCTGACAGTCTCACTTAATTTAAACTAAGTTTTACAGTCAATTAAGAAAGTTGAACCCAGTAAAAGACTTCCACTTTTTGACTGAACTAAAAGTGCTTCATACTTTATATATATATATATTAAGTATTTAAATGTAAATATATAAATACGCCTTTTAATTAATTAATGTTATTTTATTTTAATGTAATTTTATTTTATCGATTTTACATTTTACATTAAGAAAAAGGTTATATAGTAATAGATATTGAAATAGATACATATACATATATATATAATTGATATATATCGATATGTTTAATATATATAATAGATACACATACACACATGTTTATTTGTTAGGCTCTACTTTAATGTAAATGCGAATACCTTTTTGCAAATGTAAAGTTAAAGTTAAAGTAAATTAAAGTTAAAGTTAAACTCAACGTTAAAGTTAGGCTTAAAGTCACGCTTAGTTACGGCTTTGAGGTATTTCTTGAGCTGAGTGTAGGGTATTTAAATTTTAGCAAGCTTCTTCTTCCTCTCTTACTCGTTTCGGCTTTACCCACTACGCAATTCCATTCAGGCACAAGCTTCGAGCGATTCGATCGGTCGTCGTCGTCTTCTCTTTCATAAATCACGCCGCATAATTGCCGGTCGGGGTGTGAAGGGGCAGTGAAGGGGGATGCCGGTGGAGAGGGGGTGCTAGCAAAGGGGTTTTGTTTTGAATTTGAATTGAGATGATCGGTTTTTTTTTTGGAATTCGCCAAAAATTACGCTACAATTTCGAAGTGTCTTTCTCGCACTGGGTGAACAGGTGAAGGGGCAGCGGGTGGCCCGGCCTGGCGGGGGCCTAGGCGTGGTGGGTGGGGTATCAACACACACACACACAGACACACTTACCGGCACATGGAGCGGCGCTAGGCACGAGCTGGTACCTGTTTATCGCCGTCGGTTTGGCTCGCTTTTTTCTTTAGGATTTTATTTTAATTTTAAATTTTCGTTTGTTTTTTTTTTGGTTTTTTTCTTTGGCTTTATCTTAGTTGTTGGCTTCTTATTATTTTGATTATTTCTCGTATTTATTTTGTTGTCTGTTTATTTACTAAACGTTCGTTTTTTCTCGGCTACCTCCCTGTGCCGTTATTCGCCTTTTGCGCATTTCTAACGCACCAAAATCATAAAAAAAATGCACAAATTCCTCCAAAAAGAAGCAGTAAACAAAAGCTAAGGCCCTCTGGGGGTAAAGGTCGTGGCAGGCGCATCCCGGGGCACCCAGAAATGATGAGCTCCGAACTGATGTACTTGCCAGAAATGTTTCATCCGTTGCCAAAGAGGGAGAGGAGATGGAGAAGGCAGGGGAAGGCGGCGGGTACTTGGATCTATTTCGGGCATGTCTGCTTCTAATGATTGATCCAATGAATCAACGCAAAGCCATAAACAGCGAACTCGCCCAGACACATCACAAATCGTATCGATTCTAGAGCACTCATTTGTTTTCGGGAACCTTAACTGTTGTTTATCGCTCGTCATTTTTGAGTAAACTTCGTACAGATGTTCTCTAAGGGAGGGGGAAGAGGTGGAGTGGAGGTGCTTTAATCACGATCGTACAGTGTCCAGAAAATAACATCAAAGTAGCAATGAATTCTTCAATTTCCTATAGAGTAAAACTTTACTCTATAACTCGCATTAGTTCTATATCTTTCTGCTTTTAGCGACCTATCCCTCTAACTGCAAGGTTGTCTATATCTCACATCGATATCGATGCTTTATCATCTCTTCGATATCTAACAAGCCTTCGTCACATGATCGATTGATATACTTATCTATCTTTATTCTTCCGCTGTAATTAATCAATATATTTATATCGATATCTGGACTATCTTATCAGTATTATATTATATTATCAGTATATATCTTTGCAAGCTTCCTGTCCACATATGAGTCGTATGTTTGTAACATACATATGTATACCGTTTTATTTCGCAAAGCCATTCGTCAGTTTCGTAAGACATGTTCTTTTTCTTAAGAAAACTCACCCCTCTCTCAGACCCTTTCCTTCTGTTCTTTCACTTCTTATTGTGTTCTTTGTCTGTCTTGCAACAATGCTTTGTTTTAATTTACAAAAACGTATATCACTCGGCGAGTGTGTGTGACTGTGTGCATGTATTCGATTGCTATTCATTCAATCATTCGCTCATTCACGCGTGTGTGCATGCATTTACATGAACCTTGCATACGTCTTTGCCGCCTGATGTGGCAGCAAGCCGTGCAACACGTGCGCTTTGCTTGACTCCAAACCCCCTCTCTCGATCTATGTACCATATGCCAAGTGCGCATACTTATCGGGCGCACTGTCGCATGCGCTGCTACTGCTACCGTTGCTGTGGTCGTTGCTGTTGTCGCAACGTCACAGCGGCGATTCATGCGCACATGATTCACCGCGTCGCCGTGTATCGTGTGTGTCGTCATCGATAGCAGCGCAACGTGAATCGCAGTAAGACTGGGTTTTTTATTGCTCGGCGCTCTGTGGGCTGCTTCTTCTTATTCTTGTTTTCATTCGCCCGCAACGATTTGTTGTTTATATCTCGCTCGTCGCTAATCGCGCCGTTTAGTTTGATGCGAACTGCAAGTGCAGGCGGGCGAATCGAGAAGTGAAAAGAGAAGCGAAAAGTGAAATCGAATTGAATACAATACAACCATATCTATATCTAGATATAACTGCAGTTAATCTATATTTATGCACAGCGCTGTAGAATGCATTTGTTGCTCGAGAAATTTTGGCAAGCGATCTGTGGGTTGCAACTGAGCGACAGAAGCGAGACAATTACTAACCAGGTCTCTCTCTCTCTCTCTTTTTCCCTCTTCCAGATGACAACATGCCGCGATATACGAACAACCACCACAACAACAACAACAACAACCAGAGCAACAATGGCAACAACAACAGCAACAAGCGCTGCTTGCAGAAATTTGCAAATGAGAACTTAGTCACAGGCAATGGCACTACAGCAACAGTTGGCAACGGCTACCAGCAGCAGCAACACAACAACAACAACAACAGACACAATGCACAGCGCAAGTCGCGCTACAACAACAACAAGTCAAATGGGGCCTACAACATGCAGAAACGAACTAATGTCGTAGGCAGCGATGCACCCTGGCACCGTTTTGTCACTTCTTCATGCATCGAAGGTGAGTACTACGACTGTGAGATACCCTTCTAAACTAGTACATTGTTCTTCTACGAGATACCCCAAAGCAAGATGGATTCATTGGCAACCATGGCATAGTTTTGTGTTAGGAATTCCACGTTTTCTTGAGAACACTGCAGGGCACTGCAGATGTGAAATACCCCTCAGTTACATAGAGTATAGCAGCACCTTCTTGCCGAATTTCATAGCTCTAGCTATTCTACTAGCTTAGATCGTGGCATTTATAGACACACATAAGTAGTGCCTGTGCAGGGTACTCCAAATATGAACTACCTCCAAGCTATAGCAGCACCTTCATGCCGAATTTCATGACTATAGCTAGTCTACTACCTAAGATCGACGTGTTAATAGACATACATGACTAGTGCCTATACAGGGTACTGCATATGTGAACTACCTCTAAGCTACATAGAGTATATCAGCACCTTCATGCCAAATTTCATGACTCTAGCTATTCTACTAGCTAAGATCGTGCCGTTAATGGACATACATGAGTAGTGCCTGTGCAGGGTACTCAATATGTGAACTATCTCTAAGTTACACAGAGTATTGCCGCACCTTCATGCCTAATTTCATGACTCTAACTATTCAAGATGCTTAGATCGGCACATGCCTGTTCTTAGCTCTGATACACTATAAGAATCATAGCAATAACCCCCAGAAAGAATGACAATAACAAGCAGAACAACAACAACAACAACAAGTAGAATGCTCGCTGATTCACAAGTTTACCCAGTGGAATTCGTTTTGTGCTTATGAATTTCCAAGCAAGTTGAGCGTATGATTCACTCGACAAGTCACTGGCAATCGAAACGTCATTGGCTTGATTTCTCCAAGTATTTTAATCAGATATTTCGGCCAGCTGTTGCACACACACACACACACACACACACACACAGCAACATGAGGGGAGGGGGTCGTATCGATTGTGCGTTGGTTAAGCACGACCCACATCGAATGTGACCACAGTGAAATGAGTACCCACTGCTACTTAGAACTTAGCACTCACTTTAATTAGGCCCAACAGAACCCGTTGGACTCTGTTTTTTGTTCATTTTATTGGGTCACCAGCTGCTGCGCAAAGAGTAAGTGGAAAGAGGTTGGGGCACTTGAGCTGGATGAATGTAAACAAGTTCGTATAAAAGTCGAGTAGAGCACTCGAACGCTGAAGTATCACAGATTTCCCGAAACATATCGTGTTTTATATGTTTATATGGCAACTGAATCACCAGAGCTCTTATCAGTTTTACCAACAGCAACAGGAGAGAACAGGGGAAAACCAGCAGTCCCCCTTACTTATGTAAATGCCCATTTAGGCTGATACCCTACTCGGTAGTGCAGCGTAGTTTGATATACATACATATCGACAAAGTTTCCCAACCTTTTCCCTTGATAAGAAATCAGAGAATAAGAATCAACTTTATTGAGAATCGTCGCAGTCGCAGTCGTAGGTTGGTATATCCGCTGTGACTTTATTATACCTTTCAGATATAGCTCTATAGTCTGTGAAGAATACAAAAATCGGCGACGCAGTTTCGCGAATTTCGCACAATCATTTTACAGTTAGCTGTTTATAGTATCTTTATCTAGCCCCAAGCGACGCTATCTGCTTGAGAACCTACTTGTATGTCGTACTCTGATTTTGTAAAGGGCTCTCAACGGTCTTACAACGAACCTGGTGTATCTGGTACCAGGTACCAGCTCTACCGAAATGATTTACACTTATCAAGGTGTATTTAATTAAAATTTAAAATAGATTCCAGTTCCAGTTCGAAAGTAATCGCACACTGTCTGATAAGACAAGAGTGTAGTGAGAGGGTATCGAAGGAGGTAGCAGGGGGGGGGGGCGTATACAAATAGGTTACGCGGTAAGTAGGAAGTGGAATGTCTCATTCAGGGTAAGTCAGTCAAGATCTTTGGACTCTTGTGGCAAGTGGAATGAGTCGCACACACACACCTCGCTCTCCCCTACACCTTAAGCTGGTGATTGTTTCTCATGGGGATGCTGATGCGGGTCGCATGATTCGCGTAACTATTTTGAGACCTTGCTATTCCAATTGAAATTGCAGTCGAGGCTCGCAAATAAGAAAATTGCAGGAAATCTTCGCTTAAGCTGACCGCACAACCTTAATGAAAGTCGTAGCCAATACACACACACATACATACAAACACTTACACACCACACACACACATGATTATGTAAAGCTTCTCTCTGATTTCTCTTACCTCCCTTGCTTCCCTTGCGACTTTCGCTTTCAAAAAAAAACAAAAAAAACAAAGAATACTGAGGGAAATCAATTAAAAATTCAGGCCAGAAAGAGACGGCAGATGTAGAGCTTCATTAGCTAAACAAATAAACAAAGAAAGCTGCCTGGCCAAAGAGTAAGTAAATTATAAACCCGTAGCGAAATCTGGAATGGGAGTTTTTTGTCTCACTTCGGGATTGTGGGACAATTAAGAGGTAGGCGACGGAGTGTGATAAGCCCCATTGGTGACGTCTCCCATGGCAGAACAATTTGATTTATGACAGCTGCTAATTTGCCATAAAAGTGCCATAATTCCCTTAATGGCACCCCGTCGCTCAAAGACCATCCTAGCCCAGTTCCAAAATCCAAATTTCATTCCCACGCATCGTTTATTTAGTTATTTTCCGTTTTGCTTTTCGCAAAACTTTCCAGTGATGTAAAGCGCTGTGTTTGTGTTTTGTTTTATAACATTTATTTATAGCAATGTCAACGGGAACAAAAACACGCACAACAACAACGGCCCAAGAGCAACAACATAACAAATTAAGACGCAATTCTCAGGGAATTGCTGATTAGCATGGAGATCTTTCTCAGGGCCTCACCGATCCCCGATCATCTATTTCCATTCCCATTTTGATTCCCATTTCATTTCTAGCGGTATCTGGAAACCACTTAAACGCTCCAACTGAACAATCAGTTTATGGTATAGATTTGCCCCAGAGCCCAGCCCAGTTGAGCCCAACTCAGACCAGGCCAGGCCATTACATAAGTCGTTCGTTTTGTCATTGATTAGCACTTGGCGCCATTGCTGTAACCTACACACACACACACGAACATTCATTCATCGGTTTATATATAGAACTGACTTATTTCAATATCAGAAAAACGTTTTTAATATTTGTACGAGTGCAAAATAAACATTAAACCGAGCTAAAAACAGTTAGTGAAAAGAACCAGCACGACAACTATACGCGAGTATGCTCAACTGTGATATACCCCCCAGCCCAACACCCCAAAATGATTTCTTTAATATTTAATATTTAGCGTATTTTTGTTGCATACTTAGCAGGGGTGCCTTAGAAATCAGTGCCCCTTTAAAATTAGTTCTTAAATAACTTCTATGTTAATTATCCGATGGCAACCATTTTCAGAAATCATTTGGAAGATGATAGTTGTGTTTATAAAAAAACTGAACTGTCCTGCATTAGAAACAAATAACGCTTGAAATTCGGTTTTTATTGATTTAAGGAGGTGGAAGGGGCGTGGCCAATCTAAAAGCAACCTTTTCTGTGTGCAATAGTAACACATATTGATAGCAAATTTAGTAGCTCTGTCTATTAAAAGTCTCTGAGAAATAGATGGTCATACGAACAGACGGGAACAGAATAGACGGACAGATATGTATATATTTTTAGGTTGAAATGTCTATTGCGATGTATAAGAATGTAGTTGTATATAATCAATCAACATGCGAAGAGTTGCTCAATAATTCACATCTGCTAAAATGGAAACTATGGAATTTATGGCATAATATGAAATGCATTTTACTATAACTTCTTCCCAAGAAACCCAATTTCACTCGTTTATATATGTATATACATATACATCTTGCCCTGTTCTTATAATATATATATATATTTTCTCTCTTACGATCACCTGATCGATTACGTATTGCTCCCTCTCCCCTCCTTATCATCTTCTTGCAACTTGTTACCTCATTGAACGCAACGTAAGAAATTCCTCTTCTGCTCCTGCTACTCCGCCTCCTCCTTCTCCTCCTGCTGCTTGAGGAGTGCAGCTCCGTATCTGTCTGGCCTCCGTTACCAATATCCAATTAACGTTTTATGGCACTCGCCTTGTGTTGCTGTGCGTTCGTAACAATTAAGTCATTGCCAAGTTGGCCAAGAAAATTGTGGCAATTGCCGATGCCGGCCAACTGGCGGCTGCCCCCTCGGCTGCCTCTGCTGCCCCTGCTGCCACTATCGCCGCGTTGCCGCATTTGTCTGTTGCGCTTTGCGATGCGATCGGTTATCCAATTCACGCCTCGCTGCATATGGCCGCATAAGGTTAGACGCGGCGGTGGCGCTTGCAAGTCAAAGCTAAATAGCATCTGTATATGAAGCTCTGCATCTGTATCTGTATCTTCATCTGTGTGCAGCTGGAGTCGAGTGTGGCGCGTCTAACGGAGCGGCAAGCAGTTACAGATACACAGAGACAGCTGCAGATACATTTGAGTTACTGCTGCCACACAATGAAGTTGCGTCGAGTGCGCGCGCATTATTAACCTATTAAAAGTGATCTGGCACAGCAATCAGATGCGCCATAAAAAAGTCGCTCGCACAATTCTCTTTTTCTTTTCTTTGAGAGCCGCCACAGTCTGCGCCCTGCGGCTATGTGTGTCTCTGCTGTCTCGTCTTCCACCCTCCATCCCTGCCTCCCTGCCTCCCTGCCTCCCCATCATCATCATCTGTCTGGCTCGCTGTCTCGTCTCGTCTCGTGCTGTTGGCAATGGGCAAGGTTAACCCGTTTAAGCGCAGAATAATGATCGTGATGATGATGAGACTGCCAACTTAGAATAGCACACACATACACACACACACATGCACACACTATCTTGTGAGGAACAATCGTCTGTCATTATCGGCAGCTAATTGCAGCTCTCTACGCCATAGATCTGTCTGATTTGCCCGTATCTGCATCTGTTTCTGTATCTGTATCTATATTGTATCTTTATCTATAACCGTGTAACTCGGCTATAGTCTTGCCATAATCACTGCAGCTGACATTATCCATAGGAGAAGCGTGCGACCTCCAAAGATTGCGTGCTCCGAAGATAAATCGCTGGAGTGAAGCGTGTAATAACAGATTGAGATACCCATAGTATCTGCTAGTTATTCAAATTATACTGATTGCCTACCTGTGCATCTGCATGTGTATGTGTCTGCTTGGCTGTGTGTGTGTGTGTGTGTAGCATATGTATTGCCAACTTTTTTACGGCTCCCATTTTTGCGAATCGGCGCCTATTAAAGCTGACATCGTCGTCGACATCGCCTCTTGGCGCTTTGACCTCAATGACCATTTTGCATGCATACCCGCTGAGCATACCCTGTACTGCGAGAGATGAAGTAGTTTAAAAAACAGACAGACTTGAAATATTAAAGAGATGACAGATTTTTCAAACTTAAGTAAACAGTTTGTTAGTCATAACTAAAGCTAAACCGTCGATCTTTCACATAGTTTCATATCTCTATAGACATGGTATATCTCACTAGCCTCAATTTACAGGGTATCAGGTGGCATAGTCTTTAACTCTAGCTTGCCTTTGACAATGCATTAAGATGGCCAGTTTGTTTAATAAATCAAAAACATATTCATATTAGTTAACATTTTCAGCAAGCCTGTTGCCAAAGTGCGACCCATTGTCACGTACATACACGCACACACACACACACAGACACTTATACTGCAGCAATACCATAACCATTCTCATGTTCACATATTCGTCTATTAAGCTCAACTCGACTCGGCTCTGTCAAACTGTTGACTCTTTTCTGACTTTTGGTGCCATAGTTTAAGTCTTTTTGAAATATGACCAACAACATCTCCTCTGGTCGCTTCGCTGGTCTCTTCTCTAGACACTCTTCTGGTCTCTTCTTTAGTCACTTCTCTGGTCTCTTCTCAGGTATCCCCTCTAGTTTCTTCTGTAATCTCTTCTCTGGTCCCTTCTGTAACCTCTTCTCTAGTCTGTATTCTGGTCTCTTCTCTAGTCTCTACTCTTCTCTTTACTCTAGTCTAATCTTCGCTGGTCTTTTCTCTAGTCACTTCCCTGGTCTCTTCTCTAGTCTCTTCTCCCCTCTAGTTTCTTCTCTAGTCTCTACTCTAGTCTCTTCTCTGATCTCTTCTCTGACCTCTTCTTTGGTCTCTTCTCCAATCTTTTCTCTGATCTGCTTTCTGTTCATATTCTATATATGTATTGTATGTCAATCTCCACTGTCCTCCTCAATTTACAGTCCAGTCTTTAATGCAAGTGAAGATTACAAGCTGAAGTATTCGTATTTGAATATTAAAGTTATTATAGAAGCCTATCAATTGAGCAGTTCGTGAACTTTAGACCCCTTTTAAGCACTTGCAGATACTTGCAGGAAATTCAGGTCACATTGCGTTATTGCAGCGCGTGTCGTAGCAGGCAGCTGTGTGCGTTGCAAAGCTACCTGCTGCCGATTGGCGCTTTATTTACGATTTGTCATGAAATTTCGTTTACTTGCTATAGTATATATACAATACATACATATATATATATACTATATGCTTTTTCGGGGATAGCCGACTCAATTCGTGCGGCTGGCAACTGATGGCCTGATTAGACGCCTGGAAACGGTGCCTTCGTCTGTCCGTCCGTCCACTTGACGACCGCAGACAGTCACCAGCACAGTCCACTCCAGTTGTTCCAGGGTATCTGCCATATGCGCACTCATATTCACACTCGTACTCGTACTCGCACTCGCAGTCGCACTCGCACTCGTAGTATTCGCATTATTCTTATCGCCGCCCGGCAACCAGCTGGGAATATTGTGGCAAACACGCCCTAAATATAGTCCCACCTGGCTTAACTGGACATATCAGATGTCAGACTGATAGGGTCGAACAGACTCCCAAAGAGTCATAAATAACAGAGGGATTCGAGTATCGATTGCAATATTCCAAAAAGATTCCATGAAAATACATATGTAATCAATTCTAACCTAAAGATTTCTCTGTCGATGCAGTAATCGATTTCTCAATTTGATTACCTTAAAGTTTCTAATAATTTAATCATATATAATCATGAACAATATCGGATAATTGGCTGAGCTTATTAGATGTGCCAGGGTCAATGGGAAGGATCCAAATACAGTGCATTAGAATACTTTTAATCATATATAATCAGTCAATATGCCAGGAAACTGGCTGCGCTTATCATCTGGCGTAACTAATCCCTGGGAATTGTCATGCCATATTCGCTCGCCGATCCCCAATCATTTGTCATCAACGGTGCGATATGTAATCGAGTTGCCTGCTAATCGTTGGGTTTATCTTCTCAGCCCACACACACACACGTCCTCGAGACCTCATCGTTAATTTGCAAGTTTAATATCAAATGAAATACTTACAAAAAAAAGTCCAAAAACCGAAAACCAAAAACAAATAATACAATTAAATAATACTAGATCTAAATCGAAATCATTTTACGCCACAAAGAACACACACACACAGCCAGGCAAGTGTATGTCATCTGTTCTCATTAACGAATACCCTGTAAACAGTCATTCAACTTCCAAGGTGTTGACTGTCATTGAAGAAATGCCAGAAAATACTACAGAGAGTTGTAGATATAGTTAGTATAAGTTATGCAGGGTATGTCTAAGTCAAGCAGGGATGAGCTGCAACTTGCGTCATCTACAAGTATACAAAGTACATATACATACATATGTGTACGATATATTATATTCTATATATATATATATTCGCATACAGCTAATCATCAACTGATCGCTTGCACAGAGAGAGAGAGAGAGAGAGAGAGAGAGAGAGAGAGAGAGAGTAGCCACATTTGTTTTGCTTTGCTATCTTATCAGGGACTTTCAATGGGCGTTGCTGTTTCTGTTGTTGTTGTTGTTGTTGTTGGTCTTTGGTTTTTGATTTTGTAACATTTGCCAAGTTATGCAAATGTAGCATACAAATCTATTGTAAGCTCATTTGAATGGCTTTGGAACTGCGTCTCATATGACACCATAGCAGATCTCTCCTCGATAAACCTCTGGTCAATGGCGTGCGCCATTGTACTTGAACACGCCTTCAATAGATGTGACTGATCTGAAAGTTGCTGTCTAGGCTGAAAGTTCAAGTTAACTTGTGCTCAACTGCATGTTTAGTTTCTAATTCAGTTTATTTAGCTAAATCAGCTTGACAGCAGGTTTAACCAGCAGATGGGCAACAAGATAATCTAGATAAAAGATTACAGCCAGTGCAACTGCCATCTGCATAGCAAATGAAGTGAAAAGCTACACTTAACTATCAGTTTAACTGGTAGTTGAAGTACAAGTTGATGTCTAAATGTTTTCGACGTAGTTGATAGTCCGATTAACTTGCAAGTAAATTACTAGCTGCAAGTTAACTGCATAATTTATGCAATCGAAGCTCATAGTTAGTGTAACTAGTAGTTAACCATATGCGACAGCCATTTAACTGCAGGTTACGAGAAATAACTGATATTTATGGTAACTGCAGGGTTACAAATTTAATTGATATTTAACTGCAGGGTAACATATATAAGTGATATTTAACTACAGGTTTACATATAATTATAACAGATATTGAACTGTAGGTTTATACATTTGACTAACATTTAACTGCAGGTTATGCATGTGCTTATCAGTGTTGCCAACTACTCGTGCCTCTACTCGTCTGGCAACGCTAAGCCAACTTGCTGGACTCGCTTAGGGGAAACTTGGCGACAATTGCCGAAGGGTTGCATGTATGTGTGTGTGTGTGTGTGTGTGTGTGAATACAAGTGGAACGCACCTCGCATAACTATGTTGTGTTTACGTTTTAATCACACACACACACACATAGCTACAGACCACGTGCATTAATATTTATGCGTATTCATATGAATTTTCAAGGTTGTTGAAGATTTTAGCGCGTGTTTTTTTTTGTGCTTATTGATAAAGCCAACTTATTGACCCGCTCCATGTGAGTGTGAGTGTGTGTGCGGGTGTGTGTGCAGGTGTGTGTGTGTGTGGGTTCGGGAAGCTCGTTTATCTAATCGCAGTTGCTTCTGCTGCTGTGTATGAGTGTGTTGAAGTACGTGTTGCACATATGTAAACAATAATTGCTGCCCGGCTGGAGGATGAGGGCGACGACGGGGCGTATGCTTGATTTACGGCTATGCTGCAAAGGTGGGAAGCATTTTGGTATAGTTTCGTTCGCAGCTCACGTGCCTGGCCAAATGGAGCCGGGTCTGAGGGCGACCCCCTGTCTAGTTGTCCTTCATGGGCGCCACGAGTCAACAAACTTGAGCCGTAGATACATGTGTCTCTCTCTCTCTACCTCTCTACCTCTCTACCTCTCTCTCTCTCCCTCTCTCTCCTTCTCCTTTTTTCGCTGTCTGATTAAAGTTTACTCAGTCAATTGAGGAAATGTCGCGTCGCGTCAATTTGCCAGGCATGAAATTGTCTGGGAAAAACTGAAAAACAAATTGGCAAAGCAAATAGGAAAAAGGAAGTGCGAATTGAATAGGAATGGATAGCGCAAGTGTGACCATGTCGATAAGGAAAGTGGCTGTGTGTCCCCTATCTCCCACCCCCTTGCCTTCTTCCCCACTTCCCCACTCTCTTTTTGGCATAGTTCCCTCTGTGATACCACCATGAATATTCAGCTGGAGTCGCTGGAGGTCTCAGCATAAATCAAAGTTGCCCTCTTCCACGTGCCAGAAAAACAAGTTAACCATCCCGCCGTCCCTCTTGCGTCACCCCCTTGTGCTCGGCACTTGTTCAAAGTTTATTTCAAGCGCTGCTTGGCAACACTACGGCCACGCCCCTTTCGCTTTCCGCCTTCGCGATGAGCCTCACGCGGAAGTCACAAATTTATTTCTAATAATAATACTGATAATGAGTAATGCGCGAATTTGTAATATACTCCGAACACTCCCTCCCCTCCTCTCACCACCGCTCCCCCTTGCTTTGGCTTTTATTAGGCAAAAAAAAGCAAAAGCTGGAAACAAAACACGAGCACGTAGCAGGCCACAAATCAAGCAGCTGAAGTCATGCGTAGCCCCAAACGACGCAATGATACCCTGTAGCAGCAGCTGTGAAGAGTGTAGATTGTAGTGCTTGTGCACGTGTGTGTATGTGTGTAGGGTATTCAAGGTTGTGGCATAAACAAACCGAAAAAGGTTTTACTACATATTTATTATTATTATTTATTTTTTGTAGACTGTGCGACAAAAACAAAAGTCACAAAAGCACGTGGCGGGCGCAGCGATCGCAGTCGATTTGATAAGAGCAACAGCACGCATCAATTGCCAGCATACACACACACACGCAAACACACACAGACACAGACACACACACATACACATAATCGCAGCAGCTTATCATCAGCAAATTAGCAACGTAAATTGACGTCAAGCACTTTTAGCTACACCTTCGAAAACACATGAAAACGAATGTCAATAAATAGGTGACAACCTAAATGAACTGGAACTAGTTCGCAGTGGAATAACTGCAATACTTCAGTATATTGACAAGCTGCAAATACAACAGTATGTCTGCACAAGTAGAGTAATAATTGGGTATATTGCTTAATGAACTGGAACTAGTTCGCACAAAATGTGGCCCAAAATAAATAATGTGTATATTATGCATAAATATAGTATGAATTAAGTAGCTAAATGAATGATTGAAATGAGCTAAATGAACTGAAACCAGTTCCCAGAGGAATCACCTGGCAAATGATTAAACTAATTCGACTAGAACTAATTCGACACATGAACGAAAGGGTACAGTCGAGGAAGAACATCTTGATTCCTTGAACTAACTAGTTCGTGCGTAAGGTAGCAGAAACAAATCAGAAATTATACTACAATAGGTGAATTGAACTAGAACAAGAACTAGAACAACTGGTTCAGCTGGTTCAGCGGTGAACCAACGATATACTCAAACAGGGAATGACGAATTGTTTGAGGAACTTCTTCGCGCACTCCCAAAGTTGTTTACCTGAACTTCAGACATTTCTCTTCACTCTCTGAATTGTTATCTCATGATCTAATGCAGGCTTGTCAGCTCAGCCTTTTTCCGGCCAGATGTAGCCTTTTATTTTGAATTTGTAGCTGAGATCGTTTTAGCCGGGTGTTTTTAGACGAAACACGACAAACACATGTGTGATATATGTATGTATGTGTATATATATATCGCACGCCATTGAAATTCCGTCGCTTTTGGGGAGAACAATCATGTAGGAGAGCAGAGACAGAGCCCTGTCGAGGTGTGACGAGTGAATACCCTGTAATAATGCGCCATTTCTTCTCTCTCCTCCCCTCTCCCAATCTCGTTGCAGAGAAATTCCTGGGTCAACACAATCCGGGGCATCGCAATAGCACCAGCAGCGAGGCGACCAGCGAGGACATCAACTCCAGCGACGAGCATCTTAATCTCAATCGGATCAATCTAAAGCGCAATCTGAATAAGGCCAAAATGCTCTCGGTCGAGTCGAGTTCGAATTCGAATGCAGCCACAGCAGCTGCTGGCGTTGCCACAGGTGCAGCAGTTGCCACAGCTAACACAGGCAACAAGTCGCGTTCCAAGCGCCAGCAGAAGTCGCAGTCGCAGTCGCAGTCGCTCAAGGCGGCAGCAGCGCTGCATGAGGCAAACTCGACACAGACGCTGGCAGAGGTCGCTGCTGCGCCGCTGCAGCCAACAATGGCGACGGCGGCAGCAGGCAAGACCAACAACAGCGGCAAGCACAGCAAGCAGCAGCAGCAGCAAGGCGGCGGCAAGTGGCGCAGTAGCAGCAGCGGATGCAACAGCAACAGCAACAACAACAACGCCAACAATGGCAACTGCAAGCGCAGCGTCGTCAACAAGACAAAGGTGTCTCTTAAATGCGGCGTCAACAACAACAACAAAGCCAGCAACACCGGTGGCAGAAGCAACAGCAGCAGCGGCAACAATGCTGGCAGCAACAACAACAACAACAACAGCATCAACCACCAGCAGCAGCAACACCAGCAGCAGCAGCAGTACCAGCACCAGCACATCAACAACCATGGCAACAGCAACACAAAGTCGAGCCGCAGCTGCTCCTCCACTTCATCCTCGGCGCTCAGCTCGCCGGGCAGTTCCCCCAACAGCAGCAGCAGCAGCAGCAGCAGCGGCATCTGTAGCAGCAGCAGCAACAGCAGCGTCAGCGTCTGCATCGGCAACAGCAGCAGCAGCAGCAGCAGCAGCAGGAGCATTTCTGCCTCGGCCCAGTGGCAACGCGGCGTTGGTATTGGCAGCGTCATCGAGGTCGAGCGTCACCACAAATCGCAGCGGCAGCATCAGAATCAGAATCAGAATATGAACTTTCTGGTGCCGCCACTGAGGCAGTACGAGCATCTCGACATGGACGACGCCACACTGCAGCAGCAGCTGCAGCGCTACCTGATCGATCCACATCTGCTGCGCGTCTACGGCTTCCCCGTGGAGAGTGTTGTCCACGAAGGCGCCATCGAGATCTTCAAGTGTCTGCCGCACATGAGCTTCGCTGCGGCGCATGTCATGGCCGTCGCTGAGGCGCCGCTCACGGTGATCAACTGCCACGACGGGCTCAATGCCAGCGAGGAGATCATCGAGAGTAGCAGCAGCAGCAGCAGTAGCAGCAGCAGCAGCAATCTACAGCTGAATGCCGGCTCGACCTCGACAGACTCGGGCAACATTTCGCCACGATCGCTGGACTCGGAGTCTGCCGGAGAGTGGAGCGGCAGCGAGTGCGAGTCGTCACCAGGTGGCCTGGAGCTGTACTGCAACTACAACCACCTGGACGAGCGGAGCCTGGCCAAGCAGTGTGTGCGCTGCAAGCAGGACTTCCTGGTGGACGAGCAGAGCGGACAGTACCTGACGCGCGAGGAGTGTAGCTACCACTGGGGCAAGTACCATCGCTGCTACGACGGCTCTGCTTTGGTGAATCGCTGGACTTGCTGCAGTGCCCTGGATGAGGCTGCCGGCGGCTGTACGCGACATGAGCTGCATGTCTGGACGGGATCGGTGGTGGGCGTCAATGGGCCCTATCGCGATTTTGTCCATACACGTCCACGTCGCGGACAAGTGGGAGAAAAGGCCTCCTCCTGCTCCTCCAGCAGCTCCGCTGGTGTCTATGCCCTGGACTGCGAGATGAGCTACACGGGGCGTGGCCTCGACGTCACCAAGGTCTCACTGGTCGCCCTCAACGGGCAGCTGGTGTACGAGCACTATGTGCGGCCCGATGCCGACATTGTCGACTACAACACACGCTACTCGGGCGTCACCGCCAAGGATCTCAAGTCGGCGGGCGTGAAGACGCTCGCTGAGGTGCAGCGCGATCTGCTGCAGCTTATCGATGCGGACACCATACTCATTGGCCACGGACTCGACAATGATCTGCGCGCCCTGCGTCTGGTGCACAACACACTGATCGACACATCGATTACGTTCCCCCATTCCAGCGGCTTCCCCTATCGACGCGCCCTGCGTCAACTGACCAAGACGCATCTGAATCGCGAGATCCAGAGCGGCGATGGGGCAACCGGGCACAGCAGCTTCGAGGACTCGCGTGCCTGCATGGAGCTTATGTTGTGGCGTGTGCGACGTGAACTCGACTCGGACTCGTGCAGCTGGGACGATTAGCACGCGGCAGCCGCAGTGGGATGGGGATCTTTAGGGACAGGGACAGGGACAGGAATAGGGATAGGGATAGCGCCAGGAATAGGGGGTTGGGAATGGGCAGGGGTAATAGGAACTGGAACAGGGGTGCGGCTAGGGACAGGAGGGGGATGGTGCTGTGTGCAGGGACAGGCACAGGCTCAGACACAGGCGCAGGCACAGGCACACGCACAAGCACAGTGGGGTATGTTTGTTTGGGGCACGTGGGTGCCGCCCATGTGGAGCTGGCAGATCAACTGGGGTCAGTCAGGGGCGCGAGGGGCGGGGCGGGGCGGGGCCAGTAAGTACTTTTAGTGCGTAAGCTTGGTAAGCTCGTAAGTTTGCTAGTTTTGTAGTCGGATCATTATTTTTCTCGGATGGAAATGAAGGGAAGTGGTCACAGGAAGGGGCGCCGCCCCCCTGTGTGTATATTTAATCTCAGCCCAAGTCGCGGCGGAAGACAGAAGACGCAAAGGAGACAAAGGGTGCGAGGGATCGCAGGAGGAGGAAGAGGAAGAGGAAGCGTGCAGGAATGGAATGTCCCGAAATGGAAAATGACGATAAATGTAGTTGATAGTTTATTCGTAGAAACCATAGAGCGAGGTCTAATTTTAGATGTACGATATACGATATACGATGTACGATAAACTATGATGTACAATACATGATGTACGATAAACGATGCACGATGTACGATGTGCGAGAGTGCGATATACGATAAACGAGAGTGCGATATACGCATTCTGCTTAGATACGTGCAGCACACACATACATAAGGTCTCACACTCACACATACAGTCACTGTCTAACACTCCCTTCCCTCACACACACACACACAAACACACACACACACGCACACACAACAAACTCGTGTGTCTGTGCATGTTCGCTGATCATCGTGCGTGCATCGTGCGCGTGTCGCATACGATATACGATAAATGCACAAGTATCGATTGCATCGACCACCAACTTATAGGTTTATATACACTTATTGATAAAGAAATTATTTTGATAGATAGATACGTTATACAGATATTGATTTTTTTGTTGTTCTTTTTTAGTTTTTTTTGTTGCTTGTTGACGAAAAAATGTACTGAAGTTTTAGCTGTGATGTTTTTTTCCACTTTTCTCTCTCACGATATTTACAAGAATGCCGTAAAGCAAACGAAATAATGCAACAAAACAAACAAAAACAAAGAAGAGGAAAAAACGCAAGAATAATGAAATGAAAATTGAGAAACAAAAGAATACGACAAAAAAAATATACAACAATAACCATTTACAATGCAAATCACACATTCAAAAAATAAAACAAAAAACAACACAAAAAGCACGAAAAAAATGAAAATCCATTGGATAAAACAGAAAATTCTGTCAGATCTTTGATAGCCTTCACCTCCCACACGCCCTCACTACCCCTCCACACACACACACACACACACACACACTGTACGAATAAAGCATCTCATGTACTATACGATTAATGGAAAAAATTTCATTTCTAACTACAGACCTGAGCATAAATCGATGTTAAGTTAGTTTCCTATTGCGATAAGTGATTTTTTTTTCTTAGCACACGCCTATTTATTAAAACGATCCATGCCGGTTTAAGTTTCGAATTCCAATTCGAATTCGAATTCGACTTCGATTTCAGTCTTGCATGCATGCTAGGTTCGCTGAGAATTTCTTCGAGTGTATAATCTTCAGACCGAACAACGTCGCAGCAGCAGCAGATGAATAAGAATTATAATAATAATAATAATGATTATGATTTTTATACGATGTGTGTAAACAATTGAGATCTAAGCAAGAATTGTCATGTCTATCATTATAGAAACCTACAATTATGATGAATATTAATATTATTATATGTCTAATACTATTATATATGCATATATACATGCTACGTTTTTTTTTGTCGTCTAACTATTCTTACTACTATTGTAATGGGCTGACGATCTTATGACGATCGGGCCACAATGAGAATATGTTATGAAATGTGTCGCACAACAACAGCAACAACTACAACAAGTAGAATTGATGTTCCTAGCAGCAACTGGCGCACACCAACACACACACACATACATACACACATATTATACTATACACCTACACACTCTCATACACACTCACACACAAACACACGCAGATGCAAATGTATTTTTATATTGAACATTTCAAATCAAATTGGAAAACGCAAATGCAAATTGCGAATGCGAATGCAGTTGTTGAATGACAAACTGAACAGCATACAGAATAAGAAGAAGAAAAAGAAAAAGAAGAAGGTGAACAAAAGAGTATATTTTGAAAAGAAACGATAAAGAATGAAAGAATAAAAGATACATTGATTTGTTTTCAATCGATATAACAATTTATGATAAACAAAAAAATAAAAACTCTTTTTATTTCGTAAATGGGCGCAAGGCAATTGTAGACACAGGCACAGGGGTGTCTTAGCTCTGGCTGCTCAGCCCGATCTTTGCTAACTATATAGTTAGGCTGTATCTATGGTAGATGCTGTGGAAGTAAACAAATATCTGAGATGGATAATAATCCACGATTGGAAAAGTCAGAATCAATAGTAAGTATCACTCGTATTCAGAGAGTCGTTGCATATCTTCTCTTTGTATTTCTACTATATATTTATTGAGGGTTCCTATACTAACTTTGTGCAAATGTATGCAACAGGAAGAAGGAGTACATATTCTTGTTCAGGATCACAAGTCGATAGAGCCCTGTCTGTTCTTGTGCACTTCTTGAACAAACAGAAGTTTGCAACGTATTCGGACCCCATATAGTATATAGTATATATTCTCAATCAGCATCACCAGGGGAGTCGATCTAGCCATGTCCGTGTGTCTGTCTGTTGCAACGCAAACTAGTCTCTCAGTTTTGAAGCTACCTTGATAAAACTTGGCAGACATGCTTCTTATTGTTGCACGCTGTAAATATGTCGGAACGAGCTGGATCAGGCTGATATATCGTATAGATGGCATAGAAACTATCGGTCGATCCTTGTTATTTGTCAAGATATTGCAAATTTACTGCATTGGAATTTTCCTATACATATAATATGCACATAAAATTTCATCAAAATCGGACCACTATATCATATTGCTGTCATAGAAACAATAGGCCGAATTGAAGGTTGTTGTATGCAGACCAGTTTTGATTTTAGAAATAACTTGACTTTTTAGTGCCAAATAAAGTTAGACACAAACAATACTCTTCAATTTTGCACTATTATATATCATCAGTATAGGAACAATCGGAGGATAAAACAACCTACCAGGTTATAGAAGCTTCGCCGTGCCAAAGGTATCCTTTCTTCCGGGGTTAATGAATGATTCATTTGCCATTTTAAATGTATTCATGCAGGTCTCTAATATTAACTTTAACTCTTATTTGAATTTACTTACTATATGTACATTCCTCAATGCTAATGAATTTATACTTGGGGAGCTCTACAGATGATGGCTACAGTTTTTTCACTGATTATAGTCATAGCTTCTTCTTGGCATATCAACTAAACGGTTAAGTATTCCTAATCCATGTTCTCGATATGTATAGTTACTTTTAGATTTATTTATTAATGCACTGTAAAGGTGCTGATTATATTTTTACTTTCTTCATGGTGTCTTAACACTTCCATTCTAAAGTTGATTCGTGTTTCAAATCTTATAGTTTTAGATACATCTTCATAAGTTGAGTTCTTAAAAATGAATCTTTCCATTTTTGAAGTACTTGCATTCGTAGATGCAACTAAGTTTAGATACGCTAACAAATTAACCTACAATTTGCCCTGCAGATCAGCGAGCTTAAGCTTTGCAGCTAGGCAAGTCGTCCTCTTCTTTTCTGTGCTATTTACAGCTTTCTCTGCCAATTCATCTCGTATCCTTTACTCATTTCTTTTGTCATTCGTAGAATCCGCAGTTGGGGCGTTGTTAATCTTTACCTTCACCAGCTCAGCTCGGTTCCAGTTTTAATTTAAGTGCCTCGAACATCTTAAAAATCTTGCCAAAGGGGCTCGAAAACGATAAATTGCATCTAGCACCGAGTCGCAGCTGTTACATGACCATGTAATCATCTTGTCGTTGCCTTCGGCGTGTTAAGCTAGGCCGAGCAAAACTGAGCTGACTTCTATCTGGGCCAAACAATTTGAGGTCAATTCAAGATGGAAAGTCAGAGCAGAGCAGAGCGTAATCCAACTGGGCACATCTGTTGCCAGCTGTAACTGTCAGATACACACACACAGAAAGAGAGATATATATTATGACCGAGTGTGTGCTCAGCTGAGGGCGTGCACCGCGTGCGCTGTGCGAGGTAAATGTTTGCCCAACAAAGTAACCAGGAAGTGTTAAGGCCCGAATCTATCGCAAAAAACGGCCAAAATATCTACAGATACAAGCACACATAGATACGTGCACATATATATGTGTATGGGTGTGTGTGTTAGCACAGTGTTAAGAGCTGCGCGCTGCTGTCGTTTTGTGACTCGACTTAGAGATACTCATTGCAAGCAAGTGCGATAGTTGGCCGACAAATGCTGCAGCGATAGTTGAGCGATAGTATGGCTATCGATAGTAAACATTCTCAGCTACAACTATCGATAGTAGTTTCGAGCGTTCTATTAACTTCAGCTGTTGGAACTCAAGCTATCGATAGAACTATACGCTTGCCATGATGGCCATCGATAGTTATCGTTTGTAGTTACAGTCATTGATAGTAGCAACTCTAGCTGACAGAGTTGAAGCTATTGGCTCTTTCGGGCCGTGCAGTGCATACGCCCTTTAGGTAAACACAATTACAGGGTATGCAAGAAGCTGATCTTGATTTGGAGTGCATGGCCAACTGTCGGCAGAGGTTATCGCTTCACAAGTTTGTCTTTGTCCAGACGCTGACGTTGCAATTTGGGCAACACTTAGCGAGAGTGTTAGTGTGTGTGTATGTGGGTGAGTGTGAGTGCGAGCGAGTGAGCTGCAGTGAAAGTAGAAAGTGATCCAGATGATGACGAAATCTCTTTCGCAGCTGACTTCTTCTGCCAGCGCCATTGTCAATGACAGTGGGGCAAATCGGGAAGAGTGTGCAAGGAAGAGAGAGGGGGAGGGGTTGATTGAAGGGTGCGCTGTGCAAAGTGAATAAGCAACGAATTGGCAGCAGCATTGTATCGTATATTCAAACGATTCGCTCGATTTTATTTGATTTTATTTTTTGTTTTAAATTTTTTAGTTTTTCGCTGGCGTGAAAAACGTGCTACGCTCCCCAAAGGAGAGAGAGAGCGGATGAGGGGAATGCTAATGGGGAAGGGGGAAGTGGAAGGGGCCAGGGGGGCAGGGGAATTGCCGCGCTATCATTTGACGTACGAAGGCGATCGACTAAATATAAATTGAATGTTCGTGTTTGGCACATTTGTGCTAAAAATCGCATCGATTGTTTTTAATTGTACAATATACAAGTCCGTGATGTGTGTTAGCCATCGAGCGATATATACGCCAGTCGACCGCAAATTTGTAATACATAGCAGCGCATGGTAAATAACAACAGCTGAGCAGACAACCCCTCTCCAACATCCCCCCCCCACTGTCCCCCCCCTTTATAGGGAAAAGACTTATAGCCAATCGACGAATACAACACACCCTAACTCAAATATTGCTGCATTTCTTAGTGTGGCATTAAAGCTATAGACAAATATCTTTTGGCAATATGATGCCATAGTAAAGTAGATTATTATACCCTCTTTTATGCATATGTTACCAATTTCGTAAGTGTAACAAAACATCCTTGGCGTGAATATAAACAGAAAAATAAACCCATGATAAACACTGCTTGCTGATCTTAGTATAGCTTGCTGTTTGCGTGTGCCTGTGTGGGTGTGCTGTATGGGTGTGTGTGTGTTATGCAATTGGAATTCGATGAAAATTAAGAGGAAATTCCTAAGCAAATCATCTGTTTGCTGAAATCAACAGAAATAAAATTGAATATAAATAATGTGCCTTTTATGCACATACGTGTATACCATATTTGAATGAAACTACTATAAAATGTATGTAGGGCAGAGAAACAAGAGCTTAAAGACATTCAAAAGATGCTCCAACTACAATAATTTGTTCGCTCTCCTTCTAAACTTTTTCTCTACTTGAATCATAAATAAGAATTATGAATTTTATTCACATCTGCATTCAGCAATCGCCTTAAACAAATAAAAATATCCATTATCAATTAAAATGGAAATTATCTGTTGTGGCGAAATTAAATTTCCCTTTTTTTGAATTGAAAATTTACCCCAGCCGCAGCTTATCGGACTATCGATAATTGGCTGCATTATCTGCATAACAACTGCAGCAGTGTCGCACAATGTCTGCACTGGCTGCTGGGCGTGGGCGTTTGCCGCGCAAGTTCAAATGATTGGTGTGATGTGAAGAGCCATTGCGCTGCTTTAGCATTGCCAGTTAATTTGGATGCCAAGAATATTTCAACAGCTCCATGAACACACGCACACACAGATAAATCGAAATATAAAAATTAAATAAAATTAAGAAACATTTTATTAAACATATGGCTAAATTTGAATATGATTCATTTCCCTGTGTGTGTGTATCTCTTCCACTGTCAGTGTGTGTGTGTGGGTGCCATGTCTGCTTTTTTCCATTGTGTAAATTTTAATATATTTTCGAATTAACCAAATATGGATAAGACAAGTTCGACGTGAATCATGCGTCCAAGCATTTCTTCAGATAACTTAGCGTTGAATACGAACAAAAAAGTGTCGTCACTGCGACGTAAATAATACTTACACTAAGCTAACGCCCGCCGCTGATTAATCGCCGGAATTCGACAATCTCGAACTCGACTCGGACTCAAGCTATATAGCCCGGCTATATGCCGGCGATATCGTTGCCGTTGCCATTGCCGATGCCAAATGCAAAAGAACTTGCGCACTTGCAATTCGCTGGCGCCATTAGACAAAACAAAGTCGGCTGTAAACAACGATGAATATATGTATAAAGATATACGCATTTACACACATACATACACATGTGCACACACATATGGTGTATATGTACATCTATCTATCTATCAATCTGCTGCCTGCCTGTGCATGTTTTGGCCGAAGTCGAAGCCGGCCAAATGTCGTCATTTTTGGTATTTGCGCTGACGTGATTGTTTTTTAGCCTCAGCCTCAAACATAGCCTAGGCAGAGTGTGTTGGTGGGGCGGGGGCGGGGCCAAGGAAGGAGGAGGAGACAGACGGAGCGTGTGCTCAGTTTAGCAAATGACATAATTGCCCATACATAAGCTCAATCTCAATCTATATCTCAATCTCAATCTCAATCTATATCTCAATCTCAATCTCAATCTCACTCTTACTCTCACTCTCACTCTCACTCTCACTCTCACTCTCACTCTCAATCTCAATCTCAATTTATATCTCAATCTCAATCTATATCTCAATCTCAATCTCACTCTATTTCTCAATCTCAATCTCAATCTATATCTCAATCTCAATCTATATCTCAATCTCAATCTCAATCTCAATCTCAATCTCAATCTCAATCTCAATCTCAATCTCAATCTCACTCTCACTCTCACTCTCACTCTCAATCTCAATCTCAATCTCAATCTATATCCCAATCTCAATCTCAATCTCACTCTCAATCTCAATTTATATCTCAATCTCAATCTCAATCTATATCTCAATCTCAATCTATATCTCAATCTCAATCTATATCTCAATCTCAATCTCAATCTATATCTCAATCTCACTCTCACTCTCACTCTCACTCTCACTCTCAATCTCAATTTATATCTCAATCTCAATCTCACTCTATATCTCAATCTCAATATATATCTCAATCTCAATCTCAATCTATATCTCAATCTATATCTCAATCTCAATCTCAATCTCAATCTATATCTCAATCTCAATCTCAATCTTAATCTCAATCTCAATCACAATCTCAATCTCAATCTCAATCTATATCTCAATCTCAATCTCAATCTATATCTCAATCTCAATCTATATCTCAATCTCAATCTCAATCTCAATCTCAATCTATATCTCAATCTCAATCTATATCTCAATCTCAATCTCAATCTCAATCTCAATCTCAATCTCAATCTATATCTCAATCTATATCTCAATCTCAATCTCAACCTCAATCTCAATCTCAATCTCAATCTCAATCTCAATCTCTATCTCTATTTCTATCTCTATCTCTATCTCTATCTCTATCTCTATCTCTATCTCTATCTCTATCTCTATCTCTATCTCTATCTCTATCTCTATCTCTATCTCTATCTCTATCTCTATCTCTATCTCTATCTCTATCTCTATCTCTATCTCTATCTCTATCTCTATCTCTATCTCTATCTCTATCTCTATCTCTATCTCTATCTCTATCTCTATCTCTATCTCTATCTCTATCTCTATCTCTATCTCTATCTCTATCTCTATCTCTATCTCTATCTCTATCTCTATCTCTATCTCTATCTCTATCTCTATCTCTATCTCTATCTCTATCTCTATCTCTATCTCTATCTCTATCTCTATCTCTATCTCTATCTCTATCTCTATCTCTATCTCTATCTCTATCTCTATCTCTATCTCTATCTCTATCTCTATCTCTATCTCTATCTCTATCTCTATCTCTATCTCTATCTCTATCTCTATCTCTATCTCTATCTCTATCTCTATCTCTATCTCTATCTCTATCTCTATCTCTATCTCTATCTCTATCTCTATCTCTATCTCTATCTCTATCTCTATCTCTATCTCTATCTCTATCTCTATCTCTATCTCTATCTCTATCTCTATCTCTATCTCTATCTCTATCTCTATCTCTATCTCTATCTCTATCTCTATCTCTATCTCTATCTCTATCTCTATCTCTATCTCTATCTCTATCTCTATCTCTATCTCTATCTCTATCTCTATCTCTATCTCTATCTCTATCTCTATCTCTATCTCTATCTCTATCTCTATCTCTATCTCTATCTCTATCTCTATCTCTATCTCTATCTCTATCTCTATCTCTATCTCTATCTCTATCTCTATCTCTATCTCTATCTCTATCTCTATCTCTATCTCTATCTCTATCTCTATCTCTATCTCTATCTCTATCTCTATCTCTATCTCTATCTCTATCTCTATCTCTATCTCTATCTCTATCTCTATCTCTATCTCTATCTCTATCTCTATCTCTATCTCTATCTCTATCTCTATCTCTATCTCTATCTCTATCTCTATCTCTATCTCTATCTCTATCTCTATCTCTATCTCTATCTCTATCTCTATCTCTATCTCTATCTCTATCTCTATCTCTATCTCTATCTCTATCTCTATCTCTATCTCTATCTCTATCTCTATCTCTATCTCTATCTCTATCTCTATCTCTATCTCTATCTCTATCTCTATCTCTATCTCTATCTCTATCTCTATCTCTATCTCTATCTCTATCTCTATCTCTATCTCTATCTCTATCTCTATCTCTATCTCTATCTCTATCTCTATCTCTATCTCTATCTCTATCTCTATCTCTATCTCTATCTCTATCTCTATCTCTATCTCTATCTCTATCTCTATCTCTATCTCTATCTCTATCTCTATCTCTATCTCTATCTCTATCTCTATCTCTATCTCTATCTCTATCTCTATCTCTATCTCTATCTCTATCTCTATCTCTATCTCTATCTCTATCTCTATCTCTATCTCTATCTCTATCTCTATCTCTATCTCTATCTCTATCTCTATCTCTATCTCTATCTCTATCTCTATCTCTATCTCTATCTCTATCTCTATCTCTATCTCTATCTCTATCTCTATCTCTATCTCTATCTCTATCTCTATCTCTATCTCTATCTCTATCTCTATCTCTATCTCTATCTCTATCTCTATCTCTATCTCTATCTCTATCTCTATCTCTATCTCTATCTCTATCTCTATCTCTATCTCTATCTCTATCTCTATCTCTATCTCTATCTCTATCTCTATCTCTATCTCTATCTCTATCTCTATCTCTATCTCTATCTCTATCTCTATCTCTATCTCTATCTCTATCTCTATCTCTATCTCTATCTCTATCTCTATCTCTATCTCTATCTCTATCTCTCTATCTCTATCTCTATCTCTATCTCTATCTCTATCTCTATCTCTCTATCTCTATCTCTATCTCTATCTCTATCTCTATCTCTATCTCTCTATCTCTATCTCTATCTCTATCTCTATCTCTATCTCTATCTCTATCTCTATCTCTATCTCTATCTCTATCTCTATCTCTATCTCTATCTCTATCTCTATCTCTATCTCTATCTCTATCTCTATCTCTATCTCTATCTCTATCTCTATCTCTATCTCTATCTCTATCTCTATCTCTATCTCTATCTCTATCTCTATCTCTATCTCTATCTCTATCTCTATCTCTATCTCTATCTCTATCTCTATCTCTATCTCTATCTCTATCTCTATCTCTATCTCTATCTCTATCTCTATCTCTATCTCTATCTCTATCTCTATCTCTATCTCTATCTCTATCTCTATCTCTATCTCTATCTCTATCTCTATCTCTATCTCTATCTCTATCTCTATCTCTATCTCTATCTCTATCTCTATCTCTATCTCTATCTCTATCTCTATCTCTATCTCTATCTCTATCTCTATCTCTATCTCTGTCTCTATCTCTATCTCTATCTCTATCTCTATCTCTATCTCTATCTCTATCTCTATCTCTATCTCTATCTCTATCTCTATCTCTATCTCTATCTCTATCTCTCTATCTCTATCTCTATCTCTATCTCTATCTCTATCTCTATCTCTATCTCTATCTCTATCTCTATCTCTATCTCTATCTCTATCTCTATCTCTATCTCTATCTCTATCTCTATCTCTATCTCTATCTCTATCTCTATCTCTATCTCTATCTCTATCTCTATCTCTATCTCTATCTCTATCTCTATCTCTATCTCTACTCTATCTCTATCTCTATCTCTATCTCTATCTCTATCTCTATCTCTATCTCTATCTCTATCTCTATCTCTATCTCTATCTCTATCTCTATCTCTATCTCTATCTCTATCTCTGTCTCTATCTCTATCTCTATCTCTATCTCTATCTCTATCTCTATCTCTATCTCTATCTCTATCTCTATCTCTATCTCTATCTCTATCTCTATCTCTATCTCTATCTCTATCTCTATCTCTATCTCTATCTCTATCTCTATCTCTATCTCTATCTCTATCTCTATCTCTATCTCTATCTCTATCTCTATCTCTATCTCTATCTCTATCTCTATCTCTATCTCTATCTCTATCTCTATCTCTATCTCTATCTCTATCTCTATCTCTATCTCTATCTCTATCTCTATCTCTATCTCTATCTCTATCTCTATCTCTATCTCTATCTCTATCTCTATCTCTATCTCTATCTCTATCTCTATCTCTATCTCTATCTCTATCTCTATCTCTATCTCTATCTCTATCTCTATCTCTATCTCTATCTCTATCTCTATCTCTATCTCTATCTCTATCTCTATCTCTATCTCTATCTCTATCTCTGTCTCTATCTCTATCTCTATCTCTATCTCTATCTCTATCTCTATCTCTATCTCTATCTCTATCTCTATCTCTATCTCTATCTCTATCTCTATCTCTATCTCTATCTCTATCTCTATCTCTATCTCTATCTCTATCTCTATCTCTATCTCTATCTCTATCTCTATCTCTATCTCTATCTCTATCTCTATCTCTATCTCTATCTCTATCTCTATCTCTATCTCTATCTCTTATCTCTATCTCTATCTCTATCTCTATCTCTATCTCTATCTCTATCTCTATCTCTATCTCTATCTCTATCTCTATCTCTATCTCTATCTCTATCTCTATCTCTATCTCTATCTCTGTCTCTATCTCTATCTCTATCTCTATCTCTATCTCTATCTCTATCTCTATCTCTATCTCTATCTCTATCTCTATCTCTATCTCTATCTCTATCTCTATCTCTATCTCTATCTCTATCTCTATCTCTATCTCTATCTCTATCTCTATCTCTATCTCTATCTCTATCTCTATCTCTATCTCTATCTCTATCTCTATCTCTATCTCTATCTCTATCTCTATCTCTATCTCTATCTCTATCTCTCTATCTCTATCTCTATCTCTATCTCTATCTCTATCTCTATCTCTATCTCTATCTCTATCTCTATCTCTATCTCTATCTCTATCTCTATCTCTATCTCTATCTCTATCTCTATCTCTATCTCTATCTCTATCTCTATCTCTATCTCTATCTCTATCTCTATCTCTATCTCTATCTCTATCTCTATCTCTATCTCTATCTCTATCTCTATCTCTATCTCTATCTCTATCTCTATCTCTATCTCTATCTCTATCTCTATCTCTATCTCTATCTCTATCTCTATCTCTATCTCTATCTCTATCTCTATCTCTATCTCTATCTCTATCTCTATCTCTATCTCTATCTCTATCTCTATCTCTATCTCTATCTCTATCTCTATCTCTATCTCTATCTCTATCTCTATCTCTATCTCTATCTCTATCTCTATCTCTATCTCTATCTCTATCTCTATCTCTATCTCTATCTCTATCTCTATCTCTATCTCTATCTCTATCTCTATCTCTATCTCTATCTCTTTCTCTATCTTTATCTCTATCTTTATCCAAAACATCGCAAGCTCCAAGTTCCCCAAGTCACTTTGAATTAGAGATGAGCGCGGGCCGGGCCTTGTCAATTTTAGGCCCGGGGCCTAAAACCAGCTACCGGGCCTTTTACCGTCGGGCCCCGGGCCTAGGGGTTTAAGTCCGGATGCCCCGGCGTGCTTGAAATTTAATTATGTTTTAATCGATATCGGCCTCAAAAATTCGAGTGAAATATTTTCGAAAACTCTTTGACATTTTTAACTCAAAATACTTGAAATCTTATCATGTTCATAAATTTACAGAAACTTCCACGAATCAAGATTTCCCAAGTCACTTCGAAATATTTAAAGTATTTTCGAATATTTTCGACATACTCGTATTAATTTTTGAAAAATAATGATGCTTGTGAGAAAATAGTGCGACAACCCAAAATTATATTCAAAAAAAAGAAAAAAATGAAAATAAACGATAAATGAAACTGCGAAAATCTTTTTCGACAATTTTTTTGACTTTTTCCAGTCTTAATTTTTCTTTTTCGAAAACAAAAACAATATTTCTTTTATCCTATTTTGTATTTGAAGTCTTAAATCATTTTGTACACACAAGTCGCAAGCAGCGCGCTGCAAAAACCGAAACAAAAAGGAGAAAGGAAAAACTGTTTTTCCCTTGTGGAAAATTGTCGCAGAAACGCGAAAACGCAAAAAATAGAATAGAAAACGCGCCAAGCCTGTCAGCGCATAAGCCCCTCAGGCAGACACACACACACATACAGATGCACACACTATATCAGTCACGTCACGGACTGAGCAGATATTGTCATGAGGGAGGCGCGTTCAATGCTCGACGGGCCTTCGGGCCTCCATGGCAGATGTTGATAAACCACGAGACGAACGAAAGCGAAAACAAAACGTCGGACGACAACAAAAATATTAAGAGATTTATCATGTCTTGTTGGGGGAAATATTGCCATGAAAATATGTTTATGCCTCGCATAACTCAGGCGTAAGGGAGCTGCCGGGGAGAGAGAAGGAGTGGAGGAGTGGGATGGGGGCAAAGGTGATCGCATAATTCTTCAATTCGCAGGCCTCCATAAGACGCACTGACCGTTAATTGTGAATGAGCAGACTACACACAACACACACACACTACACACACGCAAACACACACACATTCTCATTTTGACCACATAAATCACTGGGAGGGGAGTGGGGGGAGGGGGTCAAAAGTCAATACGATTTCCAGGCATGAAAACCAAAAACTGAAAAGCAAAAATGCTGAGAAAACCGAAATTGAAACTGTGAAAAAAATGCGAAGAATGCAAAGAATGCACCAAGGCCCGCAGAGCAAGGCGATTTTTGATACCCTGCAACGCATTGCAAACGGGTATTTCAGGCTTGTGGAAGTAGTGGAAGATTAACTTCTTGTTCTCTTCCTCTCTTTGTCTTTCTTTTTCTATCTTTCTTTTTCTTTTATTCTTTCCTTATATTTTTCTTTGTATTCTATCTCTTATTCTCTCTTTCTCTCTATCTATCTTTTTCTCTCCATCTCTATCTTTTCTCTCACTCTCTCTTATATTATTTATCTTATTTTTTCTCTCTTTCTTTTTCTTATCTTTTTCAATCTCTCTATCTCTCCTTACTATCTCTATTTCTCTATCTCTCTTTCTCTATCTCTCTATCACTATCTTTCTCTCGTTTTTTTTTATCTCGAGTTCTGTTCGCTTTGTCTTGCCTCTCGCTCAACGTCTCTCGCTCTTTCTACCCCATCTATGCCTCTCTCTTTCACTCCTCTTTCACTCCATTTCTATTCTTTGCATGTCCCTTTATATATTATCTCTCTCCCTCTCTTTCTCTCTCTCTATCTTATATCGATCTCCCAACGATCATTTATATCTTTCTATCTCTCTCGCTCTCCTTATTATTCTCTATCCCTTTCTTTCTCTGTCTTTCTTTGTCTCCCTCTCTTTTGTTCTCATTTTCTCTCTTTCTTTTCATCACTCTCTCTCTTCTTCTATCTCTATCTCTGAATTTTCAACTTGATGGGTATCTGGCAGTTGAGTTCTATCTTCATTTGCATTGGTATTTTTAGAAAATGCACTACAAGCCGCACAGCAACATGCAACACGTAGGCAGACACACACACACAATCATCGCAAGCTGCTACTGCTGTATATATACATATATGTGTATGTGTGTGTGTATGTATGTACACGTATGCGTATGTTATATGGCAGATAGCGTCGCTTATATCTTCACTTTACTCCAGCTTCCAGTTGTTGCTGCCTTTCTCACTTTCGCTTTTGCGAAAGGGAAAGGCACCGAAAACCTGCTGTTGGTTGGTGTTGTCGTTAATGTTGTTGCTGCTGCTGGTTGCTGTTGTCGTTAATGTTGTTGCTGCTATTTATGCTGTTGCTGTAGCTGCTTTCTGCTGTTATTGTTGCTGTTGCTGATGATGGTGCTGGTCGTGCTTGTAGCGGCAGCAGCTGCTACTGCGGGGATTGCTTAAATTGTTGCTGCTGTCAATGGCATGTTCTAATTGTTGCTGCTGTGGTACTTCCTCTTCCACTGTTGCTACAACTTGCTCTGCTGCTGCTGATACTACCTTCTTAACAGCAGCTGCTTTCGCTGCAACTGTTGTTGTTGCTACTGATGATGCTGCTGCTTTCTCAGTTGCTGCTGTTTCCCCCTTTTGTGGATCGTGGCTCTTGCTCAGGGTTCTTGCTGCTGTTGCTGCTGCCAAAGTTGTTATTGTTGCAACTGTTGTTTCTGCTGCTGCTGTTGTCTCATTAAGAGAGACAATTGTTGTTGCTGCTTCAACTATTGCTGCTGTTATTGTTGCAGTTACAGCTCTTGCAACGGTTGCTGCTCTTGTTGAACTGCTCCTGCTGACAACCTAATCATGTTCCTGCTGTTGATGGCACTTGCTTTGTCAGCTGATGTTGTTGCTGCAGTTACTGCCGCCTCTGCAATGGTTTCTCCCTTACTTATGTTGCTGTCGCTGTTGCCTCCTCCAGTTGCTGTTGTTGCTGCTGTCAATGTCGCTCCCCCCCGCTCTCCTTCCGGGGCCACTGTCTTATGCTTCCCGCTGGGTTGTCGCGTTGTTGCTTTGTGAACTTCGTCGGTTGTCGATTCAAGTTGAAGGCTTCGACGCCGACTTTGACTTTGTTTATCAACTTTGTTGCTGTTGGTGTTGTTGCTGTTGTTGTTGTTGTTGCTGTTGTTGCTGTTGTCGCTGTTGCTTTTTCTGTTGTTGTAGCAACAAGTTGGCCGTGTTTAAAAAGTTAAGCGCATATGCAGCCTCTTTCACGCCCACGAGGCACAACAACGACAACCACAGCAGGGAGAGAAGAAAGCTATAGGCACATTAGGCGGAATACTCGACTACTAGATACTCAGTATGCAGTGCCAACTGCAATGCCAGTGCATTATCTTAGAGGTTTCTGGCTTAAGTTTTTGATTTCCTTGAGTAATGGGTGTGGCACACTTGGCACAATTAAAAAAAGCACATAAGCTACCATCGAGTATGCTCGACTGTTATATACCCGCTACCAAGTTGACCAAAACGACTTCAATAAAGGATATACAACTTATATTTTTAGCGTTTTTTGTGTTGCATACTTTAGGGAGCGGTTTGGAAATCAAAAACTCTTAAAATTATTTCTTAAACAACTTGTTAGTTAATTATCCGATCGTAACTAGATTTTCAGAAATCATTTAGCTGATCATAGGTCTTGCGCTTACTAATAATGAACAGACCTGAATTAAAAAAACAAATACGCTTGGAATTCTGATTTTATCGATTTACGGGGGCGGAAAGGGGCGGAGTCAAATTCTCAAACAAACTTGATCTGCGTGCAATAATAACACATATTGACATCAAATTGGTAGCCCTTGCTATTATAGTATCTAAGACATACAGACATACAGACATTCAAACATACAGACATACAAACATACAGACATACAGACATACAGACATACAGACATACAGACATACAGACATACAGACATGCAGACATACAGACATACAGACATGCAGACATGCAGACATACAGACATATAGACATACAGACATACAGACATACAGACATACAGACATACAGACATACAGACATACAGACATACAGGCATACAGACATACAGACATACAGACATACAGACATACAGACATACAGACATACAGACATACAGACATACAGACATACAGACATACAGACATACAGACATACAGACATACAGAGATACAGACATACAGGCATCCAGACATACAGACATACAGACATACAGACATTCAAACATACAGACATACAGACATACAGACATACAGACATACAGACATACAGACATACAGACATACAGACATATAGACATACAGACATACAGACATACAGACATACAGACATACAGACATACAGACATACATACATACAGACATACAGACATACAGACAGACAGACGCATAGACTAACATACAGGCAGACAGAGAGGCAAACAGCCATGGCTATAACAACTCGGCTGTTGATGCTGATTCAGAATATATACAGTTTGTGGGGTCTGCCACGCCTCCTTTTGCGTGTTACGTACATCTTCGGTTGGCACAAAGTAATAATAATCTTCTACCCTATGGGAAGCGGTTATAAATATGCCAGAGTGGAGTATACCCGCACCTGTATGCCAAATTTCACAGGGTAAGATTTGATACTAATAGAGATCGGAGTGTTTGAGGCGACAGCTAAAGTTGATTTGCAGGGTACAACAACAGCAAACACCCACAGGCAAGAAGATATCTACACACGCACACACACCACACATGCACACACACCACACACGCACACACACCACACACGCACACACACACATGCACACACACACAGATCTTTGTCGTGGTTTCTGGGCCATCGCCACGTGGGTCGCCGTCGACGACGACGAGTTTTGCCCCTGGAAAGTGGCCTGACTGCGCAGCTTGACAGTGAAAGTTCAAGGCTGTTTGGCGCCGTGGCAGCGGGTAAGGCCCAAATAAATACAGGTAAATATGTGCACACACTCACATTCACAGACACACACACAGACGGTGATGTGTGCACTTGCAGTCACCTGAAAAAGCGTGTTCAAATATTTCTCTTTGATAAAGAAGAAATTTGTGCAGGGTACACAAAGTAACCAAATAAATGTGCAATTGTACGTGTGTGTGAGAGCAGTCAAATGTCTGTACAGCTATACACATACATATATAGATATATCTGCCAGGTCATTCACAGGGAATTTCGTGTGTTTATTCGCATTTGAAAACAATTTTTATGATGTTCCCAGCGTAGCTTCTTTTTCTTCCAACGCAATTTTTGCAAATCTGCAAATTGGGAAACTGGAAAACTGGAAGAGAGGGTAGCGTCAATCTTAAGCAATTTCGATTTCGTATATTTGACAAATCTCTTTGTTTTAATGCGAGAATCGATGCTAAATACTTAATGGGTCGATTGCCCCGCCTAATGTAGTACTACAGAGACATGTGTGTAATCATAAATGAATAATCGAACCAGTTTCGCAATTGAATTTTTATTTTTTTAAGGGGGGCTTTGACAGGTTTTTGAACTAATTTCGAACAAGTTTCGATGGCGAAAATTCTCAAAGCGATTTAGAGATTTAGAGTTCCGAGAATCTGCTGTGTATAGTCTTGCCTGTGGCAAGTGGCATGTGGCATGCGGCTTTTGGCACTTGACTCCTCCGCACAAGTTTGAGCATGAAGCTTGAATTGAACGACTTTCAAAATGTATTAATAAAACCCAAAATTTAAAAAAAAGCAACAACTTGATATCCGCCACTACCCTAGTTCAGTTAGCATAGGGTATGATGAATGGATAACAATATGTTATCTATTTCCGAAGGTAAACTCAACGGTATTAATATATAATTATAATTACATTTTTTTTTTAATTCCAAATAAAAGATACAAATTATAAAATAAAATCATGTATCATGTATAGTTATAAGTTTAGGGAGTCTAATTAAAAGGCAATAAGATGAAGATGTCTGCTTTATATCGACTTAAACCGTAAATAGAAACAAAAAGAAAAGACAGTATTAATACTTAATACCCTTTTAAGGCTTAATACTCTTGCAGATTTATATTTACTTCGATCGTTCCTATAATAGTAATATATAATGGCACTACATTTGTGGACTTCATTGACAGCTTACAATAACACCAAACTTTACCTTATCATACCTTTCTTGAAAATCATTATTTCTAACTGATTGCTGATATGTAAGCTAAAGATATAGTTGTCCCATAGTTTTCAAATATATACATACATACATATGTTATGTACTTTTTATGAAAATCGTTATTTCTAATTGATGGTTCCAACAGGGCTGTCAGGTCAGCCTTTTTGCGGACAGATCTTTCCTTTTATTCTTTCGTATAGCCTTAAAAAATGTCTTCATCTTACTGTCCTTCAATCTATTCATTTTTATTGCTTAAATAAACCGTATTTATTATATAATTTAATAAAATTGTTCTTAAAATCGACGTTCACGCACATTATTTGTATACAAATCATTAGCCCAATTATTCAATACGCTTTTCAATCATAAAAAGAACATGTCGAGGGAATAAATATTTCAGAAATATTTGTTTACATTTCCATATTTCGATTACATTTCCATATTTCGATTAGAACATTATCGATAAAGCATGAGAAATTACATAAAAAAATTTATGAAATGTATCCTTTTTTTAATCAAAAATCTACTGTACTGTTTATTATCTTTTTATACCCTTCGACCATTGAAAAAGGTCAAAAATGGGTATACTAACTTTGTGCAAATGTATGTAACAGGCAGAAGGAGGCGTGGGAGACCCCATAAAGTATATACAGGGTCCGCCACGTAACTTTTTTTTTTAAAACAGTGCGCACAAGATCGATCGTAACGTTGGCTGTGTGGCACGGAGCGCCGTCTTGCTGGAACCAAATGTTGTCCAAGTCCTCCTCTTCGATTTCCGGGAAGAACCAATCCGTTAACATGGCGCGGTAGTGTTCGCCATTGACCGTAACGGCGGCTCCTGCCGCATTTTCGCCTCACGCACACTCTCGGCCACAGCAGCGATATTACCGGCAGTACGCACTTTTTTTGGTTTCTCACGCGTTGGTTTATCAATAATTGTGCCGGTTTCTCTCAATTTTTTCAAAAGAAAGCGCACATACGGAGCGGACGGTGCTTTGTTACGGCTCATTTCCGTGCGTAATTTTCGCACACATTCTGCAACATTACCATAATTATATTTTAACGCGTTCCTCAATCGTATACACAACCATTTTCGTTCAGCGGAAGGATAAAACTAACTTTCTGTCAGATGTAACATCAGTGTTACCACACTCAAAATAACCACTAGTTCAAAAAAAAATGTTAGATGGCGGACCCTGTATATTCTTGCTCAGGATCACAAGCCGAGTCGATTGAGCCATGTCTGTCTGTCTGTCCGTCTGTCCGTCTGTCTGTCTGTCTGTCTGTCTATCTGTCTGTGTGAATGCACAGATCTCAGCTATTATAAAAGCTAGAGTTACCAAATTTGGTAGGAAGACTCTTGTGCACTATAAGGTGATCAAGTTTATTTCAAATGTTAGGTGCCACGCCCTGCATAAAAGATACAACTTTTAGACTTTAACATATACTAAGCTGAATGAAATATCTACGTATTCTCAAAATTACAATCCGATCGGACAACAAACACAAAAGTTAATTAAGAAAGTAAGAACATAAAACCAAGTGCTTCTGTCAGCTAACAAGGGAGGCAAGCGCGATGCGCGAGCGCCATCTGTCGGGAATAATTTCAAAGCATGTGCATATGTATGTACATATATGCCTACATATGTATATAGGAACATAGGTCGAAGGGTATCCCACTGTCGCGTGTCGCGCGACTGTTGCTTTCCTTACTGGTTTTCCTCTTGTTCATCCGTTTTTTCAGCTTAATCTATCATATTTAAAAAGGAGTAGCAGCCCAGGGTTCCAAAAATTTTAATGAAATTAAGGAAATTTTGTACGATTATTATTTATATAAAAACGAGAGCAACAGTCGCGCAAAACGCGACAGTGGGATACCCTTCCACCTATAATCCCGTGTAGTATAATTTGTTAAATTCATACACATATGCACATGCTTTGAAATTAATCCCGACAGATGGCGCTCGCCCGTCTCCCTTGTTAGCTGACAGAAGCACTTGGTTTTATGCTCATACTTTCTTAAATAACTTCTGTAATTATTGTCCGATCGGATTGTAATTTGGAGACTACGTAGATATTTCATTCAGCTTAGTATATGTTAAAGTCAGAAAGTTGTATCATTTATACAGATTAAGTTCAAAAATTAAATTATTAATTTGGGGGGGCGGTGGGCGTGGCACCTAACATTTGAAATAAACTTGATCTGCTTATAGTACACAATAGTCTTCCTGCTAAATTTGGTAACTCTAGCATTCATAATAGCTGAGATATGCGCGTTCACACAGACAGACGGACAGACAGACAGACATGGCTCAATCGACTCGGCTTGTGATCCTGAGCAAGAATATATATACTTAATGGGGTCCACGCCTCCTTATGCCTGTTACATACATTTGCACAAAGTTAGTATACCCTTTTTTGACCATTTTCAATGGTCGAAGGGTATAAAAATTACAATTTAGTAAATTTGGTTGCAGAATCTGGAAAAATAACAAATAAAAACCGCTTGGTTGTATGGCAGCTATACGACATATAGTCAGATAGTTTTAAGACACATATGGACGGACAGACAGAGATTGCTAGTTCGACCGCCTTGTTGATGCTAATTTAGAATTTAATTGTTTACTTTATAGGATTGGGGATGTCACCTAGATTTTGATTTATTAGGGGGAGCTAAGATTGCAGGAAGTTTAAGATTTTAGGATCGTACGAAACGAACCTAGCATGGATTCTGGGAAATATGGAAAACTGATAAGTGCCTCAATATGGGTATCAAATCAGATTCCCTGTAATATAATTTAAAAATCTTATAAATTCGAAAATATGCAACATTCGTATTTTGCCCATGTTCCGATGATATACATACAACGCCACGTGTGGCACGCTTTGTGGCACCTGTTGCAGTCACATGCTAGTAAGTAATATGCCCCAACTTTGCTTGCAGGGTAAAATTAAATGAAAATTTGCACAAAATGATAGAAAAGTTGTGGGCTGAATTGAACTGGCAATTTGTTAGGCGCATGTTGCGAGTTGCCCGCGGGGCTACACACGTTGCATGCCTCATGTTTCACAGTGATTGCATGACGACAATGTTTCATATGAGTTTTACTTTTATGACGTAGGCGGGTCGCATTTCCTCCATGTTGCCTAATCCGGAAAACTCAAAGGGGCCTGTGAGCACAAGCACGAACAGGCGCCGTTATGACTGAGTAATCGACGGAGGAGGGGGAAGGAGAGAAAGGGGGAGACTGTAAGAAAGAAAGAAAGATACCCACGTAGAGAGACAGCTTTGAGTGAGTGAGCGAGTTGCAGTCATGAATATGGATGAATACGAGTGGCATTCAATATGGGGGCGAGTACCCCAAGTCGACGAGAGAAACTTGAACTCGGTGGTTCGTCGCCTTTGTCCAGGGTCGCCTGCATGAAGGAGAGCGGGATCGAGGGTAAAGAAAATCCCATTTTCCTGCGAAAAATTGACGAGCTGTGAGTGAGATTGAAATCATTTGCAATTTAAAACGAATTGCTTAACTTGATTTGTCGACTAACACACTCCTACACACAGGCGCACACCCACACACACACGCAGACACACCTGGTCGCACACCTACGTATGACGTAAGAGGCGCCTTTATCAGCGCATTCACATAAATATGCGCCCACTCCTCGATCTACTCTCTCTCTATCTCTTGCTTCCCCTCTGTCTTGCATTTGAGACAGAGAAATACTTCTTGTAGCATCAAATATGACAACATAGCTTAGCTTGTGACATCCTACCCCTTTTGTCAGACACTTAAGACATATAGAAAGAAGAGCATATGGCAACGAGATAGATAGATAGATTTCAATAGTCTAAAACCCAAAGACCTCAGGATAGTTATCTCGATTTAGCTTTGATTTTTGGCTTTAATGTTTCTATATAGCTAGATATCTCATATACATACATATGTAAATTCAATATAGCATTAATGTCGAACTCAAACAGAATCGTCCAAGTGCGATCAGGCCTAACTTGGATACATTTACGATCTACGGTTTGATCACTTTTTGGTCTTAATCGTATATTGAATTTAGCTTTAGTAGTTTATATATAGCACATTATTAGCTATGAACGAACAAACAGCACTGCACCGTAATACGAATGTATGTTGTATGAAAATAGAGCAGACGAAAGGACTACGAAAGGTACACTGCGACTGTGACTGCTGCCCATGCGATGCTTGAGCTTGGGGCGGGGCATGTGCATCCGAAAGAGATTTTTGTCTGGCCTGTCTGGGGCCTGGGACATGCAGCCTGGAACTATAACTGTCTGTGTAACTGTTCTTATACCGTTAGTTCGCCGCCGACGTTGATGGTGGCGTTGACTGCTTGTAGATGATGCCCGTTATCTCTCCATCCTTCTGTATGACGCAGCGTCTGTGAAATAAATTTGGGAATGAGTGATAATATTGCAATTGAATTTCACTTGCATATTACTCACTTGTTACCACTGTACAGACAGATGGTAGCCGGCGCATTGCTCTTCGGTTCCAGCTTGGCCACCTGCTCGGATATGGCCATGCCGATCCCAGAGACATTGGGATTGATGTTGCCCTTGGCTGTGCGAAGGAACAGTAGAGAGTATTAGCAATCGTCTAAATACATTGCATTTTTCCAGCGCTTACTCACCACCCAAGCAGAGGCCCTGTCGATTCGCAAGCAGCGCACCCACTGTGTCCTGTTGCGTTACACTGCAAGCAAATTCTTGTTATTTACAGTTGCCACATGCTTCTGCTACACTCACATTTCGCTCAACACTTTCTCCAGATGCTGCTCCATTTGTTTTTTGTACAATTCTCCAGTAGTTGCAAAAACGAAAACAAAGAATAAACCAAAACAATGCTAGGTAAGAACTCGACTATCGATAGCCCGCTATCGAATACACACAGAACAGTGTTGCAAAATGCTAGGGCTCGATAGCAAACAAAGAGAAACCTTCGCTTAAAGTGCGATTTTTAAAATATGCCGCAATGAAAAATAATAAAATAAAATAACTAAAATTAAATAAAAACGATACAGAATTTAATATTTTTTTACACTTTATTTCCACTTGCAAGCAATTTGACTTGATAAAAATATCAATTACTTGCCCAAGAAATGTACGGATGGGGAAATTTAACTATCGCCTGCAAATTGATAGGAATTTAAATGAAAACTACTTGCTGACATGTATTATTTTTATTTATAGCATTTTACATAAAAGTACGCTAGTTTCTGGAAAATTTCATTGCGATTTGCTGGCCAAACGAAACTCTTTTACAATGCCGCCAATTGCTATTAACAATAATCGAAAATATACGACTGCTAATTGGCGCAGAGAAAATAAAATATTTGTGTAATTTACGTGTGTTTTTTAAACTCTATGATGATGGTGTTGGAGCTCGCCATTTGTGGTTGCAACTTCACAAGTGCATCGTGGCATAGGGGCTGGGGAAGGGCCTGCATGTGTGTGTAGTGTATTTATGGTATGTCTATAGTATATATGTATGTCCGCGCGTGTGTATGTGTGTGTTAACATAGCTTTAACATTTCTATAATCGTACAGAATGCTCCAAAATATATAAAGGTATGTGGTATTGATACTAAGTATACTTCTACTTCCATTGGTGTTTACGCCTTTGTGTGTGTGTGTATGTGTAGGGGAAGAGGGGGAAGGGGAGGGGGCCTTCTTTAGACGATCTCGTATTTCTCCACCAACAGCAACGTTTCGCTTGAATACTTGACGGAGGTGTCGCCATCCACCTGGACCACATCCAACGCTTTGATCGCCGCGTACGGCGTCTTCGAGGCGAAGGCCACCTGCAAGGGGAAGAAGTCCCCGGGTATGGATGCACTGCAGCTGAACTCCATCGAGCCAGACTTGTTGGCCGCATCAATGATGGGGATCTGCCACTGCAGCACGTGCTTGCGCGCATCGTAGTTGTAGGTGCCGTCGTACTCGGCCACCACAGGCTGCACATTTAGGCTGGAGGAAGAGAGGCCAAAGATTAGCTAGACACACAGTGGGATCTACAGAGAGACTGTGCTTACGGCAGCGGAATGAGAATGGACACGTCCTGCAGCTCCAGGTGCTGTGCCTCCAGTTCGTACTCAATGTTCACGTCGCAGCCGCCTTCGCCGTTGTCGGAGGGCCAACAGTTAACTGCGGATTAGAAAGAGAAGGGATGACAATCAAGTAAGAGAGAGACAGAGAGATAGATGTGTGATGCACTCACTTGTCAAGGGAATCGCCGACTCGTCCTGCGTGATGTAGCGCCACTTGAGCACGCCCACATCGGTGTTCAGTGGGAACGGCTTGGCTGGATTCTTCAGTCCGATCATGGCGCGTGTCTTAAAGAGCTCCTTGTCGACATTCGGATGCGTCTGCAGCTGAATGCCCTGTGTATCGTTGTTGGCCAACTTCACCTTGATCCTGCCCAGATTCTCATCGGCAATGCGCAGCGTCAGCAGTCCAGTCAGCTCGAACTGCTGCACGCCGCCATCGCGTCCCAGGCGCACCACCAGATGATCCTCCATTTTGAGATGTACACTGTAATTGCCAGGGAGGCGCTGTATTAGTAAGTGGCAAGTGGGAGGCACCTTGTGGCACAAGTGTCGCCTCTTCTTACCTTTCTGTGTGAATGTCCGATGAGATTTTTGCCTTTGCCGCTGCACTGGCGCTGGACGCTGCACCGGATCCGCCTGCAGTTGCTGCTGGTGCCAGATTAGAAATCTTCTCGCCTTCGCTCTTCAGCTGATCCACGAAACTGTCCACATCCTTGGACTTGCCGCCAAGCTTGAGGGCATTGCGCGACACGGGCTTTCTGCAAGAGACCACCAAGAGATTAACAAGTCCTGCAGCAGCCATTCCTGGCCATCCCATCTCAACTTACTGTGCCGCCTTGCTGACCAACGGCTTGTTGTCCAGCTCAATAGAGGGTGCACTGCTGCCGCCGCCACTGGAGCCGGTGGAGATGCCGCTGCTGCCGAAGCCAGAGTCAGAGCTAAAGCCGCCGCTGCGTCCGGAGATGCCACCCAAAGCTGAGCCGCCTCGCTTGGTGGCCTCCATGCGCTGACGCTGCAACTCCTTGGCCTTCTCGCGCATCTTCTGGCGCGCCTCGCGCTCCTGTGTCTGGCGCACTGCCTGGTAGACCTTCTCCTCGTGCGAGTCCATCTCGACGAAAGTCTTGATCTGCGCCAGGTTCACACTCTCCCTGTAGCCCAGGGCGACGATCTCATCGAAGGCGAATATCAAGTTGAATGCGTTCTCCACGATCTCCTTCTCGTCCAGCGAGTGACTGTACTCGGGAATCTGGCAGGGACACAGCACAATGAAGCACCGAGTACACATGAAATTCACTCAGAGGTTACTTACCACTTTGGAGAAGAGACGCAGCGTCTCCAAGTCCTCGAGTATGTTACTGGCCTTTGTGGTGATCAGGAGCATGTAGAGCTTCTCCATCGGCTGGTAGACGTAGCGCACCGAGTCTGTTTCCACATACGTGTGCTGCTTGCCGGCGGTCATTAGCTTGGGGAAGGCAGCCAGCAGCCCCTCGATGCGCGCCTTCGTCATCTCCACGAATTGACGTGACAGTATGACTGCGTGTGTGTGTGTGTGTGTGTGTGTGTATATGATATTAGTTAACAACTTGCAGCAATATCTAAAGGAATTCCTTAACTTACCTTTGCCATTCTTTGTGCAGACTGCCGCAGCAATGAGTACCTGCAATAAAAGGGGAAAGAGGAAACGCAAATTGGTTAATCGAAACAGCCGACGTAGACTTGCGTGTGTATGTGTGTGTGTGTGAGCTTACCATCTTAATGCAGCAGTAATTGTAATCGGCCAACAAACGACTCGAACTGTTCCCTGCGTAACTGTGTGTAGTAGACAACAATGAGAAGCAACAAATTAAACGACTTGCAGTAAACAAAACAAAATAGTTGTTTGCAAATCAAGCCGAATACGCGTAGCTGACGTGTTAGCTTCTTCGCTTAACGAAATGTTTACGATTGCGTCCGTGTGAGTGTGCCAGAAGTGATGACAGCGCAGAGCAAACAGCAAACACCACTGACACTCGGACCGGACCGATTGCTTATGTCACGCGACTAACCTGGCTGGATTCTGGGGGAATACTCAATTTGGATGCAATGTGCAACTTAAATACGTACAACAAATGCAACGGCGACTCGTTAACGTGTGTTTTAATTCAAAAATTGCACTGTTCACAAAGTCAAAAACCGACACTGTGACGTCCCTGTGTTGCCTGCTTGCCAGGGTTGCTCAACGTACACACATTAATAAGCTGACACATCGATAGTCACAGCAATCGATAGGCATACTCTTGGGCTGGCTCACTGATTGTGTAACTTCAAGCGAAACATCGATAACAAACGAAGAATTGCACAGCACTAAAAACTGATAACGGCAAGTTAAAGAACAATTTGTGATTGGCATTGTATTTTATTATAAAACAAAAAAATAAAGCAGATACAAAGGAATTTAACAATTTAAGTCTTGTTTTGTGAAGTCCAATCATCGTCAGAGTAACCTTATGCTAATCCTAATTCTGAATAATTCTCGCAATGATTTAATAATCATTATCGTCATCTATAGTTAAAGTTTCGATATTATCGAGTAGACGGGAAATAGTTTCCGCCTGTTCCTCCTCCGAGAACTCACCTGCGCCCTTCTTTTTGGTATATTCAGCACTCAATATGCACATCACCTCGTGGGCCCTGAGATTATCCCGATGGTACTTATTAAAATTATCCTTAACAAACTTTGCGAAGCCTGTTGCCGCGCGCACTGGAGTCGGCAAAATGTTGCCAAACTTGTCCTTTTTGTTCAAGAACAGCATGATCCTGCCCCAGCAGCTGCCACAACGCAAATTCTCCGCCTTGCGAGACCTGGAGTGTGCATGCGAGCTGTGAATGGAATGAAATGAATGGATTAGCCACATGATTATACCTAAATATCTAAAGGAACACCTACGAGAGACCACAAGCCACACACTTGTAGGTGTATTTGAACTCAATGGCATAGTTGTGGCAAACAGTAATCGGCGGCAAGTCCGGCAGCTTCTTGTTTGCCTGCCTGGCCCAGTTCTTCCACAGCCGTCCATGTCCTCCTTCACCTTCAAATACCCATGTGGCAGCATGGCACATCTCGTGGATGAGTGTGCAGCGCAAACGGGCGGCGCGGGTCAAGACCTTATCGCTCAGCTCAATTTGGCAGATTCTGACACCCGCTCTAAAACAGAAAGAACATTAGCCAGAGGCAGTAGAAGGGATCAATTGAGAAAGTGTTGCTCACCTCTTCTTGTTAAGGCACCTGCCTGCTGTATTGCGCAGACGTTTAGACCATGTGATGTCCACATCCAGCTTATTGCCAAACACCTCCTTGTTGTACAGATCGTAGAGGTGCTTCACCAGCTCATCCTTCTTCTTGGGAAAGTTCTGCCGATAGTTGTACGCCTCGGGATCGCAATCCTCGCGATTGATCGACTCATCCAGAGACTTTAGGAAACTGCGCTTGCGGTCGCTTCGTGGCTGTATCACTTGCTGCGGCTTCAGTTTGTTCTTGCTGCGTCCGGCTGGAGTGGTCCGTGGTGATGGTACAGGCTGAAAGATTGCCCGCGATTTAGGAGAGGGATCTGCAAGGCCCAACTGGCGCTTCACCTCCTGCACACGCTTGTGCACAGTCGAGCCCGGCATGTAGATGTTCTCCAGATCTTCCAGTGTCTCCATTTCCACAGCCTGATCCACAATTCGCCTGGCTGTGTGCTCGTCCTCGTATCCAGTGTTTGGCACAAACAGTTGGCGCCGTGTCGGGTTCTCCGTTATCTCCATTGGTGTGGTAGGTGTGGCGGTTGTGCCAGAGCCTGAGGCAGTCTGTTGCCGCTTCTTTTTAGTCAAACTGCGAGTGGTCACCATCTTCGGTTTGTCCTTGGCTCGGCAAGTGCGCAAAATGTCTTCAAGTTTTTTAGAAAATTCTGGAGCTAAAATGAAACAGTGTGAATGAAATGCTTATTGTGACTGTGTGCTGTCAAATGTGTGCTCACATTTTGAATTCGGGCTGTCAGTGGTAGGTCTCCCCACAACCCTGATGTGCTCCTCAGTTAGGTCCAAATATGTCACATTGCCAACTCCAGAGCTGTCGGAGTCACTGGAGTCGCTGGCGTTAGTTGCATCCGCATCGTCGTCATCCGAGGCATCGGTGCCGCTTTCCGAATCAATCAGCGCACGCCACCGATCCTCGTGCACGTGATTGGTGCGTGCGCGGATCCTGCTTGACCCCTTTTCAGTTCGTGCTGCTGACGGCAGATGTGTCGAGTTGAGCTTGTTGAAGTGCAGTGCACGCTTGACTGCAATGCAATGCGAGAGAGGAAGAGGGAGAGGGAAAGGGAGTTAAGCATTAGCTGGTTCCAAGTGGGAATCTCTACTCACAGAGGCTGAAGTCGCCTAGGGCGCTGTCATTGCTCGTCGCTGGAGGCGGTCGAGGTGCTCGTTTCTTGGCCGTCGTCGCGGCCTGTTGTCGTGCTCGGGGCTGTCGTCTCACTTCAGTGAGGGGTGTGCGGAAGGTGCCTGCCTCAGGCGTGGCAGTTGCAGCATTGCTGCCCTTGCTGGCCGTGCGTTTCAGCGTCCGTATGACATCGGGAGTCTGCCACGATTTGCCGTACAGTTCGTTGAGCAGTCTCTCGGCATTGGTCAGGAAACCCTTATCCTGCGCATTGTCATTGATCTTGTCTTCCTGCTGATGCTGCTGCTCTTCCTGCTCCTTCACCTGGTCCTCATCTTGTTCCTCCTTTTCTTCTTGTTGCGGCGATTCACGCGTCTCGTTAGCATCAGTTGCATCGGACTCAGCTGAGCTTGAGTCCATGCTGGGTATATTGATTTTGATATTGATCTTCGCCGATATGTTGATGCTGCTCACTTGCACCACAGGCGTGCAAAGCACATCGTCCGCCGTTTCAGTTGACGACGCCGAGCTCGGCCTCACGGGCGATGCTTCCAGCTCTGCCTCGCAGCTGGTCTCGGGTATAAAAACCGATTCGTTGGGATCGGCATCGGTCAGGGTCGCCTCCAAGTCGGGTGGGGTGTTAACCTCTGTCTCATTGTCCGCCAACCGTCTGCTGCTGTCCCGCTCAGCAGGCTCCGAGGAGCACACTGTGTTCGCCTCCGTCTCATTGTCTGCCAGTCGCTTGCTGCTGTCGTGCTCCATTTGCTCCAAGGAGCAGACAGTGTTCGCTTCCGTTTCATCATCTGCCAGTCGCCGGCTGCTGTCCTGCTCCGTGTTTGCCTCCGTCTCGTCATCAGCCAGTCTCTTGCTGGACTCCCTCTCCTGGTTATTGTTCGGCTCGCACCAGATGCGCGACGGAGTACATGGAGGCGAGTCCATGTGCGTGGAGTCAACATCCTGACTCATTGACTCCGTGTCGGCACTTTCCAGTCGCGAGTTTCGGATCTCGCCCGTCTCATCTGCGATGCCGCGGCGAATCATCTCGTGGCGTTCGAAGGACACGTCACGCAGGAACGCCTGAATACGCTGAACCTTGTCGCTGGTGAGGGAAACCACAGGATTTAGCTCCTGCTCCTTTGCCGAAGGCTCTTCCCTTGCTGACACCTCTGGCTCATTGTCGCTGACACTTGAATCCGAAATGGTGATGCACGATTCCTCTCCAGATTCCGTGCCTTCTTCGGTGGTCGATGAAATGCAAATGGATATCTCCGGCAGGGTCTGCTTTGGCCGCGCCTCCATTGTCAAATTGGACACCTGCACAGACAGTCCTTCCACATCCACATCCTGTGTCTGCTGCTGTGTGCATCCATCAGAGCTTAACTGCAGCACATCCATACACTCGGAGGCATCGAGCTGCGAGTGATCGTCCTGCGATGCCTTCGGGGTGTGCTGAACCACCATGGCGGCGGAGGAGGAAGTGAAGGAGCGGCTTTGCTGCGGAAGAGACTCTTCGGAGTCACGATTCACACAGTTTAGCTCGTTCAGGAGCTGGCGGCTTGCTGTGCTGCTGCTTTTATGCGTATCTAATTCTTGTGTCCTTTGCTCTTTCTGTTCCTTTTTCTTATTCGATGAGAGCGTCAGTTTGGCGAACTTCTCTTTTATTTGCACATTCACCGTGCTGGGATCGACTGTTCTGAACAGTTTGAATATGGATCCGCTCGGATCCGCCATCTTGTTGGTGTTATTTGAATTAACTGTAACAGTGCGAAGGCGAACAAAAAATGATAAACAAAACAAAAACAAAAACGAATAAGAATACGAATACAAATACAAATACAAAACTCTCGCGGGCGTCGAATCGCGTTTTGGGGATGAGGTAGAAAATATTGAAAATATCGAAATCAAGCGGTATATCGATGAACGCACAACTATCGATGGTGGATGAGAGCTCTGAAAATGTTGAAAATATCGAAATCAAGCGATATATCGATGAATGCACAACTATCGCTGGTAGTTGGGAGCTCTGAATGATGTTTCCGCGTTCGAAAGGGCAACCCTGTTACCCGCAGTAAGAACAAAAACAATTTTAGTATCAGTTGCAGGTTGTTGTTATTGTGATTGTTGCTGTGGCTGTGGCCACCTGCCTACAAATGGTGTTGAATGCCGCTGGAAACATCTCGTCGAAACTCTCGCTGGGCCTGTTGAATTTCGTGTTGGCCGTCACCTCGGGATGGGCCCTCAAGCACTACAGCATCGGGAGATACGCACTGGCTGCCTACGGTTTATGTTTCGGGCACAGTGTTTTCTGCATCCTCCGCTACACACATCCCAATCCCGGGCAGCTGCATCGTCGCATATGTGAACACTCGATTCGCTATGCCCCAGTCATATTCGTCACCCTCATCATTGGCCAATTGCAGAGCATCTCCGGGGGCAGCATAAGGCTCAGCGGCGGCCTTAATTGGCCATTTGTCGTACTAGGTCTCTATGCAGGCATTGTGTCCCTGGCTACCGCCCGAATCTTCCTCACCGAAAAGTCGGCTGGTGGCCGACTGGCGGCACAACTGGAGCGCTACAATCACGGACTCTGTGTGCTCTGGAATATCTTCTGCCTGTGGCAAATCGCCGTGGTCGAGGAGTATTGGTGGTCACTGGGCCTGGGCCTGCTGGTGCTACTCAATCACTTTGTGCTCTGGCGCCTCACACTCCACTTCAATATCTCAACACTCGAGGTGGACACGGTGGGTATGTGCTTCTCCCTGATCTTTGCCATAAATGCCACGCAGGAGTTGATCGAGGACAGCAGATAAAGGCGACCTCAGCGGGAGGACGAGCTGCATTTAGCACAAAGATGGAGATGTATTTAAAAATGACACACACACACACACACACATACACGAATCTTATAAGAATCCTGTCGCGAGATTTAGTCAATAAAGGAATGTGTTTTTGTTCTATATGACAATCTGTACTTATTTATTACGCACATCCACAACATGGAAAAAGAGACAGTGACAGTGACAGAGACAGAGAAGGAGAATGTTCTCGTATAAAGGAAAATTATATTAAAAGATAGAAAGTAAAACAGGAGTGTCAAATCAATGAAAAACTTCTTTGATCTTATCACTATGAAATGCTCGAATATAAGTGGAGGGGGAGGTGGAGAATGATACTGGGGCGGAGGGGTGGCAGCTAATCTAAGCGTGGGTGTTATCATCCTCGACAAAGTCCTTGGCCTGCTCCCGCGTGACGCAATCGATGTGGCTGACCTTGTTGCGAAACCGGACGCCATAAAACTTGTGCGCATTCTCGAGCAGCTCCGGCCGGAACGTGGTTGTGATGAACTGGGCCGTGTCGCTCAGCTCGTGTATCATGTCCGCGACAGCCTTTCGATGCATTGCATCCAGTGCCTGAAGAAGGAAGTAGTTAGTTAGTTTCATTTCATGCACATGCTGCACGTGCGGACTCACCTGATCGATCTCGTCGAATAGATAGAAGGGCGCGGGATCGCACTTCTGTATGGAGAAGATAAGTGCCAGAGCTACCAGAGATTTCTGTCCTCCCGACAATTGGTTCATTTCACGCATTTCAGCATCGATGCCTGTGAAGGAGACGCGTATACCGATGCCAGTGAAGGCATCCGAGTTGGCCACCTCCTTTTCCATTTCCTCGCCCTCGTTGTCCTTCGTCTTGAGGATCAGATAACCTGCGCCCTGCGGCACCAGCTTCTTGAACACCTTGGTGAAGTTCTGTGCCACCTGCCGGAAGGTGAACTGTATGGCCTCCACCTTCTGCATCTCCAGCGAATGGATGAGCATGTAGATCTTCTGGTTGCCAATGTCCAGCTCTTCCTTGCGCTTGTACAGCTTCTCCTTCTGCTCCGAGAAGCTTAAGAACTGATCGAGGGCCTTCTTGTTCACATGGTTGTATTTCTTCAGATGCTGATTTGCCTTCTCCAGCTCCTTGAAGATGTTCTTCAGCGAGATGCGACTGTAAGCGGCATCCACCTGTGGCAGGGCGCCCAAACTGGCAATCTTCTCAGTGCACTCGTCGATCTTCTGGTTCAGCATGTTCTCTTTAGTCGTCCACTTCTCCAGTTGTTTGCTATCCTTGTTGATGTTCTCCTCGGCCTCCTTCTCCTTGCGCACATGCGTCTCCAGCTCCTGCTGTAGCTCCTTCTGCAGTTGCACCGCCTCGTTGACGCGCTTCTCGATCTCCTCCAGATCCGCATTGACCTTCTTAATGCGCTTCTCGGTGGACACCAGCTCCGTCTTGCAGTTGTTCAGCTTCCGCTTGCGATCCTCCACAGATATCTCCTGCAGTGCCTGTATCAGCTCATCCCGCCTCCTGAACAGATTGTTGATCAGCAGATTGTCCAGTTTGTTCTTGCGCACCTCCAGCTGCATACGCTGCGTGAAGGCCTCCTTGTTCTCCTGGTTGAGACGTCGTATATCATCGTTGAGCTGGTCGATCTCACGCTGATCCTGCACAGACAGCGTCGACATTAGCTCCTGCTTGAGTTCCGCCTCCAGGCTGGACTTGGTGCTGTTCATGGCCTCCAGGGAAGCCTTGCACTGGGCCAGCGAGCGCTCCTTGGGCGCACGATATTTCTCGATGCGCACCAGCTCCTCCTTCATCAGCCGAATCTCGCCCTGCACCTTCTCGAAGACGTCCTTCGATTTGCCCTGCTTCGTCTCCGTCTTCTGCATCTCGGAGACAATCGAATTGATGTTGTTCTCCGTTGACTTGAGCTCGTTGCGCAGCTTGCTCAGCTTCTTCTCGAACTCGCTGATCTGCTGACTGTACTCGGTGCGCTTCTTCTGCATCTCCAGGCGCGATCGCGACGTGTTGAAGTAGCCACCTGTGAGGGAACCCTTCGAGGACACCTGATCCCCATCGAGGGTGACACAGTCCAGTCCTGTGCTCTTGGCCAGCTCTGTGGCACGCTCCAGGTTGCGACAGATCAGTGTCTTGCCGAAGATGTAGCGCAGTGCCTTGTCATGTTGCTCGTCGTACTTGAGCTTGGATATCATCGGTATCGAGTCGGGATCATCGGGATAGTCGTGTATCTTCACTTGCAACCGGTTGAGGGGCATGAAGGTCACCTCGCCGGGCAGCTTCAGCTTGTTCATCTCCTTGAGGATCTGTGTGCCTTCGTACTCGGACTCCACGATGTGATGGAACAGACGATTCGCTGCCGTCACCTCGACAGCAGTGTAGATGGTCTTGTCGCAGCTGAAGTTCTCGATTACCGGTCCGTAGTAGGCTCTGGCAATGGCCGCCGATTGTCCGCCCCGCTCCTCGAAGCTGTCGAGGACTTTGCGCACTGAGTCGCAGCCATTTAGGATGGGTTTGCCTGCCATGCTGCGCAGTGCCTGATCGGCACGAGAGAGTTCCTCTTTTTGGGTCTGCAGCTGCTGAGTCATCTGGGTCTCCTTGCGCCACAGTTCGTTGCGCATGGACTGATGCTGATCCTTGGTCTTCTTCAGCTCGTAGTACTTCTTGTTGTGCTCGTCGATCTGCAGGCGCAGCTGCTCGAGCTCCGACGAGTGCTCCTCGATCTTGGTGCCCAGATCTTTCTCGGATGTGGCGTCCTTCTTCAGATCTTCCACGAGCTTGGCATGATGGTTGATTTTGTCCTTGGTCTGCTTGACTATCGACTTCAGCTCGTTGTGTATCCACTTGTCGCGATCCTCACGCGACGAGAACTGCGAGCCGCGTCCCTGCTTCGCATAAAGCTCCTTGCGCTTCTGTTCCTTCAACTGCAGCTCGCGGGAGCAGTCCTCCTCCTTGCGCTTCATCGACTCGTACTTGGGCTTCACTTCGTCCAGCTCGTTCTCGCGCTCTGCTATGGTGACTTTGAGATTCTTGAGCTCCTGGTCGGCACGCTCCTTGGACTTGTTGTCGCCCTGCACCTCGTCATTCAGATCGACAATAGTCAGATCCAGCTTTGTCTTTTCGCGCAGCAGCTGCTGCTGCTCAGTCATCAGCACTGAGCGCTCCTCCTTAGTGCTCTGGACCTTCTTCTTGGCTTCTTTCAGATTCTTCTGCACCTCCTTGATCTTCTCCTGTGCCTTTTGAATCTCAATGTTGTAGTTTTTTTTCTTGTCGGACGAGGATTTGCGCTGCAAGAGCAGCTCCTCAAGCGCACGCCGCGTATCCTTTAGCTCGGTCTCGTAGCGAATGTACTCGAGGGTTCTCCGCGTCTTGTCCCACTTCTGATACTCTTTTAGCTCCTCCTTCTCCTCCTCAAGGGTCTGCAGGCGATCCTCGATGGTCTTCAGATACTCGCTGATCTTTTCCACCTTGCCGTCTGTTTCGCGCAGCAGGTTCAATGATTCCTCCTTGCGCTCATCATAGACACGCGTGCCGGCAACCTCGCGCAGCAGCTTCAGACGATACGAGTCAGCTGCGGTTGCCATTTGATTGATCTTGCCCTGCTTGACAATGTAGTAGGGATTGGAGCTGGAGAAGCCCGCCGACTCCAGCAGATTGACCACCTCATTGCGGGGCACTACCTTTTTGTTTAGAAAATATTGATCCTTCTTGGCTCCAATGACGCGCCTCAAGTAAATCTCCTCCTTGTCAATCTGCAGGACGGAAAGTCAATTAAAAAGTTCTTCCTAATCAAGAAATTCTCCAACTCTCTCTCTCACTTACCGGCACTCGGTTGTCCGAATTATCGAATATAATCTCCACATAGGCTGAGATGACCCGCGCGCCAGTTCCCTCGTGCAGTAGCGCCTGCCGCTGCTCGGGTCGGAGGTGGGTGAACTCATCGCTCAGCACAAATTGTATAGCTGTACATACAGACACCCGATTAGCAACCTCAGCTCAAGCTGTATCTGTTTGCAAACAAACTTACCGTAAAAGAAATTACTTTTGCCCGAACCATTGCGTCCAACCACGACGTTATGACGCTTGTCGAATGGTTCCACCACCGTCTGGTCCTTGTAACTTTTGAAGCCTTGTATTATAATCTGGAATAGCAGGATAATCAGATGACGGCAACACGGGTTGAGGATAATTGATAACCAACCTGCTTAATGTGCATTTTATTATAACATAAAACACATAAATAAACAGCTACGCCACAATATTTTTATTTGCGCCAGCATAGGGTTGCCAACAAATCTTTTTGTCTTTTCGCTACTTTGCGACAACTCCTAAATTAGAGATGGGCATGGACTGTCATTTTTCGGCACGACCCAGCAGGACACGAAAATTAAATTTTTCAACACGCACGAACACGCACGCTCAAACATTTTCCAAACACAACCCAACACGGTCCAACAGGAAATTTTATACGTATTTTTTTTTTGGATTTTTTATCATTTATTCATATTTCTTTAAAAATAACTTAAAATTAAAAAACTTAACATTAACTTTAAATAGAAAAATTACATATTTTTTTATAAAAATAACAATTTGTCAAGATTAGAACTTGACAATCTAGTTCTACTGTCATTAAGAATTTGCCCAGTTGTAGAAAATACTCGTTCACTAGTAGGTGAACTTACTTAATATTATATAAGTGCTATATGTGTTCGTGTTATTTCGTGCCGAATTTCGAAACACGAACACGCAAGCCCATTGACACAATCTTAATTTTGCACACGCACACGCGATGTGACACGAAGAAAACACGGTCCATGCCCAACTCTACTCCTAATAGGCCTGGGCGTTTGCAGCTAACTTAACGCGGCTCAAAATTGCGTTTACATAATTCTGTTAGTTTTGATTAGCGCCAAATGTTCTGTTATTTTTGATTAGCGCCAAATGTCCACTTTTTATTTGACTGCGGCTCAGTTGTCTGACCACTGTTGCTAAAACCTTTTCTGATTCCCTGAGATTATTTCAAAGGCATTGTAATACAGGAATTCAAATAAGAATATAATATATTATACCCAAGTAAAAAAAAGTAAATGAATAAATAAAAAATCATTTTTAATATTAACATTTTACATTTACATAATGCCACTAAGCACTAAGTGATAATGCTATCATTACAGCGTCCGTATGGAATTTTTGTACATAAGTTTACAATGTTTACTCTTTGGTATTTTCTGTTAGTTAACAGCTTCACTAGTGGTCACACTGTTTCTTGCTCCATCAGTTTTAATTCAGACTTTCTTGCGCATGGTTCGTCTGCCCCGCTAGCAATTTTGAAGTTGCTGTCAAGTTATTGTTATTGATTAACAAATAACAAAGTGAACGCAAAGAGAAGCCGGCAAAACCGCCAACGCCACATAACAACAAAAGGAAATAAGCTGGGCTTACAGCAGCGACAACAGTGTAAATACAAGTGGGAGAGTGAGACCAGATTTTTATTAGGGTTCATATTTTGTTAAGTGCAAAAAGAAAAAAACGTCGTGCTTCGTGTGCCAAAACAGAGAAACAAAATAGAGTGAGAGAAAAAGGAGAAACCAAGCAATATCAAAGTAGCTAAGTAGCAAATAGCAAATAGAAAAAGCAATAGCAAAATAGCAATTATTCAGCGCAGTAGCGTGTAAAAGAATTAACAACAATAACAGAGCCATAAATAAAAGTTTCCGCCTCCGCCAACGCCACCCAAAAGAAGAAAGTGTCACCGCCGCCGCCGACGCCGACGTCGACGCCTCCCCCGAAGTCCATCTTCCCGGCAAGCAAACAAACCCACCACCAACACAAACGCACTTACACTCACACTCATACGGAGACATCAGTCCAGACCCGACGCCTCACAGCGCAGCGCACAACAAAAACAATAAGAGAGCGGCAAAGCGACATCGACATCGATTGTGGCGATAAAGTGAAATTAACTTTTAATTGATTTAAATAATAACCAATATTTAAAATTAAAAAAAAGAGCTGCAAGAACAAGAAAAAGCACACACACACACACACATAGACATACAGAGACCCAAAAGCAGCTTCAGCAACAGCGGCAGCAGCAGCATCATCAGCATCTTCAGCGAACAACAACAACAATAACAGTAATAACAAAATGGCAACGCTAAATAAATTTACAAAAACTTTGTCCATTGATGAAAAGACCGAGATAAAAGAGAAATTCACGGAGGTGAGTGTAAAGTAGAATGCAAACGTCATTTAATATTAAGAATTTTAATATATTTAAGCACTTGTTTCACATGTAAAATCGATAAGTGCAACTTAGGTGGGAAGGGGTTGGGTGGGGGAGAGTGTTCTTATTAAAAATAAAACGCCAATTGCATGACTCACATAGAGAAGAAGAGCGCTCTTCTGAGATGCCGTTAACCGGTGCATGTGGGCGTCGTCGTCAGTAGCGACGGCGACGACGACGGTGACTGCGACGACGACAATGGCCTTCAACAACCCCCCATGAAGAGAGCGATATCAACAACAACAACAGCTAACGGTAATGCTCCAGCCAGCATACATACCAATGTGTGTGTGTGTGTCTGTGTGCTCAGATGCATATCTCCCTGTGTGTGTGTGTGTGTCAGCGTATGCAAGTGCGTGTGTGTGGGGGAGCACAGTGCATGGGGGAAAACAAGTTCCCTTGGGTGGTGGCCACGCCAAACAGTCTTGCTGCAAAATCACAGCAGCAGCGCATGCGCATTGCCGCAGCAGCAGCTCAGTCGACGTCGCTGTTAACGCACAAGTTCAATGTCTGTGTCTACTCAACCCCCTTCCCTTTTGCGCTCTCTCTCCCACACACACGCACGCAGACATGACTAATCAAAATAAACTAAGCACGCTTCTTTCACTTTACTCGGAATTTCATATGAATTTCGCGAAAATACAATTTGAATAATACATATATACACACACACATGCCTGCACACCGAGAGAGGCTTATGCATGACTCTGTGTGTGTGAGTGTGTGTGTGGGTATTTTCATAGTATGACAACAACACAACGGCACGTTAAGAGACACAGCAAAGAAGGCAAACAAAAACCAGTTTCTGCTTAAAATAAAAACACACACACAGTCACAGCCATAGAAATAAGATGGAGAGCGTGAAAAACTACGACTCAGCAGCAGCAAGACACAGTCAAAGAGCAGCAGCAGCACATCATCAGCGATGCCAACGCCGACGTCAAAGCCAGCGTCGACGTCAACGTTTAGCCCCGTTGCCCGGTTCAAGGGGCAGCAACAATTTTCGTTTAGCATTTGTTTCAATTTCTTCTCACACACACACAAACACAGACGCAACAGCATTTAATAGTTTTCAGGTGTTGCTATTGTGAATTGCCAACTGTAATTGTTGCCTGCGTCTGTACATCTCCGTCCGCCCACGCGTCGTCATTCAATGCAATTTGCGCTGTTAACAGTGAAGAGTGAGCGGGTAACAGTGTGACAGCAGTGGGGGTGGGGAGGTAACGGGAGCGCACGCGCGTAATGTTAATCAAAACACAATGCGGCATTGTTAACACAGGCGCGCGCGCGCTCTCGTACGTTATGAAAATGCGTGGCAAACGAAATGATGAAAAGGATAACCGCAAGAGACAAAGAGAAAGAGCAAAGAGAGATAGCAGCAACAACAAAAAATACCATGACAATGTGTGCAGGCAGCATGTGGGCGTCGGGTAGATGTGTGGGCGGGGTGGTACGGGGCACTCTGGCACTGATTGACACTCGAAAGTGGATTTTGTTATTGTTGTCGTTGTTGTTGTGGATTTTATTAATCAGCAAGCATAAGCATGCCATGGGGCTTGGGGATGACTAATGCGCGCAGCAAAGTGGGAAGCAGGAGAGGGGGGCGAAAGAGAGAGACAGAGAGCAAGATCCTGTTCCGCATTTAAGTTGAGGCTGCGCTGTTATTGCTGTTGTTGTTATGTCAATCAGCAACAGAGTTGCCATACTGGCACAGAGCATTACTTTTGTTTATCTTTTGTCTTTTGGACAGTGCGAGCTGCGCGTGGGAGTGTTAGTCTTAATTGCCACAAAGTCTTGCATTTTCAGTGTGTGTGTGTGTGTACATACTGTATGTATGCGTATTTATGCATATGTATCTGCGGGTTTAAGTACGTATTTTTATGGGTTATCGGCTCTCTGGCATGTCTTCTTGAGAGTCGAGCGAGGGCAGGCACATAATTCATTGGGTACTGCGTTTATTAGGTCTGCTGCTGGTGTTGTTATTGTTGTTTTCTCCCTTTCTTATTCTTTGTTGTTGCTGTGCCCATTCACATGAGGAACGAGCTTCGTTTCTTGTTGTTGTTGCTGTTGGTTGGCTTTTATCAAGTGCACTTAAAGTGTGCAAGAGAGGACCAGAGTGGGAGTTGGAGAGAGAGGGAGGGAGAGTGCGCTACTTATGCGCGCACTTAAACATACTTTGCATTTTAGACAAAGCCCATCAGCGATGCCCTGCGACGTGCCGCGTTAACATTAATGCACATGCCAAATACCTAACAGTGTCACTCAAAAGTCATGCAGCACAGTGGTGCGCAAGCCATTCAAAATGTGTGCCAAGCTACTTGTTGTGCAAGTGTGTGTGTGTGAGTGTTCTAAGTAGATAACAGCAGAAAGAAATATGACATCAGTGCAATCGGAATGCAACTGCAGCCAAAAGAGAGGGAAAGAGAGAGAGGGAGAGGGGGAAGGCAGTGAATACAATCAACATAAGTATGCATACAAACTCACACACACACACTCAGTAAAGAGAGAGGGAGAGAGAAAGAGACGCGAGTTTATGTGAATACGTGATAAAATTTATACAAATCATGAAATGCAGCAAATGCAAATTTAAATGGAAATGCACATATAAAGCAGATGATTAATCACTCAATAAACTAATCGAGCTTATGCAAACGTATCTGTATAATCATGCATACATACACACACACACATATATATGTCTGCATATACATATCTGCTTTTTTGTCTCTTTATACCACTGTGCATAAATGCAGCGAAAGTGATTTTTAATGCGTTCATTGCGTTCGTCGTGTTGCAACGCGCTGCTGAGTTGTCAGCTTTTTCGGTATACCCTGTAAATATCAGTAGTATATGTATATATGTATATATATATCAGGTATATTGAACTAGTATATTAATGCTTGACTGGTGTGTATAGTCAAGTTGATTATGCATGTCTCTCTATCTTTACCTCTGTCACCTCTTTAAATGCACTACAGGGTATGTTAGAGTCGAGCGTGCATTGTGGCTTGTCGCTTTCTTTCGTACTTGTTTTAGTGTCTTCTCTTTTTGGCGTTGCCACATGTCGTTTGTCCTTATGCAAAAGTGTTTTTGACGCTTTCTTCGATTTCTGTCCGCGACTTTGCGTGCAGAGTTTTTTGAACTCTTTGTCGGATTGCCCCGTAACTTTATGGCCGCGATAACAATCATACATATGCATGTGTGTGTGTCTGTGTGAGTGCATATTTGGATATGCACGAGACAGAGTCAGAGCAAACGATTTATTGCCTCGTTACCAATATTTGCACGGGGTGGCAACCCCCAGGCGCAGGCAGACAGGCAGGGTAACTGTTCATTTGTCATGCTAATTAGCCTGCGCTGCGAGTTTGCAAGGTGTGTTATCGCTTTGGCTTTGCCTCTACTAGACACTTTCGCTGAGTCATGCACGTAACCTCGCCTCCTCCTTCTCCTCCCATCTCCCTTCACTCTTGAACTTGCGTATTATTTATCCTTATGACTAATGTTTGTATTATGTTTCACATGAAATTGCAATCAGTCTGACCCGACCACGCCTTGAACAAACCCCACAACAACAAGTATTTATGCGTGTGTGTATGTGTGTGGGGGAAGTGGCAAGTAGCCATTGGCCACTGACCCCCTCTCCTCGCTGGTCTTTTTTGTCTATGCGGCGGATATGTGTCACTCACTGCTGATTATACAATTCACTAAGCTCTGCAAGTATGCTTGATGTACTTGTATGTCTGTCTATCTGTGTGTGTCTGTGTCTTGTGTTGGTCACATTGCCAATTTCTATATAAAAATTTATTACATGCGAGTGTCGCGTTGCTGAGTCGAGCCGCGCTCAATGCGCAAAGTCAAATTTGTTGTACGTGTTACAAATTTCAATTGAGACGCGCACGATAACAACAACAAGAACAACAGCAACCACGGCGACAACAATAAGACAATGTCGATAACAACGCCTTGTTGAAGATGACAAGACACAACAATTCTGACATTGCCGGCCTGGCAGACATGTCCAGGTGACAAACTTGTCGAATTGATTATTCAAAAGTAACTCACAATATTTGTTTACAGCTAACATTGTTCCTGTGTTGTTGTTTACTTGAATCGAGCACCAAAATTAATTAAAATATTTGCGAAAAATAAACAAAATGCGATTAAATTGTTTGGGAATATGCCGATATAAAAATAAACTGGAAATGCTTTGCACAGAGCGTGCATTGACTTTATAAGACTCATTCCGATTCGCCTTGGGGAGGGATACAAATAAACAGTTGCATGTGTGGTTTATGTCTGTGCAGTAAAAGACTTTAATTGTATCAAACAATTTATCGAAATTCCCTTGGAATATAAATAAGTATAAGTATTGCTTTATGTAAGGGGTGCGAATACTTAAATATTGCACAGATTTCAAACATTTTGAACATAAGATCGCATTTCTAAAGTAAAGACTGCATGTGCCACAGTAACATAAATCAAATAGATACATTGATAGTATTTATACCCTTAATCAATTATCTATCAGGTATGTCTACATTCGAATTGGAACAGGTAAAAACTAAATTCAGGTTAAAAAGTGTATGATACTGGGTTGAATATGATCTGGCAGATACTAAGGGAATCGTTTAAAATTTTTAATATCTTCGTTATTCACTGTCCGATTACAAGACGTTCAAAATAGAGTGTGTGTCACACAACTGTGGTAGTTAAGCAGCTGTACTACAGATCTGAAGTTGACTTTACTAAATTACAGGCGCTTATACAGACAGACAGACAAACAAACAGACAGACATGACTTATTCGATGCTGATTCAGAATATGTACACTTTATAGGGTATCAATGCTCCCTTCTGCCTCTTACGCATATTCCTCGTCTAAGAAGCACAAAATGAGAACAAGACTAATTTTTGAACAGTAAGATTTAGTGATTTAGTGACGAAGAATAAAAGGGCAGATCTGTACAGAAAAAGGCTAACCTGGCAGCCCGGCTCATATGTTTCTTATCCGATCCCAACCAAATCGTTTACATAAAATTACGCTTGCAATTCAAATTGCATCGATTTACGGGGTGTAATGGGGCGTGGTCAAGTTTAAGAACGAACCTGATATGCGTCTAAGATAAGAAATGCACAATGAGATATATTCTTCACAAATTTGCTAGTCTACCTCTTACAGTCTCTAAGATCTAGTTTAATAAGTTTGCCTATCCACTCGGCTATTGACTGTGATCAAGAATATATAGATATAATATGTACACAAAGTTATAATACACTTCTATACTATGAATAACCAATTAAATTCCATTCGGAATACTTCTTTAACCCTTTTGATGGCTTTTGTCGCCTGTTAAGTGCGTCTCAACTCTCTCATCTACTGCTTCTCTCTCCACCTCCCCCACAACATGAAATGTAAATACCACGGCACATACGTGCGCACACACACACTGGGCTAGCTCATTATTAATTTTTGTTCAATTGATTTCCTTTGACTATTTACAATCGGTGGGTTTTATGTTATGTGCCAAGCACTCGACTCAGCGGGTCTTGGTGAGGGAGGGGGGAGTTTCATTGAGGAGTCTTCCATGCATAGATACATCTACATAACTGTTCACATCAAGTAGGGACACAATGGGGGGAGCAGGAGGGTGTGGGTGTGTGTGAGTCGTGTGTTGATTAACATGTTTTGGCATGTTGTTAGACTCTCGACTTCGTCGATTCAATCAGCGAAACGTCAAGCGGGCCGCGTTGATGTAATGCCGCCTTTGTTGTCGAGGTCGTGCTCTAGCTGCAGTTATAACTACAGCTACAGCCCCGGCTCCGGCTTTGTCTGGCCATAGGTATTGCTGAATCTCCGGCTGCGACTTCAACTAGTCAGTGAGTCCGAAGCACCGTTGGTTTTGCATTCAGTGTTTTGGGACAAATGCAAATGCTCCACTTCCAGTTCCACTTTCAAACAAAACAAAGGTTCGTGCCTGGCATGAGTAATTGGGATTGGAATTGGAATTTGACTAGTGAACTGGTTCCAGGCCATGCCAAACCGGTTCAACGAAAGCGAAAAGCAACACCAACGAGAGCATAACAAACCATAACAATGAACACATAACGTTTACTTGATTCCACTCTCGTGCTGAGGGCATAATTCGTATTTGCTCTTGTTATTGTTGTTGTTGTTCAGGTTGTTTTTTGATGACATTCGGCCCGCTTATGTCAGCCACAGCCCCAGCCCCAGCCCGCAGAAGTTAGAAGTCGGTGCTGTCGTTTTGGCCGTTTTTCAGTTAGAAATTTAAAAAGGAAATGCTGAAAACATTAAGTTTGTTTTGAAATATTAGTAGAGATCAACAGACTTTCGATATAAGCTGATGAAATGTTTAATATCTCTTACTAAATCATTGAAAATCATCCCATTACTCTCTATAACACAATGTATTTAAGGAGGAGGGTATTGGGAGGTATTTATCGCGAACTCTCGATAGCGATAATCTCGCGAGCACCTTCACTATTTTGTTGCAAGTTTAAAAATCTGGGAAAGTTAAAGGTTAGGTTAAAGGAAAGTAAACTATAATCAAGGGTAATATAGATGCTATCGATGGACTAAACATCTGAGACTCATGATGGTGGCAATTATTGATGGTTTTAAAGATGAAGTTATGTAGTTGTGTGGGGACATATTCTAACAGTTTAATGCGATATAATACATTTCGATAGTTAATATCGATAGTATGCCATTTTCAACACAAGTATAGCTATCGATATTTTATTCTAACTAGTAAATTTAAGATAAGTAAAATTGTACAAGCAGAGGTAGTATAATTTATAAGTAGTAATACTTGATGTGTTAGGAATTTATATCAATAAATAATAGTAATAATCTACACTGCATTGTTTATCGATGGTTAAGAGTAATATTCACTTATCGACTTGCATTTGCAAGACTTGAAAGACAGTATTGTTCTACTCGGTTCCGATTTGGCGTCCAACTCAAATCGGAAACAGGTCGCTTGGAAAGGTAAGAAAATGAAGAGAAAATAGAGAGAAAAAAGGAAAGGAAAGGAAAGGCACAAAGAAACAAACAAACTAAAGACCGTTTAGCATCTGCCGGGTTCGTCGCTGCTAATGAACTTCATTTGCTGTAAATTGCCTTTGAAATGACAATGACAACAAAGTTCATTAACGAAACTTTCGCGGTCTCTTTTCTGATAATCATAATCATAATTACGGTTTGTGTGTGTTGTGCCGTTTGTTTTTTGACCTTTTTTACTGCGTGTGTTTCTTCTCTCTGCTTCTCTTCTTTTCTTTGGATTAACACTGAACACGAGTAGAGAGAATAGTCATCACAATGCCAATGGAAAGGCCAAGAGACGAACTTGAACTTGATAGTAATCGAGTCGGCTGTGGGGGTATATACTATACAGTACATGGTATACTGTGTACTGTATACTGTATATGAACGCAGTTTATAATCGCTTTGTGTAATGTAAATACACTTGCAATGCGCCTCTAATGAGTCAGAGCGATGCTATCATGTATAATAAGAGAAGTTGCAATGCTTAACGATAGCAACCTATCGATAGCACTGCCGATAGTTGCAGCTGCTTAAAGCTGAACAAATACAGGTGTGAGTCAAACATAAATTGGAATCTGTCAGCTGGAAATCATCTTGGGGGGAACAATGGAATCACAACAAGAGATGAAATGAATTCGATAAATAAATAAAGGTGAATGCATTCGATATATTGTGCAAGACGAGGCAGTTTGTACAGCTGTGTTGAGGCGAAAGTGGAGAAGGAGGAGGAGATAGACAGAAGACCTTGCCACAAACAATGAGCAATCTTTGTATGAACTATCAACGATCACCGATTGAAGACGATGACTAATCGACACCGAAGTGGACTTAACTGGACATAAGGCAGATAGAGAGAGAAAGAGAGAACTGTCAAGAATGTCGAAAATGACAGTAAATTCGGTTATAACACTTTGTCCTCTCGCATTGAGCTTGAGCAATACACTTGGCTCACTTCGGTTATCGGTGGTACCTTCCTTATCTGCGGCCAAAACGGTATTAAATTTATGTTTAACAAGACATCACTTGGCGAAAAGCAATTGGCACATACACATAATTCCTCTGGCTGATACAATGGCTATTAAAAACCCAATTACGATTAAATGGCATGTTGCCCGCGCTTTCCCTCTCTCTCTCTCTCACTCGCTCTCTCTTTCTTACTGTTACGCTCACTCAGACGTCGTTTACACATGATATATACACTATATACGTTTACTTACGCAAGTTTGTTTGATATTCAGTAAAATTTTGATCGCTAAGCATTTTTGCTAAAAGGTTCGTGGCACTTGACGTTGTAGAGTTGTCGCTTTTTTGAATAGTCAACGAGTCGAGAAGAGTAGTATGTAACTATATTAAGAGTAACTCTACCCTGTAAGATCAGAGTAATTGTACTGCAGTGGATTGGCAACCCTATTGTGGCCCTTTGAGGAAATCTTTGGCTATGCCGTAGCAGGTGACAACTCTGTCACCTGTTCTACGATTATCGTGCATAATCTGATGTTCCCAATCGACGATATTGCCGGCACTGGCGCTTTCAATTTGATGTGCTTCGCGAAGGTGTCGTTCCCTCTCTCCCTTCCTCGTCATGCTTGGTCGATTGCTTCCCCCTTTCCCCACCACGAATAGAAAAGTAACTCGTGTTGGAGACGGGTGTCTTATCGCAACGAGTGACCAAAATACCCAAGCAGTTATCATGTGTGTGTGTGTATTTACATACCTGAATATAAGACCCAATTGCCGAGACTCATATGACTTGTTCTCATTCGTTATCATGCACAATGACTTCCAAAAAGAACGGGGTATATTAGACTGTAGCTGTGAAATTTAACGGAAAGGAAAGGTTGCCATTCGATTCAGAAAAATTAATCGAAATCGGCTTATCATCGCGCGAGTTACAGCGAAAACAAGAACTCACTCTCATTGCTGCGCTGCATGAATGACGTCAACAATGAAGGAATGACGTTGGTAATGGATATCTCAAAGTCGTGTGCGCTGCTCTCTTTCTCTCTCTCTCTCTCTTTGAATTGAAATCAATTGAAATTGAAATGGAAATTGGAAATGAGAATGGGCTAAATTGGAATGACTAAGTTGGCATTAGTTATAAACGGTGAGGGGGAGGGGGGAACACAGGTTCGTACGATTGACTATTGTGTAAATGAAATGATTCAGTGTGTAAAGCAGAAGGCGGCTAGCAAGGGTAGGTGGAGGAGGAGGAGGAGGAGTACGAAGAGGAAGACCGAAAACAGAAAGCAGTAAAAACAGTTGCTCTTTAAAATATGTTTTCGGCTCCAATCGAGTAATTTTCTCTCTCTCCACAAGTGCCTTATCAATACTTCGATTACCAGAGAGAGAGAGAGAGAGAGGGGAAGAGAGAGCGAGAGAACGCACTGCATGCGGGAGTGGGAGAGGGAGAGCATTAATGGGTTGGCTGTGATAAAACAAAAGGCATAAATAGTGCGCACTGCTTCAGGCACTCAATAGTAGTTCAGATCGTCCCGCGGCGCCAACATCGACGAAGAAATCCCGACGAACGCAGAGTAACATCGACCCCCCACCCCCCCTTTCGGCCACACTTCCACAATCCTTGCGCTCGCATACTCGCGCTCTCTTTGGCTCTCATTCTCCCGCATCTCTCTCGCGCGCGCTCTCTCTTTCTCTTGAAGAAAACTCGCATCTAACGGTGATTTCGCTACTCGTGCTTGATCGTGTTTCCTCCTTCCGTCGATCGTGTTCGTGTTCGTGCGAGTGTGCGAGTGTGCGAGTCTGTGCAGTGTGTGCCGCGGTTTTGTTGTGCCCCCAAATTGATTTACTTAATTTAAGCATAATTTTTTTTGTTTCGTTTTGTTTTTGTTTATTCTGCTCAGCAGCAAAGCGTGAAGCGAGAAAGAAATCACTCTCACCCCACACAGTGTTTACACATTGCGATCAATAATCGATAAATAATCAACCCCCCCACCCCCTTCAAACAAATACACACAAAAATCTATCGAAAATGGCTGATATACTCAACGTCGAACAGCATCAGACCATCGAGGAGTTCAGGCAAAATCTGGAGGAGATGCTGCCCGATGTACGTAACGTGAATTGATCGTTTAAACCTATCGATATATCGATATTGGTCGATATACATATGTGTTGCGCTCTCTCTTTTTTCATTACTCACTCGACCCACGACTCACGTAATCTGAAAAGTGTTTACCCTTGTTGTAGCTCCCATTCGAGCTGTTGTTGTTGCCCCTTGTCGGCACACTTTATGGTTTTTAATCGATAACACAGACATGCACAGACAGCGCGCTACAGTAAACACCAACGATAAAGTGCAAACGTAAAATTCGCACTCCAAAAAAAAAAGCCCCAAAATTTTGTAACTTCCGTTATATCTCAGCATTTATTTGGCTAATCTATCAGCAAAACGAGAATCGTCTAAAACGATGACCGTCTATACGTTAGCTGCCCCCTTACCTGGTCATACTTCACCTTCTCCTTCTTCGTCCATAGCAATCATTACCATATACAACGTCGACTGTTTTGCTATTTTCGATTTGTTGCCGTTTTGCCACGAACAACATTATCTTATCGGGCAACGCAGGCAAGCCAAACAGCCAACATCATCGAGAGACCCGCGGCACACACATTCCACACACATTATGCCAGTGCCAAGTATGCGTGTGCATATATAGATACTGTATACTGTATGCCGTATATTATATATTCTATATATACTATATGGTCTCGTCATGTTGGGAATTTCACACCGAAAACCCACACGGAACGGAACGAACTTGGACCTTACCTGACAATGATTATATTCCATGTTACCCCCTCTCTCGCGTCTGGGTTGGGTTTGGCTTGCCAAACTGTCGCTCATCAGCAAGTTTTCCATAGAGAAATCTTGTTAAATTTCAATATTTACCCAGTAATATTGTGTGTGTGTTAAGGGCAGCGAGAAGTGCGCAAACATTGCGATATGTCGAAATGCTTTTAGGCAACATCAAAGTCAAGAGAAGGTTCTTCAAATCCTCCAAATTGCTTAGATATCAACACAAGTATCGATTGTGTATGATTCCAAGTTATATTCTAAGTACAAAGCACAAACTATAAGCTATATAAGTATATATAAAAAAGGGTATAAATATCATCCTTATAGCCTTCTGTAACTATTCTAATAACATAAACTTATGTGATTATTGGGAAAATTTTATTGCTAATGGTTTATATTGAAGAGTTGGTTACATTCCAAGTACAAGGGCTGCCAGGTCAGCCTTTTTCCGGACACATCTTTTTTTGTCTTTTTGTTTGTTTGTCCGGAAATCTGTCCAGTTTTTATTGCTCAAATTTAAGGTATTTTAGATAAAATGATTTGCATACAAATCTTTGTTCTTTTTTCGATTCGATTTTCAATTATTAAAATTAACATGTCCAAAGTAAAAATTTCAGAAATATTGCTTAATATTGCCATTATTCGATGTAGACTATTAACAACTTTTAAAGAACTATTAAAACATTATCTATAGAGCATGGAAAATTACATAAATGTACAAATTTACGAATTAGTAGCCAGTTTTCATCAATCAATCATCAGAAACCTGTCCTGTTTTTTGTCGTTTTCCGTTTTTATTTCCATGTCAGTCTATTCTTTTTTGAGAGGAGTAGCTGACAGTAAAGATCTGTATGATTTTTGAAGATGATCTTTCCACTTTATATAAAATATACTTGATTTTTGTTATATAATACGATATTATATTATATTACATTATATTGTATTACATTATATTATATTACATTATATATATATGTATATATATATTTATAAAATATTTATTATTTTATTATATTAAAATGTCTCACAGTTGCCAATCTTTGCCATATAAGCCATATACATATGTTTTACAATCCGCAAATATTTACGTCTGCTTCTATCCTAACCGGAATAACAAATACGAGTAACGACTCCAATGATAATTAGCGTTGTAAATCGCATCGTAAAACGTTGTTAAACACTGCACATTAAACAGTTTACAGTTTATTGGCTGGCTGGCTGATCGAGGGAACTTCGATAGCGATAACGATAGCAAGAGTGTCGTTATCGAAAGTGTTCCTCTATTGTTTACAGCCAAACTAAAGATATCTGTTACGTCAGTTGACTTGACGATGATCAATTGCAAGCCCCGAGGCAGGGGAACCTTGGCAAAAATGTTACCTGTGATCTAATTGCAGTGCGAGCGAGATGGCGATAGCTAATTAATCAGCAAAGAGCGGAACTGATAAGCAGAATGCCTGAAGCCATGAAGAGCAAATAGAGTGGCAGGGAGGGAGGTGGTTGCTCAGTAGGGGCATATTGGGACTGTCAGAACTTTTGCTTATGCAGCTGAGCAGGCGAAGTGCTTCACATCAAAAACGAATGCCAAACGAACTGATCAATCGACTGTCGGGAGAGGGGGTTAAGGTGATAGGGGGAGGCACTGGAATGTGCGTAGGTAATGGCGAAAATAGTTTATAATTAAAATGCGAAGGTGAATCCGATTGATGAGTCAGCGGCAACGTCGACGTCGATCGATGAGTAAATGGGATTAGTCATTAATTAATTCAACACAATTGCTCAACTGTCTCACTGACCTTCTCTTGCACGCTTTCTCTATCTGCAGTTGGACGCCAACAAGGATGGCTTCATCGATCTGCACGAGCTGAAGGATGCCCTCAACCAGGTGGGCTTCAAGTTGGCTGGCTACCAGGTGCGCGAGATGATCGACGAGTTCAAGAGCAAACAGCGCACAGCGCACCAGGGTAAACTGAACCTGGAGGAATTCGAGACACTGTGCCTAGACCTCAAGTCCAAGGATGTGGCGAGCACATTCAAGACGGTCGTCTCCAAGAAGGAGAACCTCGAGACCTTGGGCGGCATGTCGAGCATATCGTCGGAGGGCACCACACATTCGGTGCGCCTGGAGGAGCAGTTGGCCTTCTCCGATTGGATTAACTCGAATCTGGGACACGACAAGGATCTGCAGCACCTGCTGCCCATCGATGCCGAGGGCAAGCGTCTCTATCAGTCCATCAAGGACGGCATCTTGCTGTGCAAGATCATCAACCACTCCTGCCCCGACACCATCGATGAGCGCGCCATTAACAAGAAGAACCTGACCGTCTATCGTGAGTTCGAGAACCTGACGCTTGCCCTGGTCTCCTCGCAGGCCATTGGCTGCAACATTGTCAACATCGATGCCCACGATCTGGCCAAGGGCAAGCCGCATCTGGTGCTCGGTCTGCTGTGGCAGATCATCCGCATCGGTCTCTTCAGTCACATCACTTTGGACAGCTGTCCCGGCCTTGCTGGACTGCTCTTCGACAACGAGCGTCTCGAGGATCTGATGAAGATGTCCCCGGAGGCAATCCTCCTGCGCTGGGTCAATCATCATCTGGAACGCGCTGGCATCTCGCGTCGCTGCACCAACTTCCAGTCGGACATTGTCGACTCGGAGATCTATTCGCATCTGCTGAAGCAGATTGCCGGCAACGAGGCCGATGTCAATTTGGATGCACTCCGTGAATCGGATCTGCAGCAGCGTGCCGAGATCATGTTGCAGCAGGCGGCCAAGCTGAATTGCCGCAGCTTCCTGACGCCACAGGATGTGGTCAATGGCGTCTACAAGCTGAACTTGGCATTTGTGGCCAATCTGTTCAACAATCATCCCGGCCTGGACAAGCCCGAGCAGATCGAGGGACTCGAGTCCATTGAGGAGACGCGCGAGGAGAAGAGTAAGTCGAGCAGGCATCCCCTCATCCCCTGTTGGTCTCAGCTAAACCCATAATTCTCTCATCTCCTTCATAGCCTACCGCAACTGGATGAACTCAATGGGCGTGGCGCCTCACGTGAACTGGCTGTACTCTGATCTGGCCGATGGCCTCGTTATCTTCCAGCTGTTCGATGTCATCAAGCCTGGCATTGTGAACTGGAGCCGTGTGCACAAACGCTTCACACCGCTGCGCAAGTTCATGGAGAAGCTGGAGAACTGCAATTATGCCGTCGATCTTGGCAAGCAGCTCAAGTTCTCGCTGGTTGGCATCGCCGGTCAGGATCTGAACGATGGCAATGCCACGCTAACGCTGGGTAAGTTGTGCCTCCGGCCAAAAGAATTAGCTCGCACATGGTGGCGGATTGTTGGTTCTGCCTGCAGACTCTTTACTCGCGAAACAACTCTCTAATATTCAGGGCAACGAATTGGGTAGGGCGGGGTCATCTGCCTACCCGAGCCCTTTTGCGGTGTAGGGTGGTCTACGTTCTTATACGTGATGTAAACCTGGGCTTATGGGATGCCCGAAAGCTACTGGTTTTTCAGAACAGAAATGCGGCAGCCTTAGGAGCTTACAAAATCCTCTTGACAAATGAAAAACCAGCCTGCTTTCTAGAAGAGATCTCCGTCTGCTTGTTGACTACCGACAGTGAATTATCACTTAGTTAAAATCCGTCTATCTTTAGTTGCAGAGTGCAGACTCACAATCTGTTGCTATGCCACAATTATTACTCATTCTCGTTGTGTCTTTATTCCTCATTCCCACAGCCCTCATCTGGCAGCTGATGCGCGCCTACACGCTGTCGATATTGTCGCGTCTGGCCAACACGGGCAACCCCATCATCGAGAAGGAGATTGTGCAGTGGGTGAACACACGACTCAGTGATGCCGGCAAACAGTCGCAGCTGCGCAACTTCAACGATCCCGCGATTGCCGATGGCAAGATCGTTATTGATCTGATCGATTCGATCAAGGCGGGCAGCATCAACTACGAGTTGGTGCGCACCAGCGGCACCCAGGAGGTATGTACCGTCTCCATCTCCATGCACTTCTACACTTCTCTTGCTCATCTTTCTCACTCTCTCACTCTTCCCGCAGGACAATCTGGCCAATGCCAAATATGCCATATCGATGGCTCGCAAGATCGGCGCACGTGTCTACGCCTTGCCCGAGGACATAACCGAGGTCAAGCCCAAGATGGTGATGACCGTCTTTGCCTGCATGATGGCCCTGGACTATGTGCCCAACATGGACAGCGTCGACCAGAACAATCACAACAACAGCAATTGATCTGGGGAGGAGGATACATTGTACAACTAGATGGGTGGATCGATCTCTGCCGGAGTTATGCAACTGCAACTGCAACAATACCAACAACAACTAAAGGATTATGTAAACAATACATATACATACGTAAACAAACGTATTTCTAATTAACGACATTTAAATTTTAACTTGGCGAACAGCTGCGCTCCAACTACAACAACAGCAACAACGACAGCAGCAGCAGCAACACCAATTATTATAACGTTCTTTTAGATATTTTTTGCTATCCACCCCCCCCCCTTTCCCCTATTGTATTATTTTTTGCTATTGTAATTAAGCGCGTAAAAAGAATGTTTTTAAAACGGAGACGGCCGCCAGATGTCGCCACAGTCGCCCCCGCCCCTTTAATGATTATAATACTATTATTATTATGTTTTTTTTTACAAAAGTAACTTTAACCTTATTTTATAAATAAAGGTTGGCCTTTTCTGCTTTAGTTGGATCTGTTTTACGCCCCCGGTGAAGAGAGAGAGAGAGCGAAACAAAGAAAGAAGAATTGTAATATTTAATAATGACAGAAGTACGGAGAATACTTTGTAAAATATATTTATATACATATACATACAATATATGCGCCTATACATAATACTATATACGATATATATAGACGTAAACTATATATACATCTATTTTTGCATAAAGAGTTGCCTGATAAAGAAGAGGGACAAAGAAGAAGTGAGAGAAGATCGACAGAGAGGGAGATAGAGATGTGGCAACCCTTTTTATTACTAATTGTAAGCGAGAGAGAAACAACAACAACAACAACAATGTTTAAGCCACTTTTGTTTGTTTTTTTTTTTTGTGTGTACTTATTTTTTTTTGATTAATTGATTGTTTCGTATTCGAGCGGGACAGCAATATGCGCACGGCTCAGAGAGAAAGAGAGTGAGCTGGCGAAAGATATACAAATATATATACATACATATGTATATATAATACTGAAGAATATGGCAACCGATTTTAGTGCAATGAGGCGACAGATAAGAACAACAACAACAAAAGCAAACACAGAAACAGTAAAAATACAACAAAAAACAGCAACAACAAATTGAGAAACCTTTAATTATAAATTACCCTACGCATTATGAAAATAAAATAAAGTGAAAAAAGAAAACAAAAAAACGAAAAGGAAACCAACACAGATGCTGGTATTTATTTTGGGATATTGCAAAGGAATCACATTGAACTTTTCTGAGAATCGGAATCGGAATCGGCTTTATATGGCCCAAGTTCTGCGAACACTTAAGAGATATAAGCCCCGGGCTGATTCGACGATGGTGCCACACCCAGAGGATGTTGTTATGGCCAATCATATATAATGGTTCTATATATTGGCTCCATATATGAGGGGAATATTGCCCCTAATCGACGCTCTGAGAACTCAGTTGTTGTAGTCGGCAATCAGCACCTGCTTCAATTAGAGCGATAAGCGACGAGCTCACGTGGGCTGAAAATAAAAGCGATTGACCATATATACCTGGTCGTACACACACACACACACATATATATATATATATATATTATATATAGTCCATGTGTAATCTGAAAAGTGTTTACCTCACTGTGAATGACATTCGGAAGGGCCCAAAGGGCGATTGTAAATCAATCCAATCGAACTGATTGCGAGATCTGAAAGATCCAAACCCAGTTGCGGATTGTAATGTGATTAGTTGGGAATTATGCTATATAGTTTTTAACCTAATTTGATAGCCCTCATGTACTATAATTTGCACTGTGATATACACTGATAAGTAGGCCAATAGTTTATAATTTGTAGCGTGGCAAGTTTACCACAAATGAAACAAGCGATTACTTATTACACAATATATCTTGTTAGGGATAATATTCAACTGGGTACTGACTATACTATTCTAAGGCTAATAAGGGGTTCTGTTATAACATACATATATACCGTGGAGGGACTGTAATATAGTCTGCAATCTGATGAGGGACGATACCATTCAATACACCGTAACGTTAGAAACTTACTATATGCTACTATACCTAGTAAAGAACTCACTATCTGGTGTCTCTAACTTAGTTTATTTAGTTCGAAACTTCATTGTCATCTACAGAGAAGGGTTAACTTTTATTTCCATTCAGCTCACTTTTGATTTTGAATATTCATACCCTCACAGAGGGAATTTTTTTTTTGCCCAGAAGTTACAACGCACCTTAGGAGACATCTCTGACCCTATAAAGTATATACATATGTATATTTGGAATCAGCATCAACAAGAGTCCAACAAGTCCCTCAGTTTTAAAGGTATCCTAATTAAACTTGGTACACATGATTCTTATTGCTGCACGCTGCATATAAGTCGGAACAAATCCGATCGGACCGAAATATCGTATAGCTGCCATACAAACTATCGGCCGATCTTTGTTATTAGTCAAGATATGGAAATCAAATTTACTTCATCGGACTTATTCTATATATGTATATAATATGCAACAGTCGCGCACAACGCGACAGTGGGATACCCTCCGACCTATGTTCCCGTGTAGTTTAATTTGTTGAATTCATGCATATGTATATGCATATGCATATGCACATGCTTTGAAATTAATCCCGACAGATGGCGCTCGTCCGCCTCCCTTGTTAGCTGACAGAAGCACATGGTTTTATGCTCATACTTTCTTAAATAACTTACAAATTGAGTTCAAAAATTAAATTATTGATTTGTGGGGGCGGCGGGCGTGGCACCTAACATTTGAAATAAACTTGATATGCGCAGAGTATATAGGAACCTTCTTTCCAAATTTGGTGTCTCTAGCTCTTATAATAGCTGAGATCTGTGTGTTCATCTGGTCATCCGGATATCCGGACATCCAGACAGACAGACATGGCTCAATCGACTCGGGTAGTGATCCTGAGCAAGAATATATATTCTTTGTGGGGTCTGCCACGCCTCCTTCTGCGTGTTACATACATTTGCACAAAGTTAGTATACCCTTTTTTGACCATTTCCAATGGTCGAAGGGTGTAATGAGACATTAGTATTGAACAGAAAAAATACTATTCAATTCTCTACTCTTATACTACTCTATATCACCAGTATAGGAACAATCGCAGGATATAAGAACCTGCAAGAGTATAAAACTCCGGCATGTCGGAGGAAGCTATTCATTCTCGTTTTCTTTTTATACCCTTCGACCATTGAAAATGGTCAAAAAAGGGTATACTAACTTTGTGCAAATGTATGTAACAGGCATAAGGAGGCGTGGGAGACCCCATAATGTATATATATTCTTGCTCAGGATCACAAGCCGAGTCGATTGAGCCATGTCTGTCTGTCTGTCCGTCTGTCTGTGTGAACGCACAGATCTCAGCTATTATAAAAGCTAGAGTTACCAAATTTGGCAGGAAGACTCCTGTGTACTATAAGCAGATCAAGTTTATTTGAAATGTTAGGTGCCACGCCCACCGCCCCCACGAATCAATAATTTAATTTTTGAACTTAATTTGTAAGCGCTGCATAAAAGACACAACTTTCTGACTTTAACATATACTAAGCTGAATGAAATATCTACGTAATGTCCAAATCACAATCCGATCGAACAATAAACACAGAAGTTATTTAAGAAAGTATGAGCATAAAACCAAGTGCTTCTTTCTGTCAGCTAACAAGGGTGGCGGGAGAGCGCGAAGCGTGAGCGCCATCTGTCGGGATTAATTTCAAAGCATGTGCATATGCATATGTGTATAAATTTAACAAATTAAACTACACGGGAACATAGGTTGAGGGTATCTCACTGTCGCGTTTTGCGCCACTGTTGCTCTCGTTTTTATTAATAACTTTTTTTATTGTTGCAAAAAAAAAACATATCCTTAATAGAAATAATAATGAGAATTCTGTCGGGATGGTACAGCCGAGTTGCGTCTAGCTTAAGATATATACGGGATCGGGGAGGGCAGTGCGACACGCCTACGCACTACCCTGGCCAACTTGCGGCCGCCAATGGGGCGTGGCGTCACTTGGGTTACATTGCGAGCAACTACAGGCTCAGTTGCTTCTGTTGTTGTTGTCGTTGACGCAGTTGAGGTTGAGGTGGGCAACGGCTCAAGCTGCTCCTGCTGGTCTTCGTTGGGGCTGCTGTCCTGGGCGTAGCTATAACTGATGGTGCGCTTGTATATGCGCTGCTCCTGCTTGGACTGCTGCGACTCGCGGGTACGGGGCTTGCCTGGGTTGGCGCTACTCTTGCGACTACGCTTCTTCACTGCCGCATCATAGCAGCGCGTCATTCGCTTGCCCCCGCTGTCCTTGCAGTCGTAGCAGACGCTCTTGCCTTGCTGCCGACGCACACAGAGGCTGCTGTCGCTGCCGGCGATGCTTTTACTACTGCTGCTGCTGTTGTTGCTGCTGTTCTTGTTGCTGGGCTGCAGCAGGATTGTGGTGTGTCGCTCGGAGCGCTGGGGTCGCTTGGCAGGCTGCTGCTTCCTTTTCATCTCCACCTCTTCCTCCTGCAAGTGCTTGCGCGGCGACTTATCCCGATAGCGTTTGTACTGGCTGCCACTGCCGTAGGCGTACTGCTCCGGCTCGGCCTCATGAGAGTAGCTGCACGTCTCGGAGACTTCGTTGTGGCGTGGCTCGCGGCAAATCTTGCACAGCTGCCCCTTGCGGTGCACACGATGACAGCGTTCGCCATCCCGCTTCTGCTTCCCCTTGGATTTGGACTTGGAGTTCGTATTCGTCTTCGGCTCCTTTGCGACTTTCTGCTTCAACTTCTGCACATTGCTGCTGGCCTCCGCCTGCGTCTCAATGCTGGCGTCCAGCTGCTGCTCGCTGTCGTACTCGTCCTCATTCTCCTGCTCGGGCACACGATCAAAGTATTGACGCACAAACTGCTCGTAATTGCGCTCGTAATCCTCGCCAGAATGTGCCTCAGCGCTCTCCAGGTCTGATGCCAGCTCGACTTCATCGTCGGCTGTCACATGATCGATGATATCCGTGTCTACATCCGCATCGCCATCGTCCACTGCTTCTTCTTCCGCATCTGCTTCGATCGCTGTGCCCGCATCATCGTAGACATCCTCATCGAGTTTGGGCTGCGCCGTGGGTGGCAGTTGCTGCATCAGTGGCGCAGCGTCATTGAATACGCCGGGCAATTGCCCAGCATCAAGCGTTAGCGCGTCTAAACGTTGCAGTAGCTTGCCCGGCTCAAAGGCCTCCCAGTAGTTGACACTGCGATCGTAGCCGACCACCGCGCCGATCATCACCAGCAGCAGCAACATTGTGATTTAAATCGCTGCCGCAGACAGCAGACTTGTTTTTATGCCACAGACCGCTGCTGCTGCTGCAGTGGAGCGTGTCCATGCGACGTTTGGACATTGATTGATTGGGCAATCACAGCAACCGCAGCGCGTCAGGAAATAGTCTGAAATCAGCAGCTTGCAGCAGCAGCAGCAACAGGCAGAGCAAGCATCTTGCGAAGGAGGACGAGGAAGTGCGAGTGCGAGTGAAAGGAAAGGCAATGTGGAACGTCGTGGACAACGGCTGGCACTTTATTGTGACCAACCAAGGAGAACAACGAACAACTTAAGACTGGAGGGGGGTCATTAAACTAGGGCCAATTGGTAGCTAGACTGAAGTGGGTAGATCAGAATGTGGTATAAATAAGTGTTACAAGTCGAACGATTGGAATGGAACATCGTCACGTAGCCCCCGTCAGGAACTACGCGATCCGCTGCGGATCACTAATGCGCTGCGCGCCAATGCTGGGCTGTGCCGGCCGAGTTGGACCTGGCTGTTGGCGCTGATGGCGCAGCTCACGTCGCTTCTCGCGTATGATTTGTTTGGTCTGCGACGTGTCCAGTTCCTCCCAGCCGCCCGCATTGTCATCTACCCAGTCTTCGAGATCGGCCTGGAATAGAAAGTATGGATGAGAGGAGTTCTCTTCATACTCGACTCAACTGCACTCACATTTGCACTGATGGGAACCATGTCGTCTGCCTTCAGTCTTGAAAAATCAGTTGGTGCCGCCGACGTTGCTGGCGCGGCATCGTTGAGATAATATTTAACCTGTGGCTTGATATCTGGCGTCAGTTCCTGCAAGTGTATGACGGGATTTGTTAATCTTCGCTACTCGTTTTTCGTTTCGCGGCTCGCTGTACTTACGCTGAAGAAGTCTGGTTCGGCCTCTTCTTTGGGTGGCGTGGGTGGCTGCGCCATGCGCTGTCGATACTGTTCAATGTGCTCCTCCACTGTTCGTGGACTGTCATCCCAGGAGTTCCAGTCGCGCTCTTTGCTGTTCCCCACCGTGCCTGTTGCTCCCCCTGTTGGCGGTTTTGCCGCAAGGTCTCCAATCATCACCGCTTGCAATTGGTCCCCGCCGGAGTGGCTCAGTTTGCGACGACGCGAGAAACAGCAGAGGGCACGCCGGCAGAGCGTTATAATGCCCAGCAGGAGCATTTTGATTTGTTGCAGTACCATGTGGCCAGATTCTGATTGTGCTTGAGGGGATTAGGGTCCAGAAGTAAGTAGGGCACAAAAGAAACAAGCAAAACAAATATGATGTGTAAATCCAGTGTGACCATGGCAGTTGAAGCTGCCAGCTCTTAATTATCAGCAGTCAGCTGTGTGCAGTCGTGCAAAAGCTGAATGCTAAGCAAGTGTGCGTACAGCGATATAATAGACAATCGATTACAATAAATATTTTAATTCGGCATATACAATACCTTTTTTAGGCTTTGCTGCCAGCAGTTTTAAATTTGTTTGACAAAAAAGTAGACTTTATTTTGTTGTATAATTTTTATTAGGTGCTGGGAACCCCTTTTGAAACCAAATACACTTCTTCGAATTTAATACCGTACTTCAAGTAAATCGATAGTGCAGCTCTTTTGAGTAAACGGTATATGGCAGCCCAATTCGTGATTGCATTTTAAAACTTACTGGCACCAAACATTATTTCGTATGCTTCGTGTAGTATTTTCCGAATAAATAATGTCAAGTCAAGTGGCTTTTAGAGCTACCTGTCTGACCGGCAGTATTGCGATATCTTTCATCAGGTTATTGTGTTTCACTTTAATCTCCACCTTTTTATGGCGCATTTTTAAGATGTTTTGCCCACTAAGACTAACCACTCCTGGGTACTCACTTCATAAGTGAACCATTTTACAGGATGGATTTCATCAACGGACGTTTTCTCCCGTTTGCTGTAGTTCAAAAGTAAATTATTTATAATTTGCAGCCTATACTTTTATCTTTCATTTGTTAAATATTTTGAGCTTACTATTTAAAATAATCTAAAATATATTTTTCTTTTATCTTTATTTCTATTAAGTCATACGTGGAAAATCCAATTACCCTTTGTGTCCTTGTCATCTATTAATCCTGCCCATTTTAGGCGCGCCGGCTAACTAACTATAGTTAGCGTTGTCTATTTAAAATACTAAAAAAAGTTTTTGAAAGGTTTGTTTTTATTTTATACCAAACATTTAATACCCTTTCTTAATGTTCCAGTGTACCGTTACCATTACTCTGCTCGCCCACATTGTTTCTTTCGATTTTGCTGCGTCGGCGAAACTTAACTATCAAAACCTCAATTATCCAAGGTATCGCGCAGAGGGCCATGAACACATTCAGTATGTGGAAGACTAGGATATAATCTTGCGTACGATCGCGTATATAACCGACAATGGGTCCAATCAAGAACATACCGTTACCCTGGGTAAACATAAACAAGCCGTAGCCGCTGGCAAATCTGCAAGAAGGGAAAAAAGAAACTGTTGATGAGAGAGATGATTGATAATCCCCGATAGATATGTTAATTTACCGTTCCTTGGGTAAATAATCGGCCAGTACCAAAGGAAGCGGCACATGTATCCAAGTGCGCAGGAACCCCAGCACGGCCGTGATGCAGGCCATACCCATGAAATCCACGATGCCATCGAGGGCTGCAAAGGCATTTGTAAGTTATTATAAAGTAAGGTTAGAGGGAGTAGAAGATTCTTGGAATTCTCTCACCAAATCGCACGAAAATTGTAAAGAGCGCTCCGGCCAGGTAAATGTAACGTGCGGGCACCTGGATGAAAATTGCTGTAACTGCCAGAAAGATGCGCGAAATCAGATCTGCAGTTGCTCCGATGGCAATAATGCTGGCGGTATCAGCCTGAAACGCGATAGCAATAACGATAACAAACATGCACGAAAGTGATGTATGTACATTCGAGTATGCCCGACTGTGATATACCCATCGAATATTTAACTTCTATGTTAAGCTAATTTTGTGTTGCATACTTTGCAGGGCTTGGAAACCGGTACCCCAATAACATGGGTTCTTAATAAATTTCTATGTTAATTATTTGCAGAAATCATTTGGACGGTGATAGATATTGTGTTTATTCACTTACTATTTAGGATTTATATTAGCATTAGGTTTTTACTGATTTCCGAGGACGAAATGGAGCGTGACCAAATTCGTAAATAAAATAGATCTGCTCTTATATTCTCTGAGGCAGATATACGGTCTGAAAGTTAGACAAACAGACGGACGGATAGGCAGACAGTCACACAAACAAACATATGGAAAGACAGTCAAACAGACGGACGGACAGACATACAGACAGACATAGTTATAGACAGACATACAAACGGACAGACAGACATAAAGACATACATGCATAAAGACAAAAAGCAGACAGACAGACATACAGATACGCATACAGGCAGACATACAGACGGACATACAGAAAGAAAGAAAGACAAACATACACACAGACAGACATACACATTGACAGACAAACATACAGATAGACAGACATACAGACATACAGAATGACATCCAGGCAGACATGCAGACAAACAGACGAGCGGAAAAATATACAATATGTACTTTGTGGGGTTTGCCGTGCATCCTCCTGCCCATAACATATGCACTATATATTTCGGTTGACTCAAAGTTTTTCATACCCATATAGCGGGTATAGAAAGTAGAGAAATCTAGAGTGAGAAATCTTCAATTTTAGCAGCCGCTTTGCTTTGCATATACATATATGTATGTATATAGATAAGTATGTCGTCCATAAAACTGATAGTTTTAAAATTATTTGTAACTTGACTTGCGAAAGAAAAAAGAAAGTAAATCTCTCTAGATTTGGGCCAAGATTAGATAAGCCTCGTGGTTGTCAAGTCTTCTCTGGTATAGATATGTTGTAGTGCCTTGAAAATTGGGCGTAACTTACCTTGGAGTAGCCGAGTTCGAAGAGATACGTCGGCTGCATGGTGAAGAAGGCAAGGTCCGAGTAGAGGGCGAAGGTGATGCCCAGCACAATGTTCACGTAAACGGGTTGCTTGAGCAGTGTCAGATCGAGAAAGTCGACAATGGTGGCCCACAGAGTACGCTCGATCACAATTGGCGAGGCCAGGTTTACATTGCCATTGCCATTGCTGATGCCGTTGCCGTTGCCGTTGCCGGGTGAGATTTGGGGCCCGCTGATTATGGAGTGTCGCCTGGATGCCTGCAGACTATGCATCATCTGGGGCGATGCATCGCTAACCACCACAGGACCGGTCCAATTGCCCAGACTAGTGATGCTGGAGGCGCGACTAGAGAGTACCCCCTCGACATGGGAGACACGGCGGGAGCCAAAGTGAGAGACGGGAAGAGAGTCGGTGACGCTGACGGGTGCAACTACCGATGAAATCTGTGTGAACTCCTGCTCAGGTATGGGCATCAGCGGCGTCTCTGGCTGCACATGCACCACAACCGGTGGCTTGGGCTGCAAAGGCTGCTGCTCCTCCTCCTCTGGCTGCGGCTGCTCTTCCTGATCGATGGGTATACGCCGCATATGCCACTCCACAGGCTGCATGAGTTGCATGCCCAGCACGGCATGGGCATTGATGCTGGCGAGAATGAGCAGGCAGCCACGGAAGCCATACCACTCAAGCAGCCTTTGCATGACGATGGGATACAGCATCGATCCCAGGCCAATCAGTGCCTGCGCGAATCCCATCCACATGACGCGATTCTTGACAAAGTAATTGTTGAATGTGGTGTAGGATGTGGGCAGAATGAGGCCGAAGCCGACGCCCTGGATCAAGCTAAACGCGAGTATCAAATGCAGTGTAGACTGCACAAAGATCTGCAGAGCCGAGCCCAGCAAGTAGAGATATCCTCCAAGCAGGCCGATGCGCCGTATGCCAAAGCGACGAAACAGGGAACCGGAGAAGAGGCCCGCGAAGCTGGTGGAACAGAAGAAGGCGCTGGTGATGATGGCAATGGCGCTCGTTTCGGCGCCTATGCTCTTCAAGAAGTCACCGAAGACAAGGCCAAACGAAGGCAGTGCCGCCAATCCGCAGATCTATGTGTTGGGAATACATGTATGATATATAGCATATACATAGCTGATATATATCCCGAGGTTTCACTTACAAAGGGCAGCGCCATGCCGATGCAAACTAGGATGCCCCAGCCGCCGTCGGGTGGCTCCAATCGGTAGGATCTCGCTCCATTTGTAGCTGCTCTTGTGGCCGTCATCTTGGCAGCTCGAACGTTGCGTGGTTAGTGAGTGATTCGAGCAGTTCCGACGTCGCGCCAGCATCTTGGCAATATCTCTACGCCAACTGACAGTAGCACTTTGGTTTTATGATCGTTCACAAGCTAATTAAATCCGGGGGAGAAGATAAAGCGCGTAAACACCATCTGTAGGTTGCCATAGCCGCTGTTCATCAGTCGGTGAAACTTCCGTGCCGAGCCCCATTTCGAGATGGCATCATAGCCGGTCTACCTCATCCGCCCACTTTGCTTCCTTTCTCCATACTTCTTCATTATCATGCTTTGTTCTCGTCAACCTGCAATTGCAAGAGGTGCAACCATTCTCACCTCCTCCCCTAGAGGAACCCAGCAACCCCATCACATGAGGCTAATCCCCGTGAGATTTACTGCTTGTCCCTGTCGTGAGTTGCAGGTGCTACTCATTTTGAAATAATTTATAGAAAACTAAATTTATTTTTCACGCATTAACAACATTTATGGGTTTCATGTAAATTATACCAAGATCTTGTAAGCATTATCATCGCCTACTATCACGAGCACTATCTGAGCAAACCAGATAGCGATTGCTCAATGGGCGCAACTTTAGTTCTTCGGAAATACTCGAATTCTTTTCTTTATCTTTTCCGTTTTTCGTCTTTTTTACGACTTCAAGACGTCGTTACAGATCTCTCTCTGAGGTGATGCGGTTTCAGCTATTGATGTGTCATGCCGTTTGATATTTACTGCAAGACTGACCTTAGCTAACTTTTATAAGCTGTTTCCTTTGATAGGAGGTATTAAAGGCCACTTCCTTTGGGGTAGAAGGCTATTATAAAAGACATATAATAGTTGTATTTATTCAAAGTCTTACTTTGGGCCACTTCTTAAGAATACAGAAGTCAGGTTTGACTGCAATACCTCATAAATAGAACGCGCCATCTATTGTTAAGTGGCATAAGGGCTGATTACGTACAATTACAATACGTGTTATCTTTATATAATGGTGCAGAATTTAATGGTATTTTGTGTAGATTCACGTAAATCTCACTTTGATTGACACTGATAATTTAAGTTATTTTGGCATTCAAAACTGGTCTTCATACAAAAACCTTTATTTCGGCCGATTCTTCCTATGGCAGCTATATAAATAAATGTCCGATGTAGTAAATTTGATTGCCATATCTTGGCAAATAATAAAAATCGGACGATAGTTTGTATGACAGCCATACGATATATCGGTCCTATCCGGCTCGTATAAGTCGGAACTTATATACTGCGTGCAGCAATAAGAATTATGTGTACAAAGTTTAAAACTGAGAGTTTGCTAGCTTGCGTGGCAAAAGACTGACACACGGACACATGGATACACTGACAGACGGACAGGGCTAGTTCGATTCCTCTGTTGATTCTGATTCCAAAGTCCTGGTCAAAATTAATAAACCCTCTGCAAGCTGTCTGTTTGACTGTTCGAGTGTCTCTGCCCGTTCATATTTGGAGCAAGTTAACAAGTCAACTTGCGTCGCACTCTATCTATTTCTGACTTCGCTTTATCTATCAATATCTTTGAACTTTATTCTAGATATGACTAACACTCTTATCTACTTCTTTCACTTCTTGCCACTAACAATATTCTAATCAAAACATCTAAATAGGAAACAATAAATCTTAGTCAACTTCGTACGAGCAGACTTAGCATAGAATACTCTTTCTATCTTTGTGTATTCCTTCTCTTTATGAACGGAACTGGGTGCAACTAAACCCCGCCATATACGATGGCAGTCTGGGCCGTTAGAAAATCCTGCCATGGAACATGAAAATGTTGGATTTAATTTCCTGATTTCGCTCTGACTGCACCAGTTGGCGGGTAATTCGTCAAGATGGTATTCCCCTCCCGCAATCTCTCCACCTGCCTGCCAGTCTATCTAACCCTCTCTCTCTCTATGTGTTTGTCTGTACGCCTTACTGAATTGCTTTGAGTGTCTATCGGGACAAAAGGAGAGGGAGAAGAGTTGGGCAAGAGGGGGTTTGGTGCAGGTTGGCTTTGGCCCTTTTGTGTCAACTGCATTTTTCGTTGCAGTTGCAGCTGAAATTGTTGTGCGCCTTTTTTCATTTCGCTGACTGAAACCACCCAATGGATTCGGCTAGACGTGCCCAAGGATTGGTGAGTGGAAGTGGGGAGGGGAAAGGGGAATAGGGAGACAAGTGCTGCAGCTGAAGGCGCCATTCACGCACAGTTTTCTTGAAGCTTTCAGGCACAAAGACGTGCAATTCATCAAATCTCGTTAGCCTCGGCTTTTATAAAGAAAATGTGCTGTAGCTGCTTTTGCCTTCTGCCTTTGCTTCTTACTTTTGCGTTCGACTGAAAAGGCGCCACGCCCATTTGCCAAGAGTGGACAAGGCCAGCCCCTGTGTGCGCCTGTCTTCGTCATGAATGTCTTTAAAAGCTTTGAGTGGGGCATTTAGTCGCTTTCGCTATGCCGGGACACACACTCGCAGACAATTGTTAATATGTGCAGGTAAAGTACCTTAAGTACTTTAGTGGTAGGCAACTGGCAACAGGCTGCTACAGTTTACTAGTAGAGCACAGTCAGCAGATGAAGCTCTACTCTTCAGTCAGCAATAAGATGTGCAACTATGTTGGGCGACTTCATAAGGCATTTCCCAAATGGAAACACCGTCCAAGTGTGCTTTATAAATGATAACAATTCCGAATGGGTACCAGGGCTGCCAGCAACCCCTCGCAAAAAAGGAATAAAATAAGATGAAACCAGTAAGAAAAGCAACAGTCGCGCGGCACTCGACATTGGGATACCCTTCGACCTATGTTCCTATGTATGTATGTAGACATATACATACATATGCACGTGCTTTGAAATTATTCTCGACAGATGGCGCTCGCCCGCCTCCCTTGTAAGCTGACACAAACACTTGGTTTTTTGCTCATACTTTCTTAAATAACTTCTAGCTGACATCTGTGTGTTCATCTGGTCATCCGGACATCCAGACAGACAGACATGGCTCAATCAACTCAGCTAGTGATCCTGAGCAAGAATATATATACTTTGTGGGGTCTGCCACGCCTCCTTCTGCCTGTTACATACCATACATTTGCACAAAGTTAGTAAACCCTTTTTTGACCATTTTCAATGGTCGAAGGGTATAAAAAACGGATAGACAAGAGGAAAAAAAGACAGTAAACAGTACAATAGGTTTTTGATTAAAAATTTTATGTTATGTAAATTTTAATTTCTCATGCTCTATTGATAATGTTCCATGGTTCTTTGTATGTTGAAAATGCTCCTAATCGAACAATGGCAATATTAAACAATATTTCTCAAATATTTGTTCCTTGGACATGTTCCTTTTTATACCCTTCGACCATTGAAAATGGTCAAAAAAGGGTATACTAAATTTGTGCAAATGTATATAACAGGCAGAAGGGAGGAGTGGCATGCCTCATAAAGTATATATATTCTTTCTCAAGATCGCTAGCCGAGTCGATAGAGCTATGCCTGTCTGTCTGTCCGAATGAGCTGATGAACACACAGATCACAGCAAACTTGTCATGAAGGTTTCTTTGTACTAGGCGCAGATCAAGTTTACTTCAAATGTTGTGTACCATTCTAATTTAAATTTTGAAGTCAATTTGTAAGCGCGGTATACAAGATACAACTTTCTGACCTAAACATATACTAAGCTGGTTAAATAATCTACGTATCCTCCAAATTGCAATCCGATCGAATAGTAATCACAGAAGTTAGTCAAGAAAGTATGATAATAATAATAAGTGCTTGTATCAGCTGACAAGGGAGCCAGGAGAGCGGGAGCGCCATCTGTCGAGAATAAGTTGAGAGCACGTACATATGTTTACACCGGAACATAGGTCGAAGGATATCCCACTGGCGTGTGCCGCTTGACTGTTGCTATCGTCAAATCGAATCGACAGACCGGGATAAAGATTTGTATACAAATTATGTGGTTGTTCGACGAATTTAAGAACAATTTCATTAAAATTATATCAAGGATACAGACGTTTTATTTCAGCAATAAAAACAGGATACATTTTCGGACAGTTAGTTTTAAAGATTTGTTCAGGGTGAACAAAAAAAAGAACATATCTGTGTGGAAAAAGCCCTGCTAGAAGCTTAAGTACCAGTTACCCAATTGACCAACACGATATCTCAAATATTAAACTTTACTTCTTACCGTATTTTATGTTGCATATTTCGCAGGGGCGCCTTGGAAATCAGCACCTCTTTAAAATTATTTCTTAAATAAGTTATATGTTATTTTTTTGATCGCATTCAAATTTGAAACGAGAAATCTTTTGGACGGTGATAGTTCTTGTCTAAACCAAAAATGGCATTGAAATTAGCTTGGAATTATATTTTTATCGACATACTCGTATGGGAGAGGAAGGGCCGTAATCAAACTCTAAATTGATTTTGATATACGCTTAATATTAACAATTTTTTTCAAATTTTTTCTTATCCTTTCTCTACAATTTCACAAGGACAGACAGACAAACGTACAGACTGTCATGGGTATATCGACTCGACTGTTGATGCTGATTAGGAACTTATTGTATATTTAGTATACTTTGTGGGTTTGGAGCCCTCCATTTACCCATAAAGAACGAAGTTATAATACCCTTATACGCTATGCGGGTAGCGGGTATAAAAACCACTTCTTAGAGGTCTCTGCTTTCTGCTTTGTGTTAACTTCAAACTGACTCATCATGAATGCCATGAAAGCCGCTGATCACTTACCCCGTCTGCTTACCAAGCTGACCTTGTCTTTTGTCGAATATATGTTAATTAAGATTTCGATCCTGAGTTATGTCTCATATCAAGCTCTCAACTGGCTACGAATTGTCGGAACATTCCGACCTGGTTTCGCTTCGACAGCAAGTTAAAGTAAGTAAGTGCAACTAGCGAGGCAATGATTTCATTAGTCATGCCAGCAAGGAGGGGAAAGCAGGGGTAGTGGCTGCAAAGACAAACATTGTGCCTGACGAGGCCAAGCCAGAAATGCATTCGATTAACATTTGACGGCTGCGAAATGGGTGCCAAAGTTTGTGTGGCTTGTGAGGCAGCAGCGTGCTGCATGCAGCCTCTAGCGTCCCACAGCCTCGTCAGCCCGACGTCCTGTCGTTTAGGGCTTTAATCAAAAATTTGCACTCAAATGGCAGACAAGTTGCTGGCCAAGTTTGTGCAAACTTCTCAAATTGTGACGTCGACAAAAGTCAAATCGTGCCGTGCCAGACTGAGTCCTCACATGCTGGCAGCAATCAGTCTCGCCAAGAATAAGGGACTTACGGCGCAACTGTGCAGCTGCCAGATAAGCAGCCCTCAGCCCTCAGCAGTTGGCATTCCAGTTAGGCTCTCTCTATCTCTCTCTCCGAATGCAGTAAATTGCCATGCTGCACATTCAAAGCGTGCCACATGCCTCAGCTCCTCTGCAGTTGAAATCGTAGTTGGCAAAGCGTCTGTCCCATTTAGGAAAAGTAATTAAGCGTCGATGCGTTTCATTTGTGTTGCTTTTCTGGGCAATTAAGACGAAAAGTTTGCAGTTTTCTAGTGCGGCTTGATAGTTAATTGTAGCCCCGTTCTGGGGGTGGTCCTACCAGGGGCCTAACAGGGATCTCTCAACGACGTGGAACCGGTCGCTTTTAGAGCAACTTGCAAACGTTCCTGCCACTCTCTTTCAGTATGCTCTGCCCCCAAAGTCGATTGCAGCATTTTCTGATGCACGTTCAACAGGTGAGCCCCCGCTCACCACTCCTTGCAAGCCCTGATGACTTTGCTTATGCTATTCAGGAATTGTTTGCAAATATTATTTAATTTAACTAGTTTAATTTTTAAAAACAACTCAAGTAAAGTTTTAAATGTGTATTAATTGATCCCAAATCCAAATTTTAATTAATTAGTCTCGTTTTAGTTTGCAGCAAAACATATATAACAAGTTGATGGATCGATAGTCTTCATTGATTATTATTAAAGGAAACTAAAATGGGTACACAGATAAGGCATTTGTTAATACATACGTATACTTATTGTAGTCAACGTCAACTTTTCAGGTAACTCAACTGAATTGAAACTAGAAAGAAAGACTAACCTTTCAGCTTTTGGATTAAGTCTTAACTGATTGTTCCAATAGTTATGTTATGTATTCGATAGCTTTCCCTTTTCACGCTTTAATTCTTTCTCTATACTCTGTGCAAGTATTTTTATTGAAAACCTTTATTTTCAACTCATTATTCTTATGAAAGCTGAATGATATAGTAGTCCAATTCTGATAATATCAATACTGTATGTGCATATATTCTATTAGTAAAATGTATTGATAATGCTCGAAATACAATACAGTTCTCTCTGAAGGGGTGTTAAAATATAATATTATAATTTTCTACATTGTTTCTTGAGTACCTTCTTAGCCACAACTCAAAAGATTAGATTGCTGTAATTGGAACGAACTTGCAATTGACAGTTAAATTGAATTGTTATAGAAACAAGCTTAAATCGGAAATCAAATCGGAACCGAAAGTGTACCGTACAGATAACATAATAGTCCCGTATGGGGGACTGATATGGCAACTGAGCCTTTGTGATAAGTATTAACAATAGTATTTATGCCACACCAAGTCAATCGGCTTGTCAAGTGATATATAATCTAATCCATGGAAAGTAAGAAAATTGGGGGGAATGAGTGCAAGTACGGTATATACGAGTATATAAATTGAGAGCTTTGCTTTTAATTTGCGAATGTTTTACAGACCTTCTTAATCTTATATATCCGCTATAAATCCAAATTGTAACTGCATTAAAGAACTTTACGCCGCATCTTGGCGCGAGAAGTCGAGTTCACCGGAGTTTTCAGTTGGCTTGTTGGTGTGGCTCACTTATCCGTGTCATAACCATATCTGCCGCGGGCTACATCGTCAGTATCAGCATAGTCGTCGTCGAAATCATTATAATCATCATCATCATGATCATCATCAGTGGCAGCAGCAACAATTTAAGCAGCACGCAGCGTTTTACCGACTACTTGGGTTGCTCCGTCAGCGCGCAATGTGCAAAAAATGTTTCTCATTAAAAAGTTGTTTCACAATTTTATTATCCTCTCGCCGGCTTCGTTGACGGCGTCCCCGTTGCTCGTACTCCCCTGCATGCGCTGGCAGCTTCCAGCATCCTGGCCCTGACGTCGTGGTCGTCCTGCAGGTGTGCGTTCATTGTCACAAGCCCTGGTGACAATGTCAATAAAGCAAACTTCGGACTGGGCAAACACTATAGCGACCCCCCAGCCCCAGCAGCCCACACACTCCCAGTCCCAACGCACAGCGCACTACAGTCTCTATATATAACCCAGAACGACCCCATCAGAGCGTCAACAACATCAAATTATTTTTAAATTACTTGCAAAAATAGGGCAGCACAAAGTTATAATAATACAGAGTGAAACAAACAATAAAAAAGAAAGAAGGGATATCTTTGGCATACCGAAGCTTGAATACCCTGCACCTTTTGGCGTCAGACACCACTGACTAGCATAGGAACGCTAAATATATGTAAATATATGTTGCTTAATATTATATATAGTGACATATGTATTCTCCATACAAATGCTTAAGCTGATCTTTAGAAAAGCTTCATAGAGAACATTCTCCCAAGACATCGACCGTTTAACGATAACAAGCTAATAATCTGATCTAAACAATAATAATATAAAGCTGGACCGAAAGAATACATCTGTCAAGCAGTTCATAACTGACTCTGGTAAAAACACTACCAAATAAAAATTATTAAAATCCCAGTGACGATAACTACAATCGAGCGCACCTGGCAATAGGATATCGTCTGTTGAAATGCTGTTATGACTACTTAACTATACGATGCGATCCTCTAGTTATTATAAATTTGTTGGGATCACATTTATTGTAATTTGTTAAATTCATGCAGTAACAGATCAGAAGAAGCTCACGCCTGCCTCCCTTGCTATCTGCCACATGCGTGTACTTTCTTAAATAACTTTATCCGATCGGATTATAATTTAGACGAGAGGTATGTAGATAGCTAAGTGTATGTGAATGCCAGGAAGTTGTGTCTTTTATACGTCGCTTTCTATGCGAATTATTGATTTGCGGGTTCAATGAACGTGGCACACAACATTTGAAATAAACTGCGCACTGTTTATGTACATTAACCTTCATATCAGTTTTGGAGTCTTAAGCATTTATAATAGCTGAGATCTTGACGTTCAAAGAGACGGACATGGTTCTATCGACTGAACACATGCCTCTTACAATATATATATCTTGAGGGGTCTGCCACGCCTCTTTCTGCCTGTTACATACATTTGCACAAAGGTCTCTTTTTTGACCATTGTTAATAATCGAATGGTATATTAAGTTAATTTTTTTTATATAAAAATGCACCTTAAAAGTTTATTATATATAGTAATATAGTGGGCGTGCTTCTTTTTGAAAATCTTCACTTTTTAGTGGAAAAAGTTCTCATTTTTATTAAATGTAAAATTATAGGATATAGTTAGTTTGGTCGCAATATCTTGTAAAATTCGCACAATACGATATATCGGTCCGACGGATAGAATATATAAGTATTTTAGAAGGATTAAAGCTGCATTGCAAACATCTGAACCAAAGTTTGTATTGCAATTATGATCTGCAGAGAATAATCTCTTATGGAGAGAAGGCATAAACAAAATGTTATTTGCCTTAAAATCGCTTAATTTTTGAGGAAGTTGTGATGGAAAAGTCTAAATGGATCTTGTATCTTGAATTAATATATTATATATGGTATATAGGAAGCTTAATGCAAAAGTTGACATATGTAGCATTTATAATAAAGAAGAGCCCTGTGTTCAGAGGCAGGTAGACAGACAGATAAGCTAATCGAAACACAGACATACAGACGGACAATGCTAAATCGATTCATCCTCTGATCCTGATCAAGAATATATATTGTTTGTGTAAAAATTTGACTATTTTATATGGTCAAATCAAATCAATTTGGCTGCTGAGACCTTATGTGCAATACATATAGGGTGAATTCTTTTGTGGTACCCTATTTTGTTTACGTGTATCTTAAATATTGGACGTCAGCAGGACAAGAGATTAACGCGATCGAAAGCGGTAGAAAATTGCCAACGCCTAAAACAATTCATCGTCTAGTGGCTAAATTCAAGTTCAAGTTGAAATGCTAAGGTTTTTTATGCGATTAAAAATGTTAAAGAGAACTTTGAAATTTTGTATCGCCGACGAGCTGAGCAATGATTTACGGCTTTTTGGAAAATGAAGTGACTGAAAATGGAAAATGGACAACTACAGGTTTCAGCAGGATGGCACACAACACTCGGAACAACTGCTTTACTGAAGGAATTAATTTCGGAATACGGCGATAGTGACTGGCCACTACGTTCTCCAGATTTAACTGCGTTTGACTTCTTCTTTTTGGGTTCCTTTAAAAGTTAGGTTTATTCCAATAAACCAGACTCTCTCGAACAACTTAAGGTCAATAACAACACGAAATAACCCAAATAACATCCATAATACTGCAAAGAGTTATGGGAAATGGTGAAAAAAGGGTCGATTTGTGTATAGCATCTGGCGGCGGCTACTTGGCTCGTATAAATTACTGACTAAGCTAAATTTAAAAGGCCAAAACGAGCAGAAATAAAACGGGAACGAAAGCTTCCTTCGGCAAGCCGAAGTTTGTATACCCTTGCAGGTTCTTATATCTCCCGATTGTTCTAATACTAGTTATGGGCCAGAATTGAATTGTCTATATATAAAATTTTGTTTCACTTTGGCTGTCACCGATAATTTAAATTATTTCTGAAATCAGGACTAGTCTGAATACAAAAACCTTCATTTCTCCCGATTGTTCCCATGGCATCTATATGATATAGTGGTACGATTTTGATGAAATCTTATTTGTATATAGAAAAAATGGTGTAGTGAATTTGGATGCAATATCTTGACAAATAACAAAAATTGGCTGATTGTTTGTATGACAGTTATACGATATATCGGTGAGATCCGGCTCGGTCCGACTAATATACAGCGTGCAGCAATAAGAAGCATATGTACCAAGTTACATCAAGATAACTTTAAAACTGAGAGACTAGCTTTCGTTGCAACAGACGGACAGACGGACAGGGCTAGTTCGATACCTCTGTTGATGCTGATTCAGAATAAATTATATTGGGTTGACCGAAAAGAAACCGGTGATCATATGATCATATGATCATGTATGGTTGATTGTGGTATATTTAATTTCTCTCCAATCTCACGCCCAGTTACATGACGATCCGACTCGATTAAAGCCTTGATAACGTCATCATCAACAGCACTTGGCCGACCTTATAATAACCTAACAAATAACAGTCACAAGCCGTTCAAAAAAATTGTCAAAAAATTGTATGCAAAATCACCGATTTCTTTTCGGTCAACCCAATATATATACTTTATAGGTTCGGAGATGTGGCCTAAAGTGCGTTGCAAACTGCTGGCCTAAATTAATATACCCTTTGCAAGAGTATAAAAAGCACATTTAGCAAATTCTATTAATTTTTTTTAAAGCAGAGGGTACCACAAAACGAAACACCCTGTAGTACTATGCTTTGAGTAGCTTGTCATGCGTCGTTATAAGAAAACGAAAGTTCCTTAACTGTAATTACAAAAGCTTACAGCGATACATACGGATCAAACGTATTTCTAATTGTAGGTAAGGATTGTCAATCTGGTTGAGGTCTTCTATAACGAATGAAACTTTAGAATTGTATAGAATATTTGATTAGCTACGAACAACGGGGCTACGAGTATGCTGGATTTTTGGGCAAGTGTAAGTGGTTTCTGATCGAACGAGTGTAATTAGCCAACTAATGAACGCGAAGAACAGCAGAAACAAGAACAACAAGAGTATCGATAACGGGTCGGGCCGCATATCTACGAAACGGCAGCAAATGCTTCGCACCCAAAACCAACATTGGCATACATTGCTATGTAAGGTTGTCGATAAGGCGCTCGGCTGCTCGCTTGTTCGGCTTGTGTTACCCGGCGGGCTGCTGGTTATTTGGGTACCCACCTCGTTGGCAGGTGGCAGGGTTGCGGCTGCCATTAGTTTGGTCGCAATGTCAACGAGGAGCAGAGGTAGCCTCGTCAAGCTGGCGCTGCTGGCACTGCTGGTGATGTTCGGGTTTGTGCTGCTGCTGCTCAGTACATTGCACAATTCGGACATGGAATTTCAGCAGCAGCTTGTGGTCCAACATACGGTGAATGTGTCAAGGTCCCCAGTACCACCATTGGTGGTTCCTTCACTGGCCAAGGTAGTAGCCGCCTCTGCCATGCAAGAATCAGTGGAGCCGGTGGACGAGGAACTGGTGCTGCGTCTGGAAAGCGAACTGCCCGAGGTAGACTACGATTTCTGGTATCGACTGGCCAAGCCGTTTAAATATCAAATGGATAGCGACTGCGCTCGCTATCCGGATCCTCTGGAACTGCAGCTGCACAACACCTACTGGCAGACCTTCATCAATGCCAACGTGACGTTCCGCCTCTATGCCGCCTACTGGGATGATCGCAAGGGCGTCACAGTGCCGGGCCAGGGCAAGGCTGTGGTGCGGATTCTGGCAACGGCCAATCAGATTGGCGATGAATTTCCCCCGACCCAATGCCAGTTCTGGTACGAGGGCTACCCTATGCCAGTGATGACCAACGTCAGCGAATACCTCAGCATCTGGATCAAAAGCTGGGCTAGCAAGCCACGTCTCAGCTACCCACATCTGGTAGTCTGTCCCATACCCGAGGCACTACCGCCAACCTACGAGGACGCCGTGCCACGCACTGTGTCGCTGGTCAGAGAGGCCTGTGAGCATGCCAGCAATTCGCTGCGCATCCACAACGATCGGCCCGCTGCTAAGGTCCAAGTTGGGGAGACAACGGGGAGTGTAACGAGGCAGCCATTGAGCTTCGGTGTCTGCGTGAAGGGATTCGACTTTCCATATGTGGATCTCTCGGAGCGCCTCATCGAGTGGTTCGAGCTGCAGCGCCTGCTGGGTGCCTCAAGGATCTATGCCTACATGTACGATGTGCATCCGTCGGTGCAGCGTGTGCTGGACTATTACCAGCGCAGCGGCTTCCTGGAGCTGCGCCCACTTACCATGGCCAATGGAATGCCGCGACTGCGTCACTATCAGCATATGCTGCTGCAGAAGCGACGCCTGATCAAGCGGCTGAACGAGCTGATACCCTACAACGATTGCTTCTACCGCAACATGTATCGGCACGACTATCTGCTTAACGTGGACATCGATGAGGTGGTAATGCCAGTGGGTGCCATGCGCACTTGGCAGGAGATATTCGACACGGACCAAAAGCTAACGACGCCATGTGCCAATGGGTTTGTCTCCATGTGCTTTATTAACTCGTACTTCACCAAGGTGGTGCCCGAGATGCAGAACCACGAGCAGCAGGAGGCAGACGAGCTCTATGTGCTGCAGCACACGATGCGCTATCGCAACTACTCCATGCCCCACAGGGCCACCAAGTGCTTCCACAACAGTCACTACTCGCTGACCCTGCACAACCATTTCACGCTCAAGTGGATACCCGGCGTCTGTGCACCACGCTCCATTGACATTCACCTGGCACAGATGCAGCATTATCGCGAGCCTGACAGGAATTACGAGCTGACCGATCTGGTCGAGGACCGCAATGCCTGGAAGTATGCGACAGAGTTGCGTGCGGCTGTCGAGTACGTGTGGATGCATATGGACGATGGGCTGGAGCAGAGTGTGGTCACGGCGGAAGATCTAAACATGCTGAGCGAGTCTCGGGAGCAGGAGTCCTATCAGGAGCAGGCGCAGGAGCAGCAACAGGTCTTGCAGCAGGCGCAGGTCCTACAGGTTTAAGCAAAAAACTATGTCTTCTGATTTTTATTTATAATTATACTTTATGTACATATATTTTCGTTATTCGGGTGTGCCTGGATGAAGTCATAAGTTATTTTACAATACATTATTATAATACTGTGAATAATAATAATAATTAATTTAACATGTAACTTGCTCGACTTCTTGACCTATGTCTGATGCTTCGACAGCTCTTCTTGCTTCTCTCTCTCTCTCTTTCTTTTATACCTGCTACTCATGGAGCAAAGGGTATTATATCTGCAAATATATATAGATTCTTGATCAACAGCTCAGTCAATATGGCCATATACGACTGTGAAACTACAGGAGATTGATCGATGCTACGATACATTTATCTTGGTGTGCACAATACTATAACTACCACTATCCAAATGATTCCTGAAAATATGCTTTCAAATGACTGTATCATTCATATTTGATTTTTTTAGAAAACTAATAGAGGAAAGGTAATAGAGGATTACTTCAAATAAATAAAAACCCAAATATAATAGTTATTTTATGATTTTGATTTATTTACTTCATCTACATATATGTGATATATAAAAGATATGTATTATTTATTGAGGGTTTGTTATTCGCTCAAAATATAGTTCAAGCTTGGATTATTCCTTTCACAACGAGTTTTGTGGTAAAACTTTTCATGTAAACCAAAGTAGAACAAGGCGAATCTTTTTTAATTATATTTTTACTCTTTAATCACTATTATTAACTTCATTTACATTAGGCATTATCGTATATATTGCCCTCTAAGATCCAGAAACATAGCAATTGACTGTATCAATCATAAAACGCCAACATTTATGACATTTCCCCTTATCTAACTTGTATTTTCGTGTTTTCCCAGTGTACTTGGCAAAAATCGTCTGGGTGCTGACTAGGAATACTACTAAGCTTTCTAGTACCTCTACACACAGACACACTTAAATGCGACTCCACATTTATATTTATAATAATGTTGAGACGTAAGTGGACTGATTAGTGCTTGGTAGTTTTTAGAGAACATGTGCTTCTTTATAATAGCCTGCAATGACTTCAGTTGGTACATAGCTTTTTATTCAACATATTAGGTTGGCAAATATCTCCCTTCCGCTGAAGGGAGATATTTGACAACCTTATATATATATATAATATTATTAATAATATAGTATATATATAATATTATTTTTATTGATGCTAACATGTATATACCAAGAATGTTTACTAAAGATTTTTCTAACATTTACACAATATATTAGGTTGTCAAATATCTCCCTTCAGCGGAAGGGAGATATTTGCCAACCTAATATAAATACTAAAAGAGTTTTGAATTTTGCATTTGCACTTTGTTATGTTTACATATTTCGTTACACATAGTACTCATAAATAGTCTCAAAGAAATAACAATTCAAGATACTCATTATGAAGCAGATAAATTGGGATTGCTGATCCCCAACGAAATAAATAAGTGGGAAAAAAAACGTATTTCGTTAGCCCGTTTTGCGTATTGTACCATGGGATTTTCCGGAACCGCACAAAAGTATGCTACAGTTCTGTAGATATATTCAGTTGGTTAGACTTCTGGGTGTCTGCCTTATCGCGTTCCGTGCTTATCTAGGTGATATTTGCACAGGTCTCTCATAACGGGGGCAGTGTTTCCAGTTGCCAATCGACTGAGTCATTTGCCAGCGATTCTTGTAGGTAATATGGAAATCGGATACAAAGTGCAATCAATAAGTGTATGCTGTGTACGAGAGATAAGATTCAAAACGATATCTGAATAATAAACTCGCTTACGTCGATCGATCCCAACCAACAAGTTGACAACAGAATCAACTACAGTATCTATACAATATAGTATGTTAGCTTATTCCCAACCATAGCCGGGATATGAATGAGGAATCGAAGGTCTCAACACGGACGCGTATCATAATCTTTTGTTTATTATAAGCAATAAATATAGTAGTTCATTAAATTACAAAGTACCGCAGACATTAAAGACAAATAGCATACATACATACACACATGCATAGACACATATTATATTTAATACATATACATATACTAAGCTCGTATACTTGTACAATATGTTGGAAATGTTATCACTGCTTCGTTATCGAAAAAACAAAAAAAAAAGGTTGGACACGCGGAATACTATAAAAATTATATCATAGTTGAGTATGAAATCGAATAAAAAACGTTCGTGGTTAGTTACGCAGCCAATGGGCGGACAGCGCAAGGGCCAAGGTGCCGCTCAGCGTGGTGACCATGGAGGTGGAGGCGGCACCGCCTGTGCCATTGCCATTGGCGGCCAGGAGAACGGGACGCTCGTTGGCACGTGCATTCATCCAGGCCTGGCAGTCAGTCTCGTTCTTCACGAAACGGAAGATCGACTGGACAATGTTGGCGGGCGTAATCTCAGCACACTGTTCCAGATGATGCAGGACACACGCCTCGAAGCTCTGCAGATCCACACAGTGGGTGGGTGAGAAGAGCAACTCGGGTTGGCTCATAAGATCGGGGATTTGCCCATCCTTGGGTATATACTGATGGAACGACGTGTTCATGCAATGAGTGATGGCCTCCTTGTTCGCCTCCAGGCACTCTGGACCCCGTTCGGCAACAAAGAGGGCAATCTGATCGCCGTTACGCGTGCAAGCGAAGCCCATCAACGAGGCACCGATCCGCATCATGACGTCCTTCTGGCGTTGCTCCTCGCGCGACAGACAGGGCTTCACCTTCTCGACGAACTCACGCACGCAATCCTCAGCCTTGGGTGCCCGCTGGCAGTACTTGTGGAACACCGAGTCCAGCTCACCTTGCGGCCGTGCTTCCTCCATTTCGATTTGCAACTCTGTCAGATTGGCCAACCCGTTCAAACAGTGGCCCAGCTTAAGAGAGGCCTTCTCGATCTCCTTGTACAATGTGTTATTATCGCTGCCCGTCACCTTCTTGCACTTGTCGCGATACAACTTCTTAATGTCGTCTGCGTGGAATCAGGGAGAGATCAGTCATTGACTTGGTCAGCAGTAAGCCAACTGACTTACCCATGCTTACGTTAGTGTTGCGGAACTCCGCCGGCAACAGCTTGGAGGTGTAGCTATCCAGCTGGCTGGTGCTTAGCTGTTGCGGAACTGCTGCGGGACTGGCACGCACCTCCAACAGCAGAGCGCCCAGGGCGGCGAGCAGACAGATGCCGATCAGAGCGTATTTGTTCATTGTGGCCACAGGAGGGATGGCAGAAGAGATGGAGGAAGAATCGGATCTGATCGGACTAGATCGGATCGAATTAGATTGGCGATCGTCTCAGCTATTCTCGTTTTACTGCGGTTGCGGCCGTCGTTCAGTCTGTTCTCGACGCGTTACTGCGATGAAATGAGAGCGCGGCGTTTGCCAGTCAGTGTCACTGGGTCGCGCTGCCGCCGCTGTGCCGGCACAGTGGTGTGTGTCTGGCAAACAGTAAATGCGTCAAAGACTGACTGACTCCGATAACTGACAGAGTGGCGATAAGGAAGCCACATCAACACACACTTTAATGCTGAATCAAAGGTATAATTACCGCTAATGAATCAGTATGGTGATGCTTAGCGGGCAAGATCTTTTTCCAAATCTCAATACCATTGCAAATAAATTGATACAGGGACTTTTTATTGAACTATTCACTTTGCCGTGATCGGCAGGCATATTTTGAATCGATGATAAATTGTTTATATAGAAATATACAAATAATAATTTGTTTTACATATTAAAAATATCAATATCAACAATAAATTTTAAAGCATAAGTATATTTTTTACGATAGTATCTTGTGATGCTTAGAATAGAAATTGGTTTTGAATGAAAAAAACGTATGTGTAAAGAAAGTCCACTTCTAAACACTTTTATGAGTTTATTTCAATTGCCTATGTAGAAGATTGTATGTCTCTACACTTTGCGAGTTTATTTAGAACTGATCTTAGAATCTAATGCGGTGTTGTAAGAAATCGCGGTGGTGGTTTTTTTACTTATCTCTATTTATATATGCTGCACTTGAAAGACGCAGCGTGGGAAAATTATTATTCAAAACAGATACTGGATAGTTGAGATCCCTTCTTACTTATCGTAAACATGTGTGTACGTGGGACCATATCCAGAAAACTCCATACCCATGGGCACGGTTGTGCGTGAACAGTATGAATGTCTCATATTCGTGCTAAAAATATAACTAATAAATATAGTTACAAAATAAATTAAGTGTGAGTTTAATGGTTTGCACTATAATTGTATTTTCTCAGTAATAACGATGCATTTTGATTTTAATTTATATGTACCCTTCGACCAATGAACATATAGAGAAACGGGTGTATTTACTTAGTGCAAATGTATGTAACAGGCGGAAGAAGGCGTGACAGACCCTTAAAACTATATAAATATATTCTTAATCAGCACCAACAGCCGAGTAGATATAACCATGTCTCTCTGTCTGTCAGATCTCAAAGACTATAGGAGCTGGTACTAGAGATGGCCGCGGGTCGGGCTGGGCCCCGTGCCTCTCGGATGGGGCTTCGACAATTTTAGGCCCAGGGCCTAAAACCAGGCTCCAGGCCTTTAACCGTCGGGCGCCGGGCCTAGGAGTAAAAAACCGGAAGGCCCGGCGTGCTTGAATGCAAAAAATATAATGATGTTTTAATCGATATCGGCCTCAAAAATTCGAGTCTGGTTCGAGCCGAGCCAGCCCGGGCCCCCTTTTAAAAAGTTCTGGGCCGGGCCGGGCCTCAAAAAACAGGCCCGCGCCCATCTCTAGCTGGGACTACCAAAAATATATATAAAAATGTCCACATTCTGCGCACAGAGCAATTTTATTTTAGATTTTGGCCAAGCCCCTTTTCGTCCCCGTAAAACGATAAAAAATTTCAATCTCAAAGCGTTATTTAACTGAAGGACAGTTATTTTTTGTAAACACCATAACTATCGAGCCCAAATGATTTCTGAAATTTTGGTTGCGATCAGATAATAAACATATAAGTATTTCAAAAGGAACTGCAAAGTGTGCAACTCAAAATACGCTAAATGTACTATAGAAGTTATATCACAGACTTTTGTGTGATTATAATCTTTGCAAAAAAACCTCAACGTAATACAATTTCACTGGAAAAGTGCTTCCCAAAGTTAATAAGTGTTTTACTGAATCATTAGTAACTGTTTATGAATTACTTTATATTATGCGTAAAGTTGCTTTTTTACGATAGTTTTTGCGATATGCTTAGTAATAGTTTTTCTACAATATATTGTTTCTTCAACCTAATGACATTTTTATTTTCTGTAAAAGAACTCAATGAAGTTGGGTACACAGTTATACTTGAGTCGAGGAGATTGATCGACTATGGATCGAATCGACACCGAGTTTGCCCCACTGTACGACTTTATGACATCATTCGTGCTGATTCCAGTTAGATTACACAACTTCCGCCGTCCTGCTTGGGCAAAGGGCATATTGTGAGTGATGCGCTGCAAGCAGTTGGCCGATTCAAGAATTGCCATATCAACATATGTATGTATCATTTGTAAATATATTTGTGAGCACGTTTGTGCCTGTCGACGCCTGTCGTACGATCATAGATTTCGATATGTGTACATACATACATGCATGCAACACATCATATACATATACGTACATATGTTGTCCATACGTTTCCCCGATCTTATCTAATCAGACTTTAACTTAAATGTTTATTTATACGCTTATTGCATTATCGATGTGTATATACCCGTCCGTCCGTTAGCCCGTCTGTTTAGTAACAGAGCCCCCGTTGGAATGCTCCTAAAGCAAACTGATAACTACCGAAGTCGGCATGGAACAATAATACTAAAATAATAATAAAGAGAACAACTACAACAAGGAAACGGGAACACTAGAAACTTAAGAAGATCCCATCGAAATTATAGGGAACATTCAGTGCGACTTCCAAGTGCTGCATGCTTAGCAGTAATTGTGGGTCATCATCGATTCGTAATTGAACACACAACCCCTTTACTTCCTCCCCTCCCATATGCCTTACTTTGTTGTGGCGGAGTGGATTGAGTGAAACCCAATCAGACATATGGCGGCTTCAGCCGTGCACTCTTTGTGTAATGAGCTCAGCAATGCTGCAAGAAATCCCTTAAATGATATACATACATATCATACGTGTGAGATATGATATGATATGTGCGTATAAAGAATAAAGCGCGACCTGAGACCTGTTTGGGTATCGCTTTTTATGCGTATTAAAAATCTCAATAAAGTTTGCAAGTCGAGACGTTTGTAATTTGTCATCGCAATAAGGAAATTACATAACGCAAATTGATTCCTGAGTGTCGAAAGAACATAATCAGCCATAAATTTACGGTTTTTGGTGGAGGCTATGCAAAAGTTTGAATCTATTTCTGTGAATACCTCAGCCTTATCTTATTATTCAAAGATAAATAATAATTATAATCAATTTTCATTGAACATCGATGTAAGTTTTAGTTTTGGACTACTGTTTGAAAACCGGTTTAAAATGACAAACCACTAAACAGAGCAGACTGGCACAATTTAACGCTCTGCTCGGGCTCTACCATAGTCTCGGGGTAGCTACGTAATAACTGTGATAAGCCATTATCGCCCGGTTGCCACATATGAATAGAAGTATATAAAACAAAAAACAAAAGACGAGGAAGCGGCTCGAGCAAAGTACACTGCTATAACTTGGACTACCCAAGTACTAAATGGAATGTCAGAGAGGGATCTCCAAGTACAAAATGAAACATGTTCGTGTACAGTGGGAGAAGACTACTTTACACCCCATTACGATTGTATGAATTTGCTGAGCAAAAACGATTCTTTGTAAGTTACACAGAATTTGATGTGACTAATGGGAGCAAGTCACAGTGTGACAAATATGTTGAACACTTTAACTAAAATTAACTTTAAGCAAAACTACGAGTAAATGATTGATCGGTTGTAATAATGAAACGAGTATCAAACTTGCTATAATATATATAAACTATGCAGAAGAATAATAAATTGAAAAAATTAAATTGAAAAATTATATTTCTAACTCTTCTTCCCTTTCCTTAAAGTTTCTCTTACCTCAGCTTAGCTTGCATATTCCGAGACTCAGCGTAATTAAAATAAATTGTGCATCGACTTATTGATTATCAACATATTCAAATCAGAACGACCTTGGCAGATGTCGCCAGAGTGAACTACGTATGCAATTGAAGCGGCGTTTTTTGTATCAAGCGACTCAGCGAGCTCAGATCAGACTCACACAGTATTGTAAGTATTCATTCGCAGCAGATCAATATGGGAATGCATCTGCAGCAAAGTTGATTCTAGCCTGTAAGCATTTGAAAGAGTCAGCGGACAAAAAACAACTTGAGGAGTATTCTTATATCCTTCGATTATTGAAAATAGTGCAATTTATCTAACAGGCAGAAGAAGGCATGCCAGACTCGATAATGTATATATATTCTTGATCAATATAACTATCCGAGTCGATTCGTTCGTCTGATAATCAGTCTGTCTGTCTTTATGAGCTGGCTGATCTCAGCAACTATAAAAGCTAGAAGGGTGTCTTACTGTCGACTGTAGCACTCGTCTGCGTTTTCTATTAGACCTGATGATCAATAAAACAAGTAAAGAAAGCTACCGCTAAGCTTGCCGGGCAATTAGATACGCATTAAACAATGTTGAAGACCCCTTTAATAAACATTTCTTAAGAGACCCTTTACTTAACACTTGTTCCGATTATTTAAGAAGCAAATCTGCATTATTTTATATCGCACTTTTTTATAAATTTATTAACTCGCGGTGCGGCCCTCGCTGGCTATCTATCTTCTTCACTCCCTCTCCCGATCACGCTGTTTCTCTCTCCTCTCTCTCTCTCTCTCTCTGTTGTTTGTCGGCAGACAATAATAAACTCAAAGCATACTTTCAGGGGCTGCCAAAACGGAAGCGAGTAGGCAGGCGGCGCATCAGGAAACTCCCGAAGCGCACAGTGTATTGCGTATATGTGTCTGTGTGTGTATCTGTACGTGTGTGTGTGTCCGTACCTGTGTGTGTACATTGTGTATACGCCACGTGTGTTGGCCCACTTTGGGACAGAGAACTGAGCCGCTTATGAGCCAAAATAAATGTTGCAAGTGAACTGCACGGCATTGCTAGGTGAGTGTGTGCATGTGTACGCGTGTGTGTGTGCGTGTGTGTGTGCACGGTGTGTGTGCCGACTGCCGGCTGGGCTAATTGTGAGTAGGGAAACGGGCTTAAAACCTATTTGCAATTGCAAATGCAAAGGTGTTCGGGCGCACAGGTGCACACTCACACACAAACACACACACATAGTTGATTAAATTTGAAACTTTCATATGTTCACATGTCCGTCTGGTCTTTCATCGATCCGTCTGGGCCGTGGAAGCTTTAAGCTGCGAGTCAGCAACGAAGCTCGTCAAACGAAGTGTGAGCGGGTGCGATTGCTAGTATCGTCAGGCTCGCTCTGCTAACCAATTAAGCTGGCAAATATATTTATCAAGCTAATGAATCACAAACATCACACACACGCACACACACACACACACATGCACATCACTCACGTACAGCATCGAATATGAATGAAAAAATGTGTATAATAATAATAATAATAAGGACTTCCCATTGTAAGCGACGCATCAGCTTCTTCAGCTGGCGGAAGGGGCGGACTGGAGGTGCGGCACGTGCTCCGTTGCTGCAACATGGTATGCTTTTAAATGAAATTAAGCTAATTTAGGAAACAGCCAATGCGTTGTCTCTCACTCCCCCCGTCTCTCCCTCTTTGTCTATATGGCTGGCTGGCTGTGGAAGTTGTCCACGTCGACGCGTCCAGCAGGACCACCGCACACATCACGACCTTGTCTTTGTCTGTGTGTGTGTGTGTTGGTTGCTCTGCTTGTTAGCTATTTGAAGCACATGCTACCTGTCCATTCAGCTGCTTGTCCGTCTGGTCGGTGTTGCTGTCCTTGTCTGTGTATTGTAATTTATTATCCTGCATGGCAAAAGGGATTTTCATCAATTAATCATGCTGACTATTTCGTTGCAGTTGCAAAACCAGAACAACAGACTCGCACACACACTTAATCGGCCTTGCCACACGCACAGAGTAAAAGAGATAAAGAGAGGGAGAGAGCGACTGAGAATTAAAAATCCGAGCAAAGTTAAAGTTCCGCTCAGATCAGCGATTTGGTTATGAATTAATCAGTCTCAGCTGTTGTTCGCCCTGCCAATATCGTATATAAATATCGTACATACTATACGCCTCGGTAGCTGCAATCTGTTTGGCAGACACTTTGCCCAGCGATATCAATCACAGCTCGAAATGAACTTCAAAATCAGAGCGAACACTTCGAAACGGATTTTCAATTCTGGCCGCTGCTCTTGGCAAGCGCCCAAGGAACAGCAACAACGAGAGGAAAATCTTGCAGTTTTCCCGCCTGCCTGCCTTTTGGCAGGGAAGAAGGAAAGATGGAGGGGTTGGTCTTGGTTGTGCGGGCATTAAAGTGATTTATGGACTGGCCAAAGACTCCTAGTAATTTGTGAGCAAAACTATTTCATGTTGTTGCTGTCCTTTCTGTTGTTGTTCTTCTTCTTTTAGGTCGTATCTTTCAGTTGATGCCCCCAGGAGTTGGCTTTAAGTGCATGCACACACACATATGTAGTTCCTATCGCATCTGTATTGTGTGTGTCTCTCTGTGTGTGTGTGTGTGCTCTGTGTATTTGGGCAATTTTCTGAGCGATTTCATCAATTTATTTAAAGCCTAAAACCGTTGCGAACCCAAAGTTCACTTCATTTTTCATCTAGTTGATTATGCAAAATTTCATTTGAATAAACAAGCAATCAATTGCATCTACAGTGCAGTGTGGTAGAGAGTCGGAAGGAGGCACTGTGGCGTGGAGTGTGGCTCAAATACATATTATATGTATGTAAGCTCTATATAAACTGCACACTTGGGCGCTCTAAGTCTTCTTTTTGTTACCCAACTCAAACCGAACCGGAACTCATTGTGCTCAATCTGATACCTGTTTTTTTTTTAAACCCTTCCACCACCACTCTCCCCTACCCTTCGACTGACTGCCCTTTGGCATATAATCAGTTTGTTTTTTTTATATATTTCCATAATGGTTTGCTGATTAGTCAGTGACAGGAGCATCAGCAACAACAATACGACAACAATCGCAATCAGTATCAAATTAGGAACAAATGCGAAATCAACCGCAATGAAAATTGATGATTGCAAATATTATATATCAAAATGCATCAAACAAAAAAACAGCTACTGCATAAACAATTTCACAATCCTCGTGAGTAATTGACACTGACAAGACAATAATAGGTAAGGCATTTATACCTTTGCAGAGGGTATATTGACTACGGCCCAGAGTTTGCAACGCATCTTTGGAGACATCTTCGATCCCTCAGCATCAGCAAAGGAGTCAGTATCCACCGGACATGTCTCTCTGCCCGTCTGTAAACTAAGCACATATCCTATTTTGTCTGTCTGTGAGAACACACAGATCTCAGCTATTATAAAAGCTGGATACCATTGGATGCCACGCCCAACGCCCCAGCAAATTTATAATTTCATTTCTCAAGTCATTTGCCAGCGACGCATAAAAGATACAACTTTCTGTCTTTGATATGTACTTCTCTAACTAAGATATATATCTCTCTTCTAAACATTTTATAAAATTATAATAAATTCTTATATAATATATAAAATAAACACAAAATCTACGGTCGAGTGTACTCGGCTGTGATATACCCGCTACACACCTGACCAAAACAATTTCATTAAATTTTCAGAAATTATTTGGCTGCTTATAGTTCAAAAAATGTGGTTGCGATCGCATAATTAAGATAGACGTTATTAAAGAAATTCTTAATATTTACTAATTGCGAAGCCCTTCCCTGAAAGTATACGACACTAAATACGAAAAACATAGAAGTTACAAATTTTTATGAATTCTTTTTGGTAAGGTGTGTGATACGCCGACAGGCTTGTCGCCCACCCAAATACGTTGGCGAATGACGTCGTCGACCCAATTTCCCTCCGACGGCTGAAAAGAACTCATCCACATGACCTCCTTAGTCGTAAGATAGTATAATCCTTTATTTGTATATATTAGTTAAGGCACTTTATACATATTATTTTTTTTTAAGCCAAACAGGTTAAGCTTAGATGACACTGAACTATTCATACTGACTAATACAATAATAAATAATAATAGCCTCAAAAAAAAGGTAAGGTGTATAGTTGGTATAACGCGCACACTCGACTGTAGCTTTCCTACTAGTTTTTAAACACTTGAAGTACGGTAAATTAAAATTTGTAAAGTGCATCTAATATTTTAATCAGGGTTGTATATTTTTATGGTACATATATGCTTTGCATAGGCTGAAAGAGTTGTTTTTTCTGTTTTCTTTTTATTCAAAAGGTCTTTTGCAAGGCACCTTGGTAAATGTTGGGTCAACTTAGCATTTGAAGTTTGGGCCATTTATGTGGAACGGGTAGCAATAATAAATTGCTGGTGTAACTTGGCCAAGCATTCTCTCCTTCACGCTCTAATTTCTCCCGTTCTATTTATCGGTCTTTATTTAACATTGTTGCGTTAACGAAAAATGTCTAGACGTTATTTCTCTTTCGGCAGCAACAATGCTGATATTGTGGCTGCTTTTATACTTCATTATATTTCAAGGCAAATCCCATTCCGATCCCTGTCACCGCTCATGATATCCCAAATAAATCAGTTCGCGCTGTGATTGGCCGTTTTGTCTGGGTCTGCAATACAGAAGTTTGAGGATGACATGGATATTCCACTTATTTATTTTGTGCCTGACCTGAGACTTTCCTTGCCCTGCTGAACTGACCACCTAAACCGCAACGCAGGTTACGTGCCACAGTGTAGATATTGTTTTTGATGGCTGCATTAATTACCATAAATTGTAGATAAAATATATAATAATTGTTGGCAACCGGAAATTTAAACTCTTTGGATATTGGGCAGTCACCAGCAACATGTAGTCGGGCTAATCAGGCCATACGGTCTTTCTCAGTTCAGTGTGGCTCTTGTTAAACCCGTATATTCCAATAAATGTTTTTAGTTTGATTCATCGTGAGCAACTTAAGACCTACATTTACAGAATCCAGCTATCATATAATACCACGAGTATCCGGAGTAATAAGCAATTTACCTAAGAATTGTCTAATCCCTGAATAAACTTGCGCAAACTCCTGCTTCGCAGGATTCTCTTGCCTCGGGATGCTTTTAAACCAAGTTGGCTGCCAAGTTTAAGTCATAAATTTGCTGCAGTTGTTGTTGCTGCTGGTGTTGCGGCTTGTTACGAAAATAAGGCCAAAGCAACTCATTGCACATTGGGAAATTTAAACTTTTTATAGAATAAATTAATAACTCCTGAAACAAACAAAATATGTTGATGTTTATATATTGTTATAGAGTACTTATAAACCCGACTGATTGTCTTTCTGTATGTATAGACTGCGCTCGACTGTAGCTCCGTGACTATCATCCATAGACTATCCGTGACTATCAACTAAAAATGTATGTAACAGACAGAAGAAGTTTATATGTTTTTGATAAGCACCAACAGCCGTGTCGATATGGCCATATCCGTCTGTCTGTATGTCTGACTGTCTGTCTGTTGTTCGTCTGTCTGTCTGTCAGTCTGCCTGTCTGTCTATCTGTTCGTCCTTATAAAAACGTAGATCTCAGAGACTATAACAGTAAGGTCAGCCAATTTTATTGACAATATTTTAAGTTTGTTTTAGCATTTAGCGCAGTATTCTTCCACCCCCGTCGATCGAATTGCAGAAATTTGTTTATTTTTGAGGTAGGTACACAAAAATGATCATCGTCCAAATTATTATTATTTTTTTTTTTAAATCGAACTCCTCTTGCCCACTTAGGCAGACAGGCAGGACAGACACACCGGTAAACATCACAAATTGTTGATAATGGCATTTTGTTGCTTAGAAGGAATTACAAAAAAAGAGAGCGCAAAGTAAAGAAAAAGAGTACGGGATGTTCAAGAATCGAGTGCGACCAAGAAATTTCTAAAAGTTCTAAGAAACGACGATGAAGGCAAAAACCAGCGCATTTTGTAAACCACAGAAAACCAGTACAGTTTTCAAGCTTATCAAGTCTGCACAGCCCGCATCTACCTAGAAAAAAAATAATCAAATACAATAGTTTCAAAAGTATTTAAGCGTAACACGATAAACACAGCGCTGCAGAGAACAAACCCGAGAAAAAGTTACCAAAATTAAATGGAAAAAAACATAAATAAACAAAATACAAATGTTCCAGCGAAGCTTCGATGACGACAGCGAAAAAAACGAAAGAAATGGAGAGAGAGGGGGAGAATAATACATTTTTATACATACATTCTAATCGAAGTGAGATATAATATTGAATTTACACAATACTATTAAAATCTTCACCAGTATATATAACAAGTATTGGAACGATCGGAGGGTATAAGAACCTTCGGCAGCGTGCATTCGTTCTCATTTAAAAAATAATTTGTAGTAGGCCAGACACTATACAAACTGTATATAAGCGTAACATTGTAACATTGTATGTAAACATTATGATGAAGGTCTTGCACGCTTTCTGGTGGCACTTCAATGTTTCGCAGCTTCGGCTCTCACGCAAAAAAAAGAGATGCAGATATCGAAAATAGATTTGGTCAGGTGAGTAGCGGGTATACCACAGTCGAGCACGATCGACTATAGCTTTCGTGCTTGTGTGTATCTGTGTCAATACATACATATATTGTTTAAACGCTTTGCCAATAAGTGAATTTGAATACATTTGAAATATTGTATATAAATTTATGTTACAAAAATTCCCAAATTGCCCATTGTGCATTGTGATGTAATGTGACACCAGCTGCTTAATGTTTTGGTTAAAAGCATTTTAAGTAAAAATGCAATAGACAGAGCCAAACATACAGAGTAAAGTAAGAGCGAAAGGGAGAGCCAGAGAGAGGCAGATAGAGCCCTCCTAACATAAAGTAGTGCGGATGAGTTGGGAGCAGCGGCGCGTTGCACTTTCGCGTGCCGCTTTCGGGTGTCGCCGGTGTCGGTGCCGGAGCCGGTTCAGGAGGATGTTATCTCGACGCCTTTTTAACTGGCCGCAAGTGCAAGGCGCCGCGGCAAACAGGGGCACAGCAAGCGCAAACTCATCAGAGCACACAAAACTACATTCACACTAACACATACTCAGGCTCAGACACACACACACATACGCTGGCAATTTGCTTAAGCGAAACATGCTGCAACATATGAGCCACACAGAAAGCAACAAGAGCAGCAAGGAATGCAAGCCACAGGCACCAGCTACACAGTGGAGCTAAGAAAAGAAAACTTATGAAAGAACGCAGAGAACTCTGCAATATAATTCAACTGATTCAAACAGAACCGAGCTAACGTTCAGATAACCCGACAGCATCTCGGAACTGAAGTAACAACATACAGCAGACACAGTGTCGTTGATAAGGTAGTCGACAGAGTTTTGTACAGTTTGGTAGCATGTTTAAAACTAATTAAAGATACTAACAGATAAGATTCGATGAAAAACACGTAGAGTTATTTGAAAACTTGCTTTGTTTTTTCTTAGCAGTCATAATTATACATAAGGGGATAAAAGAAGAAAGTAAACTTGTATAAATAACACATCAACTTTTAATTGAATGGCATTTTGGCCCACAGTGCAGCGACAATGGGGTTGCCGTGGCGACAAGGCGCAGCAGCGAGTGCACAACATCATCATTCATTTGTGCTCAGGTGCATTTGTGCGCCCTCTTTTTGGCAAACTCCGACGACGCACAGTCAGAGAGTGAGAGCGAGAGAACAACTATGAGACAGCCAAATTTACCATTGAGTTCAGTCTACGTGTTGCATACCCCAAGGCGCAGTTTTAACCTTTCGGCGCGTGACGCGTCCATGACGTTCTCTCGACACACTCTCTTTCGCCCTTTCTTCAGTCTTCTGTCTCTGTCTGATACTCTGTTTCTAACTGTAACAGGGGCAAACAATGCAAATTATCACCTACGCAAACACTTAAAGCAAATATTTAAGTTTGGGGTTTTGTTCTCTTGGCGTATATAGAATCCAGTCGAAACTAGTTGTAAGGCCATGCCTCGATATTTCGTATACATATATCGCAATCCCATGTTCCTTTCGCAATGCTTGTGATACATTACTTAAACTTCCTTGGAACTAATATATATAGCTGTCCTTTGAACGATCGTACATTGGACGATCGATTTTTAGATAAAATCTTGTATAGGTTAGCTAAACTTTATCAATTTATCAGAACAGTTACAGTTAACCCTATATACTGATTCACTATAATCCTAGCTGAATGAATATATGTATACTTTAGTATTGTATTTGTAGAGATAATTAAAATAGTCATAAATAAAAGTCGCTGGTTCAGTTAGCTTTTAATTGTCTTTATGAAGTGAAGAATCCATACGGCAATGTTTAATGCCTTAAGATCACAATGAAGAAAGGAAAGAGGATAACATTTCTTTCTTCTTGTTTTATTTCTGAGATAGGATGTCATTTTATTGAATGTAGAAGAAAAGATCTAAGACAGAACCGAAGTTGAGCTCAACTAATCGGAATAGATCTCCCACTCAGCTCTATAATCTATGAGATATCAATATCAAGAGGTTGATTTACTTAACTAGTATAGTATAGTAGTAAAAAAAAAAGACCTAGCGGCAGCCTAATGAGGTGTCTATGCAGTGTTGGCTATAGCATCGTGCAGCTTCTGCTCATCTTCGAGGATGCGCTGATTCTCGGCGGCCTCGACCTGCTCTATGTCGGGCAGAAAGCCGAGTTTCTTGTACTTGGCATAGACGCGCTGTTGGAGCTGCGGCTGGAAGCGCCAAATGCTGTCATCGATAACCGGGTTGATCAGTCGCGTCTTGTTATCGGGCTCGCGATAATGCTGCAGCTGCGCAAATTCAATGGGCACCGATTTGGGGGCGCATTCTCCAGTCTCCGCCCGGTGGAGGGGGAAATGATTGTGCAGACCGACCGCATAGCGCGACGAGTGGAGGCACTTGACAGCCGCATAGCGATCACAGTGCTCGGCCACGCGCTCCACATGCTGCAGCATATAGTAGTAGCTAGGTAGTTCCTTGTAGACCTTCGGTCGCTCAGGGTAGCGTGGGAAGTAGACGTTGCGGAAACAGAAGCTGGCCCAATCTGTGCACTTCGATGAGTCGCGCTCGTAGTCGGGTACCTTGTATGCCAAATCGATAAGATCGGGCCAATTGGTCACGTTGCCCAGCGGCATGATGACCTCATCGATATCGAAGACACCAATGTAATCGTACTTATACATGTTGCGATAGTAGCAGTCGTTGTAGGGTATCATCTCGTTGAGTATGCGATTGAAGCCATCCGCCTCCATAGCGTAGTGATGGAAGTGATCTGGCGAATGGGGCTCACCGCGGCCCAGCGACATGGGACGCAGCTCGACGAAGCCCGGTTCGTTGTCCATATAATCCTTGATGACACGCGTCATGTTCGGATGCACCTGGCCATCATAGAAGACCACCTTGTCGGCCCCCAGCGCACGCATCGTTTCCAGCCATTCGATGAGACGCCACGACATATCCACATACAGGAAGTCCATGGTCTTCACGCAGACCATAAAGCGCCGCTTCATACCACTTCTGGGGGGAGCAACTCCTCCGGGAGGCTTGCCGGCGGCGACAGGTTTGCTTGTGACACTTGCAGCTGCCGCTTTGTTGGGAACAGTCTTCTCGTCCGTCTCGTAGACGACCCGCAGTAGATTTCTGGCACGCGAGCAAGGATCACTAACAATGGACACCATCTCTGGTGCTCCCTGGGTCTTATTGTTCTCCGATTTGGGCAGCGGACAACTGATTAGGGTGGGATAGAAGCGTCGTGACGCCCCGCCCCACACCCAAACGATCTTGTGATCGGTGGCATTCACAATGACAGGATCGACTTGATCCTTGAACCAGAGCTGACAATACGTATCCGGATATTTGGCCTCATTGCCCTTGCCATAGATATTGACCATACTGAGCAGGCGCACCAGCGGCGTGTTCTTCACCGTCTCGCGTTTGTCGTAGTAGGCGCCAAAGAAGTAGAACGAAATATTCTTAATGTGCAGTCCCTGCCAGTAGTCGTTGTGGAAGTCGATGTTCATGAAGTCTGGTGCTTCGGCGCAGTAGACGCGCTTCGAGGAGTGTGGTCGACGCAGAAGCTCTTCCAGTGGAAACGAGGGCATCTCTTCGCGCATAATCTTCAGTTTCTCCTCCATGGTGGGTGCTGCAATCAGACTGAGTGAATTTCACGTTCCCATTCTTGTAGTGCAATCTTACCTTCGCGTCTGTCGATCAGCAGATCGTTCACAACCAGGCGGCGACTTCGATGTGGTTTGCCAACATCGGAATTGTTGACACCCAGCAGTACCAGCAAAATAAACACCTTCACGAAAATTACCACGAACAGTATCTTGACCAGGCGCGTATGGTTACCCAACATGTTGCAAAGATTCGTTTGACGCTCTACTCTCGGACGGATCCGCGTGCGATGTTCAACGTTCGACGATCGACTTCCGACAGCTATTTGTGAAATTCAGCCCGTAGCTTCACTCTACTCTCGATTCGCCCCGGAGCCGAGGCTACTGATGTCGACGTCAACGTCGACGTCAACGACGACGTCGGCACCGAAGCCAACGTCAGCGCAGACGTTTTTACGCAATATTTGATAAAAATGTTTTCCGAAAGAAACCTAGACATTTGTAGCCACATTATGATTAAACTATTCAGGTATGCTCTGTATATAAGATAATAATAGGTTAACATTTTGCTGTGTAGCTACCTGCAGCACGCCACCGTGCACCGTGGCATAAGTATACCTATCCATTGCGATTTCCCACTTTCGTGAATTTTCAATTTAGAAGCCGATAAGCATGTCGTCATATAAATATCTTTGACATTGACTCTTAAAGAGAAGTATCCATTTTAGCAGTGCTGATAAGGCTATATGGCTATCTATATCTAGTGACGACTCAGCTCTACCGTCGACTCATTTCTTTGACAGTTATCGCTTGTTTAGAGGCAGAGCGTATTATCTTTATGTTGGTATTTCATTTAATGGGCCGCCCTAGATTTGGGCCGCATGAACTATTGCAATCTACCCGAACCTTAATGATTTATTAAAGCTTTGATAATTTCAAAAATATTTTGTAGTACATTTATGTGTTCCCTACATATCGATAAATACGTTGAATGGGTTGTTCGAGTTTACAAATGATTTATTTTGATATTTTGGCACGTTTCTTTTTCCCATTTCAAACTTTTCTCTGCTCGTGCTTTTTTTATTATTTATGTTCTTCTTTGCAATGCCAACAAAAAGCAATCTCTTGCTCTTGTCTTTTCTCGGTGTTGCACGTCTTCTTGCAGAGGAAATACCATGTTAGTTTTATCAAAAGCTGCATGACTCTGGCTCAAAGAAAACAATCCATGTAGATGCTTTCAACTCTGCTTGAATCTGGTTAGTTGAAACGTTTGTAGTAAGACCTAATGAAGATCATTCAAGAATATACAAATCAGAGGGCCGCATGCGGTGGTTATTCGCACCGCAACGTATGCTGCAATGAAGATGTTAGTATAATGAAGTATGCCTAAATAGAATGAATACTTAGTAAAGTGAGTGACTGAATGTGTGAGCATTATCAATAAGGCACCAAGAGAAAGAGTGCCAGCTGTCGACGCGACTACCTTATTCATTGAATTATGCTTGCGGTGTTTGCGGTGCACCGCATTCCTGCTTTTGATGTATAGAATATTTATGTAAAATATAATATAAATATAAAAGATAAATGTATAAATATATATAATATACATACAACATACTGAACTAATTGCCGGGTAAGTAGTAAATAAGAGCAAAATATACATGCATGAGTATTTTGATATAGCCACATTCATTAAGCTAATTTACGAAGCTATCCAAATAGATACTTGACAAACATCTGTTTCTGCTATATGTTCTCAGTTCTAGCGCAGAAAATTATTGGTTAAAAAAGCTGGTTTAGAACAGAACTCAGTCAGATATACCAAAGCTCTCGCATTGTTTCAGAAAACTTGTATTTTTAACTCTCTAAACCCAATTTGACACTTGGGCAAACAATTTATACTCTAAAAAAAAAAGAAAAATAACCCCAATACTCACCCACATAAAGCGTAAACGGCTGTTGATCTCGTCTCGCTTGCTGTGCAAATAACAACTATAAAAACAGCAACAGCAACATTAACAGCAACGACAACGGCAGCAACAACAATTATAACCATAAGAGAAATACCAAATCTACCATTGAGACAAGCAACTTATCAGTAATGGGTGTTGAAAAGCAAAATACTGTAATCAGCAAGAGACTGCAAATTAAAAAAATATTTTAATCAAGGAGACACCCTTAGTGCGGTTATGCTGAGGCCTTGCACTCACATGTAGATCTATCTGGGCTTTCGAATCACGTTCAACTTGGCCAACTGAGATAGCCTTCTACTGCGCTTCCATGAAATTAAAGATAAGAAACAAAAGTCACAAAATGATGAATCGAATGCTTCAACCAAATGCTATAAAGATATAGATTTATAGCATTCTCATCTTTTCGATATCGCTGGAATATTCTTGGAACTATAAAAGTTATACACACGTATTATGTGAGATAAACAAGTGTACAAGTAGCCAGAAACAAAGTTCATCTTCGGCATGCCGACGGTTTTATACACTTACAGGTTCTTATTAAATGGTCGTTCCCGTTCCAAAGTGAATGTTAATGTCATATGATATAGCTGTCCCATCGTTTTCAAATATATATATATAGATACTTGAAATAATAAAGTATACGTCTATTACTGTCTAACTAAGATTGACACTGATAAGGTAAGTTATTTCGATAATCAGGAAACCTCATTTCAGCCGATTTTTCCTTTTTCAGCTATGTATATATTATAGTGGTCCGATTTTGATGCATCTTATTTATATAGAAAAAAATGTTTATCAAGTTTGGTTGCAATATTAGTATATCGGTCCGATCCAGCTTGATCCGCCTTATTCATTAAGATAATAGTTCTAAAACTAAGACACTGATGGACATGGCTTGTTCGACTTCTCTGCGGATACAGATAATATATGTAAATACTTTATATGGTCAAAGATGTCTCCTTAGGTGCGTTAGGAGCTTTTGGCAAATAAGCTTGTTCTGTATCCAATTAAACTGTTTAGCTTCACAAAAATATAACACTTCTCCTTCTATTAAACACAATATATTTATTAATTCAAAACAAGTGTAAAGTAATAAGTAAGAAATAAGAAAAGTGGCGGTTTATTTTAATGTGTTGCTGCGTGCGAATTATGGCGAAAAGTGACGCTCTTCATTTCAGTGTTGCACAGCTCACATTTATCGATAATAACTTATGTATAATAAATGGTATTTTCTATACGATATTTTTGGTATGTATTCGTTGAGCAAGGTACGGTAAGGCTTGGCAGCTTTATCTCACGAACTCACAACATCCCGCCCACCGTAAAACTCCTCGGGAGTTTTACCTAACACATCTAATACTGCCAACTTTGATACTGGACGAGTGAGTGTCCCAGAAGAGGTCTGTACTTCGGCGATTCGTATTTGCCCATCTTTTGCTGGCATTGTTTGAATGACGATGCCTTTTTTCCAATTGCCGCGCGGTTGGTTATCATCGCAGATTACCACAACATCGCCAACATTGATTGGCTTTGTGCGAGCAAACCATTTAGTACGCCTGGTCAATATAGGCAAGTATTCTCTTATCCATCGACGCCAAAAATTATCCTTTAGTTGTTTAGCAATACGATACTGCTTATGAAAACAGAAATTGCCGCCATCTCCAGGAGTTTGAGTAGAATTAGTAGTGCCGAGCAAGAAATGATTCGGAGTTAGTGGCTCTGGATCATTTACATAAACAGGGATATGCGTCAAAGGTCTACTGTTTATAATGTTTTCGGCTTCTATTAGCAAACTTCGCAGGGTCTCCACTTGAGGAGCTTGTTGTTTGAGCGTGACAGCCAAGATTCGTTTTGTAGATCTAACTAATCGCTCCCAACAGCCGCCTGAGCTTGGGTTAGCAGGACAGTTAAATTCCCATTGGATTCCTTTGTTTGCCATTTCTGACTTAATGACACTCCAATCAAACAAATCCTTAGTCCTCTTAATCTCCCTGTCCGCTCCGATGAAATTCGTTCCCATATCCGACCTGATCTTTACTGGTACTCCTCTACGATTGACAAAATTACGAATGCATAATATGCATGCATCAGTAGAAAGATCTGCTGCTAGTTCAAGGTGCATAGCTCTTATTGTTAGGCACGTAAACAATGCGACCCATCTCTTCTCATGTCGTCGGCCTATGGTTACCATGATAGGACCAAAATAATCCAATCCTGTATAGGAGAAGGGACGCTGGTATGGAGTTACTCGATCCTTTGGTAACTGCCCCATCTGTGCCGGTTTTGGAACTGCAGACTCATTTTTACAAAGTTGACAAGCTGTTTTAGCTCGCTTTACAGCCTTTCTCAAATGCACTATCCAAAATTTGCGCCTTATTTCATTTATAATGAGATCCTCATTTTGGTGATGGTACACGTCGTGATACCACTTTATTATCAATTCAGTCAAAGGATGTTTAGAAGGCATTATTATAGGGTGGCGAGTTGATTCAGGCAAAACTGCAGCATAGTCAAGTCTTCCGCCAACTACTAAAATGCCGTCCTTTGATAAAACCGGACATAATGAGTAAATCGAGCTGCTTTTGGCAACTGCATCGCCTTCATTTAAGCTCGTCAGTTCCTGGCTGAATGTTTGTCTCTGTGCTATATTGCACAGGCTAATTTCCGCCCACCGTAACTCATTTGAAGAAAGCTCTCCACACATTTCGTCCAAGTTCTGGTGGCGCAGCCGCTTTACAAATCTCAGTATCCACGCCATGGTGCGTTTTAAAAACATGTACTTTGAATATTTTTTAATATCAATAACTGGATCCTGTAGTAGCGTCAATACCATTTTCCTTCGTTCATTTGAGTCATCATTTAGGGTGCCTATTCCATTTGAAGTAGGCCAAAACTGCCTATCTTGCAGTAGAAACTCTGGTCCTGTTGTCCAGACATTTCCAGCTCTATATTTCAATCCCTTTGGTGCCTTGGTCGCCTTATCCGCGGCATTCAAATCGGTTGGTACCCATCTCCAGTTACTTTCATCTGTACTCTCCAAAATTTCACTTATACGGTGCGCTACGAATGGCTTATATTGCCGATGATCAGAGTGAATCCAAGAAATAACTGTCATTGAATCAGACCATAATGTGCAACTCTGCACCTTGACTTCGTGGCAAGCTAAAATTGTGTTTCGTAGGCGAGTGCCTAATACTGCTGCTTGGAGCTCAAGCCGCGGCACCGATAACATTTTTAAAGGTGCGCACTTTGTTTTGCCTGCAACAAAGATAGTATTAATAAGACCATTTTTAACAATCCTCCAATAAGCTACTGCAGCGAATGCCAATTCGCTCGCATCTACAAAAATGTGTAGTTCAATCTGTGTGTCATCGTCAAAAAGATTCCAGGAATAGCATCTACTCAATTTAAAATCTTTTACGTTCTCCAATTGACGAACCCATTGCTTGAAACGTTCAAACAAGGAATCTGGTAATAGGTCATTCCAGTCTATTCCTGAACGCCACACATCTTGGACCAAAACTTTTCCATGTACCATCAAATCAGCTAGCATTCCAAATGGATCGTATACTGACATAACCAAACTTAGCAACTGCCGCTTTGTTGGACATTTTGTGGCTCTTACGATATCTTTGTCGACACGATTTAACTGCAGATCAAAAATAAATTGATCGTTCCTGCTATCCCAATGCATTCCTAATATTTTATCGACTTTCTCATTGTCCATTTTGACTATATTTGGCGCCTCGATTTCTGTGCCATTCATTCGTTTTTGAAGGTCCATTGAATTCGAAACAAATCCCCGAAGATCGAAATTTGCCATTTTGTGAACTCTTTTCACCTCGTTGCTTATGTCAAAAGCTTCTTTCTCGGAACTGAAGCTGGATACAAAGTCGTCTACGTAATGCTTTGATACGATCGCATCTATGACAGCTTCTTTATATTTCGTTGCGTTAAGGGCATTCGTATTCTTAACGTATTGTGCACAACATGGCGAACAAGCTGCTCCAAATATCATGACTGTCATCTTGTATATCTCTACTTCCGCTTCCGGATTACCATGTCTCCATAGAAAGCGCAGAGCATCTTGATCCTGTTCCCTAACTCGAACCTGCAGAAACATCTCTCTTATATCAGCGCATACAGCTATCTTTCCTTGTCTAAACTGAAATAATATTTTTGTCAATGGAGGATTCTCATCTGGTCCTTTTAACAGTTTTGAATTTAGGGACACTCCGTCAATCTCTGCTGCTGCATCAAACACTAAGCGCATTTTCTTAGGTTTGTTGACATTGTACACTCCGAAATGAGGCAAATACCACGTGCAAGGATGTTTAATATTTGTCTGATCTTTAGATAGCTTTACAGCGTATCCTTTCTTTACAAATTCCATGACGGCTAGATCATATTCTTCCATTTTACCCATTTTGCGCATTTTATTTTCTACTCCGTGCAGCCTGTGAAGAGCCATGTTGTAGCTATCCGGTAGATTGACTTCGTTCTCGGCCCATAGAAATCCTGTCTCGTATTCCCCATTTAATTGTTTTGTGGTGTCCTGAAGTATCTTTCTTGCTCTGCTTACAGCGGTTGACTCCAAACGTTTTGGAGATATTTCGACGCCGAAACCTTCTGTTGAGAAATAATCCGCCATTAATTTGTGCATATCAATTTCTCTTCTTGTAGCGGTTGTATGGAGCACAACTGTACAAATTGGGAATGCATCTGTCTGCCTCTGAGTCAATCCATATATATACCACCCTAATGCTGTTTTTGTTGCAATCAAATTCCTATCCAACGGTATGCTTTTGATGGCACGAATAACAGGACAATTGTCTATTCCTATTAAAAGCATTGGCTCTGCATTAGTATACCCTTTTATTGGTAAATTCCTTATTTTCTTAAACTGTCTTTCCAACTGCTGCACATCAAGAGTTTGCAAAGGTAATTGAAGCTCTGGAACTGAACTTCCCTTTATACGCAGCCATTTCTTGTCACAATCTTGTGATCGTATCTTTAATTTACAAATCATAGAACTCACATCCATAGCATGTTTACCTATCCAGTTCAATGTCAACTTAACAGGGTCTTCTTTGACACCCAATTTATGCGCCAACTCACTGTTTATCAATGTAGTGGAAGAACCTTCATCTACAAAGGCAAAGGTTTTTATAATTTGTCTGTTTGGACCCATCAGCTCTATAGGTACTACTTTAAACAGTATCTTTGACATCTGTGACATTATCGTGTTCACGGATGGACTCTCTTCCTCAACCTTCTCTTCGCTGGCTTCATTTGCCTTTATTTTATCACTATGCAATGATCTATGATGCATTTTGTCGCAACCATTTAGTTTACATATCCGTTTGTATTTGCATGTTCTTACGCTGTGACCTTTAAACAAACAACTATAGCAGACGCCAAGATCTTTTGCAATCTTCCATTTGTCATCTATAGAGGCTCTATTATATTCCTCGCATTTTGGCAACTTGTGATCTCCTTTGCATTTATAGCATATATCTTTATTTGTGTCCGCCTTAACAGCGACCTCTGCAACTTGCATCACCGCCTTTTGCTGTGAATTCTGTTTTCCCTTTGTTGCTTGTTCCTTCGAAGTCACCACTGCTGCCCTTGCAATGCTCCGACTCAATCCATTTAGCCAAATGCTAAGGTGTCCCAAATCTGGATACGGTACTATATTCGCAGCATATTCATTCCATAATATCCTCTTTGACAATGGCAACTTGTCGACCAGCTGATCCAGCATTGCCGCATTATTCAAATACTGTGTAGCATTTGCCGACCTTAAGTAGATGACCAAATTCTCTATTTTGGAAGCAAAGGGAACCAGCTTTTCCAAATTATTTTCATGAATACTCTGAAGACTATTGACAATATCCAATTGGGATTTTATAAGCAGTTCCGGTCGTCCATATCGAAACTGCAGCCTATCGATTATGTGTCGTACATTAACAGGATTTATTAATAAAGCCTCGACCTCGTCTCTAGCCGCTCCTATAAGACTCTTCTGCAGCCGTAAGAGATTCTCAAGATTTGAGTACCTATAAGCAGCTGATGACTCTGAGAACATAGTGAAAAATATTGGCCAATCTTTTGCATTTCCATTAAATACAGGCAGATCTATCAGTTTACGAGGTTGCGTGAGAGAATTGTACTGTGGGTGGACGTGAGAGCTATTTTCTATTTGTCTGCCTTGTGCCAAATCAAACCTTGTCGCACCATTACTCTCAGTTAGCCCATGCATACCAAATCTTCCAGAATTCAAATCATTTGAGCTAGTCATGCCTCTGGTGGCGCCATAATAATCGACGTGCTTTTCTCCGCTATGAAAGGCAGCCTTCCAGTGTGCGTCACCAGCAGCGCCATGAGCGATGCCACTATGCTCGGTAGTTCTGACATGATCAGCGGCTTCTAAGACACTATGTTGTCTTCCAGTCGCGTTGATGCCTAAAATATCAAGACCATAGCTTCTTCTCTGTGTATCAAGACCAGAGTTTCCCTGTGTATCAAGTCCATAGCCTTTTCTCTGTGTATCAAGACCAGAGTTTCCCTGTAAAACGCTGCCAATTTGTTGTGCAGGTGCGTTGCTGCCCAGTGCAGAAACGCCAGTGCCACCATGTGTGGCTTCAAAATTTGCTTGCAAAGCTGCGTCTCTGTTCATTACAGAAACACCAGTGTCACCATGTGCAACCGTTCCAGATACGTCCTCCACGTTTGAACCCATGTTGTTGCTGCCCTGTGCAGCCTTGTTGATAGCCAATCCATGATCGTCGCTGCCCGTTGCAGAAACGCCAGTGCCACCATGTGTGGTTGTGCATATTGCACCAATTGGGTTTGCTGCTACCAACTGTTCAATTTTGTTCATCCGTTCAGACATACCCTCAGTAACGTTTGCCATTTGCGTAGCCAATGCACTGTTTTGTGCAGACATTGCAGCTAACTGTTCCGTCATGCGCTTGATAAGAATTGTAACGGTGTCTTCCTTTTCTCTGGGCACTATCGTTCGGTTGCCACTGAGCTCCGTGTCACTTTCTGAATCCATCTCGTCAGATCTCTTAGGTGTTGAAGATGCAGACATCTCTTCAGCACTCACAAGTCGCTTCTTATTGCGTAATTCCATCAAGATCACAAAATTCCATCAAGCTTTTCATCAATTGTATTTCACCACAACACGTAACTATTTCATCATCCTTTTTCTGTATGTGTGTGTATAATACGCAGTACTTTTTCGCAACGCAATTCAATTAAAATAAAAAATGTTCTGTATCCAATTAAACTGTTTAGCTTCACAAAAATATAACACTTCTCCTTCTATTAAACACAAAATATTTATTAATTCAAAACAAGTGTAAAGTAATAAGTAAGAAATAAGAAAAGTGGAGGTTTATTTTTAATGTGTTGCTGCGTGCGAATTATGGCGAAAAGTGACGCTCTTCATTTTTCAGTGTTGCACAACTCACATTTATCGATAATAACTTATGTATAATAAATGGCGTTTTTTTTTTTTTTTTTTTTTTTTTTGTTTTGGGAGGGAAGGGTTTGTTATTTTTTTTTCACCCACAAAAAAAATTTTTTTTAAATATACCCTCTGCAAGTGTATATAGAGATAATACTATCACGCAATGTTGATATGAAAATGTCTACATGCAAAGCCAACATTAATGCTATGATTAATCCAAATAAAATTGTAATCAAATTTGTTTCATATTTATTTCTGCCTTTTTTCTCTCTCGCAGTTCTCTTTTTAATCTGTGCTGAAATAACAAAAACTGTTGCACTTCTAATTAATTGCATCGCGCAAACAATAAAACAACCAACCGGCCCCTCTCCAAAGAATGGAACAATGAAAACAAGTTATATTATGCTTTACTTGTCGAAAACAAATACATACAAATGTAGATAAAGAGTAATATGAGAATCATGCTCGACTAGATAATGCGCTATAAAGATCACTCACCTTATCATGGATAGTGCTAAGGTAAGGTATATTTTATCTGGCTTTAAGAGAGCTTTAGTGTTTCAGAGTGATGAAGAGCTGTCTGAAAAAATAAGTCTTTTTTAAGAATAAATATCCTTTGCAAGAGAGGTCTCCTACTATTGTTTGCAAGGAAATTGAGTCTCTCTATATTTTTCTCAAAGTACAATTATTAATAATGAAGTATTTCCCAAAGAGTTCACACTAAGGGAATTATTGATTTTATGAATAAACCTGTTTTAATCATGTCTGGTTACAGGATATTATTAATATGAATACTATTTACACGCGAGTGACAAGCTTATCTATACACGCGTACTCAATCGAATACATAACATAGAAATTTGTAGATAAATTTTATGTATGTTTTATTTTTTTATTTCGGATTGTGGACATATAATTATCGTCGCCAACGGGAAAACTCACTGTCGCATTACGCTCGAGGGCGCTTAAGTGATTTCCAATTAAATGTTCACTATAATCCCAGCCGAACTATGGAAAGTATATGCGTTTTGGGAGAGAGCAAAAACAGAAATGGAATCGCGAAAGGGACTGCAACAACACTGTGATATGCGACTAAATAAGTGTCAGATGAGGCGTCTTGGACCAGGTCCATGTTGAAATATTTGCACTCGTCGCCGTTCTCAGTTCTCTTTTACTGCTCTGTATCGCCTCCCTTTGTACCCTTTGCTGCTCTTTCCTGCCTCTGTTGCTGCAGCTTACTTTCGTCTAACCAAATGGAGCACCATATCAGGCAGCAGAGCGCAGAGAACGTAGAGAGCACGCAACAGAACTAAACAAAAAACAAAAACAACGCAAAACCAAACAAAACAAGAGAAAACTGCCGAAAACAAAGCAAAAACAACACAACACGAGCCTGCCATGTTATTTGTTAATTAAAATTGGCACAGCAGCCGAAACAACAACAACAACCATGATAACATCAACAACAACAACGGGGGAAAGAAGAAGAACAAAACTTGTGAATTTGCATCAGCAGAACATTTGAGCGGCAAATGCAGAACGCATTTCGATGTGGCCAAGTTTGAAGACTGGTCAGGTCAGACAAGATTTAAATATTACATTTATGGCAATCAGGGATCTGAGGATTCCAATGCGAGGTTAGCCAATTTCACTGGATTTACTCAATCCGCTTCTCAATTACAATATCGCCATGCAAATTACTACATCAATATGAATAGATATAATACGTATGTACATACAAACAGTTATCATATGTGCGAAGCATTAATTAGGCAGCTGTTCATTATAATGTAGTTGGTTTGAGTGTGGAACCCATACAGAACAGTAACATCACATAACAATGCAGCAAAGCAGGCAGTTGTGGCTACGGTTTTCCCTAAAGTACTTGCCACTAGTGCATAGCTGGTAAAAAAGTACCAACTAAGGGACCACTCCTACTGACTTTACAAACCCCTAAGCAATGTGTTTTATCATTTTGGGTTTTATATAAATTGTTCGCAAATAGGGTCAATGGCCACCACATCATTTACAAGTAAGTAGAGAATTGGTTACCCAAGATAACAGTTCTTACGCACAATAAGAGTACTTAAATAGATGGGTGAAAACAGTGCCCAAGACTAGAGCATTTATCTATGCACCCATATCATATCATATCATGCACCCCATGATTAATATTTTAATTTTTTCCTTTATTTAAAATGTATTTTTTGACTAATTATTAAATAACGCAAAAAACGAAGAAGAAAACCTACGTTCGGCTTGTCGAAGGTTTTATACCCTTGCAGGTTCTAATCTCCTGCGATTGTTTCAATACTATTATATATAATGGTGCAGAATTGAATAGTATTTTGTTATTTGGTATTATCTCTCTGAGTTAAGTTATTTCTATAATCAAAACTGGTCATCATACAAAACAAATTCATTTCGGCCGATTGTTCCTATGGTAGCTTCATGTTATAGTGGTTCAATTTTATATGAGTATTTATACATGTAGAAAAAATCCGATGAAGTAAATTTGGTTACAATATCTTAACAATTAATAAAATTCGGCCGATAGTTTGAATAGCATACAATATATGTCGGTCTCCCTCCGACTTATTTACATCGTGCAGCAATAAGAAGAATGTATGCCATGCTTCATCAAGATTGCAACAGACGGACTGTGCGTCCGTCACAGACAGACGGTGCTAGTTCGACTCCGCTGTTTACCCTAATTAAGGATATATATATATTTTTGGGTCGAAGATGTTTCTAAAGTGCGTTGCAAACTCATGACTAATATGAATATATCCTCTGCAATGGTATATTGACTGTTTAAATTCGGTTCGTTGTTTTCATTTAATCTAATTTATGTTAGATGCTCAACTGTTTAAAATGAAAATTCCCCGGCCCCTTTTTGAAGCATGATACTTTATCAAACCTTTTATTGCTGCTATTTGCTCCGTGATCACTTCTAGAAGAAGCTTTTAGTCAGCATATGTATTAATATATTGTATTTACATGTTCTTTAAAGAGCTTATTAAATTATACTTATACCTCTTAAAGAATGAATTTTATGTACAAAATTATCCTGCATTCCTTTCTTCTAAGCTAAAAGTAAACAAATAATAATGGTATCAAACATAAAAATAATTTACAGTACCGCACTTACCACGTAATGAGCTAACTTTTTGTGTAGACTTGAAAACGTTTTATCAAGGCCCTTTATAGATTCAAAACCTTCGTTTTTTGTTTTGAAATTCAATTTGTTTATGTTTTCACAACTGTTTTTGTAAATTATCGAATGCATAATCGATAAAAGAAACTGAAAGCGTACACAAAAAATAAGAAAATTAGGAGTTCGATGTCGGCATTCGCTTACCATACCGTAGGGTGACTAGGGTAATTACCAAGTGCAGTGCTGCCAAATTAGCAATTATCCGACTAGATCTTTTGTATTGGAATTGGCAAACGTTAGATAAGTTATTAAATAGCTACTAGCGGGAATTATTTTAGAAAGATCTTAGCTTTTAAAAAACATTTGGTAACTGTATGTATTTAACTGCAACCAAATACACCTCTTCGTGTTTCTTTATAAGTAATCAAATCAGACTATATGACAAAGACAGACTACATGTATAGTTACAATATGACCGATGAGAGTTTTTGTGGTGCCAAAATAACGCAATTAAAGAGCTCCAAGTAAAGTTATTTAGTAACCTCTTTATACTTTTTCCAGTCCATTAAAATCGGATAACAATATCTTAAATAAATCTTTAATGGGAACAATCAGTCGGGAATAAACTATATGTTCAGATATTATAGTTATTGTATTTTAGCGAAGAGATATGCATAAGCAGTGTTACAACATTTTTTATTACCATGTGTACGTGCCATAGCTTCCTATGCCTGTGAAGGGTATAAAACCTGCGACATACCGAAGGTTTCTTTCTTATTTATTTAGAATGTGGCCATTCAACACACTCCTTGAGGATGCAGCCCCAAATGGGTGAAGTAGCAGAAAGCAGTAACATAGCAGCGGCAGGGCAGCAAATGGCATCATCCATTTGGAAAGCGATTTATGTGCTGCCAATAAATTTACTCAACACTTTGCCCTAACTAATACAATATTTACATCAAATTGTTGTACAACCGGACTGGGGTGATGGCGAGGGTGTCCAAATAAAAAATTGCAAAGCGTATATATTTCTCAGTTGAGTCGGGAAAAAGCCAAATAGCAGACACACCTCATTCCCCTTTTACCCTACGAACCACACCCTGTTAAGATTGTCATATAAGTTAAAAGCGCATTTGTAAGTGTGTTCTCTGTATGTGTGTGTTAGTGTCTGTGTGTGTGCGTAAGCGCACGAAACGTGGCAGGGGTGTTCATGTTTCTCCTGTTGCTGTTGGAAGTTTGTTGGGAAGTTGCAAGTTGGCTTTGGCCCCGCAGCCAATTTCAATCCCAGTGCGATTTTTAAGAGCAAATCTGGCACAAGCTGCACACTTCTTGGCGCATTTTTATGTCTGTGCTGTGCTGTGCTGCGCTCTGTGGCAACGTTTTAGCATTTTTCACAAGCTTGCCCCGCTGGCACTTTATGATGGCGTTAAGTGTTAAGCGGACTTCCAAACACAGATCAGTTTGGACAGCCGAAAGTGATGACGTTTATTGCACCAAAGTGTGAGATTGGAAAGTCGGGTATTTATTTATTTAGCCACACATTAAGACATATTTTTACTGCGCAAGTCGCAAAGAGTATTCAGAACTACTAAAAATAAAATACAAATTACAAATACTTCATAGAATTTATAGACAAAATCTGCTAAGCAAAACCTCAATCAAATGTCGTGTAGGGCTACTTTCTAATTACTAATGCTTTCGAATTGATATGTCGATTTTTTGTAGCACCGGAAAAATCTCTGAATTCGGAAATCTGTCATTTTTTAAATGCTCAAATATAACGTATTTTGCTATAATTTTAATGAAATTGTTCTTAAAATATACGATCAACCACAGGATTTGTAGACATTATTCCGGTTTTTCGATTCGATTTTAAATCATAAAAGGAAACCTGTCCAAGGATCGAAAACATCGGAACTATTACATTTTTATTGTCATATCGATGAGGCAAAATTTGCAATCTATAAACCACTAAAACGTTTTTGATAGAGCATGATAAATAACATAAATTTTCACAAACTATTTTCAAAAACCTATTATCATGTTTTTCGTCTTTTTCTGCCCCTTTTATGCCCGTTTTTTCTTAATCTGTCCTCTTTTGAGTGATTTATTTTGTATCGGGCAACACATCGGAATCGCAATTTTAAAAAAATCTTTCCTCTTGTTGAAACTTCGAAAATTCCCCAATTTGACAGGAAAACGGTTAAGTTGATAACACTTATTGCAGCTAGCAATGCGAAAAGGGTGTAGCATACTTTTGCGATCATACTTAAATGGAACTGACTGCGGCTCCCAAGCGAAGCGTGTTGCCTACTTTTGAGCTTGAATTTACAGACAAACGCCTTTTTTGGCGCCCCGCCCCAATCATAGCGACAAAAGAAAGTTCTAGAAACTGAAAAAACGGTCAAAACTTTCGAAACTTCGCACTGCAAGAAGAAGAAAAAAACGAACAGATTGAAAAACGCCGAATGTCGCTATCTCCTCGGTTTGGTCGCAAATTCGCAAATGAAAAACTACTTGTTTTTCGCTAACAGCGCTCGTTTCCGAATTGTGTCCCGGATGACAGCATTGAATGAGTAGTAAACTGCTTGGTCCTGCTTGCACATCTTGTTTTATTATTATAGTGTTTTGACGACGGAATTAATTTTTCACGTCTGCTCTTGGGGGTGCGCAGTTCCTAATTTTTATTATTTTTAGGCCATGGATTTTAAAAAAATTCATGGTCTATTGTGTTTGTCGGAACTGAAATGTGCGTAACAGGCAGAAGGATGCATCTCCGACCCCATAAACTATATATATTCTGAATCAGTATCAGTTGCCGAGTTCGTCTGTCTGTCTGTATGAACACCTGGATCTCAGAAACTAGAAGATCTAAAGTCATCAAATTTTGTGACAACATACATACGTATTCCAGTATCTCAGTTTTTTTTTTAAATTTGGACACGCCTCTTCCCGCCTCTGTAAATCAGTAATAACTATTTAAAAACTACAATATTAACTCAACAACCAAAGTTGTATATCTTACATGACAAATACCTTGCCACGGGCGTTATGTGAAAATTTCATTTAAATTGGACTTTAAATAAATGAGATATGATTCGAATTAAACTCACTTTGAACATATATACTTAAGCAGACCTAATTTACGCAAGCATACCGAAGTTCAAATCTAGCGTCAGACACACAGCATTTTAAACTTTTTATTTGCATTGTATACATAGTAACAGAATTGGCTCACAATGCTGAGCTTAGGCGATGGAGTGAGGCAATGGCCGAGTGGTTAGAGTGGCAAATTCAAAAGACTGTGAGAGAGTGCGTTGTGTTCTCAACTCTCCTCTCGGTTGAGGGTGCGAATTTTCATTTATTAATTATTTCTTATTTTGTTTATTTATTTTATTCTAATAAACTAAAAGAAATGTTACAGTCAAGCAGGCTGTGATATAGGCGCTACAAACAAATTAAATTATTGAATTAATTATTATTTATTATGCAATATGAAAGACAATCAAATTATAATAGTTATTTATTTTATTTAGCACTCATCAAAAAAACCCGAGCTAATGCGTTCTTCAATGCCGTCACTCTTTCCGTATTTTGTCTGTTATGACTTTGCAAGTTCAGTAAGATTGGATGTTTCCTATTTTGTTTTGCTCTCAATATTTTGCAATTCGAATGCTAGAAAATGCTAGAAACAGAGATCATAAGCCCTTGAAAAGTTATGAATGTGCGAGTGGGACGCCCATACATACATGTCTGCATGTCCACATGTATGTATTGGTGTCCCACTTCAACACACATTATTGCACGAATGTATATACATACATACACAACGGTACATACACGGTACACAACAGCAACTGCAAATCTAATTGTACATACATACCAATTAGATTTGCAGTTGCTGTTGTGTACCGACGAAAGAAAACTAAGTTCGAATTATATATATTGCGTAACTAAAATCGCCTACCGCCGCCGCCCCTCTTTAATGTTTTTGAGCTTTTAATTTATTTAAAAAAAAATTATGAAGTACAAAAGAATTTCACATGTTGATCGCGGCGGCAGCAATCGAACCTCGAACACGCTCATTTGAGAGTCCGGAACATAGTTAACTCAGCCACTGAACATCTCTGGAAGTTGTCAAAAATAGTGAGACATTAGACAAAACGACAAGACGCAATATGCATTCTTAGCTTGTGCCAAAAAAATCAAGAAGCACATGTAATGAAATTTTGTACTCGCTAGAAATGCATACTTATACCTATTCCCTACGGTATACTATGATAATCCATGACCTTATACAGTCAGCACCTGACTGTAGCGTTCGTATTTTTTTATTTATAAATAATATTTTATAAATTTAATTTTTATTTTAGGCATTTTCAACGTACTCCCCTCGATCGAGTCTTGAATACCCCTTAGTGAAGGGCATAAAACACGATTCAACTGATTCAAAACGATGGCTTATCTTTGTTTTTTGCCACGAAATGCGCACAAAGGAAAGCCCTCTGCCCAACCGCTGCCGACACAGATCACACACAATATTCATACAAAAAACCTTCATTTCGGCACATTGTTCCTATTGCAGTAGTAGTCCGATTTCGAAAAAAACTTATGTGTACATATATTATATATGTATGTATATAGAAAAAGTCCGACGTAGTAAATTTGTAAATAACAAATATCGCCCGATCGTTTGTATGGCAGCTATACTAAATATCGGTCAAATCCGGCTCGATCCGACTTTATAGCAGCGTGCTACTATGTGTTCCAAGTTTGATCAAGATAGCTTTAAAACAAACAAACGGATGGACAGACAGACATGGCTAGATCGACTCCCCTGGTAATCCTGATTTAGAAGATATACTATATACTGTATAGGGTGGGAGACGTCTACTAAGATCCATTAGATCCTGGCCAAAATTAATATACCGTCTGAAGGGTATACAAAGCTACGTAGACATCTTAGTGACAAATGTGTATCACACTTTTGAGACCTACATATTTCAAAGCGAAAGTTATCTATGCTGTTCTCTTCATAATAAATGAAACAAGTAAGCCAACAGCCTAACTGGCCAATATGGCAGTAATTCAGTAAGCACACAATGCCAATGTTTGTCAGTGTCACATTTTCGCACATCATTAAAATATGAAGCATCATGCTTTGCTCTCCTTTGCAATCCATCCAATTTCCAACTAATTGGAATCTCGATATTGAATTATCAGCTGGGGATCAGATTTCGTTTTGTCAGCCAGACAGACAAAGAGAGAGAGAGAGAGAGAGAGTGCTGAGGAATTGTTGCCTTGCTTTGGACTATGACATATTTAATTTATCTTTCGGCTTCTGCTCTGCTTCGTCGGCTCCTTTGCAGCTCCTTCGTTCCGTCTGTTTTTTTCGTTTTTGTTTGCCCAATAACCCCATTTAAACTTATGACAGCCGGAGCCAAATGAAAGTTTACGCTTTTGCTTTGGCTCAATAACACACGACATGGGCAAACAAAAATGTTGCCATTAGTTAAAGTTGCCTTCTTATCCAGCCCCGGCATCTCCGCCGCCTGCCCACTTCCGCATCCTGCTCGTTTTGCACTTCCGTTGCTTTCTCTGGGCCACACCGAGATGGCATAATAAGTTTCGGGCACAACTTTGCAGAGTTTTTGAAGTGCAGCTAATAAGAAATGCGTGAAGTGTTGCGCCGGCGTGTCGGCAGAGCGTGTGTATGACTGTGAATGTGACTGTGTGTGTGTGTGCGGCTGCTGCTCGAGTGTATGCGTGTGTGGGGGTGTGGCTGTGTAAATATTTATTTTGAAACTCGTCAAGTTTTGCGTGCGATTGGAATTGAAATTGGGATTTGGCTTCGCATCAGGACTTGAAATGCGACTTTCAAGGCAACTCACTCACTGCACACGTTTCCATTTCGATTAGTTTGACCCAGAGTTTGCGACACTCAATACTCTGCAGGCAGTGTAGGTCAAGAAAGCTGCCACTCTAGAATTCTATTTGTCTACATTAATTAATACGAAATCAGTTCGAGAGCATCCATCCAACGACTTATTGAACTCGAGTTTGAGTTGCAGCAAATGAGTCTCACGGATCCTGAAGAGACCTGGAAGGGTATCTCACACAATGCACATTGTTTCTTGATGCACTCTACAGTCAATGTAAGAAGAAAATTGCTCTCAATAAGCTCACGTCTGAGTTGCTGCACCTCTCGTGTACATATATGTGTGTGTGCAAGTTGGATTGCCAAGCTATAATTAGTCGAACAAATTTGAAGTGAGTGGTACGCATCAATCAATCGAAGAGATTGTTGCTCTTTGTGCTGAAAAAGGTGAAATCGTAACGAAAGAACACTTTCCGCAACTTTGTGCAATCATTTGAGCACACTATCCACTCGCAAGTTACTTATGGGCACTATAAGTTTATATACTCATACACTAGTGGTCTATTTTAGTGGTCGCCATGACGCGGCCAACAAACACATGCTCTGTGTTTGTCCAGCCTTCTATGGAGTAAGAAACATCCTCATTGGGTCAGTAGTTCCTCGAAGATTGATTTGTTTAGACTTTATCATGGATGTCGAGCAGCTCTCAAGGCGATTAATGGAATGAAAGCAACAAGGAACGCGTAATTAATAAATACACTCGAATGGCAACCTAGTCTCCAGATCGTTCTAACTTATTTACAATGCAAAGAAATAAGAAGCGTGGGAGATAGCTATAAGTCTGCGAATCTCTGTAGTTTTACAACCGACGGAAAAGCGGACATGGCTTTATCGACCCGCCTTTTGAAACTCATCAAGAGTAAATACATATACATATATATTTATGAATTATATACTTTATAGGTGTCTCAAAAGTTATACACCCTTTGCGAGAGAATATAAATGATAGGTATGTTAGGTTCAATTGAGATGAACTCTCCGTGGATCTGCTCTGCTGCTACGAACACCATGACAAACATACATACATAAATATGCTCATAAGGTAATTGTTCTTGAGATACTCTATCCTAGCCGATCCTCTTGAATTTCACCCGAATCGCGCTGCAGAAGCCTTACGGAATGTTTAAATCGTTTATTACAATGGAAGTTATTTTATTTGAATTTCTTTTGATTAAGAAATTACGTTTATAAATTATGAACACCTGCGCTAGTGTTTTGTTCGAGCCTCCTACTACAAATCATCAGAGCTTTCGTTATCCGTGAAGTCGTTCCCCTTCACGTAAACAACATCAATATCATCCTTAATGTCTTCACCAAAAATATGGACGGGACCCTTGCCTTGGATCAATTTGAATGTCAACTTAGATTCGTAGAACTCCATGTTGGGATTGATAACGCGCAGTTCGCCGGCCCTGAGCACAGCAATGGGTATCTTCACAACGTCCTTGGCGGTGCTCACCTCGACCACGTTGTACTCATTCTCATCGGCCTCGACGCCCAGCAGCAGTTGCTTGATGACGAGTTTGTGGCAGCGTGGATCATTGTCGGCGAAGCTGTCCCAGATGATGCAGTCGTTCTCCTTGTCCAGCGTGATGCCATAGAACTTGTTATTCGTATTGTTCATTGCGTTGACTTGATTAAAAACAGTTGGCTTCTTTACGTTTTCTTTTTTCTCTTTTGGCAGAATACCTCACATAATCTGCTTCTGTCACGTGCTTGTCAAAATCGAACAGTCAAATTGTGCGTAAAAGGCGTCTGCGTCACGAATGTCAAACCAAATGCTTAACTCTTTTTTTCCTATTCTGAGAATTTCGCTGTTCTCTCTTAAAATGAAGTTTATGCAATATTCTTTTTCAGTGTTGAACTACATACATATGTAATTGGCAATATCATTTGAATCTCACATTAAGCTAAGGCGGGGTAATGTTTAGAACTGTTGGCAACTCTGCTTGTGACTGATAAGTGTTGCAAAACGCCTTGCCAAAGCTTATGCCACTAAGCATCGAACGCATAGAGTACTCACAGTGGGTACAGCGGGCCAAAATAGTTATTTGGCGACGAAAATGTTATACATCTTCATTATTCAACATTTTTTATATTTGTTGCACACAATTTAAATACTTTTTAAATTTTTAATTTATATATTAAAATATATATTTATACCATATTATATTAATTTTGACCAGGAGCATGCAACACACCTTAGCAGACATCTCTTAGCATAGCCAAGTTTTGAAATTTGTCATGATTTTTACTACATCGGTCTTTTTTATATATACAATATGCATATACAATTTCATCAAAAACGGACAACTATAACATACGATACAGCTGCCATATGAACAATCGTCAGAAATGATGGTTTTTGTATACCAGCTCTGATTTTAAATATAACTTCATTTACCAGTGCAAATCAAAGTTAGACATAATATTCTGCTCCATTGTATATCATTAGTATGGGAATAATCTGAGGATATATGAACCTGCAAGGGTTTTCGTTTCAAAATAATTTGAATTAAATTGATTATTATGTTTTTCAATTTTAAATATTCGATCGTCGACTTTAAATAAATAAATTAATAAAAAAAATTTATTTTAAAACTGTTGCATCAATTTTTTCAATATTGAAAATTCGGAGTTCTAAATATAATAATGAATATCAATTATAAAAAGTAAATAAACATTTTTACTGACAAAAACCTATTTTAGCCCACTGTACCTCGATCTGTTTGATTTCACGCTAACCCCCCCCCCAAGCATATGTGAGTTGTCAAACTTTACAAGCAATACAATCCGATCACAAAAACGCAAAATTATCGGACGAACAAATTCGCCGTTTGAGTACTACATATGTTCGATGCCTAGTGGTTGAACATCAAAACAGAAATCAGCTGTTCAGCTGTTCAACTAATTGTTAATCTTGAATCATTGCGATCATTATATGTGAGTCAGTTGTGAGATCGGCTTGTTTCTGTTCAGCCAAAAAGAAGGGGAGACACCTGCCTTGGCTGTGGAGGCTTTGGGTGTTTGGGGCCGAGTGTGCGCTGCTCGGAAAGTCAGTCAGACAGTTTGCTTTCTGGAGCAGAAATAACATTGTTCGCATGTTGTGATAGTCCTAAAATCAAAAGCATCAAATTTCAATTTGGAGCCCAGTACAAAGGAACACGAAAACGGCAATCGAGATCGAAGTTATTCGCAGGCAAAGGCAAGTGACGTTGCACGTTGCATGTTGCACGTGGCATGTGGCACGCAGCGCTGCTCCTTAATGTATCGATATGTTCGTGTAGTTCGTTTCATCTTGTTGATCATGTCGATGTTCTTGTTGTGTTGATGTTGTGCTCATGCGTCTCAATGTACTTTTTATTTAACTTTCAGTTCAACGTGATCGTGCAACATGTATCCGTCTAACATATACAAGATGAAAAACTTCGCCAATCCAAAGACCATGTTCAAGTCGTGCTCCAACAACGATGAGTTCTCCACGACGCCCGTGCAGAGCTGTGCCAAGCGATCCCAGAAGCCCGCGATGGGGCGCGTGCGCAGCGGCAGCGCCGACAGCAGCAGCGGCACCAGCTACAAGAGCATCATCAATGCCACCTGTGGTATCACTGGCAGCTGCGCTTGCTCGCCACGATCCGAGCAGAAAGCTTGCGCCACAGATGACTCGCAATGTGGGTCGCCAACGATGCTGACTGTGACCACGGCAAAGTCGCTCCCAACGGCGACAGCAGCAACACCGACGGCGACTCATTTGATGGAATCGGGAGGGGAAGCGGGTGTGGGTGCGGGCACCGGAGACGTAGCGGGCATAGAGGCAACTACCAACGCAGGATCGACGACCACAATGAAGACAGCGACAATAGGAATGGGAACAGGAGCAGGACTTACGGAGCAAGGCCAAGAAGAAAGCATGATGGGGGCAACAACAACTGGCGATAATGATGGCCCGTTCGATATAATCCCGATCAGCGGCGATACAGTGGAACAGCTGTCAACAGAGCCGCATCATCCATTGAACAGCGAATGGACTCTTTGGTATTTGGAGACAGATCGCAGCAAGAGCTGGGAGGAAATGCTGCACGAGGTGGCCAGTTTCAATACGGTCGAGAATTTCTGGAGTCTTATCAATCACATCAAGACTCCCTCCGAGATCAAAATGGGGAGCGACTATTGTCTCTTTAAGAAGGGCATACGACCGATGTGGGAGGACGAGGCGAACGTCAGGGGCGGCCGCTGGGTGATCACTCTCAACAAGAGCAATAAGAGCGACTTGGACAACTTCTGGCTGGACACGCTGCTGGTGCTCATCGGCGAGAGTTGTGAGTACTCGAACGAGCTGTGCGGCGCCGTTGTCAACATACGCGGCAAGAACAACAAGATCTCCATTTGGACGGCGAACGGTAGCAACGAGGCGGCTGCTCTCGAGATCGGTGGCAAGCTGCGCGATGGACTACGCATGGAGAGCGCCTACGTGCTGCAGTATCAGCTGCATAAGGACACAATGGCCAAGCAGGGATCGCTGGTAAAGACCATTTACACGCGTTAAGCGACGCTCTTCGATGTCCATTAAACCCCACCACGCTAAAATGAAAACTACCGTCCCCACCCCCACCTTCACCACACATCACCGCCCACCGTTGCCCTATCAACGATTCCTGTCGCCAGTGCGCGGGCTTAATCAATTTTCAGACATACATTCATATACAAAAGCACACTACCCACACCTATTCACCGACACCTAGACACACAGTAGCCACACATACTCACCCGAGTGTCAGCAGGCACTCAATATAAAATATATAGCAAATTTTGCCGATTTCGATTTTCAATCCTTCCACATGACACACTAAGCAACAGAAACAACATCAATATAAAGAACATGAACAACTACAATACGAACATAGAACAAAGGAGATGAAACACTTTATATCCCATCGAAAACCGCATCGACTCGAATTCTGAATTTGGAAAGAAATCCCCAAATTAAATCGACATTAGAGAAACAACGAATTGGTAAGGAGACGAAAACGATGTAACCCAAACCCAACAAGGCATCGACGGCGACCAAATTCTCAGTTAAACACCGACTCACTTCGCGTTTTGCTTTGCAGCTTTTTGGTTGATTTTCTAAAAAATGATACCAAAATTGTTAATAATTCATATAAATTCATTGTTGATCGTAATAAATCGTTGTCAAGCCTAAAACTTTGTGTTTACACATGTTGCAGGAGACCATTTTATACTCTTGCGGATAAAATTGAGAAATAAATAGTATGTGTATACATATATATTCCATCATGTGCTCGTCTGGTCTTAAAAAACCTAAGTACTTTCGACTACTTCTGGCCTACTCTTTGTAGACCTGTCTTAGGAAAGATTGTCCGAAGTTAAGGTGCTTGTACAAAAACAACTGTACAGCTGCCGTAGGAAGAATCAGTCGGGGGTTTTGGGGGTTTTTCTGTAACAACCATCATTGTTTTTATAAATTTTTATTTGCTAATTCTTTGAGAACTTCGTCAACTATACCATCTTCACAAATATTTGAATCCAGACTTCCATAAGAATTTGTGGCAGCGAGCTGAGCAACAAACATTGCCAGTGCACCTTCCTGACAAGATAATTCATTGGCTACTGTAGGCTTGAAATTAATTTAGTTTGTTTGCTCAAAGGGCACCGTATTCTGCACATGTTTTTTTGTAGTCATATGCGCACTGATCTGATCAGTTTTGGGATTTATACTGGCAAAAGGCAAAGAGCAAAAGCAAAAGCAAAAGCAACGACAAAAACAAAGGGTAAAGGGTAAAGGGTAAAGGGCAAAGGGCAAAGGGCAAAGGGCAAAGGGCAAAGGGCAAAGTGCTAAGGGCAAAGGACGAAAGCAAAAGTAAAAGTAAAAGAAAAAGAAAAAGCAAACGCAAAGACAAAAGCAAAGACAAAAGCAAAAACAAAGGGCAAAGGGCAAAGAGCAAAGGGCAAAGGGCAAAAAGCAAAGAACAAAGGGCATAGGCAAAAGTAAAAGCAAAAGCAAAGTCAAAAGCAAAGACAAAAGCAAAAGCATAAGCAAAAACAAAAACAAAAGCAAAGACAAAAACAAAGGGCAAACGGCAAAAGCATATTTCTGCTGCAAAATTGAATGGAATATCTGGATATATCGGACGCAATATCTTCTAAAATAAGTTGAAGATGGGAATATTGTACATGACATTGTATCGTCGAGATATATGAGGATTAGTCGTCAGATCTTGGCGCCTCGGAAACAGCAATCGTGCGCCCACATACAGGGTCCGCCATCTAACATTTTTTTTTTTAACTAGTGGTTATTTTGAGTGTGGTAGCACTGATGTTACATCTGATTTCACAGAAAGTTAGTTTTATCCTTCCGCTGAATGAAAATGGTTGTGTATACGATTGAGGAACGCGTTAAAATATAATTATGGTAATGTTGCAGAATGTGTGCGAAAATTACGCACGGAAATGAGCCGTAACAAAGCACCGTCCGCTCTGTATGTGCGCTTTCTTTTGAAAAAATTGAGAGAAACCGGCACAATTATTGATAAATCAACGCGTGAGAAACCAAAAAAAGTGCGTACTGTCGGTAATATCGCTGCTGTGGCCGAGAGTGTGCATGAGGTGAAAATGCGGCAGGAGCCACCGTTACGGTCAATGATGAACGCTACCGCGCCATGTTAACGGATTGGTTCTTCCCGGAAATCGAAGAGGAGGACTTGGACAACATTTGGTTCCAGCAAGACGGCGCTCCGTGCCACACAGCCAACGTTACGATCGATCTTGTGCGCACTGTTTAAAAAAAACGAGAGCAACAGTCGCGCAAAACGCGACAGTGGGATACCCTTCGACCTATGTTCCCGTGTAGTTAAATTTGTTAAATTCATACACATATGTATGCATATGCACATGCTTTGAAATTAATCCCGACAGATGGCGCTCGCGCTTCGCGCTCGCCCGCCTCCCTTGTTAGCTGACAGAAGAATTTGGTTTTATGCTCATAATTTCTTAAATAACTTCTGTGATTATTGTCCAATCGGATTGTAATTTGGAGACTACGTAGATATTTCATTCAGCTTAGTATATGTTAAAGTCAGAAAGTTGTATCTTTTATACAGCGCTTACAAAATAAGTTTAAAAATTAAATTATTGATTTGTGGGGGCGCTGGGCGTGGCACCTAACATTTGAAATAAACTTGATCTGTAGTACACAGGAGTCTTCCTGCCACATTTGGTAACTCTAGCTTTTATAATAGCTGAGATCTGTGCGTTCACACAGACAGACGGACAGACAGACAGACATGGCTCAATCGACTCGGATTGTGATCCTGAGCAAGAATATATATACTTTATGGGGTCTCCCACGCCTCCTTCTGCCTGTTACATACATTTGCACAAAGTTAGTATACCCTTTTTTGACCATTTTCAATGGTCGAAGGGTATAAAAAGTTACGTGGCGGACCCTGTATGGATGCATAAATTGCTCTTTTCGTTGTAATTTCACGACGAATTCTTATGAAACCATTTATTGGCGTTTATTGAAACTTAACATTAATTAACATTCTATTGTGACTGTTTTTGTACCTGGCGTCAGACGGGGCATTAGGGTCACATGTTATACTGTGCTAGCCATGGGTAACCCACAACTCGTTCACCACTTAAGTCGGTTCGATTGGACAATCAGCCTTGTTTGTGTTGTTATTATTGCGCTTTGTTTGCTTAAAAAAAATGATACAAATAAGAAACATTTTCATAGTACATTTGCCAGTTGTTGTGGCAAGCGTTAAATTCTTGTCAGTTGTGCGATCTCTTGGCAACGTTTTACTTTCATCAGCCATGCTAGTCGTGGCTATTACAAGTTGGTCGCATATCATGGCAGCTGCTATAATCGAGCGTAATGTCCTGCCAAAGGCCAAAAGGCGCGCGGTCAAAGGTCAAGGCGATACGTATATTTTGTGTGTGTGTAGGGGGGAGTACACAAAGTATTTGGCATTGATTTATGACATTTAATTTCGTTTTATTGCATATGCGGACGCAGACAGTAAATTAGTTGTAATTGCTTACCCCCACACCCACCCTCTACGCACTACAACACATTTGGGGAAAACCTGCGATTGAATTGATTAAAACACGTTAATAGATGTGCCCCATAACTCAGCTAAGCCAAATTGTAGGCCACGTTTAGGCACCTTCAAGTGGAAAGTAGTTCCATTTGCAGACCATGAACATTGTGATTTCCTCGATTTACCGCTATCAAAAAATATGTTCATTTCTTTTCAAAGAATACTCAGACTATAGTGTACCATGTCGGTCTTCTATTTTCCATTTAACATATATTTACATGAAACTCTTATTTTTGCAGAAATTCGATATCATATATTCTGGTCAATAATAGTTTATATATTCTTGATCAGCGTGCAAACTTCAGTTGACATAGTCATCCTTATGAAAACTTCTCGGAGACTATAAGAACTAAGAATAATAATTATGAATTTGGTGACATTATGTCTTCTTATTCAACAGAGATTAGCTTTATATATATGTGAAGCAAATTATTATTTAGTATTCTCACTTATTATCCTATTCATTTGAGTTATGTACTCGTATGTTTAGTACATTGAGAACCTTAACGACATTGGTTCCGCCGTCGAAGGCAGCAGGCACAGTAAACGAAGACGAATGGCTTTTCATTCTCGATTACTTTGCAGCTCTAAGTACTTCGGATGACTTTTGTGTACTGGAGTTCTACGGTCGAGGTTTTGGGCGTGACAGAGTTTTGCATGAAATCTCTATATGTTCTATGCTTACAAAAAACTTTCTCTCTTGTAATTGCCCAAAAGCGCAAATACAGACCACGCTTTTCAACAACTGGCAACGACACCCCATCAAGTTATACACACCCCACCCAAAAAAAAGGAGAAAAGGCAAATTTACCTGTAAGCTGGGAACTATACCCCCAGGTAGCTATCGGGGAGCGAGCAGCAGCAAAAACAGGAGCTGGCAACGGCCCCCCGAGGTGGCATTTTTGTTGTAAAACGTCGATTTACATGCCACATGAGTGGGTGGGGCTGGGTGGTAAGGGGAGCGAGCTGAGGCAACCTGTTTTCAATTTATTTATTTTTATTTTTGTATGCAAAATAGTCGGCTTGATTTTGGTTAACACAGCCACACACCTTCTCACACAGTGTCACTAAGTGAGAAAGTGCTTTTCCATTTGCGGCAAAATGTCGGGGGAGTTGGTCCAACTTAGAGAGGTCTCTGCCAGCGCGAAACAGCTTCAATACGATGTTAAAGCACGAGTCCACAAAATTTAACCAAAATATCTATTACAATATCAGAGAGAAACTTAATCCAATATCTTGATGATTGTAAAGAAGATGGAGTGTGCATATGGTTGCATATATTGTAACATATGTAAATATATAGTGGATTCAGGTAATGTTAGTTTATTAAAGTTCCATAGTTACACAAGAAATATTGTCTGTGCTTATAAATTAACGAGAGCAACAGTCGAGTGGCACGCGACAGGGAGATACCCTCCGACCTTTGTTCCGGTGTAGTTTAATTTTAAACCTTCATGCCATATTTGGTGTCGATAGCTCTTATAATAGCTGAGATCTATCTGACAGACAGACATGGCTCAATCGACTCTGTTAGTGATACTGAGCAAGAATATATATACTTTATGGGGACTCCCACGCCTTCTTCTGCCTGTTACATACATTTGCACAAAGTTAGTATACCCTTTTTTGACCATTTTCAATGGGTATTCGAAGGGTATAGAAATAAAGGAAGAACAAGATAGAAGGAGTGTTACTCATTTATAGAATGAAGTTGAAAGATTATTGACAGATAACACGAGGTCACAGACGGATCGAGTGTGGCGCCAGTTGACATGTAATTTTTCTCGAAATATGAACGGGCAGAGATTCTGGGGCAGTCCAGCAAACGACTTGCGATTTTCTGCGCTTTATTAAAAAAATAAATTAAAATTAAAAACTAAAATTCAATAACAAATAATGACTAAAATAATCGTATGACTTAATTTGGTCTTACAGTGTTAGTTCACAGGAGAGGACTTCCGACATTGATCATGATTTTGTATTTCACAGCCACATCGATATTATAGTTATCCTTGAACAATCGATAACAATGCTTTTGAAAAATTTGACAATCATGCCCTTCAAAAACAAATATTTGATGACCGTACGGTATTCAAGTTGTTCAATTTTACAGAAGCACTGATATTGACACACTTAATTGATCCTTCTATAATAACTATAATACCAATGTACTAAAATATGCCTAATAAAAATACCAAATTTTGACTAACGTCGCCTTCATGGTCAGGCTGGAAACTTATCAGACAGCCCTCGTAAAACGGAGATGCACATTCCTCATTATTTCAGTTGTAAAGATCTGAGCTGCCTTATTAAAACAAAGAAGTACGAGTTTAAAAGAGGATCCACTTCCAGGACTCCTAAGCAAAGAAAAAATAAAGCTCGGTTCACAAGATGTCTAACGAAGTCGTTGCAGTATTCCAAACAATGAATTGCAAATGAGAAAGCTCACCAAAAGTCCATGAATTACGCTTTGAATTTCATTCGACAGCTCCTTACCTTTCAGATCTAGCTTTAAGTGATTTCTTTTAATTGCTAAAGTTGCGCTTGGCTAATAGAAGTTTTTATCAAATGAGGAGATTAAACCTTGGTTAACAGCCATTATTAGCATCGCTGCGAAAGTGTATTGATGAAGAAGAAGACTGTGTTCAAAAACGAAATATTAAATTTGAAATTGTTGTCACTGTCAGGATCTACAAATATCAAACCCTCGTATACTCCATAGGACACTCTTTTTAATCTGGCCATCGAAGAATATTGTTTGTTAAAGAATTGCAATAAATAAAAAAAAAACGAGAGCAACAGTCGCGCAAAACGCGACAGTGGGATACCCTTCGACCTATGTTCCCGTGTAGTTTAATTTGTTAAATTCATATACATATGCATATGCACATGCTTTGAAATTAATCCCGACAGATGGCGCTCGCGCTTCGCGCTCGCCCGTCTCCCTTGTTAGCTGACAGAAGCACTTGGTTTAATGCGCATACTTTCTTAAATAACTTCTGTGTTTATTGTTCGATTGGATTGTAATTTGGGGACTACGTAGATATTTCATTTAGCTTAGTATATGTTAAAGTCAGAAAGTTGTATCTTATATACAGCGCTTACAAATTAAGTTCAAAAATTAAATTATTGATTTGTGGGGGCGGTAGGCGTGGCACCTAACATTTGAAATAAACTTCATCTGCTTATAGTACACAGGAGTCTTCCTGCCAAGTTTGGTAACTCTAGCTTTTATAATAGCTGAGATCTGTGCGTTCACACAGACAGACGGACAGACGGACAGACGGACAGACGGACAGACAGACAGACATGGCTCAATCGACTCGGCTTGTGATCCTGAGCAAGAATATATATACTTTATGGGGTCTCCCACGCCTCCTTATGCCTGTTACATACATTTGCACAAAGTTAGTATACCCTTTTTTGACCATTTTCAATGGTCGAAGGGTATAAAAACATTTGATGTTTTAATTGAAATCTAGCATTTGCTTCTATGCGCTTTCAACCCATTAAAATCCATATACTTGTATGATATTCTTTTATTTTAGCAATAATGCATTGACTATACTAACGCTTTTAACCATCGATGCAAGCAAATCAATTTAAACGGCAGCAAATGTCACAAATTTAATAGCAATTTCCCTTTGAATTTCAATTTCATTTCAGTCTATCACTCACTCTACACCCTTTCTCCCTCTCTCCCTCTATCTCTCTCTGTGTTGCGAGTTAGGCCGCTGGCAATGGCTTTAAAATTTTGAAAAATGTGTTTTGCATTTGTGTTGTGCTATTTTTCAATATTTGCATTTTGAACTCAATCAATTTCAATGCACACAGCATGCGTGGCATGTGGCACGTTGTACGTTGCACGTCGCGCACAGCACGTAGCACATTGAACTTGCGGACACCGACGGCATCGTCACACGTTGAAGAGGTCCCAAAGCCAATGAGTGAGAGCGAGAGAGGGCGTCCAGCTGGGGAAAGCAACTCATTTAATTAACGTACGACGAATTAGTTCGAAACATTTTGACGAGCATTTATCGCTGCATTTCTAGCCGGAATTTCATGGAATATCGCAAAACTTGTGCTCCGAAATTGTACAGCCGGCGGCCTCGTTTGTCGTTTCACATATGTTATTCATATGTGTATGTGTGTGTGTGTGTGTATGTGCACATTGAACTTTGACCGGTGGTAAAGCGAATGCTCGGGCGGAAAGTCAATGGTCGATGATTGCATGTCAACTGGGCACAAAAGTCAACGTCAACGTTCAGCTGCCACCTGTGACTGCGCACTGGTCACTGTTCGCTGTTCACTGTTCACTGTCAATTCGTGTCTTTTAACTGGCGTCTCTATACTGTGACTGCTCGCATGATACAGTTGAGGGTTTTAGCTAGGACAGTTCAAGGATAACTAGAGTTAGTCCACGGACTACCAATGACAGTTAAAAGCTCCCGTCTCACCAATCACAGTTCACTGTTTACCGGTGACTGTTCACGGCTCGCTGGCCTGTGTTTAGGAATTACCACTTAATCCGGTCAATCATCACTGTTCACCAGTGGGTTTGATTGTGTGAATATAACCAATCGAAGGTCAATAAAGTCAACTGCGAAATGTTTGTAGTGGACAAGACCTTAGATAACATTTCTATTGAATTTTAAACAACTGATAGTTCAAGAGTCTTAAAATGGATTAAAATTAAAGGAGATTTAAATTGATTTTGTATTTTTAAAAACCTACATTAAGCGATATAACAAGAATGATTTTACGATGCTTGAGAGCATATCAATAAAACAAATCGATTATCAATTATGCAAGTAAGTTAAAGCCGTGATGTGCAAATTCGATGTGTTGTCAGATCTCCATCCTTTTCAGAATGTGGCTAGTAAACTCTGCCAACCGAAAATGTATGTAACAGGCAGAAGAAGGCGGGGCAGACCCCACAGTTAGCATTATCAGGCGAGTCGATATAGGTCTGTCCGTATGAAAACCGACACTTTAGAGACTATAAAAACTAGGACTACCATATGAAAAATAGAAAAACTTCTGGGCAGATCAAGTTAATATTAGACTTAAACCGAATTCCAAGTGTAATTTAAATCCATTTTTGGTAAGGACCATAACTATTAACGCCTAAACAACTTCTGAAAATTTGGTTGTGATCGGATAGTTACCAAAAGTTATTTAAGATATCATTTAAAGAGATACTGGCTTTGTACAACGTATGCAACACAAAATACGTTCAACATAGAATTTATTTATTTAAGGTTGGTCAGGTTGGTAGCAGGTACATCACAACTAAGCACAATCGACTGTAGCTTTCGTGCTCGTTTAAAAAAGCTACTTTGGGCGATATTTAAAGGCGATGATTAAAGAATATCGATAAAACAAAACGATTAACAGTTATGCAAGCATATATTTTAAATTTGCAAATTCGTTATGGTTTCAGATTTGTCGGCCAACTTTCGCATGTGGAAAGAAAACTCGTAACCTGTTACTTTTCACTGTGACCGTTGCACTCAACACTCACAGTTTACCAGTAACTTATCACAAATTACCAACTGACTTCTTCAATATTCATCGGACTGACCAAAAAGTAATCACGCAGTATTACTTATTCAAGATCCTGTGCCACAACAAGAAGCCAGTGGCGAAGTTGTACTTCTATCTGGAGCTGGACGAGGAGAGAATGTTTGCTATATGGCAGACTTGCAATTCCTTGGCCCAATAGGTTGTTCTAATATTCCTCTACCCTACTTTCTGTTACCATCGTCTCTTTCGCTTTCTATCCATCCCTATCTCTTCACTCGTTCCAACTAAATTTTGACTACCGCTGGTTCGGGGACTTCGAGTGAAAATTGGCAGCTCTTGAGCGTGTTTGGGCACTTGGACGTGTGCCTACTCAAAATCAGATTTTGTAGACAAGGTATAGAATATATATGTATGTATATGAAGTGAAGTGGTTTATGAGACTTGAGTGGGCAATTAAAACCCAGAATTTGAAATTAATCGACGATTTTGGGACAAGTGTGGATACCATATACTTGAATATGTAGAGAATGTTATCACTTCAAGAAGTGATAGCAATGAAAATAGTATAACATATCGTGCAGTGCATAGTTCGATCTACAATAAGGAAGAGTTCGTGGAAGGTAATTACGAGTACTTCTGCAAGGGACAATAAGTGTAGTGTTGTTGCTCGTGTTTTTAGTCTGGAGCCAGTTTCGCGACAGCCTATTACATATGAAAAATCGCATTTAGAATGTGGTTTGTGCGCTCAATTCTGATCCATGTGGCATCTATTAGCTCACGAATCTTTACTTTCCTATCTGCCAACATCATCGCATATGTAGATTTTTTTCGAAATTTTTCTCCTCTGCATCGGAGGGTTTACAACTGCGGGCTTCATCAGGAGTAGAGTTTAGGCAACCATGAAATTTACGAAATCATTATTTGACAGTATAATCTGAAGGAGCACTATCCCCATAATATTTGTCCAACTTTAGTTTCCTTCGCCGTTTTACGAAAATGAGCAAACGAAATTCGTTTTTTTCTATATACACGTGGACGTTGGAGTTGTGAAAACAGGCAATGGAGATTAATAGTAATAATATTGTAGATTAATACGATATGAAAAACGTTTTTATGAATTTCATCTATTTTGGCGGTCAAGGAATCCACCTAGCATGTATGGAATAAGTCACAATCGACAAGTCTGACTGAGTGCAAGTTCTTTTGAAATGACGACTCTGATTTCGCATTTTATTTCTATGCACCTGAGTCCATAACCCAGATTGCAGGGACGGGGGAGGCTGGCAGTTAGTTGTTTAGCAGGGCCAAATGCTGATGCAGCAGTCGATGCGGCTAGTGATAGCGTTATGGCAGCAGACGTTGCATTTGGCGGCAGCATTATTGCATGCCAGGCCCGCATACTGAGGACAGACGAGAGACCAAACCATTTGCAAATTAACATCAGATTAGATCCTGGCCAGAACCAGAGTCAGTTGTGCTGCTAGTTTGGATGCCAAACTAACCGCAACATGAAAATGCGCTGGCAATTGAAAAGGGTTTTCTAATAAATCGAATGGCGACGGCGCACGATGGGGGCCAGGGATGGGGGCTTGGCTTACAACTGCTGCTGTTGTTTCAGACTTCATTATGGGCAAATTAAATGGATTGCTTAGCCCTGATCAAGATGCTGCCAGCTAAGCCGACGTGAGGCACTGGCGCTGTTCGCTTGCCAAAGTGCACTGGCAAATGTTGACATTCATTGTTGCAGCTCTCCTAATGCGCTTTCCCCTTTCAGCCCCACGCCCATTCTCCCCTCCCTGCGTCTCCATCTCCGTCTGTGGCGCATTTGTGCGCTGGATTTTGTTTTTATTATGATTATTTTAACTGCCAGCGTGAAGGCAAACAGAGCAGCAGCAGCAGCGGCAGCAGGATGCTGGGAGCCTGGCCGGGCAACGTGTGGCAAGTGGCGCAGCGTAAAATGCAATTTTCACATGCCTGACAGCGAGCCGAGACGCCTCTCCCGGGAGCAAATACACTTTGGCGGCAGCAGCAACAACAACAACAACAAGAGTTTAAAGCCAGCAAAGTGAAATGCAATAAAACAAAAAGAGCTGGCAGTGCTGTGGCAGTGGCGGGTGTCCGTGCGACTCGTGTGGCATCTACAACTGTGACTGCCACTGCGACGGCAACGGCAACGACGACGGCGACGGCGACTGTCTTGTCTTTGCAACGCTGCGAGCTGGAAACTAAAACTAAAGCAGCAACGGCAGAAGCAGCAGCAGCAGCAGCTGCAACTGTGACAACGCCGCGGCGTTTGCCTGTCAAGCGCTTGCCTCGACCCGAGACCTTTGTACTACGACATCGACTACCAGCGACAACCTAAACCCCTTTCCCTCCCCCATGGAGAGACTCGAGCACCGCCCGTGGCTCCTCGGGCTGCCTGCGTTGCATTTACAGCACAATGATTCAAATTGTCGTCTTGGATTATGGATTTATTACGCGTCTCGTTTTTAGTAAGCTCCAAGCGACTGCAATTGTGCATGCTGCTCGCAATTACTATCAATGTGCTGCAACCCTACCAGACAACCCCACCAGGCAGGCACCTCCCCTGCGGCGCCCCGCCCGCTATCTGCTTCGTCTCTGTGGAGTAACCCATAAAACATTTATATCGAAATCGAAAATGTGTCACTAATTCGCGCTGACATTTTTCTCGCTTTTAGTCCCTCTTGCGTGCGAGTGTGAGTGCACGTGTGTGTGTGCATGCATGTTCATGTTGGTGTCATGTTGGCGCTTGCTTTTGTGCTGGCGTCGGTTCTGTGCGCGACATTCGCTTTAGGAACGAAGCTATTCGACAAACGCATGAATACACTCGCTTGTGGTGAGTGTAACTTTGAGTGTGAGGTTGAGATGTGAGTGTGGGTGTCAGCACTTTAAGCACACTCGTGCTTAAATAATGCATGCATATTTCAGACAGACAGCCCAGACTGCCCGACCTTGAGATACCCCGATAATAACAAATTATATGAAACTTTAGAAATCTAATCTGAACAATTTGAAATGTCTCGAATTGTAAAGATATACCTACAAATTGAATTTAACTTTTATAGGCAATGGCATGTATGTATATTACTGTATCAATTATTACTATATTTTTTGTTATTTTAACTCAGCTGTAACTCTTCTTAAGTACCAATTTAAACCTTCGTAATCGATATACATACATATGTAGGTGCCCGTCAAAGGTAGCCTTCCTATCTTGTGTAGATTTGCAAAGAGAAAGAAACGCTATCCATGTAGTTTTAAGTTTCAGTATTCACCGACTATTCCTATAGTAATTATATATAATAGTAATAGTAAATTCATGTGTTCTTTAATAGCTTAGGGACTCTAAGTTACGTATACATAAAATTCTCTTATGAAAAACTGTATTTCTCACTGGTTGCGCCTATACGATATAGTCGTCCGGTTTTAATGAAAAGTACGATAGAAATATGCCGATAAACTGAGCTTGGTTGCGATGTGTGAAAAGATAAACAAAATTGCCCGATAGGTTATATGGCTGCTATACGATATATTGCTCCGATTCAACTCGTTCCGACTTAGGTAAATTGCTAGGCCGTCAGCCGTCGGAGACAGTAAGGGGAACTAAATGTAACCACAGTTTTGGCTGGGGTACTCTCCACGTGAGGGCGGCTGGAAGCAGGCCTCTAGCACGGTCATGTCTCTGCTAGGGGTTCTGACTAATTGTAGTCGGGCGAAGATCGTGTACCTTCATGTCCGACCCCAACACCAGCACTGCACCCATTGGGCTGCTGGCTTCCACCCCCAAACACTACGGGTCTCGACCCTACTACTCCGGTGGTGAGTTCCTTTTAGAGTATCTATTGTGTTGTCAATTAGATGTTGCTAACATAGGGTGTAAGCCTACCTTTATTAACGCCATTAGGGAGGAGGTTCTGGATCTCACCCTAGTCAGCAACTCTATTGCGAGTTCGCTGGTCAACTGGCGGGTCACAGATGAAGCCACCTTGTCGGACCATCAGCACATCAGGTTCGACTTTCCTGGCCAAGTCGTGATCCGCCAGAACTCCTTCTGTCCCAAAAAGACTAATTGGGAACTCTTCAAAGCCTTTGTGGCTTTTAAAGCAGACTCGTTGATCAGCAACCCTAATTCTATCAGTGAGATAGAACTTGCTGCCAACCTGCTTCAAGATGTGCTAATCACATCCTTCGAGGACAGCTCTGTCCGGGAGACGTTAAAGGTCAACCGAAAAGTTCCATGGTGCAACGAGGAACTGTCTGTACAAAGAAGGAAGGTTAGAAGCCTATTCGACAGGGCCAGATCTAGCCGTGTCAGCTGGGACGTCTATACGTTCTCAATAATTATTACAAAAACATTAGATGTGTTAAGCGTAATACGTGGCGCAGCTACTGTGTTAGCATTGATTCGCTGCCAGAGGCAGCGAGGCTCCACAAAGTATTGGCTAAAGGGTCGTCTAATGGAATAGGGCTTTTTAAAAGAGCAAATGGCTTTTTCACTCAAGATGGCAGCAAAGCACTTGACCTCCTATTACAAGTCCACTGCCCAGTTTCGGTGGCAAACCCAGATCTATCCAGTCACGATGACACCACCTTGTCACCGGACTTACGTGGGTCCAGTCTATCAGAGACCATCTTCGACCCTGAAAAGGTCAAATGGGCTGTGATTCCTTCGCTCCCTTCAAAGCCCCAGGGGGCGATCAAATCTTTCCAGCCCTTCTACAAAACAGCCTGGATGACACTGTCGATCCGCTGGTCGGCCTTCTTAGAGCCAGTCTCACTTGGGGATATATACCCATCTCTTGGAGGAGAGTCAATGTGGTATTCATTCCTAAACAGGGGAATCGTCCCCCTGACCAGCCTAAGTCATATCGGCCGATCAGTCTCACCTCCTTTCTGCTTAAGACAGCGGAAAGGATCGTAGACCTGCACATTCCGTGCTCTCTGCAGAAAACTTATCCTCTGCATCCCACGCAGTTTGCGTATATAGCCGGAAGATCGACTGAGGTTGCTCTCCACAAGCTATTGGGTAAAATGGAAAGAGCCTTCGTATCCAAGAATATAGCTCTGTGCTCTTTTCTTGATATACAGGGTGCTTTCGACAATACCGACGACGGGTCTATTTCTGCTGCGCTGGAGCGCAGAAATATCGCCCGTCCCTTTGTCGGATGGATTGATGCTATGCTCAAACACCGGACTATTTCCTCTACCTTGGACTCCACGACTGCTTTCATTAGTGCGGTTAAGGGTTGTCCTCAGGGAGGGCACCTTACTCTGGTCTTTAGTAGTTGATGAACTACTGAGCATTCTCGCTGAACAGGGCGTGCAAGCAATCGGCTACGCTGACGACCTGGCTCTCGTAGTGAATGGGAACTTTGCCAACACCGTGATGCAATCTGCTCTGAACACGGATAATAGATGGTGCGAAGATGTAGGTCTTAGCATCAATCCACAAAAGGCGATTGTCGTTCCCTCCACTAAGCGCTATTCCGTTGACATAGTTTAATTGCACATTGGCGGCTCTCCCGTGGGACTTTCCAACGAGGTTAAATATCTAGGGGTAACTCTTGATAAAAGACTGAACTGGAATTCCCAACTAAACAACACCCTATCAAAGGCAACTCATGCCATGTGGACCTGTAGAAGATTCTTTGGTAGGACCTGGGATCTCAAATCATGCACTATTCGGTGGTTATTTGAGATGATGGTAAGACCCATCGTCACCTACGCCGCTATTGTGTGGTGGCCTAAGATTACGCAGGTCACTGCCATCAACAAATGCACTAAACTGCATAGGCTGCTTTGCCTTTCTTTAACGGGTGCACTTAGCACCTGTCCCACAGCACCAATGGAATCAATTGATCAATCAATCAATGACACCGCTGCACATTCAAATACAAGAAGTAGCCGAAGTGAGCCTTCTTAGAATCAAGCTCCAATCTGGGCTTCTAGCTACCGAATCGGGGCAGGCTAGACTTATCAAAGATATTCAGTGACATCATGGCATACACTAGTATACCGACGGGTCAAGGACCTATCCAATACGCAGATATTTATTATACCCTTCGACCATTGAAATTTGTCGAAAGAGGGTATACTAACTTTGTACATATGTATGTTTGTTACAGGCAAAAGAACATCTGGCTGACTTCAACTTTTAATTAACTGATTATCATTTGTACTATATCTCTTCTCTCAATTTTAATCCGATCGGACTTTACACATAGAAGTTATTCAAGTCACCAGGGTAAGAGTGAGCAGGCAATTGGCTTCAAAAGACTGTGTTTGAAATTGTTGGTGTATTTGTAACGGCGTATGGTATCTGCGGAGTATAATTGGAAAATATTCAAAGAGTTTACTAAAATCCAGTCGAAAATTACAATCTCTCACAAGCAAAGATGAGTGAGCAGGGGCATTATCGTGATGCAAAAGCCATGAATTGTTTTTCCAAAATTCTGGACATTTTCTTCGTATTGCTTCTATCAAACGGCAAATATCTTCAAGATAATACTGTTTATTGACCGTACGACCATATGGTAAGAATTTCTGATGCACCACGCCATGGTAATCGAAGAAAACAGTGAGCAACACTTTGGCACTTAATCGAACTTGGTGTGCTTTTTTCGGTCTTGGATCATTTGGGTTTTTCCATTGGGACGATTGGGCTTTGGTCTTGATAACATAACCATATACCCATGATTCGTCTCCAGTTATGACCCTTTTGAGTAAATCTGGGTCGTTGTTGACGTCATTCAACAGCTCTTGAGCGATGCTCATGAGACCAAAAGGTCAAAATTTACCAATTTTGGAACAAACTTCGCTGACACACGTTTCATGCCCAAAACTTTTACGCCTCTCACAACCAAACAAAAAATGCTATACACTTCAAACTTGGTACAGATGTTCGGGAAGAGTATACCAACATAACAAAACAAAATCGATAATCGAAAGTACATTGCCCGCGAAATTTGAAAAGTCACCTTACTCTTTGAACACATATATATATTTTGTGGGGTATTCCACGCCTACTTCTGCCTGTTACATGCCTTTGCAAAAGTTAGTATACTCTATTGCTAATATAATCGAACGGTATAAAAACGGCAATATGATGAGGGCCAGCATTTGGTCAAGGCATCAAATAAATAAAACTCAAATTAAAACGAGAGCAACAGTCGCGCAAAACGCGACAGTGGGATACCCTTCGACCTATGTTCCCGTGTAGTTTAATTTGTTAAATTCATACACATATGCATATGCACATGCTTTGAAATTAATCCCGACAGATGGCGCTCGCGCGTCGCGCTCGCCCGTCTCCCTTGTTAGCTGACAGAAGCACTTGGTTTAATGCGCATACTTTCTTAAATAACTTCTGTGTTTATTGTTCGATTGGATTGTAATTTGGGGACTACGTAGATATTTCATTTAGCTTAGTATATGTTAAAGTCAGAAAGTTGTATCTTATATACAGCGCTTACAAATTAAGTTCAAAAATTAAATTATTGATTTGTGGGGGCGGTAGGCGTGGCACCTAACATTTGAAATAAACTTCATCTGCTTATAGTACACAGGAGTCTTCCTGCCAAGTTTGGTAACTCTAGCTTTTATAATAGCTGAGATCTGTGCGTTCACACAGACAGACGGACAGACGGACAGACGGACAGACAGACAGACATGGCTCAATCGACTCGGCTTGTGATCCTGAGCAAGAATATATATACTTTATGGGGTCTCCCACGCCTCCTTATGCCTGTTACATACATTTGCACAAAGTTAGTATACCCTTTTTTGACCATTTTCAATGGTCGAAGGGTATAAAAATAAGCAGAAACTAAAAATAATGCTTAAATTGATAATAATATGTGTTGAGATTGTGCCGACTCATGGCGGTTGCAAAACATCGCCGATGCCAAGGGAGGGGATAGGGGTGACAATTCTTTTTCGGCAGGGTTGTACGAATGCTGCCAATTGCCGCACTTGCCACTTGGCGAGTCACATGAAACCGCTTAAACAAAGCAGCTGAAAGCTTTTTGTAATTCACTTTTCCACATTGAATTGGTTATTGGTTCACTTTTCCCCATTGGTTATGCTGACTTTGAGTATACGCTATTTTAATATACAACTAGTCTAAAATGCAGCTTATATAAATTTAATATTTCATATTAACTTTATTTCATATACACCAAGGCAGCTAAGCAAATTATCCTTTTTTTGAAAATCTATTCTTTTTTTTATATTATCCCAGTCCGAATTGTAAACCTTGTTAATTTAAATAATTATTACTTTCCAAATTTAATTTTGAATTGTATACTTGTAATTATTGTTAATTTTTCTTTACTTATAATTAATACTTAAAATTTAAAATTGATTGATTTAGTTGACGTAAAATAAATAGAAATAAAAAACGTAATATAAAAGTGGTCTATATTCTTGGCCAGCGAGAAAAGCCAAATCAACTCGTCCTTGCCTGCCTAACACTTATTCCACAATGCGTTAAGCTTTTGGACGTTGTTTACAGGGTATCTCAGGCTCGACTATGCTTGACTGCAGACTTCTCTACATGTTTTAATTGTGGATTATGCATTATTTTTGTGTGCAGGTTGAATTGTTGACAACGCGCGCGTGCGAGTCGGCAACAACATTGTGCAATATGTTGCAGCTAGTGGTTGTTGTTGCTGTTGTTGTTGTTGTTGCCAACTAAATTGCCGTTGACAACGCTGACATTTCAAATTTAGACATTGTCTGACTCTGTTGACCGCACATTAAAATGCGCCATTTGTGTGCCACGGCTGGGCACCCTTCCCCCCTTCCCCTATTCGCTGACCACGCTGTCAGTGCCCGCCCCTGCCCTAGCTCCTACTGCCGGCTCTGTCACTGTCATTTAAGAGGCAAGCAGACCCCGACTACAGCCCACAACTCACTCAACGCTTTTTGCTACATTTTGTTTATTTATTTTGTTAATTGTCATTGCGGTCTTCGAGCGCACATAAAATTATGTAAAGAAACAAGAAGAATTTGCGTTTCATAAAAACGTGTTAACTATGTTTACAGCATCCACAGCCAACGACCAATGGCCAACAAGATAACCAAGCTAACCTCGTGCCACAACAGAGCGCGGGGGCACGACAGCAATTCGACTTGCACGAAGATGCACCAGCAGCCTCAGCCTCAGCCACAGCCAGAGTCTCAGCCACAGCCGCAACAATGGTGTTGCAGGCGTCATAGATTAATTAACGTCTTTGCGATAAGGCACGTTGCCCCAACTTACCTTTGCCCAGCACTCCCTTCCACGCGCACCTACTCCCACTGCTACCTTCTTACAGCTGCATTTGAATACCAAGTTAAGAAATACTTAACATCGCCAGACTAGGAAGAAAATGACGCCTCGCGTGCACAGTTGGTGCCATAGATTGTTTTCACGTCAAAATACTCTCGACAAAACAACAATATTGTGCATGGAGTGTGTACAACTAAGAAGTGTGCAATTTAGAAATAATAACAATAATACTAAATATTTTATTGCATTGAAATATAATATCAAAAAAATGATATTCCAAAACTGCTACATTATCTACTCTACATATACTATATGGTATATTGAAAGAAACAATAGAATAGGAAGAAGTTACACACAAGGTGACGAACAATTACTTCAATTATTTTGTTCGTAGTTGTACATAAAATAAACTTATGAATAATACCTGTAAGACAGTAAAATCACTATTCACTTTTATACTTAGTATACCCCTTACTTTGTGCAAATACATGTAACAGGCCTAAGGAGGTGTGGCAGCACCCACAATGTATATATAATATATTTACATTCAGGATCCCCAGTCGAATCGATTGAGCCATGCTCGTCCGTATGTCCGTCTGCCTGACTGTCACTTGAACGTCGAGAGCGGTAGGTCGCTATTATTAAAGCTGCAAATATTAAGCAAACTAAACTTGTACTTTTCTGCTTCATTATATAACATACATGTAAATATTGTCGTAATTTTGCAAAAGTATCTTCTGTCGAAAATGACATTTTTGAGGAGAGGATGTTTTTAACGTACCTATGTATGTATTTTAATATAACCTATAAAACAACTGCGCAAGAGAGAAACACACTAATTACAATAAAGAAGGCACTCAATTAGTTCAGGAACTGTTTCGAGTAAGGTTTCAATTGGTTGCTCGAATGTGTTTGATTGGCCTGTTTGAATTCATTTTGAAATACCACCACAAACTCCAGTTGAACGATTAAGATCAACTGTGAATACATTCGTTGAAATTCTTTAATAGTTTAGTGAATGAATGAAAAATTCTGTTTTTTTTCCATTGCTTATAGGGCAATAAATGACTGAGTGCATTCTGCCGGACCATTTACTCCGCTGTCTCGGGTTCTCACTCGCAGAATCTGCATGGTTCATTACTCACTATTCCAAGTCTGCTAAGGTCTTAGCCTATAGTCCCTGTATCCCCTGAGAGGATTCTCATTGGGTTCTTACTTAGTTTCAGTAACTGCTTAAGATTGTTTGATATTGAAGCAGCCTAAAGGGAACTTCGATTGTGTTCGTTCTCTGTCTAACACGCGGATCTGATCCAGGTACGCCTTAATAGTGACTGCCTTTGTCGCAAGACGGCTCTGGCCCTATAATTGCATACTCTGTTTCTTTTGTCGCTAGTGTATCTGCCTGATATCCTTCCTCAGTTGATCGCGACTTGAGTAGATCTTAATGCATCGCCCTAAGGCACAGACTTTTGCTTCGCGGATGCATTGCCCAAGGGATTTGTGGAGTTTGCATCTTGGGTGAGTTGCAATATAAATATATAATTCAAAATGCTCTCATTGGCATTCATTTAACTTCTATGAGTTACTCACCTGTAATAGAATGACCATTTTGGCCCATTGTAAATTGGCCACTGTGTTAAATAGATGCGAAATAGAGGGACATTTAGACAGTTAGAAAAGGAGAGTCGAACTCCAGAACACTCTATTTATACTCAATCCTTTTTTAATATAATATAACTAAAATACATTTTTGTTTGAATTTTTTTAAATGTTACAAAAACGTAAGCGGAAAAGAACTTTTTCTGATCGCTCAAAATGAACTTTGTCCTGTTATCCTTCCACAGTCGATCCCGACCATGACGAAGCATCCTCAGATCAGAGGGTGGTAGACTGACTGGAGTTGCCCAGTGCACGCTGCCACAAACTAAAGGATCTGAGAACCGGAATAGGTTATATTGCCGCCTGATGCACAAATTTTAGCCTGGCTCAGTGGCCCGATCTATGGTAATCGATCAGCCGGACAGTCCAAACGAGTGCAGACACAACTTCCATGTGCTGGAGAGGGCTTTCCATAAGGCGAAGATGCCGTTCATGATCGAGATAGACAAGCTCGTCGAGGAGACCTTGAAGAGCTGAAGCTCATGGCTCAGGCCATGGTTGCCGTGCTGAATGTATTCGAGGAGAGAAACGGCAGATTGCCCTTTTAAATGCCCATATTTAAAGTTCTATATTTTTTCGATAATGCTTTCAACGAGAAAAAACTAAATATTTTGTACTTTTTTATTTTCGACTCACTTAGCCGGTCTCACTAAACTCGCAATCACCACTCTCTCCCTCACCAAGACTGTGTTGCGGTTAAGGGAAGGAAGTTATTGGGTGAGGAACATGATAAATGAGAGCAATATCCATGTCATGCTCGAGTTTCTGTTGCGCAGACCGTGGCAAAGCGGCAAATCGCAGCGCGAACTGATTTATCTGAGATATCGCGAGCGTCGACAGGGATCGGGATGGCATTTGGCTTGGGATAAGCAGTGGAGCTGCTGACTGAGAAATAACGTCTAGACGTTTTTCGTTTACGGCGCGAAACAATGGAGCTCTTGTCATGGCCATGGCCCTAGCCTTGAGCCTTGAGTAGGGGAAGAGGAAGAGGAGGACACTGTTGATGAAGAGGAAGAAGAGTTTGAATTTAAACAGTCGTTGCAGGAATTCGGTCAATGTTTTGCTGTCCATCTCTCCCATTCTCACACACACATGCACAGGCAGCTGTCCGTTCTTTTTGTTTGCCATCTTTATTTTGGGTTTTTTCTCTATTCCTGTTGTCTCCTTTTCATTATACCCTTGCAGAGGGTATATTCATTTTGGCCAGGAGTTTGCAATGTACTCTAGGAGACATCTCCAGCAACATAAAGTATATGTATATATGTATTATGAATCAGCATCCATAAAGAAATCGAACTAGCCTTGTCCGACTGTCCATGTATCCGTCTGTTGCAACGCAAACTCGTCTCTCAGTTTTAAGGGTATCCAGATGAATCTTGGTACACATGCTTTTTATTGCTGCACGTGGCAAATAAGTGGAAACGAATCAGATCGGACCGATATATCGTATAGCTGCCATACAAACTATGGGTCGATTTTTGTTATTTCTCAAGATGTTTACTACATCCGACTTATTCTATATATATTATAAGCATCAAAATTGGACCACCATAACATATAGCTGCCATAGGAACAATCGGCCGAAATTAAGGTTAAGACTAGTTCTGATTTTAGAAATAACTTTTTAGTGTCAATCAAAGTTAGACATAATATTGAATATACACAATACCATTCTGCACCATTATACGAAACTAGTACTGGAACGATTGGAGGATATAAAAACCCGCAAGGGTATAGAACCTTCGGCATGCCGAAGGTAGCATTCGTTCTCTTTCATTTTATTTCGCTTAATTTTCGGTTTTTCTCGGCGTTTTTCGCGTCCATTTTGTGTGCTTCCTCTGTGTGTCCTCTTCAGACCGTCTAACTAAATACCTGTATAAATATTTTATTACGCAAATGAAACAAGCATTGTTTGCATTTTATTTGTGTGCCTCAGTCTGTGTGTGTGTGTGTGTGAGTTACAACACGCTGCCACATCCTGCAACAGCTCTGGCTCTGCTTCTATTTCTTTCTACAGCTTCTGCTGCTGCTTCTGCCTTTGCCTTTTGGCACTGATGCCACTGCTGCCGGCAAAATGAAATGCCAACATTAAGGTGACAGTGTTGCCAACTGCCGCTCGAAAAGCAGCACGTGCCGCATTCTGTCGAAATTCATTTACATGTGCGGCCTGTACCACGCCTCCCACTTTGACCACAAGCCCCGCAGCAGAGCACAGGAAGTACAAAGCAGACTACAGAAGGATGTCCATCTACAAAGCACACATTCCTAACGAGGGGGCAGGTATGGAGAGGGGAGGGTGTCATAGGGAACCACAGCTTTTGTGTGCGTGAATACACCGAGAGTGGCTCCAAATAACTATGCAAGTGAATACTTCTGGGGCCATAACTGTTAGTGAATGCACTCAAAAGTATTCACAGTATTGTTAAGAAATAATATCCGACGTTATCATTACCATTACTATTCAATCATATGCCATGTGAATACTTATTATAACCCAAAGTATTCAATGCAGCAAGTTTGAATGATATTGAAGTTAGTAATTTACGTTTAGCTTACTTTGATTTTGAGTGCACTCAGAGTGAGTTAGTACTGAAACAACATATGTAAATATCACACTCAAAATATTCACAGTAAGTTGATAACATCCTACATTGGTTCTCTGAATACACCCAAAACAAATTCACTTAATATTATTACATTTATTTATGGCACAATGTCAAAACATTCGAACAACACTCTAGTTATTCAATTGAAATGTTAATACTTTTAAAAGTCATTCTAAGTATTAGGACTGAATGAACATTGACTAAACGACAAATTTACGCGTTTTAATTATTGTACATGGGAAAGTTCTCTATAATAACAGAAAAGTTATAACTTTTGTAATTGATAGTTTAATAAATGAATAAATAATTCTACAACCATTGAATTATAAATTGGCTGTAATATGAATGAACCAATTTGGGATCTGTAGATTATATATAACTGCAAACTGTTTGTTCACACGGACGGACATGACTGAAGCGACTGAATCAGTAAAGAACATATGAATGTATGTTTGGTATCCTTTGGTTACCTGATAACGCTAGCGAAATAGGTCACATTGCTAACAAATTTTACTTGATTTCATAAAAATTTAAATTTTTCACCAAGTGATATTAATTTAATAATAAACTTACTTCATTAACAATTCAATTCATATACATTTTTTTTATATAAAGGAAATATATTTTTTCAAATTAAAATAAAAATTTTTCGATCAAAATAAGTGAACTGACCAAATTAAAAAAAAATTTGTTCTTTCATATTTGTTATGCTTTATCAAAGTTTTAGTAGTTAACTATTCAATATGGCCTCCATTCATGTTAATAACTTTTAGAACGTGACCTGGCATGTAATTAATAAGGATTTCGAGGAGCGATTTGTCTAATTCCGGCCAGTCTTGCACATTGCTTCTTTTAACTCTTTTAATGACCAATATTGTTTTCCAAGACTCTATACCTTACTGGCAAGGATCCTCAATTAAATTGAGATCAGAACTTTTAGCGGGCCACTTTAAAAAGTGTTTATTTTCATTCATCGATAAATAGTTTAGTTTGTTTTGAAACGTGAATTGCGGCATTGTCTTGTTGAAATGTCCTCGAATCTCCCAAGGTATTTTAGCAAGCGCTTCACTGGGAAGATACCGATTCTATGGAATTCCTATAATAATTAGGCTAATTTAAGCTTAATGACACAAGAATCATACCTTAATAGATTCTGATCGCTCAAATACAAGAATTAATTGACATTTACATGTGCATGCATCGCAATGTCGTCAATAACTAAATTGGTCAGTTCAATTATTTTATTCTACAAAAATGGAAATAACGGGACCTACTTCCGATATCAGATTTGTGTTTTCGGCTGGGGAATTAATTGTTAAGCAACTAAAGTAACCGTTAAGTACTTGGTAAGGTGACTTTTTTCGCGGGGTTTTTATACACTTGCATACACTTAGTTGACCCTTTTATGACCATTTTCAATAGCCGGAAGGTAAACCAGATGAACGCTACAGTCGGGCGGGCCTGATAATAAAATACCCTACGTTAGAAGTACATACACAATATGAAAGTTAAACTCCTCTTTATACATCTGTACTTTGTGAGCTCTGCCTGTTGCAATCAATTGCACAAAGTTAATATACCCTTTTTGACCATTTTCAATGGTCGAAGGGTATACGAAATGGGGTTACAGAGCATGCACATGAAAATTATGTCAAGTTGTCTCAACTCTTCGAACTTACTCAGTACTTCAAACATCATATATCAAGCAAATTTATAGTGTTTTTCGTAATGCTGCCAAGAGGTAGGCCTGCAATGTACCTAGCGCGAATGCTTTTACTGATACTTATCTTCTGCTTGCACAGTTTCTGCAGGCCCCGTTGGCAGCGAGGTGAGGAAGGTGCTACTGTGGATTAACGAGCAGGTTCCCGGTGGGCGCTGCACCAATCTGAAGGACCTCAGCAACGGCGTGATCTGGTGTCGCCTGATGACCAAACTATGGCCAGGCTCACTGGCCACCGTGCTAGTGATCAATCGGCCGGCCAACTCCAATGATGCGCAGCACAACTATATGCTGCTGGAAGCGGCCTTCAACAAGGTGGAGATGCCATGGTCTTTCCAGACGCGCCAACTCATTGCGGGGCATAGCGGGGAGCTGTTGCGCATGGCTGAGGCGATGGTCACCATGGATAACATATTCAAAATGCAGATGAAGGAGCAGCGCAAAACTAAACAGTCTGCAAGCAAGTCGAGTCGCTCATCCCGTATTCTGGCTGGCGAATTGCCATCGGAGCAACCGCCAACTTCATCACTGAATCTGAATGCGCCGCCGGCCCCCCAGGAGAGCCTGCTGCAGGCGTCTGCTTCGGCGGCGACGGCGGGGCCAGTAGCAGCAGTGCATACGCAGCCAACCAACGAAGAGTTCACCTCGACCACGATTGTAAGCGAGGCACAGCGCCTGCGGCAAGAGATTCGCTCCATGTTCCACCAGCAACAGTCGGCCGTGGAGGCCTACATGGCGCAGCAAGAGCAGCTGGTAGCATCTGGGGGCGTACACACCTACGCCGCGTTGTGCTTCTGCCCCGAGTGCATTCGACAACGGCAGAATGCTCAGATAGCTATGCAAACTGCAGCCGAGATACCTGAGGTTCATGAAGCACACGAGACACACGAGCCCCACGTGGCACAAGAGACACATGCAACACACGAGGCACCTGAGACACTCGCAACACACGAAGTACCCAATGCGCCTATGAAGGAAATTTAGATCGTTAAAAGGAAAATGGCATTTCCCTGCTCCCACTGTTTCTACTTTATAAATTTAAAGAGATATTTATTTGTATCATAAATATCTATCGCTAGTAATGTACACTTTAAATACCCGCTACTCAAAGTGCAGAACTTAGTGCCAACATATTTCCGACCGTATGAAAAGCTAGATCTCAGAGACTAATAGCTAGCTACCAAATTGGGTGTGAATATGTATTATTGTTACACGCAGATCAAGTTTGTTTTATTATTCGAGAACACCTATTTCCGCCCCCTTAAATCGACGTAAACAAAAAAATAAAAGAAAATTCCAAGCGTCATTTTAATGCAGGACTTAATTTTTGGTAAACACAACTATCAACGCTCAAATGATTTCTGTAAATTTGGTTGCGATCGGATCATTAACATAGAAATAATTTTAAAGAGATACTTATAACCAAGCCGCTCTCTGTGAAGTATGCAACACAAACCGGTAAATAGTGAAGTGAAATAATAGTTACTTCTCACTTAAGTATATATTAGAAATCGTTGTGGTCAGCGGGCTTATTAATGTCGAACACACTCGGCTGTAGCTTTCGTGATTGATTTAATTTTAAACAAAAAATAACCAAGTGAAAAATGTTCTTTTATTTAATTTAAGTCATCGAATAATAAAATAGCTGTCTGCCAATCCAAACTGAATGAAACAGATAGAATGACGTATCTCCGACCCCAAAAAGAAAATATGTATTCTTGATCAGAAGGAACAATCGAGAAAATATTGGCATATCGGTCTTTCAATTAGTCTGTCTGTGTTGGAAACTTGACCTCAGAGACCAGGGGCGTAGCGACAATCTCGGAAGCACTTGTCGAAAATTTTTTTGGTGTCATTGCTTTAAATGCAGAAACTTACGCAGTAGCAACTACATCGGCTATTATCTCGGTTTTACATTGGAAAAATCATTGTTATTTTACCAATCCACTTAATTATTCTTGCCAAGTCGTGCCTTACAAATAATTATACCCGTTACTCACAGGTTTGTTTGTTACCAAAGTACAATATAAAGATTCTAGTTCGGTATCATAAACAGATTTAATACTCATCCATCCCTTTGTCTCTCCGCTCATTTAATATATTTAGAAAGCTAGAGACACCAAATTTGGCATAAAAGTTTTGGTATTTTATCAATTGATCAAGATCACTTTAAATACCTTTCGGATTTATAAGGTTTTCTGAATTGCGCGAGGCGTTGCTTTTGTTTCTTGTTCTTTTTTTTCGGTATGCGGGGCCCTTACCAGGTCGGGGGTCCTTGTGCAACGGACACCCTGCAAGCGACTAGCCACGGCCCTCTCAGGAACTATGTGGTCTAGGCTTCCTAATTTGAGAATAGGTCTAATAAGTGCACGCAGATTAGGTTTGTAAAAGAATTTGGCACACTTCCTTCTGAAATGGTAATCGTAACATAAATTGAGAAAAAACAAATTCCAAGTTTAATTCGAGTACACTCGACTTTAGCTCTCTTCTTGTTTTCCACTTAGGTTGATTTTTGTTTCAAGTGGACATTTCTTACTCCAATGATTCTGCTTTACGCTCACCTCTCTCCCTGTCTATCTTTTTCTTTTCTTACTCTCTATCTTTCGCCTTTCTTTGCCTTCTCATTAATAAAGCAACGGGAAAGCATTTCCACTGGATTTTCACAGCTCCGTTTGGGGGGCAGTGCAGTTCATCGTTCCGCATCCGAATGACGACACATCTGACTCTAGGAACAGGCGGACAGATGGAGGGACGGACAGACAGAGGGAGGGAGTAATCGCCAGAAAGACACTCAAAGTCGTTCGGAAGCTGCGATAGACAAATTTAATGGCAATCGAAAAAAAGAAAAGCGGAAAATAGAAGATATAACAACATTACATTGCGCATACGTCTAGTGTGACAGTTGGCCTTCCAGTTTGGACGTTGTTGCTTGCTGTTTGCTTTGCAAATGATGAAAAGAGACGAAAATAAGGGAGAACACGACAGGGGAAAGGTGCAGAGTGTGGCATAGGAACGACTATGGTAATGCTTATGCTGCAAGGGATGGAAGTAGGAACAGGAGTCATTACAGTAGGGGGAGCCCTGGCTTTGGGCTTGCCCATCAAACAGCGAATCGTCATTGAAATTGGGCTAATGAAATGCTTGTTAACTGAATGTGACAACATGGCTTAAGTCAAGGCAAACATGCCAATCGTGGCAAGAGGGTGGGCTGAGCACGAATGGAATTGCCAGCATCCAACTGAAATTAGATAATCTCCCAAACCAAAGAACCAGAACACTTAATTAACGCAATACCAAAAGAATATTTTGTGGGTAGAAACTAAGATTATCTTCTGTCTTTATTCAAATAAACATAAAAGCCTTATGATGGCTAAGCGTAGTTTAGTCTATAATTATTTCATCATATAGTAAAAGGTAATATAAATTACAATATGGACTATGATTAAGAAAAGAAAACTATCTTGGCATCTTTTGAGATCACACTGTCTTTATCGAGAGAAGTAAACTCTCTTCTTGATGACTGTTTGACTTCTTAAACTTAAAGGGTGCGTGTAGTTTGAGAGTTAATTTGGAGTACACTGCATAATTTTTATTATTTGGTATGTAATAGAATTAGATTAATTAAAGAACATAAATAATTTAAAACTTGTGCTTAATACCGTGGGGAATTATGCTATTCAGTTTTGGGAAACTGTTCACGGCTTTATTATAAAAATATACGACTTCAACAATAACATTCTAAAACATTGCGGCAAATTGTAAATGCTAATTTTTACGTACCTAATTTCGATAGATAAAGAACTAAGAATGCTTAACGTTAAAGATGAAATAAAAGCAGTGGAACGCTACAATCAGGCTTCGACTGTATAAAGCAATGGATTTTCACTATACACGAGTATATGCTATATATAAAATTTTAAAAAAGAATTCTCGATCAACTCAGTGAAGGAAGGTCCAAAAACATATATCTCATAACCCGATCATTACCCGTCATTATTTTTTGGGGCTTCAAAAAATTTTCCAGTTTTATGAGGTTAACTCGAAACTCTTGGACGGACAAAATACAAGTTAAAACATATATCGCATCCCCATATCAGGATTCTTTATCTTTTGGGGATATTCAAAGGTTTTTCAGTTTTTTGAGGTCGAGATCCAGACGTGATGGACAATTTCTGACCCCGGATTTGAATTCAGCGACCCTAAATACATATAATCGCATACAGAGATCATGACACTTTTCTTTTTTTGTAGGGTTGTGCTATTTGTTTCTTTTTCAATGAAAAAATCATCCACTTAGAAAGGTCGGATAAGAAAAAAAATTGCACCAGAAGGCCATTCCGTGGTGATTCCAAATTTTATGATTTTTATTTTTTTTTGCTCAAAAAATAATGATTATTTGTTGAGCGAAAAAAATTTCGATTTCAAAATAACGATTATCCTTAAGCGTAATTTTTTTCGATTAATAGAGTCGCTCAATTTCGGATTATTCCCCTTCCAAAGAAGTTTTTAGACAAATTTTGATGCAAACTTATAAAGTGAACCGAGGGGTATCCATTTTAATTATTTTGAATCTCTTTGAATATTGGTTTTAGCTTGGAAACTCTATTTTATTGCTTATTTTGCTATAATATTTAGTCATTGTTTTCGACAACATAACTTTGAGCCCTAAGTTAAAAGTATAATCAGAGTTTTTAAAAGTCGTATTTATATTATAACAGATATTGTATTTGTAGTTTTTGCGTTCCCTTAAAAGCTAATCTATTACATTTTTGGAAATCATTGCCGGCGTATTTAGACCAGAAAAAAGTTAAGTTGTCCACGTCTTGTATACTTTTGAATTCAGAAGGGGAATTCATATTGTTTCGGTTCTACACTAATTAATCTGAGTTTGAGCGATATTTTCGATCGAAAAAAATAACGCTCATCATATAATCGTTATTTTGTAATCGAAATTTTTTTCACTCAACAAATGATCATTATTTTTTGAACGATAAAAATAAAACTCAGCGCATAATCATTATTTTATGAGGTTTAATTTTTGTATGAGTGATTTTTACGGTCCGTGATAAAAATACAGTATTATACATACATATATGTAGGACTTGGGTATAAACTGTTTGTTAAAAGTTCAAGTCACAGTTGTTATGTTTTTATATTAAATTAAATTGTTTTACTATTAAATTAAATGGTTTTATTTCGTAATATTTCAATATAGGTTTCTTTAAATTAGTTAGTGCTTTAGTGTAATCGTTAAGTCGTTACAGTTGATCTCTTTAATCTGAAATATGATCGCTTATTGATTGATTATTTTCTCTTCGCGACGTCAACGAGAACTCTCCACTCTTCTTCTTCTACATGTACGTTGATGCCAGTCCGTCGATTGTTACTTGGCGCATCTGAATTGGCGTTGCCAGATGATTCCCACAAATATGTAAGCATATATAAATATGTTTGATGCTTAATGATGTAAGGTTATTCTTAGAAAAGAGGTCATTATTTGGTATGAATGGTTAGTAAGTTAATTGGGTACAATGAAACAGCGATACAACTTCATTTTGTTTTTTACGACCTCATATGGGGCTTTTACGAGTATAACTTGAAATGTGCTTCGACTTTAGCACATTCAACTGTCAAATTTATTTGCGAGGCGACCGATTGATTACGACTCTCTTTCGCTTCTCTCCGCTGGCAACACTCTTCGCTTATAGAGGAGAACTTTCCTCTATTGCTGGAGTTGCCAACCTGCATCAGAGTATACCAACATATACTCGTATGTTGATAGACTCCATAATTATACAAATAATTTAGCCTCAAATCTATTAGATAACACCTTAACAGTAAGAAGACTAAGAAGAATGCACTAACTTGAAAAAACACAAGAGTTGAAATTATTAATAGTGGGATTCATTGGAGAACTACTAATTCTGTTATTATAAATATTCCTACTAAGTTTACATATTGTCTTATGATTGTAAATAATAAATCAAATCAATAAACAAAAACGAGAGCAACAGTCGTGCAAAACGCGACAGTGGGATACCCTTCGACCAATGTTCCCGTGTAGTTTAATTTGTTAAATTCATACACATATGCATATGCACATGCTTTGAAATTAATCCCGACAGATGGCGCTCGGGCTTCGCGCTCGCCCGTCTCCCTTGTTAGCTGACAGAAGCACTTGGTTTTATGCTCATACTTTCTTAAATAACTTCTGTGTTTATTATTCGATTGGATTATAATTTGGGGACTACGTAGATATTTCATTTAGCTTAGTATATGTTAAAGTCAGAAAGTTGTATCTTATATACAGCGCTTACAAATTAAGTTCAAAAATTAAATTATTGATTTGTGGGGGCGGTGGGCGTGGCACCTAACATTTGAAATAAACTTCATCTGCTTATAGTACACAGGAGTCTTCCTGCCAAGTTTGGTAGCTCTAGCTTTTATAATAGCTGAGATCTGTGCGTTCACACAGACAGACGGACAGACGGACAGACAGACAGACATGGCTCCATCGACTCGGCTTGTGATCCTGAGCAAGAATATATATACTTTATGGGGTCTCCCACGCCTCCTTATGCCTGTTACATACATTTGCACAAAGTTAGTATACCCTTTTTTGACCATTTTCAATGGTCGAAGGGTATAAATATTAACTTTTTGGCGTTCGTGTTGCAAACTCTGTTTAAAGCACTCGACACTTTGTAAAACCTCTCTCAGCAATGGGTCAGTCACCTTCAAAGAAATGTATCCGTCTTTGTTTGCCCTCCCGTAGTCATTTCCCACCTGCTTCAAATGACCCAAATGGGCTTCGCAGGTAATTGCTTGCAACAACTTGTGACAACTTGCAACAACGTGTTTAGTCATGACGGAGTTAGTTCTTCAAGCGGGATATGGTCTGAAAATATTTGATTTGTATCCATTATCGTTGACCCTTTGGTATTTGCATGTCATATTCTCTCCATAGTTTCTCACGGACGCACAAATTGTTCTGGCTGTCAATCGATTTGGTCGACCGACTTGGTTCAATTCTCGCCGTAATGATTTATCGACGGTTTATTTGTTTGTTTACCTGTTTGTTGTGTGCGGCTGTCAATGGAGATGACTACACAGTTTGGGCACAAATTGTACTTGAATTTTTCAGCTTATGCAATATTTTTATGAATTTCCAAATATTTTTTCTGTTATTTTATTTTCGTATTCGGTGCTTACGGCGTTAATGACTGACCCCGGCCCTTTGGGTCATGGCAAGGCATGAGTAAGGGGGGAGATGGGGAAGTGGGGAGTGCTTAAGGGGAAAAAATTGTGTTAATTGATGGCACAACTCAAGTCAAGTGGCAACATTCATCAGCCTGTGGCAGAGGCTGAGGCAGCATCGCTGATATGCAGCCCAAGGACGGGACCAGCATATTTTGGCAGCAGCAGAACTTGTGAAGTAAGTGCAGCTCTTGGCCATTAGCTGCACGCCAAGAGAGAGGGAGAGAGAAAGGAGGAGAGAGTGGGAGAGAAAGAGAGAGACAGAGCGAGAGAGAGGGAGAGAAGGAGTGTTGCCGGCCAAGCCGAATACATTTTCCAGCTCATTTAATTCGTTTGATCGTCTTGCTCGCCCGCCTGCAGATGGTCATGGCCAGGGCCATTGCCATTGCCGTTGCCGTTGTCGTTGCCGTTGCCATTGCTGTCGCCGTAGCCGTTGCAATCTTCCAACAATTTCATTTTCATATTTCTTTCCTCATTCTCTTTGCACACTTTTTTCGCTGTCCGAAATTTATGCGCGCTTTGTTTGATTTTTCATGAATTTTGATCAACTGGCCAAGCCTCGATGGCGGAGGAAGACTTACGTGGCAACTGTGAGTATACATGGGCATGCAGCATGGGCGTGTGGTGGGCGTGGCCTGCCTTCTCCTTGAAGTGCATTCAACATATGTATGTGCATAAATTTCACACGTTGCACGACGCACTTGCCGCGTCATGCATTTTACATGTACAGAAGGATTTTCCACCAGCCTTTCTTGTTGCCCCTCTCGACGTGCAACAATTCAATGCCCCAAGATGCAACTGCCAACTGAAAACTGGCAATGGTGAGAGTGATGCAGCTTGTTTGGTAATACGACGACATTTAATTTTTAATCGCTGCATCCGACTCACAATTGCTGAAGACAAAGTCGATGGCAGTCGATGTGGCAATGTGGTTACGCTGACGGGGGCAGGCCGCGTGTGGAGGCATGTGGTTGGGCATGAGCTCCGGCATGCAGACAACACTCGCAGTGCGTTACAGATGTTTAATAAAGAGCGCAGCACGCACGAGTTGCCACCGCACAGACAGCGCCCAACCACCCTTCACACTCGCTACACGACCAGTGTAAGGAGCTTGTCGACACACAGAACGTTGATACACTGGCAGAAAGTTGCATATGTATTCTTCAACTTATTACACTCTAGTAAAGGTATAAATAACATCGGCTTGGAATTCTCTGTAAAACGAGATGTGACTGTAATATAGTACAATATTATTTGTATACCCTTCGACCATTGAAAATGGTCAAAAAAGGGTATACTAACTTTGTGCAAATGTATGTAACAGGCAGAAGGAGGCGTGGCAGACCCCATAAAGTATATATATTCTTGCTCAGGATCACAAGCCGAGTCGATTGAGCCATGTCTATCTGTCTGTCTGTCTGTCTGTCTGTCTGTCTGTCTGTCTGTCTGTCTGTCTGTCTGTCTGTCTGTCCGTCTGTCCGTTTGTCTGTGTGAACGCACAGATCTCAGCTATTATAAAAGCTAGAGTTACCAAATTTGACAGGAAGACTCCTGTGTACCATAAGCTGATCGAGTTTATTTAAAATATTAGGTGCCACGCCCACCGCCCCCGTAAATCAAAAATTTAATTTTGGAACTCAATTTGTAAGCGCTGTATAAGAGCTACAACTTTCTGACTTTAACATATACTAAGCTGAATGAATTATCTACACATTCTCCAAATTGCCATCCGATCGGACAATAATCACAGAAGTTATTTAAGAAAGTATGAGCATACAACCAAATGCTTCTGTCAGCTAACAAGACCGGCGGGCGAGCCCGAAGCGCGAGCGCCATCTGTTGGGAATAATTGTAAAGCATGTGCATATGCCTATGTGTATGAATTTAACAAATTAAACTACACGGGAACATGGGTCGAAGGGTATCCCACTGTCGCGTGCTGCGCGACTGTTGCATTTCTTACTGGTTTTATTTATTATTTCAGAAGCGTCAGGGTCTCAGATGCTGTAGTCAATATTAAGATCTTCATAATATCATAGTTGTGAGTCGATTGCGTTTCACACAAAAATAATAATGTTGAACCATAAACAAAGCCTACCTTCTGCATACCCTTGTAAGTTCTTATAACCTCCTATTGTTCCTTTACCGAGTAGTGATATATGATGGTGCCGAATTAAATTGTATTGTGTATATTTTATATTATGTCCCATTTTGATTGGCACTGATAGGTTAAGTTATTGCTATAATCAAAATTGTTCTTCATACAAACAACTTAATTTCGACATATTGTTAACTTGGCAGCTATATTTTATAGTGGTCCGATTTAAATGGAATTCTATATGCATATTATATATGATATAAAAAAAGTCCGATGTAGTCAATTTGATTGCAATATCTTAACAAAAAAAAAAATCGGACGATAGTTTGTGTGGCAGCTATACGATATATCAGTCCGATTCGGCTCGTTTCGACTTATTTGCAGCGAGCAGCAATAAGAATCAGGTGTGCCAAGTTTTATCAAGATAGCCCTAAAACTGAGAGATTAGTTTGCGTTGCAACAGACGGACACACGGACAGTCGGACAGGGCTAGTTCGATTTCTCTGTTGGTCCTGATTCAGAATATATATCAATTTTTAGCGCCCAAAGAAATTATTTCTTAAATAACTTTTGTGTTCATCGTGCTTTATATTGCATACTTTGCGGCACCAAAACCTGAACGCCCAGTTGGTAAATTTCTTGAATAACTTATATGTTTAGGTAACCAATCCCAATCTAATAAAACCAGACCCCAGAGCTACATTTATAAGTAAGATACCCGTCTTTCATATAGATGGAAAGACGAACAAGAACAGACAGAGAGACGGACATGGCTCAATCGATTCGGCTAGTGATCCTGAAAAAAGAATATATACTATATGGTGTCTGCTACGCCTCCTTCTGTCTGTTACATGCATTTGCATTTTAACCATTTTCAATGATTAAAGGGGTATAAAAACCTTAAAGCCCAAAAATTTACACGAGTACTTTCATAAAATTTGGTTGTTCCCATTTTCTTGCGATCTAGTCGTAATATATAATAATATTTGGTTTTGAGTTGAGGTTTCCTCGTTCGGCTGTTCAGCTTCATCTGCTTCGTTTTCGTGCAGTGTAGTTCGGATAAGCCGCTTTTGCTGTTGCATTCCGCAGAACGACTCTCTTCAGGCTTGCCCATATGCATTTAAGGCCATAAAGGAGGACGACCAACACTCACACACACCCGCACACATATCAAGCCCATTCACACATACACACTCGCACACACACACATGTGCCGAGTCAAATAGATATGTATGTGCTTGTTTCTGACTCTGCGGCAAGTTATTATAACAGTTCATTGATTTTCAATTTTTAATGCATTTCATTGCAAGCATTCTCATTGTTTGCCTTGCGTTTCCCTTTCCTTTTTTTGCCCACTGTTTTTTTGCTCTCATTTTTTGCCTGCCCCCTCGCCCCCGTGCCCAAGGAAGTTTCATTTGTGCTGCAGCCCTTCCCATCCTGCTCCGGTTCGTGTCCTGCCGCGCCATTTCCACAGCGAGAGCTCACTCGCATGCATAAATTCACCCATGGGTAGTTTATTTTGCCAGTTCCAAATTAAAAACAAAAAAAAATACACGCACACACAACAAATAAAGCGCAAAAATAAAAAATACCAAAAATAAATCTATATAACTATATACATAACAAGAAAGAAAGGGTACACTCGGCATGCCGGTTGTTTTGTACCCTGTTTTCACTTATTTTTCTCACATAAAATATCTAATAAGACTATCATATTTTATCATCGAGTAAAGAGACTTTAACAAATAAAGCTATTGGACCATTCCAATAAGATTAAAGTAGAGTCTGTAAGTTATCAAACTCCAATAGTTCTTTGGGCAATAACACAAATCCACTGGTTATTTCTTTGACATCTACACGATATAAACGGGCAGACGGAGATGGTTAGTTGGACTCGTTTAGCGCTGATCAAGAATATATGTATGTTTGTATTTATCAGAGACCTGCATGAAATGGTTATATGCATCATTAGCAACGCATGCATCATGCTATACATTTATTAAGGTTTCGTCGGCAAGAGCATGCCTCTATTTGGTAGAATGAGTAAAAGAGTTAGTGATCAATAAGACATTAAACGAGAGAGCATCGGGTACCAACCTTATTCATTACATCATGCACGCAGTGTTTGCAGTGCAAACAACGACCACATGCGGGTCTCTAGAATGAAGTCTGCTTTATGGTATCGGCGCTGTCTCCATATGTGCGTTGCACACTTATGGTGGCAATGTATACATTTTCTTTAAGGGTTTTACAAGAAGAAACAGAAAGAAAGGCATACTGAAGGTTAAAAACTTGCCAGTTTCTATCTCCTTTGATCGTTTCCATAATAGTTATATATAATGGTGCACAATTGTATTGTTCTCATTAAAACTTATTGTAATAACTCTAATCGCTGGACAAGCTGTCTCTTAAGGTGCCTTGGAAACCCCTCGCCAAAATTAATATACCCTCTACAAGGGTATACAAATAGCAACCAAAATGATTTCGTTTGTTCGCGGCATTTTTGGTAAAAAGTTCCAATATTGCAGTAGACAGCGAAAAGGCAGAACGATTTCTCTTCGATTGCAGTCCGATTGCTGTCCGATTGTCCTTGTTGATTGACTGCGGCTTAATGCACTTCCAGCTGAATTTGCACGCATACCAATGTCACGCACACACACATACATATTCACACACACACACACTCACCTGTAGGCAGCTTTGAGTATTTGCAGGGATTTCCCTCTACACTTAAATATAAACTTTTATGGCTATTTATAGTTTGTATAGAATTCCTAATATTCATGTATAATAACCCCTTACACTTGTGCAATATTAAAAGACGTTTATAAATAAAATGTATATGAAATATAATAATAACAATATTATCCCGTGTACCTTGAAGAACGCATATATTTATTTCTGCCAGGAGTTTGCAACGCACGTTAGGTAACATCTCCGACCTCATAAAGTATATATATTCTGAATCAGCTTCACCAGGGATATCGATCTTGCCTTGTCCGGCTGTCCGTGTGTTCATCTGTTGCACCGCAAAATAGTCTCTCAGTCTAAAAGGTAACCTGATGAAACTTAATATACATGCTTTTTATTGTTGTACGCTGTATATATGTCGGAACGAGCCGGATTGTACCGATATATATAGTATGGTATAGCTGCCATACAAACTATCGGTCGATTTTTGTTATTTGCCAAGATATTGCATGCAAATGTACTACATCGGACTTACATATAATATATATATTATATTTATATATAATAAGCATATAAAATGTCATCAAAATCGGACCACTATATCATATATGTAGCTGCCATAGGAAGCTTCGGCATGCCTAAGGTATAGTAGAGTTCGTTCGCGTTCTAGTTATCATTAAAAGTCCCCGTTTAAAATTGTGGAATCACAGTTCTTTTCATAGAAACATGAGAAACTCATAAAAAATACTTAATAATACTTAATACTTAAAATAATAAATGATAATCGCAAGAATCGGAAATCATTCTACTATTTTTTGATCCTAAATTGCTTTTCATCCTTTCAGTCTATTGAATACTTGTCACTTTTGATTTGGTAAGTCGTTTAACACAATACACATTCTAACTTAGCTACAAGATTCACTTCATTTGCAAATGAGATAGCATGATATATTTATGTATGTAGGAACCTATCCTCCTTCTCTGTCCCAGTCTCTTTCTCCACGCAGCTAACTTTCTGTGTGTTGCGGTATTCCCGCTGTCAGTTTTGGCATTGTAACAACAACAACAACAACAACAAGACCAACAACAGTGTGTCAGTGAGTCTGGCCAGACTTATGTCATGAAACGAAAATCGAAAAACGCCAGCCAACATGCCTTTATCATTTATTATAGACAGCTTATTATTTATTTAACATCAATTTGACTTCCGTCCCCTTCAGCAGTAATAATTGCAGCTACAAATTGTCATCTCATTGTGACACATTTGCTGCGACACTTTTGTAAAGCGGTTTTTGTAAGTGGCTGCCCCTGTCCCTCCCAGCCCAGCTTGTCTTTGGCCTCCACTCCCCTCCTCTCCTCTCTGCTCTCCCTGATGCCACATAACTACAGCTTGCAATTGAACATGGCTAATTAGCAGCACTTTCCCGGGAAATATCGCAATTGTGGTGGCCATGACTTTGTTTTCTATTTCTGGCCACTTTCAAATTGAGCCGTATACAATGCCGACAGTGACGGCGATGCCGACGCAGCTCGCCATGCGCTTGCCAGACAAACGGACAGACAACAAGACTATTAGATAGTTGGACTCTTAGACCGTCAGAGTGCCGCATCGTTTATCAACCTTCAATGCGAACCGAACGCAGTCCAATTGCTGTAGAATTTCTATAGAGAGGAGGAGCGAATATGCGAAACACGTTCATGGCAAGGTCAGCCAACTAATAGTTTATTCCGATTGCCAATTGGTTGTATACAAAATTGTATATGACAGTAGTTACTAACTGCCTTGGCTAATTTAAGATCCATAAGACTCGAAGGGGTCTGCACAGTGGGGTATCATTCATAAACATCTGACATTATATTAATTTACAAAAGTTAAAGAGAGTGTACTATAGTTGTCGACAAACTTAAAATCATATTTCTAATCCTTGATTGATTGTTTTTGAATATACGTTTAAGGATGAAGTTATTTTTCAGAAGGTTAATGTTATAGTGGAATGTACGAGTATATCATAGATATAGTTGAGGTGAAGATTTCAACTAAACGTTTAAAGTTTTAGTTCTATATATGGCCGTTTTGATTACTGTTTACTTTCATTTCTGTTTTATACCATTTGACCATTGAGCACACGCTTCGACCAATTTTGAAAGAACTTATAATGCCCAACAGCAGAACAATTTCTGCTTTTGCTTCCTTGCTCTCAGGCATAAGCGTATAACATAGACGCCTACGACTAGTTATCCTTTAGCATCTTTATTGGACTGCAAATTTCTCTTACATGGGGGCGTGGATGGTATCCTAAAACTCCTACTTGATGGTGCAACGTTTCAGTCTAAAGTCTGCTATGGCTTATTTCCATATACGGACTTATGCGTCATCATTGGATATGGAGTTCCCTTAGTAGATCTCTGAATGGTTGGAACTTAGCATCTCTAGCGGATCTTTTCACAGCCGATATCCATGGTGGCTATGTGTAAGCTGGTCCACCAGATACTTCGAATTATTGTTCCTCTACCCATGGACGGTCTTCTTGAGGTATTAGCTGTTTTTGATATGAAAATTTCATTTTTGTAGACAGGTTATTGTTATTTAGAGGCGGCACTTTTCGGTAGTTGAGTGGCTGCAGTTTAGTTATCACTATTGACAGCCGCTCCCCTCTGATAACGTTCAGCACTGACTGTCTCCATTTTCTACTAAGCATATGTTGTAAGGCGAGACCTCCAGATGTAATTGTTGAACTTGTCTTTCCCATTGCGAGTCCCAGTTCCGTGCTGGCCTGTTACTGCGCTAAGGCCTGGTTGGTCCTCAGCCGGGTTGCCACATCTTTGGCTTCGTCAATGTCGTCACCGCCTTCTCAACATTATTTTCCAGAAGAGCAGTGCCCAGCCTATTCTAATGCTCCATCAAACCAAGGTTAGATCTGCTTGCACCTCGGGGCAGAATAGCGTGATAGTGTTGAAATTATACCAGGTGGCCTCGTCGGCACCCGAAGTGTGTTCGTGATTCCCTTATTGCTCGTACACACTTCATACAAGTGACAGTCACAGTCTATACCAAACTATACATATCCGAGCGGACAATAAGGGGCTTGCTTTTCATGACGGCACCTTATGCGAGTATAATTACATCATGATACATATATCCACACATATATAACTTCCAGATGCAGTAAGAAACAGAATTGTGTATAAAACCAGAACAAAGGCTACCTTCGGCATGTTTTGATGGGCACTGATAAGTTATTTATCAGTATCCTCTGGTGATACTGCTTAAGAATATATATATACTTTACAAATACATAAGCAATATCATAAAGCTCTGTACCATCATAGGATATAGTCAGTATAGATATAAGACCTGCAATTGGTAAACAGCCTTTGGTCTGTCGGAGTTAAATTTTTTTCCTGTTCTAAACAATGTTAAGAATGTCGGAGAAAGAAGAGAGAACGAGAAGAAAGTGGTGGACTAAGTGGCCTACTCGGCGCAGTGTCTTCCCGCATGTGTTTACTTTTTTCTAGGTCGCTTCCCTTCTCCCTTCGCAAGCTGCGTTTCAACAGGGGTTACCCTGCGCTGCGGCGCCGTTGCTTTTGTGCGCTGAGCATTAATTTAACGCGTGTTTAATTCGATTGCGCTTTGAAAAACACCTTCGCGCCGCAGGCGGGGGAGTGCAGCAAGCAATACTCCCTGGGGAGCAAGAAAAAGGGAGAGAGATAGAGAATATTTATTAGAACTGCGCTCATAACTTTTAATTATGTGCATTCTGCAGCGCTTCAGCTTGTCTCCCTCTGTCTTGTTTGCCTGTGGCTCGCTCCCTCTGCCTCTCTATCCGTCCTTCGCTTTGTCTGTCCCAGTGCAATGTCCTGGAGCAGGCGCTGAACCATTAAATAGGAAAACTGACCCTGGAGCGGGAAACTGGACAGCAGAGGCCCGAGTCGGCCAGTGAGCCACCACTTTGAGGGTTGTTTACCGAGTCGCTGACGCCCGTCCCGGCCATAAGGTGCGTCATTAATTAAACTGCAGTGCGCTGAGGCAGCAGCAACTGACAGAGTTCAGCTGCACATACCCCCTTGACCCAAGGCCCCCTTCCAGCTCCCACTGCCCTCTACTTGCTGACGCCCCCATTGGCCTGTGATGTCATCAAATTAGCGCTTGTATCGCATCCATTTCAATTCCCAATTTGCCGTTGCAGCGGCACAAAGCGCAGCCAACGATGCCACCGACTCCAGCAACGGAGCTTTCTCAATGCAATTTCGAGTGCGACTCTTCCCCTCCCCATCTCTCTTGCTTCCCCTCAACATTCTGTGGCTTCGCTTTGGCCCCAAAACCGAAAACCGCAAACGAAAAACGCGACAAGCCGACAAACCGACAATCAGCATTTAAATGATGATACCATGGGTCTCCAGCCCCCCCCTCTTCTACGACTACAGCTCCAATCCGCAGCCCCCGACAGCGACTGTGGCTCCGGCTCCAACCTGGCCGGCAGCGCGACCCCAGAAACGATACCTCCTAAGGCTGCCCTCGTGCGCCTCAATTACATTTCGGTTGCTTTGTGCAACCGTTCACTCGTTGCGGGCTTCCAAACAGTTGCCAACCTATCCCCATCTCCATTCTGCCTCACCACATGCCCAGCCCCTTCCCTGTTTAACAGGCCCCGGCTCAACATTAATTTAGTGGTCGACATTGCCTATTCTTCCGTTTTATCAACGTCATAATGTGTTGTTGTTGTTGTTGTTGCACAATTAAGCTGAACAAAAGAATACAACGATATCAGAAATTGGGAGGTAAAAGTGCAAACAGAGTGATACAATACAAATATGATATCATGTTACTCGTCGTTTCGCAATATTCAATTAAATTTTAATCCGAGACTGGAAATGAAAACTAATTAATTAAATTTTAATCCGAGACTGGAATAGAAAACTATAAAATACGATATTACTCGGGTGTCTGTGCTGCTCTCCAAGGCTTTTTGGCAAACTCAAAATGAAAGGAAATTCGAAATACAGTAGAACAATCAATGAATGCTAAGGATTTGCATGAACAACTCCAATGGTTTCCCAATTAGAGCCATATATTGTATTCCGACTAAGCTTTACTTGTGAATGTATGTTTATTTAATTTTTATTTTATTTAATTAATTTAAAGTCAATACAGTCGACTGAATTAGATACAAAGAATTATTTAAAAACTCAATTTAAAATAATTAAGCATTAAGTTTAAGTTTACCAAATTTTAAGGTAATTAAATTTAAAATAAATTTTATTTGTTTGAGTTTAATTTAATTTAATCTGGTATAAACAAAGATATAACCAATCCAATCTGGTATAAACAAAGATATAACCAAAAAAAAAGAAAAGGCATTTCGAGGAAAATTTAATTTCTACCAAGAAAGAACAAAACATGCAATTTTAAAGCTGATACAGAGTTTGAATTTGATAATATGAAAGAGTATTTATTGAAATCAGAACATAATACCCTGAATGGCTCATGCAGGGCATAGTTCGATCTACAATTAGAAAGAGTTAGTGGTAAGTAGTTACGGGTAATTCTACAAGGGACAGCGAAGTTTAACTGGCTAACCAGGTCAACACTCTCAACGCCCCCTTGGATTAGGTTATTCATAAAAACTACACGAAGCATAGTTCTACGGTTAGCTAAGGACGGTAAATTCAGTAAAATAAGTCTATTTGAATAAGAAGGAAGTGTTACATCCATATCCCAGTTTAGACCTCGCAAGGCGAAAATTAAAAAGTTCTTCTGGACGGATTTAATGCTGTCCTTGTGAATCGAGTACTGAGGACACCAAACGCATGATCCGTACTGCAAAATTGGACGAACAAGTGAGGTATAAAGGGTCATTGTTAAATAAGGATCGTCAAACTCCGTAGACCATCGCATAATAAAGCCAAGCATTCCCATAGCCTTATTGACCATAGTAGAAAATTGAAAACACAGCTTTACTTCACCTGCATACATAAGAGTGCTAGCAGATGGTATGACGAACAGAAGGTCATTGATAAAAAGAGTGAATGAAGGGGACCTAAATGGCTCCCCTGAGGAACACCAGAGGTGGCATGAAGTAGGTTTGAAAGGCAATCTTTAAAGAGCACCATTTGAGTTCTATCAGTCAGATAACTAACAATCCAAGTTTAGGCGAAACTCCAAGTAGATTTAGCTTGTGTGCAAGAAGGGAATGATTTACTGAGTCAAAAGCTTTACTGAAATCAGTATAAATGACATCAGTTTGAAGATTTTGCTGAACTCCCTGTACCACAAAGGATGTCAGCTAAAGCAAATTTGTCGTAGTAGAACGACGTTTAATGAAACCGTGTTGACAAGGGGAAATGACGGATCTAGAAATTGTTGCAAGTGAGGGATAAAGACATTCTCAGGGAATTTAGGTATGGCCGCTTAGAGATGCCTCTATAATTAGTTGCATCCGACTTGCTGCCTTTTTTAGTAAGGGAATAATGAATGATTCATTCCAAATGGAAGGGAAAAAATAAGTTTTTAAGGATATCGAGAATAATTTTAGCAAGGGCTTACTTAGGGAATTAGCACAGAGCCGTTGTACGCACGCGGGAATTCCGTCGGGGCCTGGCGAGTAAAGTGGTGTAATCAAGTGAAGATCTCTAGTGATTGAACTTTCATTCAGAAGAGGAATGAAGATACTATTCGAACTGGGAATATTATATGGATACGACTGAGTATTTTGGGTGGATGGTAAAAAAGTACTTTGATAAGTCCATGGCCTGATCCGTGTCTGCGATAGCATTTTCAAATGTTCATTTACATGGAAAGCCCGCTGACTTACGCTTCATGTTAACAAAACTATAAAGATGTTTAGGATTTGAATGAACTGAGCCCTACAACGGTTTAAATAGTTTTTACAACACTTAGCGTTAAGCACGTTAAAGTTTGACCGAGCAGTTAAGTAGCGAGACAAGACTATAGGAGAGTTTTTAAGTTTATATTTTTTAAATAAACTGTTCTTTAAATTCTTTAGGCATGACAGCTCTTTTCGCGGAATACATATATCAAAAAATGAGCTAATGGTGTTATAAAATACTTTTATGGCAACTGCCATATATGTGCAAAGATTAAGATCAGACCAGTCAAAGTTAGAAATAAGATTATTCAACATTCAAAAATCTGCTTTTCTGAAGCAGCGCACACGTTTACCCAGTCTTTTACTTTTAGTCAAAGAATAATATCCCAAATCGTCAAATCTTCAAAATTACCTTAGATGGATCAGAAACGACATATAGATCCAGCAACCTTTACATAGAGTAAAGAACATGTGTATAGTGTACTTACTTGGTAAAACCTCGGAGCTTAGGATCTCCGGTTTTAGCCAAGTCTCTGTTAACACCAAAAACTGTGAAGTAATAGAATTCTGATTAGAAAGAAAGTAGAACGTTTGCTACGAATTCCTCTTACATTTTGATAAGAAAAAGAAAGATTCCCAATTCCAGGCCACAAATGTTGAATTAGGTAGAAGGAGGCATAGGAGACCCCACAAAGTTTATATATTCTTGTTCCAGATCACTAGTCGAGTCGATTGAGCCATTTTCATCTCTTCGTCTGTCTGTCAGTCTGTCTGCCTGTCTGTCCGTCCGTCCGTTTGAACATCGAGATCTCAGTTAATATTAAAGCTAGAGTCACCAAGGTTGGCATGAAGGTTTCTGCTGATAAAATTAATTTTAATTTATTTTATTACATTTTAATCAATTGTAAAATCTTAATTTCAATTGGGATCTTTTCAGTATTTTTTGGGGTCACACTGCACTTACCTTCCACAAAGGGAAACAAAATGTACTCCACTGCTGAGAAATATTTCTAGCTGTTGCGTACTGAGCTTTATTCAATAATTTACTGCACATTTATATAAATATTTTGGAAATGAAATACGAGAGTACGTGCCATAATGGATGCAATTTATATAGTTGGTTTCTCTCTCCTTCCCTCTCTCTCTCTCTCCTCCCACACTCCGTGTGCCATTAGCAAGTCTAGAAAATTAAAGTAATTAAAGTATTTGCAAGCAAATGTTGTAATGCATTTTTACATTTTAGGGACCTCACCTCACCTCGGGTCGGGTCTTAAGTTGTCTGCAGTGTTGGAGTTGCCAGTTCAGCATGGAGGAACGACGACTTTTAGCCACATAAGACCCGCAGCTTGTTGACTGTTGTCTGTCGTCTGCTCCCTGCTGTTGCTGTCTCATTCCTCCCTTTTGACTTTGTCCTCGAGCCTTCCTAGACAACTCGCTCGGTCATCAGCTTGACGCTCTCGCATTCATAATGCATGAGCAGTGCTGTATGTCGACTTCCACTTCCACTTCCACTTCCCCTACCCCCTTGCTACCCACTTGCGCTACGCCCGTGACTTTCCTACTGTTTGCTTGGGTTTGCAATAATTCAACTTTTGCCATCGACAAGTTCCATGCATAAAAAACTAAGCGTTTCATCATTTGTAATCTCCCTGCACCAACTCCCGCCCCCAATTCAAAGTCCCCAGCCACGCCCCTGAACAGCAAAAGGTGCAACTTTTGTTGTTGTTGTTGTTGTGGTGGCTGGGAGGGAAAAATCGACGCCCCAATAATATTTTTTGAATGCAACTTCTGGTTTTGTTGCCACTGTTGCTGTTGTTGTTGTTGTTGCCTATTTCGGTTGTTGTCGGTGCGAGGTACTCAAAGTTGCTGCTGGCGCTTTTCAACCTACAACCTTCCAACAGACCCCCTGCGCTCGCGCCCTCTCGGCCTGCTGTCTAACGGAATCTGTGTGTATCAGTACACGGGATTTATGTGTTTATATTGGGAGTTTCTAGGGCACCAGCAGCGCCGGGAACGGGAACCAGGCAGTTTCTCACTCCCTCTGGGAATGGGATGGGAACGAGAATGGGAATGCGGTTGCACAACTCTGGCGGGTCGGGTGGAGTCGGCGCATAAATTGCAACCATGTTTATGTGTTGCATGGCAAAAAAAGTGTGGTAAAAAGTGAAAGAGGAAGAAAAAGAGATGAAGGAAAGAGAAATAGAGAGAGAGAGAGACAGAATGAAAACAGCAAGACGAGTTGCCAGCTTTTGGCTCAAACAAGGACCAAGGGCAGAGTAGAAAGAGTAGAAGGAAAGACAGGGAGGGAGAAGGATGGAGACAGAGAGAGAGAGTGAATGCAGAAGGAACACTGTAGGGAGAAGAACGAGTGGGTAGAGATGGAATGGGTCTGGGACTGACCCAACTGATTGTTTGAGTTATTTTCATTTATGCCATTGAATTGCTCAGATTGAATGCTGTGGGCGGCTGTCCATCTATCTGTCCAGCTCCATCTGTCAGTCCATCTCTTTGTCTGTCTGTCTGTCAGTCCAACAGTCTGTCAACTTTTCAACCAGTTGCTGCCATTACGATTGTGCCTGTGGGACACTGATCCGATGAAAGGCATCGAGAGAGCTCGAACTGGGGAATTATTAAAAACATTTTAATACATGAATGCTGTAAAGCAAAGCAAGTCTAGTCCACAGCACTCTTAACTTGGGTTATTATCTGCATCAAAAGCTACTTTAGTTGAAAACAGTAAAACAATCTTACTACATTACATTACTAAGGTTACTTTGTTCGATTTCTGATGAGTATATAAATTGACTTAAAAAGAGATAATTTTATTTGATTTGATGCAAGGGATGGAGGAAAACCCAGTAAAACCCTATTAGATGGATAAATTCGAGTTATTTGTTTGGATAATGTGTTTAGTTACTTAGGAATCAAAAATTGGTAGAATAAAGAGAGGACTCTGAGCTTAATACTATAAATAATCTATTATTATCAGCACACAGAACTCGGAAAAGATCATACAAGGTATACAAAATAGAGAAAAAGTCCAACAGGAGTGACTGAAAATGACAAGTAACTCCTGAAGGATTACAGATATTGATTTGGTTAAGCAGAGTAGGGGACTCTTGTAGAGAAAGAGGTATATGTACATCAATAGTGGGCATACTTAATGTTTTTGAGGTAAATATTCAATACTATCGCGTTAGTACTTTAGGTGCAAATCAAACACATGTTTGCGGAATCACGAAGCCTCTTTTATCGAAAACGATTGTAGGGTTTCCAATTTCAAATCATTCGAGCCTGGTTTGGTTCATTTCCCATCCTCAGATTGATCAAAACAGTCCCAAACCTTTGATGCCAAATAATGTATAAATATTTTTTTATAAATAGAAATAGTGATGAACACTATCGTGCACTATATTAACCAAAAAGGCGATAGTGGTGCGTCACACAAATATTCGACATATTGAAACTATTGTGAGTGGTCGGCACAGCTCTAGAATCATATTGTCATGATGGTTAGTTAAAGCTAAAGGTGGAAATAAACCGATGATCACTGAATCGATTTATTTTCAAAAATTCAACGAAAAAGTCCATTCAAATCGATTTATATCGAAAATTTGAAATATAAGACAAAAACCGTTTTTTGGGATGAAAATAAAAAATAAAAACGTTTTCTTTGGTTTAAAATGACAGAAAAATTATTTAGACAATATATTTTACAGCTCATAATGCTTTTAAACAATTAACCAACTCCAGTTCTTCAAAATCAAATGCTTATGCGTCTCACGATCTCTAAAAACTAAAATTGTGTACCACCACTAGACTGCTTACAATTTTATTTATTTATTTATTTATTTACGCAAACCATAATTTATTTACGCAAACCATAATTTAGTACTTGTTCAAAATTTTCGATTAAATCGATTCTCAAAAATTAAATATGCATCGAAGAAAATTAAAAGCATCGATTAATCGATTCGAGAATCGATTTAACTTCCAGCGCTAAGGGATATACATATGTGCAAATAGTATTCATCTGCTATGTGTATACGGAATCAGCAAGTTGTAGCTACATTTAATAATCTTAAAATAATCGAACTGCGAGGCCAAATGGAAAACAAGCGCACTCAGAAAGTTTAGATTGCTTTTTAAGTGCAGCAAAAACTCAGGCGATCATATATAAATTACAAACATACATATATACATATATGTTGGTACACACAGACTCTTCATACGTATTTGCGATACATACATATGCATGCATACATACATAGTTGTTATCGAACGAACATTTATGCATATGAAAAATTGCGTTGGGAAATTTTAGCATATTGCCAGGACGCCTCCAGCAGCGCCAGCTTATTCCGCTATAAAAACACATGGCACATAAATCTTGCAGCATCCCCCCTCAGCCACACACACGGGCACACATGCTTATGTATGTATACACATGGTTTGCCCACCTGGCAAGTGCTTCTCCACCTTGTCGAGACGAGGTGCTAATGTCGGCCGCGCTGCCGCCGCCGGAAGTGGCTGCGAAATGTACGAGGAACTGCGGAGTCCTTCGGCTTCGACGATGTTCAATTTTAAATGTAATTTCAGCCAACCCGCAGACTACCCCCCTCCCCCTCCTCCATCTAGCTCCTTCTGTCGTTCTCCCTCCTCTCCAATGAGGACATTTTATTGGCAAGATATTGAAAATTATGTGAACGCGCGTGTTTGGCTAAAGCGATTTATGCGCTTCACTTGCGGTGCTAGTAAGCAGGAGCAAGAGAAGAAGGCTGCTGGAGGGGGGGATGAAGAGGTGCCCGCCTTAAGCAACACTCCTGCTTGGCATAATCGTGCAACAAGCAATCTGATTGCAATGTAATCGAAGCGTCACCGAGATTAACGTCAGCTTCCTGCTCGAGCATCAACCACATTCAAATCGATAGCCGATTATTTGGTTACAAAGATCGATGGCAATCAGATTTAAGGCACACTAATTATATGTACACATATTACGTCTCTTCAATGCGCCAGCAACAACAAAGAACATACTACAAAGGCCACATCCTACCGCAGCAATTATTTGTAGGAGAAACTCTTTAGGTTGACAGAACATCCACGTTCGTTGCCACTGCAGAATCAGAAGAGCTTGTAGCCCCAGGACACGGTCAATGTTAATGTCTTCACACCAGACAGTAAGTGACGATGTTGCCAGAGCCATGTCTAGTAGATAATCTCTGCATCCTCCCTCCCAGGTCTCATGGCGCAGAACAAGAAACGTTGCCGCACTTAACTTTGACACGAGAATCTCAATATTAACGCCATGCGGCGATTCCTGCGACGCCGATGGCGGAGATAAGGATGTGGCGACCTGGCATCGAAGGATCTGTGCGCGGGAATCACCATCAGGCACACAAACATCACTGCAATCCAGCTGAAGTCTTCTTTCAGTGTGTGAATCGTCTCTATGTTTGCATCTATGTCATAAAGAATAGCAAAAAGGCTGGCAGGTTGCTTCTTCGAGTAAGTTTTTATGTATCTAAATCATAACCCCAAGCTGATCCTTATTATAATTTCCACGCATAAAACGCGCACTCAACGAGGTGTGGGCAAGCACGACAATGTGGCACGCTACTGTTCGGCCTGGCTGGAGGATGATCATATGCTGATACAGAACGAGTTCAGTGATGACATACAGGATCAGATAATGCCAAAGCATGTCATCGAGGGATTACGCTATAGACATTTCAATGAGCTGGTCCACATGAAAGACGCAACCTAAAGTCTATTTAGAGTCATCTGAAAGTGGCTAAAGATGATATGACCTTATTGATGGAGTCACGACTGTTAGATTAATTCAAATATCGATGTTTGTCCTAGTTCGCGCTTTATCAAGCAGCAACACAAGCTTAGAAGCTAATTGAATCTTTAAACAACAAATTGCCAAAATGCTGCAGAAATATAATAAATTATCCATAGAAGAACTGGAAGAGTAGGAAGAGTACGTCTGCACATATTGATGGGTCCATTTGGCATCCCCGACTTCAAGAATGCGCTGCACGAGCTCGTCAACCACACAAAAGTCGGAATATAGAATGCCAATATGAATGGAATTCTGATCGGGATAAGGAATATTAAGGCGCTGGGACAAACTGCTGCCTTGCGTGCTGACGGTTCTGCCTTGTATGTGTATGCAGATGCTGATTGCAGTGCTCCATGGCGTTGTGCGATGCATCAGCAAGCGTCAAATCAGTGCCATCATCTACCGAGACTTCAATACGATCGATCATTCGGAAGAACAAGAATAAAGCAATGAGAGGCAGAGCCATAAAACAGGAAATATGTTATCAAGGACTTCAATAAATGATGAGTTTTAGGCTCATGAGAATTACTCAAAATAAAATCGATAAGTCATCGATACGCGAAATGGAATTGAACATTTTCCTTAGTTTGCATTCCGGGCGCCCTTTCCCAGTGGACCAATTGGATCGTGCTTTATTCATTTGCAGTCGCTGTTGCTGTTGTTGCTGCTGCTACTGCAGGCGCCTCGCATTGCTGCAACGCCACACCGCGACGTGCCCCATTAAGTGTTGCAGTTGCAATTGGAGGCAACACGTTGGCCAAACGTGCTCGCAATTAACTCAAATCAGCGGCCAAATGCCGCGAGTGCTCAGTCGAAATAGCCAAAAAGGGCCAAAAACGGCGTCGCCAATGCTTGCGACACATCTGCCTGGCAGCGCTGTCGGCGTCTTCGTCTGCTTCGTTGTTGTCGTCGACTTCAAGGTCTGCGGGTGTCTTTAAGATCTTGAGATCATCAGAGTGCGCCCCCCTCGGACCACGAAGCTCGACAAATGAATGTTTAACGAGTGGGACAGATGACAATGCGGCCAGACGCAACGTCAATTAGTGGGTCGGCAGTGTCTGTCTGTCTGTCCATATGTCTGTCTGTCTGTCCATCAGGTCTGCAGCCGAAAAGTGCATGAAAATTGAAGTTATTTAATAGACTAGCGGACGAGCGGCAATTGCAACAGTCGCAACGACTCGAATGACTGCGATTATCATTTGGTTTGGTTCATCGTAACTCGAGTACCCGCGCTGTGAGTGGGTACCCACTCGGGGTACTCTGGGTACCCGCTGCATTTGAACTACTGGTCGGCACCTTCAAGCGTCTCTGGGCGTCCCCGATTAGTCTGAGCCACAATGCAGCCTAAATTTGACAGATCATTGGCCGGCGGAAGACGAAAAAAAGCAGCAGCAGAAGCGCAGCTCAATTATGGGTTTTTCTTTTTTGGAAATCGAATCACTTTTGTAGAGCGCAACGAAGATTTCCCAATCCCTTGGTCGGCTCTTTAATGAAGCCGACGCGACGCCTGTTGCGGCCGTCGATCGTCGGTGATTAAAGCTCTGCCGGAGATGAGTTGGATAATCAAGTTCGAAATGGATAAACCAAGTCGAATTTGTGATTACATTTGTAACAATTTCGAGTATTCTTAACGTTCATCAGGTTAGTGGATGCTTAAAGAAAAGTGGGAGAATGCTAGAGAGATACTACTGATGGAAAGCTGTAAGGCCATTGTGGATGCTACCGCGTCAATTGAGAAAACTAAACCTATGAAAACTGAAGCGTCACTAAATCGGAACTATCGTATATTATTTATTGTCTTCTATTTCTAAAGCTCATACGCTAAGCAGGAATTGATGAAAAACCTCAGTTTGCCTAGGGTCTTATACATATTGTTAATTTATATGTTATTACGTTAAGTCTTTATTAAGTGTGACCTCAGTCGATGCACTATCGTAAGTTGATTTAGTTAACAATAACGCTGTCAATTTCCTTATCGATAGAAGATAGATATAAATGTTTAGGTATATAACTCTAGCAAGTAACGTTAGCCTTTCTATCATTCTTTTTACTATCGGCTAACTTATGAATGCAAATTGGGTACGAGCAAAATTATGAAAACGCAAGGCAGTTGAAAGAAAATCCAATCTCTAATTACATGAGCAATATTTATGAGTTTATTTCTTTCTTTCTTTTGGAAGCGAGAAGAAAATTCAAAGGAATTTGGTGTTTTTTGAGCTTAACTTTCTTTGATATTTTTCGGTTTAGTTCGTTATTTTTGATATACTTTTTTTTCGTTTTTCTTTGGTTTTTGGTTTACTTTTTTCTTGGCACTGTATCATTTTTTCTAGATTTCTGCAGTGGCAGAGAGTAAAAAGTTTCTTTGGCAAAGTTTATGTGCCACTTGCAAAGATTTACTGGCTAAACTTTTGCATTTTGCATACATTGAACAGGCCGAGAACGGATATATATATATATATATATATGTGTGTGTGTGTATGTGTGTCTGTACAGTACTGTATCCATGTACATACATATAAACGACTGCCTGGCTGTCTGTCTGTATGTATACTTATGCTCTAGCTTGTATGTTTTTCTTGACTTTACTTTATTTTTTATATTGCGATTCTTTATTTTCGTTTTTGGCTCGTTCAAGTTGCGAAAAGTCTGCGCATAGCTGTCACATAAGGTGCAAAGCGGAGTTGAGGCCCGAGCTGTGAAACTTTCGCAGACAATTCAAATCATGCGTGTCCTGTTTGGGCAACAGTCACAACGCTGTCTCCTGAATAATGCATGTGCGTCAGCTCCTCGCCAGGCGGAGGGACTGACAGACAGACAGACAGACACTGTGCTAGTCCTGCTCAAAGTGCTGCCCGAAGAAGATGAAGGTGAAGGAGGAGAGGAAGGAGGACTCTTGCAGCCAGCTCTGATTTGGACACTTGATTAGGCAGGCGAGAAACTTGGTGTCAGATGAAAAACATACATAGGTGGGGGGGGGGGAGAAAGGGAACATGCTGAGCTTTTCACTTAGACAGCTGATAGAATAAACAGAGTGGGAGAGAGCTAGAACAAACATAAAAGAGAAGTAGGAATAGTGTGAATGGAGGGGAAGGAGCAAAACGCGTGGGAAGAAGGGAAGAGAAGAAGAAAGACAGAGAAACAGATATGCAAATAGAGTTAAAGAGATTTATATGGACAGAAGAAAATATAGAGGAAAAACGAGAGAGTGCAAAAGAATCATACAGGTAGAAGAAAGGCAGAAAGTGACGCAACTAATTAAAAACTGTACAAAAAGAGAATGATATAGGGGAATATAGAAAATGAATTAAACACAGAGAGAGAAAAACCTTTGAAAGGGTTTTTTAATTATCAGATTTTGATGAAATACAAAAAGTATATACGGTTTACTAATTTCGGCTTACGTCGACGTGCCTAAGGTCCTTCACCTTTGCAGGCTTGGGCTGCAATCGATACGAGATACGAGGTGTGTTTAAAAAGCATCGAGCATTTTGAATATGTGAATTTCGAATTTCGATTTTTTTTTGTTTTGTTATGTTGGTACACTCTTCCCAAACATCTGTACCAAGTTTCAAGTGTATATCATTTTTTGTGCTACACACTTGAAACTTGCTACAGATGTTTGGGAAGAGTGTACCAACATACTCGTAACAAAACAAAAAATTTTACGTAACCCGCGAAAATTAAAAATTCGCGATACATTTTGAACACACCTCGTATATATAATGATACACAATTTTACACGCTGCTAATAGTTTCATTAATACCTTAATATAATAACTCAAATCTCTGGACACATTAATTACCATATTCAAAAGGACATTTGTTATATAGTGATGACTTAGCCCGTTACAATTCTCTGTCCCTGGTAGAATTACCCGTAATTACCTTCCATAAATACTCTACAATTGTAGTTCAAACTGTGCTATGCATAAGTCACTCAGGGTATTATGTTCGGACTACAATAAATTATATTCCATTGTGGCTAACAGAAACCATAATTCTCTATCTACCTTAAATGTCCTAATCCCAACTCACCTATCTAGAACCTAGCTAAATATACTTGTATATTTTCTCTCGCTCGCGTATTCTACTCGCGATCTAGATTGGGTTTTGTTACTAACACTAACTCTCCTGATCTCATTAGGTTTTTCCTATGCAACAAATGTTGAATCGCATTTTTCTTTCTTATCCCTATTTAAACATATTACATTTTAATCAAATCCTTTTTTCTTTAAGGTTTCACGTTCTTACTAATTTAATTATTCCTTTTTTTATGTTTATATTGATAATTTACAGTTACATTTTCACACTTTCAATTAATAACTAGAAATAGAGATATCTTGCTCAAGAATCCTTCCAAGTGTACCAAAGTTTCCCAAGCCGAGCTCAATTTTGAGGGTGTTAAGCTCAGCGAAGGCGCCTAGCCTGAGTACGGTTCAGTGCTGGAGAACATGGGGAGAAGAGAGAGTAGACAGACGGCATGGGGGTGTGGAAAAGGAAGAGTGGCAAACTATGCGAAATATTTGTATGTTTGGCTGCACTCGATTTCAGTTGCCATAATATTTTTCCATTGTAAATTGCGAGAGTTGGTGGAGACAAATGGAAATGGGATAAGCTGAAAAACTAAGCTGGCAACGAATTCGAAAACATTTTTGTCAACTGAAACCTTTACTTCTGCTGGCAGAAGAACAACACCAATAACATTGAGTAAAAAGTTCATTTACGTAAATGTGAGTTTTTGTTTGTCTTCTGCTTCTGCATCTCCTTCTCCTTCTCCTACATCTTATACACTTGCAGAGGGTATATTTATTTTGACCAGGAGTTTGCAACGCATCTTAGGAAAGATCTCAGACTCCATAAAGTCAACAGCAGAATCGAACAAGCCCTGTCCGTCTGTCCATGTCCGTTTTTTGAAACGCAAACTAGTCAATCAGTTTTGAAGGTATCCTGAGGATACACATGCTTCTTATTGCTGCACGCTGTATAAAAGTCGGCACGAGCTGGATCGGACCGATATATCGTATAGCTGCCATACAAACTAATGGCCGATTTTTGTTATTTGTCAAAATATTACAATCAAATTTACTACATCAGACTAATTCAATATATATAATATATATGCATATGAAATTTCATCAAAATCTGACCATTATTTATCATAGCTTCCATATGAACAGGAAGAGTAGTTCTGATTTAAGAAATAAGTTCTTAGTTCCAATCAAAGTGAGACAATATATTGAATGTACACAATCTCTTCTGCACCATTATATATAATTAGTATTGGAACAATCGGAGGGGATAAGAACCTGCAAGGGTATAAGACTATCGGCATGCCGAAGGTAGCCTTTCTTCTTGTTGTCACTGCCTTCTCTTCCCGCTGCTTCGTTTCTTTTTTTCGACAAATGCTTTGGCATTGTGAGAAATTAATCAGCAAATGGATTTTCAATTCCCCATTAACACTCCCGTTGCAGCATCTTCTTCAGCTAAGCGAACTCCTACCTCCATCTCATTGTCTCTCGGGGCATTTGCCTAAAAAGTTGCGCTCCACCAGTAGCATATGTAATCCCACAGGGGGACAGGGGCAGGGGAAGGGCTTCGCTCGTCTGCTGCATTTAGCTGACAGGCTGCAAATCTTCTTGTCGCACAGCAGAGGAGCACTTCGAGTATCTATAATTAAGTAATACCATTTTGAGCAGGAGAGGGGCAAAGGGGAGGGGTACAGGTACTCGCTCTTTGAATCAGGAAACAGGTTGCATCAGTGCAGCAAGCTGGCAACTGCATCCAATCCCAGCTGCAACTGCATGTCAGCTACTGCACTGTGCTCCTACCACTCAGCTTCCTCTCCCCTCCCCCTTAGTGCACCGTCGGTTAGTCGGTTTGGGTCAAAGTGTTTGTCTCTTGGCCACGAGATGTTTGCGCCTCTCTCTCTTTGTGTTTGCCTGGCTGTGTGTGCGAGTGTGAGTGTACTTTTAGTTTGCAGTGTGTGTTTTTGGTGTTAGTTGCGGATTATGCAACCACATGCGGCGCCTTGCAACAGTGTTGCATAAGTGCCTGCAGATTGTTCGAGGGGATTGTGACAGAGAAAGAAAGAACTCAAGGCTTGCAACTCTATCTACACGCGTATATACATATACCCTATAAACGAAGCAGAGAGTATAAGCTAGCTGCCAATTATTGGGTAAGCTACAGTCGAGTATCTGCCATCTATTATTTATTCATTATATGTCTCTATATATTGTATGTCCATCTATATTTGCAGGCGGCAGGCCTTTCAAATTTACATTTTGCATAACAATGACAATTATTGTGCACACAAAAAGTTTATTACAAATTTAAAGCCAGAAAGAAAGACTTTTTTATGGCATACCCTTGTTGTGTAATATATAATATAATGGTGTAGAACTGATTGTTCTATAGGATTGGCGCTGAAAGGTGAAGTTATTTCGAAGTACAACATTGTTCTTCATACAAAAACCATCATTTGGCCAATTGTTCCTAACGGCAGCTGACCTCAAATGCTAGTTCTGGTTAGTGGCTTGTAGGGTTATCTCTGTATCCTCAAGCTTCTTAGATCCTCTTGATCCTATAGAGACTTATCAGGAGGTAAATCTCTACTGCCACCACCAAGCGCTCGAGTTCCTGTGGAGGACAGGACAAGCCACTCACATTGATTGTGATGGGGGGCACGGGCAATTAGAGACCAAGATGGTGTTTGTTTACTGAGGGTATTATAATATTGCAGGTTCTGCCTTGTGTAGGCGTTGGTCGCCATCTCTTGACCTCAACGAGGTTCTCATCCACAGCCAGGTCGTCGGCCACGTCCATGGTTGGGCTGGATTGCGTGGAGGATGCTGGCTCCTGAGTGTTGGAGGATGGATCCGACAAGAATGCTTCCAAAGCGTCACAAACTCGTCTCGTCCAGCTTCGTCAATACAATTCTTCTCCAGCCTGTTCTGATCTGTTTGACTGTCTCCAGTCCACGACCAGGTAATCAACCTGGAAGTTTATTCTTGTAAATACAAGTGTGACCTCCACTTGACTCGACACCCTGCAATCGCTGTAAACTGAGCTCAGGTCGAGGCTTTCTCCGATATGCTATGGGATTGCGTCCCCCAGGGATGGTCCTGAGTTTCGGTAATGTCCCAGCGTGGCCTTCACCATATGCCCAGTGTGTCCCGCACGTCCGCTTGTCGAGTATAAAAGTTCCAGCCGCCCACGAGTACATTGCAGAGGTCTTTTTGACAGTTGTAATAGAACACAACAAAGACGGGATGATGGCGAGCTACTCTGAGACCAGATCCGCATGTTGTTCACCCTTGGCACCTCTGTTGATGGTCACTTGTTGATAGAGGATTAAGAGACCAGATGCGACTTTAGCCAAGAGTAGGTGTGATGGAGACCTGACGACCGCGACTATCATTGCTGTTGTTGCCACTCTTGCTGGTGTTGTTATTGTTGCTGTTCGCAGAACATAGTAGCGTGAAGACGGGAGATTTAAAATAGGTAAAGGAGGTTGCAAACTATGATGATAGATAATTAGACAGTTAAGTATTTTATATTATTTGAGAGGAAATAAGTAACTGATGTACTGTGTAGATTTGGTTTGATCTCTGTCGACCGACGCTGCGGAAAGACAAGACAGCGAACTTCGAAAGGAAGAGAATATTAAACATATTTTAATCATACATGTACGATATATTGGATGCTTGATATAAATATATAAATTCCAATAGTATTAATAATAGTAGTTATAATCCACTTCCATCCTATTGTTAGCGGGTGTAACCAGTTGAATTTGCAGTTGTCATTTCTTATGGATCTGATTGATTGTATAATGTAATTGGTGATTGATTACATACCACTGAATGCCAGTATTGATTGACAGGTTGTTAACTGTAGCGAACTATAGAATTTGCAGGGTATCTGCCAGCTGTGCTTCCCTCTCACTTGCTGCACAGATAATCTTAAATCTATTCGAGCACCTCGAAGTCATCTCAAAGTGAAGCATCAATCAGTCTAACGTTGTCAATTCGACCACAATGAATCAATTAGTCGACTGGCGAAAGTCGGAACAAGAAAAAGAACAAAATGATAACGGTAAATAGATATGGCACAAGCGTGCTCACATTGACACCTTGACAAATGATCAAAGTGTTTTTTGGCAAAGTTGGAAACGAAGCCGAGAATGCTTATGAAAGTTGATGTGGAACTAGAACTGATATATATTAACATATTACGTATATGTCACAGATGTATTTTCTCGCAGATAAATTACAAATTGTACTTGCTGTGCAGAACTGCATTTCGTGCTGGGCGCAGCCAACTTAACACGTCGGGCTTATCAAGATGTGCCCTCGCTCAGCAGGTCTGTCAGTAGTCAGAGAAGTGAACGGCCCAGCTCGGAGACATCAGGTATAAGGTACATACACGTATGTCATGGATGTCTATCTGATAGTTGCATCGGCTACGTGATACGTGATGTTGTTGCTTGCGTTCTCTCTTTCTGTTGCATTGCTCATACGCCGCTTTGTCCGCCGGACGCGTTCGTTACGTTATCATCGGCGCCGCTGCCGGTTGTCGCCTCCCTCCATAAAGTGTTGCGATATTCATAAAGATAAAACTAAACTCGCCTAGTTGGCCCGTTTAGGCCCGAAACGTGCGTGCGTGTCTTCGGCCTCCTTCCCGATGCTTATCGGGCAAACAACGCTGGGCATCCTGCGCAAGAGAGGTAGTGGACGTGGGGGAGGCGCATTTGAAGTGCCCATTAGGCTCCATTAAAATGTAATCGACCATACGCCACCTGTCTGCTGGAGGTGTCTGCGCTTTGTCTGACTGCCTGTCTGACTATGTTAGCATCTGTATCTTTATCGTACCCTCTCTGACTATGTCTTCTTTTGTCATTGCCTGTTAATTCTCTGTCTCTTTGACTCTCTCTCCGCCCAATATCTGACTAAATTTCTTTGTATCTTAATTACAGTATTTAATCCAAGAAACGGAAATATGCGTAACAGGCGGAAGGATGCAGCTCCGACCTTATAAAGTATATACAAACGTGGACAAAAGTATTTTGAAAACGCAAAGCAAGATCAACCACCGCTTCTGAATCAAAACCGAAAGTAGTGAAGGTAACCAATTTCATTTTACGAGAGAGACAACAAACAAAGCATTAATCGAGCAAAAGCTTTCTTTGATAACGGTACATATTTATTTTCTATTATTTTTTGAATTTTGTATTTTCGTTGATTCGCTTGCTTTGCAAATCACGTGCTTTGGTTTCTTAAGTTATTTTTCACGTATTTATTAAAATCAACTACTATCAAATCAAATCAGTTTCCTAAAATATGGGCAAAACACACGAACTAAGTTAAGTTACAGGAAATAATATGGTTACTAAGTATAATGCAGGTATTTCTGTAGAATACATTAGCAAATTAAACAAAGTGTCAAAACAAACAATATATTAACAAATAAACAAAATAAAAAGAATGATCCCCTTTAGTATATGACCAGATCGCGAAGAAAACGCAAAACAACGACCGCATAATAATGAGGAAATTTAAAGAAATTGTTCTGATTACACCCAAAGCAGTGTCGATTGAGCTTGAAGGGCATTATAAAATATCAGTTAGTTTAAAAACTGTGGGAGGGCGGTTAAAAGAATGCGATTTTCATACTTATGTAGCTCGTCCAATACCAGCCATGTATTAGATTGGCAGCCGCAAAGTCCCGATGAGACTGTGTGGGCCAGCCAAAAAATCAAATGCTGGCGTACAAAAAATAATAGAAAATAAATATGTACCGTTATCAATACAAGCTTTTGCTCGATTAATGGTTTTGTTGTTGTCTCTCCCGTAAAATTAAATTGGTTACCTTTACTACTTTCAGTTTCGAGTCAGAAGCGTTGTCAAAATACTTTTGTCCACGTTTGTATATTCTGAATCAGCATCAACAGCCAAGTCGATTGAGCTATGTTCTTCTGATTATCTGACTGTCTGTCTGTATATCTGTCTTTCTGTCCGTCTGTCTGTATGAATGCCTGATTATCAAAAACTACAAAAGCTAGAGCCAGCAAATTTTGTAACAAGATTTGTATTGCAAGAAGTTAAATAAATTTTCAAAATTTGGACACGTCCCTTTCCCGCCTGTAAATCAGTAAAATATACTTCACAGCTGCAATATAAACTCAATTACTTCAACTGTTTGGCACACATGATATACACTCTATTGTGAACGATTTGTGAAGGAGATCACTAGGAGATAATTAAGATCAGACAGAAAAGAACGAAGATATTAAAGATTTTGAATAACTCCTACTAGAACACATTCAAATCCAGTGCCATACACGTTTTTATGTAATTATTTATGTGCAATTACAATGCAATTTAGCTGAGCAAGTCAACAATTGCCTGAGTGATTAGCATGGCGGATTCTTAGGTAACACGACGGTTTATTTAAATAACACTTGTTTTTAACATGCCTTGATGGTGAATGTTTTTTTTTTAATTCTATATAACACATACAAAGTGAAAATCCATCTTTTTTTAACAGTCAGAGAGTTTATCTAGTTCTTATACAAGTACATACACAATATTATCTATATTTGTCTGTCTTTGTTCTTCTCTTTCATTTTCTCATATTGTTGTTCGCTCTGTTGATAGCAGTCTTCTCGTATATCTATCAATCTATAAATATATGTAAACAATGATAGTGGTGGCAGCATGATAATAGAGGAGCCACCGCTACATGCAACTATCGATAGGACCAGGGTTGCATCTGACAAGAGTAATCAAGCAGTGAAGTTAGTCGTTAAGTTTAAATCAATGTAGTAAGAGAGTCGCATATTAAGTCTCGCAGAGCAGTTGTGCAAGAAAGTTGTAAAAGAAGTTGTTGAAATGGCAGATAAGTCTGTCTGGCTTTTGAAAATATCGATCGGTCAAGTCGGACTGTCGTCGGATGAAAAGTTCTGTTGCCTGAAGCAATATGAGTTTCTTAAAGTGAAAATGAACGTTATCAAGTTAAGTTATTTGTACTAGATATGTTGGTTAACATTATCAATAAACAATTACTTAATTCAGTTAATATTACATGTATGTATGTATTTATTTATCATCTATCAATTTAGTCATATGTCTTTCTCTCTCTCCTTCTTTCTCTATCTATCTTTCTGGTTATCTAACCTTCTGTTTTTATATTTTGCTGCCTTCTTTGCTTTCTATCTATAGATTAACTTATTTATCTGTCAATCCGGTCAGCTATCCCTTTCTATCACTCATCCCTTCGGATTATATACGTATAGTGACTATATATTTGTTTATTCCAATTAGGAATCTGTTTATCCAGCTCTACCCACCATTTACCACTTACATATCTATCCATAAATATTTTCGTATATATTTCTGTTTTTCCATCTCACAAACCTGAAAGCTTAAACTCTTTCTCTCCCCTCCTTTCACACCTTAAGAACTTTAAGTTTTCTTCAACTTTAACTGGGATAAATTACAAAAGTGAAATCAAATATTTTCCTTTAATAATTTTCATTAATTTGTGGCTGGGAAAACAGTATAGAAATTAATTGGAAACAGCTTTGGGATTTGATACGCTTTAAAGGCAACAAAGCAAAGCTCAGCTGAATTTCAATTTGCAATACCCTGTAGATTGGAAAAGGATGTACTAGATACGCAATCAGAAGAGAATAAGTCATAAAAAGAGAATAATAACTTTACAGTACGTAAGTCAGTTAGTATGTTATGTATGCTATACCCATCTTCCATGCACAATGTGTGCAGGGTATAAGAACAGCATCAAATCAAAATATTTATATTAATTCTGAACAGAAATTTATAAATTAAATACAAAATTTATAATTTGACTGCTTCAAAAACTGATTAAGCTCAGCAACGTCCCTCTCTCTCTCTCTCTCTCTTGCAGTCTCTGTCTCTTACTTTGCCTCAGCTTGGCTTGTCATTTTGGCCGACAGGCGAAACTTTTTAGCAGGCTGACGACTTTTTGACATTTGTCGTCGTCATGTGAAGCAACTAAAGGAAGGCGAAGAAGGAGATTGGCGGGAGAGTGGTGGAGAGAAGGGGGGAGGGAGAGAGAAGGAAAGCTGGAAGACAGTCGAGCAACATCCTCGTCATAGACATCATCAAACGTGGCCTTATTAAAAGTGCAAAAACTTTTATGTTCCTGCAGATTGTTGTGCGTGTGTGTGCGGGTGAGTGTGGCAGGAGGGGAGAAGAGAGGCTGCTGTGGGCGTGGCAGCTGCACTATGTGCAATACACAAGTCGCGGGCAAAACTAACCAAGAAATTATTATCAATGTACGCATAATTCATTAAAACGTGCAACTTTTTGGCACAGTCAGCCAATTGGGCGTGCCAAGGGGCGTGTGGTGGCGGCAAGGGGCGTGGCTGAGCAGAGTTTTTGGCTGCCTGCTGCTGCTGCTGCCTGCTGCTTGCGTGATGACAGCGACGGCGACGCGCACTGACGATGATAATGTCAAAGTGCACTTTGTCATTATATCAGCAGGCACACACACACAGAGACATACACATACAGACACATACAGTCACACACAGGCACACTCACACACAGAAACACAAACAGGCAGTCTTGCACACATGGCCCGCAAGCGGAAGGAAGAAACTAACTAACTTTGTTAAAAGTGTGCTCTGTTTATGCATGTCTCACACTATGCCCCTCCCTCTCTCTCTCTCTATCCTTCACTGTCTCACACTCTCTCTTTCTGTCTCCCGCTCTAAGCTCAGTGTGTGTGTGTGTGTGTGTGTGTCACTTGGTGTGCACTGCAATGAAGTTATCGTCCAAGTTTTAAGCGTGAACTTTTTGCTCTGCCAGCCGCCACGCCTCCACTTGAGAGCGGCTTCAACAACGCCTCCGCCATCCCCTCCCACAGTCGGCGAAATCGCCAAACTGGCGGCTATTAATTTAATTTTTGGAATCGATTACTAATATATTGAATATCATTGAATCAGATTTATTTTGGATTTCCTGGCAAAACGTACTTTATTAACCCTTTACAAGGCATGGAGAGACAAATGTAAATAAAAAACACACTTTTCTTATATTTTTTTTGAATTTGTGATTTATGCGATTTTTATGATGTAATTTTTGTGTTTTTAAAATATTTACAGTGGAGAAACCTTAGCATATTTTATTCTACAAATAAAATAAATATTACATAATCAAAGTTAATGCAAATTTATAAAGAAGTTGTATTGCATATTTCAAGAGATTTGAGGGAGAAGTGATTATATCTCTTACAAACACTTAGTAGAATGAAACAAACCGATAATGTAAAATATGAAGTTTTTACATTACATACAAAGTTGTCATGTATTTTATATATTTTTAGTTGTATTGTACTAAAACACATTTTCGTCATTTTTGGCTACTTGCTGCATTATTTTTTTTTAATTTTGTTTGAATTTAATTGCAGTTCTACTATTTTTGTATTAATATTAAGTAAATTATTTATATAAATTAATTTTAAAAAATGATATTCTGTATCTAGGATATTGTTTACCCACAAAATCGATGTTACAGCCAGTATTACTTAAAGGTACTTTATTAACACGAAAATTAAACTTTCCTGGGCGAGAACAAGTAAGGTAAATAAGGGTTCGTTATTAAAGTATTTTTAAATAATAGCTGAATGTTTTAACTTTTTAAAATGCCCAAGTCCAAGCTGCAGTTGTTTGCAGTCGAAGTATTGGTTTTTATTTAAGTTTTGCATTTCATGTCAACGAATGGATTCGGTTTGGTGTAATGATTGAAACTCATCAGACGACGAGCAATGCTGCACTATTTACATAGTTTCTAAGCCGATTCCCGTTAAAATTATATACCAAATATTAAAGTTCAAATTTCAATGGAATTATTTGCCGTCAAATTGGCCATTTAGCCCACTGTGCCACCCCCACTCTCCCTCGGCCTCTAGTCGGAACTGCTGCAGCAGGAACCGCAGCCATTGCATTGCAAAATTGGCTGCCTTCCTTTAAGCGGAAACAGTTCCCGACCACACTACGTTGCACTCCCCTCCCCTCACCCTGCCTTTTTGCCACGCCCCCTCTTCGAAGTCCGTCTGCAACGGCATCATAATTCGCTATTAGAAGTCACTTAAAAACTTTCGCAAGTTTTTCGTGCAGCTGCCAACATCGTTGTCAGAGGCCGCCTCTGGCCACGCCTACCACTATCGCCCGCCTTTCCTTACCTCCTTTCCTTCTTCCCTCTCCCCTGCCCTATCCTGGCCTACACACATCGAGCCAGCAGAGCGAAAAACTTTTAGCTCTGCTTTCGCTGCTGCTGCTCGAAAATTATATTAATTGCGCCCGCCATGCACTTTTTAATTGAATAATTGTAGGCATAACGCGGGGCGTGGCACACATCTCAATTGCGAACACCCCCCTTCCTCTTCCCTTCCCTCCCCTGCGTTCGAGGGCCAAGGGTGAACCGGAAGACAGGGTTTACAATGGCTTTATTAGCTTACAACGAGCGCCCTTTGTCAGTTTGAGGCTGCAGAACCAAATTAAATTCAATTTGGATGGCAATGGAATACCCTGTAGACACTGCAAATCAGGGCATATTTGAGGGCATACATACACATGTATATGTGTGATTCCTTGCTTTCTTCGGATTAGCACCGAGTGTATGCAAAGTTCTTCGAAACTTACTCAATCAAGCCTGCATCCGAGAACAGTAGAGCTGGAAGTACCATCAAAGTAATATCGATACATCGATGCCATGAAATTTCTTGAAAACATCACTGTGAAAAATCTGCGAAAGCGTTAAGTGAGTTTGATCTTTTGTGAATACTTTTGATGTGATGTTTAGAAACTTGAAAACAAATTTAAACCAGTAAGAAAAGCAACAGTCGCGCAGCACGCGACAGTGGGATACCCTGCGACCTATGTTCCCGTGTAGTTTAATTTGTTAAATTCATACACATATGCATATGCACATGCTTTACAATTATTCCCAACAGATGGCGCTCGCGCTTTGCGTTCGCCCGCCTCTCTTGTTAGTTGACAGAAGCATTTGGTTTTATGCTCATACTTTCTTAAATAACTTCTGTGATTATTGTCCGATCGGATTGCAATTTGGAGAATACGTAGATAATTCATTCAGCTTAGTATATGTTAAAGTCAGAAAGTTGTAGCATTTATACAGCGCTTACAAATTGAGTTCAAAAATTAAATTTTTGATTTACGGGGGCGGTGGGCGTGGCACCTAACATTTGAAATAAAATTGATCAGCTTATGGTACACAGGACTCTTCCTGTCAAACTTGGTAACTCTAGCTTTTATAATAGCTGAGATCTGTGCGTTCACACAGACAGACGGACAGACGGAGAGACAGACAGACATGGCCCAATCGACTCGACTTGTGATCCTGAGCAAGAATATATATACTTTATGGGGTCTGCCACGCCTCCTTCTGCCTGTTACATACATTTGCACAAAGTTAGTATACCCTTTTTTTACCATTTTCAATGGTCGAAAGGTATACAAATAATCCTCGACACATCGATATATGCTTTCCTTACTGGTTACCCATGAAAAACTCAAAACATCGATATACTCAAACATAGCGTGGAGGACTACTAAATCAGTAGTCCTGGGTTTCAATTCCTATTTTCGACGGTTTGTGAAATTTATTTGTATACCCTTGCAGAGGGTATATTAATTTTGCCTAAAAGTTTGCAACGCACCATAGGAGACATCTCCGACCCCATACAAATATATATTTTGAATCAGAAGCAATGTCCGTGTGTCCGCTTGTCCGTCTGTTGCAAAGCAAACTAGCCTCTCTGTTTGAAGGTATCCTCATGAAACTTAATACACATGCTTTTTATTGGTGCACGCTGTATATAAGTCGGAATGAGCCTGATCGGACCGATATATCGTATATGTTAGCTGCCACACAAACTATCGGCCGATTTTTGTTATTTGCCTACATAATGCATCAAAATTTACTACATCGTATTTATTCTATAGTATATATATAATAAGCATATACATTGTCATCAAAATTGGCAAACTATAACATATAGGAATAATCGGCCGAAATGAAAGTTTTTGTATGAAGACCGGTTATGATTTTAGAAATAACTTATCAGTGCCAGTCAATGTGAGATATAATGTTGAATATACACAATTCCTTTCTATTCTGCACCATTATATATAACTTATATTAGAACAATCAGAGGAGCTAAGTACCTGCAAGGGTATAGAACTTTCGGCATTCCGAAGGTAGCTTTTGTTCTCGTTTTATTTATTTATTTGCAGATCTTTACATATAGTATAATGTAACTTGCATGATCAACATATCTATGCAACTTAAAACACTTTGCAATTCTTCTTAATGTTTCTTTTGTTTTTATTTATTTCCTTCTCTTTCTAATAACTTAATCCATAAGCTCTAAGAAAATTGTAAGCTTAGATCCCAAAATAAGAAGAGAAGTCAACTTCAGTTCCTATGTGTAGATCGTTTTGAGCACAATTAAGAAAACTTCTTAGTTTGACAATAATAAATAATATTGTAAGCAAATAAATATGAATATGATATGTATGATATCGTATACTGAAGTAATTCGGATATTCATTGTTAATTTTTTTGCAGTATTTGCGTAATTTCCCTTGGGATATGCCTCTACCGGGCCAGCAAATTGTCGTTAGTTAGTTTCATTATGGGATTAATTTGCCAGATAATCGTATATTCAATTGTACGGGCGATGCACACTCCCACGCACACACACCCCCACACAGAGGCGATAATGCAACATTGCGCATACGCCGTGTGCGCTGCTTAAATTCGATTTGCCATCGCATTTCAATTTAATTTATCTGCAGTAGCTGCTACGGCTCGATAAGTGAGCCACGCCAGGACGGAGACGGGCCGACCCAGTCCGAGGCAGACCGAGGTGGGTCGGTAGGCATCGTCGTTCCGTTGCAGCCGCAGCGAAGTATGCAATGAGTATTATTAAATGCATATATAATTGCATTTTAAACGCGCACAAACAAAAGCCAGACCCCCTCCAGGCCGGTCCTCCCCTCCCCACTCCTGGTTACACTGTCAAACGGGGGCTGAAATCATCATTAAAGTAATTATAGCTGTCAACGTGCGCGCGCTTGGAGCCGCGCGGGATTAAGGACGAATCATTTATCTGGGGGCCTGCCAGCGAGTCCATTGATTCCCTCAATTGACCCAGGACACGAGGCCCCGTGGGCTAAAAACCAACGTTCCTTATCGACAGGTGACTGTGCTTTGGCAGCACTTAACTGGTGAATACCCTGTACTCTGGGTACCCTCTGAGGCAGACTCTGGTTGGGCGTTGGGCTTGAAAAGCTTCATTCCGATCAGACTCTGGCTGGGCATTAAGGTTGAAAAGCATCATTTTGATCATAAGTACAACTCAATTAAGTTCCTTTACAGCTTTAATGAGCTTTCAATAAAAGGAACTTTCAGCTTTACAAACCAACTCTTATTACGTATTCTTCAATTACTTTTTCCTTGACTTTTTCAATATTTTAAAGCTTTAAGGAGCTTTCAGTCCAATTCTTCAGTATGGTAGGCTAGCAAAGGTTTATCCAAGCTTTTTTAAATAGGTAAGCCAATAAACATTTGTACATGCTGTCTTTTAGCTTTAATTCGATTCGAAAGAGCGTTTGCTGCTTAAATTTGTTAGAAGTTCTTGATAACTTATGTGTTTAATACATATTTTAAACAGCTTTAAGAAGCTTTTCACCTTTAAATAGTAAAGCTTTCAGACGATTTGATCTATATTCTGACACCCTATAAAACCGCCGGCGCGCCAATAACCTCAAACTTGACCTTATTCCACAAACGATACCATTCTTTCTTGAACTTCAAAGACTCATGTCTATCTTCCGTCTTCTTCTTTCTAACTGAACAAAACAGCGATTGTCCATCAAATGTTCTTCTCCGCAGATTAACCTTTATTTTTCTTTTTCTTCATCTTCTTCTTGAACTTGCTTTCTTTCATTACCATACGCCGCTGGCAACGAAAGGAAAAGCCAACGTCGACGTCGACTGCGCGTCCAACTTTTTGTCCAACTGCGAAGTCAAAGTCAAATCACTTTAACACTGCGGCTCTGCAGCTCTCCTCTTCTCTCTCTTTCTTCTTCTTCTCTGCTTCTTTCTCTCCCTCACCAACTGTCATGCTCTCTCTCTCTCTTTCTCTCTCTCTCTCTCTCTACCTCAGCTCAGCCTTGGCTTTCAAGATCGCTGCGCTTGCTGCGCCTCGCTGCACTTTATTACCGTTGCAGCCGCCGCCGTCGTTGCCGTCGCTGTTGGCTTTGGCCCCAAAATCTTCAACTAAAGCCGACCTAGCAGCAGTCACCTCCCTCTCCTCCTACCCGTCACACTCACCCCTTGGAGTGGGTTGCCCAAGAACTTGGTGCTCTGACTGATTAACGTGATTTGCTGATGAGTTTTGCTGCTCCAGCTCAAAGTTTCTCACCTCCCTCTACTCTACTCCCCCCTCCCACACCCCCTCTTGTGTTTACTCTTCAACGCTTCCTTTGGCGTGTTGACTTGTTGTTTGTCTGTTGTTGTTGTTGTTGTCGTTGCTGCTTCTGCCGCTGCTTTTAATAACTCTGGCAAGCGTAGCATGACGCACTGTATCGCAGCGCAGTCGTTCTTGAGTTTTAATTGAAACTTTTGCCGTTCCACGCGCGTTCAGCCGCAGCGGCTCAAGATGAAAGAGTGCAAGACAGTCAGAGAGAGAGAGAGAGAGAGAGAGAGAGAGTGAAATGGAACTGCTTGATGAGTGCGTATGCTGTGGAGGGGGTAAGCAGCCTGTGGCAGAGACGGCGGCGAAAGACGGTCGAGCTGTATTGACTTTCTAGGCTGCATTCAAATGTTTTTGATGTTAATGAGACGACATACATGTGCAGAGCAAGAAAGATAGAGAGAGAATGACAGAGAGAGAGAGACAGGGAGAGAGTGGTAAAGAGAGAGAGAGGCACAGAGAGCAAGCGACTTCAACTGCCAAAAATAAAACATGCAACGATAACTAACTACAGCCGAGCGCACCTCCCACAAAGCTACCTTATAATTCCCAACAGCAAATTCTTAAGTTAACGTTAATTTGTACAACTATGGTGTTTATAGTCTATATGTCTGTCGACGTTGAAGGTTAAGACTTTAAGACTTTACTTATTAATTCGTTGTTGCCATCTAACACTTGCAATAAATTTGATCTGCGTATGATATACAGCAGGGCTGCCAGGTCAGCCATTTTCAGGACAGATCTGTCCTTTTATTTTTTCGTCTAGCCTAAAAAATCTCTAAATCTTATTCTCCGAAAATCTTCTGTCCTGTTTGTACTGCTCAAACAAAACGTACTTTCGAGATAATTTTAATGAAATTGTTCTTAAAATCGACGTACAACCAACATGACTCTTTATCCCGGAATTTCGATTTGATTTTCAATCATAAAAACGTAAATATTGGTTAATATTTCGATATTCCCTATTTCGATTAGGAGCATATTCGACATAACATGAATACCATAGAGAACCATTCGAATATTGTCGATAAAGAATGAAAATTTAAATAAATTTACAAATTTATGAAATTCTAGCCTTTTTTAATCAAAAACCTTATGTACAGCTTTTTATTTTATTTTTCTCCTGTCTATCTATTTTTTTCCATCTAAGTCTATCCTTTTTTAGGGGTAGCTGTCAGCCCTGGTATAAAGGAACCTGCATGCCACATTTAGTGTCATCAACTCTTATTTTTGCTGAGACCGTCAACATTCATACAGTCAGACTGACATGGCTAAATCGACCTTGTGTTTGATGGTGATCAAGTAATATACATATATTCTTTATCTAAACACTTTGTGGAGAAGACCACGCCTCCATCTACCTGTTACCTACGTTATGTATGTATGTATTAGAGTCGTGTAGGAATGAATTAATTTCTGGGAAACAATACTGTACAGTATTATGCTGTACCCATTTTTTACTATACTCATTACTACCCATACAATAATTCATATAATTTAAACGGAAAGTGTACACTTTTTTTGGGAACACTTTTGAAATGATTGCTATGATTGAGATGCGTATAATTACTAAAAAATGAGTTAATTCATGTGGGAAATAAAGGTCACAGAATAAAATGAAATCAGAGAAAAAACTTTCGAGTTATTCCCTTCCGAGTAATCTGTGCTGATTATAATAGATTATTCAGAGTATTTAACCCAGAGTCCTCTCTTTATTCTATGAAACTATCTATCCTTGATTACTTTACACATTATCCAACAATTTACCGATCTGATTAGGTTTTTCTGGGTCTCCTCCAATCTTCTGCAACAAATATTAAATCGGCTCTAGATCATTATTCCAGTCTATATCAAATTAAACAATAATATCTTTATCTATTTGTAAACATAAATCAAATAAGTATTATTTCCTAATGTAATTATCTTCATTTATTAATTTAATTTAGCTACTTTCATTTAATTTTAATGTTTTTTTATAATTCTTTTTTAATCAACTGACATTAATTTACATTAAATAAATAAATAACGTGCTTTATAGCAAAGGATTTTTAAGTATGATCAAGGCAGGGTATAACATAACATTCACTCATAATTTACAGTGAGTAGAGCAGGGCCGTAGTGATCATTATGGGGGCCCTTTGCATCACTTCTGTGGGTCCTAATTGTAATTTTCTAGCTAAGAAAAGTTAATAAAACATTTCACAAATAGAGAAACCACATATAATTATATCTAACTTTTTCTTATTTTATTTTGGCAAAACAATTAATCTTTTTTTTGAGAATACTTATTCTCGATTGATAATATTGCCGATCCATTCAATCATTCTTGATTTATTGTGCTTGGCAATTTGTATATCCATAGAATAGAAGGATATTAAACAGGCATAAGGAGGCGTGGCAGAACCCACAGACTATTGTATATGCATATATTCTTGTTTAGAACTGATAACGGTTAATTTAGCCATGTCGAGTTATCAAGTATAATAAAAACTAAAGACACAAGAATTCTTATGCAACTTGTTTCATTTTTTTTATTAGCAGTCCCCTGGCAGGCGGGAGCCCTTGTGTACCGCACACCCTTCACACGCCTCGCTACGGGCTGGAGTCCAGCAAAGTGTGTTCATGATTGATTCATTTGGCGATTTGAATGCATTCATGCAGGAGTTTAGTTTGTACACTGGCACAAAGCTAATATAGCCTGTTAAAAATATTCTCAATGATCGAAGGGTATTAAAACAAGGTGTAATTGCATTTAAACACCGCGAGGAGGCGTGGCACTGCCTCCTTCAACAAAGCAGTACAAAACGTAATGAAAACTGAAGCGCAAGTTAAATAGGTCCAAGAAAAGCAAACAAAATGTGAACTGAACTTGCCATGTGACCTTAGACAGTGGGTCGTCCCCAAGGTCAGCACATAAACAACAACAGCAACTACTACAACAACAACTGCAGCAATGACAGTGGGTAGCAGGTGCGTTGTCCGGCATATTGAAATGCATTAGACAACGACAATAAGCAACAACAACAACAAATAAAACTATTAATTACACAATTTTCAGGCAACCCTCGCTGCGCCCCCTGCACCCTCAACCACCCCGGAGCATGCCTACATTTGGCTATTTCTATTTAAATGTTCAAAGTCAAGTGCAAAAAGCACAAAAATGAAAAATATAAAAAAAAACTAAGCGACATCAACTCATTAAAATGCTGAGTAAACGCGCCCCAAGCTGATTATTTATACACACACACACGCAAACAAACACACACACTGCGCCGTCTCGCTCGCTCAAGCGCCGGCGCACCTGCTGGGGGCACCGCACTGTACAACACTGTGTACCACTGTGCACAGTGCACCGCAATAATGATTAATTTGGTTAAGTTGGCTTAAATTCATTAGTACTTGTGTCCCTCTCTCTCTGTATCAGTCTCTCTCTACGCACGATATTTAATTTTGCATTAATTACAGTGTATTAAGTTGTAATATTTACCCTGAGCCAACATGCAAGCAAAGGTGTGCGTGTGTGTGTGTATGTGTGAGCAAACACACTTAGGCCTGTTAGGCCACAGCAGTGCAGCCACTGCCATGTGACCACTGTAAAAACACCTGTTACTTTACAGCTCCAACATGTTTCATGTTCGACAACAGCAGGCAACATGCGCGCACGCGTGTTTCGTTTAGTCTTGCGCCGCACCGTGGTCTGTGTAGCGGCAGATGCGGGATCAAAGTTGTGTGTCGTCTATTGTGTACTTTTGATATATTAATTAATTAGTTGACTGTTTAATTAATTAATTAGTATAATGTTTAACTCAATATTTATTTTAGATTTAATTACTTAAGACTAGATGCAACTAATAGCATTTAATACATTTTTATTTTGACTTTAATAACATATGTATAATGAAAAGAAAAACATTAAAGCAACAATTATAATTAATAAACTATTCTTATTACGTTTTTAATGTCCGATTTACTTATTGATTTATCAATTAATTTAATTTAATTTATTTATTTGCTTGCTTATTTATTTATCAATTGATATATTTATACTTTTATTTCCTACTTACTGAATTCCATTTAATAATACTTATTTATGTATGCACATTGAGTTCTTACCGATACTATTATTGTACTTTACTGCATAACATAGCACATGAACTTAAGTAACGAGATACATACATACATATACGAGTATACCATATTACACATATAGTTATTTCATTGCTTCTGTTGTTAAACAATAAGTAACTATCTTGCGTAACGTAAACAATTTGCACAATTTGTTTTCTTGCAATTGCGCTTCCGCACCAGAAGCAGCTGCCCTGTACCTGCCCGCATGTGTTTGCTGAGATGACCCGTGTGAACACGCGTGGACATGCGCGCGCTTCACTGTGCGGACAGAGCCAGCAACATGTTGCGACAACAGTACTCTGTTAGTTGGCGCTGTTAGCCTAACAGCGTGTGGTCTACCTACGCGACGACTGTTAACTGCTGCTTTCAGTCTCTTGCCGGCTTTCAAATCGAGCGCACGCGTTGCATCACGTTTGCTGCTTACGCCGTGTTTGGCATTTTGCGTAAAAATCGTCAACAAATTCGTCAGTTTTGCGCGCGTCATTCCACTGTTGTTGTGTGACCGATCGACATCATTAATCGGTAATCGCGCGTGGTGCAGGACAGCATTGAATAATCGAATGCAACAACAACAGAAATTTAAATATATTGAAATTGTTGTATTTTTTTGAAATTTTTTTTAGTCGCAGTGCAAAACGTTTTAAAGTGCAATTGTTGCTGTTTTTCTCTCTATATCTCTCTCGCCCCGCACGTGAAGAACTCGCATACATGAGCATTCTGTGCGTGCGTGTGTGTATGTGTGTTGTGCACATGTATTGTGTGTGAAGGAAAACCCAACAACAGCAAAATCAAAACCGAAGGCACAGGCATAGTCAGAAGCAGAGGCAGAGGCAAAGAGCAGCGGCAGCAACAAATTTTTGATATACAACAAGCAAATAAGAAAAATACCAAGTTGAGAAAAAATTTAAAACCGGATTCAATACAGCAACAACAGCAAAAGCAACAACACATTTTTCGCCGTGGCTACGCACTGTGGTTGGCGGCAGCGACGCCAGCGTTAACATCTACACAGCATCGGCAGCAGCTGCTCAGTCGAGACAGCGTGTTTTTGTTGTTGTTGTCGCTCTGTAAGAGACAGCAGAGAGCAGGCGCAACAGGAGCAGTGCAAGAATTAGAAGTAACAGGAGGAGAGACAGAGAGCGAAGGAGAACAAAAAAGAGGGAGGACAACTTAAATGGTGAGTGCAGACTGTGCGCAAATGTTTGTTGTTGTTCTCGTTGCTTTCCTTTTTCGCGTTTGTGTGTGGGCAGGAGGAAAACGAAGCGATCGCAGAATAAGCAAAGGAGACGCCGACGAAGAGAGTGTGCAAGTAATGTAAATACTTCTGCTTGTGAATGAAAATAGAAAAGAGACGAACGATCGATTGAGAGTTGGGAAAGTTTCTGATGTGATTGACTTAAAGAAGGAACAAGATTATCTATAGGTGATGTTATATGATAATCGAGTATATTTACAGTGCCTGAGGATCAGTTCAAGAGAATCCCATTCCCCCCCCCCCCCTTCGCATTTAGTCTGCAAGAGGAAGCAAAGAAAAACAGTTTGTGAAATAAAAACATGCAGACAGTTTGTGTTTCTTTGAATTTGAAAAGGGAAAACAGTTATCTCGGAAAAAAATTTGAAAAAGTAAAAGGAAAAACCTTAAGAAAAGAACGCAAAAAGTGCGGCCCACTGTCCCATTAGCCTGGCCCAAGCAAGAGCATTCATAATTGTAAATCAATACAGAAATCGGTCAACATGTTTATGGTCATGCATATTGTCAGGTTGTCGGGCTAAACGGCGCCGTAAAAACCGCTGACATAATGAGCTAAAAAGCTGAATGGCTGAAAGAGAAAAACGCCAAACAGCCAAACAGTTAAAAAGAAGAGGGACAAGATGCAAATGTTCAACACATGCATAGAAGAAGTGCATATGGATTTGTTGGCATTGCGCTGTTTTTGTTTTTGTTGTCGACACACCCCTTACCCACCATACCCTTTAGAGGGTTGTATAATATGTTTCATGTTGCAACCGCTGTTTGTTATAGATAAAGAATTGATTAATGTGGAGACATTCATAGTTAAAGGCTTATCCAGGTAGTTTTCTAATATAAATAATATGTATAATATTTGTGGATATTTATTCAGGTAGTTACCTAATGTACCCATTAATATAAATATAGATAATATATAGAATATTTGTGGGTATTTATCCGGGTAGTTTTATAGTGTACCCCTTAATATAGCTAAAATATATAATATTTGTTGGTATTTCCAAGTCGAGCACAATCTGAGAGAATTCCGGATTGTTGGTTCTTCTCTGTCATGTTTGCTTTGTCGTGTTTTTTTCTCTGCATTGGCTTAACATGAGTTAAGGGGTTAGGCCCATATTTATACGAGCTGTTCTGCTTCTTCTTCCTCTTTTTGTTGTTGTTGAAATGTTAGAGTTAACAACATTGCGCTAATTTCATATGAAAGATGAAAAAATGAAAAATGAACAAAATATTGGATTAAAGATTTGCTTGGAGTGCGTGGGGCGAATTCGAGAAATTTTACAGCGAGAGAGATTTGCCAGCGCGTCTCTGTCCCTCTCTTTCTCTCTGTCACCCATTTGTCAGTCGCTCTCTGTCCCGCATAGAGGCGCTAATTGAATTAGCACCCGGTGTCGGGCAGGGCGGTCAAAAGGAAAGGGAAAGGGAGCAGCCGAACGACAGTCGAACTGTAAATTGGATTAATACAGATATGCAGATAAAGGAAGAGAGAAGAGAGGGGCGGATGAGATGGGACGAAACGCAGAGCAAGAAACGAAAGCACGAAGGAATAGTCAAATGTTGTAATAGCTTTTGATTTCGCATATTATAACCTGTGAACTCTTCAAAATGTACAACAAGGGGTGTATTCGACTAGAAGTATTAAGAAAAAAAGAAAGAAACAGAATATTCCCCTCGGCCTTGAAGCTTTGTTAATGGCTTCGACTCCTAATTGATTTTGCTTGAGTTTATAAAAACCGTTTATAATAACTGTCTACTTTGTTCCAACAATAAATTCAATTTATAATAAAAAATACTATACCTACTATATTATCAATTAACAAGATTTACGAATAAACAAAATAAAGAAAAAAAGCAAGAAATTGTTAAATATATAGTCATCCTAACTTGTGCCAATGGGCAGTGGTATTGAAATATACGTGTATGGTATTTTATAGTCGAGTGTGCTGGCCCCACTTGTCTTTCATATGTAACTGTCGAACGTTGTTAACAGAAATTACCAATAAATTCCTAATCACTTTTAATTCGCAGCTAAATTCCACATTTACCCCTTTCTATCACTCTCTCTCCCTCTCACTCTACCTCTTTCGCTCACTCCCACATTCATGACACCCTGTGTAACTGGATTTAAAGTAACGTAGCAGGGCGTAAACGAGAACAAACACATGACGCGGCGTCAGATGGACATTCCATAATCGAAGAAAAATAATCGCTACCAAGTTGTTGTTGTTGTCTTCCCCATTCCCATATTTCTCTTTTTAGCCGCCTTTCCCGTTATATTCATTGTGTGCGTTTTGCGTTTGTTATTGTTCTTTTGTGGTCTTCCTTTTGTTGCTTGTTTGATTTTACGGTCACGTTATCAATCTTGTGATTAGAACTTTTTACTTTCGCTCTTTGAAATGGAAATGTTTGAAACTCACAAAGAAACCAATAAGTATCGCATAAAAAAGTGCAGTACGTGGAAGAGTCCGATCAAAAAAAGGAAATCATGGGATCGATTGGGTAAACGTTTCGCTTTGCATAAGTTTCGGTAATCGATTCTACTCTAGAACACGTCGATTTCGTACTTATTTTCTATGCTACTTGCCTTGCTTCGGTTCATTATCTTCCGGTTATCGATAACAACACTGTTAGTTTGAGTTAACTGTGAGTTTCGTTAATTATCTGTCTTGTTTTGGGCTGATAGCTCAAGTACTCGCGTCGTATCTTGTTAGGTAATTTCCATGTTAATAATAAATGATATGTGCCCGGTAATGCTGACAATTGAAGAGAATTGATAATCATAGAGCGATAAATGGAGATTTGAGATACACAAATACGATATGTAACGAAAGGGAGCATGAGATAATGCGATTTGCGGATCTATTGTTTCGCTTTCAACACACTCTTAATTTGATTTGCGAAAAGAAAGTGAAAAGCTTGCACCGAATCCAAAGCAAGATCATGATTGTCATCATCATCATCATCACCACGATGAAGGTACATCATAATCATTATTATCGCAATCGTAATCGTAATCGGAATCGCAATCGCAATTGGAATCTTCCACTCCCTCGTGCGCTAATTAAAAATCTGGCAAAATTCGTTGATGTCTTTTTGAGAGCTTCTCTGAGATTAATGTCTTTATGCTTGGCCAAGTTATTGGATTTATAGACAGTTGATAGTTGGGGCAGCAGATGTCGATAATGAGCAGTCATTCGAATTGCGAGCGAGTCTATTCATTCATGCAGACGACTTATTCATATCGGAGGGGGGGAGCTCCCTTTCATTCGTGCTTTTTATGTAGTCTCTGGTATTTTGGCTAACGAATCTCTCGTGTTACAATCGCATCAGATTCCCCCTACATGATATTCACTTTTGGCTACAATTTCGCAATCTCCCAGTCTGTCTCTCTGTCTCTGTCTCTCGTTCGTAATTGTAGGCGCTTCCAATTCGGAGATCCCGGAAACAATAATGTCGGTGGCCAAGCGACTGTCTAATGCTTATTAATGAGTCTGTACTTTCTGAAACTCAACTGAACTGAATTCGTTTCGTGAATACACTCGTCTATCATAGTGTAATGGAAACCCTTTTGATCCAATAAGATTTCTTTGCTTTTGTGCGTGTCTAGTAATTGAAATCAATCAGTTTGCTCACCATATCTTTGTGTGTGTTTGTCGTTTGTTTCTGTGCTCTATTTATTGTCTGCTGATAACGCAGCAATTCCAACGATTAAAGATACGCACTTCCAAGTGTATAATCGGGGGAACATGATTTGGGACGGTCGAGTACATGTGTAAGTACCCATGAATCAGTTACTCACAGGTGCCATTCGATGGCAATCTCTGTGATATCTTGATAAGTGTCGCCATGGCTCTTGGCTGGCCCAAGTATTGCCGAGATATAACCCAAAGTAATGAATATGTTTTCTTTAATTTAGCCTGGCCTAAGTGCCCTCGATATTCCATTGACAGAATCATAAAACATACTTGTAGAGCCTTGGACTTATGCTCAGAGCCCCCATTCGAGAGTCAACAAGTTCGGTTTGGTGTCGAGTTGCGGTTCAGAGTGCAGCGAAGTAGTTTCGTTGTGCTGGGCCTTGAACTAAGTCCGACAGTTGTTAAGATGATGTTGACAAACCTCACATGTGTGCTGTGCTCATTGCATGCGCAAATTCGCCCAGCTTCGAGAGATCAGCTCAGTCAGCGCAAGCCTCGAGGTGACTTCGTGTTTAGATTCGTGTGAGCTTGGCGTTCTCAGTAGTAGTTCTACTTCCCAGAGACCCACAACACAGAGAAGATAACAACAGAAACTTGGTAACCGCAAAAACCGAAAAGAAAAGAATCAAAAAAAAAAAACCAAACACCCCATGAATAAAAACTGTGAAGAACCAAGAAAAAAAACTTAAACATTTTCGTTAGCTGATTTATTGTAAAATGCGCCCATTATCATTTCGGCTGTTTCGTTTTCGTGGCGCGTTTTCAATTGTCTGCATTGCCTGGTGTTTTTTTTCGGCTCGAATCATTTTATATTTAGCTGCTGGCTTCTTGGGGGCTCTCTGGTCCTACGTCCGTCCCTCTGTCGACTGCTTTTTGCGCGCGCTTCTGTCGCGAAGCTAACGAAACGCATTGGCAAACGAGGCAAACCAACAACAACAACAAAAGCAGAAAGACTCGCAAGAAAAATCGCAAAAAGAAAAACGGAGACGATGTTGAAAAAAACGTTGCAATAAATGCATAAGGGGGGTTTCGTGTGACACGATGTGAGAAGTGGAAATGGACGTGGAATGTTGAGCTGCGAGGCGCGTTTATATATAGAAAGAATGAAGATTCGATTCCGATTCCCATTGTCATTCCCATTCCGATTGCAATTACATTTTCCTCTGTTGTTCACTCACAAGTCCTTGCAAAACTTCTGCTTTCAACTAAGATATCATTAGAATATGAATGGAAATGATATCTGTAATAATGCTGTCGATAGTTGCCAAGAAGTGCTGAGCATCAAATGTTGGCTTGTTTGAGGTTGATAATGCAGATTGGCAAGCCCAGCAATAGAAGAAGGTTTGGCAAGGGAGAGTCGTAATCGGTCGCGAATAAGGTTGATAGTTGAAAATGCTAAAGTCGAAGTATATTTTAAGTTATAAAATCCCCATATTAAGTTGTAAAATACAAACTGAAGTTGAAACGCTATTATGCTGTGCCTAATTAACTTACTAAATCAATTCAAACCATAATAATTAACTCTATTATAACAATAGTCTTGAATGTATGGTATGTGTAAGTTCCTTTACGATGAACTCAGCCTGTAATTCTCTTAGATTAATTGATAAACTTAAATATATATGTGAAATGGAAAATAGTCAGTCAAACCTGGTAATGAAATGAAGACGATCAAAGTATAAAGAGTTTGCATTCCGAATTTATGTTATCAGGATGGCGCCAGGTTGGCAGGGTTAGAAAAAGTTAAGAGGAGTCGACAAGAGTTGCCAGAGAGACGTCAAAGAGTTGTTGCCGTAAGAGATTGGATATTGAAAGTTGATTATAAGTTATTAAATAATCAAGATACAGTGTTACAATGTAAATCTAGAAGAACAGAAGACTTTCCAAAATGAAACTAATGGAATAACGAAACTGAGTAAATCGTAAAACCGAATGAACTTATACTTTTTATTGGGGATAAACTCCACGTTATATTGATATAGCCATAAGTAGAATAGATTGTTAATGTGATAATGGTAATGATTAATTGAAATATATAGCTATATCTGTATTTATGGTACAATTTGCAAACCTTCAATCAATAACTAAAAGTTCTTATGCTATCTCTCATACGACTAAGTCGATGAACTTATATACATATAAAGGTACGATGAAGTCAACCATTAATTGATGTATTGATAAAAGGAAAAGGTTGTTAATCTTTTATTGTTAATGTTATATATATATCTCTATGCATGGTATGTATAGGTTACTTAAGGATGAGCTCAACCTGCAATCGATAAATAGAAAAGGTTCTTCTGCTATCTCTAATCTGCATTAATTGATACAACCTTAGTATACATATAGTATGTGCTATATCTACACTGTGTATGTATATGCAGCATGCGTTACTTCCTGGAATAACTCGCCATATAAACATACTATACGTATAGTACAGCTTCCATATGGGAACTATAAGCCAAAGAGTTGGCAAAGCGAGCACATTAACAGTTCTCGATAATTTATCGTTGATGCAACAGTTTGTGCTGCGTCATGCTACAGGAAGTAGTGTGCGAGTGGAGGGAGTAGGATACTCCCACTCACAGTATCTCATGTACCCCCACTACTGCCCCTTTACTCGAGCGATGGGGAGGGGGTTGGGGGGTTGTTAAACAAGTCTATAGTGAGTGCATCCTTTCGCTGTGCCGCCTCTGTAGCAAATTTTCGCAAAGTTGCCCCACAGCTGTCGCCGCCAACTGCTTCGATGCGTTCTCAAGTTGTGTGTTAATGTTGCTGCTCGAGTTGGAGTCGTGTCTGCACCCATTACCCCCACTCTAGAAGGGTAGAGGGATGGGGAAGTGGAATGGGAAGGGGGTGTGTGCCGCACTCTTGTCACAGTCCGAGTTGCAAGTGCGACTCGCTTTTTATTTGTGTGATTAAAATAATAATGCAGGGAAGGCAACGATGACGGCAGCGTCTGCACGTGTGTCTCGAGTGGGCGTGGTAGGCAGCCAAGCAGAGGAGGGCGGCGAGGCAGATGGGTGGGGCAGCCAACGCTGTGGCTAGAGGTGTGAACAATTTGGTGGCACATGTGAGCGTGTCAGCAATTGTTATTGTTGTGCCTGTTGTTGTTGTTGTTGTTGCTGCTGCGTTTGTTTTTGTTTTGTTTGTTTGTTCTTGCATTTGACTTTTTATGTTGTTGTTCTTTGGCGTTTGCTCGTCTAGTTGTTGTTGGTGTTGTGTTTGGCATTTGGTGTGCAGACAGCCGCTGCAGCGGCGACTTTAAGGTGCGCACCAGGTAAATTTTGTAGCGCGCGAATTGAATTTATTGAGATTCGGTTGAAGTGAAGCACAAACTGAACTTTAAGCAGCAGAGAACATGTGTGCTCTGTACAATATTAGAGAGCTGTATGCGATGGTACCGCAAACACCACATGAATGATGCAGTAAAGAAGCGACCACTCATTTGGTATAGTGAATGAGTGAGTAAGTGAGTGATTGAATGAGTGAGTGAATGGGTGAGTGAGTGAGTGAGTGATTAAGTAAGTAAATGTATAAGTGAGTGAGTAAATGACTGAGTGAATGACTGAATGATTACTTTATGTGTATTAGAGTTCTGCATGAATATATTCAAATGTTACTTGAGAGTATTATACAAGTGTTTACCGCCCACAAAAACACTGTACTCATTTTTTTTAACATGCAATCCAATTTTGTTATCCTAAAACTCCTACAGTTTAGGAGACCATCTCTAAATTCAGCAAGGAGCATCACTTGAATATACTTGCTGTTCAACTAGTCGACAACACCACTCAATGTAGAAGACCTAAAAGTTTCCACTCTCTTGACCCGTTTAAGTTTTAAGCAAAGTGTTGCATTATTGTAAACTAACTTCATTGTTAAACCCTAAATTCTAGTTATTGCCTTCTTTCGGACAGATTCTTGATAGAAATTGACTGATACATATGTATTTATGATGTTTTCAATAACTATACAGTAAATAACTTGCACACATAAATCTTGTTCTCATATTTTACTGCTCTTATGTTTGAGTACACTAATTGTCAAAACAGGCAAAACTACAACATTGACTCATTGACTCATATTCATTTAAAGTTCATTCCTTTCATTATTCATACATTATTTAATTTTTTAATGCAGCTCTCAAATGTCTATTTAAATATGTATATAACATACATTTCTCGGAGAATATATATTGTTAAAGATAGTTGTTGTTAGATAGTTAAACTGCATTAAAATAAAAGATAGTATTGAATTATCAGATTGATTGATTATTTAACTAATGCGTAGTTGCCAATTGAGAGATTGAGTCTACTGAAGACAGAAGAAGGGGAAAGAAATGCAGGCGAAGAGAGCGGTCCTGACTATCTGTAAATCAATCTATTCCGACTCACTGCGCATAACATTAAATTAAGTATGGACAAACCATCTTATCACGCCCCGATACATACGTAACTTGGAATAATCCAATTCATTCATTCATTGAAGTGTTAAAGACTCCTACTAGGAGAGTTGTATTGCCCTATCTCACATTCTGTTGTATATTGCACCTTTTAGAAGTCACATTTGTGCCCAGATTTGTACTGGTAAATGAGAGTTAAGAATATTACTTAGTGTTCAACTTGTATAATCCAGAGGAGTAACCCGATGCATTGGCATACATTATCTGTAGTAGTATTGAAAATATCGTGTATTGAACATTGCATACTGCAAAAAACACATGCTGTTCGAATTAATATTGGTTGGGGCTCGTAGTCTCTCTCTCTTTCTCTTGTTCAAAAATTGTCAACCGAATGTCGCCGAAGTCAGTTTTGGGCCATAGACCGCAACAAGTGACAGCGACTGTTGGGCGAAAGAAAATTGGCAGGCAGCACAAGATGAAGCAAGAGAAGAGAGAGAGAGAGAGAGAGGAGAGAGCGGGTGAGAGGAAGCAGCTATTCTCGATTCGTGGCACATGCATCGGAAAATCTATTGACAAGCTGTGGGGCGCCTAAGAAAGTGAATATGATGGATAGTGCCGGCACATATGGGAGGGGTGAGAGAGAGGGGGAGAGAGAAAGATACAGAGAAAGAGAGACGAGCAACAGCGAATCGGGCCAAAAAGGCAGTTGAAGAGGCGGCCAAGAAAAAGCAACTTATCCATGGAAAAGACAACCGGTTTGTTGTTGTTGATGCTGCTGCTGTTGTTGTTCTTGTTGTTGTTGTGTTTGTTGCTGCTGCTGTTGTGTACGCCTTGAACAAATTCCTGCAGCAGCAGCAGCTAAGCAGAGAAAAGCAGAAGACGAACAGAGAAAAAAAGAAAAACCCAAAAGCCAGCGGCGACCGAAGGCGCGAAGCGGCAAGGGGCAGTCAAGCAGCAAACAACGTGGAAGAGCAGCAACAACAACAAGCAGCAGACAACAGACAGCAGACAACGCATGTTTTGGCCCAAAGACAAATGCAACTTCAGCAACAACAGCACAAGAGCAACACTAGCAACATTACCATCATGTGATGTTGAACGAGTTATGTATGTATGTGTGGCCGGAGGCTTTATCATCATCATCATATCAACATAATCAACATCAACATCATCATTATCGGGCGTGCGAGTGTGTTTGTGCTGTTAATGAGGAGCACTCTTGAATTAATTCTGCGTTGTCGTGTTGCTGCTGTTGCTGTTGCACAGACACCAAGCCGTGTTGCATGTAGCACAAATACTCAACAGGGCAAACAGAAAGCGAAAGAGAGGAAAGAAGGAAAGGGAGGGAGAAGGAGAGACAGATATATATAGAGAGAGGGAGGGAGATAGAGCTGCTCTTGCAACCACTTGAAATAATATTGTTGATGTCGAACAGTTTTTCTTTCCGTTGTTGTTTTTCCACCTTAACAATCAAAGCGCAAATCTTTTCAGGGTCAACTAGAAATCGATCTCAAGATCCAATGAGATGAAAACGAAATAAATCAGCAAAAGAAAAGAGTACAAACTAAAGACGAGAAATCAGTTTTTTTAAATCAGACACACCAAGAAATATTCCAGAGTAAAAGAGGCAAAGTAGAAAGGATTGCAAGGAAACTGAAAGCCCAAGATCATAGTCTGTATATATCATATATGTATGTAGTTATAGCAATGCGAATATGTTTGTAAAACTTCACTGTGTAATTGCCATAATATGATGATTCTATTTCGGATCACAAGAGATCGCAAAAGCGCCTGGCAACAGCAGGGGACCCTGGAGAAGTGCAGTGCAAAATGAGCATGACGAATGAGTCCCTCTCTCTGTCTCTATCTCGCTCTTTGCTGTCTTTGCTGCTGACTGCCTGCCACATGTTGTATGCAACAAGAACAACTTAGGCACTGCAGAGACCCGTTCCCATTCCCAGTTCCCAGTCTGCGGTTCGCTCTGCCTGCGCATGAGTGGCTGACTGGCTGCCTCCGGTGACACAGCTCTCTCTCTCGAGCTTGTACCTCTCTCTCTCTCTCACACACACACAGAGACACACACACTTGCATATATAAATATGTAGAACAGGTACCCGTTGCTGTTGTTGTGGTTGGCGGGAGGATTTCAGCTCAGTTGCTGCCTCCGCTGCTGCTGTTGGCATTGCGATGCGGCGGTTTCTTTTCCTGTTTGGCTGCCGCGTGTTGTTGCTGCTTCTGTTGTTTCTGTTTCTGTGTTGCAGAGGTTTTGTGGTTGCACGTCAGGCACAAAGTTGTGCAGCATCTACACGTATTTGCTAACCGTGAGAGGCAGACAAAGATACACGGAGTGAGCGAGAGACAGACAGAGACAGAGACTAAGACGGACCACGTCAGTTGAACGATTGAACTGACCTAATCCGCAATACTTGCAGTGCCTGATGTTGAAGAATCCACGTCGAACCGACGAGAGAAGAGAGAGAGAGAAGCGTTAGAAGTAGCTTGGTAATTGAGCTGAAAGCACGGCAATGTCCAAAAGGCAGAGTTCCTCAGTATGAACTGGCCTGGATTTGTCTGTCATACATCTAGAAAATTGTAGATTCTAAGGAGACTGAAAGAGAACTGTATATTTTGTATTTGGCTTTGAAAGTCAATGGTTTTAATGACAGTGAAACAATCGAGGGAACTATAGATAGACTGACTTAGTTTATATGATCGATTGTTAATATTACAAAGTCCGAAGCAAAGCGAACTTTCTGAAATACAGGACAAATCATATTTTACCTAATCATGCAGACGATAACCTATAACAGTGGACTACCTTTTATACTCCTGCACAAAGTATATTAGTTTCCATCAGAAGTTAGTCGCCTCAGGAGATATCTCCGACATTATATATATATACTAGTTCAATTGATAAGTGTCGGCCTGCACATAGATAGCGCTACTAAAATTAAATCAATATTTTAAATAGTTGGCCCTAATCCTTAACAGACGCGGGTATAAATTTCACAATTATCGGATCATTATTTTGTGAGTTATAGCAATTTCAGTGAAGCAACTTTTGCTATTGGGGAAGAAAATGGAATAAAAGGAATTTCGCGTGTTGATAAAATATTGTTTTTTGAAGGGAAAAAGAACAATAGAAGCAAAAAATTGGCTTGATAACGAGTTTCCGGACACTTCACTAGGAAAAACAACCATCAAGTGAAATTGCTGGGACTCTGAAGATATCGATGGAACGTGTACAACATATCATTCACGAATATTTGGGTATGAGAAATCTCTGTGCAAAGTGGGTGTCGCGCGAGCTCACTTTACAAAAAAAAAATCCTGCACCGTGTCACAAGTCAGAGAAAATTGGCGATAATCCATGAATTGGTCTTCGAATTGCTTCCGCATCCACCGTATTCTTTAGATCTGGCTCCCAGGGACTATTTCCAGTTCTCAGATCTCAAAAGAATGCTCGTTGGGAAGAAGTTTTCGTCGAATGAAGAGGTGATCGCCGAAACTGAGGTCTACTTTGAAGCAAAGGAGAAATCCTACTACAAAAATGGTATCGAAAAGTTGGAGAGTCGCTATACTCAGTGTATTACCCTTGAAGGGAACTATGTTGAATAAAAAAACTCATTTTGCCAAAAAAATAATTTTTACTATGGTAGGCCGGGGACTTTTCAATTTACCTGTTATATATATGTACATATATATATATTCTGAATCAGCATCAACATTAGAAATATATCAGGTTAAGAGCTTGATAACACTTGGAATACAAGTTTTTATTTTTGCGCACTTTAAATTGGAACGACTTGTATTAGACCGATTTATCAGGAAGCTGTCATACAACCTATTAAAAATACTGCAACCAAATTAACTAGATTGGTAAATTTAGACACAGATAATGTGATTATAGAATTTGATCAACATTGCACCACTATAACATATAGTTAACATAGTATAACCAGTATAAGTTTTTGAAACTAACTCAACTTAACTGTACCCATAACAATTATGCAGTAATCTATTTATACTTTCTCCATTTTATAAAATCTGACAACTATATCCAATAGTTTTTATATGAACAATCAGATAGCAGTAAAGATTTTCATAATAAAATAAGAATAAGTGAGAGTTATTATAGTTGTTATTGAATACATGTGGCATGCTGTATAATTCTATACCATTATTTATAACTAGTACCAAACGGAGGACATACAAGGGTACTATATAAGGTACAAGGTACTATATAATCCCCTCGACATGCCAAAGGTAGTTGTTCTAGCTAGTTAACGTTGCAAATTTGAACTTGATACCTAATAACAATGGGCTAATCGTATTTATACATTTAAGTCTTGTCGAAATTTAGTTTTATTTAAACTATCGAACAACTGTAAATAGATATCATTCTCTATTAATAGGGATACTATGTGCAGTGTATGGTATATGGTGCAAAGTATTCCTATAATCCTTTTCCCAATTGTTCTTTTTTTAGTTTCGTTTTTACATTGAACAAACGAATTGAAATTGTATTGATTGCTTTGCAGTCTCAATAACTAAATACAGCCGATGGGGGTAGAAGAGGCTGCTGCAGTTGAGCTGCGGTTGCACTACTTCTCTCTCCCCTTTGCCCCACCTCCCTTGGCCCCCTTCCCTTTGCACCTTTGCCCTTTATCGATCATTTTATTCCGTCAACCGTCAATCCTTTAAAATGCCTTTTGTGCCTTTGGCTAAATCGTTAAAGTTGGAACAGCAGCAGCAGCCGGAACAGAAGCCGAGGCAGAGAAGCACTTCCATCTAGCCAAGCACTCATCTCAGCTCGATGCTGGCCACGCCCCTTGGACAGAAAAATAAGGAGGAGAAAGAAAAGCGTTTGAAGGCAAATTGCCAAAAAGCTTTTTGCAACGCTCTTTTGTTGTTGCTGCTGCTGCTGCTGTTGCAGTCGCTTCAAGTGCAAAGCCTGTCAATGCGACACGTCTCTGCGTGCAACCCCTCGCCCCTGCCTTGCTGCCACTCTGCATATTCGACCCGCCCACCCGTTTATGCAAATGCACGTGAAAATATTCAAAATATTTCAATTTTTCGTTCTTTTTCCGTCGTTTTTCGTTGTTGCTTTCAATTTCATGCCACACTCTGTGTACGGGGGGAGTTGGTACTGCAGCCGGAGACAACAGCTTCGCTTGCAGCTCTGCGATGCCGCTAACTGCCGCTAACTGTACGTTCTGCCTCACAGATGGCCCCGGCCCTGTCCTGTCCCCTCTCCGTGTCCCTCTCTTCTGCCCCCTCCTGCAATTCTTCTATGGCGACATTTTTCGATTATTGCGCATACTTTCGCCCCGTCGCTTGTTTTGTGTTTTGTTTTGGGCTCAAAATTTGTCAACGCCTGAAACATGCAGTTGAGGGCGTGGGCGTCGTGGGGAGCAGGGGGCCACGTGGAGCAGAGGCGATGGCTCAACAACAACAGCAGCACTTCAACAACGCCTATGCTCGTTCGCGAAAAAACTGGAGAAGAAAGAGACAGATGATATTGACAACAGCAACAGCAACACCAACGCTGACGTCGACTGCGACTGTGGCGCTCCTCTTCGTGGTTTTGTTTATGGTTTACCTTCTGCAGAGGTGCTGCTGCTGCTGCTTCTGGAAAGGTGGAAAAAGTGGAGGGACTGGGGTGTGGGGGCGTCTGGTTCAGTGGAAAAACCAAGGCTCGGTCTGGGCGGCCTTTTGTGCAATGAAGCAAAACGGTTGACGCTTTTTGTTCGCTTCTTTGCGCGCTGCTTCGTTTGTTTCTTCTTTGAAACTGGGATTCCATGCGAATATGGCAACCCCTCAAGCCCCCTTCCCTCCTCCTCCCTGCACCTTTGCCAGCTGTTGGCGTGGGCACAACCACTGCACCCATACAGTGCATAAAGTCGCTCGCAATGCTTCGCCATACACCGTTCCACTCTTCCTCTTTCTCTTTCTCTCTCTCTCTCTCTCCCTCTCCCCTTCCTACCCCTCCTTTTGCCTCAGTCCCATCTTCACTGTCGCCTCTGCCATCTCCCACTGGCTTCGCCTTTATGTAGTTTCCAGTCTCAGTCGCCTTATTTACCCGCCGTCGCCGTCGGCGTCGTCTCTGGCCTTTGTTCGCGTCTTTTGTGTGAGTGAAAATTTCATATCCATCGATTAATGGTTACAAAATGCAATGAGTTTTATGTTTCCTCTCGACAAATTCAAGTGAAACCATTGCCTGCCTTTGACTGTATTTCTCTTTCCTTATTCCTTTATTCAACCGTTGAACATTACTCACATAAGTGCTATAGACAGTTGCATTACCGTGAATCGACACGTCGCGACACATGAAAGTGTCAATAGGGGGTACCACACGCCCAGCTGCGATTTCGTTCGCTTTTACTTTTTTATCGTTTGCAATTGAAATCAGCAGTCATCGACATCTATCGATCTTAAATACAACATCTTCACCTTCGAGCTTCTCTTGATGGGCAAATTACTGCTTTATACAGCTGACAAGGGATCACTGATCCTGCTTTATAAAGATCACAAGAGATCACTGAAGATCACTTGGACGATAGCTTGCTCAAGCTGCCTTTTGTGATCATCTGCTTAATCTGACTACAGTTTTTTTTTTTAAATTGGCAAATTACAAGTAAGATCATCAATTATAAAGAAATCTTGGCAGATCACATACAATGAACATATTCTGTGATTGTAAAACTACCTTTGCAACAAAGATCGTTCTCTTTTTATTATCCCAGTTTTAAAGTTTTAAAGTTTAAATTTTAAATTTTCATTTTTTAAATTTAATTTTAATTTAAATAAAATAAATTATTAATAATCTTTTAATTCTAATTCAATTTTTATTCTTAATTTTTATTGTAACTTTTCCCAGTGGACTGCCATTAGTCGACATTAAATAAATAAATAAGTGAATAAATAAATAAGAAACAGTCTATAAGCAAACTCCCGCTGAAGATCACCAAAGACCACCAAAGACCACTCGGCAATTGCTTGTTGCGATCACCTGCAACATTTCTTCACTATAATCGACAGATCTGCAATCTTTGGGCACTTGCTATGGATAGGCCTCTAATTGATCTCGAATTTTCGTTTTGTGTCTATGAGGATTAGCGCCTCTTCGGGGCAATTGCCCAATTCCAGAGAGAAGAGAGGCCAAGATACAAATGAGATGAGTTTTGTTATTGGGTTAAGTTTGTTTGAGTTGCGTTATTCGTTCGGGGGCCTTTGGCTTAATTAACGCACGACCCCGAAGAGGTCGAAATCTTAATGTTTTGTGTGTTTAACCAACAGTCCAAAACGAAACCGTAGCCATTAGATACATACATATGTATGAGTATCTACGCATCTTTTAGCTGTTTCGTTTCAGACCTAGAGGTAAACGCACAGTGGGACGTAGTTGATCTTGCATCAGGTCTACAGTGGTGCAGACTGATGAAATGTGTGTTTCATTGTCATTTGTTGTGTGCAGAAGATGCACACAGAGTCTGTTTGGGGATTGCACAAGATGTTGCTGCCTTCTTTCCAATCACTATTATCTATGTAGTTCATTTTCTTCGACAATATTTCGCAGTAATAAGAGAAACTTTTACTTTTCGTTGCAAATAATAATGCAAAAAATAATTGGAGGCGCATACAAAAGCTTCTCTTCTTCCCCTGCCCCTCCTTCGTCTTCTCTTTCTCTGCTTGTGCTGCTTCTTCATCAAGTTGTTAACCGTTGTTTGCTGGCATTGTTGTTGTTGCTGGCACGACCCAAAACGTTTAATTTGCGGGCAGCAGCAACAACAACCGCGCACTGCAATTGCCAATTGGATTTTTGCAATGCAAAATTGTAAACAAACCAACCGCAACGCGGTTCCTCCTCGCTGCTCCCTACTCTATGAACTGCCTTAACAATCCTCGAGCAACTCATTGGCCTAGCCAGGCATACAAACAACAGAAAAGCAACCCAATCTTGCACAGTCCACAGTCGACAATCCTCTACCTCGACCCCACTCGAGATGAAGACGAGGCTCGCTCGCTGGCTGGGGCACTCCTCCTCCAGCTTGCAACTTAACGCTCCTGCCGGCGAAATGTCAAAGTGACAAGCTTTTTATTTGCACAACTAACCAGGGGCAGATCAGTGATGGAGGAGCACGAGGAGCAGGGGGAGGGAGAGGGAGAGAGGGGCCCACATAAATGGCAGGGCCACAAGACAAGCTGCGACAACCACGACGACGACTGCAGTAACAGCAGCTGCGGCCACGTAATTTGCCGAGGCGGCAGCAACCTTGCCAGTGCAGTTCAGGAAACTAATCGAAAACAATTATCAATGTGTGGGAAAACAATGGAAATCGATGAACTCTCGCCCGCATTACCATTTGTTGCCCTTTAACGGTAGTTTTTTGTCGCTGCTGCTGTTCTCCACTGTGCGAGTTGCTGTCAATCAGATAAACAGTCAATCGATAACAGTGGAGAGTAAATTAATCGAGGTGTAGATGGAGTCGTTTGCGGTATGTTAAGGTGTGTTGTCAGTCTAGTGATGGCGCTATGGACACGACAACGATTTACTTATGTGCAAAACGATAGTTTCTGATTATCGATAACATTTGTAGTAAGTGTGTGTCATTCAAATTGTTGGTTATCGGTGCATAACAGCTGAAACTCAATATATATAGATGAATATCGATAGTTGAGACTGTCCATGATTTATCGATAGCTTGAACAGCTTGTGACAGTTACGATTTACTAACTTGCCGGACAATAATCTATGATTATCGATTACTATTGTAGTAAGTCTGTGAGAAATTTGGTAGCAAATCGTTTGTTATCGGTGCATAATAGCTGAACCTAAATACATATTGATGAATATCGATAGACGAGACTGTCGATGATTAATCGATAACATAAACAGCTTGTTACAGCAATGATATACTAAGTGGCATCACTACTGCTATCGATAATTGCGGGAGTTGAATTACCAGGAAACTTGCACGCTTTAAACTTCAATCTGATCTTGTGCTTCCGTTACGCCATTTCGGTAAGCCCGCGTCCGCCCTCACTGCCTCGGGACGGGGGAGGGGCACAACAACACAACCGAAATATTTTTACTGCAGCTACAGCTAAGCGGCTTATCAGCAGAAGTAGCAGCAGAGGCAGCAGCAGATATGGAGGCAGCGACGTTGGCAGCGGCGTTTGAACGCAACTGCAGCCAAAAGGCAAACAGAGCGAACCAAGCGAGTCAAGCGGACAGCGAAGCTGCCCAGCTTTCCCCCACCATCCATCCCCCTTTCAGTCACACCCACAAATGGCCACTAGCCAACAGCAACGTTAACGACAACAACAAGAGTAAGAAAGAATGAGAGACCAACACGCTTTTAACATTAATTTAACGTTTTGTGCCGCAAACAGCAGTGCGAAAGAGCAATAGCACTGACAGTTTTTTCCTCAGCTTCCTCTCTCTCTTTCTGTGTCCCTCTCTCCCTCTCACTTGCTAGCTTGCAGCTACAAGATGTTTGTTTGCCCTGCTTATGAATAATTTGCCTCGGACGTTTGTCAACGGGCAATGAGAGAGAAAGAGAGAGAGAGGAGAGGAAAAGTCATAAAGGCAGAACCTGAGTTCCATTTTCTAGGCTAGCTCTCTCTCTCTCTTTCACTCTCTACCTCCATCCTTTCCCTCTCTCTCCCTCATTCTCTGTGCTGGCTGCAGCTTAAATTCTGTTCAGCTGCGGCTGCGTTTGTGGCTAAAAATTGTGCCTTTTTGTTGTCCGGCATTGAGATTGGGATTGGTATAAGGATTTTGGTTTTGATAAATCGCTTTGAAATTTATTTTACGCTCCGTTCTTCCACAACACGAACGAACCGAGTCGAGTCGAGCCGAGACGAGACGAGGCGAGACATGGCAAGCCGAGTCTAGCCGACCCAGCTGAACCGAGCTGAGCTGAGCTGTACCATGCTGAACTGACTGAGTGACAGACAGTGCCAGACTTGCCGCTCGACAACAGCAAACTGGACACTGCACTGTGGTCTAAGGCAAATAAAAATAGCATCAATCAAAGAAATATAACCCCAAAGAAAGTTAACCTCAAAAATTAAACATTTATAACATGCGTTGATTCAAATTGAAATACAATATTTCTTTTTTTTATAAAGAAAATAATTCGAATTATTTCTAACACTTTTTATACCCACTATCCTTAGGGTAGAAGTGTATAAAAACTTCGTGCCAACCGAAAATGTATGTGACAGGCAGAAGGAGGCGTGGCAGACCCCACAAACTCTATATACATATTCTAAATCAGCCTGTCTTTCTCTGTGTCTGTCTTTCTGTCTACATGTCTGTCTGCCTGACTCTGTGTGTTTGTATGCATGTCTGCCTGCCTGCCAGCCTGTTTGTCTATCTTTCTATCTCTCTGCCTGTCCATCCTTAAGAAAACCTAGGTCTCAGAGACTAATACAGCTAGGGCTACCAAATTTTGTATCAATATGTGTTATTATTGTACGCAGATCATGTTTGTTTTAGAATTTGTCCACGCCCTCACTCTTTCTCCCCCCGCAAATCGATAAAAACCGAATTCCAAGTGTAATTTCAATGCAGGGAAGTCTGTTTTGGTAAACATAATAATTATCAGCGCCCAAATGATTTCTAAAAATTTGATTTCTGTCGGATAAAAAACATAAAAGTTATTCAAGAAATTTTTTTTTTTTTTTTTTTTGTTTTTTAATTTTATTGAAGCGTTGAATCCGTACATGCAGTAATAGTAACATAACAGCGCAATTAAGCAAATAAATATAAGAACCAAACCTCTCACTTATCGTGGGAGGACTTACGTATTCAAGAAATAAATTAAAAATGGTACTGGTTTCCAAACACTGCAAAGTATGCAACACAAAAATTAAATCGCATTTAAGTTGATGCCTTTTCTTAATTATCAAGTGTTTCTATTATTATTCCCATGCTTGTGTATATGTGTAGCTACAGTTTTTCAAATTGAACTCTGATTCAATGATTTGTTCCACTGTCAAGCAGTTTAGTCATGTGTCCAGTGGGTCATTTGTCTGGCTAACAGTTCTAGGCACGCCTGCCACGCCCACAATACGACAAATGTTGCAACATCAACCGGTTCAGCATGAGGTTGAGTGACTTATCCCCCACACCTAGCACCCCCCTCTCTGTGTCGCCTTGTTCAGCTTTTCACTTGGCAAGTTTTATCCATCTGCTTCGCATTGATAAGGGGCACCAGCGACGCTGTCGTCTAATTTGTTTACAATTATGCAGAAAACTTGAGTAGAGGATAAGGAGGTGGGGTGGAGGGGGAGGTGGGAAGAAATAGACAGCATAGAATCAACCGTCTTCAATAACAGTTACATCATGAAAGACTTCAATAGCTTCAAGTCTCTGCCCAAATACAAATACCCATAGCAAGCATTCTTCTCTCCTCCCTCCCCCCATTCCCTTTAGCACATCCAGTAAATCGCCTACGCATGCTGCATGACAACAGATACAATATCTCAAAGATATTCTGCTTAGCCCCTAACGGCAAATAAAGAATATCTATCAAACGAGCCAAACGCCTCGAGAAGCCAACGAAAAAAATGGAAGAAAAGAAAGAAAGAAAGCAGAAGCAGAAGCAAAAAGAAAAGCTGAAGCAAAAGCGAAAGCGACAGAGGGAAAAGGTCCAAGACAATTTATAACAATTCCTTTTCATTTACATGGACATGAACATGGACATGGAACACGCCCATCGTGCAGCCCCGGCCGCCCCTATGTGTGTAAACCTCCTCGATATGTCGAACTATTGAATACTTTATAAACGATTTTGGCTGCAATAAATGCGAGCCAGAGTAGCCAATAACAAATTGCCCAGTTGCTTTGTATTACATACTATTATTATTATTATTATTTTCGACGATTTCCATTATGGAAAATGGAAATCTAAATGAGAGAGAGAGAGAGAGAGACGGAGAGAGGGAGAGAGAGATGGCGAGACTGAAAGGACAACGACAACGGATTGCGGATTAGGAGTCCAAGACACTCAACTCAAGGCCAACTGACGCGCTGACCCTCCCTCAGTGTCCGATGGACCAAAAATTACAACAGAAACAGCAACAACAACAATGGGAAAAGGACTAGAGCAGTCAAGAAGATAAACAGCCTTTGATTGCGTTTCTCGCACTCGGGGACTGTTTTGGGCGTCGGTGTCGGCATCGGCATCGGCTCAGGGTCTTCGTTATCGTTTCGCTTGTCCATTCTCAGGGGTCCGTTAGGGTTGTGCTTCTCCTCTACCAACCCCTCACCGAGGGGACCCACTTCAGGCTTCCCTTGTCAAGTAATTTCATAAGTGTAAACAGTAAACGGAATTTGCTCGTTCGCATTCATGTGAATTTCGCTCGGGAATTGTGGCAAAGCGCCCATTCAAATTGGATACGTTTTCCTATAGACAGCAGTCATAGCATAATAATACATATATACATACACACATACGTATATGTATGTGATATGTATGCATGTGTTTGTTTATGAAATTAGTGCACAATTATTATGCCATTGATTTAATTATCGCTTCAGTCTCGCCTCGTCGTGTTATGTTCTGTGCGGGCTCAGATTTTATTTATTACGATATTATTGACTTTTTATTGTTGGTTATTTGTATACCCTAGCAGAGGGTATATTCATTTTGGACAGAATGTGCAAACCTTAGGAGATATTTTGACCGTATACAGTATATATACTCTGGGATGAACAGAGAACTCGAACCAGCCCTGTCCTTTTGTCGGTGTGTCCGTTTGTCCATCTATCCGTGTGTCCGTCTGTTGCAACGCAAAGTTGCCTCTCAGTTTTAAAGGTAAACTTAATACACATACTTCATATGGCTGCACAATGTATATAAGTCGAAACGAGCCGTATATGACCGATATATCGTATAGCTACCATACAAACTATCGGCCGTTTTTGTTATTTGTCAAGATAAATCGGACTTATTCTATATATGTATATAATTTGCATATCAAATTTCATTAACATCGGTTCACTATAACGTATAGCTATCATAGGAACAATCGCCCCAAATAAGATTATTGTTTGAAGACCAGTTTTGATTATACAAATAACTTAACTTAGAGACATTATATTGAATATAAACAATACTATTTAAGTCTGCACCATTGTATATCACAAGTACTGAAACAATCGTTGGAGATAACAGCCTGCAAGGGTATTAGACTATCGGCATGCCAAAGGTAGCCGTTCTTCCTCGTTGTTTTTTATTGTCTCTCTGCAACTGCAAATTATCAATGTGTTCGTCGGCCAGAAACTGCAATTAAAATAATAATATTCATAATCGCTGGTGGGGTGTTATCGCTTATCGCCTATCGCCGTGTCTATCGCCCAATTTCAATCAATCGTTCGTTTATCTCTTGCCCAATGCTGAACGAAATCGTGTTGAAAAATGAAAGTTGCGTTAATTTCTATATATGGTATATTTATTAGAGCTATTATTCGCTTTGCTCATTAGTTGCCTTTCGCTGTTGTTGTTGTTGTTTGCTTAAAGCGGTTTGCATTTTAAATGTTGCTTACTGTTGTTGCTGTTGTTTTTGTTGTTGCTGCTTTTTGTCTGTTTTCCCGACTGCTGAAAGCGTTCACAAAATGCCGCCTAATCAATTTGTAGCGCCCTCTTTTTCCCTCTCTCTTTCAGCCACTTCCATCTCTCCCCCTCGTTTTGTTCACATGCCTCGCTGCACTCTGCATAGCTAAGCCAACGTCCCATTCCTCTCCCCGTCCCCTTCCCCCTTCGTAACTAGCCGTGCATGCAGAGGCGGCTGCAGTTTTAATTAAGTGTTTAATTAATGATGATGATTCTGGGTTCATCGATGCCGCGAGACAAACAGTGGAGGGAGGATGGTCGACAGAGGACAGTGGACAGTAGACGGCAGCCAATTGCCAATGAGTTTTGCATATTTGAGTACGGCGGGATTAACAGATGCGATCGCCGACCAGACGAGTGCGAAAAGTGTCCAATTGAATATTGACAGTTGGGATAAAAACGGCAAAAAATATGGGCAATGCACAAAAATTGATAGATCGATTGTGGTTGTATCGAAATAAATACAACGCTTAAGCGTAGATATGATGTATGAGTAAATACACAATTAGATTGATAGATCTATTTACATGTTGGCATATTACAAGTGAGATTAAAACATCAGTAGATAGATAACATGTTAAAGCAGATGAGTTGAGTAAAAAACCAGTGAGAATCCTCACAGAATGCTGACAGGTTACTGTGGGTTAAGAGAACACCTTAGCAAACCAGAAATAGAGCAGAATGTGCTCTGGGCTCTTCTTACTACAACTTACTACTTGGTATGGTAGGCATTGGCTTTCAGAGGTGTGTGAAGAAAAAGTGTGTCTCTAGGCAAGTACCTTCTCGGAATTAACGAGATAAGGTCGAGCAGTCCAGGCAAAATTAGGGATTTCCGTAGAATATCTGAACTGAATAGGATGCTCTAAGCTCAGCAGGGAGTACATATTATATACAAGGTTGCAGTAATGATAATAATTACATGTTTCTATAACATAAGCAAGAGTGCTTAAGGTATGCCGAAGGTTTAATACCCTTAAAGTTAAGAAAGAGTATATAAATATATACATTGATGGTAGTGGCAACGTGATAGTAAAGGTGTCAACGCTGCAGGCAATTATCAGCAGGATCAGGGTTACAGTTGAAAAGAATAATCGAGCAGTGAAAACAGTTTTTAAGTTGAAGTCAATGTAGGAGGAGTTTAACTTGAAAGTCGCATATGAAGTCGTCCCAGAGTATTCTTTGAAGGAAGTCATCAAAGAAGTTGTTGAAAAGGTAGATAAGTCAGTTAACTTTTTGGAGACTTCGATCTGTCAAGTCGGACTGTCGTCGGAAGAAGAAGTTAAGGTGCCTGAATCAATCTGAGTTTATTAAGTAAAACTCAACGTTATCAACTTGATTTATTTAAACTATTTAAAATAACCAACTACTACAATATTAATAATCAATATATTGTAGTAGTTGGTTATTTTAAATACTACATACATGGAGAGAAGTTTATAGAAAGATAAGTTTATAGAAAGATATATGCAAATGTGCATATGTTAGCATGTAATCATACCAGATATCATATCAGATCTGCATGTCTTTCGCACCGCAGGCACCGCATGCACAATTCAGTGAGTAAGGTAGCACCGCAATCAGTCTTCTGACAGATACAGATGTGTAGTTATCTAGAAATATGAGAAGATCGACAAAGATAGACAAACAATCGATAGATTGAATGGTCTTTACTGTTAACTTCATTGTTTATTGTTATTGATATTAATCTTGTTATATTCTGAATGAATCATTTCGAATCACTTCACTGGCTGTGCTCACATCGAAAATGACTTTGATTGCTTCCTATTTCCTCTTGACTTCCCCTTTACCTTGACTTTATTCAACTTTGACCTAATTTCCACTGGAAAACGAAAGGAAATATTTCAAGTGAATAACTCAAATGAGGCTGAGAAAGAGTTTACTTTGCATTTTGCAAAATCCGAAGAGGTGAAAAGTTGAGTTTGAGTTTTACTTTGCTTGGCATTGAGATTTCCCTCTGGCCTGGTGCGAAAATGAAGCTGATTGATGGACAAAAGGTGGCTGGCACAGCATCGCTGCTGCATCTTACTTGTCTATCTGCCTGTTTGCTGCCACACAACACTCACTCATGCAACCTTGCCACACATTTTCGAATTAATTTTGCAGCTGCATTAAAAACAAATGCAATTTTCACTTTTTATATGGCTCAGTGGCTTCATTGGCTGCCCGACTGACTGACTGACTGGCTGACTATCTCCCTAGGTGTAATTCTCTTTGTGTGTGTGTGTGTAGATTGTTTGTTTGTTTGCTTGCTTACTTGTTTGCTTATCTGTTTGTTGGCGTAGTTTGCCTCTGCTGTGCGCACGCTCTGTTAGCAAACATTGCGCATACGTCGCGTGGAAAAAGTAAAATGAAGAGACTGCGTGTACTGCCAGTATAAGTGTGTGTGTGCGAGTGTGTATGGAAATTGTGAAAAGCGTATTTGGAGCAGAAAATGTAATGTGTCTGTGCAGCCGCATTGCCTTATTCCTTTCCGCCCACCTGTCTCCCATGCCCCTTCCGCCTCTGCCTCTGCCCTGTTAGCCCCTCCGGCCTTTTAGTGCAGTGTGCTTTTTCTTAGCCTATTCGTTTTTTGGGCCGCATTCGTTATTTATGTGCATGAAATTTCATTTCTTTATAAGTTTTTTCTCCCATTATTTTCGCAATTAACAATCTGAGCGCGCATCTCTCACGTGATACGACTCAGAGATACCTGCGTTTTCTCCACACAGACACACACACGCACAGCAACAAGTCTGGGGCCTGATCGCTCAGACTTGATTAGATTGTCGGGCTACGCTTTACGTTATGCAAATAGATAAGCTTATATAACCGAAGCGAAGGTCAAACGGTAGCACAGAAAAAACTGTTTTATTGTCTTGTCTCGTCTCGTCTCGCCTCGTCTCCCTTCTTCTCTCCCTTTCTCTCACTATCTTTGTTGATCATCAATTTTATCGCATTAGTTAGTGTTTAGTACCGACGATTCTCTAGATAAGAACGTTGTGAGTTTTCCCCCGTTGTGGAAAATAACCAAGAGAAAATAAACAGATTACCTTTTCAAATTGTAGCACATTGTACACAGTTGTGACTCATGGTACTCAGAGAGTATAAGGAGGCAAATGAGGTAATGGGGCTAACAGGTGGCTCGCACTGCTGAATGTAGCTTGAAATTCTAGCATTAAGTATAGAAGGGGTGTCGTTATTCCAAACTGAAAAGTAACTTCTGGCATGGACAAACTATAAAACACTTTGCTGTGTTTTAATACTCGCTAGGGTAGAAGGGTATTATAACTTTTTATGGCCCTCGATCATTCAAATTGTCAAAGAAGGGTATCCTTATTATCAACTAAAGATGTATCTGACAGATAAAAGGCTTGATCAGCATCAAGAGTCGAGTCGATATAGTCGTGTTTATCTGTATGAAAAGCCCATACAAAATATAGATTTAAATCCGATAGAGAATGTTATCCCTTCATTAAGATTAATTCCATGAGGAGGAGACTTCAAACACTGCTTGCAATGAATAAAATTATGAAAATAATATAGCTCAACCAAATAACAAATAAACGTAACAGAGAACTCGTATATTCTGTACCCCTCTTATAAAACCATTTACAGAGAGCAGAGTTCAAGTGATAAAATATTATATTGTATTTACATAATTCACATATAATTCAAGCTTTTTCAATGTTATCTCAACAGATTGGGAAAAAATTTCGTAAAAAATACACCGTTGATGTTAATTTGAAAAAGAAACTAAAGAATAAAATATCTAGAACTAAAGAAAGTACTAGGTTTTAAAGTTAAAATATGTATAATTTTAATTTCATAAACAACAATAATTTTAGTTTCATAAATTATTAACAAATTTGTTTGTAAAATGATAATTATTCTGTGCGCTACTGTATAGAACTACTACTACTACTACTACTTTATAGAACTTAAGAACTTAAACCTTTCACAAATGATTGATTTCTTTTCATATGTTTTGGAAACGTTGATTCAAGACCATTTTCACCGAAATAGTTACTTTGTACATTGAAAATAGTTCAGTAGTCTTTACTTAACTTGAAAATTATTATTGTAGACAGGCACCGTGTGGCAACTCTATGCATTGCTTGGTGACAAGTTTTTTGCGCAAGGGATAGTGAGAGATCGTAAACACCCTGTTACAACCTGGAACATTAAAGAGCCTAAGGAAAATTACTGCCATACCAGATGCTCAAATAAGAGATGTGCAAATAAGGCTGCAAATGGATAGTTAACTTAGAAGTCATTAATGAAATTGACTTAGTGTGGCTTTCTTCTTGTTTTATTTGACCAGAGTTCATTTTGGTGGGTGACAGCTGCAACTGAACTGAACTGATGCGTATCGCTTTACCATATAGTTAAACTTGGCCTTAAGTTAACTTTAATTGTCGTCTGTCAACTTGCTTTGGGTCTGAAAATTTTACAATATTTTTTTCTTTGTTTTTATTTTTATTTTTGATGTGCATTTGTAAGCTAACAAAAAATATTGCTTGTCTTTTGTGTTTTGCAGATCGTTAGGGGAAACTTGGCAATATTTACGCAGAGTCGCATTAACAATAGCAATAACAGTAACAGTAACTAAAACAAAAGTCACAGCAACAACAACAAGTCAACGAGCTGCAGACGTCGCTAATTGCAAGTAAGTCGTCAAACGTAATTTCTTTATAAAAACACATTATTGGGTATACAGACAGACAGAGAGACAGACAGACATACATACACTGCGCGTCACCAGGTTAGCGCCCCCCTTTTCACTCACCGCTAATGCTCAATAAAATCTAAACCATCAGAGCTCCAGCTTTAAAATTTTTTTATACTATTCTACATTCATTCCTCTTCAAAATAAAACAACAATGGCTACTGCAACAATAAGAAATATTTTTTAATAAATGTTTTTGAGAAAAGGTATAAAAAAATTTAACAAAAATTTGGTCATCAGATTAGCGCCCCCTGCGATAAATTCAATTTAATTAAGTTTAGGAGCAAAAATTGTAGTATATAACACCTGTATATTAAATTTTTAACATTTTTAAGTAGTATTAGTAGTGCGTAGTCCCGCCTTTATTTGAAATTACTTCAAAAATTCGATTGGAAATTGACTCATAAAGTTTTTCAATGTAATTTAACGATATGGTTGACCAAGCTTGTTTAATACCTTCGATTAAGTCTTTCTTTGAACTATATTGCTTTCCGGACTCATACACTTTCCTGGCCAACCATCCCCAGACGTTTTCAATGATGTTAAGGTCGGGTGAGTATGGTGGCCACTCCATGAGATCCACTTTTTGGTCCTGAATCCATGACTTCACGGATCGGGCGGTGTGAATTGGAGCATTATCGTGCTGGAAAGTCCACTGCAGGTTATGAAAAATGTTTTGGAAATGCGGGAAAGCCGTTTTTAACACCTTGTTGTAGTCCTGAGCGTTCATGCGCGATGTCAAAAATTGAAGCTCGCAAGTGCCGTAGTATGATATTGCTCCCCACACCATAACCCCTCCCACCCGGCTGTGCAACCGGTCCAAGTGATGTTCTTCTTTCCGTAGGTCATGGAAATAATAATTATAGCCATCAGGTCCTTCTAAATTAAACTTTTTTTCATCTGAAAAAACAACATGCCGCCATTGGGTAGACCACGTCATGTGCGATCGGGCAAAATTTAAGCGCATTTCTTTTCTCAGCATATTGAGTGGTGGTTTTTTTTTAATTTCTGTCTCTTTAAATGATTAGCTTTCTTAATTACTCTTTGGACCGTTGATAAGCTCGCCTTCACACCGGTTTTTTCCCTTATCTTGGTGGTCGATTTGTGAGAATTCGAAGCTTCGCGAAGTATTGCTCTTCTATCTGCTGGTGAAATCACTTGATTATTGCCGCCTTTGTAATTTTTTCCATAGCTTTTCTTATTTTTAAGAAAATTGGCAATTGTTTTTCTGTGTCTTCCCGTCTTTTCAGCAATTTTATGGTAGGATAGTCCAGATTCAAAGTATGCCTCAATCTTTGATTTTTCACCCAATGATAAAACTGTTCCTTTACCCATACTGTATGTTAATTTAAAGATATTGAATACTTTAAGCTTCACAAAAATTTGGTTACTGTACTTGCCAAAATAAGCGAGATAACTAAAACTGCATTTGCCGGCGCTAATCTGATGACGCAAAATAAGTGGACTCATTCTTTGCGAAACTAAAGCAGAATAGAAAATAAAACATAACGGTTCTTCTCTCGCGCTTTATTTCATTATGAGAGAGATCTCATATAATATAATGACAACTAAATCAAAACAAAAACTAAGAAGTTACGTGCAATAGGCAAAGAGAAAAAAGCAAAAGAAAATGAGTGTAAAGGGGGGCGCTAACCTGGTGACGCGCAGTGTATGTATCCGCTACTTGTATTGTCTATGAATACGTATGTGTACAGTGTACACTGTACAGGGAGATAGGCATCAGCGACCAGTTGACTGGGGAGTCAACTGGGGCTGCCTTAGAAAAATGGCCGCAATTGTAAGAGTTGAGGGTAGTGGGCAGACAGAAAGAGAGAGAGAGCGAGAGAGTGTGAGAAAGGGGGAGGGGCGCATGGCGTGGAAATTTTTCCTTCGCCAACACTTCATGTAAATCGCATAACACGACAGCCAAAGTGCTGGCACTGGCGGCAGCCTGCTTGACTAGCTCAAAATCCGACAGCAACGGCAGCAGCAACAGCAAAAGCAGCAACAACAACAACTGCATCAGCAAGTCGTCGTCGTCTAACTTGTCAGATCGCGTGCCAAGAAATAATAATGAAGAAAAATCGTGTTACTTAGGCCCGACTCCGGCACTAGCTTCAGCACTTTATGCCTAATAATCATAGGAGCAACAGCAGCAGCAACAATTGCAGCGACAACTACAAGCTCCTTCTGATTCTACAGTCTTGCCCCCGCACCTTCCCTTTTTCCGTGCAGCTTAATTAGCGTGCGGAGGATTGACATTGCTGCACTGCATCCGTTCAATAAACCAATGAATAAAACCCTGCAATTAATCCAGTCACTCATACGAGCACAACTAGATATGGCATTGACTCTGTCAGCTACATATCATATAAGGTCTATGGAGTCTGACTATATGTCGCAGAGTCTTAAGTTAACGTACGTGTAAATAAAGATAACATAATCAGCAACATAACCTATACACAATGAATATTGTCAGTGTTAAGAAATAAAAAATTATGAAGGAATAAGATGGAATCAGTGTAAGTCATTTCTAGAATACAGTTGACAGATTATTGACATATAAAACGAGGTTAGAAACGGATCGAGGGTGGTGCAAGTTGACTTGTAATGATGCTCGAAGGATGAACGGGCAGAGACACTTGGGCAGTCAAGTAAACTTGGGCAACAAGTAAGGCCAAAATCCATAATTCTAAATCAAATCAAGAATAAAAGTAACGTGTTTCCGACATACATACATATACTCTGTAAATGTTCATTGAATGTGAAATTATTGTGATATATTGCCTTGACTATAAAGATTTACTTCATTTCCGTCGGTTACCCAATTTGGAATGCATCAAATAGAAATATTGACAAAGGGCCGTATCAAAGACATTAAGAATCATTACTGGAGCACCTTCTTATATCTTATATGAGAATTTTACCCGAAATAATGACCTCGGGTTAGCTAAAAATACTCACTTAATGACAATATTTAAGGCAATTTGAATATTCCATCCGTTAGAGACGAAAAACCTCAACAAAAGCACCTGCATAACTGATCCTGTCTCCTCCTTAAGGCCTACTGAACCACTGACGATGCCTTCACAATATCGCAAAGATGTAATAAATGCAGCAAGTTATAATAAACAAGATTAAAAACTAGCAATTACCAAGCCAAAGTCTTCTCCCGTCTATTGCTATGTCACTCTTACCTCATATTCAGGCACGCAAAAACTAAAGCATACCAACAAGCGCAGGTAGTACTCTAGCGTTAAGTTAACTTGAGTAACTTCTGTGTTTATTGCGTTGCGATTGCGTTGAAACTTGGAGAAGATGTAGACACTTTAGCAAGCTAATATATGTCAAAGTCACAAAGTTGTATATTTTATACATCGAATTGAAATGTTAAATTATTGATTTGCGGAGGCGATAGGCGTGTCACACACGATTTAAAATAAACACGATCTGTTTTGGAAATACAATAACCTTCATATCGAATTTGATGTTTCTAGCTTCTACAACAGCTGAGATAAGGTCACACAGACGAACAGACTGATCAAGAATATATATACTTTGCTTTTTTTAATATTCATTGTCAATTCACTTGTTTATTTTGTTGCATTGTGAGAAGTCTCAAGTCTACAGACTAACCCTTTCTTTACTCATATCTTTTGAATACTATAGATAATATATACTTAATTACCCAAGATATTAATCAAGCTGTTTCTGGAGTCATTATAGCCGCTTTATAGCCGTGACAAATCAAATTCATATACTCGTACCCCTCCCAAGTGCCCAATAAAGTAAGGTTAAAGATCCAGACATATTCCATATAGCTTATCAAAAACACCTTGCAGTTATTGTGGAAGAGATTCGTGATTGTACGATATGTGTTTATAGGGCATAAGCAATAAAACTGTCTCCGCGAATCATGCGACCTGGCAAAGGTCGTAGGCAAGTCCAGGGACAGCGATTTGCAATTTGAAGTGTTCCGTTTCGCTTGATTCGGATGTGCGTGACGGCAATTAGAAGCGGATGTTGATGGAAGGCAGCAGTAGCAGGGGGGAGGGGGCTTAGCACAGCAGGGCATGCTGCAAACAGGCAGTCGGCTAATTGGCTATTAAATGTCTACGGATAAGTGTTTCGTAGTTCGACTATATCAAGAATCGACAACGACGAGAAACACGAGAAACGATAACGAGAATAATTCAGTTTGTAGATGATGTTTGTAAGTGGCTAATTGTGTAATTAAATCTAAGCAAGGTTGAGAGATTGACAAGCATCGTAAGCTATATAGCCTATGTATATGTGTACTATATATACTATATTTACATATATGTATATGTGTGTCGTGTTACAATATTGTGCTATAATGAAATTTGAGGGGGAATCCTTTGCAATTGACAATTTCTTACAGCTGCAGTAGTACTGTAATTAGTGCTGTAAAATCGATGTTAATCTCTTAATTAGTTAAGTAACTTAAGTCGCAAAATACATATACACACAAGCACAGAAGCACACACACACATGCACAGTCGCACACTTGTTATTGATATGTAATTAGACCAACGTAAGCTCAGCGACAGCGTTGCCTTTGCTAAGCCTAAGCTGCTGGGGGAAGGGAAAGTTGCCGGCACAGGGATAGGGGCAGGGGCAGGGGGTTTAAGGGAAAGAGTGTAGCCTCTCTTAAACCCTAGCTGAGTAGATCTTCCCCCCTTGCAGCGTCCTTTTGTTTTGCCACAAAAACTACTTACTTATTGCCACCACAAACTGTGTGTGTGCACCTGCCTGCCAGTCACTCACTCCCCCTCACTGCTACGCCCTGTGAAGGGCCCAGTCAACCAAAACACCATTCGTAAACCCCAAAAACAACTTGCAACAAATGAGAGTCGCGTCGCCGTGTCGCGCCGTGGCCCGCGTAGCAGACGACATGCTAATTAAAAGCTACTTTTGCCAGCCGCATTAATAAAACCGCAAAGCGTTATTGTTGTTGCTGTTGTTCTTGTTGTGTCTGCATTGCCAGCAGAGGATTAATGAACAGTTACGAGATACGACAGCAGGACAGACTGAGGTAGACGAGGCACAGCAGAGGAGGCACAAGTGCCTCTGCCTATGCGGATTGAATCGTATCGAGTGTGTCCTTGTTGTGTTCGTTGATGCCGCTGAATGACAACAATTTGCATTTGATGACACACCCCGTAGACTATATAGACAGCTCTATATACAGATATGTCTCTATATATATCCTGCACCACCAGCAGGGGAAGCATGCAGCAGCTGCTGTCCTGCCTTAGGAGGGAGTTCGTCAGGACAAGGTGCTTGTGGCAGGGCGGGTAGGTGAGGGGAAGGTGACTGTCATTAAAAATGTCTTGATGGGTTTTTTGTGGCTTTGATTTCGAGTGTACATAGAACGAGTGCATGAGTGCATGAATGAGTAGATTCACATTTATGAAAATGAATTTTTGATTTTATCGACAAGAATTTCTTCTGCTGAGGTTTGGCATTAATAATTGAAAACCTGTACATAGTTGCAATATGCCTTGTGCAAATCCTTCACTGCTATGTGCCTCAGCCCCCCCCCCTCGTTTCCTTGTTGCATGCCGCAGTGTCCCACTGCCTGGCGCCATCTATCGTTGTCTCAACACTTTGCAGTCTCTCTCTCGAACTTTTTGACAGTCATAAATTTGCCTGCAACATGAATTCGACATGCAGAGGGGGAATGAGAGGGAAATGGAGAGAGAGGCAAAAACAGAAATATTTTCTTTTATTTTTTCTTTTCCTCCACTCTTCCCCCCACCACTCTGTCCTCTTCACACTTTACTGCTTATTTATATCGCGCATAACTTTTGCTCGCTGTGCGGCGCGAGAAGAATCTGTGAAGCGAAATGGAAACCAACTCTCTGTCTGTGTGTGTTTTTGTGTGTGTGTGTGGGTCACTGCTCTGATCGCTGCAGGACGCGGCAGCAGGACGTGCAACTGGTCCCCTTCCTCCCTGCCCCATGCTGATTGGTTACTTGGCTGTCCGCTTTGTTGATTTTTAATGCAGTCGAAGTCCAAGTCGAAGGCGATGGCAGTGTTTGTCAGTTACTCGACTCGCGGATACCCTGTATAAGTTGAGTGTTATATATTCCGATGCTTAGCTCCTTTTGTTGGCAATTCTTCACATTTCATTGATGTTTTTTTTATCTATTTTTAATCAATTATTTAATTGCTGCCCCCTTAGCAGGCAGCACAAATACTTTGGAAGATTCTCTTCCTTGACTTTCAACATACATTTCCGGCTTACCAACTTCCTCTACACTCTTTTTTTGCCGCACTGAAAGCCAATTCAACTGGCAACTGAATGTTGTTTACTTTTACCTTTAGCTGACTATTGCACCTCCCTGCCTCTTCTTCTATCTCTCTCACGTCGTGCCTCCGTCTCCAGTGGTGCGGCCCTTTTGTTGATCTTTATGCACATGGTACGTATCATTTATTCAGTCACTGTTGCTGCCGACTCAACTGAACTCAAACTCGACTCCTCACTTGACTCCCATACTTCCATCTCCTACCTACCTCCCCCTCTTCGCCCATTTTCCCTTTGCTATGCGAGTCTCTTCTTCGACTCCTTGACGGTGCTGCCTTAATACGTTTAAAAATAAGTACACAATGCGCCCCCTCATGAATGCGACTGCGACTGCGACGGTACTTCAGCGTGCAATGTTCCCCCTGGTAAAGTTCTTGTTCGGGTTGTTGTTGTTGTTGTTGCAGTTGCAGTTGTTGTTGCTGTTGCTGTACAGTGGCATTGACTGCTTGAGTAATTGAAGCGCATCAGGATCCTATCTATGATGCTCTCAGTAAACATTTCAGTGTCTGTCTGCTTAGGCTTCCTGCCAATTAATGGGCTACCGTGTGCTTTGCATTAAGCAGCTTAACTGCGAAAGCTTGGATCAATCCAACATCTGATTGGCAGAGCTTTAATAATACGTATTTATATAAATATTGAATGCTAGAGAGATGTAGGGAAATATTTAAAATAAATAATACAAATTTAATACTAATAAATGATATAATTCATAGAAAATGAAAGCTCTGTCAAAGTATTTTAACTGAAACAAATTAAAAAAAATAAATAAAAAAATATATACTAAAAGTAATCACAATCATAAATAATAATATTAAGTTATTCTAAATAACAATACAAATTATTTTTATTTTTACGGAAAATCGATAAAACAAATAAATGTGGATTTTAAAGTAATTGTAATAAATTACAGTGACAATAAATAATAATATTTAACTAATAAATCTTATAATGAATATTAATTAAAACATATATGAAAGTATTTTAAAGTTGTTGCTAAATATTAAGATATAAAAATAATAAATAATACGAATAAATACTATATTAATGATATTTTATATAAATAATTATACAAATAAATATTATAATATATTTTAAACTGAAAGTTTTAGCTTAAATTAAAAAAGTAAATTGTTTATTAATACAAATTAATAAAATAATAAATAATAATAAAACATAATACAAATAAATAATAATAATAAATAATAATAATAAATAATAATAATAAAAAATAATAGTAATATATAGCATAATAAATAAAGGACAGTATTTTAAAGCTTCTGCTAAATCTTGAATAACTAAAGTAATAACTAATACAAATAAAAAATGTATATACTAATATATTATAATAATAAATTGTAAATAGTAGCAACAGTCTGTTTTTACGATTGATTACTTGATTTATTAATATAAAATGTAATTAATTTAAATCATTAAAAGTATAATAAATAAAATAAAAATTAAATTTAAAAATAAATTTAAAATTTAGATAAAAATAATATATATTTTGTATATTTATATAATAATTCCAAATTACTTTAAATTAATTATAAAATTTATTTTAAAATAGTCAACTGTCTATAGTTGGTTTTTAATAAATAAATATTTGTATAATACAACGCGCAAACACATAAAAAATGTTTTAACTACGAGTATAAGAGCTTCTTTCTGTTAGTTACAACTTTAAAAGCTCATTAAAATTCTCTCTATCTCTTTCCCTTTTCTTTCGTTCTCTCTCTCTCTCTCTCTATCTCTTTCCCTTTTCTTTCGTTCTCTCTCTCTCTCTCTCTCTCTCTCTCTATCTCTCTCTGTATCTCTCTTTCTCTCTCTCTCTCTCTCTCTCTCTCTCCCCTGTCAAATGTTTGCAATTATCACAAATTTCGAAGCCAGTTTGGTCAGCTTTGCTTAATCAAGTTCTTGGCAAATTGCACCTGCCCATACCGAGCGAGTGAGTGACTGAGAGCGGGCGAGAGAGCAAGAGAAAGAGAGAGAGAGAGAGAGAGAGACCCCAACGAGATGCCACACATCGAATCAATATTTATTCATGCCCCAATGCCATAAAACTTTAGATACAAACGGTAAACAATAAATGCCACAGTGTGAAGCACACACAAATGCACGTGGCTGCGGCTGTGGCGAGTGAGGCAGGCTGAGGGAAGGGAGGGAGAGGTAGGTGGGCAGTCAGTTGAGCTCTGCTGTGTGAAACGTTGTGGGATTGGGAATCGGGAATGGTTTGGGGATGGGGTTGGGGAGGCTCGAACTGTGGACAGACAATGGGACAACAATGGCACCGCAAACGTTTAAATAATCAATGAGTGTTGTCTGTCTGTCGGACTGTGTCCAGAGAGAGAGAGAGAGAGAAATGGCAAGTGACAGTGGGTGTTGTTGCCCAAAATGCCCGCAACAAGCAGCAACATCCTTGCAACGTTTTGCAGGCGTTGTCTGTGCGGTTGATTGGTTCTCTTCCGTCTCCTGTGCCCCTTTTCCTTCCTCTTCCCGTCTCTCCTGTATCTGCCTGCTGCCGTATGAGCGCAGTTCATTATTCATTTGTTATTATTTGCTTAGTGGCTCCGTTGTTGCTACCAACACACACACAAACACAGACGCACATGCAGAGGGACACACAGAAGGGCAAATCATCAAAATGACATTAAAAATGCTCATCAGTTTGTCAGTTTCGACGACCAACGTGGATTTTCTCAACAACAGTGCGTGTGTCGGAGTGTGTGTGTTGTGCTTCAAGTTATAAGTGCAAGTGGTATTGAATGCGCGTTTTGAGTACTTTTTCGAGTACTTGTTCGCCAGTTTAACCCTTAATACGCGTACCACACACACACACACACACACACACACACACCCACCCACTAACACTAACAAATATTGCTGCTTGCTGGAAAACGATGCGATTAACAGTTGCCCATGTGCAGCAGGCATTGCCACAGCCACATTGTTGCACGTGGCGTGCTTATGCCATAAAATGTTGCCTACTTTACAGCGCAACAGCAGAAGCAAATAATAAACAACATCGCAATGCGCCTGCAACTGAAAGTGTGGCAGGGAGAGCAGGTTAGGAGGATAGATGAAGAGCAAGGGGAGTAGGAGTGGGAGGGGTGGGGAGAGAAGGGTTTTTGTGTTGCTGGGGCAGTGCTGGGTTTGTTTTTTCGGGTCTCCCATTTGCCACTGTGCCTTGACTTGATTATAATGATAAAATCTAATTAAAAAAGTTAAACTGAAGATGTCAACTTAATTTACGGAATCCGCAATCCGCTCACAGCTCAACTCAGCCACGGCTCAGTCAGGGCTGAGCTCTCGCCTCGACTCCTAGTCCGGGTATCGTTAACAGCTTCGTCTGTGCCTGCTTCATCTTCATCTGTGGCTGCTGCTGCGAAACCCGTTCGACAGTTTGTTCGTCGTTTGCTTTTTCACTTTCTTCACGTTTTTGCGCGTTCTTTATGTCTTGCTGTCTCCCTTACAGTGTCTCTCCCTCCCTCTCTGTCTCTCTGCCCGTCAGTGTCCGTCGCGCTGTCAGCACAAACATCCTAATTACCAAGTTTTTGCGCAAGTCTAAGCTCTCATCAGTCGCTGAAGACTTGCGACTGACTTCGTCTCCGACGATGCCAAGGCATCCACTAAGGAGGGGGAGGGCGGCATTCCTCGGTGGGTCAGTCGAACGGCATTCGCCCTACTTTACATGTTTTGATGTCGCCTCGCCTCGCCTCCTCCTCCCCCGCCCCCCTTCGTTGTCGACTAATTACGTTTGCGCCCATGGACAAGCGTCACCTAATGACCCAAAGCTGCCAACAATGAGTTGAGGCCAAGTCGGCGAAAGAAAACTTTTGCACTACACAGTGTTTTACGCACTTTTCCGATGGGGCAGAGGGGCAGCCGACCCCCTCTTCCCCGCCTTTGGCACTGCCTCTGCCTCTGTGCAAGTTGGCCAAGTGCAAATGAGTTGTGCGTGCGCCATGGCCCCGAGTACATTTCTAATGACCTTCATTACATTGAGTGGCCTCTGTCCCAGTCGCTCTCTTCCCCTCCTCCCACCACTCGCTTTGTTCCGTTCCGTTTCGCTCCGTTTAAGACAAAAGAAAAAGAGAAGGAGTGAGGAGAGGAGAGAGGCGACGCACTGCAGGCGGGAATTGTTTGAATAGTCGCCATGTGTAGGTGGCAGGACGTATGCGTATGAAGCCATCAAAGCAGAAAGGAGAGCACAAAGACGGTATGAAGAGAGGGGACGGGGAGCGGAAAATGGAAAGAGGGGCTGCGCGCACGAACGCCTTTCGCCAAAAGAAATTGTAGCCCAGGCCCTTCCTTCCCCTCCGACCGAAGTAGTTGTTGGGGACAGCAATGCGATTCATTCTCTAATAGTTGCTGCTGCTTCTCCCCCCCCTCTCTCTCTCTCTCTCTCTCTATCTATCTATCTCTTTTTCTCTCACTCTGTCTTTGCTGCTGCTTCCTCTGCTCCTCTTGTTGTTGTCGGCTTTTTTGCAGTTCCGGCTAATAGCTTTGAAATGAGTTTCGCTTTTTGGACCCAGTTTGTTTGACTTTGTCTGCCTCCCCCATCCCGTCTCTGTCTGTCTCTCTCTCTCTCTCTCTCTCTCTCTCTCTCTCTCCCTCTCTTCCTCTCTCTCTCTCTCTCTCTCTCTCGCTCTGTCACAGTGCAAAGTTGTGCTGGAAAACTAAAATGAGCCGCCGCAGACAACATTAGCGGTCACATTGAGCTTGAGTTTGAGGTTATGTTTGAGTTTGAGTTTCAGTTTCATTTTCATCTTTAGTTTTTTGTTATTATCTTGCCATTGTTGTTGTTACTGTTGGCATTAACTGCCGCCTATTCAGGAAATAGCGGCATGAATAAGACTAGCCAAGATGGATGATATCGATAAGGAAATAGTAAATCTACTTTGGCTTTGATTGGCTTCGATTTGTTTATTACAAGTTTGTGTCGACTGGAAATGTATGTAATAGGCAGAAGCAGGCATCTATCAGTTATATATTCTATACGTTCTTGAGCACTGTCAATATAGCCATTTCCGTCTGTATGATCACCTATATCTGAAAGATTAAGACAGCTAGCAGTGCCAAATATGGTGGCAAAATGTCTCATTATTGAACCTAACAAGATCAGGTTTGTTTTCTCGTCTTTGGTTTCTTAACATGTGTTTGCCAACGGATAGTTAACAAAGCATCTATTAAAGAAATAGCATTAGTGAACGTGTAGATAACAAAGGGGTCGCCTTCGAGTATGGAATACAAAATATGGAGAAGAATATGTAACTTTGAAGTTACCTATTTCGAGTATATGGAGGATTGCCACAATATCAAATTACAAGTGGATATCAAGTAATGCAAATTAGGATGCATGGCTTTGTAAGGCTCTAAACATAAGTTCCGAGGTACTTATTAAACAAAGAAATTGCCATCTTACACGGCATTGGCTTAACGCGATTATTTTACCAAAACTTCTAATTAAGGAGATACCTCGAAAAAACAATGCGTAACTCAAATATTGATGAGTATTTTGAGTTGAAATTTGGCACAGACTTCACTAACAGATTACCACGGGAGTTTGAAAAACTAAAGGCACCTTTCAATTCGATCACGGTGCCCTACAACGGGACCTTAACCTGCACACAGCCACCTCTTCTGAAAAGGCTCAAGCGCTTGGGATTCTCTTAAACAATAGACCGACTAGGCTTGTTCATTAAATCGATAAGTTAAGCAATCATAATATGTTGTTATGAAACAAATCAGAGCACTTAATTGAAACTTGCTGACTGGTTATTACTGAGAGATAACAGAGCGTAGAAGAATCGTATATTACAGAGTATATAACATTAGTAGTTGTATTTTTAGATTCATGATTAGCTCAATCCATCTATTAGTTTGATCACCACGAAGCTTGTGTATTATATTTGTATTTATTTAAAGTCCACTATAGACTAAATAACCGATCAAACATTTGTTGCAAAGCATCGTACGACTTGAAATCGCAAGAAGAAGATACAAGAATAGTGTAGTACAAGTATTTTGAGGAAAGTTAGTTAAATTATTAGATAAGTGAGACACAATTTAAAGTTTAAAGGAAGCTACAAAATAATTGTTAGAAACAGTTCAGTAGAGCTTGTTGGAGTTCGAACAAAATACTTTAAAAAGCTCGTGCAGAGCATGTAAGGTAAGGTTTATAAGGTCTATATAAGGTGGTCTATATAAGTTGGTCTCTTCGATACCCGAATCGTGTTCGTTGAACCCCTTGTTGTACACACTTGAACACAGTTTAAACACTTCTATACATATTTCGAGCTACAATAACGGATTTGCTCTGCACAACGAGACCAACCAATATAATAATATCATAGTTTCATTTACCAAAAGAAGAGTTAGTGGTCAAAATTGACAACTAATTCTACAAGGCACAGATAAGTGTATTTCCTCTGAATGTATCCATTAAAGTGAAACACAGCTTACCTCGATAATGGTCTCTTTATTCTCTGTAAATTTCAGCAAAATCTGAAACATTATAATTGCCATAAGAATAAGATTTCTTTCTTATTCAATCACTTTTATGAGCTTCTTTATTGGCTGCCATAAGCAGGTTAAAAGGGACTTTACCATGTAGTTTCTCGACTGATTCTTATCCTCCCCCTTCTCCCTTCCTCTGTGATCAGGGCTTACTAAATAAAACTAGCAAATGTGGCATGTAAAATGCAAATGTCTTCAGCAGCTCACATCGCTCATACGCCATGTGCACTTCCAGCTGTGCTGCCCACTCTCTCTCTCTTTTGCTTACTCTTTGTCTTGTTCGGACCGCCTGTTGTGCCGTGTGCCGTCTGGCAGTTCCAGTTTCCCGTTGCCAGTAGCTACTGCATCCTTCCATCTTCCATCTTTGGCCCAGGTCCATTTCGAGCAGCGTAGACCACTTTTCGTGGTCGTTTGAAGTTTTTATCCTTATTTATCTTCATAAAATATTCATGCACTCTGCTTGCTGCTCTGACTGGGTGTGTGTCGCTCTGTGTGTGTGTGTGTGTGTGTGTACGTGTGTGTGTGAGGAAAGCCACTTGATGTAGTCAGTACTCAGCACTCAGTTGTCCGTCTCAGCACCGTGCGCACCGAGCACTTGCAGGTGCAACGCTGGTCAACTGGGATTGCTGTCCCAGCTCCACTTCTGCTCTTCGCTCTTTCTCTCTCTATGTCTCTCTGTCACTCTCTCGCACTCTCTTTGGCTGGTCCACTCGACTGCTTTGGCTGCTTTTCAATTATAAATTGTTTTTCACTACATTTGAGTTGATTGATTTTTAATTGATTGCAATTGAGTAAAAGCAGCAGGTCGAGACAAACAGAGCACCCAAGAAAACAGCGACAGGGACAAGGGGGGCACACGAGGGAGAGACAGAGAGACTGAAATAGAGAGAAAGAAAAGGGGGAAATGGAAAACCTTTTAAGAGGCAGCCGCCAGTGAATAAGTTTTTGCCGCAATCCTTATACATTATTGACGACGCATCTGTGGCAGCAGCAGCAGCAGCAGCAGAGTCGGCAGCAACAACCCACTCAGCGCCTCATCTCTCTCTAACCCACTCAATCCCCCCTCCCCATACTTTCTCTGTCTCCCTCTTCTTAGCTTCCCCTTTCCACTTAACTCAACTCAGAATGCAAATTGCATGGGTCCCGTCTGCGGCTTTTGTGGCTCATAAATTCTTAACAAGGATTTCGGGGCCAACAACAAAGCCGACAACAAAAAATTTGAATAAAATGTGAAAATTTTTTAATGAAAATTAAAACTAAAATGAAATGTTAAGTGAATTTTAATTTGCCATCAACAAAAGCGGCAATGCGTGTGTGTCTGTATGTGTGTGTGTGTGAGTGTGCGAGTGTGAATGTGTTGAAGTGCTGAGTGAGTATTGCGGATGTGGAAGGGGGACTGGAAGGGGTGGCCTGTTGAAGGGTCTTCGCACCGGATGTGCACAAGGGTTGAAACGGCGACAATACTTGTGAAAAGTTCGTAAAAAACAAGCACGACAGCTACAGTCGAGTATGCTCGACTATGATATACCCGCTACGCACCTAAACAGAACGATTCATAACTTCTGTTTCGAGTGTATTTTATGTTGCATACTTTGCAGTGCTTGCAAACCAGCATCTCCTTTAAATTAGTTCTTAAATAACACTTATGTTGATCGTAATCAAATTTGTAGAAATAATTTGGGCCTTGATAGTTATTTTGTTAAATTACATTTGCAATTGGTTTTATCGATTTACGGAAGCAGAAAGCGTGAGGGCGTGGACAAATTCTAAAACAAACTTGATCTGAGTACAATAATAACACATATTGATACCAAATTTGGTAGCCCTAGCTGTATTAATCTCTGAGATCTAGGTTTTCATACGGACGGACAGACGGACCGACAGAGAGACAGATAGACAGACAGAGAGACAGACAGAGAGATAGACAGACAGACAGACAAACAGAGACAGATAGAAGGATATTCCGGGATAAAGCCATATCGACTCATTAAGAATATATATATCATTATATATATCATTTATGTAGTTAGTTTATTTTATAGTGTTACTTATTTGTTTAATGACAATTGTTTATAGTACACTTATTATTATTTAATTGTTTGATGACAATTAGCTCTAGTTGTATCAGTATATAGCGCGATTGAAAAACTTGCGACTGCTCTCATTCACCATTTAACTCAAAGTCCCCTCCTTTTGTTTGTCCGTTAAAAAGCGTTGCCACTGCGCGTTACTCTCTTGCTCTCTGTTTTATTGTTCATTTCAGTTCCTTGATCTGGTTCATTTCCCACATTTATGTGGTCTGCCACGCCTTCTTCTGCCTGCAACATATATTTTCGTTTGGCATAAAGTTAATATACCCTTCTTCCCCATGGGTAGTGGGTATAAAAATACACACAGGGGGAAAACAAAACAGCGGGCACCCTTCCCCTTTTCCCCTACTCCCCTCCTACGTGTTTGCTGTGCCACTTGGACAACCCTTTTTGTGATGAAATATAGTTGCTAATGTTGTTGCTGGCAAAATTGAAGTTGAACAAGCAGCGTAATAACTGCCAGCACATACTGATCATTTACAGTGAGTGAGAGAGATTGGGACAGGGGCGTGTAGGGAGCGGGAGGGGGAGAAGCAGGCCTTGTCTGCAAACAGAGTCAACAAAATATTGCAAATTGTCTTTGTGCGCTCGTTGCTGCAATCAATTTGTGCAAAAAGTGGATGTCGTAAATTATGCAGGGATCTTTATGCTAAGCACACATACACACACTGCGTATGCGTAATGTGCGATCTCGTTGTCAATTGCCTGCGCTTGACATTCACTCTCTGTCTCGCTCTCTCTCTCTCTTTCAGACTGTTTGCCATAAAATATTTACATGCATAATCGTAATCCTTCCCCTTTTTGCCCGTTTGTCTGCGCCTTCGCACCACGTGGCGTATGAATGATACGCAAAATGAGTTCTCTTCAGCGACAACGACAAGAACAACTGGTCGGGGAGCTGTGCGTGAGTGTAAGGGTGTGCGAGAGTGTGTGTGTGTACATGTATGTGTGTGTTTGTGTGTTGAAGAAGTGAAGTCGAGTGCGTCCTTCCATCTTTGTCCTTGACTGTCGCTGTTACCTGAAATTTATGGCAAAGCTGTCAATATGTGTGTGTGCGTGTTTATGAGTGTGCTTGTGCGTGTGTGTGTGTATGTGCCTGCATGTGCGTGTGTGATTTTTGTATTCCGCTCCCTCTTTCCAGCTCCTTTTTTTTTACACTTGTCTGAATTATGAAAGTTGCAAACGGCTGGATCAGCGACGCCAGCCCACGTGCTTTCCCCCGTCCCCTCTCTTGGGTTTTTTTTTTGGGGAAGGACGACACATGTTTCTATCCTGTTGTTGGAGGAAAATTGATTTTGAAATGGCTAACAAGCTATTAGCAAACAAACAAACAAAGGACTCTCTGCTTGTTGACGACGATGAGTTTTTGAGAGCTGTCAACGGGGGGAGTGGGGAAAGGAAGGGAGAAAGAACAAGTGAAAGGGGTAGATTGAAGCCACTGGCTAGTTGGCACTCTTTACTGGCATTGACAGCTGTTGCATGCCCCCCCCACCCCTCTCTGCACCTTCCTTCTGCCTCTTCACATGATAAGCGACATTTAAGCACTGCAGAGCTGCTCAGCTCAGCTGTTCCTGTTTTTCTTTTAAGGGCCATCAATCAACAATCAACAACAATTCATTATCGGGCTAACTGTAGCTTCAGTTAATGTCGTGTCATACCTAGCGAATGTTGATTTATGATTTATGTTCAATGCGAAGAAATCAAAAATGTGGAGACACCATTTAACTTGTTGTTGGCTGCCTCAAATTTATATGATATACAACAACAACAGTAGAAATAACATCAACAACAACAACAACTAGGAACAACAACGACGAGCACTCTTGAGGAAAATGTGTCGTCACAAGGTATCAGAGGCGCCACCAACATGTTACAGCAAATGAAATTCATTTTGGGCGGAAGGCGACGCCACGCCTGAATTCATAAATTCAAGTGACAAACGTAGCAGGAGGGGAGTGGGGGGAGGGCAAAGTTAGTGCTGTATAGTAGGCAACAGTTTTTAGTTTACGGCCTGCAGCTCTTTGTCGCCGTTACGCATACGCAACGTTGGACAGGCGCGCCAAAAAAAGGCAAATCGAATAGAGCGCGTCACTGCAGCAGGAATTGAATTCAACGTGCCAGCGACAGAGAGAGAGATTGAGAGATAGAGAGGGAGGCAGAGAGTTTGCTAAATGTATGTGGCACACATAACCCCCTTGCCTTCCCAACCCCGTCATCACACACACGCACACACTCATATATCAAAACTCGTTACACAGCGCAGAGCACACACGAAAATCAATTAATATTTGCTACGAATACACACACACTCACACATGCTAGCTATAAATGTGCCTTTTACCCTGTTCTTCCCTGGGCCCTCCCCCGTCCTTTCGCAAGGGCAACAAAAAATTTAATAAAAAGGCAAATAGAGGAAGCAACGCATCAAGCAGCAAAAGCTAAACAAAAACAATTCAAAAGGTGCCCCCCACCACCACCATGTGTGCTTCTGTGTGCACAACGAAAGTCGAAACAGTCTGCACACCCCCACTCCACAGTCTCCCCTCCTTCGTCTCTTGGGCCACTCAGAGTTTATTAGCCGCCTGCGTTTGCCTGCTTATTAAAAATCGCAAATGGTAAACGGCAACTTCCCCTGACCAGAGGAACAACAACGATGCCGACAGCGCTGTTGCTGATTATGAGCTTCTGCAAGCGACCCCCGCCTCCGCTCTGCCCCTCCTCTTGTGCCCCCTCTACTGCCCCGTTCAGACTGTTTGGCTTACCTTTCTGGGTGCCCGACAAAACAAATGACAACCCAAATTATTTTGACACCATTACCAAAAATGCTCGCCACACACTCGCACACACACACACACACACTCGCACATGTACAGCTAGACGCCAGGCGTGGCTGGGAGGGCGTTAAAGGCGTGGCAGACATGGCAACATATTGTGCCATGTTCTATGCAACAAGAACAACAAAACATACACTCGCACACACACACACTGAGCCTGGCGACGCGTTCATGGAAATTGCCGGAGACGTCGTTGTCTCTGTCCCTCTTACTCTCTGTCCGTCTGTCCCACTCTCTGTAAGTCTGTCCCACTGTCTGCCTGTCCATCTGTCCCCTTCTGTCTGCTTGTCAGATTGTCCTTTTGTGGCTCCTGTGTGCTCCTGCCCGACTCTGCCTTACCCCCTGCTCTCTTCCCCCTCCCCTTCCACTGCCTTCCCTTCTGCCTCACTCGACGCAGCCGTCTGGCCCGTGCTGTACGTGCGTGGCGCGCGTTCTGCTGCAAATTGCCAGTTAAAATTTCTGACATGTCAGCAAACGGGCGACAGGGCGACAGGGAGACACAGGGGGAGGAGGGGAAAGGGTAGGGGAGAGGGGAGGCGACGGGCTGGCAGCATCGACTTCACCATGGGACCCCGTGCTGCCAGTCGAGGATTATCCAGGGGGTCCTGCCTGGTTGCAGCAAGGCTTGACACTTAATTGCCGGGGCAATTTCAGCGAATGCGGTCGCACCTTGATCGCCATACATTATTAAATGCCGATAGATAATCGATAATTTATCTGTTATCGGTTATACGTTGGTTTATACCTTAAATAATGCGTAGCAGTCTGCATAAACCTATAACATTACTTTTATTATTGTACCATATAGTACGTGCAGTGGAATTCGACAGATAATCGATAACTTATCGAAGGAATGTATCGATTATTAATCGTTCATTCTTTAATTTATTGATATGTAAATGTTTATGTATTGCTCTTGAAATACCTTATTATTGACATTTTATTTCAAGCAACTTATGGACAATCGATAATTTATCTTTAATCGGTTTTGCACTGGCTTGCACCTTAATAAATTTACTATTCTAGTAATGTATACATAATGCCAACAAATAATCGATAACTTATCGAATGAATTTATTAATTATTAATTGTTAAGTCATCAATTCATTGATATGTGAATGCTTATGTATGCTCTAGGAATACCTAATTCATGACAATTTATCTGTTAAGCAACTGTATCGACAACTGTGACAAGTTATCGATAACGATTCCACTATGCATTGCAATAAATAATTTGCATTAATCCTTTAATATTTTAAAACAATTTTTATTAATAATTATATTATTTTTGTATAGATTCACTTTCCTACTTTATTTATCGAATAGTTACAGAATGCATTATCGGTGACAAGTTATCGATAACAGCTCCATTAAACATTGCAATGTTCTTAAGCATTTCATTCATATTATTTTCGTATGCATATTCAACACTCGAAAAACGATACATTTACCAAGAACTTATCGATAAGCAGCTTTGCCTTCTGTGTTGTCATAAGTACTCCCGCACCCATTGTGCCTTGTGTGTGCGAAAGGATGAATGGATGCTCGACTGGTTAAGTGGTATCTGTCACGGGATGCTGCCGCCTCTGCTGCCGTCGCTGCTGTTGCTACAGCGGGTGCCTGGCAGGAAATCAACAATGGCACGCTTTGTCATACGAAAAATGGGCGACAGGCAGCTCGAGAGATGTTGCAAGAGAAGGGGGAGGGCGGAGGGGCAATGCAACGAAGGTGACAGCAGCCTAGGTAGATAGGTAGGCTGCAGTAGGTCGCACGTCGAGAGGGGTGCAACATATTCAATAGATGTCCTGTGCTGTCTGTCCGTGCTCAGCCTCTGCCGCAGTCTCTGTCGCTGCCTCTGCCTGGTTGACTGCATGTTAATAGCAGCGACGAAAGCATTGACAAGATTCTAATTGAAAGGTAGCTGACAGAGCTGCAACATTTTGTAGAATATGCTACACGGAGACAGACGGACCCGGATAAAGGTGTCGTCTACACTCGGTCGATGTTCCCGCTCTACTTCCCGATGCCCTCCCCCTTTACGTGCCCCTTCCCTCTGTTATCGCTGTGACAATGTTAGTTCAATATAACGTATAATTTCGACAAGTTTCCCATAAGTCGAACTGGGGAAGGAGGTACAGGCGGAAGGTGCTCGATGGGGCACACAATGCAGATGATTTGGTTCGGTTGGGTTTGGCCATTGATGCCATTGTCGACGGGCGCTATGCAACATTGGAAATGTTCAAACAGCAACACATACATACGTTACTTGTAAGCAGGCTAATTGCCCAGATGTGTACTTGAGGCGTACACTGGGAAAAATACAGGAGTTGCTTAGTTGAAAGAAGGGTATTTTAGGTGCTGCAGAAGATTGAATGCTTTAAGTGTTGTGATACATGAATGTTGTCAGTATTGTCAGAACATAAGGGGGAAGCCTGTATTATATAGTATATTGTATATGGTATACTCCGATATATTCATAGACAACATGTTAAAATGTTCTTAATCTTCTGAAAAAAGCATATCGTATAAGCAGTTGGAAAGTTTTATACATTTATATCATACTTTCTTATATACATTCTTGAATATCGTGACAAAATTGCCGATTGCATAATTGTAATGCTCTTTGGTTACTGTTTTTATTGTCAACAAGCGTATAATTGATTTGAAGAAACGTATGTAACAGACAAAAGGAGGCGTGGCAAGCCCCAAAGAGTTTATGCATATTGATTAAGCTTTCTTTCTGTCTGTGTGACCATTCAGATCTCAGCTGTTATAAAAGCTAGAGACACCAAATTTTACAAGGAGGTTCCTATATTTCCAGAGTAGGTAAAGTTTATATCAAAGTTTGTGTACCACGCCCACCGCCTCCACAAATTAATAATTCAAGACTTCAATTCGATTTTCAAGAGACGTATAACAGATACAAATTTCTTCTTTTGCATATGGTTAGGTGATTGTAATATGTTCATATCTATTTAATTATATACCTATGCTACATATGCATATATTCATGAACAGCATAAGAAATAGACGACACTCTAAGGTCTCTTCACGAGAAGCGCAACTCATAGGCAGCTTATATATCTCAATATCAACTTGATGAAGCACAATTTTCACATATCGTTTTCTCTGTGTGTAAGTTCACAAAATATGCCCTTATGCTTTATGCTTTAGCTATATGCTTTATAATCTCAGCTCGCAGCTCATTAAGCATTTTCGATTGTCGACAATTGCTTATGCTAATGACGGTTTGAGTACGGTTCGGTTTACCTCTAGAGATCGGGGGATTGGATCGGATGAAGGCAATTTGTTGTCAACGCCTGTACGCGACCTTCGCACGGGGGCTATAAATATAAATATAAAGTTGGAATTGAAATTGAAAACTAAATGCTGGCAAAGCCATAAATATCTATGGCCATAAGAAGCGCAACAACAACAACTACAAAAACAACAAGTGTGTGAGTGTGTGACTGCGAGTGCGAGTGCGAGTACGAGTACAAAATACGCAATGCGAGTCGCATTCAAGGGCAGCAATACTTGGCCCAAAGAAAATACACGAAATTGTTTAAACAAACAAAACGCGCATGAAGCGCGGCCAAAAACTGCATTCCAATTTTGAGTTGAGGTTGACGGGGGTGTGGATGGGTGGAGGGGGGAGAGAGAGAGGATGGCCACACGGCTTCTTGACCCCTGCTCAAGTATGCAGAGCACAGAGTGTGAACCATATAGTAATATGAAATGCCAATGAAAAAATGTGACTGAAAAAGTCAAAACACAATAACGCAATCAAATGCCATTGAAAGTCAGTGCTGTGTGGGAGTGAGGGAGAGAGAGAGAGACAGAGAGGGAGAGAAACAGAGACAGAGAGAGGCAGGGAGTGTATCTATCTGCATGTGGAGGTGGTTCTAGGTGGGTCATTTGGTACTCTTGTCCAGGTGGGAACTGCAATGGGAATTGAAGTTGGCAATGGAAATGAACTTGCCGAAAGTCGTATTGGATTCGGAATTCGTAATTCGTAATTCGGAATGCAATTGGTAGCTGGAATATAGTTCACTATTGAATAGTTGAGTTCGTCCAATCATCACTTGACTTTGGCAGTTGACGAGCGATAACTGACAGCCGCATGTTGAATTTAGTATTGATGCCCAGCTGTGCTGCCTGCCTGCCCAAATGAGTTGAGATTGTGCGATATTCGCAGATAAGAAGCATTTTTGTATGCGTGTTTGTGTGAGTGTGTGTGTGTGTGTGTGTGTGTCCATTGGGTGCTGCCTGCTCAAGCTCGAGTGCCACTTGAAATGGTACCCCAGAGAGATTGTATCTAATCGAATTGTCTCTATCTTTCACTTGATATGCATATGAATGAAAGACAAACGTTTCACGAGCTTTGCCCCCTCTCTCTCTCTCTCTCCCTCTCTAACTGTCTCTCTCTCCCTGCCTGCCTCTCGCTCTGTCTTGCAATGCTAATTATTAGCATATTAGACATTGTTACACAAGTCTCTCAATCTTTGAACATCACAACAAACTCACAATCAACCCATCAGCCACGCCCCTTTCCCTGCTCGACAATGGCCTTGGCTTGGCCCTTCTGCTCTTCGACTACCCCCTTGTCGCCGAGCTGGCTTTGTTTTTATTGTTGCCTGTCACTCGGCGATTTGGCGCACATTGATAAATGATACGCCTTGCAAACGCGACTCAACACTCTGCCACAGGCACGAGGCAACTGCAAACAGAATCGACGCTACTCGACGCTAATTTCGTGTGACAAATTTCACCCTGCTACATGTCAATTCTTCTAGAGGCGCAGGCACTCAAGTGCCTTCCCTCCTTGTCCCCTCGCTCGCTGTCTATTTAATTTGAGGCAATCGCTTTGGGGACTGCCGTCGGCCCTGATTGCGGCACTTGCGGCACGCAGTTAATGCCAGCTTGACATGCAACAGCGGCATTTGCCGACTGCGACATCGTCTTGGGCTTATGCAAATCTGCGACTAGCGGCAGCTAGATCGCCCCCATATATATATATATGTATATGTATCGTATATTACACTAATCTCTGTATGTATTTACCTATTTCCATACTGATTTCTATTTCTGTTTCCGTTTCCGTTTCCAGGTTCGCCTCCCACTATTTGGATTGCGCAGAAATCAACGCGGCTCCCAGAACAAAGCGTAAAGGTAAAGGTAATTAAAAGTCTATTAAGGGTAGCTTTAGCGGTTCAATTTCTCATTCTTGCAAAGTAAATCCTCTTCTAGACACTTGGAGAGGGGCCTTGTGTCCTTAGCGAATGTTTGTCAATGAAAATAAATTAGAGAGACGAAAATTGAAAAGTTTCCTCTGCTGTGCTGCCCGGAAAGCCCCAATCAGATCTGCAGCTAATGTTGTGCTTTGCACAAGATTTAATTAATATCTCTTCCTCTCTCTCGCTCTCCCCATCGCTATCTCATTTGCATGCCAATGGAACCTGATGACGAGGCCGAGTTTAAGTTTGAGACTTAAAGGTTGTTCCGTATAACTCTTAAGTGCTGCACAAATGGCAAGCAACTATTGAATGAACTGTCAAATTAAAATGAATAATGTAAGAGTATTTCGAATTTAAATAGATATAAGTAGGGGTAGTAGCAGACTATAATGAATTCAATTCAATATCAATATTCTACTTAGTCTGTCTGTCGCGAACACACTGAACTTAACATTAATAGAAGCTAGGGATACCAAATTTGACGTGAAGGTTCTTGTGTGCCATACGCAGTTCATTTCAAGCTCTGAATGCCACACTTACCTGCCACGCAAATCGATAAAATACGATTATGGTATTTAGCTTGATATTCAAGTAACAACTTTCTGATCAATCTGACCGGATAATGAGTTATACTTATCAGTGTGAGCAGGAGAATATAATGCTCTTTGCTCTTATTTAGGTAGATTAAGGGGCAGCATGGCTCCAATCAAAATATAAATAGTTCAAATTAATGAATTCGATTTCGAAGTGAGTGCTTAGCACACTATTAACATTATGTGTGTTGTTGCCTTGCTGTACTATACTTAATTTGGCGCACATCGCATATATCATATTGTTAAGTAAATATCGTTTGAAAATACTACAATTTGTTATTGATGAAAGCCATGAAACGAAACTGCTGTGCAACACTTTAATGAAGAGCCTAATTTTTCGCACAGTTTTTTCCACTTTACTTTTCTTGACTGCGCTCAGTTCCGTATGTTATATTATAGATTAGTTTGTTAATAAATAAGTTTAAAGAACGAGCAGTATTATATTTTTGAAATGCGAAGGCGTGTTCTAATTGGAGCCAGAACATGTATTAATATGAGTACAAGTGACAGTCAAATTATTATATGAGCTGAAGTAAAAGGCGAGAATGACTGAGGGCAAAACGGAGTGTAGAATTCAGGAATGCTAATCTGTTATAAACTCTACAAATTAAAAGAAACAATTTAAAGAAACAGTTTTTTGGAGCTATAAATGTGCCTAAAAAATATATTAAGAACCTTAGGATGCGATCTTGAACTCGACAGTCCTCTTATTGTCAAGGTTCGTGGGTCGAATATGATCAAAGCATTTCACGATCTGCAAATAAATGCATTGCAGTAATCATCTGCTGTAGAGAAAGCCATCAATGCTACTCCTGTTCACTTTAATTGCAACAAAAGAGCAATTCGAATAGTTTCATCTCAGTAGATCTCATACTCAGTCGACTACTTCGCTGTTGTGTGGCCGAGTTATACAAGATTGTACTTATTCATGCAAACTGAGTTGGCTTTGCATGCCAATTCATTTAACTCATTAAATCTTCTTCATTCGAGTGTGTCACTCATGCAGATGACCAATTCGAATATACACTTTTTACAACCATGCAGGTCTCTCTTATACTGGTCCGATGTTTCAATATTATTGTATCTCAAGTCGAAGCTAAAGTTATGAGATCATAAAGAAACTTCACACGCATGTGACAATAGAACAGTCTGGGAATCTCGAGAACAGCTGTCTCTGTCTCCGGTTTGTTTGTCTGGTAAAATGATAAATAGATGCAATAGATGTGCAGGTGCCGCATTTGTTGAGGTTATGTTGGTTAGCTCGTGCTATTGCACACCTGAGCTGCTGCTTATCTTATCTGATTTGTCATGCAGCGCGATATGCCGGTCTGTTGCAGTAGCTCGTTGCCGGCGTGGCGCTAATTAATTAGCTTTATGCGCATAATTAAAAGGTATTCACGAAATTTTTATTTGTTTTCGTCAGTTTGCACTCCCTGCTCGTGAGTGTGTCTCCGTGTGTGTGCGTGTGTGTGTGGCTGGGCCAAAGTTTTGCTGTCATTTTTCATACTACATTCATCTCCGCCATAATGGTCAGCAATTACGTCTTCCATCCGGCTGACGGTTTGCCTGGCCTCCCTCCACAAGCTCCACCATCTTCGCTAGCTCTACCTGCCTCTACTAGCTGGGCTGGTACACTTGCTGATGAACATGATAATCGTGGTAGAAGTAATATTCATAATCACCATAGTCGCCACATCATAATGATGCAAGTTAATCACAGAGTTAGTTGTAGCTTTGGCAGTGGGTAAACTTATTTGTACCCAGCGAGACTGAACGACCGCGCAACCTGTGCTGGCTTCGTTGCTGTCGTCTCATCTGCCGGAAGTTTTGGGTATAGTATTCGAAATGTGCTTTTTGGGTAATTGATACCCTCCTGACTACGTTCAGTTTATTTTTGATTATTTGCGATTTTCATGGTTAGTTGGGCCGACTCAAGTTATTGCTCGTTGTTTTCCGTTGTTTGCAAACCAAACCGAAACGAGCCGAACCAAACCAAACCAAAGATTACTATATACTGGGGATCAGGAAGCCGTGGCGAGTTTCGGCCCTCGATTCAGCGCGATAGATGCGCGAGTGGTCGAAATCACAGTATAATCAATGGAATCACATGATATCATCGATGTGGGCAACCCGAGTAGCATTTCTATTATTACTCACATAATCATCATCAACTACAGAAGGACGTGGGACGACGGAGAGATGGATCGTTCGTGGGGTAGTTAAGCAATCTATTGATATAGCATAAAAACTGAACCCACTTCAATTATGCAGTCTCTGCCTGCTGGCTACAGGCGGCGATTATTAACTTATTAATGTTTATATTGTTTATTAAACTCACAAATGAATAAATGACAACTTTATGCGACACTGTGTGTGCGAGTGTGTGTCGATGTTTTTATCTGCACAATGCGCAGCCACAATTGCTGTGATTATTCATACGCATATATCATTTATGACTGCGAGTCTTGTATGCTCTTGCAGCGGATCTAACTCTGACAATATATCCAATATTTAATACCCTATCTATTACTTATGCAGGAGTTTCTACATTACAGATACTCTTGATCACCAAAGTTGTACATATATAATGGGAATTGAGTGTCTTAATAAGAAGTCAGAAGTTTTACACTTTTATTTAGCACTGCCAACCAGATACTTCTTAGGAGAGTTAGGAGCAAAAGAGACAGAATCTGCGCGAAAGCCACATCAAATTAAAGCAGATTACTTAAATACTATAATGACATTTTTGGTATTTTGTAAACATCATTTAGGGAATACTTTAGGTTCCTATTTTAACAGTAAATCTAAATGATCTGCAAAGATATGGCAATCAGGCTTACATTTCAAATCATAATATATTAGAATATCATCATATGTATATATCATGTTGTATAATATCGTATCTGCATAAATCGTATATAGAGTCTATATATTTATTGTGTATACATAAATTGTATATATATATATTATATATATCATATCATATATACATATGTATATCGTGTATATATATCGTATATACATGAATCGTATATAATATATATCGTATATATATATCAAATATTCATGTATCGTATATATGTATATCGTTAAATATGTATTTCGCATATACATATCATTGATACATATATCGTGTTTATATATCGTAGACACATATATCGTATATTATGGTATATCACTACTAGTGATATACCATAATATGGTATATCTCATAATATGGTATATCACTACCAGTGCCAGAGATCTATCATCAATAAGAAATTACTTTATTCTTTACTAAAGAATCTTTAGCACTCATTGAAATACTTTATTCAGCATTCAATTTGAACTTCCAATCGATTTTCAACACTGATAACTACGAAATGTGGCTATATAACTGTCATGGGAACAATTGTTGAACACTAAGAGCGTATTCGAAATTCGACATGCTGCATGCAAACTCTTCTTTAGCGTATTATTGTTACGCTGATGGGGTTTATTTTTATTCAATCGTTCGCTTTGTTAATTGCGTTAAGCCCAAGTCAATTATCAAATACAGCAACCTCCATGATCAACATCATCGCCTAGGTGGGATTGCGTGGCGCGACATAGAGGCGCGCTGAAGAGGGGGCAACGGGGGCGGGGTGGGGCGAGTTCGTTGGCAGTGCTTGGCAGGCAGGCTTGTTCAGATTTTTAATTATAATTCCATGACGTTAACGACTTGTTTGCTTGTCGTTTTTGTTTTTATCATACATTCATACACACTATATAAGCATGTATAAATTTATATAATTTTTTTGTTTGTCAAATAGTTTTGCCATTGTTGTTGAAAACGTTGACAAGGCGGCTTTTTACAGTAGCTGACATCATAAGTTGGTCGCCAGCGCGCCAAGCCACAAATGGACAATTGCCAAGGGGTTTTGCAAGATCCTAAATGGCATTAAAGCAACAGAGATGAGTCAGATAACAGAGTCAGAGAGAGAGAGAGAGAGAGAGACAGATGGAATGGGGGAATTCTACTTTAGGCAGTAAAGAAACTAAACGATCTATAAAGTAAGTGCTATAAAGAACAAGCAATGGAGTCAAGCCAAATCAATCCAGCAAATGACTGAAATAATCCACGAGGTAATTGAAATCAAAAGGGAGATGGAAATAAAGTGCGGACCGTGGCAAAAACCTCGGTACGGGATCAGTCAACCTCCAATCTGCCGCTGATCTGGGTTTTTTGAACCCTACACACAGTAAGACTGACAGATAGAGAGAGAGAGAGGGAGATACACATAGAGAGAGACGGACAAGCGGAAGTCTGAGCACTTATGACTCATTTGATGGATAGATAGATAAAGCAAGGCTGGCTCTGGCTATAAGACTGACTTTTTCTCATACATTTTCTTCTCTTCTGCCCTCTCCGATTTTTGGTTCCCCCAACGTTTTTTCCCATTTATTTTATGTATTTTTCTAAGACTGACAACTTCAAGATACAAGATATTTTTGGGAGCAGCGACGTGAGTGTGTGCGATGTCTGTGTGTGTGTGTGTGTGTGTGTGTGTGGGCGTTATATTCACCCACTTCAACACTTCATTTAATAAATGCTGTAAACACGCACGAATTTAATTATTTATGTTAAGTTGTCATAAATTCATTTGGTCTTCGGGGCCACTCATCGATGGGACGCAGGGACCCACGGAAAAGTTGTGGGGTGGGGGTAGGGCGCGTGCGGGGTGTGAGGTTGGTTGCCAGACAGATGTGCGAGCGCCAGAGCGATGACTGACAATCGCACTCGAATGTCAAGAGGCGCCTATTTTTAATTTAACTCACATGATTTACGAGTAGCTAGAGAGGTGAAGAGCGAGAGAGGGAGAAAGAGAGAAAGGGAGAGGGAGAAAAAGAGATAGAGAGAAGGGAAAGTGGGAGAGTTTCTTGCAAGTTTGGGAGAAATTGAGGCTAAGAATGCAACGCAATTGCACCCATAACAAAAAGTTGGCAATTAAAAGATATGCAACTTCCTCCCCTGCCTCTTCCGTCCCCTGCCTCCCATTTCCGCAGCAGCGTGTTGTCCAAGACAAACATGAAGCGTCACTGGGCCAAAAAGGGACGCCTCAAGAAGGCAAACAAAGCGTTGCTGCAAATGAAAACGAGAATGAAAACGCAAACGGGAAAACAGAAAATGGAATTAAGCGCAACCAAGTTGTGCCTAAGTATGCACCCGACTATGTACAGTATGTACGAGTATGTATATATATATCAGTACATCTGTACTATATATGTATATCACTCCTCGCTGCCCTTTAAGTTGCCTCGTTGCTGCTGCTGCTGCTGCTGCATGCCACATGGCCCGACAGCGTCGCTGCAACGTCGCGTCGCAGCGCAACGCAAACAAAAAGTTCAAGTATCCTAACAGTGTCTTATGAGTGCTTTGTCTGATTGTGAGTACATGTGAGTGTGTGAGTAAGTGTTTAAACTGTTACTCTTGCGCTTCTTACAGTTGTTACAGTCCCCCCCCCGCCCCACACACACACACACACGCACACGCCCCTTCTTCTTGTTGGTGATTCACTTGCATTCTCATTGCCATTGCCAGAGTGAAGGAGGCGTTGAACGAGAGAGAGAGAGAGAGAGAAGGGAACACATTCTTGGCTACGCGTAGGCCTGATGGCTGAGCTCTTAATGCTTATAAAGAACACTCTTATGCTCTCTTCTTTAGTCTCTTTCTCGCTCGAGGCATTTGATTACCGGACTAAGGCAAAGTTTACTCGCACTTACGAAGTAACCAACTCTTTTTATGCCCTTCCACTATTGAAATTGGTCAATAGAGCGTAAACTATCACTATGCAGAAGGCGTGCCAGACCCCACATGGGTATGGGTATGGGTATTCTTGATCAGGATCATAGTCTGTCTGTCTGTCTGTGTGAGCTCACAGATCTCAGCTATCATAACATATAGAGACACCAAGTTTGGCATCAAGTTTCTTTTGTTTCCTGCACAGATAAAGTTTATTTCAAATGTTAGTTGCCACGCCCACCGCCTCCACAACAATTAAATGTAATTAAATTCGATTTATAAGCATTACAACTTTCTGGCGTTAACATAAACTTAAATGACTATAAAAGGAGTTTGAGGATACTTTAATCTGCCTTATGGAATGGCCTGGACATTATCCCGATTTGAATGCTATTGAAAACCTTTGGGCTGACGTTAAGTGAAAGGTCTCTGTAGCCAAATCTAAGAATAATGAGGAACTTTGCGCTATTGCGAAGGACTTGTGGAACAAAATTCCTAAAGAACTGTGCCAAGACTTGGCCTAGACGATGTGCAGCTGTAATAGCCAGCAAAGGCCACGCAACTTGATATTAATATTCCTGAGATATATTGCATTAGATATATTCTATTTCTTAAACATACAAGTTAATGAGTGTTGTTTTCTATATTAGGGAAATACCAAATAAATTGCAATACTCTTAAGGCCTTACAGGTTGTAGTTTGGGGTAATTTGAGTAACAAATTAAATGCAAAATGAGAACAAGGCACAAATTCACATTCAATTATAGATATTCCTTTGGGTTAGCCTGCTGTATCAAATAGAGCGATTTCATAACTTATATTTTGTTTTCTTATTTAGTCTTAACCATATTAAAGGCTTCAGATTACTATGAAATAAATGGGATATCCAGGGAGTTCTTGACTGAGTTGCCAGGAAATAACGGGTATTTATCTAAGGTGTCCCATTCTCTCTGCCTCCATCCTCTTGCTCTCTTTCTTTGTCTCCCTCATACCCCTCCAGGTGTTGCAGTGCTCGCTTTCTAGACAATTCTAGATGCTTGTTTGGGCTCTCGTGCTGTGTACACTATGAATATACCGGAGAGTCGAGGCACGCGGAGTTAACGGAACGAGGGCGAATTAATCTCGCAGCTTGAGAAGGCGCTGGCAACGAGGCCGCCGGGAAGGCAGCATATGCTGCTCTGCGTGCCGACAGGACCTTAATCATTGCCAAGGGGCAGAGGGAAAAGGGGGAGAGGGACAGGGGAGAGGGACAGGGGAGAGGGGACACGAGTAGGCAGTCGAGCTGACCTTGCCAAACGAGCCCAGGCGGGATGTCTGGCTGCGTCAGTAGTAGCGAGATCTCGTGCTCGTTCGTTTGTCCGCTCATCTGTCCGTGTGTCCGTGTCTCCGTGTGTCAGTCAGCGAATGTATTTTGAATTATTGCGCTGTAAATTCAAAAAAGATGATGCGTCTGCAACAGCAGCAGCATTAGCAACAGCAGCAGCAGCAGCAGCTTCTCCACTCGACTCGACTCGACTCAACTCGCCTCGTCTCGAAAAATGGCAAAACAAAAGGATATTGTGACAAGGATTTATTAGTGTGTCCTCCGACAACGACGAGCACAGGGTTGTCAGACGCGCGTCCATTGTCTTGTGCCCCTCTGTCTGCCCCCCTCTTCCCTTCCCCTTGACACTCCCCTTTCCTCCTCTTGGCTGTGCCTGTCCGTTGTCATTTATGAATTTCAGGGTTGATTTGAGGCGCAAACAGATGCAGCAAGCAAACGAGATGGCAGGCAGAGAGAGAGAGAGAGAGAGAGAGATGTGAGAGAGGGAGAGAGAGATGCAACATACTCGCATCTTTGCTGCATTTGACAGTTCCATTTCCTGCCTCCGTTTGTGGATCCTCGAGTGGCAGCTCGATCAGCTTTAATGTCGCGTCGACAGTTTGCCAATCAGTTAGGCAAAGTAACATGCTGCCTGTCAGCATCTGTCTCTTTCTCTTTCTCTTTCTCTGCTCTCCTCCCTCATCATCCACTTAGCGGCAACCCTCTAACTGGCAACAAAAACATTTGACTAATTTATTTAATGGCCTGGTTATTACACGAACATGGCGCTCACTCGACTCCTCTCGCAACCCATTCACCCACACCTGCAGTCCCCTTTCCCCAAGCCCCTTCCCCCTCCCCTCTTTCTCCCGGCACTGCCTTGGTGTGGTGTGCATTTAGCCGGCATTGAATAATGGCCAAATCTGCTGCAAAAGTTTTATTGCACTTGCCAAATTAATTTGCCACAAAGTAAAAGGCGCCAGAGTTGCCATCGCTGCTGTTGTTGTTGCTATTGTTGTTGTTGTTTGGCTGGCACTTCGCTAATGTGGACGTCTTGGCAATGGAAAAGAAAATGGAAATGGCAAAGCAAGTCAAGCCAAGGGAAATGGAAATGAGTATTCAAGGCAACAACAACAACAACAACAACAACAGGAACAGCAAGAGAAATGTTAAATTGGTAGATGAAATCTGTTTCAACTGGGAGGGGGGGAAGGTGACACGCCCCCAACTCTACCGCCTCCTTTTACTCTCTCTCTCTCTCTCTCTCTCTTTCCTTAATGTGCGTTCATTAATTTAATTTTTCATTATGCAGCGGCAAATGAAAAGTGTCATAAGACCGTCGAATGGGTCGTCCGACCACCTCCTTCCCGCCCCCTCTTCCCCTTCTGACCATAAATAAAGCAGACCGAAAACGGTGAATGGTAAATGGGAAATGGAAAATGGAAAATCGTACGAAGGCCACGAAGACGACGACCCGCAGAAGGTAGCAGCAGCACCTTTTATTTTAATATTCGGTCATTAAAAACAGTTTCCAGACTAAGGCAAGACTATGAAAACGCTAAAAGCGATTCGAACCCAAGTGATCCAGTTAAGAAAGTGCTTGCCCAGACACACACCCTACCCTGCCATACCCTGCCCAAACTAAGACCTGCACGATCTAATTAAGAAGGTGCTACTGACAGCCTGACTGACTGACTCAGATCTCAGATGAACGAGGAAGCTTTGTTGGTGCAGGTTCCAAGCAGAAGCAGAAGGAACAATCGAACTACGTTAGTGTTAATGCTGCAGATGCCACACATGCCACACATGCTGATCAATTTGGGGTCAACGGAGTATGATAAATCAAAGCCACGAAGACGTTTTTGATTTCGCTTTTGCAGAGGGTATATTAGTTCTAACCAGAAGTAGGCAATGTACCTAAGGTGACATCTCTATAAATTCTGAATCAGAATGAAGGAGGAGTCGAACTAACACTGTCCGTCTGCCTGTGTGTCCGTCTTTCCGTGTGTCTGTTGCAACACAAATAAGTCTCTCAGTTTTAGAGCTATCTTAAAGTACACATGCTTCTTATCGCTGCACACTGTAAATAAGTCGGAAAGACCCAAATCGGACCCATATATCGTATAGGTACCATACAAACTATCGGCCAATTTTTGTTGTTTGTCAAGATATTGCAATGAAATTTACTACATCAGACTTTTTCTTTATATATAATATACATATTAAATTTCATAAAAATTAGACCACTATATCATATAGCTGTGATAGGAACAATCGCACAAAATGAAGATCAGCTTTGATTTTAGATATAAAGTTATCAGTGCCAATCATAATATACACAATATCATTCAGCTCTGCATCATTATATATACATATAGTAGTATTGGAACGATCGGAGGAGATATGAACCTGCAAGGGTATAAAAGTGTCGGCATGCCGAAGGTTGCCCTTCTTTCTGGTTATGCACACACCTATACAAGGTTTTTGTTTTTATGATGACAGGGCAAAATGTCGAGAAAAATGCGTAAACGAAAAACAAATCGTTGCAGCAACAACAGCAGCAGCAGCAGCAACAACAACAACAACAGTAATAACCTTTAACGCCCCAACAATTAAGGCTAAACGCTTTTATAACATCAATTGTGGGCTGGGCAGTCGGAAACTTTGACTGGGGAGGGAGAGGAACAAGGAATGGGGGATGGGTGGATTCAGGGGAGTGGTTAGTAGGAGAGGGGTAATTGTGGGTACTGCACAGAGTCCTCTCAGATTAATGACACTGCGCGATTTTTACGATTGTTTCTTAAGTTACGAAAAAAGTTACGAGGCTGCGCTCTGTGTGTGTGTTTTTTTGTCGCTCGTTCGTTCGTTCTGCTTCTTCTTCGACTTCTTTCTTTCTTTTTCAGGAAATTTATGAAATTTTACCTTTGGCCCAAGCAATTTGCTCCATTTACATTCTTTATTAGCCGACACCGAGTTAGTAGCGGGGCCGAAAAAGTTTTGCTCTCTTTCGGCGTTATTGCCCAAGGAATTTCCTCATCGTATGCAGGTTACATAAAATCGCCATACAAAAGATTAAACCCACCGTCGAGGGGGTGCGGCACGGTTTGGAGAGGGGGGCGAAGGTGTGCGCAACACAAAGTTTTCTTTCTTCGGCGGTAAATGACCATGAGAGGGATGAGAGTGTGCTGTGGACGGGGCTGGGGGCAATGCCTAAACGCATGGCTAGACTTGAAATGGAAATGCAAAACTTTGTCAATTTGTAGGTCATACGTATTGCAGCATTCGGACAAGATTTGACACGTAACAAAAAAGATTAAGGGAAGCTGCAGCTGTTGCTAAGATTGAATCCTTAATCTGGTTATTGGAATGTCTATAAAAATAATTCCGAATCAAATAAATATGCTTTAAAGCTATACTGTCGCACAGCCAGGCAGTGAAAAAAGTAGGAAGGAACAACTCCCTCGCTCTACGATGTATACCAGGATACACTGAGGAATGAGTAAGCTGATAGACTGGCCAAAGCAGGAGCAGAGTATGCAATTATAGGGCCAGAGCCTATTAGGAACACTATTAGGTAGTACTTAAGGTCCAAGGAGGCAAAGACTTGCACAGACGACGGGGAAAGCACACCCAGCGAAGCACACAGCAAGCGAAGTTCATTTTAGACTGCTTCAATTTCAAAGAGGTTCAAGCAGTTAATGATACTGAGCAAGAACCCAATGATAATCTTCACAGGGAATTCAGGGTAGTTTAAGACCTAGACCAGGCATAGTCAGAAATGAACTATACAGATTCTGCGTGTGAGAACCCGAGACACTGTATGTCCAGCATTGGCTTTCAGAAGAAGTGTGTCGTTAGCCAAGCACCTTCTCGAAGTAAACAACACATAGTCGACTAGTCCAGGCAGAGTTATGGACTTCCTTAAAATACCATAACTATACTGGATAGGAAGTTCAAAACCCAGCAGGAGGTACAAAAGATCTGCAAGGTGGCAGTACATCTTTCTCACAACAAATTACAATAACTAATAAAGTAAATAACTGTTAATTCGATCTTTCTGTTATACTAAACGTTAATTGCAAATACTTTATAAGCACTAACAAGATCTAGCATGTGATTTTCAATGCTCCACGTTGAACCTACAGAGCAATTAGTGTAATCTTATGAGAGACCGACCAATATTATAATATCTAAGCTAGCGCTGGTGTTCAACTCTATGACAATGTTCATCTTCATGTCTTTGTCGGGCAAACTGTCTGATAAATCGCATATACCCCAATCCTCCCTAAGCTGATTGCAACGTTTTGCCTTTAAGCGCACTGAAAACTCATACAGATGTATTTAGTATGTCCAACACCAGCGCATCTCATCTAACGCCTCCGCAGCTGCCTCTCTCATTTCCCTTCCTCCTACCCCCTTCCCCTTCACGTGGAGAATTTAATAAATTCATCATCTTTCATTTAGTTGCAGCATTCAAGTCTGTTACATAGTCTAGAAAGGCAGAGGGGGAAGAAAGAGAGAGGAAGAGGGAAATTATATAAATGTGTGTAGTAAAGAAAGAAAAACTGCGAAGACAAAGAAAAGAGGAGATGAAAGAGAGAGGGTGGGAGACAGAGAGAGAGGAAGGGAGCGTGCACTAAAGATGCGAATGCGAAGTCAAGCCGGCGAAGGCAGGGATAGAGAGAGTGGAAGGGGGAGTGGGGAGTGGGGAGGAGGGGTGTATGCCCTGGTAGGCGGCAGGGAGGCGTGGTTTGGCTGCGATGTCGGCATCGGAGTTGCCCAAAAAAGCAAAAGCAAAATCGTGACTGTCATTTCAACGAAGCGAAGTTATTTTTCATGACAAAGCAGCCGAGGACTCCTCTCGACGATGATGCCCAGCCTCCCCTCCAGCCCGACACCCTTCCCTCCCGTCCAGCACGATACTCTCCCCTCCTCCAGCCCGCACTCCTTCCCACGGCCTCCCCGACTGACTCGAGGCAGGCAGCTAACGGTAAAGCAGATAATGGCGACAGAGCATTGGCAGTGGGAAGTGCGGGGGGAGTGATAGGTGCACGCTTGAGAAAGAGTGGAAGCGGTGGAAGGGGGTGGGGGAGGAGCTGCAGGCAGCGAGGGAGGCTGAGGTTGGGGCATTCCAGCGTTAAAATACCTTTTACTGGCACATTACCAACAACGCGCGCTGCCCAAGCAACCCCTCTCTCTCACTCTCTGTCTCTTTCTCTTTCTCCCGGTCTTTCTACCTTGCCGCACCTTCTTCGCTTCCCCCTGACCCCACCCCCGTACACTATCCACCTAAGACAGTGAAAACTGCAGCTCTGCCGCTGTCGCTGCTGACGTCGCTGCGTTTTTCATGAAATTATTACGACTTTGGAAATGGGGTCGTACGAAATGTCGTTACGTTCAGAGAGCCTTCCCCTCCCCCACCCCCACGCGTCTCATCGTCATCTTCATCTTCATCTTCGTCGTCGTCGTCGTCGTCGTTGTTCGTTTTAGTTTATTGTTGAAAATTTCTTGATTGTATCTGCAGGAAAATGTTTGGAAATTGGTTAAAGTTGAGGCCATGATGTAAGCAGTGCGTCCCCTCTCCTCCCACCTGGAGAGCTTTAAAATTAGCCAAGGAATATCAATATTCAAGGCAATTTCCCGCTTAACCAACTTAAAATTGTCAGACTTGAGAGGGGGGCAGGGGGAGATCACAGCGAAAGGGATCGAGAATCAGAGGCAATATGGGAGAGTGCTCAGCATTCTGGCGCATTTCTAAAATTTCATGCTGGGATTGACCCACAAAGAATTGAAGCCAAAGAAAGATAGACAGGCAGAGTACACAAAAGAGATAGACAGAGGGAGTGATGGGGGGGGGGAAGGGGGACAGACGCTGTCTGGCTGCGTGTGTGCGACTTGCAAGAGATCTTTGTCGCAAGCTCGTAAAGATCGCATTAAAATGCCATAAAAAACGAGACATTACTTTTATTTTTTATAGTAGCCTACCTGGTACTTACAACTTTGTATACAGAAAGAGAGACAGAAAGAGGGAGAGAGAGAGAGAGAGAGAGGTAGAGAGAGATAGAGGCAAACTTATTCTGCTGCTGTTTTTCACTTTTCGTTTGGTTCCAATTGCTGTCACTGTCGCCGTCACTGTCGGCTTTCTCATCAAATGAAGTTGCCCCATCATCGGGCTGTGCAGCCTCATCAGCCTCAGCATCAGCATCATCATCATTATCGTCATCGCCATCGTCATCACATCGAGAATCTAATAAGCGTGAAATAATTGACATTTAAGTAAAGCGCACGCACAGAGACAATGGAACCAAGACGACGAGAATAGACCAAGTCGCGACCACGCCAAACAAGTGACAAGTCCACTTTCCCTACCCCCTTTCCCTCTTCTCTTCTCCCCATCTCCCCTTCTCTCTTCTCCTACTTCGGCAAGTTGATTTGTAGGCCAACTTCTCGCGCGCGGTACCCACCAACGATAAGTCGAGAATCATGACAGATGACCGCACGTACTCGACTTCTGTAGATTTTACGTCTCACGAATGAAGACACACTGCAAAAGAGACGGCTTGAGAGAAAGGGAGGAAGGGGATTTCTGGGTCATGAACCAAAAATGTAAAATAATGAGTTGGTTTTAGAAAAATGTCGCCAGAGTCCCCATTTGCTCCCTACGCTCTCTTGCCTATTGTTGCTGTTGAGGTTTTTGAGGTCTTGTCGATATGGCAAAACGGTTTTTATAGCATTCGCAACGAATGCGAGTGCTGCCACCTGTGCGTGGGTGGTGTGTGGATTGCGGAGAGAGCGGGAGCGGGGGAGGGAGAGAGGCAACATCATGGAACATCTGTCAATGCAAACACGTGATGTGTTTGCCAAAACTTTGGGCAACCGCAAATCGTCGTTTAAAGGGCGATAGTTGCAATAGTTGGGTACCCCAACGTAATCAAATTGGATGCGCAAATGATAGGGCCGATTTGTGTGGAAGCACTACAGATACAGATACAAGTGCAGCTAAAGATACACATACAGATACAGATACAGGTGCAGATACACATAGAGACACAGATACATTTACATTTACATTTGCCTCTACTTAAATTTGTCTTTAAATTTATCTTTAACAATTCTCCAAATTTGAACAATATTTCCAACAATCTTGATAAATTCTTTAACTCTCCCTTTCTTCTCTCTCTCTCTCTCTCTCTCTCTCTCTCTCTCTACCTCGTTACAGTCAACGCTGCAATCAATGACCTCAACTAACTCGTAAATGGTAAGTACAAAATTGTCTGTAAAATGCATTTTAAAACTCACAATCAGAGTCCAGGGGCGGGACCACGCCCATCTCGCCTTCACCCCCCATGACCTTAGGATCCGTGGAATGGAATAGTCACGCCCATAGCCTCGTAATGCGGCGCCAGCTAAATTGCTTTGCAGCTCAATGTCGGAGCAGCTTTACCTATAAACCAAAATGAATGACTAAACGGGCGCCCAGCTGAGCGAGTTCGGTGAGGGGTGAGGGGGTGAGGGGGGTGGTGCCTTAAACGGCTGTGAATGCAAATATGCTATGCGGTGTGAGAGTGCAGACAGATGTCCCGCAGTGACCCCCTTCCCCGCTCCGTCCCTCGTCTCCCGCCTTCTATGTATATGCAAAAATCTCATGCTGACTGCGAGTTCTCGTCATCATCAGCCGGAAAATGCAATCGCATCAGGCGGTCATCTAATGGCGGGCTTAAGAGGCAGGTCTCACTGGGAAGGGGAGTGGCCAGGGGGGCAAGAGGGGTCTTAGGTGACGCTGCATGGCCTGCCCAGCCCTGCCCTGTCGCGTGCAGTCGACGTCGTCTACTGCAAATGCAACATTTTGTTTTCCTGCCATTAACTTTGACCACGCGTTAAATCCGACCTACTCCCTGCTCCCTGCACACCCTTCCCCCCTCTGCCATCATTGCTCACACACATGCATTTTTTAATAGAACTTTTCTGGGAAAGAGCGTAGAACAGAAGAAGAGGCATGGGGGGGATGGACGATGAATCAATTCGCCGCGTCGCCTCGTTTTGTGGTCGCGAGCGAAATAGCCACATGATGTCGCATTACGCCATCTACTGGCGACTAACTGAGTTAAACTCGCAGCGATAAGGGATAACGAACGGTCCGTCTGTATATCTTTCTCTCTCTGTCCCTCTCTGCCTTTCTCTCTCTCTCTCTCTCTCTCTCTCTCTCTCTGTCTTTCTATTTGTCCATCAGGCAGAAGCCCAGTTAGAAGATTAACAAATTAACCCGTACCACATCAGGCAACAGTAATGGAGGGGTGAAGGGGGGAGGGGCAGCTCTGATACGGGGCTTGTCTGGTAACGAAATTACGGAAAGCACATTAAGTGCGAGCCATGCGGCACATTAAGCTCGCAGCCATGCGGCAGCAGGAAATTTCTCTGCTCGGACCTGTTAAAACTCATTACATTCCATTTTCAAATCAATTTGACAGAATCAACTGGAGTATCTGAAGAATCATTTGAGATTTTGAAAGAGTATTTCAATCTTTAAAGGGAAACTGTTGAAATGAATACATATATTATCGAATTAAAAGTAGTATATTATAATACATATGATATAATTATAATTCACTTATATTGGAATACCAAGAACTATATTGACTTACAAAGGATATGAAAATTCGACACCTTAGCTACAGTCGAGCACACCCGAGAGTATAATGCCCTTTGACCAGTTATGAAAGAACTTTCTCCTGTTAGAAACTGTTAACTGTAATAACTGATTGGATTGTAAATTGGAATAAAAGTGGTTATAGTACTGAAAAGAATCCATGCAAAAGAAAACCCTTCATTGCACTATGGTGCAGAATTCGATTCTTTTGGCATAAAGTCGATTTTTCGATGTTAAAGTATCCTTGTTTTTTTATTCTAATCTAAAAGTAAATACATCATTCATTTAACAAATTTTAATCAAAAGATTTAAAGGCGCCACCACAAAATGCCACCAAAATGAGCTAGCGATCAGTTGATTTCCGAATAGAAATTTGCGCCAATATATTTAGTTGCTTTATGTTGCGCCACACGCGTTAAATTGGCCCAGAAAACTTAACTAAATTATGGAAAATAATCTTCAAAGTATGCACTATTTAATGTACACGTTTATTGTTATTTTATATATAGTTTTACGAATTTAGTGTTGTGTCATGTCCAATTTATGTGTATTTTTTTAGAAAACTAACATGCGTTCTCCGTCTTTCGTGGAATATAATTAATAAGATGTTCCATACTGAAAGCAACTAATTGGTCCAGATTATACTTGTGAGTACTGTCTTAAGCCACAAACCAAAAACTCATCCCCATTCGTACCCCTTTTCTCACATTTTGGTAATATACTCGTGTAGCCACGTTTGATTTTAGTCACAGCGAACTTTTCGAAATATGGCGCAGCACAACAGAATGTTGTTATTTGCTCAATAATGACAAATTACCAATTTGCATGCGAGGTGGGCGTGACAACTAGAATTTTAAACAAACTTTATCTGCGCGAGATAGGTACTATATGTATATAGAAACCTTCATACCAAATGGAAGAGATGTAGAAAGTTATTTCTATGTATGGAATATCACTTCTATTATATATCGTAGCTGTATATATTGTATCCTAATGATGTTTAAGCAACTTTCAACTCTTTCGCAAGTTCTCTGCTTATGATCTTAATTACTTGAATGGAGTCTCCTCTCCACAAATGTTGAGCAATGCAACAACTTCAACTGCGATCAAGTCGAAGCTTACCATATGTTGTCAAGGCTTTTCACTAATAGAGGCAACTTTAAAATGAAGTTTGCTTTAAGTAGTGACTCTCTCGCTGCCTCCCTCTCTACTTCATTCCCTTTCCCCCTCTTACTATGTTTAACTATTGTCCTTCAATGCTGGCTGCCTTCCCTTCCCCTTTCTTCACTCTCGCCTGCTCACACGTGCTGCAATTAAACCACAGTCGTTGTTTGACAACGTATTGTTGTTGCTGTTGCTGTGGCTGTTGCTTGGCATATTTGCACAACGCACAAATAACAAAAGCAACAACAGAAAACAACTACAGAAAATACCAGGGCCACATCGGGCATCGCACGTTGTCTTTAATATGCAATAAGTCGTTGTAGTTATTTACATAGCTCAACAAATTCCACTGATTTTTTTTCATAACTCATTCGCACAAAGACGATGGAGATGGAGGTGTAGATGGAGAAGAGGAAGAAGAAGCAACAGTTAGTAACGACGCATTTTAAATCGTGACATAAACACTTTCGCACATTTGCGAAAATTAAGAAGAAGAGTGAGAAAAAACAACGAGAGCAACATTCGCGCAAAACGCGACAGTGGGATACCCTTCGACCTATGTTCCCGTGTAGTTTAATTTGTTAAATTCATACACATATGCATATCCACATGCTTTGAAATTAATCCCGACAGATGGCGCTCGCCCGCCTCCCTTGTTAGCTGACAGCAGCACTTGGTTTTATGCTCATACTTTCTTAAATAACTTCTGTGTTTATTGTTCGATTGGATTGTAATTTGGGGACTACGTATATATAATATTTCGTTCAGCTTAGTATATGTTAAAGTCAGAAAGTTATATCTTTTATACAGCGCTTACAAATTGAGTTCAAAAATTAAATTATTGATTTGTGGGGACGGTGGGCGTGGCACCTAACATTTGAAATAAACTTGATCTGGCTTTTATAATAGCTGAGATCTGTACGTTCACACAGACAGACAGACAGACATGGCTCAACGGACTCGGGTGGTGATCCTGAGCAAGAATATATATACTTTATGGGGTCTCCCACGCCTCCTTCTGCCTGTTACATACATTTTTTGACCATTTTCAATGGTCGAAGGGTATAAAAATACATAAATTGTTAACAAACAAGCCAAAAATAAAACAATGCACCTATGCACCAGTGCAATACCCTGTAAAGTAAGAAGATCACTTTAAAGGGGGGATGGGATTGTCAATTATATAGTCGAGTGTAACCTGTACATGTGTTATAAGTGTGTTCATAGCAAGTACTCCATGCCTGTTTATCAGTTATATATAGTCTGGTATATATACTTGTATACTTTATACTTCCTTTACTTTATATGTATATGTAAACAATAACTATCGATAGGATGAGGGTTGCAGTTGACAGCAATAATTGAGTAGTGAAGTCAGTTGTTAAGTTCAAGTCAATGTGTGAGGAGTTGAACTTGAGGGTCGCAGATTAAGAGTTGTCGCAGAGTAGTCGTAGAAGGAAGTCATTAAAGAAGTTGTTCAATCTGAGTTTGTTAAAGTGAAAATGAACGTTATCAAGCTGAGTTATTTGAACTATATTCAGTAACTAATAAGCATTTACCTAATATTATACACACATGTATATGTACTCTATACCTTTCATAGCAAGTTTTCTATATACGCGACCTTTTCATATTACTCTCATGTTTTGTTCTACAGGGTATCTGCCTGTCTGGCACGCACACACTCACTTTGTTGATCCAATTTCAATTGCCAATTTGGGTAATCATCTTTGGGTCAGTGCCAGACAAAGTGCAGCAGAGCTTGTGCCATTTGAACTGGTTCATTCGCAAGCAGAGCAGTCGAACAGTTGCAGCATGTGTGTGTGTGAGTGTGTGGCAGTGAATGCGGGTGGGTGTGTGTCGAGCAATTATCGAGCTTAAGCAAAAACAAAATTATCTAATCGACTTAAGAGGAGTAGAAACTGCTCTCCCTCCTGCGCTTCTGCTATTCCTCCCTCTGCTGTCGCCACATCCGCCACTACTTCATCACCGTCGTCATCTTCTTCTGCACTGGACAAATATTGTCCCAAGCTGCCAACGAAGAACGGCGACGAAGGCAATGGCGATGACGCTGTCGTCAGTTGGCCAAGTTTTCGGAACGGTAGAAAGACGCTGCTGCTGCCTCTGTATCTGTCTCTGCCTCAGTCTCTGCCTTTGCCTCTGCTACTGCCCCTGCCCCTGCCTTTGCCCCTGCTGCTGCTGTAAACCGAACTGTGCAATTATTTGCTCAACTAATAATTCACTTTAGTGTTTCGTTCGTCGCAAATATTGAAAGAGCGCTGTCTCGCTATCTCCCTCTCCCTCTACCTCTCTCGCCATCTCCCTTTCTCACTCTTGTAGTGAAGTATTGTGCGTGTGTGCACACTCACTTATCGGGTGTATCAGAAGACACAGCAAACAGCAGTAAATACGCTTAATCAGATGCGCTCCCCTTTCCCTTTCCCTTGCCCTTTCCCCCTCCTCTCCACTGCTTATAAAGTGATTCTAACAACATGAGCAACTCGAAATTCCCCCAGGAATGGAAAAAGCCCAAAACAATGCGCAAAGTATCTTCTTTTTGCCAGGTCATCATTGTTCTCGGTGCTGTGACTTCTCAGATCTAAGATCTTGTTGGATCTTGCGACATGCAAGTCATGCCCTGAAAGGGAGGAGGGGGTGCCTCTGCCGTCTAAGACTTTTTTTATTGGGGTCTTCCCACAGTTGCACGTGTCCGGCATATGCTGCTCTACTCCACCTTCCTCCCCCTTTCTGCCTCTCTCTCCCTCCCCCTCATATACTCCATTGAACTGTGTGTTCGTTTGGGATTTAAAATGTCAACATGCTAGAAGAACGAACACCATAAGCTGCTTACCATTTTTTGCTCGCGACGGCCTTGAGCAACTTTACAGTGTTTGCTTTTGTTGTGGTTGTTCATGTATTTTTTGGCTTGTTTATTGCTTGAGCTAAGCGTTCAATTTCAGACAATGAGCGTAAATTGAATTGAACAGCGCTGGCAGTGGCATTGATAGCAAGCGTGCTTTGATTGCCGCCGTCGCGTTGCCGAGACTCGCCGAGAAGAAAATGCATGTCAGAAATATTGTGTACTATATTTGGTAGTAGAGTTGTGCACAACCCTATATGGTCTGACGCATCATTCGACTTCAATTTGAATCTCGAGCCGATGAAAGGCCATCAACATGACGTTTGATTCATTCGGAACGTGTGTTGAACAACAAGTGGCCACCGCTAAAGTCCACTAGAGCTGTAAACGAAACGAATTTAATATCGTGCTGACGAACAGAGGCAACTCTGTTAGTTTGTTTAATATATCTCAACTTTAGGAATATACAAACACTTTCTGTTCACATCATTTCTCTGTTTGTCGGCATACAATTCTTCAGTATAAGGTTAACATTTGATCGGGTAAGATGACAAATTGAATACAGTCCATTAATTAAATCATAGTACATCGAAACGGAACGTCATTTCATTCACCAAATTTAATCAATTGAATTTAATGAATAGAGATATATAATACTATATATTGAAGTATGTGCACAGTAAGACAGCGACATGAAAAACCATTACAAATATACTAAGAGTACCTAAACAAAAGTTTTTTGCAGTTTATTGCCTTCTTACGCTAACACACATGCGGCGGCACGCCCTCAAAAACTAAAATATAGCAGCAGGGACTCAGGGGTTGAGGGAGTTAGATACTAGATAGAGAGATAGATACTACAATAGAAAGAAAGATACATAATAGATTGAGACAGCTATCGTTTACAAAATACAAAATTTAATTATTGATTTGCAAGGACGATTGGGCATGGTACCCAATATTTGAAATAAATTGTTATTATTATTATTATTAAGAGCTAACTTATTATGTGAAATTAGAGGTTAGCTTATTTCTTAGCTATGACAGCAGGGGTCTTCATACATTTTCATATGTACATTATTTTTACTTATTACATGGTTAAATTTATATTTGGATATAAATTGTATTTTCTTATGGTATACAGGAACCTTTGCCAAATTTAATATCCCTAGCTTTAATAGTTGCTGAGATCTGGATGTTCTCATTGACAGACGGACAGGCAGACAGACACATAGACAGATAGACATAAACAGACAGATAGTCAGAAAGATAAGCAGAAAGATAGATAGACAGAAAGCTAGATAGACATACATTCACACAGACAAACAGTCAGACATGCAGGCAGAGAGACAGACTGATACACACACAGACAGACAGACATATAGACAGAGAGACAGATATACAGACAGACAGACAGACATACAAACATGCACACAGACATACAGACAGACAGACACATAAACAGACAGACATACAGCCATGGCTCAATAAACTCCGCTGGTGATCTTGATCTGCAATGGTCTGCAATGTCTCCTTCCGTCTGTAACATACATTTGGACGAAGTAGGCATTTGTATGACAAGCATCAATAAAATATCGCATGACTCAATTCCACAACAGTTCATGAAAGTCAACACTAGTGGGCAACATTAGCAATGCAAGAACCCGAAGTACAAATAGCAGACCACGTATACACCCCTTTGTTGACCATTTTCAATGGTGGAGGGGTATATGAATGTTAAATCAAATAATCGATACGATCAAATAATCGTATTTAGTTTTAAGTCGAATCCTAAAAACTCGATGCACCGAGTAGTGCATTGCTGTAAAGTCCGCTAATCCGGCAGCTTTCTATAATGGGGGATATTCCCCAATGCTTTATCTCCTCGAATGCTTCAACTTCAATTGAACAACCGAATCTGTGTTAACTGTTCCGCTCGATTGCCGCTTTCAATCATCCAAGATATTAGAGGCTTTTCATATCGACTTAAAACAGGGCGTGGCCGTGGTCGTCGTCGTCGTCTTCAACGATGTCTTGGCCGTCATTCACCTTGGAAATTGTCGTCGTCGAGTGCACATCGAAGCGAATAAAACGAGTAATTAAATCGTTTTGGTTTCTTTCGCCTAAACACGAAATAAAAGTGGACCCGCTTTGTTGTTATTGTTGTTGTCTTTTCTTACTCTTTGCTGTTGTTGTGTTGCCTGTTTTTAATGTCGTCCAAGCATACCGCACAACACACTAACCCGTCCAATTTGTAATTGAAACTTTCATTTTCATTTTCATGTTTTCCAACTTGATTTTTTTTTCGTTTTCAGTTTTTGTTTCGGTCTCTTTTGGTGGAAAAACCTGGCGACAACAGGCAAATGTTCACGATCTATGCATGTGTGTGACAGTGATTGTGAGTATGTGTTGTCTGGTTGTGAGTGTGTGAGTGCAACAAGCTTACATTGTCGGTCCAAATATCTTTCATTTCCCTTTCTCTGCACTTCTTGTTGTTAAATTATTAGCTATTGTACCCTGTAAAGTCTTTTTATGGGGAGTAATTAAGCTGTGAAATTCATGAAGTGAGAAGTTGAAAGTAAGACTTTTTATATGCTTTAATTGCTCAGGCATCTTTTGCACTATGAAGATTACAAACTCGGATGAGGCCGAACACAGCAATCAAGCGGATCTCTCAACTCTCCACACTATAGAATCATTTAGCTATCATACTGTAGTTGACACTCTTCGCTCTCTGCCAGGGTATGTTGACTTCGGCCTGCTTTCGCTTGCTTTTTTCTATATAATTTATTACACTATATTGACACGTGAATGTCACAATGCACACAAGATTAAATGCAACACCAGCAACATCGAGTACATATTGCAATTATGTTGAAACCGAACCGAAAAGACAATGAAAAGACAGATAAAAGCAAAAAGCTTTGTCACATCACTACGCAGCTTTTTGAAATTGCAATCGCCATAGCCGGCAATCGAAATTGAAATTGAAACACAAATACACTGTGTCGAAACTGAGGCCGAAACAGAAACAGAAACAGAAATTAAAATTGATATTTGAGTGAGAAAATTGAGCACGCGACAATTTTTGTGGCACTCAATTTGCAATGGAAATGAATCGTAAAGTGAACACATGCGAAATGCGATGAATTGGAGAACGAAAAAAACAAACAGAAACAGTGGAAAGAAAGTAAAAAAGGTTGATTCCGCTATGGCATAGGTTATACTATGGCGGAAGTCTGTCCATCCTAATTATACATATTAAATGTTAATAAATAAATTAAATTGCTTGTGACGAACATCTTCATTTTCGACTAGGAAACCTGTAGGATACAGTTATCTGATTTTGATGGAAGGTACATGCATATATACATATATGGATTACTGTACACTATTAGTTATAACATTTTGGATGTAATAGATCGAAAAATAATTGAGGTTTTTATACAATAAATGAAGCAGAGATGATGCATGCTGTGTAGCGAGAGAGGGAATGATAAAGAATACAACGCTAGTTATGGTAGACTGTACATATGAATCAGATACCTGCATGCGTTGGTACCTTGTTCATTGAGTAAGTGAGAGAGAGGGAGAAGAAGACAACGCATGTTATACTGCTAGCAAGTCAGTTGATGCTGATCAAGAATATATAATATATAAGACATGTATGGTACTTGATAGAGGCTTTTATTCAATGTATGTATCAGAGACCTGCATCCGGTGGTACTTTATTGTGAGTGAGAAAGAAAGAAAAGACATCGCAAGTTAGAATGCTAGTAAGTCTGATGATGCTGATCAAGTATACATATTTTAGTGACTGAGAGAGAGAAAGAGAGAGAGAGAGAGAGAGAGACAAGGGAACGAAAGCTAGACTAGTCTGTTGATGCAGATCAATAATACAAGTTAAGCAAGACTATTTCTTGCTTGTGTTGTTACGGCTCCCGTAGCCGCATACCTCACCTAGTAAGTATATGGAGCATTCCAAGTGTTCTTGTGTGTCGTCGACTTGTTCTGTAGATAGGTTCCCCAAATGAAGTCAAGGGTTGTGTTAAAGAACCGTTTTCATTGACTTTCTAATTAATGTTAACAATTGATGGTTAACCAGATGAGAGATTTATTCGGATTACGGTTGTGATTTTGCACGTCCAATGTGGCTGACAGTAGGCGATGGAAAGAAAAAACTAGCGATGATTCCCAGGATATCGATTACAGATTAATATCTAGCAAATTAAGATTTAAGTAAATGTGATTGGCAAATTCAAGGGTTGCCAGGTCTCCATAAATGCCTTCTAGCATCGGTGCTGAATCTCTCCGGAGCTCCTGCTCCAGTGCTGAATGCGGCGTTTACATACAGCGGGGGGAGCGCGTGTAAGAGCGGCGGTCAGTAGGGGAAAGATACTTAGAGAGAGTTCATAACTTACATATAAGATAGGTACTTTACGAATTGAATGTACTCTCTTCCACAATAGTATAGCAAGCAGAAAGTTGACGCTAATTGAAATGACATAATTGCCTTTAATTGAAAGACAATGCATAAACATGCTGTACAAATATAAATATACGAGTATATTATTTAATCCATATACAAATTAGTGTGTGAATGCAGAGCTATTTCTATTTGATGTCTGCATGACTTCAGAAGAATTTCGAGTTAATTCGATTTGCTTTGCCTTCAAGTGCCGCACAAAAGGCACTCGTTGTATGTGTGTGTCTGTGTGTGTTTCTTTTACTTGTTGGCTTTGCATAAATTTTCACCTGCGAATGATTTTCCTTCCCCTCCCGCCACGGCCCCTTACCTGAGCTGAGTAATTTCTTCAAGTGTCAAATTCAACAACGATAAGCAAATTGGCTCGAAATTTCATGAACAAATTGTGCAACGACAACAGCAGCAGCAGCAGCAGCAGCAGGAGGCAAATTGGATGGGGATGAGGGGATGCCAGGGTAGGGTGGGGTCTAATAAAAGACATGCCACGCTAATGAATGACAAGAGCTGCAGCAGTTGCCATTTGCCAGTTAGCGACACAGGTAACTTGCTGCAAATCAATGACTCAACTAAAACAAATGAAATGAAATGCGATAGTTGGCAACATGGTCAACATTCTTGTTGTTGTTGTTGTTGTTCTCGTCGTTGTTGCTGCTCTCATTGTGGTTGTTCTCGTTGTTGTCACTTTAGCTGTGGCTACTTTAATAGCCATTCCATAAAGTGCAGTTAGTGTAAGCGATACTACTACTACACACCGAAAAAAAGAAGCTAACGGGGCCAGTAGTCAATGAAGAGAGAGGAGACGGAGGGAGGAAAGAGTAAAATGGGAATAGCAAAGAGGAAAAAGTGTGAGGCAGGAAGAACAAGAAGTGATAAATAGTACGAAATAATTGTAGAGAGAGAGAAGGAGGGAGGTCCTGCTGGCTGAGCGTTTGAGAATGCTAATTACAAACCCGAGAATAAAGAAGAACTAGAAATGAAGAGTATGAAAAGAGGTGCTTAACAAAATGAAAAAATTACCGAAGAAAGGCTACCTCAGTCATTTCGTTGGTTGTGTACCCTTACAGAATGAGATAACACCTCTGATTATTTCTACACTAGTTATATATCCTGGTGCAGAATTGAGTTATATTGTTTGAATTCATTGATAACTTCATCAAAATAACTTTAATCAATGAACATATGAAACTTGTGTATGGAAATCTGTTTTGATACCATTCGAGCATTGAAAATGGTTCTGTTTTCATCATTTCTTAGGGTATTAATACCGATTTGCTATAGACAGCACAGGAGATTCGATTGCGAATATATATACTTTATACTAAGGTGCGGTGCTGCTGGTTAAAATTGAGGTACCCTCTGCAAGAGTATACGAATTTCACATGTCGGACAGCAGGCATAAAAATAAAGAATCAAGAAATGGGAAAGGGAAGCAAAATCATAGAGAAGAGAAAGACAAGACAATTAAAGGAAGCCGTTGATGCTTCCGATAGACAGTTCAAATTGAAGACCAAATGTTATTTATGTTTATCGAGGTTTTGATATTTCTATTAGGGCCTGTTGAGGGTGTTACGAACAGACAAAGTAATTCTTAACTTGAATTCGAAGAACAATTGCAAAGAAAAGAGAATTAAAGAGACGAATAGCAGCTTAAGAAGTCCGACGAACAGTGAAGAATTCAAAGAGCTGTGCAGAAACGTGCTGAAGGGGTGGGGGGGGGGGAATGGTACACTTGTCAGGCGTCAGAAGGAAAATTAAGCGCTATAAATAACGCATACGCCGAATAAGCCAACGCGACTGTCGACCTGCGGGGAACGACGGCTCAATGATAAAAAAATTGCCCGTAAATGAACAAAAAATAATTAAAAATGCATTTTTCATTAAGGCATTAAATGCACAAGCTCACACACAGAGAGAGAAAGAAAGAGCGAGAGAGAGAGAGAGAGAAAGAGATAGACACACTCACTCACACTGACAAACAATCAGACATTCACAGATACGAGATACCGGCAGCCATTCATTTAATTCATTTATCTCGGGGCCTCTAGCCAAGGCAGTTCATTGATTGCGAACGACGCTCGTCCTCATCCTCGGCCGCCTGTGGAGAAGCACACAGGCGGACGAGGCACTGTTGAGTACGCTCGCCGGGAGTGCCAGCGGGAGCACAGGCCAGGCCGGGACAGCAGAGGAGACTTCTCCTCGGGCTGCGCTTTTATATCATTTGGAAATTATCATTAAGGATTGTTCTGCCGGCGTGAGGTGCGAGAGGAGACATGAAAAGTGGGATGACGAGAAAGTGGAAGGGAATGTGGGGCATGTGGGGAGTTGAAGTACAGATATGACCACTTCATTTTGCAAACAAACAGCAGCAGCAGCAGCAACAACTGCTGGTCGGGTCGATTGCGCTAGAGGCTTGCGGCGCGTGACGGTCATTGAAACAATGCGCGAAAATGCGCGTGTAATTAAAACAATAAAAAAACAACAACAACAAGTGGAAAAACGGCAAGAGCAAAATGTTCAGTTAAGTTTTAATTTTCACAAGTGTGAAAAATACTATTGAAAAGGCCGCGCACACAAAGCGCGCGCAACGGCAACGCGCCATTTCCGCCCAGCAGCAGCTTTTTTCCCCCACTCCTATTAATAGCGACAGGGGAGGGAGAAGAGAATTCCCGCTGAACGGACTGAACGGACTGTGGTTGGTATATGTCGAGTTATTTGCTTGTCTCGCAATATAATATGCCCCTTTATGGACACTGGCGAGGCGAGGCAAGTCGAGCCAAGCCGAGGCGTAATGCGACTTTAAAGTCGAGCACGATCGATTGCAGTGCTCCAAATTGGAGCAACCAGTTCTGCGCAGTTCTGATTGGAATATGCTGTGGAGGTGTGAAAACCTGAGCAGATTTAAGATTTTGTTGAAATTGAAACTACAGTAACACTTGATATTGATATCCTATATACTGTATACTGAATAGTTATAGTTGAAAAATTAGATTGAAGTTGAATTGAATAAGTTGTTGGTTTTGTAAAGGTAAGCAAGTTGAAGTTGAAAGACAATTAAAATGAAATTGAAATGGGTATAAAGGTTCCACGGCAAGAAGGCTTAAAGGGAAATTGAAATAGATATACAACGTTGCATTGGCATTCTGAAAGGGCTGAATAACCAACTGCAGTCCTAATTGATTGATTTACTGATTGAAATTGAATAACAATGATTGAAGAAGAAGAAGAATTTAAAGTGAATTGAAATGAAATTGAATAACAAGCATAAATTCAACTATAGTTGAGTAAAATAAAAAGACATCACATGAAAATTGAACTTAAGTTGATGTTGAAAGACAATTAAATTGAAATTAGAATGAATATAAAGATTGCACCTGAAGTGTTGTATAGTTCAATCTATCTTCAGAGTAGACATGCATTAAAATTCCTGTGGCAATACAAACAATTGATTGAAATTGAATAGCTATTGTTGAAGAAGTTCAATGACAAATTAAATAAATACCATATGAAAATTCTAAGTCTTTTTAGATATTCAACTAAAGTTGAAAGGGAATTTAATGAATATAAAGGTTGCACGACTGTTTCAATCAATAGTAAAATCTAAAAATAAATAAATTGAAATTGATAATTGCAATAAGAAACTTTGTATAAAACTAACATTAATTGAATTAAAGTCTAACAATATTACGCAGCTAATTGAAAAAGACTTTCAGTCGATATTGTTGATACTGCATTAATGCTTGCCATGGAACACCTGAGAGCTATTAACCAGACGTCAAACGCTTCAAATTGATGGCAAACAAATTAACAAAACAATAAGATGAATTAAAGCTGAATTAGGCTTAATTGAATAAAACTAATTGAATTGTTCACTTAGAATTGCAGCCAATGAACACAGGACTTGCATAGCATGAGCAACAAGAACAACAGCAACAGCAACAGCAACAGTAATGGCAACATCAACAACTACAGCTTAAGCAACAAACAAACAGGCCAAAAATGGGGTAAGCCGCGTGGAGGAGACTGGCAAAAAAGTGAATGGTCTGGGCCAAAGTCGAGTGTGTGAGTGTGTGTGATTGAAAGTGAAATGCGAGCAAAGCGCTTTTTGGCCACATTTGTTGGCTGATTTGCGAGTCATTTTGGTTGTCGTTGTTGTGTTTGTTGTGTTTGTTGCTGCTGTCAATTGTTGCTTACCGTTGGCATCTTCGCGTGTTCCGCATTGTTCCGCTTATGCAATGCCCGATCCCCATCTCCAACTCCATCCCTATCCAAATCCCAGTGACAATTATGTGTCACATTTTCGACTGCGACTTCCACTTGGGATGCGACTTGTAACTGCAAATCGGAAATAAACAAACGGCAGAAATCAATTTTCATTTGCCATTGATGACTGCAGATGTTTCAGTGTTGCTGGTGTTGTTGAGGCAAAGTGAAGTAATCACCGTAAACAGTAAAGTAAATAAACAAACTGATGAGCGTTGTCGGGGGAGCTGAAAAGTAGCAGCTGAAAAAAAGCCAAAACAAGCTCAGAAATGCCAATCATGCGCGATACCAACAACAACTACACCAGCAGCAGCAGAACTAGCAACAACATCACAAGTCGATGATGACACGAGGAGATGAGGAGCTGAGCCAAGCAAAGCAAAGCAAAGAAAAGCGGAGATGAAGCCAAAGACGAAGGCGACGTTTGAGGCAACATGTCGAAAATCAATTTAATGCAGTGCAATCAAAAGTTGAAATTGAAGACGGTGCGGGCAGCAAAGTTGAAAGTGCTGAGAGCGCAAATGCGAACATAAACAAATAAGTTGCAACAGCAACAGCAACAGCAGTGGCAACAGCAACAGCAACACAACCTGCAGCAACAACAGCAAGACCAACTGCCGGCAGCAGTTGCTTTGATTAGTTGCATAAATGTTGAGGGAAATCGCCGGGAAGAGGTGACAGGAAACGGCCAAGAGCGGCACAAGGGAGGGGGGAAAGGGAAAACGGATGAGCTTGACTTCAATATTGATTGACAACAATGGAAGTTATCGATTGCCGACTGCTGCAACAGTTGCCAAAATGTATTGTTTCAATGCCAAATCAGATTCACAATGGGAACTCATTCACAATCTGCGAGAGATGCGATTGATTACAAAGTAACTCAGATTAAAAGCATTTCAATCTGATTTGCTATCGTCAAACTCAAACTGATTCAATCAATTGCGATAACTGCGTCATCGATGCCTCCCAACTCGAATTTGATGCCTCCCATCGAATGAACGTATTGTTAACTTGTTCAATAGAATTTGCTTTTGCTCAACCGACTTTCAATCGTTTCCAAATTCCTTTCTTGCCCACTCTCGATGAAGTCAATTTACTAATCTACGCAAATATTTGTGGGTTTCTTTTATCTTCCGTCGAGTGCAACATTTGCAGTCTGGGCGTATCGCATATTAATGAACTTACAAAACGTTACAATCTCCGCCGACCGAGGCAGCAATCAATCGCAGCCCAGCTTGACGATCTTTCTTTGCAGCGGTAAAATCTGTTAGAGATTTGCATAAACATCGCATTATATGCGATTATCATACAACATACGACGTTGTCGTTGATGGACTATCTACCTCACGGTTGACCGCGTCCAAGCCACCTTCACTTTCAACATGTTGCTTGGATTTGGAAAAAATGTGTCAACAACTTGTTGGAACTTTCGGTTTTTCGGCCTCATAAACATGTGAATCTTCTCGCATTTCCGGCTACCGAGTGGGAAGCTTGGGAAATGCATTGGCAAATCGCTGCACGGATGAGCTGCGCTGTTTCCCATACTGGTCCACGCCTCAAGTGGCAAGTGGCAAGTGGCAAGTGGCAGGTTATGCAACTCTCACTCACACACTCGTCTGCAATCTCGTAAATTATAACTGGCAATTAGATAGAATTAAATTGAATTGAATTGAGTTGAATTGAATTGGAGGCGATTGAACGTTGACTTTTGTGCGTCCAGCAAGCTAATCGACAGCAATGAAAGCCGTTCAACTGCCAGACACACACTCTATAAATACTATAGTGTAGTGCAGGCCATATTCAGTGTTCAAGAATCGTATGATTTATGGAATGAAAGTTGCTCGACCTTTTTGAGAGCGTTTAGCGGGGGCAACGTTGCGTATGAGTAATCGGTTAACGATTTCCGGAAATTACCATGCGACATTCATTCAGTCAGTCTGTAAGTGTGTGCTTGCTCTGATATATTAGTGTGTGTGTGTGTGTGTTGTATTTGCTGTATGTGCTGTGTGTATTTTAAGCCAAATTAGCAATTAATCGCAATAAATTAACACATTTCACATTTGATCGCGTGAAACGCGCTCTGGCAATCATTGACAACATACACAATATCATATCATGTATGTCTCTTTATGTGTATACACGTGTGTATGTGTGCGTATGCAAATGTCGCCCGCAGCTTCTGCTTTATATACATACTTAACCAATCAGAGCGAAATCATCGTCAACAACCCAAAACAAAAAAAGACAAAAAAATGTAAATACAAATTTGGAATTTTGTGGGGGAATAAATGTTGAATCATGTGTTGTCTGGAATGCTGGGAATATTGCGTATGGTCTTCATCATTGGTTAGTCACTTTTTGCTTGCTGCTGCGATATCGATGAGCTTGCGATTAATCGATTAACAATCAATCAAGATGCCAAACAGAAGTTTCCAAAATTAAACGAGATGAATAAACATTCTTCAGCTTAAACACATGAATATCGGGTGAAGAATGGGACTTAACGTTAAAATAAACCGTTAAATGGCATCTTTTCTTGATCAAACACATCATAACGTTCCAATCGATATCTTCAATATGCCACACACTCTGTGTGTTTGGCAAGCCATTAGCTAATACAAGCCTGGTCTTTAAGTCGCTTCGGCCGTTGCATTTGATGTTCAGTGAGTGAATGTGTGTGTGTTTGAGTGTGCAACTGTGTGTGTGGGTATAAATACCATGCACATCTTGGTGCATTGACTAACTGCACTCACTGTGCGTGCCTGCCCCATTTAAGCGTGTGTTTCAACGTCTTCCATCAATTGATTGATTGATTATGAAAACTCTGCACTCAAAAGCATAATCAATTAAGACGATTATGATCAAGACAATGATTATGAAGATGAAGATGGCGATGCTCATGATGAGAATGACGGTATCTAAACAGTTACCATACTTATTTATCAATATTAAATAGCGGCAGCCTGAACTGAAATTGTTATTAATGTTTGCTTTAGTTATTTATTTGTTCATCGCTCTGCCTTTTGTTTCAATTTGTTTCGATTCGTTTCGTTTCGCATTGCTTCGCTTCCTCGTGACTTGACTTGACTGTTTCGCACAACGGAAATGGCAATTTAGCCATTTGAAATGACTGTGGATAGTGCTCTGTGGCCCACATACAGTTTGGAGTTTTGAGCGCGCATAGGTCGATATTGCAATTATTTCAAGCGAATTGAGCTCGAGGTTCTTTCGTTAGCCAGATGTGGGTAAGCGATGTGCGCGGGATTGAGCCAAAAACCAGTTACAATCTAGTGATCTATTTACCAGTTCCAGCTTAGAATATCGCAATCAAAGGGAACTATAAATTGTATAAATAGTAGTAACTAGTAAGGATAACTATAAGAAACACATACATACATATTATTCTAAGATATTATAACTAGCTGCTAACCTTGTTTGATTAATAAATAACAGAATAAATGACAGTCGCATTTACATCGCACTACAATATATACCATATATCGAACCACTGTAGGCAAATATGTATAGGAAAGACTTCAAGATCTTTTACTAGTAACAACTGAAGTATATAGAGTGTCAACTATCGTTAAGCAAACGATAAACAGTTTACTACACTTAACAAATTTCAGCGATTAAATACATGGTTCCAGTTCGATAAATACATTAGTAAAAACATTATAGCTATCGATAGCACACAAAGACATTATATAACGATATATTACGTCTATCCTTAGAGACAGCAATCGATAGGGCATACAATATATTTGTCGATAAATACATATGCTTGAAAACTTAAAGCTATCAATAGTATCCGTTAAAGAAGGCTCAAACGATAGCTAAGCAGTTAGAATACTACAGTTATCGATAGAACCAGTGACAGCAATCGATAGGACATGCAATATGTTCATCGACAAAGACAAGTGCTTACACAGGTATATCTATCGATAGTGTCAGTTAAAGAAGACACTGCATAGCTAAGCAGTTAGAACATTACAGTTATCGATAGAGCCAGCTATCGATAGACAGCAAATTAACTACTTTCCCCATTTAAAGTTATTGACTTATTTTCATTGTAATATCGTGCACATGATCAATGCGCTTATCCCGTGATACGACACTGTCCCCTTCCCTCCCTACCACCCCCCTCCTCACCTGCCCCTGCTGACGTTGCAGTGCCAGCCTCGGCAATGCGAGTCTTCGCTCTCCAATTGCAGTTTCACTCTGGCAGCGCACTGCCAATGCCCGCCAGTCGCCTTGTTATAGTTTCAATCTACATTTATCTAACGCTACATTAATAGACATCGGCCAGCGGACAACGGACAGCAGACAGTGAACAGTGGACAGCAGACAACGGCAAACGGTCTCCAAACCGGACCGGATTGGATCGTGCGACGCTTCAAAATATGCGGCGTGTCTGCCATGCGCGAGTCGCGTTCGCGTTCGCGGCCAGAAACCAGTTTGACACGTTGCCAAAGTTAGTTTGTTTTTTCAACGTCACCTTCTCCCCCTTCCCTTGCCCACCCACCCCCTGTTAACCATCTTTCTCCCCTCCCATTGACTTGTACTGCGTGCGGCAATTGTTAAACTTGAACTTGCCAGCCGATGCGTAGCCACAGCCTGTAATTGTGTGTGCGAGTGTGTGTTTGAGTGCGTGTGAGGTGTGTGTGTGTGTGTGTGTGTTTCAATTTGTAGCCTGGCCAAGCCATCAGCCAGAGGGCGTGCACAAAAGCCGGGATCAGCTTGCCCTGCAACAGAAACTGACCCATCGGCCAAATATCTTGTATCTTGTATCTTGTATCTTGTGTCGTGTATTTGCATATGCTTAAAGCAGCGGGGGGTGCAAGGAAAAAGAGGTAAGGTAAGGAGCGCAGTGTTCTCAGGTGTCGCCGCCTGTTACCAATCGGGCAGTCAGTGCGGTAGGTAGATGGGAAGTTAGGCAGTCTCATAGTTGGCCAGCTTGTGAAAGTTCAGTTGCGCTGAAACTTTCAAGTGCAGCTGCAAAACTTGACATGTTCTGTGGATTTAACCCAGGGCAGAAACTTGCAAAGAGATTCGTTCGTTAGATTCACTTGTCTGGCCGCCTTTTTGGGCTCTCCTCAAGGGGGCGGTGCCCAACTTCTACAGCTCGCGCTGCCAGTTGCCAGTTGAATGGCTGCCGGTTGGTCGAGGGATGAAGTGATGAGGAGATGGAGAACAATTCAAAAAGAAAATACCATAAATGTTGACATTGAAGACATGCCATAGCTTAAGGATAAAACTCACTCTCTATCTCCCCCTCCCCCTTCCCCTTCCCCCTGCCCATCCTCTTTCCCAGTCTCCTCTTTCTTTCATGCTTTTCAGAAATTATTTGCTAATAACTGCCAGCTGCAGCGGCAATTCAATTGAGTTGTTTCTCAATTGCAGTCTGGAAAAACTTTAAGAGCAGCTCAAACTGGGTGCAGCTGGAGAAGAAGACAAGGAGAAGGGGATGAAGCAGACCGCTGCTGATAAGCAACTTGTGTTGCCAGAAAAGCCAAGCTAGACTCGGGTCTCGGGTCTCGAGTCTCTAGTGTCGAGTGGAATGAACCCATCATTCGGTGGGGCTATCTCTGGCTGGCTGAAGAGCGAAAGTTGATACGCTGCGACTTGTGTCAGTTTTTGGTCAACGCTTTCGCATTAAGACAACGATTAAGTCGCCACGCAAAACGTAACGTAAAACTTTGCCATTTTTGGGGTATTTGAACGTCATGGATGATGGTCCGAAAACCCGTTCGAAGCCCCACAAAAGTTGGTCGCATCGATGACGACGATGGCGATGGCGACGGCGATGACGATGATCTATCTTTGTGTGAATAGCTGGAAGACTTTCTTCGAGAGCATTGAGCGTTGAACGACCGTACGAACTGTGAAGCCAAATTGACTTAAATGTCAGTGATTAATTGTTTACAAGATTTTGCTTGGAATGGCAACAAAGACACAATAATATATGCGGCATATTTTGGCATTTCTCAAGAGAAACATCAACGGATCTCTCCGAATTGTTCGACTGACTTTTATGCTTTGGCTAACACACATGCCAGACAGACTTATGTGTGGGGGCGTTTATTCGATTACGATTACCCACAAAGTTTCACAGTTACAAATACTCGTGCTGAATGAGGGCTTAGGCAACAGATTGTGACGTTTCTTTGGTTCCGTCAATTAACAAATTGATTCATTGTTACCAAGAAATAAATAAACTTCCTGCAGCGCTTCGCTTTCGTTTGTGCTGAGCTTATGATTATTATAATAGCAAGCAAAGTATTAATAACTCTTAGAACTCTTTATAGAGTTCAACTATACCACACTAATTTCTTCATGTCAGCTTCAGGAAGCCTTTAAAATCGATTGGAGCTTATTAAAAGCAGATTAAAGCTCCCGTTTCTGTTTAATGCTGTACAATGCGTCCGTTACTAATTTCTGTTTGATTTGCCTGTGGCCTAGGCACACATTGTTCTCCCTTTAAAGCTGTTAAAGCTTACGGTAGAAGCACATTGGGTGCATTGAGTGCAGTTCTAAGCCCAAAACTTGCTTCAATTTGCGTTCATTTATCACTTGGAACTCTGCATGCCAGGCTCAAAGCTTAAGTTGTCACTTATTCATTCACACAAGCACATACACACACACAGACAGACACACACACAGACAGACACACGGGCTCGCTTGTATCCTGTACTTATAAAATATTTATCTGTGCCCAAGGGGACTTGTCGTTGCTCGAGCCCGAAACTATTCAACAAACGCTTTAAACTTATCTTCATGATGCCATTATGTGTGTGTGTGTTCTCTCTGTCAAGTTCAGGGCTCCATCGACAGCAAGACGAATGGCAAGAAGGAGAAGAGGAAGCAGGAGTACTAGAAAAGTAGAAGATGCAAGGCAAAAGAGCGAACGCCCTTCAATTTGCGCAACATTCTTTTTCGGTTGCATTTGGCTGCACTCTAATTACATTTCAAGTGTGGCCATTGGCCGGCGCAAGAGTGCGCAAACTTATCATCAAGCTTCTCATCCGCATCAACAACATCGTCATCGTCATCGTCATCCGCATCATCATCGTGATTGCCGCATACTTGAGCAATGCAAAAAAACCCATGAAGAGTTGGGGGAGAGAGAGGGAGAGAGACAGGGGCTGTCTCTCTCTCTCTCTTCACCAAAAAGTCTTGTCTGTGCGCTCAAGCATAAGACTTTGTTTTCTAATTTGGATTTAACCTTTGCCAAAGACCCAACTACCACTAGAAGACGAAGACGATGAAGAAGAAGAAGAACGAGCGAAAAAGGCAGAAAAAGAAAACCCAAACCGAAAGAAACAGCGGCATAGACACGAAAATGTGGAGGTAATTGAACCGTGGATTAACCTTGACTTAACCGTGGATTTCTCAAACTTGACCATCGCCACGAAGGTGCTTCTTGGCCAGCTGGACGGGGCGCTATGACACGCCCACCAAACAAGTAACAAAAGGCAAATGATAAATTTGCCCATCATTTGTCATGAATTCGATTTAAGTCTGCTCGCAGTTGCAGATGAAATTGCGCTTGCAATGACCAACACCAATCCGCCCCTTTACCTAGTTACCTCTCCCTCCCCACCCTCTTCCCTTTTTCTGACCCCATAAAGAACTTTGCCTCCTGAGGGGTGGGGGACGAAGGGGGCCATCGAAGGCAAGAACTTCTTTACTCTGAACTAAGTTCAGGCATCAATTTGGTTGCAACTTTTTCGCTTCTTTTCGCCTGCCACAGATGTGAAATATTTGATAAATATAATATCTATATAATACACATACATATATATTCCTGTGTAGTCGAGTACTTTACCGTAGATGTGTATGCCATTCTCAAATGAACATGAGGCTGTATTAAGTAAAGGAAACTCAAGGAACTAAGTCATTGGAATATAATTGAAGTAATTGCGAGTTACTAGAATATATCTCTGCTAAATGTATGTTTGTGCTCATATCTTATATCACATAATACTGATGATTCTAATATGTTAACAGCTCTTTCAGAATGCTTTCTTCCAGCTCGCTTCACTGGGTAAACGAATGGAAACAAATCAAATTGAATTGAGTGAAAGCATTCATACAGTTACAATTAAAATCAGTTGCATTTGTCTGCAGAGGGGAGGAGCAGTTTACCTGCAGGGGTTTCAAGGGGTTGGGGGTGAGGGGTTGGCATTACATTGTGCAAATATTTAAAGTGGTTTCAAGTGCGATATGCAAACATATTTGGCCTGAATGTGAAACCGAATGCGAAAGTGAATTGCGAATTGCAAATTACGAATTTGTTATTAATTGAAATGTTTTTAAGAGAGAGGGCAGAGAGAGAGAGAGAGAGAGGGTCGCCCCTCAACTTGATATTAATCCGATCTGCTTGTTGTTGTTACTGCTGCTGCTGCTGCAGAGGCAGAGGCAGAGGCAGCTGCCCCGAGTCAATGACACCTTGGGCCATGAAACTTCTCGGTTCCTGTTTGGCATTTTAGGCTAATAAAGTTGGTTGCTTGCTCATAGCCCACACACACACACACACACATACATACATACGCACACACACACACACACAGGCACAGAGGTACATCTAAATATATACAGCCCCGGCACTGACCCTCCCCCTGTGTTCGCCCGCCAACTTAACCACTTGAGTGCATTGCACTTGACCGCATCATAAATTTGCCAGTCATTGCGAGAGGCCGTTGCAGTTTAGTTGCCTCCCTTGCCACCTACCTCCCTCCTGCCCCCTGCCCACTAGCACTGCGCATTTGCCGCACAGCGCCGCTCGATGTCAACTTTTAATTTGTTTTAAAAACTTTTTGATTGTTTCGCTGTTGTTGCTGTTGCTCGTGTTGCGGGGCATGCAAATGGGCGAGCCAGGCAAGACTGCCCTGGTGCCGTAGCGTCTACCCGTTTCACGTTCCTCATCTTTGGTCTCCCCCATCCCCATCCCCATCCTCAGTGTCTGCACTCCCTCATGGTCCAGTCTCTCTTCCTCTCCCTCTCTCTTTCTTTGGCCTTCGCTCCTTCGCTTGTGTCTGCTCTGGGCATTCATTTGCAGTTGCTTGATTAAATTGTCTCGGCCTCAGTTCGCTGACTGTTATTTAAAGTTTTTAATTTCATTTTATTGACACTGCCTGCCCCACCGAAGCAAGCACACCCCAAATCCCCCCCTCCCCTCACCCCCTACCTACCTTCTCCATGGGCCTTTAAGCTTTGTTGCTGCCGCAAGTTGTCGCCATTACTGTTGCCGCTGCCGCTGCTGTTCTTGACAGTTGCCTGACCCACACAAAGCTCTACAATTTCCAGCCAAAGACGCAGCAACAGAAGCAGCAGAAACAGCAACAGTAGCAGCAGCGGCTCAAAGGGAACTTGGCAGCTGTCATTACGAGCTCCCTGTACGCATATCAGATCCGAGTCCAAGTCGAAGTCAAAGGCGAAGTCACATAAGACACTTTGCCAGTGTGTATATATATGTATATATATGTGTGTGTGTGTGTAGCTCACATTGAGCTACCTGTGTGTCACTGTGAGTCGGCAAGCCTCGAAACATGTTTGACAGCCCCAAATAGAGTCGAAGTTTGTTGCTGCTGGAAATCACTTTGATATTGAATGAAAAACAAATAAGAAAGGCTGCCTTAAATACCTTATATTATGTTATATAGTATACAATATTCTGCCACGCCTACCATCAATCAATGACAACCAGATACATGAAACATGTTGAAGTGTGTTTGTTTACTTTTTATACCCTTCGACCATTGAAAATGGCCAAAAAAGGGTATACTAACTTTGTGCAAATGTATGTAACAGGCAGAAGGAGGCGTGGCAGACCCCACAAAGAATATATGTAGGATTGGGATAGTATCGCTGTAACAGCGTACCCTCCTCGATGCAACATCACTGAACCCATCGATAGTTTTTAAACGATTGTTCGCTTTGAATGGTTTTTTTTTAAGTTTAAGTAAGAAAAGAGAAGAAGATCACGCGACACAGAGAGAGAAGTTGTTGAATTGAAAAGACGTGCGCATTATTTTATTCGGAGTGTTGAATTGCACAAAACTCGAAGTCGTTTGTTTTGCCCAAGTAACTTTATTAAAAACTTGTATTACATGTTAAAATACTCATAGTGTTAAGCAAATGAAATCAACAAATAAACGTCCGTCTGTCCGTTTGTCTGTCTGTATGTCTGTCTGTCCGTCTGTCCGTTTGTCTGTCTGTATGTCTGTCTGTCCGTCTGTCCGTCTGTCTGTCTGTCTGTGTGAACGCACAGATCTCAGCTATTACAATATAAAAGCTAGAGTTACCAAATTTGGTAGGAAGACTCCTGTGTACTATAAGCTGATCAAGTTTATTTCAAATGTTAGGTGCCACGCCCACCGCCCCCACAAATCAATAATTTAATTTTTGAACTCAATTTGTAAGCGCTGTATAAAAGATACAACTTTCTGACTTTAACATATACTAAGCTGAATGAAATATCTACATAGTCTCAAAATTACAATCCGATCGGACAACAAACTCAAAAGTTATTTAAGAAAGTATGAGCATAAAACCAAGTGCTTCTGTCAGCTAACAAGGGAGGCGGGCGAGCGCGATGAGCGAGCGCCATCTGTCGGGAATAATTTCAAAGCACGTGCATATGTACATATATGGTATGCCTACATTGTGCATAGGAACATAGGTCGAAGGGTATCCCACTGTGGCGTGTCGCGCGACTGTTGCTTTCCTTACTGGTTTACCCTTGCAACATTTCTTAGGGGACATTTCGGACTTTACAAGGGATAAATATTCTAAATTAGCATCAACAGACGAGTTGCACTAGTCATGCCTGTCTGTCCGTGTGTCCGTCTGTTGATGAAACTTGGCAGACATGCTTCTTATAGCTGCCCACTGTAAATAAGTCGGAACGATCCAGAGCGGACTGATATATAGTATAGCTGAGTTATTATTTCAGTCAATGAACAATGAAATGTTATTCAACATAATATGTAACTAGTATAGGAACAATCGAAAGTTGTAACAATCTGCAAGGGCATAGAATCTACGGTATGCTGAAGGTAGCCTTTCTTCCTGCTTGCCTTTGATATTTTGCAGTTTGTTAGTTTATTAAAACAATTGTTTGTTCCTCGAAAGTGTTCTTCCTGTTACCAGAAGAAGAAGGCTTTGTGTAAAATAATAAGCAGCGTTTAAATACTTTCTGAAAATTGAGTTGTAAACAGATTGTTAGCATAAATTGTTAGTTATAAACAGAAGTTATTCAAGGAATAACCCAAGTGGGCGTACATATTTCAAAGGCATCGCCTGTAAGTATGCAATCAGGGGTATATAGCAGTCAAGCATACCCGACTGTAGCTTTCTTAGCTGTTATTGAGCATTTTGTCTGTTATTCAAGCTTCGCACAAAGGGAACTTACTCCGATGAGCTTATGTTAATATTCAATATTTTAACCATAAATATCAGCAAGACAGAGGGAAAGGGAAAGGGAGAGGGGGGGGGGAGAAAAAGAGAGAACAGGCAAACAAAGTGTATAAAAATAAATACAGAGTGCAGCTCAGGATGCAACTTAATAATTGAAGGCACTCGGGAATCATTTGGGAAATTGTAGGAAAAATCATTTGATTGCTGCACGTGGCAACGTGCTGTTTCCGCTAATGCTGCTGTTGCAACAGCAGCAACATGTGAGCATACGTGCTATAAGCACCGTTATGTGGTCATACAACACCCTGGCATCGCATACCAAGGCATGGGTTGGCAACAACAGCAGCAAAGTTGCGTCGGCAACAATATGCGAATGTTGCTGACGGCGCAAGTTGCCGGCAACGATGTAGCAGCCTGTGTAGCAGCCACAAACACAGACAGACACACTACGCTGACAGGCAACACGCGTCAGCTGACATTGCTGTTGGTTTTGTTGGTGTTGTTGCCGTTGTCGAGGCAGGTTTGCATGTTGCTGCTGGGCCAACTAGTGAGTCAGCAACATGCGCTCGCGTTGGCATTCTAATTTATTTATGTTAATGCAATAAAAACACTCAATTTGCTGCACATTCCGAATATGTATATATTTTATTCTCTCGCTTTATTCGCGCCTTGCTGCTGTTGCTGTTGCTGTTGCAAATGCCGCATATTGGCGACGTTATCGCAACAGCAACAGCAGCTGCAGCAGAAGAAACACAAAAACGTAGCTAACCTTGTTATTGTTATTTAATTTCACTTTTTTGTTGCCATTGTTGATACTGTTGCTGCCCGTTGTTGTTGTCGTTGTCGTAGTTGCTGTCGTAGTTGCTGTTGCTGTTGCTGTCGCTGTTACCGTTTTGCGTTGGCGTATTTCGTGCTGTTCTCTGTCTGTTTGTTCTTGTTGTTGTGCATTGCTGTTGTCGTTGCCGTTTTATGCTGGCCGCATGATTTACGGTGTTGGCGGCATTTTTTTGCTGCTGCTGTTGTTGTTGTCGCAGTTGCTGCTGCTGCTGCTGGTGTGCACAGTGGTAGACATTTGAAAGTTACAGGTGTGCAGGGTACCTTGAAATGGGTCACAGCTACCTACCGAAGAGGAGACTGTTGCTGCTGCAGCTGATTGCAACACAAGGGCAACAGACTAGCAGATACCACGCAATTTTCTGGAAAGTGAGTGAATGTAAAGTGTGCTAGGTTTGTATATTCAGAAGACATTTGCCACTCACTGTAGCCGAGTGCGACTGTCGCTTTGGCCGGGATAGGTTCGACATTGTTTGCCTTGAACTGACAGTTGTCCGTCCTCTCTGGCACCACTGTGCACAGGTCTAGTTATTTATAAAGCAGTTCTTTTTTCGATTTTTTATATAGCAGCTTTTATTGTTGTTGTATTATGGCAATGTTGATGCTGGTGCTGCTGCTGCTGCTGCGCCCACTTTCGAAGTCGCTGACGTTGTGTGCGTCATTTGCATTTGTCATAGAAAAAGGTCGACTAGATGGGGAGAGAGATAGATAGAGATAGATAGAGAGAGAGAGAGAGAGGGAAGAGGAGTGTAGGGGTGAGAGATATAGACAGAGAGGGATACAATAGTAGCAGAAGAAAAGCCAGAGAGACAGAGGGAGAGGGACAGAGAACACTGGCTATTGCTGACTGCATTTACTTTAACTAGCCCCCCACCCCCCACCCCCCACTGCCACTGCCCTTGCCCTGGGGCAGCAGAAGAACTTGCGAATGTCTTTATTATTTGCACACTGAAAGTTTATAAACACGCCTATCCTTTTTTCGGTGTCCATTTGCTGTTGCTGGCGTGTTGCTGCTGCTGCTGCTGTTGTTGTTGCTGCAGCGCCCAGCTTTTTAATAAAGTCATTTTATTTACATTTGTGCTTTTGTCTTGTAATTTATTTACTTTTTTATGCCATTACATACATTTGTAGCTTACATATTTGTTTTGCTGTCGTTTGCTCTGCAGTTGCTGCTGCTGTTGTTGTTGTTGTTGTTGCTGTTGTTGCAAATGTTGCTGGCGCCGGTAGCCGAAAACATTTTAAATGCCGTTTTAATTATATTTGCTCTTTTGTGCGTTGGCTGGGCGTAAATTCCACTTGGCTTTGGTCGCTCACTGAGCAAGTTTTTCAATTAAAATGAAATAAAGCGACATAAATCAAGTCTTGCTCGCTCTCTCCCTCTCCCTCTGCCCATCCTTGCTCTCGCTCGCACACGCACTCATATGTACACAAAAAGACGCCTTACAGCCGAAGCAGCCGCAGCAGCAAAAAACTGTTTGCAACTAACAGCAACCGCAAGTAACTTCATTTGGCTCGAGGCTAACGCTGCGTATGAGCAATGTCGAGTGACGTACACACACACACACACCCACAGTGCGTATCTGTGAGCCACTCGAGCAAACCAAAAGTCCTAAGTTGGCCTTAGAGCTACACTCGGAGTGGCAAGAGGAACGGGAAGGGGAACTTGAACTGGAACTGGAGCGAGTAATTGTTGAGCCAGAAATACTTTTATTGAGTGGCAGTGTTGCGTGGGCGGGGCGGGGCGGGGCGGTTCGGTGCGTGGCACTTTGGTTTCCCATTTGCATTTGAATCTTTGACTTGGTATTTCTGCTGATGTTGTTGTTGCCACTTGCCACTTGCCACTTGCCACTTGCACATGGATTAATCAAAATTGCAAAAAGAAAACGAGAAACAAGAATGCTAAATTCAAAATCATCAAAGAAAAGCCACAAATGGTAAAAAGTCGAGAATGCATTGCAATTTAATATGGCAAAGAATCAAAGCGGGAAATATCTTTGATCTAATAACCGAACAGAACAGAATTCATTTCCATGCAGATGATGCACAAACTTTCAGTTGCAATTAAAAATTGACATTAAAAAAGATTATAAAGCACAAACAACAATTCGATATCGATTGCACTGTGAGCCCCTTGAAAAGGATCTCGAGACTTCAATTGGCATTTCCTGAGGCCTATTAAAATAGCTCAATTCATCATGCATAGTTTATATATAGCCCTCCCCCCCTTGCCCCTCACTTGCCAATCTACCTGCAATTAACCCACTAGTTGCTCTAGTTTTTGGCTGTCGACGCGTGCCATATTTGATGACAGGCAATTTATGCGGGGCCTGTGACAACGACAACAGAAACCACTCAAACGTGAAGCGTGCCCCCCTTCTATATATCTCTCTCAATCTCGCTCTCCCTCTCTCTCTCTCTCTCTCTCTCTCTCTCTCTCTCTCTCTCTCTCTCTCTGTCCCCCTCTCTGCCTCCTGCAGTTATCAGCCTCATTTGCAATTGTTTTCAACAATTCACTTTCACTTTCGCCCGCCCAAAAAACCTTGAGCCGCATTGCTGTTTTCTCGCCTGGCAACTGGCAACTGGCAAAGGTATCTCTCCAGCTCTGTCCATCGTTCTTATGGATATGGTAGACAGACCATGGTCCATGGCGGGGTTGGGCTGGGGCCACAGTTCGACCTGCTGCTGCGTGGAGTAAGCCACAAGCTCAGCCGCAGCAACTGGGCCTGTTGCCACTTGACTTTGCATACGGAGAGGGGAATGTGTGTGTCTAATTTTGTGTGTGTGTCTGATTTTATGTCTGTGTGCCTTAATGTGTCAGTGTGCGTGCACTAAGTCTCCCAATCTTTTTCCGAGTCGCACACTTGAGGCAGAGGCACACGCTTGCCACCCCCTACATGCCTCCCTTTCTCCCTCCCCCTCTCTCCCTCTCTCCCTCTTTCTCTCTGCATCACCGCAAAGGGCAAATAAAATTAATGAGCTTAGAGGTAAACCGAAAGCCAAAAGCCGATTTAGACTACATTTTTTCATTTTCCCTTCGTTTTTTCCATCGTTTTTCTTTGCTAAATTGTGCGTCGTTGTCTGGCGACGGCTTTAAAACCGGAACAAAAGAGATTTCGTCTCTAACCAACTTGGATTTGTGTTCTTTTCTTTTGCAGCAGCAGCAGCAACAGCAACAACAACAACGTGACAGAAATCCCCGACGGACTTCACGATCTGCAATTGGCAACTGTTAAACGCATTCATCAGGTAAGAGAATAAATAGACTTGATGTCGAGGTGGGCCGAATGAGAGATGTTACGAAAGAAGAGGGTCTTGTTCGACTGTTCGATTGTTCACATTCAATAAGATTGTCAACCACACTTGCCCTATCTGTCTTTAAAACTCTTGTGAGACCTGCTAAGAATCGAGTACTATCAGTGGGGAATATTGTGAATCCATTAATATTATAAAGTCAATCAATCAGCAGTTTTGTACTTAGCCAGATTACCTGCTTCGAATATGGTAGACATAACCTAAGATACATATACGGTTGTTGGCAGCCACCTACAGTTAGTTAGTCAACAAGTTAATCGATAGGATGTGAGTGAAATTGGTTAATCGATAGGAGTAATTGAACCAGGAAAAAGTCAAGATACAAAATGTAAAATATGAAGAGAAGTGAACTCTGCTTTAATTACTACGGATATTCTGTTACGACCCTTCATATGTATATGTATGGTGCAGATTGGCAACCACAGAAATAGAGGAAGCTTGGCATCCCCAATAGCTGAAGAGTGTTGCCAGGGGAGAGAAGCGAAGGAGAGTCGAAGTCGATCGCGATCAAAGTTGACACTTGAATGTGCTAAAGTCGAAGCACATTTTAAGTTGTAGCAGCCCGATATTAAGTGATAAGAAACAAACTATGCTACCTAATCAACGTACTGAATCAATTTGAAAGGCAGAGTTGTAGAAATACATTTCGACGTACAGTCTAAGTGACGTGTTGTCTTAGTTGTCCACGAGTATGTCGAGTATGTTGGAGGTGCAAGGAGCTCTGCCATATATGTCCGACATGGTAAGAGAGACGAGTTACGCAGTAGCATAATTTTCGTTCGTGCATTTTGGACTCACTGTGCGACAGAGATAGCTGTATGTGACTTGCAACTTAGGCAGGCATGACAGCAGGCTAAGCAGGGCATTAAAAGGTTGATGCGACCTGCAGGTTACTTATTTTTGAGGAACTGTCGAGTGCACTCCATAATATTCGCCCTGTACATATATATATATATATATATATACTATATGTCGCAGCAGGCTAAGTAACAGAATTATGTTAGAGTTCGAATTCAACTGAAAAATAGTAGAAAGTGTGTTAGAGGAATGAATTCTGTTATATAACGCGAGCATCATTCGAATGAGCGTGGCGCCTGCAGATGTTCTAGTACCATATGTGAGAATGTACATGCAGAAAGAATGAATATGATGAAATAAGTTGCTGGATGAACATGATGAAATACTTGGTAGAGGAACAAAGAGAAAAGAAACGACGCCACGCGCTGGAACGGTCAGTTGAGTAGATTTCGGTAAAAGGGAGAGACGACTAAACATCTTGCAGGCGACTTGCTGTGCTCTTAGAGTTGTAGAAATAATATAAAAATATTGGAAGGAGATCAGCCAAGATCTCTTTCTCCGACATATATTAACCTTAATCGGACATATAACTATGGATATCATACACAGCGAATGTCTCCTAACTTCTATTGAAACAATCAGTCTTAACTGAATACTAACGTACAAATTACAAGTCTGTGGTAATTGAATTTGCTACAGTTGAAGAAGTTCTGTGAAGCCTAGATATAGTTATATATAATTGCCTAATCGGGGATTAATCGGTGAACACTTGAGCTGATAAGCTGTGAAGGCATAAAACCTTCGACCTGCCTAAGGTGAACTTTCTTTCATGTTCTTGTTGCCATTGAAAATAAATTGCTCAGTTCGCTCTGTGTTGAGCTTTCCCCAAGCACACACACATACACACATACACACACACACACTGGCGCACACACCCATTGAGGCATGAGGAAGCCTATGTACTTATTATATTTTAACTTGTTCAATGTGCCGTGCCAGTTGTTGTTGTTGTTGTTGTTGTTGCTGTTGCCATTTACGTTTTTTTGCTACTAGTAAAAGCAATGTAACCCCGCATGACCTGCCTGTCTCTCCTCCCGCTCTCTACCCCCTTTCACGTTGCCCTGTTATTCTCATTTTGTTGTTGTATCAAGTGGCAGACCCTGAAATGGCCAACGGGCACAGCCGCCCAAGCCAAACAGTCTGCCATAACACCAACAACAACAACACCAACAACAACAACAATAGCAACAGCAACAACATTAAACGACTTGTGTTTTATCCTGCTCACTGAGCTCAGCCCCCGCAGGCCACCCCCGCAACAGCTGCCGAGTGCATTCCTCGCAACAGCTCTGGGCCTGGCTTTGATTCACATTCAGAGTCAGAATCAGAATCAGAAACAGAAACAGAAACAGATTCAGTTGCTGCTGTTGCTGAGTTTGATTTTGATTTCGATTTCGTGGACAGGAAAAAAAGAGATGCTTGCGAGTTCAGAGCATAGGCTGTAGAGGGGTGGAGGAAGGGGGGAGAGAGAGTATTATCTCTCGCAGCTTGCATCTAATTTATGTACGAGCCAAACACACACACACACACACACATCAAGGGTATCAGGAGCCAACGAAGTTATAGTTCTGTTCTATGCCTGAAAAGGGGGAAAAGAAGGAGGACACTGGAGTGATGGGGGAGGGGGGTAGCTGAAACAGATACGCCGCCGAATGCTTTCATTCCATTAATTATGCAGCGAAAATCAACAAGAGAGGCTTGTTCCCTTATCCCCCTCCTGACCCCGCCCTCTTGCCGCGCTTCGACCCTCGCTCACCTATGCGAACTCCTTTTATAGCAGTGTGTGTGTGTGTGCTTGTATACCCTGCAAAACTGTCATGAGATGTAATCGAACGAAGACACTCTGCTTGGCATCGGAAGTGGAGAATAACGCAGCGATAATGATGATAATGCATTGATTATGCTGATCATACATTGATATTATGATAATACATTGCCAGTTAAGTTGCATTCTGCTCTAATTGCAGCTCATATTACAGGGTATTTGCAGTGCAAGCAGCCTCCCTGTTCGCGCTCGTGTGCTAAACATATTTGCCTTATTTTATTTTTTGCTTGTTTTGTTGGTTGCGGCCACAAATCTGTTTACGTGCTGCTGCAGCCTCTCTCTCTCCCCCCCTTCACTCTCTCTTCATGCCGCACGCTTGGTCTGGTCCGCATACCACACATTGCCCCTGCCCCTGTCCCTCAGCCTGTCCTCCTCCCTGCCCCTTTCGCTCTTTAAACTGAGCTTTAACAAAACCAACGGACGCACCATCCTGCGCCCTTTGCCCTTCTGTTGCCCGCTTACGTTTTGTGCATTTGACTTTTATATGAACTAATTCATGAAAAATGCATGTACCCTTTCCCCCACCACCTACCACCACCTCCTCGTCTGTGCTGGCAGCAAATGAAGAAAAAGCGGCCACCATAAATCGTCGTCGTCGTCGTCGTCGTCGTCAGCGTCGCCTTTGCTGGCGACTTGCAGCAAATGCGACTGCGAATGTGAATGGCTGTGAATGCTGTGCGAGTGTGTGCTTCATGTTGTATGTTGCATGTTGCATGTTGCATGTTAGAGTATGTTCTGACGTTCAGCTTTGTTCGTGTGGCATATAATTAAATTAAAATTTTTATAGCTTAATTGGATGACTGTCGAGCAAGTTGGCAAGTGAAGTGAAGTAAGCTGATGAATGGCTGCCAGCCAACGCGCAACGTGCAACAGAACCGGGAAGAAGGGGGAGGAGGTGCAAGAAGCGGATAAACGAGTAAACTGCCAAGCGGGCAGCATTTGCAAACAGGCGGCAAGTGAAAGGCAACAAGTCTTGCGGTGCTGCTGCTGCTGCTGCTGAAGGAGCATTGTACATATACCCCTCTCTACACCCCTGCTCTCCTCCTCCTCCTCCCTCCACCACCCCGCCCGCTGCCTATTTAGGGGGCAGAGGGGGTGGTGGCCATTGGCCAAGTCTTGACCAGGTCTTGGCCTGCTGCTCAGTGTGGCCAAGTCGAGCGCAAAATTGCAAGGCCTTAAGCTTTAAGCTTTTCATGCATTCTACAGAAGTACTCGAATATATACTATATACCATGGTATGTGCATGTACAATGTCCATATACACACACAACACACAGTGTATGTGTGTGTTTGTGTGTGTGTGCATTTCCATTCCCAGAGATGCATCTGCATCTGTAATCTCTCTTCGCTTGGCTACAGCTTCTCCATAATTTTCTATCTTCCCATCTGACTTTGTGAGAGGGTAGAGAGGGTAATAGAGTATTATAGTGTTGTATAACAGCTGCTGTTCAATAGCACTCAATGGGTACACTGAGCGAATTGCAGTGTGGAGTTTGCACTTAAATAGCTGCGCAAGTAAATATCATTCTTATATATGTGAGTTCCATGTTTATCACATTTGGTATTGCATATTTACAAGCAGTACCTAGAAATCTGCACGCCCTTTAACTAATTTAATTAATTGATGATATTTAATCGATATTTGTCGATTTATGCGAACGCAAGAGGACGTGGTCGCTGCCTGCAGTAGTAAGATATATTGACACCAAATTGGGTAGTGCTGGCTCTTCTGGTATCTGAGATATAGGTGTGCATACGGACAGATAAACAGGTACGGCTATATGGACTCGACTATTGAGATCGGAGCTGCCTTCATCGATCTGTTATATACAGTTTGGGCTGGCACAAAGTCGGTAATGCGCTTCTACTTCGTGCTTCTTTGAGGATTTGTCGCCTCTGCTGGTTGAGATAATGCGCCTCTCTACAACTATAGCTCACACTCTCTTGCACTCTAGCTCTCTGCTGCGATCTCTCTCTTTCTCCCTCTCTCTCTCTCTCTCTCTCTTGTAAGCAAACTTGTGCTCATTCCATGCAATTCTCAGCAAGGTAGTTGCTGTGGCAGCCACTTCTATTGTTGCTACTGATGTTGCTGCTGCATCTGCTGCTGTTGTGGCAATTCGTAATGTTGCGCTCTTTCACTATGCATGCAACTTGCCCCTGCACCACGGTGCACAAAGTGCGCTTATGTGGCACATTGCATTTGGCCTCAGGCCGTGGCATTTGTTGCTGTTGCTCTGTGGTTTATTTTCATCTCTGTATACATGTGTGTGTGGTGTGTGTGTGTGTGTGTGTGTGTGTTTTGTGGGTTACCTGGCCAACAGCAGACCAACAAATGACTGCAGCAGCGCAATCTGCACAGAATCTAAGCTCACGACGACGACGGAGAGCTGCAATCCTTGAACTTTTCGCAATTCCAATATGCATACACTGGCAAGCAGAATCTGTAGCACAGTGTAGTTGTTGTTGCTGCTGCTGCTGCTGCTGTTGCTGCTGTTGTTGTTGTTGTTCGTGACAGCTGTTTGCCAAGGGTTGTCCAGGGTTGCCCATCTGCAGTTGCCTTTCATTAACATGCAGCGCAACGACGACGAAAAGCAGAATAAGCACGAGCACCAACCACGATGAGGTGTAGCAGGAGGAGGCTGGGCAAGAAGACCTGCCAGCTGGGCGAGGGGAGGGGAGGGGAGGGGAGGGAAAGCCTGGCAACGGCCATCAAAAGCATAAATTGCACATGCAAATCGCAGGGCCACACAATGTGGGAGGCTGTGGTGGGTAGCTTGGTTTGCTTAGTTTCCCCGTGCCGCGCTTTGTGTGCGGATCTTTTCTTTCCCGGCGATTTTCATATCATCTTTTTGCCCCCATTTTCTATTTCAAAGTTAAAATTCTTACAAAGCAACGAGAAGAAAAAGCGCCGATGTCAAATAGCCAACTGTGCCGAGAGCAACAACAACAGCAACAGCAACAAGCACAAGCAGAAATTGAGCTAACCCTAACTGGAGGGCAAGCAAGATGGCCACCAGCGGCTACGGCCTACAAAGTGAACTCTTTATTTGCAGAACGTACCCTGCAAAGGCTTGCAAAGGGGTACACAAGTTGGAGAACGAAGGCAAAAGCTGGAAGATAGAAGATAGGAGGACAGAGGAGGTGGAAGGTAGAAGATAGAAGACAGAAGGTGGAAGATGGAAGACAGAAAGTGGGAAACAGAAAGGTGGAAAAAGATCGAAGACAGTAGATAGAAGTTGGAAGATAGAAGATATAAAATGGAGAAAAGAAGATGGAAGATAGTAAAAGGTGGGAGATTTTTCAATTATGGTAGTCAAGTTTAGTGATAACTCTGAAAACTCTGAAAACTTAGATCAGAAGAGTAGTGTTAGTTTATGCGCCGAACAAACCGAGGTCACTGTACGACTCGAAATCACAAGAAGACGCGAGCATACAGAGAGGTTAAAGAATGGAATAGTACAGAAGTTTCAAGGAGAGTTCATTCAATTACTAGATAAGGGAGACAGAATCAAAAGGGTTGAAAACAATACAGTCAAGCTTAGTGTTGTCAGTACACAATACCCTGAAAAGGTGGAAGAATTAATCAATTGTGTAGAGTAATATGCAGGCTCTATTTTGGAACGTGAAGTTATATTAAATTAAAAAGCGAAACTCATTGGTTCTGTATCAACACGCCAACACTTCTATATAGAATATAGAATGCAGAATGTAGAATATAGAATATAGAATATAGAATATAGAATATAGAATATAGAATATAGAATATAGAATATAGAATATAGAATATAGAATATAGAATATAGAATATAGAATATAGAATATAGAATATAGAATATAGAATATAGAATATAGAATATAGAATATAGAATATAGAATATAGAATATAGAATATAGAATGTAAGATATTAAATGCAGAATATAGAATATGGCATACAACTAAAATATAGAATATGGAATGTAGAATAAAGAATACAGAAGACAGATAAAGTCTGTCCATATAGCTACGTGTATGTTGTATATATACGCAATATACTGCGTTGTAGTCTGGGCTGTTGCTCACTCGAGTGATTTATTGCCCCATAAAGTCTTAAAGTGTCGCAAAAAAGCAACAATAGATGAGCTTATGCAAATATTATGGTATTTAGTTGTGGCAGATATTACAGGAAACAAATCAAACAGAGTCTGAGCTGTTCTATTTTTGGAGATGCATAAAAGATGGCCATAAATAGCAGACTATCTGGCCGTCGTTTATCATCGACCGAGTGTTGCTTGTGACACTTTGCACTTTTCATTATTTGCGCCTTAGTTGCATTACGTATACGCCACGTAGCATAAGGGAACATGTAGCTGGCGTAATGTTCGGGCGTATTTGAAGATGCGCCATCGATTTGAACTTTAAATTTACATTAAATTCTGCTCCGATCCATTCCATTTCATGCCGTGCTGCAACATGGCAAACGCATCCATCTCAGTCGCAGTCGCCGTCGCAGCACCTTGCCCGCCTAGGGCAAATCTATTGACTTTTTGCCGCCACATTAAGCGATGAGCGGCAGCTGGCAGGGAGCAAGTGGAGAAGGAGGTGAGGGATCTGGGGTGCAATTCTATCAGAAATTGATGCGCCACAATTTTCTGGCTGTCTGCAATGAGCTGAGCCAAATCGCAGGAGCTGCTGCAAGTTGAGCTACTGCAGCTGCATCAACTTCACTCCGACTGTCTCTCCCTCTGTCTGTCTGTCTGTCTGTCTCTGTCCGATGCCAATGTCGTCAACGTCTTGACAATTTCGGCAATGTGTGTTGAAGCGTTACACGTTGCCTCAGCATCTCTAGCAGTAGCAGCAGCAGCAGCAGCAGCATCCTTGGCGCATTGCAATCAAAGTCAACAAAGTGACTGACTGACAGCGGGACGAACTTACAGATACGCCGCCGCTTTAGGTTGCACGCTTTACGTTTTACGTTCTGTGCATGTCATTCAAATGCCGTTGACAACTCACAACTCCCCTCGCATCCCCCTCTTTCGCTGCCCCTCCCTCGCACCCTGCACTGCAACTGCTGCCGTTTCTGACTGACTGGCGCTCAGGGGATGCCGGGCAGCTTTTGACTGCTTCCTTATGTTGTTAGCAGAAACGTGACAAGAAAATCAAACACGCAAAAATCTGCGACTACAACTGCAACAGCAACAACTACAACAGCAGTCGCCCGAGTTGTGCCCATGATAACAGTGTCGTAGGACGCGGGCCACCACAGCCGACTCAACTCAGCCACAGCAACAAGAACAAAGAAACCTGCAGAGGGGCACAAGTCAACAAGTCGAAGCCTGAATACTCTTACAGAGAAGTCTCTGTATGCATAAGGAGCACATTTTTGTTGATGGAAGGATTTTATAATATTGCAGAGCGATATAATTGTGACTTGCATTTATATAATTAAGCACTATCGATTACAATTAGTGTTGCCACTTCGTTGTGTTTGATCTTAATCTAACAATTGGTGATGAAAAATGTACCCTGTTCAACAATAGAACATGGAAACAGTCACATGAAGACACATAATATGATGAATAGGATCTTTTCCGTTGTCCATCTTCAATGCGTGTTTTTGGTGAGCAACTCAAAACAAAGTGAAAGCGGGCACGAACTTATGCACTCATCCAATATATACAAATCAAATTGTTAGAAGAACTTCAACTCGCATTACTGCAAATAATTTAAACCTAATGCGATATATGTAAATACTGAAGAAACTAAGTTTCTGTTTGATCGTTGTATTCTGGCCAAATTGTCACCAATTTAACGATTCACTTTATATTGATTGCTTTCATTATTACTTGTATCTTTCATTCTTAAGCTTGGTACCTTATCATAAAGATTCTCCTGTACAATTGCCTCTCTCGACGTACGACACTTTCGCAAGTATGAGACGATATATCTTAAATAGACGATGTCCGATGTCGCTAGAAGAAATAGTTTCGAATCAGATTTATTTGATTTGTTTCCCATTCAAGTTGACTTTTTTATATGCCAAATGCCTTCCACAAGTTGTGCAGGCCAAGGGGAAGGGTATTGCGAGTTTATAGACGCCAGACTGAGCAGCGGATGACGACATGTCTTGCAGTTAGTTAGCTGTATGTTTCCGTCTTCCGTCGCATGCAGCCGAAACTGAATCTGCAGCTGGAGCTGGAGCTGGAGATAAAGCTAGAGCTAAAGCCGAAACCAAAGCTAAACATTTCGTGTCGCATTTATGGACAACGTGCCACGCTGTGTGTGTGTGTCTCCCTTTTCTTTTTTTAAGCTGTTTTTTGTTTTCTTCTGCTTTGTGTTGGCCTTTTTTCTCTGCTTTGTTAGCGGGTCTAAACGTTGATTTGCTTTTTGCAAAATTGTTTCTCAATTCGTTGGCCAGCTCGTTTGCGGGTCATGTGTGTGTGTGTGTGTGTGTGTGTGTGTAAGGAGTGCAGTGTGTGTGTTGTTGTTGCTCATGCTTTTATTGTGGCGTGCACATGCATCTGTAAATTGGCGTAATAAGCTGGCGCTCGCCGTTGCCAGCAGGTCGCAGGACGAGGCGCTGCTGCACGCTGCAAGTTGCAAGTTGCAAGTTGCAGATGCAGATGATGCTGCAATGTTGCTCTTGTCTCAGTAGTGCCACCCCTGATTGATGTGTGTGTGTGTGTGTGCTCGTTAGCGCAACGCAAGCATTCACGTAAGTGAATTACGTGAGAGCAGCAGCAACATCGGTGGCATCAACAGCACGTTATTGTTGGCACGAAGAGACCCGTGCCAGCTGATGCTAACGATTTACAAGGAGTGCGTTGATCAAGCAACAACGCAAGCACACTACGTAATGCGTTACGTAATTAACAAACAGAAGTCATCTGACGTTCCGATTGATCAATCTACACAACCTAACATTGATTGGGCCAATGAGGCATTCAAACACTCAAACAACTGTTGAGTGATTAAGTGTGAGTGCTTCATGTTAATGCACTGAATCCCATCGGGGGCGAATGGAGTCTTAACTCTTTTAAATCGCCCCTCAACAACTGCTCTCATTATATTAAGATTTTATATACATAGATTCAGTTGATATCGGATAGATAGCAGTGAGGTTGCATATCTCCTTCTCCCCCATTTGTTATTGTTATTTGAGTAACTTCTTGGATTATGTATCTCTTTTACTTGTGCCTATCTCGATAAATGTAATCGATTATTGGCTATTTAGCGATACATGAGTGATGCAATTCAATGTACACTGCTGTTTCGTGTGTATGTTTTCTGCATATGCATGTTTCGTATATGCAACAACCTTAAAACTGTTTCAATAGTTTAATATTCAACATAGTCTTCTTCTCCTAGTTCCCACTTCCCTCATTTTTTAAGCCGGTAACTACAAGTTTAAGTACGTCAGCCCCATAGACAGTGTCCATCTCCGTTTTTGACATGACCGCAGGATATTAGAGAGATTGACATCCACTCAGTTTATGAATTGTCCTTTGATTACTATAATACCGAAGTGGCTACAATTTTGGAAATAATATGTTAAATTATTCCTAATAAAAGCACCAACATCATATATATGTAAATGCATGCACCTATCGATAGGATCAGGGTTACAATTGAAACGAATAATCGAGTAGTGAAGTCAGTCGTTAAGTTGAATCCAATGTAGAAGGAGTTGAACTAGAGGGTCGCAGATTCAGAGTCGTCGCTGAAGGAAGTCTTTAAAGAAGTTGTTGAAAGGGCAGATAAATTGGTCAGCCTTCTGGAGACGTCGATCGGTCAAGTCGGACTGTCGGCGGAAGTAGAAGTTGTGTTGCCTGAATCAATCTGAGTTTGATAAAGTAAAACTGAACGTTATCAAGTTGACTTTTCTGAACAATCTATACGTGTATTTGTTAACTATTATCAGTAAACAACTACGTAATATTTCAGTAAATATTCAAATATCCGACTATCCTCGTATGCGTGCTTTTCGCAGCTTTGATTGTATCTTATAGATACTTCTTTGTGTTGGGTTTCTTCCTTTAATCTTTGATGATTACTTCCATTTATTTACTTGCCTTCGCATCAGTTCAAGGGAGACACAGATACAGACACAGACACAGATACAGGCACAGCTACAGCAGATACAGATACAGATACAGATACAGATGCAAGTAAACGGCAGTTGCAGATGCACGTGCCGACCGTAGATAGAAGACAACGAGCGCCACACGGAGACATGCCTCGAACATTTGTATTAACATTGAGGCTTGTGGGCGTGGCTCTCGGAGGCGGCAACAGTTTGCGCAATTTAAATAGCGACGTTGGTTTTTTATTCCCCTTTTTTTGTGTGCTGTTTGCAATTTGCATTTTTGGCCGACGTCGCCGTCGTCGTTGTCTTTTGACAATTCGCCGCATTGTTTGTTAATTGTTAAACATTTTAAATCACAGACTGACAACATTTGCAGTTGTTTTATTGCGACTGCCGTTGAATTTATGCGGTGCTCAGTCGCCCTCTTCCCTCACGCTGCCCCCTGTCCCCTTCTCCCTCTGCCTCGCACGATAATCGCCAATTGGGCTGGCAACTTTTTATTGCGAGTCAGCATCAGCGAAAGCGGCATGTGGCATGTGGCAAGCACTCAACAAATTTGAAATTTGCAAAATACTCTGGGGAGCACATAAATCCTTAATCGATTCAAGGCTGAGTTTTAATTGCAAATCGCAAATCGCAAATCGAAAATGCTGTCAAAAGCAGACGAGGAAACTGCAAAGGCAAAAGTATCTGACAGAGCGTGTGTGTCTGCGCGTGTCAGTGTGTGTGTGTGTGTGTGTGTGTGTGCAATTGCATTAATTCTAATTAAATTTAACAGTTTGTAATGTATCTGGGAGGCAGCGCAAGAAGCAAAAATGTCATTTGACAAAAAGGCAAAGTGAAAAATGAAAAATGAAAAGCAGAAAAGGAAAAAGGGAAATCAACTTTGGCAACATAACGAAAAATCATTCGCTATCAATCGACAAGAAGCCTGCGGGAGAAAATTGAATTGCGAATGGAGAGGGGAAATGCCGATAGAGAGAGAGTGAGAGAGGAAGAGAGAGAGAGAGAGACAAGGGAGAGGAAACAAGGGGAGCAGTTGAAAAGGAACTTGGGCACGCACACGTAAGCAAATAGAAGGATGTGAGGCGAATTAAAAACGCAAGCAGCGGATACGAATACAGCCACAGTTAGAGATACAGCTACAAATACAGCTACAGCTAGACATACGGATACAGATACAGCTGGAGATACAGCTACACATATGTGCAGCAGAGTGCGGCACGCGCGCTACTTAAGTTCATTTGCGCCACTTTGCGCCTTTGCATTTTAAGTGTGTGTGCGACTTGCCACGCCCCTCTCTCTACGCTTCCCTTCCCTTGTGATTCCCCGTGGAAAGTGATGCGTGTGTGTGGTGTGCAGATACAGATACAAATGTATCTCAAAGTTAAACGGCTGCTGCCGGCAATGGCAACGGTTCATTGCGCCACTTTGCCAATTTCATTTCGGTTTCTCTTTGCGCTTCTCTCTCTCTCTCTCTCTCTCTCTCTCTCTCCCTCTCTCTTTCTTTCTTTCTTTCACTCTGCCATTCTTCTTCGCTCGCCCAGATGAATATCCCAGATAAGTGAATAGATGAATGAGTGCCACATACAGATCATTCACTCACACAGAGAGACATTCAAGCGGTCATTGCTCAGCAGAACTAAGACAAAAGCAAATTGGATGGAGACGAAGAATTCAACCGAAAGCGCAAAGATCTCGCCTGAGTGATCTCTCTGCAGAGTCAACAACACTCTGGTAATTATGAGAAGCTGTTTGCTGGTTCTATAAAACTTTTATGGACTCTGCGAGAAAGCCGCGAATCGATCAATGTGCGCTGCTACAACGCTACACGCTGCAAGGCTAATCGATGATTGAGACGCCGCACCCTCAACACGAAGAACAGGCGTACTGCCTTCCTACTGTACCCGAAAACATTCCCAATTGGAATGTGAATGTGAATTGCTTTATGCTCAGCTCAAGTGGAAGCGGGCTGTAAAGCCATCATCACCATCATCATTATGATCATTATGATCATTACGATCATTAGAAGCAGGGGAACAGGTTCCCATTTGGATATTTGCGCCGAGTGTATTTATAGAGTCTTTACGAATGTTTATGGAAATCAAACAGATGATTTGTTATGCAGACAATGCCGAAGATTGGCCAAATAATAGTCAGAAACTTAACGGTTAATGAGATAGTAGAGAAAGGCGAAGATAGAACACAGGGGAAGATGGGGACCGACAGAGAGAGAGAGAGAGAGAGGGAGAGAGGGCACTTGAAAGTTATCTTTTGTCAGCTTAAAATCAGGTTCAAGCTGGTTTCCAATATGCTGTTATATCTGAAGTTCTAAACTTGCATGTTGGATTGAACTTGCAGCAGAGTTATTCATATGTGGTGTCTATATGAACGGATTGAACTATCAGCATCTGTAAGAATGTCTCTAGTGTTTATACTATAGAGTATGGTATGGTGGCTGACTGTTGGAACTGTCTCCAGAGGCTTTCCAACAGAAACAAAGTTACCCTCCTTTGGGTACCTGGACACTCTGGTTTCCAGGGCAACGAGCTAGCGGATGAACTAGCGAGGGCGGGGTCATCAGCCCCTCTGCATGGCCCCGAACCCTTCTGCGGCGTAGGATGGTCAACCATCTCATCCCTTGTGAAAACCTGGGCAGATAGGTTGACCGAACGCTATTGGTTCTTCCAATCAGGGATGAGGCAGGCTAGAGAGCTTACAAATCCCTCGGTTAAACGTAGAACAAACTTACTCTCTAGGAGAGATCTCTATCTCCTAATTGGTTACCTTAGTGGCCACCACTTGGTGAATTATCACCTCTAAAAAATGCGTCTGTCCTCAGATGCAGAATGCAGGCTCTGCAGAGAGGACGACGAAACCACCAAACACATCCTATGTGATTGTCCAGCCTTGGTATGGATTAGGAGGAAACATCTGCACGTGGAAATCGCAGTTCCCGAGCACATTGTCCGTTCCTCGACGAAAGACCTGTCATGCTTCATCAGTGAAGCAGAACAGCTTTTGTCAATATAGGGAGAGCATTATAGGTACAAAAGATCTTTCTGGTCGCAGTGCCTGGCACCTTCTCTGCTGGGAGACTCCCTCTTTCAAATAATAATAATACTATAGAGTGCCTCAATGAGGCAGGCAGATTCTGAAGAAGTGTTGCACATATGGTATGCGAATTTGTTCTGCATGCATCCCCCTTATGTGGTGCAGTCTGTGCCATAAGTTTCACACGATCACATCCCCATCCTCATCTCCAGCTCTTTTCTGCTCCCCCTCCCCAGCCCATTCCTTTCCATCTTCTTCATCCTTCACTCGAGGCCTCGAGCGAATCTTGGTCTCAAAATAAACAATGCAACGCCTCTGTGTGGCAGCTGCTGCAGAGTTCCTACTTATATTGCTGTTGTTGTTGTTGTTGTTGTTGTTGCTGTGTCAGGTCCCCCACAAGAGTCGACAGTTGCGGCTTGATAAGCTTTGATTATATGTATGCGCAGACGGCGGGCGATCAGTCGCCCCAGCAAGCAAGTTGACTTGACGGCAGCGCAAATTAAATGGCAGACACAGGCAAATGCAGAACGAATGAGAAGGGAGAGAGAGGAGGAACGAGAGGGAAACAAGGAGAAAATTCTATAAATATTGCCAAAGAGGTGGGCAGGGGAGCTGTTGCAGCGATGGGAAACTTGGCGAGTCGCAGCGATTCCAAGAAATGCTAGCACGCATTTCCTGTGTCTGTATGTGTGAGTGTGAGTGTCTGTGTGTTTGCTTGCTGCAGTAGCCCATAGAATATGTATCTGGCAGATACACAAGAAGAACAAGAACAACAACAACACACACTCACAAATCGTTAACTAGACTCGTTTGGTGGCTTTTGCGCGTGCGCAACACACATTTCCGTTAGTTGAGGAGATCAATGGACGCAAATGGACTGCGCAGCAGCAACAGCAACATCGACAGCAACATCGACAGCAGCAGCAACTGCTAATCGAATCTGCGCGCTGTGCGAGCTGAGCATTTTTAATTGTTCGAGCCGAGAAGCGACGCGTCTAGAAATTGTAAAAGTCATCGAGGCTCATTGACCCAATTCGAGAACGAGCTGCCTGCCCCCCTCCCCCTCCCCCTGCTGCATAGTTCTATCGGTAGTTGAATAGTTGACGGAGGCGTGTATTTTCGACGGGCATTTTGGGCGCGACACACATTGCAGAACAACTCGCAGTCGAAGCTCAGATCGAACCTGTTTTGCCTAGCAAATTAGCGATAAGAAGACGAACAACAACAGCAACAGCGCGTACAACAGCAACTGTTGCTGCTGCTACCGAAAATCAACAAAGATGAGGGTGGAGGGAGGAGAAGGAGGGAGTTGTAACGCAAAATGGCACATAAGCATACCGAACTGACCCAAATCGTTTGGGTGTAAGAATTGTGCTTGAAATATTTTGATGAAAACAAAAAACACAGAAACGATCTTTGCAAAGTCCAAACTATTCCCCGAACATACCTATGTTAATGCCAGACATATGTATGGGACGTACTATACACATAAGTACTGTTCAAAATGGAATTGGGTTAAGTGCACAGCGAAGCCACTTGAAGATTGATGACGGAGAGAACTGTTAAAGTAAATTAAGGAGAGGTTCATTACTTCAGGGTTTATTTAACATATTTTTAAAATACCATAACTTAACACAGTTGTTCATATACATATGTATATTTGTAATAAGTGGCTACATCAAACACACATCTTTCTTTTGCGACATCTTCTAGGAGTCTAACTTCGAAATGATATACCACATGACAGCAGAGACTTACTCTAAATACTCTAACATCGCTTTCTACTAGTCGCAAGAAGCAAAGAATGGGAATGAGAGAGATGTACAATAATGATGATTTACTAGTATATACAAATAGTGAAAGATATATAATAATATGTCATATTTTGAGGTTAACACAAGGTAAATTAAGAAAAAGAAAACCTTCGGCACATCGAAGGCATTATAGATTCAAACAGCATCGTTTGTTTCTGTACTAATTATATATGTATATACGTGTACATACATAATATTGTAGTTCAGAGTTTTTAGTTCATAACATAAATTTATAAATGAGCTTGACTAACGTTGATCGCCTAGACATACAGAATTTGTTGGAGTAAATCTTTACTTTGTTTGATTGCTCCTGTATATGGCATATAGTTGTCTGATTTTAATGAGGAGTAGAAGTATTCCTAGGTCGCTATATAACTTTGATTGGTTAATGAAGATAAGTTGAATTAATTCGCAAAACCATTTCTCTAATTTTGGCAGATTTTTCCTACGGTAGCTATACCTTATAGCAGTCCGACTACGATGAAAGTGAACAGGCGTAATATGTTCTTGTAAGAGAACGATGTAGTTAGTTTGGTTACCCTATACCGAAGGTTCTATATCCTTGCAGGTTCTTATATCCTCCGATCGTTCCAAGACTAGTTATCTATAATGGTTCAGAATTGAATAGGTTAGGTCTCACTTTGATTGGCACTGACAAGTTTTTTTCTAAAATCAGAACTGGTCTATATACCAAAGACCTTCATTTCGGACGATTGTTTCTATAGCAGCTATATGTTATAGTGGTCAGATGTTAATAAAATTCTATATGCATTTTATTAAAAAAAAATAAATAACAAAACTCTGCCGATAGTTTGTATGACAGCTATACGACACATCGGTCAGATTCGACTCGTTCCGACTTATTTACAGTGTGCAGCAATAGGAAGCACGTGTGTCAAGTTTCATCAACAGACGGAAGACTGGCATGGACAGACATGCATGGCTAGATAGACTGACCTGTTGATGCAGATTCAGAATATATATACCTTATAGGATTAAAGATGTCTCCCAATGTGGCCAAGGCAAATACACCTTCTCTGCAAGGGCATAATAACGAAAGTATTCAAGAATTGATTTTCAATGTAAAATTACATATCACAAATTGATCGAATTTGTGTATACTCTATAAATGGGGTCGCTCTACATACATATACATATCGAGCTCTGTCGGTTGTGTGCAGGGTATGCAACAGTTGACTCAAGTTGCGAATGCAGCTGCGAGGAGTTGAGTGCAAATCATCAGAGATTTATAACAACTTCTGGCGCACACACGAGTAGACACCCAAATACACAAACACATACACACACACACACACATGTGTACGCACCCACACACAGATACACACAGATGTAGGTAGCTGTTGCATATTTGACGAGACCTGCAGCCATCCAGCTCGACGATTTGTTTTTGTTGGCTAAAAAAAGAGAAACATAAGGGAAAATAAATGAAAACGAGAAAGAAGCTTGTTGAAAGCATGTTGCAAAATATTTTGTATAATGTGCGCTAACTCTTCAACTGACTGACTGCAGTGTCTGTCTCCCCCTTCCCACCTCCCCTCTTTCTGTGTGTGTATGCTGGCAAAGTTTTTGCGGCGCATGTAAATGAAATGGAAAACACTTCAGCAAAAACTCTAAACTGCAGCAGCGACCTGGCTTAGGGGAGAATGTTTCCCCACGCCCCGCGCAGTAATTTGTGTGTGTGTAGGTGTGTGTGCCTTTCATTTGCCTGATTTCGGGGCTGCAGGCAGCAAATGTTGCAGTAAACTTTTTGATTATGTAAAAATTGCATTAAAGCAACGGATGCTCGGCGAGGGGAGGGGGAAGGGAAGGGGAAAGGAAAAGGAAGGCGAAAATGAGCGTGGCCAAACGAAGGCAAACGAAGAGGGTTCTAAGTGCCTGTCGAGCAAAGCTCGTTGGGCAATCCCATGCGGCAGGCAGGCAGTCAGGCAATCATAATGGCGTCTCAGGTGTGCCCAGTACTTCCCCTCCTCCGCTCTCTACTCGCCTCTGTCTCGGCGCAAAGTGCACAAAGCTGCAACACGCTGTTTGCTTAAGCAGAGCCAACACAAATCGGGGGCAGGCACAAGCGAAGAAATCAACTGGACATGCAATTTACTCAAACGGCCCAAAGACAGGCCCGACAGAGACACGTAAAGAGGGCGTGTACAAGGGGGGGGGGGCGGAGGAGAGTCGGACAAAAGGAATAGATATGCAGATAGACGGATAGATGAACGAGCCCCAACCAACGTGGGGCGAGTGTGGCAAGTGTCGCCCGTTTGTCTGGCAACTGCGGCAGTGGCAACTTCGGCCAGTGACCATTGTCGTCCATTTGCCTCAGACACTGCTCTGGCAGCACGTGCAATTTGTAGGCAAAATTGAGCTATGAATGAGCCGGGTACGGGCAGGAGGACGTGCAGGGGAATGGCGGGTAGTGAGTGTGCCAACGTTGCATGGTCACAGCTGCCAGCCTGTGGCACGCCTTTTGTTTATCGGTCTGGCAGACGCCTCGAGGCAGGTCAGCGTCGCACTTGGGCCGGGATTGGGGTCCGTCTACAATAACAACAACAACAACAACAACAACAACAACAACAACAACTGTGACTAGTGTATAGCTCTTGCAGTGTCATAAATATTAGAGGCTACGCCGTCATACATAACGCCAACGCGACGCCGTATTCGACGTCGACGTCAGCGTCAATGTCGTGCGCACACAAAGATACAAAGCGCAGATAGACAAACAGATTGTCGCCCCAAGTGTCGTGTCAGAGCGTAGATGAAGATGCCCCACTGGTGCCTGGTCCTGCACGCGGCAATAGCAGAGCGGCTACTGTCGTGCGCACCACACACAGAGTCAAAAGTGATGGCTAGAGAGAAGCGTGTGGAGGGGCAGGAAAAGGTAAGGGAGCAAGGGGAACGATTGCAGTTGTTCCGAAGTGGAAGTGCGGGTGGCCAATGACATTGACAACATGCAAATTGAATGGACAGACTACATACGAGTATAATGGAATGCAAATCGAATATATCGATACTTTATCGATTACAGCAATATGTTGATAAATTGTTGATGAACTATCCTGATATATTATCGGTAAAACATTTTGGCGAAATATCTATTAGCAATATCAATAATATATCGATTGATATTTATGAATAATTGGCAACCTATCGTACAGTTTCGTTAGGATAACGAATAAATCAATATCACTAAATATCGATTGATATACAATAAAACATGTATTGTTAGCGATAAGTTATCGACAAATAGCATACCATCGATAACTACGACAGCTTTGATAGGTTATCGATTAACTATCGTGATATATTATCGGTAAAACGTTATAGCGAAGATATCGATTGAATCTGAATTATCGATAATTGACAAACCTTTCGTACAGTATCGGTAGACTGTCGAATAAATCAATATCAATATATGTATGTCGATTGATGTAATCAATAAAACATTGTTATCCCTGAGTTATCGATAAATAGCATACCTTCCTTACAATTTCGTCCCACAATTGTTGCTTTGCTTGGGCTTTAACTTTGATTTCACACTTCGATTACATATCGATATATTTGTCGTTTTCCAGTATTATAGGAATTTGCACTAATATTATTGTTAGCGGATCTGTGATCCATATATACTTCATAATTTACTATATGGTACATACAATACAAAATGAAAATAGCTTGCGATTTGTCGATAAATCTGCAATGAATACGTGTCTTCTGCATTTCGTTTATCGATCAATCTAAGTAAGAGAACTCCAGTGTCGCCATGTTCCATTTTCAGATTGTTTTTCATGAGAGAAACGCGTCCCTGCTGGCTCTGGGGTTAAGGACAAACGATGGCTGCCTATCGTCCGGACAAACTTCTCTTTCTTTGTTTGTACTTCCGCAAGGGTGCGTGTTTGTGTGTGTGTGTGTGTGTGAGAGAGAGGGTGACTGTGCTTGTGTGAGAAATATTACACGGAATTTTCAAGTTGACATTTTGCATCTGGCTGGAAGGGAAACGGAAATAGCAAAGCGGTTGGCCGCCATATTAAAAATGAATGACGGCATTTCATTAGCGAGCCGACAAGGGGACAATCAAAAGGCAGCGGGAAAGAGACGGGTCGTCCTAAATGGGCAGTGTCGATAAGAAATGCAAAGCAATTTGCCAATGCGGGCGGCTTTAAGTGGAGCTGCCTGAAAGTAGGCAACACCTTTTTCACTGGCACTTACTCAAGTTTTTATTTTGTTTTCTTTAACTTCCAGCGTGTAGCTGAGTGGAGAAACAAGTAAGAAAAGTTGAAGGCGACAGAGAAAGAGGAAGAGCACTAAGCAAGAGAACTAGAAAGAGAACTAAACAGCAATGGCGCACTCCAAGGTCATACTAAAGATACTCTTCTCGCTATGCGTGTGGTCGTTCGTCATCATCGGCCTGTTCAAGATGCACGGTACAAACCTGGTGCCACAGGATTATCACCAGGTGCCGCAGGAGTATCAGCAGTTGCCGCTCAACAGCCGCAGCCTGCTGCAGAAGGATATGCTGCGCTACGCGGAGACCACGTCCACGACAACCGATCACTTCGATCCCAGCGAGATACTCGTCGACAATCGCACAGGTGAGTGATGGAAATGAGATTGGGTTACCCTAACTCAAGTGGAATAAACACATGTAATAACCCAAACTCTTTTTCTCTCTTCCCCCCGTCGCCCTGCAGCCATGGACGACGACCAGCTGGTGCGTGATGTGGAGTCCCGCATTCCCTCCCTGCCCATCGCCTACTGGAGCAAGAACAAAAACTTTCTTCAGCAGAAATCGTCGACTTGCGCCAAGTACCCATCGATCTTCGAGCTTGAGTTCAACAACATCTACTGGCAAACGTTGCGCACCTCGAACGGAACCTTCCAGCTGTTTGGGGCCTACTACGACATAAGACGCGCTTCGCTGCTGGGCCCTACAGTGCGAATCCTGGGCATGATCGATCGCATTGAACCGAAGGTGAAAACCTACTGCCAGTTCTGGTTCGACGGCCAGAAGGAGCCGTTTATTGTGAAGACCTTCGAGTACAAATACATCTGGTACAACAAGTGGGGCAACTACAAGCAGGGTATCTATCAGCCGTATCTGATCGCCTGCCAGATACCGAAACCCTTCCATGGCGTCGTGCCCAGTTCGGTGTCCATGGTGGAGAAGGAATGCGACACAGCCACCAACAATTTGCGAGTGATCTACAATCGGCCTCCGGATGATCAGAAGAAGGGGTTCGCAGTGTGTGTCAAGGGGTTGGACTTCTTGTACGATGATCTGAGTGTGCGCCTCATCGAATGGATTGAAATGCTGAACATACTCGGTGCCGACAAGATCTACTTCTACAACCTCCAAGTGCATCCGAACATCACGAAGGTGCTCAGCCATTACGAGCAGGAGGGCAAGGTGCAGGTGATTCCCCTGACACTGCCTGGCGGACAGCCGAATGTGCCTGGCTTCCAGCACTTGTATCTGACCAAGAAGACAAACCATAAACGGCAGAACGAGGTGATACCCTACAACGATTGCCTATACAAGAATCTCTATCTGTACAACTACATTGCGCTGCTCGACATCGACGAAGTGATAATGCCAAAGGGAAACTCGGTGCTTTGGTCGGAGCTGATGGACAAAGTGCGCCCAGAGTCGCTGAAGATCAAGCCGGACGGCTACCACAGCTACAACTTCCGCAACGTGTACTTCCTGGACGACCAGCAGCACGAGCACGGCTGGCACAAGGACATCCCCAAGTACATGCACATGTTGCAGCACGTGCATCGGGCCAAGAACTACACGAAGCCCAATCAGTATGTGAAGTGCTTCCACGACCCCGAGCGAGTGCTGACGCTGCACAATCACTTCCCACTCAGCTGCCTGGGCGGGGTGTGCAAGTCGTACCCAGTGGACACGCAGGACGCACAGCTGCAACATTATCGCGCCGACTGCGTGAAGACGCTGAAGAAGAGTTGCGAGGAGTATCGCGAGAATTCAGTGGAGGACAAGACGATCTGGAAGTACAAGGATGAGTTGATTCGACGCACCATCAAGACGCTCGAGACACTCGGATTTTTCCGGCGCAGTGGAGGACCTGGATTCGGAGGCAGCAGCAGCGGACTGGGCGGTGGCGCCACAACGCACTCGACGGAGCGGTGATTCGCACTGCTCGGCAGCTGGTCGTGGCCTTGGCTACCCCCAGCGGCTCCCTTTGTGGATCCAGCGATGGCCGGCGGACTGGGCAACGAGGAGTTTTTCGTCTAGAGAAAGAGAGAGAGAGAGAAAGTGAGGCAAGAAAGAGGTGGCTAAAGGGCCAATGTGAGAAGTAACCCAAGCTATGAAGCTCAGATCCAAAACTTGTACCCGTCCCGACCCCCCGAAAGTCGTAGCCCAGCTTAGAGCTCGATTTGTTCAATCTTTTGTATCATAGAAAAGTTTTTTTTTTAATGTGTATTTTAATTTTGTAGAATTTAGTATTTTGTAACGAAAACACCCCTTCCCCACTTCTCCCCCCAAAACTAAGTATATATTTAGTTAGTTAATATTATAAAGTTATTTTTGATAGACACTGATGTACGTCTCGTCACTTATCAGCTACAATTTTTTAGGTATCTAGTATCTACACAGGCAGACACACACAAAGACACACGCATAAGTGGACATATGATAAGAAAAGAGAAGCAGAGAAGAGAAAAACAAAAAGCTAATGAAAAACACTTTTGAAAACGTGCCTTCAACTTTAAATTGTAGTGTTGTAGAGGGCCTTCGAGCATCGACTATCACGTTGTCGGCCCTGCATCAACTAAACACTGTACTACACACACACACATACACACATTCAATTCACACACACACACACACACACATATATATATACAGACGTACATCTCGCGAAAACTGTTTCAAACGTACTCACAAAAGACGTTACAAAATACACGCCCAAAAGGGAAACGAGAATAATCATATTGCATAAGCATCAAGAGTAACCTAATAAGAAGCTTAAAAAGATGAGTAAAAACTAAAAGCAAAAAAAACCTAAAAGAAAATTAAGAAGAAAAATAATAAGAAAGAAAACTATGCTAAGTTCAAGACTGATGATGATTATTAATAATTAGAAACAATTGCAAAAATTGCCCTTTAAGATTGAATGAGATTTTTCAAAAATTTCAACAAAGTAAACATTTTGAAATTGTGCGAGCAAAATTTCAATTGATGATATTATATATGTATGTTATGTATGTACTAGTTAGTATACTGTACACTGTACACACTGTACTTAGCTAACGAATATCACTAAATGCTAAGCAGGAAACCGAAATGGAAGAGGAAATGGAAAGGAAACAGAAATCAAGTTAAATTAAAAACAAAACGAGACAATTCAAAAAAATTGTAAAAAGTTAATTTGTTGAACAAGAAGATATAACTAAACGTATGTAATATATATTAAACTTAAGTGGGAGAGCACTCACACACATGCATTCATGCAAAAATATGAAAAGAACGGAATAAATTGAAAGATCAAATTGAATTATATGTACTAAAATAGCAATCATGCAACTGCTCAATCACACGATGTTTCTACTCCTCTTTGAATAGGTTTATTTTCCATCCTATAAATCATAAGTTCCATTTTTACACCATTAGTTATCGTTAGTTCTATATTGTGTTTTATCATCATATGTTTTTGCCCCATTGTACATAAAACAAGCGACGAGGAGTTCGTCTGCTTTGATATCGTTTCCTATTGTCCCTGTCAGAACTACTACATATATATATATATCGTACATATACACATGATTCTTAGCAGCTAAGTCATATTGTTGGAACTAAAAACGAAAGAGAAGACACAAAGACAAGAAGAGGAAGGGGAAAGAATGCGAACGAAGGAGAAAAGGAAAGTTGTTTACATTTTGCATAAGCGTTGATTTGTATGGAAGGTTTACCAGGTTGCAGATACTTAAACTATTGCACCGGATCGCAGAGATCTGTCAGTCGATAAGCGTAATTGGAAATCTACATATACATATATATATAATAGTATGTATACATATGTATGTCTAGGCATAACTACTTATAGCATATACTAGATACTTGAGTGTATTAATTATAGTTGATACAATATACGATATGATGATGGAATCCAAACATTTTTTTTGCCTAGCCTAATAATACGATTGATATGTGAAAAAGTGATTGAAAATAAACATTTTAAAAATTGCACGTACTAAGTAGTTTTACTATACTGTATAACCCAGTCATATCTGCGATATATTTACATATATTTCATCAACATTTCTTACTGTTTGTGGCAGTCACGTTTAACACACACATCGATAACTAATGCGCTACATTTTATTTCGTAAGTTCATCAATAGGACAGAGGAGTCGAACTATCACTGTCCGTCTGTTCTTACGTGTGTGGCAACGCAAAAGTAGTCTCTGAGTTTCAGAGCCATCTTGATGAAACTTGGCACACATACTTCTCTGCATGTTGTAACTAAGTCAGAATAAGCTGGGTCGGACATACAAACTATCGGCCAGTTTTTCTTATTTGTCAAGATATTCCAACAATATTTCACCACTCATATCATATAGCCGTCATAGGAATAATCTACCAAAAGCGGGGATTTTTGAATGACGAACAGTTTTGATTTTAGAAATGACTTTGTTATTCAGTGCCAATTAAAGTTTGACACAATATTCAACACTAGTATTCGGCACTATTATATATCACTAGTATAGGAACAATCCGAGGTAATAAGAACCTGCAAAGGTAGAGCAGCCTTTCTTTCTGGTTTTAATGTATTCAAACTGGGGGACGTGAATTGTTTGGTACCCTCACAAGTTGAATACTCCATAATCCGAGCAACCCAATACATTGTTTGATGGAAAACATTTGCATTCCTTTCCGATGCACATACGTTTACTCACCTTTGCTACATTGATATATTCAATTTCAATTGTATCTCTGCCCTGAGATACTTAATCGCCGGCGTCTCATTTACTTAAGTAACCGGATAAGCTCCTTACTCAGTTACCCAGCTGCTGCCTGGAGCCAAGACCCGTTGCGCCGTTGACAGTGTAATTGCCGGGGCGGGCTTAAATTGTGCTCTCTTATAGGCCAGATGATTTTCGGGCAGCCCGTTTAAGTTAGTGGAGACACACACATATACTGAGGGAAACAGGCAGGGAGAGTGAAGCCTTTTCCAGCTGAATGCTTTGCTAGCACCTTGGTGGGGAACCGAGGGATGGGGAAAGGATGTAAGAGGGAACGTGGCGTAGCCCTTGCTCACAGCTCGTCCAGCGTGGCAAGACGTGAGATATAAAACTTCTAAGAATGTAAACAACAAAGCATTTATTCTTGGGCATAAATGAATCCACTTACGCACAAGTTGGTGGGCCACGGGCAGTAGGTGGAGGCCAGGGCCGTAGCGACGATCTCGGGGGCCTTTGTGAAAAACGTCTCCGGGGCCTCTTTTGTAATTGCCTTGCTTTAAAATACAGTACGTATTAGTTCATAAAATATTACACGAGCACCTTAATACTTTTTACATCGACTCTTCTCGACTTTAAACTCAAATAAATGAACACATTTTAAGAAATTTATGTTTCAGGCTGTCTTATATTCGATTGATACTATTGCCAATCCATTCAGCCAGACTTGCCCCATTATGATTCACAATTATAATATATTATAACCATTACCCAAGGCAGAAGGATATTATAACTTGCTCGAAAATGTTTGCAACAGACATAAGGATGCGTGGTAGATGCCACAAATTAATATATGTATATATTCCTGTTCAGTGTGAATATCGGTTAATTTAGTCGTGTCCGAGCGTTTGAATTTCTAGATGTTAACTATTAACAATATTATTAAAACTGAAGACACTAAACTGGACACGAAGCGTTGCCTACTTGTTCAATTTTTCCTGGCAGGCGGGGGCCTTTGTACACGCGCCCTGCACACGCCTCGCTACAGGCCTGGCGGTAGGTGGTGGGTGCGGGCGTGGCTGAGATGCCACAGCAACTGAAGCTTTAACCGGCTCAGCAGCAGCAATAGCAGCAGCAACAGCAGCGTAGCATACCTTACGCCAAGGAGAAACTTGTGCGCCAGGAAGGAACGGAAGGAAGCCGAGTAAAAAGCAAAGTTACAGGGTATTTTTTGGGGGAGTGGGAACTGGCGGGGGTTGGGTGTGCGACTGGGCAAAGAAATTTGTATAAACGCAACTTAAGTGAGCATTAAACACGCTCGACTGAAGGACTACGACGACGACGACGACGACTACGGCCGAGTGGGGCGACTGGGTTCTTTTCCTTCTGCGAGCAACGGTGGCCAGCGCGCTCTCGCTTAACTTGGTTAATAAACATTACCAACGCCACAAAAACCATTTACGGCAACTATTAAAATTCCGTAGCATTTTAGTTACCTTTGCTTCCCCTATCCCGTTTCCCGTTTCACGATTATGTTTATTTATATGGGGCATCGTGGCATCCCCTTCCCTCGACACACACTAAGACGTGCAGCTGCTGGTGTGGCAAATGGAGTCCTGGGAGAGTCGAACAACCCGTTTTCCGGTTTTGCATGCCATGTCAGTCGTTAAGTGAAATCTCATCGCTGAATGATGAGGCAGCTTTAAAGCCAGTCTGGCAGTACGTATACGTATTCTTTCCTTTATGAATATGGAGCTATTAAGCTGCCCCGCAGTGTGCCCACTGGGGTGTTTCTCAGTGCATAGTGCACAGTGCACAGTTCTTTCTGCTGTCCCATATACTTGTGTACATAGAGGGTATATAGGGTATATGGCACATGGTATATGGTATATGGTATGTGGTATATGGCACAGAGCAGAGTTCAACTGAATACATTGAGCACATGCACAACAAGTACGGGCCATAAATTATTAATCATACAATTTAGAGCGAAATTGTGTGAGGCGAGGCGCCATCTGACAAATACAAATGCCACGCCTCGCCAGGCCTGGCCCCACCCCACCCCAGACCTCCCTCTCTCCGCCTCCACTGGCCTGGCAACTAATTAAAATCTACTATAGGATCGGCGGTAGCTATTTATAATGCATGCGCATAAATCCCGAAATTAAGCGCTTTGGCTTAAAAACTATGCAAAATTAAAATGTGCAATTACGATGCAACTTTCATGTGTGCCCGCTCTGCCCCCTCCTCCTCCTCCTCCTCCTCCTCCTCTTGCCCGTAGCCCCCTTGCCACCCTCACTAACAGCATTTGTGTGTTCATAGAATTGCACGTTGAAACCAGTGGGAAACTAAGCTGAATCGCATTGCATTGTATACCAAATTAGGTGAGAGGAATTCAAGTGAACAGGCAACAGTCGAGTGTGCTCGACTGTTATATACCCTGCATCTATCTGAGCGTGAACTAAATTGCAGCAACCATCTTGGAAATCCGTATGCACACTGAAATTTCTGGAATCATTTCTATCTTAACTCTCGCATGTGCCACCGACTCAGAAATCATTTGGATATTAATAATAATTGTTACTGCATATTTATATAATATTATTAATATTCACATACCAAACATGAACGTATTTTGTGTTGCATATTTTATCGAGTGGTTTGAAAACCATTATTTTTTAAATACTTGTATCTTCTATTTTAATTATCCATCGCAACCAAATGTTCAGAAAACATTGAAACGTTGATGGTGATTGTTTTTACCAAAAATTAATTGTCCTGCATTGAAATGACACTTGGAATTAGAGTTGGGCATGGAACGTGTTTTCTTCGTGTCACATCGTGACACGACGGGCGCTCGCGTGTGCGTGTGCAAAATTAAGATTGTGTCCATGTTCGTGTTTCGAAATTCGGCACGAAATAACACGAACACCTATAGCACGTATTTTTACTTCTCCAAAAAATGTTATATCGATTGTTTATGTTACTTGTCATGAATTTAATCGATGTTTCAAAAAGAACTCTTGAGCAAGTTCAAAGTTAATCGGCGTCACTTATTCCCGTTAAAATAGAAAAACTGCAAATTCAAGACGTCATTCGCAAAAAAATGCGCGTTTTAATGTTAAGTTCTTTAATTTTAAGTTATTTTCAAAGAAATATCATGAATTAACGAATAAAAATCAAAAAAAAAATACGTATAAAATTTCGTGTTGGGAAAATTTTTGAGCGTGCGTGCTGGGTCGTGCCGAGAAATGGCAGTCCATGCCCATCTCTACTTGGAATTCAGTTTTTATTAAATTACAACAGCAGAAAGAGGTGTAGTCAAAATCTAAGTCAAACGTTATTTGCTTGCAATAATATGACATTTGTCAGCAAATTTGGTTGAGTTGGTTCTAATACTCGTAGTCTCTAAGAAATGACGCTGATAGAGAGGAAGCACGGCAATATCGACTCATCTGTTGATGTTTATCAAGAATATATATATTTGTAAAGTCTTCCACGCCTTCTTCTGCCTGTTCCACTGTTATAAATTTCCAATACATTTCATCTTTTGTGCAGCGGGTATAACCATTCCCACCTGAGGAGTACCGTTAGCATCAGTGTATTTCCCGCTGGGATTGCGCATCGCATTAGCGACCGAGAACGCAGAGATTTGGCTGCAAGCTTTTGGCTTATGGCGTTAAGTATTAAGCTCCCAGCTGCTCAGCAGCTCAACAGTGGCAATCGAATCAATTCAAGCTATCGATGTAATACCTGAACGAATAACTCACCTCATTCACTCACGGATTCACTCAGCACGAGTGATGCCCCAACTGAAACTGAATGCGCTGCACACGAACGACAGCTTAGCTTTATTTAAGCCAACCCATCCCCACCCCCAGGCAACCCGTTCGTTTGCCGAATGTATTCATATTCAAACGACGTATTCAAACTGCGCTGCTGCTGTCGACGGCGACGGCAACAGCGACGGCGACGGCGACGATAGTTAGGTGGCAAACCAATCAGCAGACTGGTTAAAATGGCAACACTGGCCCCAAACAGTGGCACATGTCGGTCACAAGGATATCGCCAGCTGGCCATAATTATCACACACACACTCACGCACACACATACACATGCATATTGAAGTAGTCACTTGCATATGGTGCTTGATTTTTGGCTTTGTATTATGCGATCTCCTATGCAATTGCGACTCTGCGTGCGAGTGTGTGTGTGTGTGTGCAAACAGGAAATGCTAATTGCATGTAAGTGTAGACCAACATACAGCACACACACACTACACACACACATACCATATATGGCGTGGTGTGCGTGTATTTAAGGCATTGTGCATGCAAGTCGCGGCCTCAATCATGCGCCACAGTAAGAGCTGCGAGTTTCGAATGCCTCGTTCCAGCCACGCCCCCGCCTCCGGCTCCACCCATGCCTCTGCCCCTGCCGCCTTGCCGCACACACTCTTAGAGGGTAAACCGACACACACTCGTACAATAATATTGCTCGCAATCTAATTAACCGCACTGAGTGCAGCGCAGTCGAAGGGCAGGAGGAGTGCAAGCATGGAGGGGGAGGAAGAAATGGAGTAGTGGGGTTGCAGAGTTGCAGGGTTGCCGCCTACTTGGGTCGATTCCTAAGCCAAATCCTCACAATATTTGCCACTCATTTTAGCTGCCACATGTGGTAGTGCTAGAGTAGCCCTCGCCATGCCCCGCCCCAAACAGACACACACACACAGACACACAGACACACATACACTCTGCTACTTATATGCCTAATTGAGAGCGGAGTTCAGCGCTAATTCAATTCGCTTTGGCTGGCTTTGTGCCCGAAGGATTCACTCGAGGATCCGCACAACTTGCGGCCATGTGGCGTGCCTGCTTAAAGAGAGCGCCGACTTAAAGCGTCAAGTGACACAGTTTACTAGCAGGCTTAACCCTTTAGCCACGTGTCTTGTCTTAATCCCCGTCCCCGTCCCCGTCTCCGTCACCGTCCCCGTCCCTCCTCCTTCTTCTATGGCGCTCTTTGCCAGGACAGGCAGGTTCTGCTGTCGATTAGTCAATTATAGACAAATGGCTGGGGAGTTGTGTGCCCCGCAATGTAAACAAGCCATCAATAGCACAGCGAGGTGTGCTAAGGGCAGAGAGATAGAGGGGGAGGGAGGGCTAGGGGAGAGAGACAGCGAAACAGAGCTGTGTGGCGCGCTAAGACAAGCTCGAGCTGCAACTCGGGCAACCGGTGTGGATGAGATAAAAGAATTATGCATAAGCAGCGGGGCACACACACCCACACACAGACAGACGGAATTGAGCAGGCACCCTAGGGCACAATGGAAAGCAAAGAAAGAAAGAGAGCTGAGCACAAAACGGAAACCGCAAAACACAGAAAAAACCACCGGGAAAAGGAGCACGGAACACGGAACACGGCACAAGGAACAAAAAAAAAGAAATGCTCGAATAACTGGAACACAAAACACTCACTGCCCACAGGCTCCACTGGCTCCACATCTGTGGCTGAGCAGAGCCTTTTCTAGCCGGAACTTAAAGCGTATTAGAGCAAGCGGATCCAGGGCCAGTCTTCGGTAGAGTGCGTGAGTATTTCACAGAGCTCGGAAGGAACTGGAACCTGGCCAGGACTTGATTAAGTCCGTTGCATATGTAAATCACATTCAAGTTTCTCGAAAGTCATTACTGGCACTGACGTAACCTCAATCACATCTGGCTCAGCTGGCTCAGCTGGAGCGCATTAGTTAGCTACGCTTGGCTATGGTTTTGGTCATATATATGTCGCACTATCTGCGGCATCTGCAACGCAGCCGGGGCTGGAGCTGTTGTCCAAGTTTCCTTCGGTTCGAAACAAATCCTGAGCGGATATCGAGAAAAACAGTTTGTAGTTTGTTGTCGGCCATTTGTTTAGACTTTGGTGAAGTGCAGGGGGAGGGGCAGGAAGAGAAAGTTACCTAGATGCAACTGAAATACAGATGAGACTGAGACTGGGATTGGGCTTGGCATTGGGTGCTTAGCGTCAACGTTAAGAGATAAACAGAAGTTGTGCTGCCATTGAACGTTGAGCGGGCATAGGTGCCATAGCTGGAACAAGCCCACAGACAGCCAGACAAATACAGATACAGAGGCAGAGGCAGGAAGACAGGCACACACACACAATGGGGCGATTGGTGAGTGCAACAAAAAGACGCTCGAAGAATGCTGAAAGTTGAAATTGTGTCCGCGTCACGGCAACAAGGACAACCTGCCTCGCTGTGGACACGAATGGACAGCCACTAGCCTGCTGTACAGTGGAACGAATCGAGGACTTAGCGAACAGAAACACCTTTTTATTGATTCGATATTATAGAAGGCTCCTTGTTATGTACTCGTATACACAGATATATGTATGATATAGGGTGTTACCCCACTCTAGTATATCCCATTAGTTTTTACTCCTTCGCCACTTGCACTATTTAAGGTTATTTCAATTTTTGTTTATGAAGCTCTTCTGCTGCTAAGGCCCACAACCTATGGCATTCTCTGGCTTAATCCAATCTAGCCATACAAATGACCCATCGTTGGGCGCCCAGTTAGGACTTGTTGGGACTGCCGACTTGGTTTGCAGGCCCTCCTCGTTTTGGGGGCCAGGAGAGCCACACGATTTCCGCTAAATACCAGCTAGAAAATCGACGCTGCCATCGCCAGCAGAAAGCATGCAATGACACCCCGCCCACGCCGCATCTCCAAGCCCTCCCCCAGTCGGAGTCGGGTGCCCTGGCCGGACCTAGATCCATGGGGCTGGTGGCATCAAAACAAACAAAAGCAAAATCTAGTTAATTGGGTAAAATGCTCTGCGGAAATTGAAAGCAAAAGCGGTGACTGCCAGAAGGGAGAGGGGATAGGAACGGAAGGGGGGCGGGATGGGGCAGAGGAGGTTGGTAGTAGCGGCAAATGTTGCAAGCAGCTGCATTCGGACTCGTCGTTGTGCAGCGGAAATGCTCCGATCGGCGGTCCGCCCCTGCCACGCCGCTTGCCGAAAATGCAATAAATATCTAAATTGCCGCATTCTATCCACACTCACATTTGCATTCACACTCACACATTCACATTCGTTTTCGCATTTGCATTCGCTGTGGCTCCGGCTGGACCCATTGTTCATCGATTTATGCAAATTTCTCCGTAAATTTTATCAATAAACAATAATAAATTAAAATCAACAATTGCCAGGCGGGCGGGAGGCGTTGGTCGAAAGGCGGCGTGGCGGATGAAGTTCCCAAATTGAAATTGAAATCCATAAATGCCAATTGTCAGCGGCGAAAAACAGCAACAACAATAGGCAGCAGCAAAGTAGAACTTGCAACAAGCTGGGAGCACAGTACGATACCCTGTAAAACTGCTGAAGTATGGAACAAATTCAAGATTGTTAATATGTGAGTGAGTGAGTGATTGCATGAATGAGTGAGGAAGAGAGTGAGTGAGAGGTTGAAAGATTGAGTGAGAGAGTAAGTGAGTGTGTGAGGGAGTGAGTCAGTGAGTGAACGAGTGAGTGAGAGATTGATTGAATGAGTTAGTGAGTGAGTAAAAAAGTGAAAAAGTGTTAAGTGAGTGAGTGAGTGAGTGAGTGAGAGAGTTAGTGGGTGGGAGATCGAGATAGTGAGTATTTAAGTATCTAAGTAAGTGAGAGAGTAGTGAGTGAGCAACTGTGTGAGTGAATGATTTAGAGATTGAGTTAGTCAGTGAGAGAATGATTTAGATATTAAGTGAATGAATGAGACATTGAGTGAGAGAGTTAGTGGGTGGAAGAATGAGTGAGTGGGTAAGTAGGCACCAAAGAGACCTTCGGGTTGACACGACCACCGCTTGCAGGTATGTGATACATACGTAGTACTATATTTCATACTATACATATATATGTATATAATTAGTATGTTCATCAAATTAAATAATAAACTAATCGGACAAATGTGGCAACTATCTTTTACTACTGCTGTAGGGTATTTGCAACAACATGACCAATAGGTCTCCTGAGAACTAGAGATGGGTAGACCTCAATAAATACTATACTATATTTTCTCTCTGCACATGGGAAGCAATCACATGTCAACAAACGAATGAGAGAAAAAGAAGGAAGAACCCAATGGCATTGGGATGAGCGCAAAGGTCCAATAGAATTTATTTATATAAGTAGGGGAAAATCAACCAGCAAAAACAAAACAATCGTCTATTATTCTTATGTGCAAGTTTTGATAAAAACAAACAAGTTCAACGTTGCTTAGCGAACTGCATTTTGCGAATTCTAAACAAGGAGGAAAATTTAATTCCTCATAATAACATCCGATGCCGCCAGAAGATATCAAATTATCAATATAAAATTTAATTGAAAAACTGGAAAGTTATTGCAGCTTATTTATGCATTAGAGTTGTGCTTGGAGGTGCTTTAATAAGCCTGATGAGAATGTAATGTGTCAAAGCCTCTTAAGTTAAGTTTCCTTTGTGGATTATTGCAAACTATTGAAAGTTCTCAACTCTTAGTCCTCCCTTTCCCTTAAACTAGGTAAAATTTATTAATTAAAATTAATATTCAGAATTCCAAAGCATTTTTCTTTAACGACTTCCGTAAATACTTCCGACCTGATTGGTTTCTTTTGGACTTCCTTCCATCTTGCTGTGCATTTTCGACTACTTATACCCTTACAGAGGGTATATTTTTATGGCTAGGAGTTTGCAACGCACCTTTAAAGACATCGCGGACCCTATGTATATTTATATATATATGTCGGAAAAGGAGATATTGTTTTAAAAAGGGCGCCTTATTGAAGTTTATTAAAGATTTTTCGATAAGAGAACCAGGGTTGTATTTGATTGTGAAATCTTGATACATATTAAAATCGAGTGTGGCCCTATTAGAGTTGCCAGAGAGTTGCTACGCGTGGGTTTAAGAAGCAGAGTAACAAGCGCCTAGAACAATGTAGTTTAATTTGTAGTTTAATTTGTTAAATTCATACACATATGCATATGCACATGCTTTGAAATTAATCCCGACAGATGGCGCTCGCGCTTCGCGCTCGCCCGCCTCCCTTGTTAGCTGACAGAAGAATTTGGTTTTATGCTCATACTTTCTTAAATAACTTCTGTGTTTATTGTTCGATCGGATTGTGATTTGGACACTACGTAGATATTTCATTCAGCTTAGTATATGTTAAAGTTAGAAAGTTGTATCTTTTATACAGCGCTTGCAAATTGAGTTCAAAAATTAAATTATTGGTTTGTGGGGGCGGTGGACGTGGCACCTAACATTTGAAATAAACACTCATTATAGCTGGCCCGCAAGAGCAGACGTGTCAAATCAATCCCTGAAGACGGTTACCGAAGTGTAACCGAAATATATCGGAAAAATATAAATTAAAAACAAATTGTTTTTATTATATAAATTTTTGAACCTTGACCTCGAGCCAGCTATAATGAGTGTAAGAAACAAATGTCGCCAAAACTCTATAATTTGAAATAAACTTGATCTGCTTATAGTACACAGGAGTCTGCCAAATTTGGTAACTCTAGCTTTTATAATAACTGAGATCTGTGCGTTCACACAGACAGACGGACAAACAGACAGACAGACAGACATGGGTCAATGGAAGAATACAATAATAAGTCTCCATCATCAGAAGTGGGATCCAACTCGCGCCTACGAGACATGGAAGATCAACTGCACATTTTGATGGAACACTAAAGCCAAAGTTTTTTAGAATTGGCAAAGACTTTGCAAGCGTCGGCACGCGAGCCGACACAAAATGGCGTCGTAAGTTTGCCAAAATTTAACGCCGACATTCCAGGGGCTGAAGCTACTCAATGGTGTGCGACAGTTGACATTGTTTTAAGTGAGGAACCACTGGAAGGCAGTGCTTTAATATTGGCATTAACTAAATCGCTGGAAGGAAGCGCATCCCAATGGCTATTTCAAGTGTGCTATGCAGGTATGAGCTGCCTGGAACTTTTTTTTTTTGTGGACGTTGAATACAATGAATGTATTAACAAGTGGTCCAACGACACCAAGCCGATGCTGTTGCCGTTGCCCGCGGGACCCAGACGAAGTATACCTCCCGCCTAACCGACCGAGAGGCACCGTCGCACAGCAGACGACACTGAAACGCGGTAAAAATGCGACTAGAAACGAGATGAGAAATTAACGCGATTGGGATAGAAAATAGAACGCGGCATGCAAATAGAAATGAAAGAAACAAAAAGAGATAGAATATCGAGGAAGAAAATAATTATAATTACGTGCTAAATAGACAAGGATTAAAAACTTCATAGCAGCGATAGAGTTAGTCCTAGCCATGACGTGTTGAAGTTTATTGTAGTCCGAACATAATACCCTGAACGGATCGTGCAGTGCATAGTTCGATCTACAATTAGGAAGAGTTAGTGGAAGGTAACTACGAGTACTTCTGCAAGGGACAGAGAAGTGTAGCTGCCTTACAAGGGCCTCACTTTCAATGTCACCTTGCATAAGGTTGTTAATAAATAAGACCCCTAGCATGGTTCTGCTATTAGTTATAGAAGCCAGATTTAATAACAGAAGTCTATTATTATAGGAAGGCAGTCTTAGATTTTCATCCCAGTTTAGGCCACGTAAGGCAAAAAGTATAAAGTTTTTCTGTACAGATTCGATGCGTTCCTTATGAATAGTGTACTGGAGACATCATACGCATGAACCGGACTCAATTAGCAATTATTTCAACAGCGTTATGGATATACTATTTTTTGCAACTACTAAACAGTCGCCCCAGCAACGGTGAATGCCTTGCGAAATATCGAATGCTAGTCGCATGGTGACGTCGTTTCCAATTATTTTCGATTCTGGAGCGGAGTGCTCATTAGTTAAAGAAAGTTTCTCTAACAAGCTAGGGGTAAAAAAACAAATAATGTTGTAAGCTTGAAAGGTATCGGAGAAGGTAATGTTTGTAGTACAATGCAAATTGATAATAATATCCTTATTAATGGAAATAGTCTAAATGTAATATTTCATATTGAACTGTTAGCTCAGGGATACACTGCAGTAGTGTCCTGTGAGGGAGTTGAAATAATTAAATCGAAAGACTGTAAAATAAAAACTGTAAATACATGCTCTACATTATTAGACAACTCACTTGATAAAATAGAATGCGATGTATATGGTGAAAACAAAAATGAAGTAATAACATTGTTAAAATCCTACGCAGATTTGTTTTAATGGTAACGCTTCACACTCGTGTCAATTCAGTTAAAATGATAATTCGATTAATTGATGAGACTAAAACTGTACAGAGAAGACCATATAGATTGAGTCCGAGTGAGAGAGGTGTAGTCCGAAACAAAGTTCAAGAATTATAAGAGAGCAAAGTTATTAGACCAAGTAACTCCCTTTTTGCTAGCCCTGTTTTATTGGTGAAAAAGAAGAATGGATCAGCTAGGCTTTGTGTGGATTATAGAGAATTAAATTCAAATACAGTCGCCGACAGGTTTCCGTTACCATTAATAGCTGATCAGATAGCCTGGTTGCGAGGCGCAAAGTTCTTTACCTGTTTGGATATGGCAAGTGGTTATTATCAGGTCCCTATGCATCCGAACTCTGTCGAATATACGGCATTCGTCACACCTGACGGACAGTACGAGTTTCTGTCGATGCCATTTGGACTCAAGAATGCACCATCAGTCTTCCAAAGAGCAGTCATGAAGGCGTTAGGCGAAATCGCTTATTCGTATGTCATTGTGTTCATGGATGACATAATGATTGTAGCTCCAACTAAAGAATCTGCACTTAAGAGGCTAAAGATTGTTTTGGATATTTTACGAAAGGCTGAATTTTCATTGAATGCTGAAAAATGGTTCTTCTTAAGGACTTCTGTCCAATATTTGGGATTCGAAGTGCGAGCGGGTGAGATTAGTCCAAATCCGCGTAAAATAGAATCCCTGAATGCTCTACCACCTCCTAGGTCCGTAACAACATTAAGACAGTTTATTGGTTTAGCATCGTACTTCTGACAGTTTGTTCCCGGATTTTCACAACTAATGAAGCCTCTATATTCTCTTACTTCAGAGAAAAATAAGTTCGAGTGGAATATAGAACATGAGGAGATTCTTAAGAAAATTATTTACATTCTTACAAAAAAGCCGGTTTTGATTACACAGGCCCACAAAAAAAAAAAAGTATCATGATCTGGGTAAGCGGCATATGCAGTTATATGAATTTTGGGTCGCTGAATCCGAATTCGAGGTCAGAATTTCGCCATCACGTCTGGACTTCGACATAACCTCACAAAACTGAAAAACCTTAAAATATCCCCCAAAAGATATAGAATCCTGATCTGAGCATGCGATATATGTTTTATAATGTATTTTGTCCTTCTTAGTCCGAATTCGAAGTCAAAATTTACGTAGCACGTCTGAGTTTCGACTTAACCTCAAAAAACTCGAAAAATTTTTGGAACCCCAAAAAATAATGGGGGTCATGATCGGGTCATGCGATATATGTTTCTATATGTTTTTAGACCTTCCGAAACCGAATCCAATATCAAAATCAGCCAATCACGTCTGCATTTCAACCTAACCTAAAAAATTTTTGAAAAATTTTCAAAATTTTTAATTTTTTTGATAATTTATTACTGCACTTATGCTAATATGTGGAATTACGTATTAAGTTTATGTTTTTTATTAGTTAAAATACAGTTTTGACGTAATAAATCAGTACTCATATGAACCTATTCAGAATACTGATAAAATAATGCTCAAAAGGGGGTATATTGAAAAAGAAAGCTATTTTTATATTAAATTTGAATACACCCTAATCCAATATTAAAAAAAGGTAAAAATTTTGGAAGTTTTTCAAAAAAATTTTAGGTTAGATTGAAATTTATTTGTGATAGGCTGGTTTTGACATTGGATTCGGATTCGGAAGGTCTAAAAACATATAGAAACATATATCGCATGACCCGATCATGACCCCCCATTATTTTTTGGGGTTCCAAAAATTTTTCGAGTTTTTTGAGGTTAAGTCGAAACTCAGACGTGCTACGTAAATTTTGACTTCGAATTCGGACTAAGAAGGACAAAATACATTATAAAACATATATCGCATGCTCAGATCAGGATTCTATATCTTTTGGGGGATATTTTAAGGTTTTTCAGTTTTGTGAGGTTATGTCGAAGTCCAGACGTGATGGCGAAATTCTGACCTCGGATTCGGATTCAGTGACCCAAAATACATATAACTGCATATGCCGCTTACCCAGATCATGAAACTTTTTATTTTTTGTGGGCCTGTGTTATCTTTGACCCGCAGTATCCGATTGAATTGCACACAGATGCAAGCGCAATCGGATATGGTGCTATACTCATGCATAGAATTGAAAATAAACCGTATGTAGTGGAATACTATAGTAAGACAACAAGTTCTTGTGAATCTAAATATACCTCATATGAGTTGGAAACACTTGCTGTGGTTAATGCTGTTAAGCATTTTCGACACTACTTACATGGTAGAAAGTTTGTAATATTCACTGACGGTAATTCATTAAAATAAGATTGTGTTGTTGCCTAGAGTCTACCGCTGGTGGGCTTATTTACAGACCTTCGATTTTGATATACAGTATAGAGAAGGCAAGCATATAGCCCATGCTGATTTCTTTTCCAGAAACTCCCCTGAATATGCAAAGGTTGTTGAAAAACGAATCGAATTAACCGAAGTATCTGAAGATTGGATTCGTGCAGAGCAACAGAAAGATCAAGATATTGTAGAAATCATTTCCAAGTTGAACAATGATGAATTTCCATTGAAGTTGTCTAAGACATATGATTTGAGAGTTGGAGTTCTGTATAGAGTTGTACAAAGAAATGGCAAGACCCTTTGTTTGCCAGTAGTGCCTCGTGGATTTAGATGGTCTGTTATTAACCAGGTACATGAACCCATAATGCATCTGGGCTTGGAGAAAACGCTTGATAAAGTATACGATTACTATTGGTTTGAGGGCATGGCCAAATAAGTTCGAAGATTTGTTGAAAATTGCATAACATGCAGAGTTTCCAAATCATCTTCTGGGATAATACAAATGGAATTACATCCTATCCCTGAAGCAAACATTCCATGGCATACTATTCACATCGACATAACAGGCAAGCTTAGTGGTAAAAGCGATCGTAAAAAATATATTATAGTACAGATTAATGCTATTACCAAGTATGTCTATCTCTATCACACTTTCACATTGAGTGCGGAAAGTTGTGTAATGGCGTTAAAATCGTCAATTTCCTTGTTCGGGGTCGCTATTCGTATTGTGGCTGATCAGGAAACGAGTTTCACACCTGCAAAGTTTGTTGAATTTTTCTTTTCGCAATAGATTAAACTGTATTTAATTGCAACTGGAGTAAGCCGTGGTAATGGTCAGGTCGAGAGGGTTATGAGCACTTTGAAAAACTTACTAACAGTGTCGATCGTGGCAAGAGGCATTGGGTGACGTACAATTAGCAATTAATTGTACTGCTAATAAGATAACCAAAGCAAGTCCTTTAGAATTATTAATGGGAAAGGTTGCTCGTCCTTTAGGCCTTGTCCCCATTCATGATTCAGATACAGAAATTAATTTAGATGAGATAAGAACACAAGCTTTAGGGAATATTGAAAAATCAGGAAAATATGAGAAGAAAAGGATTGATAAAGGCAGAGCTAAAATAGTAAAACTTATTGTTTTTTTTTGTGTTGCTTAATAATAGTGAAAGAAACCAGACTAAACTGCAACCTAAATATAGAGGTCCTTTCGAGATTACTGAGGTATTGGAGAACGACAGATACACATTAAAAAGTATAAAAAGTAACAGACGGAAAAATTAAGAAGATAACCCGCAAGATGAAACCGGTGAAAGAGACGGTAGTGAAGCTGTTGAAAAAACAGTAGTGAAGCTGTTGAAAAAGACAGTCGTGAAGCCGTTGAAAGAGACGGTAATGGAAGCTGTTGAAATAGACAGTAGATTGGCGGAAGGTGTATTGAGATACACAGTTGTTGATTGCTACGTGGCGGCACTTGACCCTGGAGTGGTATTTTGACAATGTTGTTATTTGAAAAAAAAACACGAAAAAAATATGAAATGGGTTTAACTGATGGATATGAAAATTAAAAGAGTTATTTGAAGAAATTTATAAGTTGAAATATGTGAGTTAAAACAGTATTTAAGTTGACATATGAAAAATTAAAAGAGTTGTTTGAAGAAGGACTAAAGTTGGAATATGATGAAATGTATTAGAATGAAGTTTATGTTACTGAAGAAACAAGATTGTTAATGAATAAGAAATTATTAAGTTGATTGTTACATTAAAATTAATACTAAAACAGTGTGAATTTCTAATTTATAATTGTGTGTTGCATATACACGAGAGCGTGTAATTTATCAGAATGACAGTGTCGGAGAAGGAGATGTTGTTTTAAAAAGGCCGCCTTATTGAAGTTTATTTAAGATTTATCGATAAGAGAACCACGGTTGTACTTGATTGTGAAATCTTGATACATATGTATTAAGATCGAGTGTGGCCCGAGTAGAGTTGCCAGAGAGTTGCTACGCGTGGGTATAAGAAGAAGAGTAACACGCGCCGAGAACAATAAGAAAAAGGCAATATAAGAGACTCACTACACAATTCAAAAAACGCCGATATAAATGATGGAAGAAGATAATAATAAGTCTCCGTCATATATATATGTCGGCAATAGGGGAGTCTTATCCATTTTATTTATAAGTTTTGTAATTTTGGTGCAGCAGCACAGCAAGTTCCGATCAATTCCACCAGTCAAACTTCACTGAGATGATTTTCTTCCTTTACCATGGCCGATATGTTTGCTAAGTTTTTTCAAACAACTTATTCTTCTTCAACGCCATTCATTCTTATCCATATAGCGTACCAAGTCCGAATGGCATCTTCACACCGTTACTGCACGAAAGTTCACTTTTTAAGTATCTACGCTTAGTTAAAACAGTCTTTTCACTGGGTCCCAAAGGTACGATATCCCCGATATATCTTCGATATTGTGCCAACTCTTTATGTAAGCCATTATTCAAACTATTTTCGCTGTCCTCAGACACTGCCTCCTTTCCTTCCATATGGAAGGAATTATTCATTATCCCTTTACTTAAGAAGGGCAGCAAGTCTGATGCAAGCAAATATAAAGGTATCTCTAAATTATCGGCTATACCTAAATTCTTCGAGAATGTTATAACTCCTCATTTGCAACATTTTAGCAGATCCGTCATATCTACTTTTCAACACGGATTCTCATGTATGCGGATGATGTCAAGCTCTGTTTTCAATTTAGAGACGACTCCTGTCATTCTCGCCTTCAATCTGACCTAGATTGTTTCTATTCTTGGTGTCGTGCAAATCTCCTTAATCTGAACACCTCCAAATGCAAGGTGATGACATTCTCACAAGCCTGCCCAAAGTACTTATCTTACTCTTTTTGTAGTTGTACCCTGGAAAGAATTTCCTTGATTGATGATCTAGGTGTCCGTTTGGACCGCAAACTCAAGTTTTGCGAACATATATCATCAATGGTTAATAAAGCTATGGGTGTGCTCGGCTTTATTAAGAGATGGTCTAAGGAGTTTGACGATCCTTACCTAACTAAGACTCTTTTCACCTCGCTTGTTCGTCCAATTCTCGAGTACGGAACAAATGTCTGGAATCCTCAGTACATAGTTTAAAAGGACCGCATTGAATCCCTACAGAAAAACTTTTTAATTTTTTGCCTTGCGAGGCCTTAAGACTTCCTTCCTATCCTAGTATCCAATCCTAGAACTATGCTTGGATTTGTATTTATTAATAACCTTATACAAGGGGACATAGATAGTAACGACTTGTTTAGTCGACTACACTTCTCTGTCCCTGGTAGAAACACCCGTAATTATATTCCTCTAAAACTTTCCTATTGCAGCTCGTATTATGCCCTGCATGAGCCTTTCAGGGTATTATGTTCGGACTATAATAAACTATATTACACTGTAGCTAATAACAACAATAATTCTGTATCTTGCTTAAAATCACAAATCCTCACCCACCTTTCTGGTAACTAGTTAAATACATACTTATCTTCTTTCTAGTAACAGTAGCACTTTTTAACAAACTGCATGTTTACAACATTCTAATCGCTATTTTGATTAGGCTTTGCTTACTAACACTAACTCTCCTGATCTGATTGGGTTTTTCTGGGTTTTCCACAATCCTCTGCAACAAAAGTTGGATCGGCTTTATCTTTTTTAATCCAGTTCAAATTCAATTCAATTAATTTTTTTCACAGTTGAGATCTTACTTTCAACTTAAAATTATTTGTAGTTTAATATTTCAATTTAAAATGTAAATTATAATTATTAATTGTTTTTTACCTGTAAACAGCCGACTAACCATAGTTCGACTATAAATAAAATTTAATAACCAGTAAGAAAAGCAACAGTGGCGCAGCATGCGACAGTGGGATACCCTTCGACCTATGTTCCCGTGTAGTTTAATTTCTTAAATTCATACACATATGCATATGCACATGCTTTACCTTTATTCACAACAGATGGCACTCGCCCGCCTCTCTTGTTAGCTGACAGAAGCATTTAGTTTTATACTTATTCTTTCCTTAATAACTTTTATGTTTATTGTCCGATCGGATTACGTAGATACGTAGATAATTCATTCAGCTTAGTATATGTTAAAGTCAGAAAGTTGTAGCTTTTATACAGCGCTTACAAATTGAGCTCAAAAATGTAATTTTTGATTTACGGGGGCGGTGGGCGTGGCATCTAACATTTGAAATAAACTTGATCAACTTATAGTACACAGGAGTCTTCCTACTAAATTTGTTAACTCTAGCTTTTATAATAGCTGAGATCTGTGCGTTCACACAGACAGACGGACAGACAGACAGACAGACAGACAGACATGGCTCAATCGACTCGGCTTGTGATCCTGAGCAAGAATATATATACCTTCTGCCTGTTACATACATTTGCACAAAGTTAGTATACCCTTTTTTGACCATTTTCAATGGTCGAAGGGTATAAAAAGAAAGGCATGGCACACTTGCTTCTTATTGCTGCACGCTTTATGTAACTCATAACGAGCCAGATCTGAGCGATGTATCGATTCAACAACCTGCAAGATATCTCCAACCAATTTGCTACATCTATCTCTTGCAATATGAGTAATATGCTCGCTTTCATCAAAATCGGACCGCTAGCACATAATATATACTTAGATGCTATAGGAACAATCGGCCGAAATGATGGTTTCTGTATGAAGACCAGAATTGAATTGTATCGGAGCAACTTGACTTACCCGTGCCAATCAAAGTTAGACGTTAACCGATGAATACTTTTCCATTTCATTAAAATCGCGCAACTATGTATGTATATCCTATAGCTTTTATAGCAACACTCAGTTAGAAATAGAAAAAGGCCAGTGATTGGATATATTATAGCTGCCAATGAATCTACATATCATTAGGCTTATATTATATACGTTTTAATATTAATTTCTTTGGATTATTTTCAATCACATTTCTCAGTTCACGTGTTTGCGCCTTGGCGTATTAGCTTCGATTAATTCTCTTATATCGGCATGCCGACACATTTCGATAAATCATTGAGTCTAGCAATAAGTGTTGAGCAATTTACGAATATCGGTTTTCAGCAAGTGAACTACAAATATTGGCTATAAATATATTGTACATACGTGTATGTCGAAAACATAATAAGTAAATCCGTTACAATCAAGTAAATAAATCAGTTATAAACAAAATCACTTATGGTAATTGCTTACTGTATGAACATACAATTTTATTTAATTTCGCACCATAATATATAACTAGCATAGTAACCATCGTAGGAGATAAGCGCCGGCAGGAGTATAACACGCCCGGCTTGCCAAAGGTAGCCAGCCTTTCATTCTGGCTTTATTTTGTGTATTCAAGCATTCATTCAGAATAGTATTGAAAAGTCGCCTTCGAGTTAAGCTTCAGAGTCTAGGTCACTCGCAAGGAGAAAGCTAGCGTTGCCATTTGTGTTAAGGTCTTACCTTCTGCTTACCGCATAGATAGATATTTTGTTAGCTCGGTACAGAATCAAAAATATATTACATCAAAAAAATAGTATAAATTCTTCATAATGTCGTTAGCCCACTGGAACCGCTACATACTGTTGAAGACAGGCATAGCTAGGCAAATGCTGCGCATGATGGCTGACTACTCGAAGACTGTCTGCAACCTGAAGATCAACGAGGAAACCAAGGTGATGGTGCAAGGCTTTACTGGCAAGCAGGGAACGTTCCATGCTTCTGAGTCCATCAAGTATAACACGAAAATCGTTGGAGGCGTGTCGCCCAATAAAGGCGGTACCACGCATTTGGAAAAACCCGTCTTCAAAGATGTGAGCGAGGCAGTGAAGGAATTGAAACCAGATGCGACAGTCATATTCATTCCACCTCCGACCGCCGCCGAGGGCATTTGTGCTGCTATAGAGAATGAGGTCGGTTTGATTGTCTGCATCACTGAGGGCATTCCCCAGGTAGATATGGTGCGTATCAAGCAGATGTTGGAGACCCAAGAGAAGTCACGTTTACTAGGCCCCAATTGTCCGGGCATTATATCGCCCGATCAGTGTAAGATCGGCATTATGCCGGGCCACATCCACAAGCGCGGCGTGGTTGGTATTGTCTCTCGCTCGGGCACTCTGACCTACGAGGCTGTGCACCAGACGACAGGCGTCGGTCTCGGCCAGACATTATGCATCGGGTGCGGGGGTGATCCATTCAACGGTACAAACTTTATCGATGGACTCAAGGTATTTTTGAACGACAAGGAGACCAAGGCCATCATATTGATAGGTGAAATCGGAGGCTCTGCTGAGGAAGAGGCAGCCGAATTTCTCAAACAGGAAAACTCTGATCCATGTTGTTCTAAGCCGGTGGTTGCCTTTATTGCTGGCCAGACTGCACCACCAGGGCGACGCATGGGTCATGCTGGTGCAATCATCGCCGGTGGCAAAGGTGGAGCCCAAGACAAAGTCAAGGCCCTTGAAGACGTTGGCTGCATAGTCGCCGTGAATCCATGTCACATGGGGGTGCTGCTCCACAAAGAGATGGTGCGACGCAAGCTGATCAAGTAGTCTCCTAGGCTAACAAAAACGTATTTGCAATAGTTACGAAACATTATACATTAGTTTAAACTTTATTAAATCGAAATTAGTAATTAAAGGTTAAAGTTTCCGCAATGTTTGGCACAAAGTAATCTTTCATAATTTTTTATGACTCCAAAGAATTGATATATTATCATTTAGTTTCGGCATGGTATTTACACTGTGAGGGTGTTGCTCAATTGAATGTAATCTGAAAGTGAACTTCTGAGAAATGTAATGTACTAAGTCATAACCTTGAATTGGACATTATATTGAAAATTTCAAACTGTGTCATAATGTTGATTGTACTCTTCGTACTGTTTGATCCATTATTGAAGGTACCTATATAATTTGTGTTGCATACCTTGCTGCGCTCAAATAAAAACATTTCTTAATTAACTTTAATGTTTATTGTCCACATTATTATTAAAGTGTACCCAAATTGTAATGCAATCTTTAAAACACTGGAACACATACGAGTCTTGCCTTTTGGTGGCTCTAACTCTAAAAGTCTGTGAGATTCGTTTATACACATAGGCAAACCGACAGAGGAAGAGACAGAGGTACATTTGTTCACCTGTCGATGTTGGCTTAGTATATATGAACTTTGTGGGGCTGTATTCAGGGCAGTTGACATGATATCAGGGCCTGGGTGGCACTCCCTACCGGCCCCCAACATTTATTGCATATGGGGCGAACGCCCGTCGGCATAATGTCTGCCTTCAATAGGTAAATGACACACTAGAAAAATATTATGAGATGCGAAAAATTAAGAACACGTCTGTTCCTATTCGATATTCAATTTGTACAGAGTCTAATGTGTGTTGTGAGTATGTGAAAATGACCAAGTGGGCATGAAATTAATTTAAGAGAGAGAGAGGAAGAGGTTATAAGAGTGTAATGACTGTTCTAGTTCAATGTTAACTATTACAGTTGTTCTTATGTGTTGGGGCATTTATTAAAATTTGTTTGATTTTATTTTTGGTATAATACTATTGTATGATATTTCTTTAATAATGATCTACTCCAACAATACTTTCAAAATTATCCAGTGCAAATTCATTCATTTATGTGCTCCAGCTCAATTATTTGATTCGATTTACTTCATTTAAAGTGCTTTGTATTTTATTTATAAATGTGCGTAACAGGCAGAAGGAGGCATCTCCGACCCCATAAACTATATATATTCTGAATCAGTATCAGTAGCCGAGTCGATTGAGTTTGTCTGTCCGTCTGTCTGTCTGTTTGAACACCTGGATCTCAGAAACTATAATAGCTAGAGTCATCAAATTTTGTGAGAACATACGTATATATTGCAGTGTCTCAAAGTTTTTTTAAAATTTGGACACGACCCTTCCCGCCTCTGAAAATCAGTGGTTAGAGTGGTGAGAGTGCGTGTGTTCGACTCCCGGTTGAGGCGGGTGTGAATTTTTATTTATTAATTATTTTATTTTGTTTATTTATTTTATTCTAAACTAAAAGAAAAGTTACAGTCAGACAAATTAAATTATTTAATTAAATTTCAATAATAATATGATAATCCATGGCCTTGTACAGTCAGCACTTGACTGTAACGTTAGTATTTTCATAGTTTTCAAGTGAGGTTAATGTGAAACAAACGTACATTACGTATATAATATACCCTTTCAGTCAAAGTCATCATTCTTTCTTTTTAGTTTACGCTTGTCTTTCTCAAGTACAAAAAGTGCATTCGGCGATTTTAGCGGTTTGGTCTCACCTTTTAAACGATATTCACTTGATTGGTCAGTTGCTTCTGGGTCGTAAGCATAAATCCAAGATTCATGGCCAGTAATAGTTTGTTTATAGACGCCTTGATAGTCAGAAAGCATTACTTCGCATGCTTAATAGCAATTATTTGCTCAACAAAATTGGACATTGCACAAATCGCCGAATGCACTTTTTGTACTTGAGAAAGACAAGCGTAAACTAAAAAATAATGATGACTTTCACTTTCATTTGCCACAGATGGCACTAGCAGTCCTACCAACTTAAGAAAAAAAAAGTTTGCCTGAATCGGTTAACGCGGATATTTTAAATTCAAAACTCTTTACTTTTTGATCACAGTAGTAGTATGAGTCTTCATCAGAGCTTTCTACATATACGAGTATAATATAATTTTCACATCAAATTTAATCAAAAGCATAGAAACAATCTGCAGAAATAAAGATTTTTGTATGAAGACCGGGTTTTGATTTAAGGAATAAGAAGGAGACAAGAACTTACAAGGGTATAAAACTTTCGGCATGTCGAATGCAGCCTTTATTTCTCGTATTTTCTGGAAATCTGACTGATTTACGGCCAAATAGCAAGGAAGCTCTCCTTAATAAATGTTACAAAAGAAGACATTGATCCCATAGTCGGTTAGATGCCACTGTAGGTTTCTTCGCTTGTTTGTTTATCAATAACGTGTTGCAGGCGCAGTCAATTTCGTGTTGGCGTGTTGCTTTTCGTACGCTAAAAAGCTAATTTGATTGCGTTCTCTTGATGTTGTAGTTTGTGTTGTTGCTAGTGTGATTTTTGCTGGCACAGAGGCAGAGTCGCTGCTGGTGCTGCATGTCATGTTGCTGCTTTATTTTGTCATGTTCGCCGTGTTTGCCTAACTGTTGGCCATAAACTAATTACCGCACACATTTTTTGCTGGGCTTTGTTGTTCTTTGTTCCACGAGGCGGCGCTGTTGCACGTTGTTTGTCGTTTGTTTGTTGACGTTGCCGGGGTGTTGCCTTCGTGTTGTCTGCCAACAATTATGCTGATAATTGGCGTTGGCGGGCGGCACCACGTAGCGTATGCGCAACGCTTCCGTCTGGCAGCTGGTGCTTGTTAACCATTCACTTGACAAATATTTAAATCATTTGCCACCAGGCGGAGCTCAGGTGTTTGGGCAACTGTGCCACTTTTGTGCACAGATATGCGTCTGTGTGTGTGTCCCCTTTCCCACCTCGCCTGCAACCATCCTTGGCGCATAATTTAACTAAAAGCAATTGAAAATCAGCCCAGCAATGTCAGCAAAGGCAGCAACAACAGCTACGGCAACAGCACAGAGTGAAGCCAAGTGCAGCCAGGCTTCAAGAACTGCTAAATGCCAGCAATCCTGTCTCTGCCACGCCCCGCCAGCGCCCATTGCCCGCTGCCCCGAGTGGGCGGCGCACGCCCACTCTCAAGTGACACAGAATGAGAGCGAGAGGCAGCGCCACACGGCGACAAAAAGTTCTACGGCATCGCCCGATGCTGTCTGTCCCCCTCTGCCTTGCAGCCCCTCTATCTTTCTCTGTCTCTCTCTCTTTCTACCTATCTCTCTCTATCTCTCCCTGCTCTGTGCTGTCTCTATGCTGCTCTGTCGCCGGCCTTAAAGTATTTGCCAGGTTCCTTTGGCAGCTGCTGAGGTGTCAACGCTGCACTTGAGCCACGAGTATTTTTGTGAGTTATTTCTTTTCAAGCTATTTGCCAAATGCCACAGCAGACAAACAGACAGACAGACAGACTGAAAGAGAGAAATAGAGAAAGTGAGCAAAAGGGAGAGAGAGGGAGAATGAAGGAGACGGGGTGAGATAAGTGCAGAGTAATCGGCAAGTGATGCACTCACTTCTCGGCCCAAGTGCGCAAAACAAATGCATTTTCCTTATTAAAAACCCGTGTGCGTGTCTCGTTTAAACTGAACAGAAGCATCACATACACACACACATAGATATACATATGTACAGTACGGCTTCAGTAAAGGTAAAAGCACAATCGACGCTCTCACTGCCGTAAGAGATTTGGCAAGAACGCTCTCGACGGCGACAGATGGCTAGGCGGTAAAAAGGAGTACTGCGCCATCATCACGCTGGACGTCAGATATGCGTGCAATACGGCGAGATGGCCAAATATTCTCGGAGCCATGCGCACCATGGGTATACCCAGATACCTCAGAATCATCATCTACAGCTACTTCAGAGACCGTATATTATGGTACGACACAGAAGCTGGGCCAAGAAAGCACCACGTTTCCGCAGGTGTCCCACAAGGATCGGTAGTTGGACTAATCCTGTGGAACATAATGTATGACGGGATACTGTCCATCAACAAGCCCAGTGGAGTGGAGTTACACTGCTTTGCCGATGACGTGGCGGTAGCTGCTGTTGCAAAAACAATACATGAGCTACAGGACAAGAGCTATGCAGCGATTAGAGCAACCATTAACTGGCTGGAGAAAAACGGTCTAGAAATCGCAGCGCACAAGTCCGAAGTTGTGCTGCTGAGTAGCAGAAAGGCCGTTGAGCGCATGCAGGTCTCGGTGAAAGACGCCCAAATAGTGTCAGCCGGATCGCTGAAATACCTGGGAGTTCTATTTGACCATAGACTGACTTTTAAGGAACATGCGAGATACGTCAGCAGGAAGGCAGCGATGTCAGCAGCAGCATTGGCAAGACTCATGCCGAATGTGGGTGGACCCAGGACGCAGGCCAGGAGGCTGATGATAACAGTCGCAAAAGCAACGCTGTATAGCAGCCCCCATCTGGAGAAGTGTCACGAGTAAAGTGACCTACCTAGACAACGCGCGTTCAGTATCACGGACCCTGGCCCTTAGGCTGATCAGAGGATTCAGAACAATTTCCGAAGATGCAGCTCACGTACTTGCGGGCATCCCTCCGATAGACCTAGAGATATATGCCCAATATTTTGCTGGCTTCAAGGAGTGTGGCAGACTAGGTGGCAAGGGTCACAACAAAGAAGATGGACCTATCAGCTGATGGGCAGTGGTAGATTACCACTTGACCCAGCTTCTCACCGATCATGGATGCTTCCGGGGGTACCTCTTCGGGTTCCGCCATGTGGACTCAGCACAGTGCTTATTCTGCAGAGACTCAGCGGAAACTTTGGAACATATCCTACTGCACTGATCCAGATTTTACACAGAGGGAAAGCTGCTGGAGTCTCTTACTGGAACTCCGCTTAGTCCGAGAAGCTTAATGAGCACAATGTTGGCGGACAAACCCGTATGGGAGAGGGCACATGGCATCATCATCGGCATGATGAAACGTGTCCGCATCGATGAGATGGCCAGCAGACCTGCTGGTTGAAGAGCACTCCTGTGAGGTGGCGGGGCAGGAATACTACCTCAGCGGGCTCGGCTTGTCGTAAAAGGCGACTAAAGAGTTAGCGAAGAAGCGTCACGCTGCGTGGCAACGCACAAGAAGAGGGAGTGCGGTCTGGCACCACATCTCACCGAAGTCATTACTTGACTGGAAGTCCCGGTGAGAGTGACAAGGACTGGAGAGCGTACGGAGGTTTTTGTTTAGTACGTAGGCATAACTCTACTTGGAGAGTTATGAATCGTGCATGCCATCTACGGACGGTAGATGGTATCTTTCGATGATTTTATTTTCCTGCCGTATTTTTAATAAAAAAAATACATATCTGCATGTATGTGTGGTAAACAGCATACATACATATATGGTAATTGAGGCACTATAAAGAGCTGCCACTCTTCATTTTGCATTTGGCCTCAAGAAAGGCAAAGTCGAAACCGAATTGAAAACTGTTGCCCCAGCGAAGCAAGTGGGCGGACAGTTGGCACACCCCTTTCTGAGCCGGCTCTACCCTTTCGATAATGCCATTCAAGAGACCTTTCGGGGCGGGGGCGGACGTGACAAGCAATCGACCGCAGCAACAGTGAAAAGCAATTAAAATAAGACAAGTCTAAAAAAGAACAGGAAAACTCTGCTCGACCCTCAGACAATGGCAGGAGGGCCAATGCAGCCTGCATAAAACAATTTTCCATAGCCAACCGATTCGATTCAATTCCGAATTCTTTTTTTTTCATTTTGGTTGGGGCAGGTTGACCGGTGACGCCATTGTGGTTGTTATTGTGGTTGTCATTGTGATTGCTGGGTTCGTCAAGTGCTCCACGCATCGAGCTTTCTTCACGTGCCAGAAATATTTATGTGCTTCAAAAATAAACCAAACCAGTAAGAAAAGCAACAGTCGCGCGGCACGCGACAGTGGGATACCCCTCGACTATGTTTCGGTGTAGTTTAATTTGTTTAATTCATACACATGTTCATATGAAGATACTTTCAAACTATTCTCGACAGATGGCGCATCAAATTCTGGGTGCCACGCCCAGCGCCCCCGCAAATCAATAATTTAATTTTTGAAATCAATTTGGCTTTAACATTCGAGTTGTGACGCCGCATAAAGCGCGACACATTCTATTAGTTATTTTCTAAAATCAATATAAGGTATCTTTAAGTCTAATATACCCCGCAGTATTTTTAAAGAGAACATAGGCAGCGAAGCAAAAGACAGGGGCATAGGCAGCAACAAGAGACAGGGTACACAACATAAGAAAACTTCTGACATTCGGCGCCCATGCCAAGCGCACACACAAGTTACGGTACCTCGGTACCCAGACCGTGAGCCTAGCACCCGCACAGAGTAACGGTGCCTCGAGCCTAGTGTGCGCACAGGTAACGGTGCCTCGGTACCCAGAGCACAAGCCTAGTGTGCGCATCGTCAGTAGTGTCGTGAGTGAAACGCTAGTTGGCAAGTGGATGCGTGAGCGTGTGCTCTAACGAGTTTGCGGCGTGGTGAAACACACCACTGAGCGGCTCGTGGGAGTACAAGCGAGAGTACCTGCGGTCACGGGCGTTCCGCACGACACGCACGTGGTGCGTGAGCGTGCACTCTAACTTGTTGCGGGTGGTAGAAAACACGATCGAACGACTTCTAGGAGTGCAAGCGAAAGCACCCGCGGCCGCGTGCGTTCCTCACGATAAGCCACCAGCCAGTCACGCGTGACACGCGACACGTGCACGTGAGCTCCGTAGTGGTAGAACCCACTATCACGTGGCCAGCGAGCACATGTGCGTGACGTGTACCATGTGCGTCTTCTATACCCTGCACATATCTCAGCAGGGCATGACCTGCTAGTAGCCCCTCTTGTTAAAGTCATAGTCCTAGTATTTATAAATTGTTCTGTAAAGACCCTGGCGAGACTGAGATATGTACCCCAGCCTGAGTAAACATCCTTGCAGAGTATACTAAGCTGAATGAAATTTGTATGTACGTATTCTCCAAATTGCAATTCGCTCGGATAATAAACACAGATGTTATTTAAGAAAGTATGACCATAAAACCTAACAAGGGAGGCGGGCGAGCGCCATCTATCGATAATAATTTAAAAGCATGTGCATGTGTATGTATACATATATATAAATTTAACAAATTAAACTACACCGGAACATCAGTCATTATTAAGGCATGAGGGGACATCCATAAACCCCTTTGTGTCCTTGGCAGCCTATTCAGCCCATGTGGGCTGAGAAAAACCTTTGGTAAACGATCCAGTTGGTACTCAGTGCGCATATAAAAGTCGAGCACACTAGACTGTAGCTCTTTTATGTGTATTTGCTTTTTAATATTTTAAAGTGCTTATAGCCTGCAAATGTATTCAAAACGCGAATTGAATCGTTCATTGGAGAAATGGGAGAATTTGATAGCGAGTACAGCATTTTAAAGTATCTTATTTCAGTGACAATCACTGTACTGCAGTCAAATCAAACACATCAAACAATAAATATGCATGTGTTAATTGTATTAAAGTGCACAATACAAACTTAAATGTCTCTAGGACATTTCATTTACACGATTGAATTACGATTTTGTATTATTATTGAATATTATATTTTGTTTAATATATATAATATTATTACAAATATTGAATCAATTTCTAAATTATTGATGTGTAGTGTGGCGGAGTGGATTTGATCTATTGGGCAATTGTTAACACAATCGGACATAAGTTCTTTGCAATCTGTTATGGTTTGTTTCTATACCCGCTACCCATAGGGTAGAAGGGTATTATAACTTTGTAATAATTGAAAATGTTTGGAACAGGCAGAAAGAGGCGTGGCAGACCCACCAAACTATATGTATACATATATTCTTAATCAGCATCAACAGCCGTCTGTTTGTCTGTCCGTCCGTATGAAAGCCTCGGTTTCGGATGCTACACACAAAATTGACTTCAGGCTGCCAGCGCGGTGGCCGAAGCATTTGCCCGTTGTCAAACTTCACAAGCAACGCATACATTCATACGCGGGTCGTGCATGCATACACGCACACATGGAAACGATCGCACAGCGCAAAGTACGCGCACGCTTATCGTTCCGCTGTCGTTGTGCGACTGTGTTGCATTTTGCGAGAACAGCTGTTTTTTCGGGTCGATAGACAGTTAACGATGAATACAGCTGCCCTGGTACTAAACATCTACCGTCAAAGCAAGCAGTGCAATTTTGAGGTCTCTCTTAAAAGTCGGATCGGTCAGCGAACCCCGTTTACCGTTTGGCTGATGCACAGTTTGAACTGTCGGTTAGGTACCCGAAATCGCAGGCTCAGCGACCGCCAAGCAGATTTTCAAGGGCAGGTCTTGTCATTCAAAGTCGAGAGTCGAGGCGGTCAAAGCTTACCTTCCCGCGAATTAATTATTTGAAAAGTGCGTGTAATTAAATTCATTAAATATTTTTTTTTAAAATAAAATTATAATAATTTTTATGTGTGTGCAGCAACAAATTGAATCCGGAGACGGAACGAGACTGTGTGCAGCAAAAATTGGATCTGTAGACGGAACGACACCAACTACACGTCGTCGCCCTGGTGAGTCCAGTCCATGCGGAGAGCCGCCAGGGTATTATTCGTCGTCCGACAAAATATTCCGTCCATTCGTCGTATAGAGGCCGGCTGCCATGGACAACATGTATTAAATTAGAGTTAGATCACCATTGTCTTAAATTATTTAAACTTATTATAAAACTCGAATAATATTCTGTCTTAAACGTTAGTGTCCGTGAAAGCCCTAGCTTTCTTCTGTCCCCTTTTATTTTTGCCGCTCCTTAGAGAGTGAGTGCCCCATCAGTCCATAGAGCTCTGTAGGCAGGTAGGGCTAGAGAAGAAGAAAGGGAGAGTATGAATATATAGTCCAATAAAAAAAATGTTAGTTTATAAAAATACCTAATAAATTTGTACAGCACGCATAAAATGAACGTTTGCTAAGCGTTTATAACTGGGGGGATGAAACGGTATTAGCTGGCCAGGACAGCTCCACGACATGGGTGATACTCTGAAATCCTGAACAGGAGTACCACATGGTTGGGTGGGTGCGCAGTGGCCGTTGGCCACCTAAAGTTGTTGTTGTTTTTTAAATTTTCGTCCCTTTGTAGTATCTGTAAATAAGACTTGACATTGTTAAATATGTGTTCATGTATTTAATGTTTGTTAAGTTTTACTTACTTGTTTGTGTTGTGAAACGTCTTTGTATAAAATCGAAACTCTTCGATTATTTTTCGGATTGCAGGGCAGAGGGAAAAACTCCTCCCCAAGTGCAGCTGAGCTAGCCGGCACAGACCTATCGGAGAACAAGCATTCTGTAACAACTGAAGCAGTTTGGATGCTATGCACCAGTGTTGCCAATTTAGCCTTTTTCCAGATAGATCTGTCCGGATTTCAACAGCGTCATCCGGAAAACTATCCTTTTTTTTGGGTTGTCCTTTTTCTATCCTTTATTGATTCTGATTAAATTGTTACAAAATCATCAAAATTGGTATAAATTTATAATCGATATGAGCATTTATTAAAAATGCAACCCTATGGAAATGGCGTATAATCGATATATTGATATATCGCGTTACTTTTCGTGAACATTTTGTGATGTAAAAATACCAAAAGAAGTTTATAAACAAAAGTTTCTTAGAACACATCCTGGAACTCCACCAGGCCAAAAGAGTGTTAAAATTATTAATAGGGTAAGGGTAAGGATGTATGGAAGAGCTATTCGGATTAGTTGAATAGGTAGATTGAAAAAAAATCTGCAAACAAATCGGCTGCGGCCTGATCAGTGCTTGCTTCATTTTTCCGAAAAATAAAGAGGAAGGGAATCTACAGGATCTACGTTTCAGATTGAAAAAGTTGTAAAACTGGTTAGGGTTCTGGGCGAACTGCAAACGACAACGACTCAAATACTCGTTGTAACAATTTGCATTTAGAGCAATAAAGTTTGCTCTAACAGCAATATATCTTGAGAAGTCAAAAGGTTTACGAGTTAGTTTAAATTTTTTAAAATACCGAGATTTCAAATTTTTTAACCTCATAAGTTCACGAGAGAACCAAGGTGGCCTATTTGACTTTACTGGGAAAGCAAGAGGAACACATTGGCCGAAAAATGAATTCATGGAGGAATAAAAAAATGAGATGCAAGTATTTAGGTCAGAACATGAATAAAAAAATGACCAATCATGTTCTAAAATTAAATGATTAACATTTCCAAAATCGGTCTTACGGAAACAACGTGATTTTACTTTACGAGGAACAGATGCAGTTTGCATAGGAGTAGGCAGAGCTAGAACAAGGTCAAACGTAGGATGGTAGGGATCTTCTGGATGTACTAAGGGATCAGTTCGGGAGATAGTGTTTAGTAGTATATCAGAAGAGAAAACTAAATCAAGCATTCTACCGCTACAAATAGGAACATTATTAATTTGAAATAAAGATAGTTCTGATAGGCGATTTAAAAAAGAATTATAGATAGAGGGCGCCAGAATACCGGATTAAGATGACCAACCAACTTCTGGTAAGTTAAAATCGCCAAAAGCTAGTAGATAATCTCTATCAGATAGTTTGGATGCAACAGTTTGGATAGCTGAAAGATGGTCCAAGTAGACGGAAATATCAGATGAGGGGGGAATGTAAGAACAGGTAATATAAATTGAAATTGGATACAGTGTTACTTTTGCACATACGAATTCTAAAAGTTCACTATGGTCAATTGAAACTAATTCAGAAGAAAGGTCTGACGTTACAGCTATCAGAACACCACCTCCTGTTCGTGATAAACGATCACATCTAAAACAGGTGTACGTGTCTGGGAAAATCGAGCAACTTTCAACTTCTGGTTTCAACCAAGTTTCAGTAAATATTAGTAAGTGGTAATCAAATGATACAGAATCAGCATACAGCTTAGAAAGCTTAGTGTTAAGGCCTCTAACGTTTTGGTAGGCAAGAAAAAGAGAAGTTACATTTTGATAAGAGAAAGAAAGACACGAACTTAGTTTTTTGTCGTCGTCTTATTAGGCGAAGTGGTCTGGTTTGGCAAAGTAAGGCTAATCGGCTGCCGATTCTTTTTCTTCTTTACCTCGAATTCTTTAACCATTATATGATCAGGCCAAAAATCAGCCGTGCATATGAAGTTAAAGCATTCATTGGGGACACAAAGTTTAAAGGATGATATGTCCCGTTCATAAGAGAACTTAAATTTTTCCACCTTTATCTCAGTGTCTTGTATTTTAGCTTGAATATAAGCCATGACATCATCAGATGTGAGATCAGGGGCAAGCCTGGAAAGAAAGATTTGCTTCCTCGGGGGCTTGGGCACCACTGATAAAGAATCAGTGGTTGTAGCCCTGGGTAAATCAGACACAGGTATCGAGACTATGGTAGGTGAGGGCATGTTTGGCGTCATTGGCTGCAGAGACTCGTTGTTGACAGATTCGGGAACCGAATTCTTCTGGGCCGCCGATCTCGTTACCACAGATGTGGTGATCGGTTTCAACGGCTGTGTCAACGGAGTACTATCCTGAGCGGAGGCGGTCGAAGGCAGAATAACAGCAGACTGGGTTTCTTCTTTGCGCGTAGATTTTTTTTTTGCGCTTTGGGGACTCACATCAGCAGTTGTACCTTTGACGTTGGCACATTTGGCATGTACGACATTATCACACAGCCAACATGAAATGCTAGGTTGAGCGCATGTAATCTCGCTTTGACAGGTTTTAATAGCACAGATAAGTTTTCCTTCCATTATATTCAGATACCACTGTAAAAGAGTAGCCAAATAAAACTACGTAAGAAAAGAGAGCAAATGCTAAGTAGGCGAGAGCACTAGCTGTCGTTACAGTAACTGCAACAACAAATGCACAGCGCAAACGAAAGTAGGAGAGAGCGAACTGAAAAGAGTAAGCGCGCTCGCGACAGAATCGAAAAATAGACCAAGCTACCAAGCAATACAACAACAAAGCTACAAAGAGTTGATGTAAACAAAGAAGCCAATAGCAAACCAAAGTCCAAATTACCAAACAAAAAATGTTTGACTAATTTAATAGAAAGCACTCGCAAGTGAACAGATTTAAATAGCAAAAGAATAGGAGAAAATACTATAAGAAGTATTAGTAAGCTTTTGTTACATGGAACACCGGTTATTCAAAGAAATCTAAGGAAATTCGGGGAGCAAAAGAAAAACACGTCTGTTTACTTAAAGAGAGCTTCTACTGCATCATATTTATGATGTGATGCGGTGTCCCAGCTCCCATTTATTTACGTTCGCCGTCATCGCTGTGATCAATCCATTTGGACTAAGCGGATCTCCAGTCAACGCTTTCAACTGTTCCCTCTCCGCCGAGAACTTAGAACACTGCATTAGCACATGTTCCGCCGTTTCCACCGCATCAATGCAGAATACGCATTGGGCTGAGTCTACATGACGAAACCTGTGTAAGTAGGCTCGGAAACAGCCATGGTCCGTGAGGAATTGGGAAATGTGGTAGTCCAAGGTTTTGTAGCTGCACTGCGTCCAAGCATCTAACTCCGGGATGAGTTGGTAGGGCCACCTCCCCCGTTGCGACGTTTACCATCTCGTCTGCCACTCTCCAAACAGCCACTCGTAAGCCTCGTCCCGAGTAGCAGCATTACTGATGAGACTAAGAGCCTTGATCTCCAGGTCGGCTAGTGGCATGCCTGCCAGGACTAATGCTGCATCCTCTGATACAGTTCTAAAGCCTCTTATTAACCTACGGGCCATAGACCTTATCACCGTACGCGCTCCTTTTAAGTATGAGCATTTTTTTGTGGCGTCACTTCAAATTGGCGCAGCGTAGAGTAGGGTTGCCTTTGCTACGGTTACCAGTAGCCTCCTGGCTGGGTCTTTGGGGCCTCCCACGTTGGGCATAAGTCGAGCTATGGCTGCCGATGTGATGGCTGCCTTCCTGCTAGCGTAATTAGCATGATCCTTGAAGGATAGCCTGTGGTCTATGAGGACACCGAGGCGCTTCAAGGACTTATCTGAAGTCACCTGGGTTCCGCTGACTGAGACTAGCATGCTCTCCACCTTTTTCCTGCTGCTTAATAAGGCAGCTTCGGTTTTGTGTGCCGCTATTGTTAGTCCAGCTTTCTCAAACCAGTCGATGGCCGCTCTAATTTTTTCGTTGCACTTCTCCTGGATTTCCATTATCGTTTTGGCGACTGCAGTTATAGCCACGTCATCTGCGAACTGCAGTGCAGCTCAGCTCCTGTGGGCTTTCTGATTGCCAGTATACCATCGTACATGGTGTTCCACAGGATCGGTCCAAGTTCAGATCCTTGAGGAACACCAGCCAAGACTCGGTAACATTTCGGTCCATCTTCCGTATTGTACCAGAGGACACGGTCTCTAAAATAGCTGCCTACAGCGATCCTGAGGTACTCCGGGATACCCATCGTGTACATTGCATCGAGGATTAAAGGCCATCTTGCTGTGTTAAAAGCGTTTTTAACGTCCACTGTGACAATCTATCGCCCTAGAGCGCGTTCTTCGCAATGTTTCACACTGCCGTGAGTGCGTTGAGGGTACTCTTTCCCTTTCGAAAGCCATATTGATGGCTGCTTAGACCGTTTATGCTCTCGGTTACAGCCTCTATTCGGGCATATAGGATGCGCTCAAATAGTTTTCCTACAATGTCCAGAAGGCATAGTGGACGGTAGCTGTCTGCAACTTGTGCTGATCCTTTCCCTTTAGGCAAAAGTACCAGCTTCTGGCTTTTTCACCTTGCTGGAAAGACTCCGTCTAGGAGGCACTGCTGAAAGGTATCCCTGAAGATGTCCGATCTAGACAACGCCACTGCTTTGACGACTACTCCCGGAATGCCATCTAATCCAGGGGCTTTGTTACCCTTGATACGCCTTGCTGCCTCTACGACCTCGTGTGCAGTGATGCTCGGGAAGTCGGAGACTGGAGCTGCGGCTATTGGCTGCCATGAGGTCGACTGCATCGGGAATAGGTCCGCAACAATGTTGGCCAGGACATCAGGATCTGAAGCGGGGACATCTCTCTTCCGCAGTTTGTTGCTTACCAGCTTATAGGCCAGACCCCAAGTGTCGTCGTATACGCTATCCAGCAAGTTCTTGTAGGCTCGTGCCTTGGCCGCCGAGATTCCGTGCTTGAACTCGGTTCGCTTGGCTTTATAAGTCTCCAGAAGATGATGAGGGCTACCTCTGGCTCAATGTGCTCTTCTCCTAGCCTTCAGGAATTCCGATCGCAGCTGCTGAAGGACGGGGCTCCATCAGTATATAGGGGGCTTTCGCTGCGCCTTTTTTTACGTGGCATGGTCGCATCGCACGTTGCTACGAGCATTTTCGTAAGTTCCGCCGCCATTGTCTCTATAGTACGTCATCCGTTGGGATTTGTAGGGTGTCGATTTGGTATGGCAGCATATCCTCATCGAACTTCCTAGTATCCCATGCTTGCCCCAGTGATCTTCTCAGTTGGCTTCTAGTTGTGCCAGTCGTTGAGACGCTAAAAGTGATCAAAGCGTGATCGCTCAGCGTTACCACGTCAAGGACTGTCCAGCTTGAGTTAGTCACTAAGCCTCTGCTAACAAATGTGACGTCAATAAATGAAACGTGGGCACGCGGCATCTATTACCGCTCTGCCTCTGGGATTGGATGCCCTGCTGCCCCATTCGACAACCCAGGCATTAAAGTCCCCAGCAATAATCGCCGGACAGCGCCCTCTCGCATGATTGGCAAGAGTGTCCAGCATTTCCTCGAATTGGTCAGTGCTGTCGCTAGGCGGGGCGTAGCAGCTATAAACATGCACACCCTTCACCCTCGCATATGCGATACCACTTATCGGCAGGTAGGCCCGTTCCTGGACGTGCAACTTTATAGCCGCTTTGCCTGACTCGTCCAAGATCATCGAAGGGTTTCCAATTCCCGGGGAGTAGGGCTCGATAAAGAGAATAATTTCTATGTTGCGCTCCGCCGCAGTCTGAGCCAAGAGGCTCTGAGCAGCTGCGCAGTGGTTGACATTAAGCTGGATGATTTTAATTGGGTCCAGCATCATCGCGACGGCTCATGACTCCTTTTACGATGTTCGCTTTGTAGGTGGGGCACGAGAAGCCACCTGTCGACATTCTCGCTGCATATGAGGCATTTTGGCGGGGCCACGCATCCTTTCGCCTTATGACCTTTCACGCCGCAGCGCAGGCAGCAGTCGGAGCGGTTGGCTGTCTTGCAGTTGGTGGCCCTATAGCCGTGTCCCATGCACCTGAAGCATCTTGTAGGACGTACATCATGGTTGATACGGCACCGTGACCAGCCTACGTTTACCGAGCCCCTTTTAAGCACAGTGATTGCATCGTTTGCACTGAGCATCACCGTCGCTATCTGTGTGCCGTCTCGCATTTTGCGCAGGCGCCTCACATCATCTGGGGTAACATTGATGCCTTCAAATTGTGAGACCAGGCAGCTACGGAGTTCCTCTGCAGTGGTCGCCTCATCCATTCCGCTACAGGTTAGCGCCATTCTCTGCGTACCCGTGCGTACCGCAGCCATTTCCTTAAGGGACTCTTCGATGGGTCCTCTGTATAAGGGTACGTTTTCGGAGGCTTTGCCCTTTACCTCGAGCAGTAACTCCCCCTGTTGAGTCCTTCTTATTTTTTTCACTTGCTTGCCAAACTTGCTTAGGCTCGAATCTGCTCTCATCTTACGCAGCATATCGGCATACGATGCTTCGCCTGTCTTCTTTAGTATAAGCGCCTCGGGCTTTCTGCGCATGCGCTTAGGCTTCACCTTTGTCCAATCATCCGTGCTGCTAGTGTTCTTGGCAACCGCTGCATAGCTGGCTGGGTTTGACATCTTTGCCTTGGTAACAGCCACTTTGGGAGCCTTGTTTGAAGGAGGCAACACTGGGAGAGCCTTCTCTGTAACGCTTTTTAGGGCCGACGCCAGTGGACGCTTCTTCTGAATCTCGGCCTCTGTCTGTATAGCGATGCTCCTAGAGGGGGCCGCTACTTTGACAGTGCTTTGCTGCAGCTGGATCGCTCTTGTATTAAGAGCAGCCAGATCCGTTATTGCACCCTTCGTCTCCTTGGTGACATGACGCTGCGTCTCAAATACGCACAGTACCAAATTTATCTTGGCATTCATCATGTCCAAAATGCTCAACAGGTTCTCGTGCTGGAGCGCTGACAGGTCTAATGGCCGGATTGGCGAACTTGGTGGGGACTTCGCTGATGGTTTCTGCGTTGGCACGCTGATGAAATCGGCGGTCTTCTTCGGGCTTATTGCATTAGGTGCTGAGGAGGCCAAGATCCCCTCCTCTACAACACCGCTATTTCCGGGTAACGGCGACGTTGACATCTGCGGACCAACTTGCTTCGTCCTCAAATCCGCCGGGACTGAGCTATTGACTCCCCGCACCATAATTGACATACCCCTTGTGGGCGACCTCGACATTCTCCACCTCTTCCTGAATGCGTCATCGGGGGGAATGCCCCCTTCGGAACTATCCATTACAGGTCGTTCGCTTTATTGGGTATTATTTATAATTACTTACTTATATCTACTTAGAAAAATAATAATAGGAAACAGTTCAAATAAGTAAGGTGAAATAATGAATAATAAGGAATGATTCAACTGCTTAATACTACAAGGAATAACAAAATTGTGGGACTCTATCTGAGTCCTCACAATATGAATATCTTCAAATGTCTTTTGGTCGTAATAACGCACCCGGAGTTTTTCTGCGCTTTATTAACTTTGTCTTAGAACTAATTGTCAAAGATGGAAATTTTGCCGTTTAAATGGACGATATTGCTATTGGCACAAAAACATTTAAGGAACTTATTCTTCTCTTAAAAAGAGCCTTAACAAGGTTATCCGAATTCCTTATAGAATTAAAGCTGTCAAAATGTAGATTCTGTTTTCGGCCAATAGACTTCTAAGGATTCAGTGTAAGCAAAGATGGAATAAAACCAAACAATAGCCATATGATAGCAATTAAACACATTGATATTCCAAAACGTGCTAGTGATGTAGAAAAATGTTTAGGGCTTTTCTCATGTTTTAGACGTTTCATTCCCTCCTTTTCCAGTGTCGCAAAACCTCTTCGATAATTGACAAAGCCTTACTCAGAATTTAATTTTACAGAAGAATGTTACGATCATTTAAATATTTCTGCAATACTCTTTCATTAGAGCCTGTGTAAGCATTAAATATTCCTGGAAAATTAGTTTTTGCAGTGATTCCACCCGATTACACATTTTTCACAAGCTACAACGCCAGAAGAGGGAAGGTATCATAGTTTTTTTGAATTAGAAAAATTAGTAATAATTTACGCATTGAGAAAACAAATAAATTACCTGACGATTTTGTTTTAAGGCTGCAGGTCTCTTGGCACAAAAAAGAGTAGATGAAAAACAAAATAAAAATGGATGGAAAAGAGAAGACAACAAAAAACAGGACAATAGATTTAAGACAAAAAAGGATAACATTTTTAAAATTTGTAAATTTATATTTTTATTTCTTTTGCTCCATCAATAATGCTCTAATGGTTTCAACAAATATTTCTGAAATGTTTGTTCCTTGAACACGTTCCTTTTTTATGATTGAAAATCGAATCGAAAAACCGGGATAAAGATTTGTATACAATATATGTGTTTGTATATCAAAACAATTATATGGTAATTTGAGCAATAATCAGTAAGAAAAGCAAGTCGCGCGGCACGCGACATTGGGATACCCTTCGACTTATGTTTCGGTGTAGTTTAATTTGTTTAATTTATAGATATATTAATTTGAACATACTTTCAAATTATTCTAGACAGATGGCGCTCACGCTCGCCTGCCTCCCGTGTTAGCTGACACAAGCACTTAGAGTTATGCTCATACTTTCTTGCTCATAACTTCTATGTTTATCGAACCATAAAACCGATTGAAATTTCGAGAATAAGTAGTTATAACTATCAGCTTTTTACTTGTTTATTATTTTTAACGACGGTTATAAATCGAGTTTAAAAACTAAATTAGTGATTTGCGGAGGCGGCGGGCGTGGCTTCCAACATTTGAAATAAACTTGATCTGCGCCGAGTATATAGTATATAGCGTTTAATAGCTGAGATCTGTGTGTTCATCTGGTCAGACGGACATCTGGACAGACATACGGACATGGCTCAATCGACCCGGCTACTGATCCTGAGCAAGAATATACTTTATGGGGTCTCCCCATTTGCACAAAGTTAGTATACAAACGAGAGCAACAGTCGCGCAAAACGCGACAGTGGGATACCCTTCAACCTATGTTCTCGTGTAGTTTAATTTGTTAAATTCATACACATACCATATGCATATGCACATGCTTTGAAAGCTCATACTTTCTTAAATAACTTCTGTGATTATTGTCCGATCGGATTGTAATTTGGAGACTACGTAGATATTTCATTCAGCTTAGTATATGTTAAAGTCAGAAAGTTCTATCTTTGATCCTGAGCAAGAATATATATACTTTATGGAGTCTCCCACGCCTCCTTCTGCCTGTTACATACATTTGCACAAAGTTAGTATACCCTTTTTTGAACATTTTCAATGGTCGAAGGGTATAAACAGATTTTCGGACAGTAAGACTTAGAGATTTATTCAGGCTAGAGGAAAAAATAAAGGGACAGATCTGTCCGGAATAAAACTAACCTGGAAGTCCGGGTTAAAAAAAGTTGAAGTTTGAAACATAAGTAACAAAGCATGGACAAACCGTTGCGTATTTGTTAAGGCGACTTATTTCGAGGCACTTCTTTTAATAAAATGTTGATAACATACTCGTTGTTAATATGTTTTCATTAATTCAGTTTGGAGTTTGGTTGCGATGTCTTTAAAAAAGAAAACACCAGCCAACACTTTCTATGACAGCTATGCATTTAGCCAAAGCAAATATATTCTGTTGATTTGCGATTTGCTGCAGCCTTCGAATATTGGCCTCTGTCAACCAGCAGGGAGTTAACTGGGTTTTGAAATATGCGCATATTAAGCAGCTCTGCTCAGCTGGTGGATTGTACAGTAAGGGGGGACTTCCTAGGGATTCTAAACGTCAGTTGGGAAAGTCAGGAAAATATATGTACGTGGAAAGGAAAGCCTTCGAAGGCATTGCTGGTGTAATGCATCTACAACTGGTGATTATCGGACTGCAATAAAGGGGGTACGGGGGCTAAGGTTGTTGGCCAGAGTTGCCGGGTTTCCAGGTTGCCGAGCACTTATGAGGGCGAGCACACACATCAAGCAAATTGAAAAACTAAGCCTTGCAGCTAAACTAACTGACAACACGTCGAACAAGACTGTGGCCAAAATAGGAAGTAGGAGGAATGGGGGCGAGGCTAGAGAGAAGTTTTGTGGATTTTCAAATGCAAACAAAGCCCCAAAATGTTGCATTTAATTGCAACTATTGGATAGTTTTGTAGCCTCAAGCAAGACCCCTCACCCATCTCTTTTCCCAGTCCCTTACCCATCTGGTTCTGTACTCAACCATCCGACGATGTTGAAATAACAATTGAGACCGCATTTTTGTTCGGAAAGCCAAATTGGTTTATGCTAAATTCAAGTCGCACGTTGTCAGCCAGCGCAGGAGAGGGCAGAGTCGAAGAGGCAGGCTACTCTCCTCAACTACAGTCGAGTTGGTTTGTTCTAATCTACTTTACAGGGTATAACATGCAGCAGACACCAGCGCATGCCTCGGAGCAAGAGGCTGCCCAACGACAGATCCAATTGTTCGTTTATTTTGTATACCATTTTTGTTGCAAATGCAAACAAATGAAATGCAACACGTACCACATGTCTCTGGCTCTGTGCGGGCTCACTCGCAGCTCATCGCAATAGATTGGGTTGGGAAGGGTGTTGTGCTTGGGTCGGGAAGGTGGAAGTTGTCAATTGAGATTTTATATGCTTGCATTCGGATTGCAAATGATGAGAGAGATGCCTTCAACGATTACTAATCACTTTGCATGTTGCCCAATCAGTTGCCTTTGCTATTTTGATTTTGGTATTTTGCTATTTAGTTTGCACACACATCAATTGACGTCTTCGTCTGCTTGTTGTTGTCACTTTTTGCAATTTCCGATTATGAAATGAACTTTGATCCGAAATGCAGTTCGATTTGTCGCCTGACTTGAGCCTCAGCAAACGGGTGGGAGAAAGGTGAGAAATTTTCTCGGATGGGCATGTGAATTGAGGGTTCAATCGAGAACAAATATTCGGAAATGGTTCTATTTACTCATAGCATATGCAAAGGCATAATATGCATATCTGCATGGACATCACACAGTCAACTTCATAAACTTTACTCTAATGAGATTGAACCATTTTCAAGGCATGAACGCACTCTTAACAAGTCCCATACTATTTTACTATTTACCATTTCAGAAATAAAGAAATCTAAGCCAAGCTAAGCAATTGAGACAAATTTCACGTCCTTTTCTGCCCTGACAGCTTTTCATGTTAATTTGATGGCAAAGCATAATTCGTGTGTTAGTTTCGAGGAATTTGCCGCTTTTCAAGCTGAATGTCAGCTGCAAACTATGCAAATTCGCCAGCACAGACAGCACATGGTTAAATGCTGTCAACTTTTATGCTTAGCGTGCAAATAATTAGAAAAGTTCGTTGACTGCTGACCAGAAACACACAAAACAACGACAGCAACACCAAGCGGACCCACAAGAGCTACAGGAGCGACAGTGACAAGAAAAACAACAACAAAAACAAATCGCACCACAGGGGAGCCCGCAGCAAAAGCATCATGTGTGTAAGGAATTCAATTAAATATGCAAAAATAAATCTAATATTTTTTGTAACAAAAAATATATAAATAATACGCAAGAACCCATTCACCAAAAATATCCTGTAGATTTGTGAAACATTAACAACAAAGCAAGTAAATCAAGAGAAATCAGAGAGGGTTCAAGAAAGTTTACTGAAGAATTTCATAAGAGTTTAAATAGCTAAATATATATTAAATATTTAATATATTTGAATATTATATATATATATATTATATATATATATTAGGTATATATATATATATATATACCATATATGTACAATATATTTATAATTGATATATGTATGTATCCTCAGAGTTATCGTACTCATCGCACCCACTTGCCCTTCAATGTGCACGGTATAAAAGGGAAAAATTAAACATTGCGCGGGTTTTAATAGTTTCAGTTTTGTCGGGATTGCAATAAGGGGTCGCAAAATGGTGAGGAAGCGGGGTAGAGAGGGGTTGGTTTGTGGTTGCGAACTTCACTGTCGCAATTAATAAAGTTTTCGTCGAACAAAAAACCGCTAGAAAAAAACACACAAAATAGCGAAAAATGGTGAGTCCAGTAATAATGACACGACACACGCACACACCCTCATACACACGCACACACACAGACACCCCTTTCACTATTCATTTTTGCAATTTGTGGCAAAATAGCTGACACAGAGCATTGTAGAAATATCTTGTACAGAATCATCTTTTATATTATTTTTAATATTGTTTTGTCCTTAAAACTAAGATCTAGTAAATTAACCTACTCATTTTATATATATTTTGGGAAATCTCAATTATTATTTTAGTTATAAATTCAAATTAAGAAATGTAAAGCGAATAAATCAAGTTGATTTAGGAAGAAGAAAACCCTTTAGGAAAGTAATTCTATTAATAATTAATGTGTTTACACAGAGATAACAAGAAGATTATATTCAACAAGGCAAGTACTTTGTTTCATCAAAAGATGGGCCAAAGAATTCAAAGATCCTTATACTACACAGTTGCTTGACACTTCTATTGTTCATCCATTTCTTGAATTTGGGTCTTGCGCGAGGTCTCCTCAATATCAAATTCATCAAAAGTAGTTAATACTATTCGCTTTGAGTAGTTTTAACTAGGTTTCAGTTATAGGCTTACCCCCATTCTCAAGTAGACTCCTCCTAATTAACCTACCTGCCGTAAATAACCGTCGCATTGTGTATGATAAAGATTCCCCTTCCCTGCCAAATCAATTCCTGCATTCCTTCTAGAGTTACTCGCAATCCTCTGGCACTCTCTTTGGTGTTTTGTTTTAATAATTATAGCTTGCGGGATCCTTTCCGAGTTCTCTGTGCTGCTTACAATAGACTGTTTAGATTTTACAACTCAGAGTCCTCCCTTGTTTCTATCAAATTGTCTATCCTTTCTTATTATGTTGATAATATTATATAATATATTGGATCGGTTACATTTTATTACCCCATTTTTAAATTAATTTAATTTTTAATCAAACTAAATAATAATAATTTTTCTTAAACCGACAATTTATTTGAATGAAGGATAGTTATAAAACCTTACTTACTTGTATTCTTACTATTCGAGCTCATATTCGATACTTCTGCTACTAGTTGACAGTAAATAAATAAATAAATCAGATAAATATAAGCTTAAATTTGAAAATAGTTGACCCGTTTTTAAAATTGAACAATATTTCAACGTTATAGAGTTTGTTTTTTGTTCCCTTGCACCTCCACGTGTCACTCAGCTAGACAACTAACCAGTCCCCAATCAGCTCGTCAAATTTCCATGCATAATTTTAAAACCATCAACTAACCACACGGGGATGCAGGCCATGTTTTTTTCCACAACTACCCTGTACTTACAAGCCGAGAGGGTATGTTGAAGTCATGAAAGAGACATGTAGTTCGATCAATAAACTCTTCTTTCACATATCCATAAATTTCACGAACTACAAGTGAAGATTAATCTAGTCATTGTACGCTGATCATAGGGTATTTTCAGGCTGGCACACTTCAGGAGTTGACTTTCACGTGTTCTATTAACACGTTGCAACCCCGCAGATCCCATATGAATGCAATATTTAAACTCCGTCGGGTGTAACAGAAAGCACATTAAAGCTGCGGTGGTTAAAGCTCAAAGCTCACAGTGAGATGGAATAGAAAGTATGCTATACTTTATGGGCAAGCGAAAACAGTTAATAGAAACACATGCTCGATGACGGCATCCACGACAGATAATTATGCTGGCGCGTCTGCGATTGGGATTGGGACTTCCCTAGCCACTTGCCATTTGCCATTTGCCATTCCCCGTGTTCCACAGATAATTAAATGGCCCTTAACGATAATTAAGGCCTGTGACATCGAGTATGTATGTGCAGTTTGTATGCTTCTAAATGGCTGGCGAATTTTTATGCCCCTGCCTCGTGCAATTAGCAGTCGGCTTGTTATCCCGCCTGTCATTGAGTAGGTCTGTGATAATGACAGCAATTATGTCTGTAACCGAACGGACTATATATAACCGATCTGGCGGGAGAGGAAACTCACAGTGGGGGAAGGAGTAAAGGCAGTACAAGCAAGACTTGCATAGTTTCGAAGTAGTTGTCAGGTAATGTTGGGTTGTACAACGAGTATGATATTATATAATATATAAGCTAAGTAGTTTGGTCTTATATATAAGAAATATTTCAGAAAATCACAATATTTTCAAAGGATTTAAGAAATTAGAAAACAAGCTTGAACTGGTGCCAATTCGAACTGAAGAAAATAATCACGCTTCAGATTCGACTTTAGTTCTTCCTTTGGGATTTGAGATAAGAGCCTACTATGTTCAATAGAGGGGCGCCATACATAATATATATAATATAATATATATATATATAATATAATATACTATACAAATAAAGGGTTCTCCATTAAGAGAGACTCATTTCGCTTTGTTTATAAAACGATAACGGCTTTGAGTATTTATTTTATTTATTTCATGTGGCAGCAGATTCAATACCATTTGAGACTGCAAATCAGTTCATTCAGTTGCCACCACGGGCGCGTTTTCAGTGCGGGATTTTTCGTTCAATATTTATTTGAAGTTCGTCCAAAGTTGTTGGCTTATTGCTATAGGCCAAGGACTTAACATACATACATAACATAGCCCTAATAAAAGAAAAAAGTCTTACGAGCTACACGGTCAATTGACAGGACTAATTCTGGAGATAATTCCCTAGCCAAACTTCCTCTCCGACAAATTTATTGACCGACCCCGAATTGTGTTAACACATTTAAATGATTTGTAAAGGTTGTGGATTGGTATGAGTTGCCATGATTAAATGGTTAACATTACTGAACACAAATATTAAATAATGACATAGATGTGTCAATGCGATGCGCAGTAACCCTATCTGAAACATGCGACATCCCCATTGAAAAACTTTCCAGTAGTAGTAGTATTACATATAGTATATATCATATAGTAAGCAATTCGTAGACCTAAACTCCTCACTACATACATATTATATATAAAATCTCATTTAGACATTAATATACACTACACCTATATTATATATCCCATATAGTACATTTCACCTATAGCTCCAGTTGTCTAACCTTTTAAACATTTTTCAGTCCCCCACAGAAGTTCGTAAGGTCGTTACATATGGTGCACACTCGTACATATCAACACACAGATATCTGAGATTCAGAATAATCGCTGAGCTTGGTATTATTTTTTCTGTTTTTTTTGTTTTCTAGGGGCAGAAGTTGCAAAGTGCATTGGTAACGCTAGCAATAACACTCTGACTTTGTGGCATGCTCAGACTTTGCGGTTTTTATGCTTCACTAAAAACCGCTAGTTCTTGTACAGTCCTAATGCATGTGTGTGTATGCGTGTGTGTGTGCGCGCGTTTGTCTGCGCTTGCTGCCTTTGAGGTGTTTGAGGCGAAAGTTTTGTCGACATCTTAATTTCTCACTTGTAAATTGAGCTGCGACAGCAACCGCAAATTGGACCCCAAAGTATACGTACTTTGTGGATGCCACGTACACACACTCACGCACACACTCCGACACTCACAATGAGTGGAGCGTAAAACCAACATGCACACGCATGTCGATGCCGGCACCCGCCTGAAGTCGATGTGGAACTGCTTTTGGGGGAAACCGATTGAAATGCGGTCAAATATCGCAGTCAGTGCCGCGATGTGCTTAAGACTCTTGCGTAACTGGAGAAACATTCTATAGAGGGCGTAGTACAAAGAATATCTTAAGTATTTATTATAAAGGGCATAATCTGCCGATATACGAACACGTATTTGCATGTCTGCATAATTGCCTGTCATCGTGTCATGTGAAGGGAAATCAAAATTCCAGAATAGTTTCGAGGCCAATGTCGAACAAAGCGAACTGTTTCCACATTTCGTGTATACCCTGTACACATTACGGCATTTCAATGTGGGTATACTAGGCTTAAGTATACGCAGCTATTGATGTCCAATTCGTATATCCGATGCATATCGAGTTTACTTTATATGTTGTACATGTGACTATAAGATGAACAAGTGGCACATTGCGGACGGGTATCGAGTTTGTAAAGGGGTTTCCCAAGTTGAGTTAAGGGTACTTTAGAGTCAAATGCGTAGTGCTGTCACTCTGCTCTCTTGGTCTGTTACATTTTTTTAAGTGCTTTGCTTGGCCTTTGACTTCCTGACCGAAACATCAATCACTTTAATGGAGCTGACATGCTAATTAAATGGCCATAAACGCTGGGCGCGTCGTTTGTAGACCAGTGAAGAGTGCCTCAAAGGCAGCCGGATGACAGGCCATTCGGACGGATTGACCACAGAAGCGAGAACAGCAAACAAACAGGCCGCAATCAGTTTGACGCCGACGCCCTCGGATGACAGCTCGGCAAAGACAGAAGCAAAGTCAGAGCCAAAGGAGAAAGACAGAGGCAACTGCAACTCGGACAAGTCTGTGCATAGTGTGACCTGAGTGCGGTCCACTTGTGTTATACTGTGCTTTGTTGGGGAGGTTATCAATTCCTGATGCAGCCCCACTGTGCCTGTGCTGGCCTTGGCTGCCAGCTAAGAAAATTTAATAAAACATGATATTTATAATTCTTTGAAATTTGCAAAAGTTGTCCACAGTTGCCCAATATATGCTTCACTACCAGTATAACAGTCATGTAACAGTTGTAGTGTAACTGGCGTTGCATAGCATTTAAGTGGCTCAAAAACCACTATGATAAATAACAATATACCAAACCATTTGATGCATGTATAACAGTTTGTATAACAGCTACAACTATTTGTCAATCAATCAGCTGAACAAGCTCACAGCAATGCATTGCACTTCGTTGGCCATTCAAGCCTTCTTTATGTCAAACCATATAATACATACATATCAGTTTATATAAAAGTTACATATATTAGTCGATCAAGCCCTTTGCAAAGCATTCGTTTTCTTTGGGCTTTCAAGCCATCTTTATGTCAAACCATTTTATGTATAACAGTTTGTATATGTCGCATCATTATTAGTCTTATTTTTATTTTCTATGTTCCATCTCTAATAAACATGTCACCTCTAATAAATAAAATTCGTATCGAGCTGTTCTTGTCTTCGTTTCTTTTTGATCGCGGTTCGCTGAGTTCCGTTATGCCAGTTTAACGGATTTTGCTCTGTTCTACATAGCCTCGGTTCGACGATGCGTTAGAGTGAGACAAATGCTTGTCCTGTGGTGAGTTCGGACCAGCATGTATCAAGCGAGATGGAGCGATGTTGAAATGTACACGAGGCACTTATGTTTGAAAACTCTGAGAAAGCAGACGCGTGAATATGTCGCAACCGAGGAAGTGTACGACTCGCGGGCGGAACGCGGCAACAGAGGACCCCGAAACAGTTAACTTCCCGACATCAGAAGTGGGATCGCCTCAGCCCCAAGCCATCACTGATGATCGCCTGTCCACAATTTTGGAAATGCAGCATCGTAATCTATTGGAAATTGTGAATGCCGTGAGGGGCTCGCAGACTACACAAGTAGTTGTACTACCCAAGTTCAACCCTGAGTCCGCCGGTTCAAGTGCAGCCACTTGGTGCTCTACAGTGGACCTTATTGTAGGAGAAAATCCTCTGGATGGCAGTGCTTTGCTCATGGCCTTAACCAAATCATTGGAGGGCAGTGCTTCTAATTGGCTGTCACAAATTTGTTTCGCCGGAATGACTTGGAGCCAATTCCAAGAAATGTTCCTTCAGCAGTATGAAGGCAATGAGACGCCAGCAGCAACAGTCTTTAATGTATTAAACGGGCGGCCAAACGACGGCGAATGTCTTGCGCTGTATGGTAGCCGATTAATAACAACACTTATGGCAAAATGGAAGTCTATGACCGCAGAAGAAATTGCAGTGTCTGTTGCCCTGGCACATGCTGCAAATATAGATGGTAGGCTGCAACGCACTGTGTTCACAACTACTGTCAAAACACGCAACGAGTTGCAGAACGAGCTAAGAGCGTTTTCGTATGGCAAGAGGAAGGACCATCCCGTTCCAGAAAATTCTACCAGCAAAAGAGCTCGCCTACACCCAAATGTTAAGTGCCACTTTTGTGGAAAAATTGGCCACAAGATAGCTGACTGCCGCTCCGTGAAAAACAACTTAAAGAATCAACAAGGATCTAGTTCGAGTATTGGGCGCTTATCTGACTCTAAACCTGGGTCAATTACTTGCTATAGATGTGGAAACCAGGGGCATATAGCGTCAGCTTGCCCTGCAAGACAATCGTTGTCAAACCAAACTAAAGCCGACGAGAAGCGTGTCAACGTGTGTCACGTAGTCGAGCCAATTGGGACATTGATATCATCGGGTGAGTCGTATCCATTTTATTTCGACTCTGGAGCCGAATGCTCACTTGTAAGAGAATCTGTGTCCACCCAACTCTCGGGCACACGAATTAACAACATTGTAGTTTTAAAGGGTATCGGAAATAATACTGTTACTAGTACATTACAAATTTTGTCAAACGTAACAATAAGTGGTTACTGTCTCGAAGTGCTTTTTCACGTAATTCTTAATGATTGCATTAATTATAATATTATAATTGGACGCGAAATTTTAAGTCAGGGATTTAGTGCTACTATAACAATAGATAAAATAGAGTTATGTAAAACAAGGTCTGTGCAAACCCTATCTGCTTTGAGTAGTAGTTTTAATCTTGAAAATGTTAATACCGAATTGTGTAGCGAGGATAGGAAAATCTTGGTAAATCTTTTGAATGAATTCTGTGACTCATTTATAGACGGTTTTCCCAAAAATCGTGTTACAACTGGCGAATTAGAAGTACGCTTAAATGATCCAATAAAAACTGTACACAGACGACCGTACCGACTTAGTATAGAGGAAAAACAAATTGTCCGAAACAAGGTTAATGAGCTGCTGTTAGCTAACATCATCCGTCCTAGCAGCTCACCGTTCGCCAGTCCAGTTTTACTCGTTAAAAAGAAAAATGGTTCTGATCGTCTTTGCGTGGATTACCGCGAACTAAATACAAACACAGTTGCAGAAAAATATCCCTTACCACTAATTAGTGACCAAATATCTAGGTTGCGTGGAGCAAGTTTCTTTAGTTGCTTGGATATGGCCAGCGGGTTTCATCAGATACCTATTCACGCAAATTCAATTGAACGCACGGCTTTTGTGACACCTGACGGCCAATTCGAATTTCTAACTATGCCCTTCGGGTTAAAGAATGCCCCATCCGTGTTCCAGCGTGCAGTTATGAAAGCTTTGGGTGAGCTTGCCCATTCTTACGTTATCGTTTATATGGACGATATAATGATTATCGCAGAAACAAAAGAAGAAGCTTTTGTAAGGTTAAGGACAGTTTTGAAAATATTATCGCAGGCTGGGTTTTCTTTTAATATCGGAAAATGTTCATTCCTGAAATCTTGCGTTGAATATCTGGGGTTTGTGGTAAAAGAGGGCGAAATAAGACCAAATCCATCTAAGATAAAAGCATTAGTCGCTTTACCGCCTCCGCAGTCTGTTACCCAAGTAAGACAATTTATTGGCCTAGCCTCTTATTTTAGGCAGTTTGTGCCAAAGTTTTCAGAAATCATGAAACCCTTATATAGACTGACCTGCAAAAACAAAATATTTGAATGGAAACTTGAACACGAACAAATTCGTCAAAAAGTCACTAAATTGCTTACAAATGAGCCCGTCCTTGTTATCTTCGATCCTCGGCATCCCATTGAACTGCATACAGATGCCAGTATGGATGGCTACGGAGCAATTCTACTCCACAAAATAGATAATAAACGTCGTGTAGTTGAGTATTACAGCAAACAAACATCCTTGACGGAATCTCGATATCATTCGTACGAGCTTGAAACTTTAGCTGTGTATAACTCCATGAGACACTTTCGTCACTATTTACATGGGCGACGATTTGTTGTTTTTACAGACTGTAATTCCCTAAAAGCTACTCGCAACAAGACTGAACTAACGCCGAGAGTACACCGTTGGTGGGCATATATGCAGTCCTTCGACTTTGACATAGAATATAGACCTGGTGCCAAAATGGCACATGTTGATTTCTTGTCACGCAATCCACTGCCAACTGCTCGGGTTATTACTGGTGAGGAAGAAAAACATGTTCTATTGGCCAAAATAACGGACAACTGGTTACTTGCAGAACAACAAAAGGATTCAGAGATTTCCACGATTGTTGTTAAAATACAGAACAATGAATTGGGTGAGAGCTTGGCAAAAAGTTATGAAATACGCTCGAAAATGCTTTTTCGCAAAATTCAAAGGAACGGTAAAACTCGTTGCCTGCCAGTTGTCCCCAGATCATTCAGATGGTCAGTAGTGAACCATGTCCATGAAGCAGTTGTACATCTTGGGTGGGAAAAGACTTTAGACAAAATGTACGAATTTTACTGGTTTGAGAACATGGCCAAATATGTTCGTAAGTTCGTTGATAATTGCATTACGTGTAAGTTAACTAAGCCTCCGTCAGGAAAATTGCCAATCGAACTCCACCCCATACCAAAAGTAGAAATTCCATGGCACACGATCCATATAGATATTACGGGAAAATTAAGCGGCAAGAGGGATCAAAAGGAATATATTATCGTTCTGATTGACGCGTTTACAAAGTTTGTTTCTTTGCACCACACGGTAACCATTAATAGTGAAAGTTGTATAGACGCCTTGAAGGCTTCAATTTCCGTATTCGGTGTACCAACACGAATCATTGCAGATCAGGGTAAATGCTTTACAGGCTCTTGTTTCAGTGAATTTTGTTCCATGCAAAAATTCAACTACACTTAATTGCAACAGGGGCTAGTCGTGCCAATGGACAGGTAGAACGCGTTATGAGTGTGCTTAAACGCATGCTTACGGCGGTAGAGAGCAGCCATCGTTCTTGGCAAGATGCCTTAGGAGAGATACAACTAGCTATAAATTGTACTACAAATCGCATAACGAAAGCCAGTCCTCTTGAATTACTAATCGGAAAAGAATGTAGACCATTTAATATGTTACCAATATGTGAACAAGTTAATAAAGTCGATGTAAATATTATAAGAAATATCGCGAGAGAAAACATTAAAAAGAACGCCTTGTATGAAAAAACTAGATTCGATAAGCACAAAGCCAAATTTGATAACTTTAGTGTTGGCGATTATGTTTTACTTAAGAACGAAGAAAGGCACCAAACAAAATTAGACCAAAAGTATAAAGGACCTTTCCTTGTGACAGAGGTACTTGAGGGAGATCGTTATATTTTAAAATCTTTAACTAATAAGCGGACTTATAAGTACCCACATGAAGCTTTGCGCAGTATGCCAACAGAGGAGATCCCCAAAGAGTTAGATCTATGTGACGATCATGAAAACGTTGAAAGAGACGTTAGAAATCCCTTGGTGGATTCCAATGTGGATGAAAACGTTGAAAGAGACGTTAGAAATCCGTTGGTGGATGCCAATGTGGATGAAAACGTTGAAAGAGACGTTAGAAATCCGTTGGTGGATGCCAATGTGAGCGGAAAGTTACTGAGTTGTTTGAAGACTCAAGTGAATGAGAGGCATTGATGGATTTCAATGCGAGATTGGGGACACATGCAACGTCGCCAAGTTGCCAGTGCTAGTAGGTACACGTGTTACTGTGTTGACTTATTTGATGTCTGGTGACTGGCGGCGTGGCAGGTTGAATTGTCCTAGTGTGTTGCTAATAATAACAAACGATCTTCTTGGTACTTCTGTCACTCGAGTTGGTCGATAACATGAAAAATAAAATTAAAAAAAAAAAAAAAAGAGAACCTTTACTAATACTCTGAATTACGTTTAATGTTATCTGTCTAGATTAAGCTTGTTTAATTTTGAAACTTATATTACACACGAGGACGTGTGTTGGTCAGGAAGGCCGTGTCGCATCATTATTAGTCTTATTTTTATTTTCTATGTTCCATCTCTAATAAACATGTCACCTCTAATAAATAAAATTCGTATCGAGCTGTTCTTGTCTTCGTTTCTTTTTGATCGCGGTTCGCTGAGTTCCGTTATGCGAGTTTAACGGATTTTGCTCTGTTCTACATAGCCTCGGTTCGACGATGCGTTAGAGTGAGACAAATGCTTGTCCTGTGGTGAGTTCGGACCAGCATGTATCAAGCGAGATGGAGCGATGTTGAAATGTACACGAGGCACTTATGTTTGAAAACTCTGAGAAAGCAGACGCGTGAATATGTCGCAACCGAGGAAGTGTACGACTCGCGGGCGGAACGCGGCAACAGAGGACCCCGAAACAGTTAACTTCCCGACATATACAAGTTTAAAGTATTCGTTAATCAATTAACTAAACAAATAACTGCAATGCATTGTTATTCTGCGGACTTTTAATTCATCTTTAAGTACGAATAATAGTTTACATAACAGTTTGTATAAAAGTTTGTATAACAGTTACAACCATTGGGTAATCAATCAGTGAACAAGCTGCAACATTTTGCCCTCTATAGGCTTTCAAATCATTTTTTACCAAACCTTTATATGTATGAAAGTGTAACAGTTTGTATTGTATAACAGTTACAACTATTGGTCTAACAACTATTACAACTATTGCACTAACTTTGTGGAAATCTATGTAACAGGCAGAAGGAGGCGTGGCAGACAGCATAAATTATATATATTCTCACCCAGGATAACAAGCAGAGTCGATTGAGCCATGTCTGTCTGTCTGTCTGTGTGAACGCACAGATCTATTATAAAAGGTAGAGTTACCAAATTTGGCAGGACGACTCTTGTGTACTATACGCTGATCAAATCTTTACTTTAATTTTTGAACTTTACTTTAATTTTTGAACTAGATTTGTAAACGCTGTATAAAAGATACAACTTTCCGACATTAACATATACTAAGCTGAATGAAATATCTACATACCATATTCTCCAAATTGTAATCCGATCAGACACAGAAGTTATTTAAGAAAGTATGAGCATAGAACGAAGTGTTTGTGGCAGCTAACAAGGGAGGTGGGCGAGCGCGAGCGCCATCGGTCCAGAATAATTTCAAAGCATGTGCATATGTATATGTGTACATACATTGGAACATAGGTCGAAGAGTTCCCCACTGTCGCGTGCCGCGCGACCGTTGCTTTTCTTGTTGGTTGTATACCTGTTTGTATAAAAGCGAAAGCTATTGGTAAATCAATAAAGTAGCCTTTCCGTGAGCCTCCACTTCATCTTTGTGTATAACAGTTTGTATAAGAGCTACAACATGTTCTCAGACTACATATAACACTTTTATTCACTCTTTCAATTCGAATACTACATTACAATCTAAGGAATTTTCACATAAATGCATAAAATATAATCAGTGGCTTTGTTTAAACATTACAAATAGGCAAGTCTACATTGAGTACGTGTGTGTGTGTGTGTGAGCTAAGTCTAGTAAATACGTCTTATACTAAATATACATACATATGTGTGTAAATAAATAAATAAGATGATCAGTTGCAGGGTAACTAGAACTAAACTAAACTAAAGGTGGCCGGGGCCGGGAGAGAGGCAGGAGAAGACTCCCCGGGGTGTGTGGAGAGACGACCGGCTAGACAAGTCGGGCAGAGGAGCAGGTGGCCGGCGAGGTGACTGCCTGCGGCTCGGCATCGCCCGCTCCGATGCCCAGACCGACCAGACCGACTGCCCCGGCTGTGCTGGTGGACAAGACCCGCTTGTAGTTGCTGCTGCACTGCGAGTCCGCCACGGAGCGTCCGTCGCCCTCGTCGCGGCGGCAGAGCTCGGCGGCGAAGGGCGCACTGCTGGGCATGGCCGTCTCTAGGCGTCGCTCCAGTATGTCGGCGGTGGTCAGCTCGCTGGCCTGCACCAGGCTGCTGGGGGGGACATTGCTCAGCCAGGGCTTGAGGGAGGCCTTCTTCTGCAGCGTCGCGGCTTTGCAGCGGCACACGACGTCGGCGTGCTCCCCACAGATGGAGCAGCAACTGGCTGGGCCGTGGGATACAGCGCCGGCACCAGCACCTGCGATAGCTGCAGTCGCAGTGGTGTCACCTTCCCCACCTGCGCCAGTGACCACTGAGGGCATTGTGGCGCCGGAGGAGCTTCCGCTAAGCTCTAGCTCATTAACAGCGTCCACCAGCGTCTTGATGGCTGCAGCGTTGCCAGCTGTGGCGACAGCACCTGCTGCACCTGCTTCGCTTGCCACCTCCTGCTCCTCGTAGTTGGGATTGAGCAGCAGCTTAGAGAGCGGCGGGGCCAGGCCCAGGCCCAGGCTGCGCTCGTGGTACAGCTCCGAGATACTGGGCGTCAGCTCGCGATTCATGTGCCGCATGATGCTGTCCTGGATGCACTTGGCACTCGGCTTCACCGGCGTCTCCTCCAGCGGCTGCTTGCCCTCCCCGAGCAGCTCGCTGTCTGCGGGAGAGAAGTAGAGTCCCGCTGGATTGAAGCTCACCCCCGCTGCCTCCTCCTCGGTGAGGGCCAACGGCTTTCGCTGTCCTCCAGCTGTTCCTGCCCCTGTTCCACCTCCTGCTCCCACTCCCACTCCATTGGCTGCTCCTGCGGCTGCCAGCGTCGCCGATGTTGCACTCAGCTCGGTGCGCACGCTCAGGCGATCCATGAACAGAGCGTGTTCCTTGTTGACACGCGCAGCTAGAGAGCTCTGCGCACTGCCCAGCTTGATCTTCGGCTTGCTGCGTCCGCCTGCCCCCAGATTGTGGTACACCGGAGGGCGGGGCGGCGGCAAGGGCGGCTGCTGTTGCAGCAGTTGCTGGTGTTGCTGCTGCGCCGCCGTCGCCGCCTGCTGCTGCTGTGCGCCGGCAGCGGCGCCACGACGCAGCACGGTGGCATGGCCAGATCCCTCCCAGTCCGTGGTGGTGCTGCTTGCTGAGCTGGAGCTGTCGGGTCGACGTCCATTGCTGCCAGTTGCCAGCTGCAAGGAGCCCGCTGCGGAGGCAGTTGGTGCCGCTCCCGGCTGCGCGTACAGGCAGCGTATGCGCGTCTGGTGCGCCAAGGCCAGAGACAGACTGGGATCCGTCACCGGCGGACTGGGCGTGAAAGCGGCATCGCTCTCTCCGCCGCCGCCGGGGCGCGAGACGCGCACAGGACCTCGCAGACTGGCGTAGCCCAAGCGCGGAGCTGCTGTGCCGCTGCCTGCCTGCGTCGCGTAGCCGTCGGAGAGGGAGTGCTCGCTGTCGGTAGTGTTGGCCAGGCTGGAGTCGAGGCCTCCGCCTCCGTCGGGCTCGCCACGGCGTCGCACGTACGAGATGAAGGCAGAGCGCGGATGCAGCGGCAGCGGGGACTGTGTTGCGTTGGGCACCGCCGTGGTAGTGCCACTGCTGCTGTTGCTGCTGCCGCTGGCGCTGCCGACTGGGGCATTAGGATTGCTTTGCGCCTGAGTGGCGGCCACATCTAGGTCGGGTTCGATGAGGGACTCGCAGCTGCTGCTGCTGTTACTGTGCGCCGCCGCGTCCAGGCTGAGGCTCTTGGGTGCCTCGTGGGTGTCTGAGGTGGGAGATGGAGAGGGAGAAGGGTTAGCATTGGTGCCACTAGAGATCGGGGGGCAGCACTTACCAAAGAGCGCCAGGAGTGCCTGCAGCACGAACTGGCAATGGCGGCGATTGGCCTGCTTCCCTGTGCGCAGGATCACCTGGTCCGCACCCACCTCCGTGAGGTCGAAGCCCACAGAGGCAAGCAGCTCATGGCAGCCTGCCACACGCCACAGTCGCACACTCAGCGGCATCTCAATGCAGGTCTCCAGCTCCGACTTGCCAGCTCCGACTCCAGCACCAGTTGCTGGTCCCGCTCCTGCTGCTGCTCCTCCACTGGGGAACTGCGCCAGAATGTTGCGTACCACGGCGATGATGTCGTCTGCATGCTCCGCACTGTTCACCAGCTTGGCCAGCGCCTGCAAGGTGGCCGGGGTCAGGGCGAGTAGCGCCTGCAGACTGGCGGAACACTGCGAGAGGCGCTCCTCGGGATCGGTCTGCGGGAAGAACACGCTCGAAGGGATCCCATTGGCAGCGGGCTCGAAGCGGAAGCCCACAGCCATCAGCAGGTCCTTCCACCCCGCCACGGGCCCCGCCTTATTCTCTATGCTCTGCTGCGTCGTGTACATAGCGTTCTTCTGCCCCCGATGGATGCGCTGCAGACTCTTCTCCACCAGATGCAGGCACACCCTCAGTGCGTCGCGACAGCGTTCCGGCGTGCGCAGCAGTTCGCACAGAGCGTGCCCCAGCAGCGCAACCTTGTTGGACAGACGCACATTGCCTCCCACGAGGAGGAACCCTGCCCAGTTGGCGGGGTGGGCGAAGTGCTTCGTGTGTTGCACCGTCTGCATCGCCTCTGCCAGGGCACTGTGTGAATGAGAGTGAGAGAAAGGTTAGTGAGACAGACAGATAAATGATAAGAGGAAAGTAGCGACAGTGAGGAGAGAGGTTGATCAAGAGTGGAATACAGAAGTGAGTGAGACAGAGAGAGCAAAGGAGAGTGAGAGGTAGAGAGACAGAGTGCAGGAGACTGAGATGAAGATAGAGAGAGTGAAGGCGAGAGAAGGAAAGTGAACGAAGAAGAGAGAGAGAGTGGGTAGGTAAGAAAGATTGTGGGTAGGTAACTAAGTGTAAGAAACTATTTATATTCGTGCCTCGCAAAGGACCTCTTAGCGACGTCTCTGAGGGTACAGCGAAATCGAACTATGTGCATTGGAAAGTGGCTGTTAGAAAGAGGACACATTTCTGAGAGCCCACCAAGATATCCAATAACCAGTAAGAAAAGCAACAGTCGCGCGGCACGCGACAATGGGATACCCTTCGATTTATGTTTCGGTGTAGTTTAATTTGTTTAATTTATTTATGACACAAGCACTTCGACTTATGCTCATACTTTCTTGAATAACTTCTGTGTTTATGGTTCAATCCAAACTATAAGCTTAGTATATGTCAAAGTTAGAAAGTGATATATTTTTTACGACGCTTGCAAATCGAGTTTAAAAGCTAAATTAGTGATTTGCGGTGGCGGTGGGCGTGGCATTCATTTAAAATAAACTTGATCTGCGCTATCTAGTATATATGAACTTTCATTCCAAATGTATAAAAAGGGGGGAGAGGCATTAGAAAAGGATTTGAAGTCGGAGCCTGAAAGTGGTAGAAAAGAAGTTGCGAGAAGCTTAGGCAATCAAGATACCCAGCCCAATGTTAAAGTACGAGAGAAATCCTTCGTAGACACATCCAGGGAACTAACTACTTAATGTGTATAGCCGATTACTCGCGAACAAAGGTATTCAGAGGAATCGGGTGAGCAGAAGCCTAACTATGAGCAACGGAGGTCACTCATACTCGTATGTGCCAAGTATGGGATATATAAGCTATAAATTAAATGTACTAGGCCTACAGATAGCGATGGAGAGTGAGAGAGACAGAGGGCAAGACTGCGAAGAAGCAGAGAGAGAGCAGAGTAGACAAGAGAGTAAGACAGAGTGGGGTAATGACGAAGAGAGAATGAGAAAGTGATGGAGATAAACAGACAGTGATGTATAGAGTGAGATAGATAGAGATAGAGAGTGAGTGAGCACCCCCTGGACTTACCGTGCCGCCCGTGCTCCCTGAAGGAGCGCGGAGTAGAAGGCGCGCAGGAGAATTTTGGCCGCCGTCTCAGGCACTGGCCACAGAGAGATGAGGACTGCACCCGCGCCGGCAAGGAGCCAACCACCAGCGAGCTGAGCCACACCACTGCCCGTGATGGGCTCCACAGATTGGTAAGAGCTGAGCACGACGAGGCGAGCACCGACACGCAGCTGGCGCAGCTCGTTGGCGGCCAAGGTGAAGTCGGCCAGCTGGGGCTCGTGTGGTTCCTTCTGCTGCTGCTGCTCGGCCGTGACGACATCCCCGGGGCTGAGCACCACCGCGCCCAGCTTCCAGCTGAGATTGGCCGCGAAGTGGACGCACTCTGCCGCGGGCAGCTCAGCCAGCACCGACTCCTTGGTGGCATTGCAACCGGCCAGGGCGTTGGCCTGCAGCATGTCCGCCACCATGGCGGCCTCCTGCAGTGCGGCAGGTGACTCCGCCGCAGCCCAGCCCCAGCGCTCGGCCAACGCAGCGGGCACACGGGGTGCACCCACGACCAGAGCAGTGGGCGGTCTGCCCCGGTCCCGACGACTGCGCGAGCGACCACGCAGTGCCTGCACCGATGGCGCAGTCAGCAGGGCACAGCGCTCCGAGAGGTACTCGCCATCGTCGCCGGCTGCGCGCAGGATGGCAAAGGGCACCAGGTAGAGGGCGCTGTCGAGCACCAGGATGAGCTCGCGGCGTCCCTGGCGTGAGACACTGGTGCCGCTGGGCAGGAGATCATCGAAGGGGGCCAGCAGCAGGTTGTAGAGCGTGTGCAGGCAGGCGGGCCCTCGCCAGGCAGGCGGAGCAGGAGCGCGCCGGGAGCTGCGACTGCCCACGGAACGAGTGGAGCCCTGCAGGCTGGCCACGGATCCCAGCGAGAAGAGCGAGCTGAGCGAGTAGTTCGACGAGTTCAAGAGCTGATTGCGACTGACCATGCGCAGGAATCCGGCGCCACCAGCCCCCGCTCCAGGCAGATCCTCCAGCAGTTGCTCGCTGCTGGCTCTCCACCCACTGCCGTCGCCCTCGTGGAGAAGGCTCTGCGAGTTCACGCCGAGATTGTCGCGCACCATGTTCACGTAGCGTTCGAGCAGCAGCTGGCCACCCGCAGGAGCAGGAGCAGCAGCAGGAGCCGAGGCCGACTCCTGCCTATCTCCCTCCCCCTCTTCCTCCTCCTCTTCCTCGTGCTCCTCTCTGAGGGAGAGTGGTAGCTGGAGGGTCTGTGCATCAATGCGTGCCGCGTGGAAGCGCACAATCCCCGCCTGGGGCTGGATGAGCCACGCGTAGAGCTGCTCCCCCGCCAGACTGTAGTAGAGCACGGGCATCCGGCTGCGATTCACTGCCTCCAGAATGCCGTCGATGGCTGTCGAGGATGAGGGGGACGTGGCGGACTTGGGATCGGCGTCGGCGCCGTTGCGCGCCTTGCAGCGTTCGGCGGCGACGAGCGCGTCCTCGTTGCGCTGCAGTGCGACCAGGAGCTGCTGCAGCAGATGGTAGCAGTTCGTCTGCAGCTCGTACAGAGAGAGACGCGCCTCCGGGCCACGCTGCTCGTGGCGCGCCGACTCCAGCAGCTGCGCCGCCGTCTCCAGTTGGATGCGAGCGCCTTCTACGTCGCCAGAGGAGCGTAGAGCAAGACCTGCAAGAGGGAGGGAGATAGCATGAGCAAGGCGAAGCGACAGATAGTGGGGAAGGGGTGGGGGAGGGTGAGGGGAGGGGGATGGGAACCTACCCAGTTGATGTCTTATTTTGGCCTCCTCCTCCGACTTGCCAATGGATTGGGCGCTGCTCAGTCCCTGGCGCAGGTACTCTACGGCCTGGGCGTGCTGCTCCAGCTGATGGTGCACCCTGCCGAGGGCGCCACAGGCCAGCGCCTTGCCCAGCCTGTCCGAGCTGAGTCCCAGCTGCCGCTCGTAGCACTTGAGCGCCTCCTGCTGCTGCCCCAAGGCCTCGTGCACCTGCCCCAGGTTGCCCAAGGCACGTGCCTGCAGAGTCGGCGCGGCCAGCTCCGTGCACAGCTGCAGATCCTCCTGGTGTAGCTGCAGTGCCTCCGCATGGTGGCCCATGCGCTGCTGCACCTGCCCCAGGGCGCACATGGCATCCGACTCCAGTGCCCGATCCTGCAGACCGCGCGCCAACTCCCGCTGATGCTCCAGGCAGTTGAGCGCCTGCGCGTGGTTCCCCAGCGCCGCGTGCACATGCCCCAGATCCCCATAGGCCAATGCCTTCACCTCGGCACTGTGCAGCTCGTGCGCCACCACCAGGCGCTTCTCCAGGCAAACCAGCGCCGTGGGCAGTTGGCCCAGAGCACGTCGCGCCTGGCCCAGGCCGCGGTAGGCCCGCTCCTGATCCCGATGACTGGCCAGACCCAGCGCCAGCTGCAGCTGCCTCTCGTGGCACTTGAGCGCCTCTTCATAGTCCCCTAGGGCTGCGTAACAGTCGCCCAGGTGGCCCAGCGCACGTGCCCGATCCGCCTGCGTGGAGGGCAACGAGACGCGCTCCAGCGTGCCCAGCTGCGCCTCCAGACAGCCAATGGCCGCCTCGTAGTGCGCCATGTTGAGCCGTGCTATGCCGAGGTTGCCATGCGCCTGTGCCTCCACAGCAGCATCGCGCTGCTCCTGCGCCCGCTCCAGCTGCTCCTGGTAGCACTTGACGGCGTGTGTCCAGCTGCAGAGCGCCATGTGCACTGCGCCGAGATGTCCATGGGCGCGGCATTCGCCCCCCAGGTCGCCCAGCTCCTGGCGCAGCGTCAGCTCCTGCGTGTGATGGCCCAGCGCCTTGTCCCAGCGTCGCATCAGGCGGTGCGCCAAGCCAAGGGCGCCGCATGCAGCTGCCTCCATGGCGCGCTCCCCGGCAGCGCGAGCCAGCGCCAACTGGCGCTGATAGAGCTTGATGGCCTCCTCGTGGGCGCCCGTGCGGATCAGGATGTCGCCAATGTTGCCCAGGGCGCGGAACTTGGCGGGCAGCTGCCCCGTCGCATGGGCCACGGCCAGGAAGAGTTGCTGGCACTCCAGCGCCGCTGCAGAGTGGCCCAGCGCCAGGTGCGCCAGGCCGAGGTTGCAGTAGGCGCGTCCCATGTGCGGCCGATGCTGTGCGTCCTTGGCCAGCGCCAGATCCTGGTCGTAGTAGCGCACCGCGGCCCTGTAGTTGCCCAGGCAGTAGTGCGCGTAGCCGAGCAGGTGGCACGCCTTGCCCTCGGCCGCCACGTCGCCCAACTCCTGGGCCAGCATCAGGTAGCTCTCGTAGTGCGGCACCGCCTCCGCGTACAGTTGCCGCGCACTCAGGCAGTTGCCCAGGTTGAGTAGGGCACAGGCCTCCCCGGCGGCGTCCTTCAGAGACCTTGCCGTGGCCAGATGGGCGCGATAGTGTGCCAAGGCGGCGTCGTGGGCGCCCAGTGCCTGATAGGCCACTGCCAGGTTGCCATGGGTGGCCGCCTCGGCGCTGCGATCGTTGACTGCTTGACTGATGGCCAGCTCCTGCTTGTGGTACTTCACTGCCGCCTCGTAGGCGCCGGCAGCCGCGTGGGCGTTACCCATGTTGCCATAGGCGCGTCCCATGCCCGCTCGATCCCCAAGAGCGCGCGCGATGCCCAGGTGCGCCTGGTGCAGCTTCAGTGCCGCGTCGTGGGCGCCCAGCAGCTGGTAGACTATGCCCAGGTTGGAGCAGGCGCGTCCCTCGCCCAGCTTGTCCCGCGCCGCCAGCGCCATCGCCAGCTGCCGCTCGTGCCAGCGCTTGGAGGCTGCCGCATCGCCGGCACAGCGTGCCGCGTGCCCCAGGCCCGCATAGGCGCGAGCCTCGATGCTGCGATCGCCCAGGGCCTGAGCAATGCGCAGCACCTGCTCATGACAGGCCGCGGCCTGCGGGAACTGCCTGCGCTGGTGGTGCGCCGAGCCGAGGTTCGAGTAGGCGCGCGCCTCCTCCACCTGATCGTGCAGCTTGCGCGCCAGCCGCAGGTGCTGCGTGTGGCAGTCCAGCGCCGCCTCGCACTCGCCCAGCGCCAGGTAGACGGCGCCCACGTTGCCGATTTCGCGCGCCTCCTGCAGACGGTCCCCGAGCTGCTTGAACAGCTGCACGCACTGCTTGTGCGAGGCCAGCGCATTGGGGTAGTCCCCGCTGGCGGTGTAGACGTGCCCCAGCGAGGTGAGCGCCGAGGCGGCTGCCTGCGTGTCCTTGCACTTCATGGCCAGCACCAGTTGGTAGCGATGCGCGGTGAGGGCCTCCTTGTAGGCACCTTGGCTGAAGTAGGCCGAGCCTAGGTTGCCGTGCGCGCGACACTCCCCCGCCGTGTCGCCCAGTGACTTCGCCACTGCCAGATCCTGCTGCATGTACCCGATGGCCTGGTCCAACTGGTTGAGTGCCCAGTGAGCCGAGCTCAGCGCACTGAAGACGCTGCCACGCAGCTTCAGCGAGCAGCTGCCGATGCGCAACGCCGCCTCCAGCACGGCCACTGCTGCCTGGTACTGCGAGGCCTGCAGCAGCTCCTGCCCCACCACAGAGCTGACCACGAAGGGGGACTCATGCAGCTGCATCGCGCGCAGCTGCTGCAGCGTCGGCTCCAGTGCGGCACGCAGCGGACTCTTGAGGGAGGCCTCCACCAGGCCGGCGAGCAGTTGCTTGTTGCTCGGCTCCTGCGCCAGGCCGGCGGCAAAGGAGGCCAGCGCTTCGCCATAGCGGCCGAGGCATTGGAGGGCCACGCCCTGGCGGAAGTACGCCTTGGGCCACTGGGGGCACAGCTCTCGCGCCTGCGTCGCATCCTGCAGCGCCGCCGCGAACTGACCCTGCTTGAGTCGCGCCGCGGATCGATTGCTGTAGAGTATGTGGTTGCCCGGGTCCAGCTGCAGGGCATCGGTGTAGAGCAGCACCGCCGTGGCAAAGTCGCCGCTCTGGCAGGCCGCGTTCGACTGACGCACCTTCTCCAGGAAGAGCGCGCGGTTCGCGGCGGGCAACTCTGGCGTGCATTCCGGTTCGTTCTGCAAGTGAAGACATAAATAGACATGTGCTAAGTTCAATCTGCGTTATGCTCGACTGTGTGTCTGTCAATATAATCAGCGAGAATTTGAACACTTCAGATGCAGACAGAAGTCACTTAATCTACTATTGAGCTACAATATCTGTAAGGTACCCTTTGCTCAATTTGTATACCCTTCAACCATTGAAAATGGTGAACTCTTTGTACCTAAAATAACTTAGTGTAAATGCATGCAACAGGCAGTAGGAGGCGTGGCAGACCCCACACGATAAATATTATATATTCTATGCTCGATTGAGCCGTGTCTGTCTGACCAGATGAGCACAAAGATCTCAGCTATAACAACAGCTAGCGACACCAAATTCGGCATGAGGGTTTCTGCATACAAGGCGCAGATCAATTTTATTTCAATTTGTAAGCGACGAATAAAAGACACAAGTTTATATTTTTGACATATACTTAGCTGGTTAATATTCCACTCCACTTCCACCACTCTTCCAAATTTCACTCCGATCGGACAATAAACAAAGAAGTTATTTAAGTCTGTGTAACACATTACATGACAACAACTCCGATTTACATGATGTTTATTTTTTGTTTGATAGAAAAACGTAAATAAAAAAAACTACTTTGTATTTTGACTTTTGATCTGTACAGCACTTAAACTTTTTAAACACAAAAATATATTTTTGGAAGACTCAAATGAAAATAACTTCCAATTGGATTTTGTAAAAAATTCACTTTTGTTGAAAAGTAAATTTAAACATCCATTTATTTGAATATTTACAATATTTAAGAGTTCATTTGCAAATTTCAAGAAATTAGAGAAAGACATTGACACATGGCATGAATGGTTTCAAAAGGGCAAATACATCAATCATTTACAAAATCGGCATAGCTTTTAATGAATGTTAATCAATTCGGTAGTTTTGGCTGTTATGACAGCGAGCTTAGTTCATAGTTTAGATGAAATGCAGTGTCGTGGTGTCATATATTAACTAATGATCTGGCTACATAGCCAACTTATATCTCAGTCAGTTGTCTCCTTTGCACACCCCTTTCTCTTAAGTGCTGGACATTCTCTTTTGCGAGCATTCTTGCCTGTTTCCTCATTACTTCAGCTCAGTTCAATTGTTTCGAAAGTGAAATTGCGACATCGATATTGAGGCATCACTTTCTGTTGGCGCTGCGCGACTTTTGCGCCAGTGTGCGGAGTCATCATCGCGCTGTAATTATGTTAAATTGCCGCAGTCCAGTTCAATCTGCTGTCGCCGTCCACGCAGTGCCACGCTATGTGGCAGCAGCAGCGCAGGTATGCGGCCACTGAGTCACGTTCCCGGCCAACTGGCGACTGCTGCAGCTCGGCAAATGCGGAAGCGATTCCGCGAATTCGTGGCCCGAGAACTGAGCCACGACTGCGCAACGAGGTGTTGCAGCTGGAGCCTTTTTTGGCATAAGCCACCGAGACGAGCCAAGGATGAGACGAGGCGAGGACGAGCACGAGCACGAGCACGAGGCCGAGGCCGTGACAAGAGCGTGGAGTTTTTTACATATTTTTGAAGCAATTAAATGGCATGAGTATGCAAATGCATCAGCCCAGCACCAGCACCAGCCCCACTCCCAGTCCCAGTCCCAGTCTCAGTCCCAATCGCAGTCGTAGGTCGATCCCGATTCCTCAGCAAAGCCAGAACTAAAATCCGCAGAGCGCAATGCGATGGTTTGCTTCCTAGAAAACGTGCACAGCAAGTGCCAAGTGCCAAGTGGCAAATGCCGTTGCTGCTGGAGCGGATCAAGTAGAGGCAGGGCACGGGAGCAGCCTGAGGCGGGGGCGAACTGTGTGCCTCGGGGCGTGCTGGCATTCGGGGCGTGGGTTACGGATAACGTGCTTAGATTAGCCTGCTGGCTTGCCTTTCAAATACATGTCTCTCTGTCTGTCTGTCTGTGTGTGTGTGTGTGTTTCAGTGTGTGTATGTATGTCCCTTGTGCATGAGGCAACTCGTCGATGCATGCCTCACGTTGAGGCCACAAAGTATCTAACAGATGCACAACTCAAATTGAAGTTGGCTGTAGCCATTAAAGCGCGCGCCCGCGCCCGCTCCTGCTTCTTCCCCTAGCCCCTGCCCGTGCCCGTGCCCCTGCTCCCCCTTCAGCTCCTGCCCCCTCCTAATTGTACTCCTCCCCTCTCCTTATCCGTATCTGGCTGCCCTTCGCGATAAGCCAAATGAAGTGGGCGTAACAAAGAGAAGGAAATAACAAAACAATCAAAAATTAAAATAAAACCAAATATACGCACACAAACAACGAGCGGAAGAGAGAGAAGGAGATAGAGGAAGAGATGGAGGGAGAGAGTACAGAGAGAGTGAGCAAAGAAGGAGCGAGAGAGAGAGAGCACACATAGAGCGCGTCAGACAAGTTAGCAAACCACTCGGCATAACTTGGCAAAGATGAAATTTTTGCGGAGCGTTGACGGCGTTGCTAGTGCAGATCTCGCCAAGCCGATTGCCGACACAGTCAGCGGCAAAGCCAGAACCAAAACCAAGCCAAGGCTCAGACTCAGTCGAAAATGGCATCCGGCGAGCAGTCAAAGTCAAATAAACACGCACAAAACATACCCAGACTAACCCACAGAGGGACTCTGTCTGTCTTTATGTTGGCGTCTTTGTCTGTATGTCTGTCTCTCTCTGTCTGTCTGTCTGTCTCTCTCTCTCTGTTGGCCCCTTTGTCTGTATGTCTGAATGTATGTCTGTCTGTCTCTCTCTGTCTATCTCTCTGTGTCTGTCTGTCTCTCTCTCTCTCTCTCTCTCTCTCTCTCTCTCTCTCTGTATGCCTCTGTATGTCTGTATATATGTCTGTCTGTCTCTCTCTATGTCAGTCGTTTATATGTCTGTATGTCTGTCTGTCTATCACTTTGTCTGCCTGTCTGTCTGTCTGTCTTGATCTCTGTGTCCGTCTGTCTCTCTCTCTCTTTCTCTGTATGCCAATTTGTGTGTATGCCTGTATGTATGTCTGTCTGTCTCTCTCTGTCTGTATGTCTGTCTCTCTCTCTCTCTCTCTGTATGCCTTTTTGTCTGTATGTTTGTCTGTCCGCCTGTCTATCTCTTTGTGTGCCTGTCTGTGTCTCTCTGTGTCTATCTCTCTCTCTCTCTCTCTCTCTCTCTCTCTCTCTCTCTGTATGCCTCTTTTTCTGTATGTCTGTCTGCCTGTCTCTCTGTCTGTCTGTTTATCTGCCTGACAAACAGATAGACAGTCAGACAGACAACCGTCTGTCTATCTGTTTGTCTGTCTCTCTCTCTCTTTCTCTTTTTCTCTCTGTCTGCCTGTCTATCATTCATTTGTGCTTTATCAGAAAAAAAAACTATAGCCAGTGATAGCTAGGATAAACACGAAATTCACAGTTTAAGTAGCAGCTACCACAACTACTACAACCTAAATTCTCGGATAGCTTAATAATTTATCCGAAAAAAACTGCGTCCCCTGAAAAAGTCCCACGGATTGAGCTTCAGCATGAACTACCAGATTGTTGGCAAATGAACTGAACGTATTCCACTTGAATACCACTCGCGTATATTTTCGAATAACTTTATGCATTAATAATAGTAAATAAATCATAGGGAACTTCCAGGACTTACACTCTGGAATAACTGCGAATAACTGTAAGAGCTATCCGATGAGAAACTGCTTGCATATGAACTACCAAAACGAGCAGACAAAAGAACTGCATTGATTCCCTTGGAATACTCAAATCACGGATAACTGAGGATAACTTTACGCTCTATCCGATAGGAAGCTGAATCAGTGACAAGCGTGGATAAAGCACGGATAAGTCACTATCCAATTGAAGGCAAATTTAGCAGTTGTTAGCTGCTGGCAAACTTCGCTGACCACTTAGGGATAACTGCGGATAAACGCCTCAGCCCGGGCCCGACTGGCTCCTGACTTTATTAATAGGCAATTTAAGCGGACATGGACGACATTATCCGCGGCAAGCGCAGATTAGGCAACTCTCTCGCCGAAGTCCAGTTGAGTGGTAACTCGACGACCCTTTCGTGCGGTGCACCTCGGTGCCGTGCGGTGCGGTGTATCAGTTAAGGGATTGGCGCCCAAATGCCACATAGAGAAGTCATGTAAGATGATATTTCTGCTATCTCGCTTCAGCAATTTCCAGCTAAGTCAACAGCAACAACAGCATTTTAGAAAATAGTCAAGAAAGCTAAAGAATTTAGCATCAAGAAGCTGCAAGACAGATAGAGAGAGGCAGATAGAGAGAGAGAGAGAGAGAGCGCATCAAGAGCGCAAAGCAATCGGAATGTTGAAGCAGGGGAGAAAAAGGAGAAAAAGGAAAACCTGCGATGCGAGAACTGGTCGCCAGGTTGGCCAGGCCAACAAAAAAGTGGCACCCAAAGATGCAACCTGGCAGCAGTTGGCTTCAAGTTGTTGCTCAGCTGCCCCCCCTGCCCTCTTCTCTTGCACCCCTTTCAGACTGCAGCTATACGAAGTTAAAGTTTATGTGTGGAGTGTGGCGCGCTGAGCTTAACTGCCAAGTGGCCACCAGACCGCGAGACAGACTGACAGACAGAGGGACCGAGAGACTAAGAGACTGAAAGCGGGGGCACCATCACCATCACCAGCCCCGGCACTGGCCCCGGCACTGGCCCCGGCACTGGCCCCGGTAGTGGCCCATCGATAGAGTCGCCGCATTGGAATGCCAACAATTTCACGATTGCTGGTGGCGCACATCGGCATGTTCCGCGCTTAAGTCAAGAATTTTGTTGCAATTTAACGCGTAATAAAATAATTAGCTCGCTGCTGCTGTTGCTGCCTCAATATCCGCAGTGCATTGTCGTTTATCCGGCCTCTATGCACACATTATCCGCTATGAACGGAGGTAGCAGTTTGCGCTTATCCGCTTGCCCCAAAAAGCTCAGAGACAATTTGTGGTCCGAAAACGAAGTGCAGAGGGGAGAGAAGGACAGAGAGACGAACAGACAGACAGATATACAGACAGACAGATATACAGACAGACACACAGAAGGAAAGACAGGCAGACAGACAGACAGACGAGGAGACAGACAGATGGACAGAAGGATGGATTGATGGACGGATGGATGAATCGATGGTTGGACGGACAGCAGGGAGCTTCTAAACATGCGCCACAAAACTTATCCAACATCGCTGACGTTGTCGTTGTCTCGTTCTCCTCTTCCTCTCCGTATCCCTATCCCTCTTCTTCTGCCTCCCCCTCCTTGGCCACCTCTTGATCCTCGTCTACTTGCCAGCCTGCCTCTGACTGTTGTCTTTGCTGTTGTCATTGTTGTTGCCGTTGTCGTCGTTGTTGGCCATGACATGACAGCGCGGAATATGATGAAAGGGCCTATAGAGTGTAGTCGGAGCTGCTGTGTGTGTGTGTGTGTGTATCTATGTGTGTGCCCGGCGTTTTTATCTCGGCGCTTTGTTTAATTTGGCGTGTGTTTCTTTGTTGTTGCTGTTGCTGCTTAGCCCTTTTGTAGTCTCGCCGCTCAGTTAATCAGCATTGAAATCATTTTGCTATCTTTTTAATTATTAGCGCTGGCCCCGCTGATTGTTTTCCATTTCGTTTCGTTCTTGAACTGACCCCCCTTCTGGGCCACTTCCCCACCTCTGCTGGCTGTGGAATACAATGCCTGATTAGGTTTCACATTCTGCACGAGGCCCCCATAAATAATTGTCATGCTGCACGAATCGGTAACGAGTTGACAGTGCATGCCACGACTCGTTGAGGTGCCTCCGCTCTTATCCGAATTTATCCATCACTTCACAGCACCTCATTAGCTGCAGCCAAGGTCAAGGACTGCCGCCCCCAAGAGCCCCGCAGGCGAGCACACTTACCTCGGAGAAGTCCCGCTGCGACATCTTGTTCAATAGCTGCTCGGCAAGAGCAATAGTCCCATTGTTCTCATTAGTATTTCCATGATTATTTGCATTAAAATTTAATGGCAAATTTATAAGATTCTCATAATTCGTCATTTGTATGCGCAACCCGTCAGAGCCTCCTCAGCATGCCGGTCTGAAAGAGAGACAGAGGGAGAACAAGCAATGAGCAATGCTGAAAGAATGAGCAACAGAATTGCCCTTAATGGAAAGCAAGAGAGAGGGAGAGGGAGAGAGAGAGAGAGATGGAAGGGTAGATGCTGTAACAAGTTATATCAGCATAGAGAGACTGGATCTATGAATATACCCATTTAATCGTGTGTTCTGCGACAATAATATAGTATACTTAGCAAGAGTATAAATAAACGATTTCCAGAGAATGAAAATAACTTGCACACACACACACACACAGTCGACCGAGACAATGAGACTTTCAAATGCCTTAGCCAAGAGAATTCTGGAGAAGATCGTCTGCAGACCGAGAACGGCAAACGGCAAACGGCGAATGAAGAATGGAGAATGGAGAATTGCGACTCTTATGCAAATTCAGCTCGCTCGCAGTCACATAAACTCGAGAATTGAATGTGGCAATAAATTTTGGGACAAGGCAGCAAGCAGAGGGCAGCGAGTGTAGCTCAGCTCTGTGCGAATTATGCCGCTCACTCGCCAGCGGCGCCTCAGTATCGTGACCATCGGCCAGCTCCAGACTGTCCAGGAAAATACATTGTGTATTTAATTTGTTATCATTTAATTGAGTTTGGCGCTGAGCACGCCGAGCTCTCGAGAGCGGTAGCTGTCGACGCTCTGGAGAAAGTTTGCATTAGCAAATTTAATTAAAAGCAATGGGAAATTACTCAAATCAATTAAATCTCGCTGCATAAGCAGCGGAAGCAGCAGCAACAACTGCCAGAAGCCGTACAAGGGGTGAACTACGCGCACACACGCACGCACACACACACACACAGGCATTCAGTTATAGACATGTCTGGGCTGGCAGCATTAATTGAAATGTTATGCACAATGACAAAAGACTTAGGCAACAAACCTGACCGAAGACTTAGGACACAAACTCGCTGCGGTATCCTCCCTTTTCTCTCTCTCTCTCTTACTCTCTCTCTCTCTCTCTCTGACTCTGCCTCTCTCTGGTTTAGGGACTCACTGCATACCGATGCCCGCATAGTGCTGCAGAGATAGAATTCTCTGCAAAAAGGAATTATCGCGGCAGCATTAATTTGCATATTCTCTAGGCTTTCGATATCCATATAATGGACTCTTTCGCCATCCGCCTATTTCCGATCAACGAGCGTCAAGCCATAAAATATGCACACGCACTATATGTACCATATGCCATATGCCATATACCATACATACGCCATATTCCCCCGACTCCGAGTGCGGTGTTTACCCAACTTTTACGAGGGCGCCGTAAAATGGCCTTATCAATTGCAGAAGTGCCATCTGCTTTTATTGCTCCGCCAATGCATTTCCCGTATCTTTGGGGCTCGATTATCATTTGCTCGGCTGCTTTTTGCAGTTCGCTCACTTTTTGTTTGTCGTCGTTGTCGTTTTCGTTTTGTTTCCCATTTCGCTTTTTGCTCTTTCTCTCCTTCATTCTTTATATGTTTGTAATATTTTTTTAACGACTATGAAGCCCGGCTTCATTACAAATGAGCTAATTTAGCCGCAGTAATGGTTTTATAATTGTACTTTGGCCTGCCTTTATGCTCCGGTATTAAAGAGCCGCCACTCGATCGGCACAAAAAGTCGATGCGAACTCGAAGCTGTTATTGAGCAGTGCTTTGAGTGTGCTGTTGTTGTTCTCTTTCCGTTCTTCTTCTTCTCTCTGTTGTCTTCCCAATTTTTGTTGATCTTGTGCGGCAAGTTCGCGTCCTAAGTCTGTGCGTTTTTTGTTTGATTATGGTGTGAAAATGAAGTCATTGCGGAAATAGATCGCATTAAACATAACGTCGCAATACATCTCACTCTCCCCTCGAGGGAAATGATCGTCATACATGCAGTTCCTCGTGTCTTACTAACTCTCCAATAGCTCTATTGATAATTGTGCTGCTTTTATCGTCTGTTAAGAGTCTTTGAAGACTCCCCAGAGGTGAACCAAAGTACCCAAGTAATGTCGGTAACCTTGTGTATGATATTGAATACAAAACCCGCCTTAGCATACTTGGCAGGGACCCGCTTCAGTTAATTAGTGCAAGTTATGATTTTGAATATTGTTTTGAATACTTTGCAAGCAGAATCCTTTGGCGATTGCCTACCTGAGCCACGAGTGAGGCAACAATGTTGCGCTTTGGCAGCGTCGTTGGCGGTCGTTAAACGTTTACAAAACACTGCCTCCGGCAACTAAAACAGCAGAAAAAGAGCATCGACCCAAAACACGAGAGAGAAGACAAGAACAGATTGAGGGTTTATTACAACATCTATAAATGATTTCCGCTATTAAAATAAAACACTTTTGCATAATTTTTCACTTAGAAAGGACAACCACAACTGCTCAGCAACAAGAATAGCAACAACAGGCACTGAGGCTGTCGACAAAAACAACGTGAAACGAAAAGAAATTCCTCACGCTTCATAACGCCCGCAAGGCATGCCCCAAAATTCCACAAAACAACGCCTACCCGAGCCCAAGAACGGGCCCTGGTAGTGGTGCTGGGTACAGGGTACAGGGACTCGGGCTTAGGCTCAAGCCTCCACTCCGTCTAAGGGTACTCAAAGTCATCTTCGGCTCGTTGATCGTCATTTCGACGACGTCGCGACGTTCCCTTTTTGATTATGCCTCCTGTTTCAACCTGTTGAAATGTGTGACAAATTGGGCGTAAACAGCTCATGTGAAAAGGGTTCCCCCGGCCCACCGACAACCCGTCCCCCCTACCAGTTCTACCACCTTTCGGGAATCTCATTGGATACACAACGTGGGCGTGACGAGCAGCGATTTTGTTATGACTTTTTCTTCTCTTCTGGTCTCTTTTTAGGTTTCTCCTTGCAACCTGAATTGAACAAAATTCGATAAAAAATTGAGCCATAAATTTGAAGTTATTAACATGCAACAAAGTCGAAGGCCAGCAAAAACAACGTCGTTTATCTTATCAAAAACTCCATCCTAAGTGTTTGCTTATGACACATTCGAATTGTACTCCACGTACCGCAAATGAAGGCTGGCCAAGTTGCTTGTGAGCGCAACGAGTAATGAAAAGACTCGTGGTCATTTGGCTGTCACGTTGATCGGTTTCTGTGGCCTTAACTAAGTTAGCTACAATTTCATAAACACTCATTAAAATGTTTTTGGACCATTTTTCCCGCAGTAGAAGCGAATAGAGAGGAGCCGAAAACATTGCTGCAAACACGTTCGTACGGGGGATACGTGTATGAGAGGCATGCACCCAAATGAAAAGCAATTTTAATGAAGTCAAAGTCGGAGACGAAGCTGCAGTTGCAGCCAGGAGACTCCAAAGACACTTATTGCAAATGTGCAGTTGCTCGCACTGCCACATTGTTGCTGCCTTATAAGCGGGCCTGCATTTGTTGTTGCCCACAATGCGAGTGGCACGATGTAATTGACATCATTAGACTAAAGCGCGAGCAGCGAGCACCGACCAAGTCGACCAGCTCGGCCAAAAGGAGCACTAGAAAGTGGCCTGCCAGAGAGTGAGAGAGACCCGTTACCAGCATTAACCGTTCCCATCCCGTTGCCATCTCCATGCCCCCTCCCCGCCCCTCTGCCATCTTTCGACTGTAGACTATGACGATCAGAGAGCGAAGAGATGAAGGCAACGCTCCAAGCCTTGAGCTTAAACTGCAAGCCCAGGCAAGGCGACCCTACTGACGGACCCTCACTCTATGCAAATTGTTTAAGCCCAATTCAAATGCAATTTCATTATCATTATTTTACTATTCCATATACCATACAGCAGTTGAGCATATGCAGACGAGAAAGACTTTTCTGAAATCTACAATAGAAAGCTACAGTCGAGTGTGCTCGACTGTGATGTACCCGCTACCCACCTGACCATATCGATTTCTTAACTCTGTTGCATATTTTGTGCTTTGGGGAGCTCGTTCGGGATATGCTTCCAAATATCGATTTCTTAAATAAATTCCATATTAATGATCAGACAGCAACCAAATTTAAAGAAATCATTTGCGAGTTGATAGTTATTGAGTTTACCAAAAATGAGCTGTCCTGCATTAAAATTTCACGTAGAATTCGTTTTTCAAAAGTGGATGTGGGCAAAATATAAAAAACAAAGTTGATCTGCGTGGAATAGTAACACATATGGACACCAAATTTGGTAGCCCTAGCTCTTATAGTCTCAGAGATCTAGGTATTCGTATGGACGGACTGATAGACAGACAGACGGGAAGACAGACGCACGGACAGACCGATATGACTCAGCTGTTGGTGCTGATTGAGAATATTTATACTTAGAGGGGTCACACAGTTATAATACCCTTTTATCCTTATAGTGTAGTGATCCATCTTTAAATCGGTAATTGTTGAGGTTAACTGTTTGAAATGACAATGCACATCCCAATGATCCAATTGCATATTCTGACCATAGTCTAATTCAGCATCAATAGCTACATTCAAATGAATTAAGAAAAGTGTAGCAAAATGCACAACTTTCGATAATTAAAATTAATAGTCAAGCTCAGATACTTCAATAGTATGCCCTGAGTATATCTTGTTGTGAAGACTAATACATGTCTACTCATAATAACAATCGATAAATTGTAAGAGAGAGCAATATGAAGAGCATTACTCCCTCGGTGTGTGTATCCGTCTGGGATTTATTTAAATTCTTAATTTTTTTCGCGACCTGCATTTTAGTCTGGCTTTGTCTAATAAATTTCATGTTTAAGCATTTTCAGGCTGAATTTTCACTGGAAAATTTATGGCCTCCACTTACCATGGAATTTGGCGACAGCGTCCGAATTGGAGTCGCCGACGCCTCAAAGTCGTCGTAAATTGCTGTTGTTGTTGTTCCTGTTGCTGTTACTGCTGCTGCTGCTGCTGCTACTGCTGTTGACGAGCCTTTCACACACGCACATAGACTCACATGGACACGTGCATAGGCATGTGTATTTGGGTTTTTAGGTTTCGATCTGCACATGAGATTTTCTTTTGGTTATTGACTTTTCGTTTGAATCGTTAAGGAATGTATAATTTTATGTTTATAATTAGTTGGAAACGGAAAGAGAGAATGAGAGAGAGAGAGGGAAGAGTGAAAACTCTTCGGGATGGATGTTTCGGTCTGATGGCTTTTTAATGTGTCAGTGCTCTGCCTGTTTCTCTTCTATTTCTGCTGCTCACAGACAGCAAGGAAATTTGTGGACTGTGCAGAAAACTGAAATCGTTTCGGGATTAGCTTTTATTGACAGCGTTCGCTCTCGTCGCAGTTGTTGCTGTTGTTGCTGCTTGTTATCATACAAATGACTTAGGCAGCGAACTTGTTGTACACACACACACTCACGCACACACAGATCTTAATGGGCACATACATTTGGCCAATTTTCAAGCATTTGTTTGGCTTTAATAACTTGGCATCTTCGATTATGTAATTTCTTTCGCCTTTTTGGGCTATTTGTTGTGCATCGAATTCGAGTTGCTGCGCTGCTTGTTCGAGATTGTTGTTGTCTTTCTCTTTTTCCGCTGCTGCTGCTGCCAATACACGTATGCAGAGTTCCATGAGCTGCGACTGCTGCCTGTTGCCTGCAGGCTGCGAGCTGCAAACTGGCCAAGAAGCAAGGCATTTGGGCATGCCCAGAGCAATATTCCTCTCTCTCTCTCTCTCTCTCCTTCTCCTTCTCTCTCTCTCTCTCTCTCTCTTTCTATCGCTCTTTTGTACTCTCTGTGGCACACACACACACACACACAAGTGAAGCCGAAACAAGTCAGGCAACTTTTTTTTCTCGTTTTATTGGAAGCGATCGCCGCTTTGGATTGCCTTCCTTTTCTCTTTACTACAACTACTACGATGGAATTGTTGTTGTAGTTGTTGTTGCTGCCGATGGTGCTGGTGCTGGTGGTGGTGCTACCTTTTTGTTATTAGTAGCATTTACTTTGGAATGCAACAAAGCGAGAACGTTTCGAAAAATGACGACGGCAACGGCAACGACGACGACGACGTTGGCAGCGCCTTTGGCCATTGACGTCTTGTTGCGAAAACAGAAAAATGCATGGCCTGGTTATACACCGCAAGAACGAGAGAGAGAGAGAGAGATAGAGAGAGGGGGGAGACCGAGCGGCGAAGCGTGTGAATAAGCAGAGCACAGAGAGAGAGACGCAGAGAGTGGGCGATCGCAGCCGCACAGATGTCAAAAGCAGAGTTCAAAGGCCGCGGACATTAGCAAATTTCCTACGCACAATTTGCCACGGTTTCTCTTTGGCCAGCATCAAGAGCAACAACACACAACGTTGCACACAATAAATAACTCACACTGGGGGCACAACACACACAAAAACAGCAGCAAACACTTTGTGGCCAAAAGTCAAAACGCAAAAAAAATGAAAAACAAAAAACAAAGTGACACCAACCGAGTCGCGTTGCGTTTTTGCTCCGATGTTGAATGCGCCACATGCAAAACTCAACTATCCGAAGCAGGCAGGGCAGCAAGAGATCGAATTGGAGATGAAGACGGAGCCAGAGACCTGCGAGCGAGGTGAGAGCGTGAGCAGCAAAAAAGAGGCAAAAACAGGTACACAACTGTAACAAGTATCGCAGCGACCCGTTTACCTGTTCGCCTCGATCACTCTCTCACTCTCCCGCGCTCTCGCTCGATTCGTGTTGCCAGATGCGGCACATGCCAGTGATATGGCAACCACCAACTATACCTATCGCAAAGCTATCGATATTATGAGTCACGGACAGGCCCGCAGCTAGGCATGTGCAGGGACTGCGGTGCACGAGGGCACCCGTTTGCCAGAGGCCAACGTTAAAAAATAAATATATTCTTGCACGCTTCCCTATGACTGTTAAGCACATTTTCTGCTGACAAAATACACTTTTACATATGGAAAATGAAACACACTGGGGCAAGAGCGATCGAGTGAATTGTTAATATGATCAATCGATAATAAGACGGCCAAAAACATAGATTTCTTAAAGACTATTGAGGGGTTTACTAATATAAAATGAATATAAAGGTCAGTGTAGTTAGTATTAAGTTTGTTCATTCTATATATGAACTGTAGACGAAAATAAATACTATATTTTAAAGCAAGGCACTTGCACTACGGGCCCCTCGAAATGAATATACACAAAGGTCCGCGAGACCGTCGCTACGGCCCTTGGCACAAGTGCGAACACGAGATGTGTGCTAAGGAATAATTAGATAATGATTATAACCTTGCCGAAGCTATATTAATTTTGGCGTGAAGTTTGCAACACACCTTAAGAGATATCTCCGACCATATAAAGTATATATATAGATATATATTCATATATATATATATATATATATATATATATATATATATATATATATATATATATATATGCGTTCACGCTTCGGCAATGACAGCTGTACAATATATATCGGTCTGATCCGACTCGTACCGACTTATTTACAGCGCGCAGTAATACGAAGCATGTGTGCCAGAAAACATGAAAATGCATAGCCTGTGAGACAAGCATTGGTACATTGGTGCTGATACATATATATATATATATATATATATATATATTCCTTCATCGGACTTTTAGCTATCATAGAAGCACTCAGCCTAATTTATGTTAATTTTTTTAATCTATATTTTTTTATCTATAAGAGCTATCTATCATACCTATTAAAAAATATATTAACAATGTTTTTTAAACTCTTAACCATTGTATAACTAGGATAGAAACAATAGGTGAACGTGAAAGTCACCTATAAAGAAAGGCTACCTTCGGCATGTCGGAGGTGTTATACCCTTGCAGAGTTTTAGCTACTCTGATCGTTTCAATAATAGTATAAAGTTGTCCGAATTTAATTAAACGGAAACTATTCTTCGATTAATGTCTAACTTTGAATGGCACTATAAAAACCTTTATTTCGGCCGATTGCTCTTAAGGCCGCTATATGTTATAGTGATATTTGATTTTTCATGTGCATTTCATTTACTTAGAACAAATCCAATATGGTACCTGTATTATCTTGAAAAATAACAAAGATCAGTCGATAGTTTGTATGGCAGCTTTACAATATATTAGTCCACTCCGGCTTGTTCCGACTTACTTACAGGGTTTAGCACTAAGAAGCATGTGTGCTAAGATAGCTCTAAAACTGAGCGTTGTAACAAGTTTGCGTTGCAACAAATAGACAGACGGACGGACGCACATGGGAACGGACGGACAGACAGACATAGGTAGATCAACTCCCCTGGTGATGCTGATTCAGCACATTCATATATAGCTTAAAAAGTGGGAGATGTCTCCTAAGGTGCGTTGCAAACTCCTGGCCAAAATGAATATACCCTCTGCAAGGGTACAAATATTGATTGAAAAGAGTTTAATAAATTTGATTGCATACTTTCAGGCACTTCATCTAATCCAGCTGCTTGCTCCGGGTGCTTCCCCCAGAGACAGTCTCATCGCATGATATCTGCCCTCGACTGATGTATAAAGCGCGTTCGCAGCTTGCTAAACAATTCAATCGCCGACAGGTTCTACAAACAAGCGGAACCAGAACAACCAATCGACGTGCCGCAATGTTTACTCGCATGGTCATCCTCAGTCTCGGGCTGCTGCTCATCTGCCTGCTGGCGCTGTCGACTGGCCAGCCGTACTTGGGTGAGTAATGGGGAATCATGCCGGGAGATAAGAGTAAATTAATATTTGATATGCATCCACGACGACACAGTGCCGCGCAACTGCTCACGCCACGAGACATATCTGACCTGCGGACCGAACTGCGATGCGGAGTGCGCCACGCTGGGGCAGCCCTGCCTGGTGAACTACATACGCTGCCCCGATGGCTGCTACTGCAACAAGGGATACGCACGCAACGCGGCGGGCAGCTGCATCCGCCAGTCGCGCTGCCCCAAGCAGCCGTAATCGGGACCCTTCCATTAGGTGGACGGCCTGAGTGTGCGGAGTAATTAGACACACGATTAAAGACAAACTTAATTGGGTCGGTGTATTTTGTTTACTTAATTGGTATACCCTGTAAGCAAAGCCGTTTATTAAATGGGTACATTGAATTACAACTAAACTCAGTGCTATCTAGAGATAAACACACTACAGCAAAACCAGTTTATTGTTTTTCATCAACAAAATAAATTCAATTGAATGAAAAAATGTTGAACAATGAAACATATGTTGTTGTTCAACTTTGATAACGAAAACCAGTGCAGCCAATTTGGCTATTTATCCACTAGATTATCGTGTTGCCATTGGCAAAGTGCGGGATAAATAGCGGGAATTGTTGCTATTTGCCATGACTCACGCAATTCGTAAAATCAAATGAGTAGAGTTGGCTGTTTGAATGCCAATTAAAGTTGGATAGGCATACCATATCATGGGATATATATACCATATCTTTCATGGGAACAACCAGTTAAAAATAGAGATTTTCATAAGTATATGCGTTTTCAATGTATGTTTGGAGACTATTTGCTGTCAATAAACACATTCAATATGTTAAACTATTATACAAATATAACTTGGATAGTAATGATCGGAGGAGATGAACACCTGCAAGGTAGGGTACAAAACCTATCCGGCATACCTAAGATAGCATTTCTTTCTGGGTTTTTGATTAAATTTTGAAAAATATAAAGTGAAATGCGAGTCACATCCGAGACACATCCGGGACTCGAATGGGATCGTGTTTTAACAGCAATGGGATCGTGTCTTGGGATTGCACTGAAAGCAAGCAGTTACCTGCTTACCTTATGCTGCCATCTGGAACACAATTAGCATCGTGTCTTAGCAAACGAGCGAAAAACATCAGATTATTTGAAATAAACGTTATTTATCAATCTGTTAATTTTGTTCTTATTTCCAGTGCAAAAGTATTGGCTGTTTTCTTAAGTTGGAAACACACCTACTTGCTCGCCAGAGGGGGGTGAAACGGCGAAAACGCAATAGTTCGAGTTGCTGCGGTTTGTGTATTCGCTAAGGCAGAGAGTCCGCAATGCATGGAATATCGATAGATCGATACATGAGTACAGTTTGGGTTGCATTGTGCAAACTAACAGTGATCACGTGAGCAGCTAGGGTTGAGGTCTCCTCTCGATAATTTCCGATGTTGTTGGTTTGGGTCACCAATAATATCGACTTACCGCCCGAAAAGTTTATATTCAAATAAATATATAAATTTAAACTCATACATATGATGTGTATATTTAATATATGCTTGTTATACCCTTCGACCATTGCAAATGGTAAAAAAGGGTATACTAACTTTGTGAAAATGTATGTAACAGGCAGAAGGAGGCGTGGCAGACTTTGTGGGGTCCATATATTCTTGCTGAGAATCACTAGCCGAGTCGATTGAGCCATGTTCGTTTGTTTGTCTGTCCGTCTCTCTGTCTGTCCATATGAACATCGAGATCTTAGCAATTATAAAAGCTACAGACAACAAATTTGACATAAAGATTCCATTACCAAGAGCTGTTCAGGTTTATTACAAACTTTAGATGCCACGTCCACCGCCCACCGAAATCGTTAACTTTAAGGCCATTATTAAGCAAACTATCTAACAAAATACTTCTTTGGCATACATACATATATGTATATATATATATACTATATGCACATATCAATCTGATCGGACTATTATCACAGAAGTTATTACATACTATAAACCTTGATCGCTTTGATTTTGTGTAGAATCCAGAAAGAATAAGGAATAGAGAATGTGAGCTGTGTCTCCACTTGTCTTTTCTATAATATTCACACGCATTTGTTTGCATTCAAACACATACATATGTACATGTGTGATTGGCCAATGAAATGGTACATGTATGTATATACACGTATTCATGTACAGCCGTATGCATGTGTGGGCTCCTGTTACGTTATATCAAAATAAGAGTAAAGGATGTCGTGCAATTAGGTACTCTTTACGTTTAAACATATGTCGAAGGGTAACCTACTGTCGAGTGCGCTCAACTGTTGCTCTCGTTGTGTAAATTTGACGAGTTGGCAAACATGTATTTAAATTTGCAATTTAAAATAGTGACGGTTTAAGCCGATATTAAAGATGGTAGAAGAACTATCAATGCTTTTCTTCGATCAGCCTCTATCGACAATGAATATCGATTTTTCGGAATGTGAGGGCACAAATTGAAAGTTCTTTATGCATATTCATATTGTGCAAACCAGGCCGGGCTGGGCCCCGGGCCTAAAACCAGCTACCGGACCTTTTACCGTCGGGCCCCGGTCATAGGGGTAAACGCCCGGAAGGCCCGGCGTGCTTGAATGCAAACAATATAATGATGTTTTAATCGATATTGGACTGAAAAATTCGAGTCTGGTTCGTGCCGGGCAGGGCCGGGCTGGCTCCCCTTTAAAAAAGTTCCGGGCCGGGCCTCAAAAATTCGAGTCTGGTTCGGGCCGGGCCCCCTTTAAAAAAGTTCCGGGCCGGGCCGGGCCCCTAAAAACAGGCCCGCGCCCACCTCTAGTGCAAAAGCCTTAAAAATCTTCTTAAATACACCGAGTGGTTCTTGTGTAAATATTGCCTACCTTAGATTGGGGCCAAGGGGCCGTCGAGCGCAACATGAAGACCTAAATCAAACCTGATAACAAAATCCAAATCAAATCCCCAGCACGGTCCGCTCTTATCTATTGACAGGCAGAGCAAGAAAAGGTGCTAAAGCAACAAAGGAATCGCAGGCAAATCAAAATCCCGAGAACCTCAAAGCGCGCAATACTTTGTGAAAGCGAAAGGAAGGTTGCGGCTCGGGGTTCCTGCTGCTGGTGATAGAGCTGCTGCTGCTGCTGGTGTTGCTGTTGCTGTTGGGTTTGTGATTCGAGAGCGCTGACAACATGCAAAATGTAAATGTTTGCTGTCATTGAGTCGAAAATGTTGGCTGAATCCCAAACCAAACGTTAATAAACTCACGTCGCCCGCCCACTGTGAGAAGTGGTTGGGGCGGGGAAGTTACCAGGGGCTCAGCGGGAAGGGGTGCTCAATTTACAGGAGCAAACACGATGCCGGTTTGTGCACCCGGTCGTAGTCAGGCAGCCAGTCAGTCAGTCAGTCACTCAATCTCTGCTTCCACATGTTACGTAACTCAAACACACACACACACACACACACACACGCACACTGAAACGTGTATGAGGCATGCAATTTCGTATACAGTGCATGGATGAAATGAAAAGAACTGGCGCGTTTGAATTTGAAATGCAAACATGTTTGTTCGACGACTACGGGTTGCCATCCACATAGCCTCCATGCATGGTAGGCATCCCAGAGCCCAAGCCAGAGTCCCTTCCTGAATTGGCCCCCCCCGAACTATTTGCCCGTTTGACTATTTTTCTTGACTGTGTCAAAGACGCAGCTGGAGCTGCGCTCTCTTCTGATTTGTGTATTCCTTAAATTCATTGAATTGCGAACAAAAAGAAACCGAAAACCGACGAAAACTCAACAAATATGAACGCAAAGAATGAAAGAAAAGCCGAGCAGATGAATAGCAAACGTGCGAGCTGCATGCTACGCGGCGTGGCATGCCACGCGCCGCACGGCGCACAGCCTCCGTCTAGGGCCCATCGTCCCACCGTCGGATATTCAAACCCAATCAACATGAAAAAAAGCCTGATGGTGCGGAGAGGAGTGTCCAAATGGAAACAGAATCGAAGAAGATTTACCCCTGTCGGGTGCAGCAGCATGATATGCCGCGGCTAGCACACGAGTATAACGCTCTCATCTGTCCCGTTTAATACTTGTTTGGCATTTTTCCCTCGTATTTGATAATCGTAGCCCGTTAGCGAGTTGAAATGAAAACTTTTTCCAGTTCCTCGTGTGCAGAACAGTGCAACAACCTTGCCTAATCCTCGAATGAACCTTTTCGCATCGAAAGATGAACCAAATAGCTTTATGATACCTGGCAGGCCAAATCTGCTTTGAATACCAACCGAAATTGACAGAGCGCACAGTCTTGCGCACAGGCAGACGTCCTCCTCCTCCTTTTGGCCATAAAAAGCGACCTGTTCCCTCAACGTTTCAATTCGCAACTGACTGATTTTCGGGCTCGGCCATAAAACGCAACTATAATTTGGCTTTATCTGTTCGGCGATTGGCAGTGAAATAGGTACCGATTGCAGCATGTTAAGTTCAGACATGAAGCTTGATTTATTGCTCCAACACACACACACACTGACACACGCCAGCATCCTTCCAGAGCATTCAAAGTGTATTGTAGTATTTTCAAGATGAGCATTTGAATACGCTCAAGATTGGCCCAAGCAAGCGAAGGTCCTTTAATAAAGACAAGTCAGGGATTACCGACGTTAAGCCAGGAATAATGCATTGAAATTATGATGTTAAAGTTCTGGGTAGATTTCACAGCGATTTTTGCTAACATAGGAACACGTATTCAGGCTTTGCGTTGCCCATCAGGGGCCAATTTAAGTGCCGAATTGAACACCTCTCGGCAAGTACAATGTTTATGTTGCCACACCCAATGCGAGCATCAACAACAAGTGTCATAATCATCAATTGACCAAAGGTGCTTGCGCTCGACACCTCTTGGGGGTCGCCAAATTGTAAACATTGTGTAAGCAACTGAATCAATGTGCTAGCCTCTGAATGTGGCAGGCGAGAGTCGCTGCCGTTGTCACCATGATTGCCATTAACTAGGGCATTGTTTTTGGGGTAGTGTAAGAGGCGAAATAGAAGTACAGATACCAAATTTGCAGGAAGATTCTTCAATTCAGTTTGCGTCTTTGTTACAGTCCAATTACGTGTATCGTCATATCTCAGTATCTATAAGTCCTATGTACATACTATATGTTTATTTTATGTACAAATGCATTTATCTTTAATTTACTTTCTTCTTTCAAGAGTTTCATCCCAATCGGTTGGGAAATGGGTGAGTTGAGCTGAAGGGAATAACACGATTAAACTTAATTCAATCACATATATAACTGCTGTAGAGTATCGGAGTGTCGGCGTGTCTTTGTGGCTTATTTTGTTTTTGTGTTTTTGCCCTTTTCAACGTTAACTTTGGGGCTGATGCAGCTGCGGCAGCATCAGCATCAGCGAAAAATGCACGCAATTTGACAGATATCAAGTTGTGTGCCACTTGACACACGCCTGGCCAATCGCATTGTTGCAAGAGACACTCGTATTCAACCGGACATGGATCGTGGGCAGCGTATCCAACGTGCCACGCGACAGAGGAACAAGGACATGCCACTCTCGGGGCTCGCCTGTCAGTGATATGCTGGCGCTGAGCCTTTTGACACAAAATCAGTCGATTTATTGATTTCGATTTGTTCGATCCCCTTTCGTGTCTCGCGCACTCGAATCACGCGTGACACACAGAGCGCCGCAACTCTCAATCATGTTTTGGGATGAAGTAACGCGCTTTGCGGTATAAAACCAAACGCAAAAGCGACTTTGGCAGTGTGTGATGTGACTAGTAACTTAAAATAGCTATTGATAGGTAATTATACCGATAGCAGTCAACGTCGCCAGTTTTAGTAAAGGCTCACGACATTTAAATTTATTTATTTATGATAAAAATTACTTCATTTTTTTTAACAAAGTTATGTCGGGGCTTTTTGTATTTTATTGTACCCTTGTCCATTGAAATGGTCAAGAGAGGGTATACTAACTTTTTGCAAATGTATGTAATAGGCGGAAGGACATGTGGCAGTATTTATATTTTTGCTTAGGGTCACTGGCCGATTTGATTAAGCGATGTCCATCCGTCTGTCTGCCTCGAATCTCAGCTTTCACAAAAGCAAGAGACACCCAATTTGGCATATAGGTGCTTGTACTATTACTATGCCCAGATCAAGTTTATTTGAAATGCCCCCGCAAAACAATAATTTATTATTTTTAATTTGATTTGCAGGCGATTTGGAATATAACATCTACCCTTCCTCCAAATCATTCAATCTAATCTGACAATAAATACAGAAGTTATTCACTTCACCTTAGTGCCCAAGGCTTCGATCATATGTGCGTTAATATGTATGTGTATTCGAGTGACAAATCAATATGCTGTACAGTTTTCTTGTCCTGGCAAAGGGTATTTTACTGTCTGGTTACATATTAATTGTTGATATTTTTATAGATTGTCCCTTAGCCTGCAGAGTGGTAAACATTAAAGTTCTTTCCGCTGCAAAACAAGGGACAAGTAATCTCTGAAAACGTGAAATATTCTCACATTCCCATCTTGCAGGTACATGTGTTTGTACTATATAGGGTATTTGAAAGGCAAACACACTCATAATACTTGCCAGTAGTTTTCACTTTTCACAAAGCAAAAAGTTGTATTGCGGTTACGGTTTTAGTTATTGCACTTCTTACCCACCGCTACTGCTCGAGGGAGCAACAACAACTACACCACTAACTCTTTCTTCCCGGTTACCCCATCAATCCTTCCCTTTGTGTTGGTGACAATTGGTTGCGGATAGCCAAACAAATGTTCAATCCATTTGCCATTTGCCATTTGGAATTTGTGTTTGCGGTTTACATTTGATTTAATTGCAATGCGCTCGTAATGGAATTCGCCTGTACAAGTCGACGTCGACGTCGACGAGGGGATAGCCTCCAGGCAGGCACCTGAAGGCGATCAGTCTAGAACCGTGACTCGACAGATTCTGGTGGAAATACTTGTGGTTGATTTTAATATCTAACTTGGCTTTTTAATCATTCAATGTCAATCCTTAATTAATTAATTCATTCATTCACATTCATTCTTTGATTTATTTTCACATTCAGTGACTTATTTATTTATTTACATTCGTTCATTTTATTATTCATACATTCGTTCATTTTATTATTCATTCATTAATTCATATTCACTTATTCATTACATAACTTTAACTTACTCAAATGCATTCACTTATTGGTTCATTCACTTTCGCTCAAATTTCATCATTCACATTTATTCATTAATTTACATTAATTCATTTACATTCATTCACTTAATCACGTTCCCTCATTCATAATCACTCATTCACATACACTTATTCATTCATATTCATTCATTCATTCACTCGCATTTACTCATTTAATTATTCACATTCATTTTTATTCACTTATTTATCCATTCACATTCATTCATATTCACTTATTCATTCATTCACTTTCATTCCCTCACATTCATTCACTCACATTCACTCATTGATTAATTAACATTCGTTCACACTTCCTCATTCACATTCATTCATTCATTCGTTCAAATTTATTTAATTTCACTCATTCAGATTCATTAATTATTCACAGTTATTCATTTACATTCATTGATTCAATCACATTCATTCACACACATTTACATTCATTTAGTTATTTACATTTATTTATTCAAATTCATTCATTCACATTCATTAATTTGCACTCATTTATTCACATTAATTCATTCACATTCATTTATTCACATTAATTCATTCACATTCATTTATTCACATTCATTTATTAATATTCATTCATCTGTATTAATTCATTCACATTCATCAATTCATACCCATTCATTTACTCAGTCAATCACATTCTGATGTTCATTCTCATTCACTTATTCATTCACTCATTTACATTCAGTTATTTATTCACATTCATTCATATTAACTCAATCATTCAATTACATTCATACATTCAATCATTCACAGTTATCAATTCATATTTACTCATTTACATGTGAAAGTTCATATTCATTCATTCAAGTTCATTCACTCGTTTATTTATTCATTCATATTCACTCATTCATATTTATTAATTAATTTAAATTCATTCCCTCAATCATTCATTCACTTATCCATTCATTCACATTTACTCACACTTATCCAATCTCTTACATTTACTCATTTATTCAAATTCATTCATTCATATTCATTCACGTACTAAACTCATTCATACAATCATTTATTCATTCGCATTTATTCATTCACATTCATTTATTCCCTTAATTACATTCATACGTTCATTCATTAAATCATATTTATTCATTCACCTATTCACAATCATTCATTCACATTGATTTATTTATTCTTTCACATTTATTCATTCACATTTACTCATTCATATTCATTTATTCATTCACATTTATTAATTATTCACATTTATTAATTTACATCGATATTCACAATCATTTGTTAATGTATATGATAAAAAAAGAAAATTGCTTAAAAGTGAACAGACGCGTTTTTGTTTTGCTCCCATCTTTTTTACTCTTTTTACACAAACAATCTGTGTTTGATTATAACATAAAAGTTTACTAATCTTTTTTATTGTGATTCCTGTTCACTTTCGCGAGTGCATGCCTGCTATTTTTAGCTCTGGATTGTTTTTATCTTTTCTATCAAGTTTGCCTAATTTCTGTATCGTAGATATTTGCCTATTTCTGTTTTATTTCTTTTGTGAGTGCATTTGTTTTCTTTAAAAAATATAAAGTAAACGAGAGCAACAGTCGTGCAAAACACGACAGTGGGATACCCTTCGACCAATGTTCCCGTGTAGTTTAATTTGTTAACAGATGGCGCTCGCGCTTCGCGCTCGCACGCCTCCCTTGTTAGCTGACAGAAGCACTTGGATTTATGCTCATACTTTCTTAAATAACTTCTGTGTTTATTGTTCGATCGGATTGTGATTTGGACTCTACGTAGATATTTCATTTAGCTTAGTATATGTTAAAGTCAGAAAGTTGTATCTTTTATACAGCGCTTACAAATTGAGTTCAAAAATTAAATTGTTGATTTACGGGGGCGGTGGGCGTGGCCCTAACATTTGAAATAAACTTGATCTGCTTATAGTACACAGGAGTTTTCCTGCCAAATTTGGTAACTCTAGCTTTTATAATAGCTGAGATCTGTGCGTTCACACAGACAGACAGACATGGCTCAATCAACTCGGCTTCTGATCCTGAGCAAGAATATATATATGTCGGAGTATAAAGATTACGCATGAACTCGAATTATTTCATCATATTATGTTTTGCGTCTTTGCATTGTGGTTGTCCGTCATTTTTCTGCAAGTACCGTTGGAGCGGGGCGACAACGACGCGTCGCCTGTTTAGTTGCACGGCGATGCCTCGCGACGTTGCCGCCGAGTGTGGTTCGATGTTTCGCATAGACTGTTAGGAAACGAGCAGGGCAGTATGCTTGAGTGATCGCCTGTGAATAGTTCGAAACGCGCTACGCTCTAATGGGAGACGAAGATAATTCGACATCAGAAGTGGGATCGGGCCCTATACCTTCAACAGCAGATGGACCATGGCGTACTATTATCGAAACGCAGAATAAAAATTTAATTGAACTTGTGCGGGCCATACAAACAACGGCATCTGATGCGGGGCAAAGGAAAGCGGTGCAACTACCCAAATTCTACCCAGACAAGGCAGGCGCAATCGCTTCATCGTGGTGTAACACGGGTGAAATTATTTTGAACGAAATTGCATTAAAAGGCAGCGCGTTGGTAGTGGCATTAAGTTCAGCACTAGAGGGCAGCGCTTCGCAATGGCTCTCCCAAGTGTGTTACGCTGACATGACCTGGCTCGAGTTTAAAGAACTGTTTATCCATCGCTTTGACACTATAGAAACACCAGCCGCCATGTTTCTAAATATGTTCTCTAAACGACCGACTGACGGCGAATGTCTTGCAGTCCATGCAAGCCGCATGGTAACAGAACTAACGACGAAATGGCGCCAAATGGAAACGGAAGAAATTGCTGTGTCCGTCACTCTCGCGTTGCTGGCATATGTTGATAACCGTTTGCAGTGTTAAAGTTTTACATCAAATGTTCGAACCAGAGGCGATTTACAGTCTGAATTGAAAGCGTTCACTTTTAATAAACGCAAAAATGGTCCCACGGAGCAACAAACAGAAACTTATCCTAAACGGCAAAAGCAGTCATCTATACAGTATCATTTCTGTGGAAAATTCGGACACAAAATGATTGAATGCAGATTTAGGAAACAACAAAATCAGTTTGCCAACGACAAAGAACGACATGACAGACACGATGGTCATCAACGCGGAAAATCAAGTGTAACTTGCTACAAGTGCGGTGAACAGGGTCACATACAGCTATGGGCGTATAATTGGCACAAAAAATTTTTTTTTTAAGAGCGTATTGCATAAAAAGTTCGACGCTAAGACTCGAAATGTTAATGGTTACAGTACCAAGTACTAATACCAAGAACAAATTACCAATTCAAAATAATAATAGTTTTAATTTTATAACAATTTAAATGAATCTGTGCCAATTATATGAGCAGGCAACTTTTGATTTTTTTGAATATTTTGAAAATATCTTTTGAGATTTTATGTTAATTTGAAATTTTTCTTTCTTATTTAAGAGACCACAGCATAGGCTTAAAAATGCCATTTCAGTTTGTTTCTTTTCATCAACATTTAATAAAAAAAAATTGTTTTTTATACGTAAATTTTTTTGTGCCAATTATCCGCCCATAGCTGTATCTACCCAATGTGCAAAGAAGGAAGCTGATGGGAGCAAAACATCCAACCGAGAAAAGCGAGTGGAGCAGTGCAGTGTTGCAGTTTTCGAAATCACGTTTGATTCTGGAGCTGAATGCTCGCTGCTGAAAGAAAAGCTAAGTACTAAATTTTCTGGTAAAAGATTTAATAATATTGTTATGTTAAAAGGCATAGGCAGTAATGGAATATGTAGTACTGTACAGGTTTTAAGTAACGTAAAAATTGACGATTATTGCATTGAAATTTTGTTTTATGTAATAGGCGATGATCATATGCAGAACGATATTGTTATTGGTCGCGAAATATTAAATCAGGGTTTTGATATTGTCATTTCGTCAAACCAATTTAAAATTTCGAGAACCAAAATAATTAATTTGTGTACCAGCAGTGATTCAGCCGATATTGGTACTAAACTTGATGAACAAGATAAAATAAAACTACATTCATTGTTGGCAAAGTACTCAAATTCTCTTAGAAAGGGTATCCCATGTACTAAGGTTAAAGTTGGCGAAATGAAAATAAGATTAATTGATCCAAGAAAGACAGTTCAAAGAAGGCCATATCGATTAAGCCCATGCGAGCGAGATTTAGTTCGAGAAAAAATTGACGAATTGCTGAAATGCAATATAATTAGACCAAGCTGTTCACCTTATGCCCTATATTGCTGGTAAAGAAAAAAAATGGTTCGGATAGGCTTTGTGTTGACTATAGGGAGTTAAATTCAAACACAGTCGCTGATAAATACCCTCTGCCACTTATACAGGATCAAATAAGTAGACTTCGAGGAGCTTATTATTTTACATGTTTAGATATGGCTAGTGGTTATTACCAAATTCCCTTAAATGCGGATTCAATTGAGTATACAGCGTTTGTGACACCCGATGGCCAGTATGAGTTTTTATCTATGCCTTTCGGGCTTAAAAATGCGCCGTCGGTATTTCAACGTTTAGTAATGCAAGCGCTCGGGGATCTTGCAAATTCTTATGTTATCGTCTATATGGACGACATCATGATAACTGCATCAACACAATGTGAGGCGTTAGAAAGATTACAAATTGTTCTAGATGTTCTGACAGAGGCCGGGTTTTCATTCAATATTACGAAGTGTTCCTTCTTGAAAACATCGATTCAATAGTTAGGCTACAATGTTAGTGCTGGCGAAATTCGCCCAAACCCTCAGAAAATTGTTACGTTGACTGCTCTCCCGCCTCCAAAGTCAGTCACATCGCTTAGGCAATTTATTGGATTAGCAACTTATTTCAAACAGTTTATTAAGGGATTTTCACAGTTGATGAAACCGTTATATTTTTTAACGTCAGACAAAAATAAATTTATTTGGAAAGCGGAACATGAACAGAGACGGAAAAAGGTTATTTCTACTCTTACTGATAAACCAGTCCTTGTTATTTTTGACCGAAAATATCCAATTGAGTTGCATACGGATGCAAGTTGCAGTGGCTATGGTGCAATTTTATTACACAAAATTAACGACAAGCTCCAGGTAATAGAATACTATAGCAAATCTACTACACCTGCAGAGTCAAGATAGCACTCGTACGAGCTGGAAACTTTAGCTGTTGTAAACTCCATCAAATATTTTCGGCATTATTTGTTGGGTAGGAACTTTACTGTTTTCACTGACTGTAACTCTTTAAAGGCGTCAAGAAATAAACAAGATTTGACCCCTAGAGCCCAACGTTGGTGGGCTTATTTGCAATCATTTACATTTGAAATTCAGTATAGAGAAGGGAAAAGAATGGCACGTGTTGACTTTTTGTCAAGAAATCCTATCTCACCGAAGTCTACTATCGCTGTAAAGGATATTGAAGAGAAGAGAGTTAACTTAGCCGAAATTTCAAGCAACTGGCTCATTGCTGAACAGCGTCGAGACTCGGACATAGCCGAAATCGTAAGCAAATTAAACGATTGTTCTCTTGCTGAAGATATTGCGAAAACCTATAAATTAAGGGCAGAAGTTCTTTACCGAAAAATACAGAGAAATGGCAGAACACGCTGTTTACCAGTGGTACCGCGTTCCTTCAAATGGGGTGTTATAAACCAGGTGCACGAGTCGATAATGCATTTAGGTTGGGATAAGACACTAGATAAAGTTTACGATTTTTATTGGTTTGACAATATGTCAAAATATGTTAGAAAATTTGTTGACAATTGAATCACTTGCAAAATGTCCAAATCAAACTCAGGAAAAATTCAGGCCGAATTGCAACCAATCCCAAAAGTCAATATTCCTTGGCACACTATCCACATCGATATAACAGGGAAAATAAGTGGCAAGAGTGACCAGAAGGAGTATGTTATTGTTCAAGTAGACGCTTTTACCAAGTATGTCTACCTTAGTCATAGCCTTAAATTAGACAGTGAGAGTAGCATAAAAGCTGTTCAATCGACCGTTTCGTTGTTTGGAGTACCAAACCGAATAATAGCTGACCAGGGAAGGTGTTTTACGGGTGCAAAGTTTAGTCAATTCTGTTCAGATCAGAAAATAAACTTGCATTTGATTGCCACCGGGGCTAGCCGAGCTAATGGTCAAGTTGAACGAACCATGAGCACATTGAAAAATATGTTAACGGCGGTTGAAACTGGAACGCAGTCTTGGCAGGACGTGTTAGGGGAGGTGAAGTTGGCAATCAATTGTACAACTAACCGTGTGACGAAGGCAAGACCTCTTGAAATGTTATTGGGAAAGGTAGCACGCCCATTAGGATTACTTCCACCTGGTGACATAGAAGATGATGTTGATCTGTCAAATGTAAGAGCACAAGCTGAAAAGAATGTTTTAGCCACGGCAGTTTATGACAAAGAACGATTTGATAAAAATAAAGCAAAAGTTCTTAGACACAAAGTAGGAGACTTTGTGCTACTTAAAAGCGAAGAGAGGCATAAAAATGAAATAATACAGGTTCTGGAGGGTGACAGGTACACTTTAAAGTCCTCAACCAATAAAAGAAATTATAAATATGCACATGAAGATTTGAGAAAAATGCCAGAGGGGCAAGTGCCCGAGGAGTTGAATGTGTGTGAAGAGAGCGAAAATGAAAATGTTGAAGCCACTGAAGAAAGTGAAGCTCACCAATAAAGGTGATGAAAGATTTACTGCTGGCCAAAGAAAATGGCAGAGTAACAAGACCAGATAAATAATGCAAGCACAAGTGCAAAACAAACTTATGTTTATTTTGATCATGGCGTGTGGGGCATTGAATTTGTAATGTTGAATGAAGAAGAACAATTGATTTTGTTAAAAATTATATTATAGTAAGAATTATGTAAAGATATTGATTAAGAAGGCTTGATACTGTTTTGTGAAATTAACTTGATAAGTTTATACGAATTGAAATGGAAATATTAAATCTTTTGTTTATAAAAAAAAAAATAAATAAATAATAATAAAATTATAAAAAGACAATTGAATGGAACACGAGGTCGTGTTAGAGTCAGGATGGCCGTGTCGGAGTATAAAGATTACGCATGAACTCGAATTATTTCATCATATTATGTTTTGCGTCTTTGCATTGTGGTTGTCGTCGTTTTTCTGCAAGTACCGTTGGAGCGGGGCGACAACGACGCGTCGCCTGTTTAGTTGCACGACGATGCGTCGCGACGTTGCCGCCGAGTCTGGTTCGATGTTTCGTATAGTCTGTTAGAAAACGAGCAGGGCAGTATGCTTGAGTGATCGCCTGTGAATAGTTCGAAACGCGCTACGCTCTAATGGGAGACGAAGATAATTCGACATATACTTTATGGGGTCTCCTTATGCCTGTTACATACATTTGCACAAAGTTAGTATACCCTTTTTTGACCGTTTTCAATGGTCGAAGGGTATAATAACTCTCATCTTGCTCTTTCCCGCTACTTACCATAATTGCTCCGTAAAACTTTATCGTGCTGAACGCCAACTGTTATAACCAGTAACAAAAGCAACAGTCGCGCAGCACGCGACATTGTGATACCCTTCGACCTATGTTCCCGTGTAGTTTAATTTGTTAAATTCATATACATATACATAAGCACATGCTTTACAATTATATCTTCTGTGATTATTGACCGATCGGATTGCAATTTGGAGAATAAGTAGATATAACTATCAGCTTAGTATATGTAAGTAAGAAAGTTTAATCTTTTATACAGCGCTTACAAATTGAGTTCAAAAATTAAATTATTGATTTACGGGGGCGGTGGCCGTGGCACCTAACATTTGAAATAAACTTGATCTGCTTATAGTACACAGGAGTCTTCCTGCCAAATTTGGTAACTCTAGCTTTTATAATAGCTGAGATCTGTGCGTTCACACATCAGACGGACAGACAGACAAACATGGCTCAGACATGGATCGACTCGGCTTGTGATCCTGAGCAAGAATGTATATATTCTTTATGGGGTCTCCGTCGCCTCCTTTTGCCTGTTACATACATTTACACAAAGTTAGTATACTTAAACGTTATGAAAATTATTTAACTCGTAGATTTCAATTTTTCAGAATCCAAAACAGTTTTATAGTTTTGTTAACATGAAGCGAAAGTCTGTGGTATTTCCCTCCAAATGGACGTTTGAAAATGTTGATGCAGACACAGATCAGACCATGGCCGTTATGCAAAATTTTTCCAAACGACTTACTCACCGTCAACGCAAATTGCTGTTGTCTATCCATATAAAATTCCAAGCTCGAATGGTATTTTCACCCCTATCCTGAAAAAGGAGAGTAAATCTGATGCAATCAATTATAGAAGTATCTCTAAATTGTCGGCTATACCGAAATTCTTCGATAATGTCGTAATCGATCGCTTGCAACATTCCTGTAGGTCCGTTTTATCCGTTTCAACATGAATTCATGAAACGTCGTTTAACGACGACAAATTTGTTGGAGTTGACATCCTTTGTTATAAAGAGTTTTCAGGACAATCTTCTGTGACGCCGCATGAAGCGCGCCACATAATATTAATTTAAATTTTATATATATAATAAGGTATCTGTAAATCTAATATACCCAGTAGTATTTCCTTGAACAAGAAAACACAAGCATAGGCAAAGGCAAGGGCGTAGGCAGAACATGCGAAACAGGGCACATAACATAGGAAACCCCAGACACTCGGCACCCATGCCTAGTAACGGTGCCTCGGTACCCAGAGCTAGCGCACAGTCGAACACTTGCACTAGTAACGGTGCCTCGGCAGCCTGAGCTTGTGCACACACAAGTAACGGTGCCTCGGTACCCAGAGATCGTGCACAGGCAGCAGAACGCAACGGCACAGGCAACGGCATCGCGACCAATTTTAGGGCAGCGGCGCCAGACAAGCAGTGACGCTAAGTCAGCAGCGACGCTCAGCCAGCAGCGACGCCGGACATGCAGCGAAATGCGAACGGCGCCGTGCAGGCAACGAAGTGCGAGCAGAGTCACAGCAGCCAGGCACGATCGGCTGAAGGCAGCGGCGACATGCAAGCAGCGGCGTCGAGCAAGCAGCGGCGACATGTACGCAGCAGCGGCGACATGTACGCAGCAGCGAACTGAAAGCTGCGAAAACTAGGCCAAGGGCAGTTGATCGTGCGCAGTAGAGCTGGAAATACATCGATGTTTGCCTACATCGATGTTTCCATGTTTTTCAGAAAAGAACATCGATGTATCGATACATCGAACTTTTTAGGGTGTATTTTTTTAAAATAATGATTGGAGATGGCGGCGGTGGAGGAGGACGGTGTTGTTTTCCGGACCGTCGTCTGCCGGTCTGTTTCTCCGCTGTTTCATACGTGTCATATTCTAGTGCGAAAGGAAACACCGCCCTCCCCCGATAAGGTGTCTCCTTCTTTTACCGTCCTCCACGACCCTCTTGAGCGACAGTGATAGAGTGACATACTCAACGAAAGTGTGACAGAGTACAACGCTTTTTCATATTATAAATCAATACCATAACTAAATCAAAATGTGCAAAAATTCTTTATAAAAAATTACGTTTTATTTGAGATCCATAGTTTGCTTTTTTACTTCTTGAGAATCAAAATTAAAATTAAAACTACTCTCTCGTCCAATACAAAAATTACAATGAAATAACAATTCAATTTAAACGAAAATAAAAAATAACATTGAGTTCTTAAACAAAAGAAAGCTGCTTAACTAAAACTAATTTATCCAGTCATTTTTGTTTAAAAATAAGATCATATTTACATTTTTAGCTTTTAGAGAGCTTCGTTTTTCGCTCACAACAAGGCCTGCCTTGCTGAACATTCTCTCATTTTCAGTAGAGGTGGCCGGTACGCAGAAGTATTTCAAAACGCATGTTTTGAATACGGTGTCATTGGATATCTGTTGAAAAAAGAAATTGGATTTTTAAGTTGGTTACCATTTAAATTTTTATATTTTGTACTTTCCAATAATCTAAAGGGTTTTGTACAGGCTCCAAATTAGCATCATTTAAATAATGTCGCAGAGCTAGTATGGAATCCACGCGAGTGTTTTGAATTCTTTGATTTTTGTTGGCTTGTAAGAAACCGAACAAGTTGGTCTCTGCTGTAGATTTTGGTGTTGGCGGGTTTGAAGATGTAGGAGATTTTGTTTGAGCATTGTTGTGCGATAGTTCAACTTCTAAGGATTTAACTCCTTGTTTGGAATTAAATAGATTCCAAAAATCCTCCTTTTTAAAGCGAGGGTCTAAGATGGTGGTCATTCGTGTAACAGTTCGATTTTCATAAGGGACCAATCTTTTATTGACCCCTTGAAGTATGTCATCACAGACATCTCGACCCACGTTGGTCTGGAGGTTAGTTTTCAAGGCTGTCAGGTTATGTAAAATACCACAAACAACCGGAATCACCGATGACACTGTTGTTTTGGACTTTTTGGGGCTGCTGTTGTAGCTGTAATCGTTCCATTGCACGACTATACTCGAAAGCCGGTTCAGATTGCTGAGCCCAGGATGCACTATGGGTAAAAAGCCGGAAATTGTGGTATTAATTACAATTTTAAAAATAGAGACTTGAGACTTTCATAAATGAATTACTAGGACTTAAATAGAATTTCGAATTTTGTTTATTTTTTGATCTGACCACGCCTTCATCTCCGCCCACAAAAAGAACCCTTGAAAATAAAGTGAAAAATGTCTTTATATACAAATGAAAGCGGGTTTGAAGAGAGATGGATGGGGGGCGAAGGAGGTATTGATGTTAATCTGTCTGTGGTTCAACCGGTGGATCCGGAGGTGTCTTCCCTAGGGGATTGGCGTGGGAGCAAAGTGAGGACACAAGATGCAAAAACTATTATTATGAGATAAAAGTCAAAAAATTTTTTTTATTTTATTAAGTTTATTAATATTCTTCAACTTCCTGCTCTAAAAATATATTAAGGCAATTGAATTCGTCTTCCCCTTCCACTTCTTCTTCTTCATTATTAGATTGATAACTTGATTTATAAAGTTCTGCATCCGGATTTTGAAGAATATCGATTACTTCTTTTGGGAGGAGTTTCTTTTTTCCAAACTTACTTCGATCTCTTAAACAAAGACTTGAAAGCAAAGGATCAGATGAATCCATTGCTCTATTGAAAACATCAGTAATGTTCGCTAGTCGGCTACATTTCCTAGCGTGAGATTTTCTATCACTCTTGTAAAGTTTGTTGCGCGCTTCTGACGCGTTTTCTCCAAGGACACCAACAGGAACAATAAATTGGTTTATAATTTGATATCCATGTACCAATATTTTGTGGACAGTTGGGGACATTGGGTACCAAGAATATTGTTCTATGTATAAATTAAAAGTGGAATGGCATAGAGATTTAAATTTTTCCGCATCAATCATGTGCTCACAAGAAATTGAAATCAAAATTATATAAAAATTGTAAATGATTTTGTAGTCCAAATTTAAAACAGACGAAAATATCTTGCTGTTCGAAAACGCTCGTCTTGCAGTATTTCCGTCGTTGGTATTACCGCTTCCATTTTGTTTTGGTGAGTCAACATTCAGGCCCAATTCGGTCCACAACTTTTCTTGGATGAACTTTTTACGCAATGACAGGCTGAGCTTATCATCTCCGTAGACGCGCCATTTTTTCAACTCAATTCTATAAGATATTTTTAATACAAACTCTAAAAATCGAATCCATGCATGAAGCGGGCTTACTCCATATTTCAGATTCTCAGATTTTACATTAAAAGAGGACGAATTGAAGTCTGTTGTTTGAAACAACATAGTTGGCTTTGCTCCACATAATGGACATGATTGACATGAATTGGTTTCGGTTATAACGTTCAAAACTTTACCATCAATTAATGTCATATAAGGTTCGTATTTAACTGCTATTATTTGGTTTTTGGAAGTGTAGGAATATGTTCTAAGGTTTTTTATAGCCACATCCAAATTTATTTTTTCCTTTAATATAAGGGCAGTACTTTCCTTTATAAACTCAATTTTCAAAGGCCGACAAAATCGCACCGATTGTGGAGATGAATTTATCCAAATAACTCGATTGTTGATTTCATCTATTAGTTTTAACGGTATAATTGTAGTGACAAAAAGGGATTGATCTAGGGCGATACATTCGTTTGATTGAAAGCGTTGTTTGTACGTGCTTTGGCCCGTAGATCCATCGAAGCCATAACTCACAATTAATGTACAATTCGTTGTATCTGAGCAAACATCTAAAACTTCCTCTTGCATTACAAGTATGCGGCCAGCTGTATGATCTAGCAAATCTTGCAACGATACTTCTGCCCTTGTTTCACAAATTTTAAGCTCGGACGGCCTGCATTTCAATTTAGCTTCTGCTACTTTTGAATAAGGAGGGAAAATGTCACATCCTTGCTGCTTATTGAGCGCTTTTATATTATTATATTGCTGCTTTGTAAATCCATTTTCAATAAGGAAAGCTAAAGCATTATCAGCACTTATTTTAATGGGATGATTTGTCTCAATTTTCTTTTTTATATCATGTATGTTTTCACTGCTTATGCTTTTTTTAATACAAAGGCCGTTTCTGCCTGCTTCGTTTTTTTTGCGGAAATTGAAGCAGCATGTACGAGAAGTGGTGTTGAATGCCCTTCTGCAGCCAGCTTATTTGCTAACTTTCTTTTAAGTTGAGGCCCTGCATCTTCATATGTTAACTGCTTTCGACCAGGTTTGCATAATGCCATTTCTGGCTTATCAATAACGACAACAATTTTAGACGCAAGCCACAGTAAATGATTTCGTTTGAATCGCTCCAACATTCGATTGCATTTCCTTAAGTGCTTGTTCACATAAGCAATAAATTGGTTCACTTTCTTTGAAATTGTAATCTTTAGCTCTTTAGTAACATAGTTCTCTTCTATATTTTCCAAAATATAACTGTTAACAGCGTCTGCATCGCGTTTGTTGTTGCTCCAAACATCCAGCAGCACTGCATGACTGAACTCATACACACCTACAACATATAATGTTTCGCGAAAAGGGGCAAAAAGGGGCAAAAAACATTAATACCTTTTGATTCTACATATATATGTTAAAAACATACAACTTTAACCTTGGTGATTCTTTGTGCCATACAAAAGTAATATTCCACAGAACACTAGAACGTTTGTCAGTAAACAATTGAAAATACTCACAAGCAATACATTGGACAATTCAACAACAACACACAATTATCGGAAAACATGTATATACGATTAATTTACATACTCTGACTTGCTTTTTCCATAATTAAAAATAAACTCAAAGTTTGCTATGAAGACAATATTTGCGCTGCAAGTTGTTAAATTTTTTCCGCCAATTTTCACATTTCAAAGCACCTCTGAATCAGCTGACTTTGGAAGCGCGCCAAAAATAAACGATAACTCGTAAAAATGTTCTAAAATTATTTTTATGCTATCTTGTTACTAAGGAATCAAAAAATGAAAGCAGAATTAAAATATCAATCACAAAAAAAATTACATTAATATCAAAATTTCCGGATTTTTACCCATAGTGGGATGGTCCAGTTCTGTCCTGGTTGTACTGGTACATCCTATCGTAATCCCTCTGTCTCATTTGTCTTGGACGGGAATTTTGTTGTTGTTGTGCGGGTGTTCCACGCGAATAATCTTTTTGATTATTATTATTTTTAAACGCCATAATGCAAAAGTAATAAAATCACAATAAAAGAGTTTTCTACACATGTTGGTGAATAGGCGATCCGGCCTAAAAATGTGTCATGATCACTGAAGGTACACTCTGCCAGCTTCGTTAATGCATCAGGTTGAAGTTGTTCTGGCTTATAGTATCCGAGTAGATTACCATTGATGAGAGCGTTTCTGGGTAGCCAACCCGTTGGGAATGGATCCCAATCGCCAAAGTCTCTTGTCTGGCGGTTTGCTTCAAGCGTTCTTTCAATGAGACGCCGAGTGATGAATGGTGACGGGTAACATTCGCAGAGTTTTTTCCCGCTTAAATCGGACGTGTCTATTTACGCTGCGCGAAAAATCACTAACATACCGAGGTCGGCCCTGCGAGAGTGGCTGAATATCTGCACAAATACACATTGCGGTAATGCGCTGTGTTTCTGCGCGATCGAATCGTGTAAAAACGCGTGCAATTGGCAATTTGCTGAAATTGCATATTTTGCAATTCGGTGCAGCTACGAAAACAGCTGACAGCGCTGCCAACTCACTCCAGTGATCGATCTGAGTTGATTGGCGTTGCCAGATCAACGACCGTGCCAGGGCTGCATGATCTATTTAGCGCGAAATTTGAATTTATATTTGCGTTTGTATCTATATTTGAGTTTTTTTTATATTTATGATCATATCTATATTTAAATTATATTTATAGTTATATTTATATCTATGAGTGTATTTATGTTGGGTATATTTGTATCTATATCCGAATATATTTATATTTATACTTATATTTATGATTGTATTTATATTTAATATATTTGTATCGATATTTGGATATATTTATATTTAGATTTATATTTATATTTACATTTATATTTATAATTATATTCATAGTTATTTATATATTTGTATTTGTATTTATATTTTTATATATTTATATTTATATTTATATCTATATCTATATCATATCTATATTTATATCTATATTTACATTTGTATTTATACATATATTTATACTGATATTTACATCTATATTTATATCTATATCTGTGATTATACTTATACTTAAGTCTGATATTTATATAGACATACATTATAAATTTCTTGGAGTGGACCGATATCCTTGTAGTGGACTGATATTTCTGGAGTGGACCGATATTTTAGTAAGGGAAAAAGCATAAAAGTCACGGACAGACTAATAATCAACCTCTCGCCATCTCGGTGCCTAAGTAGAGGCTCTGGTGTCCGTGTAGGGGCGGAATAACCTCCATCAGAGAAGCCTAGGAGAAATCCGTGGCCTACGCGGGACCTTTACTAAATTCGGTGCTCCACGTCCGCAAAGGCAAATCTGTTGACGCTTGCCAATAAATGGATGGCACAGCGGGGGGCATTGCCCCCGACGAGGTGGACCCATTCAAGAGAAGTGCTAGAATGTCCAGGTCTCCCATTAGAGGAGGGGGAACTACGGAGCGTGGCGCTGGAATCCCAGGTCCGGTGGTTGTGCCAGCCGTCACCCAGAAGCTGACGTCAATACCCAACAACCGCGATGCTACAGTAGTGGGGAACATGGCTCCCTCAGCACCCCCATCAACATCTACGAAGAAGATCTCTGATCTTATCAGCGTGCCGACTCAAAAAGTCGCTGCAAAAACGCCTCCTGTTTCGCCAATCAGGCCACTTGACCTGTCGGCCTACAAAAACGAGGACCTGAGGAGCTTACTCGGCATGATGAATGTCAAAATTCAGACACTCATAACCGCATTCGAGACGCAGCGCCACGTAACTAAAGAAACTAAAGGCGCAATCACGGATCTGGCTGCACTCAACTCAAGAGCGATCCAGCTACAGGAGGGTGCAGATAAAGAAGTTGCATCTAGGAATACCGCTACCCAGACGGATGATCAGCAGAAGATGGAGCGCCCAGCGGCGCCACCAATTCCAGCAATCGTCTCAAGGGTACCTCACTCTGTAAAGCCCCCTACGAGCAAGCCTTCCAAGTTGCCGATTCCCAAAACAAAGGAGCAAAAGCCTACCAGTTACGCGAATGTGGCCAAGGACGCAAGTAAGAAGGAGGAGTGGGCTAAGGTGATGCCTAAACGTTTGCGGAAGAAGCCGGAGGCACTTATTGTAAAACAGACCGGCGAAGCTTCGTACGCTGACATGCTCCGTAAGCTAAAAGCAGATCCAAGCTTAAGCGAAATGGGCAAGCAAGTCAAGAAGATCCGAAGGACCCAAAAGGGTGAGCTGCTAATCGAGGTATACGGCAAAGCCTCCGCCAGCGTTCCTAAAATCAGAGGAGCTATAGAGGAGTCCCTCAAAGATATGGCCTCAGTACGCACTGGAGCGCAGAGAGTGGCGTTAACATGCAGTGGCATGGATGAGGCAGCGACAGCTGATGAACTCCAAAGCTGCCTGGCCTCCCAATACGAAGGCATACTGGTGAAACCAGAGGATGTGCGCGGCTGGCGTAAAATGCGGGATGGTACCCAAACTGCGACAGTGATGCTTAGTGCAAACGACGCAATCACGGTACTCAAAAGAGGCTCGTTAACAGTAGGATGGTCACGGTGTCGCATCGTCCAGGATATACGTCCAACAAGATGTTACCGGTGCTTGGGATACGGTCATCGAGCTACCAACTGCAAACTAGAGGATCGCTCGGACTGCTGCCTGCGGTGTGGCGAGCATGGACACAAAGCTAAGGGCTGTGTAGCGCCGCCATGGTGTCTAATTTGCAGCAGCGGGGAGGATAGAAAACATGCTACAGGTAGTTTCGCATGCCCCACGTACAAGGCGAGTGTAGGCAAAGGAGCTAAGAGTCGACAAAATGATGCTGGACCAAATTAATATCATCCAGCTAAACGTTAACCATTGCGCAGCTGCACAAAACCTGCTGGCTCAGACAGCGAGGGAGCGCAATGTGGACGTAATGTTACTGAGCGAACCATACCTTCCTGGTGTAGGTAACTCAGGAGTGCACTTGGATGAATTAGGGAAGGCGGCAATCAAATGTTGCAGTAGCGTATTAATGGAAGAAACCTTGCCAATGCGCGGCATCGCATACGCCAAAATCAAGGGTATACATCTCTACAGCTGCTACGCTCCACCTAGCGACAGTCCGGAGCAATTCGACGACATGCTTAAAAACCTTGTTGATCATGCATGTGGGCGCCGACCAATAGTCATAGGAGGAGACCTGAATGCCTGGGCTACAGAATGGGGTAGTAGAGTGTCCAACTCTAGAGGACGAGCAGTCATAGATGCCATGAACATGCTAGACGTCGTGTTGCTGAACGACGGCCTAAAGCCGACGTTTAACAACGACAGAGGTACGTCTTTTATAGATGTTACCTTTGTCAGCAGAGTACTAGCGGCTAACGCGAACTGGAGGGTGCAAGAGGACGTAACACTGAGCGACCATACTCTAATCACGTTCAGTATCACAACTACGAGGCCGAAACCTAGACAGCAGAAAAGTACCCTAGGCCAAGCATGGGACATCAGGAAGCTGGACTATGATATGATGACATACCAGATAGACGCTATGGAGAACCCAACCGGAGATGCGGAGTCCATGGTAACAGGACTCATGGTTATGCTCAAAGCAACGTGCGACGCTTCGATGCCGAGGAAAAAGTACGCGAAACGTAAGCCACCTGTATACTGGTGGAGTGACACTCTTCACCAGCTTCGGACGGAATGCCTCAGAGCAAGGAGGCAAGCGCAGCGCGCCAGAGGGCAATCACACCACGCCCTATGCATGGAGGCCTACAGAGCAAAGCGCGCAGAGTTCAGAAACGGCATATCTGCAGCCAAAGCGAACGCGTTCAAAGACCTGATAGCAAGCGTAGACGAAGACCCCTGGGGTCTCGCTTACAAAATAGCTATTAAGAAGCTGAAAGCTAATGGAGGAGGAACTCCACAGGATCCAGCCGCCCTGGCCAGCATCGTGTCGGAGCTTTTCCCAGCACAGGACACACTTTGGCAACCTGCGCAAGAATCCCCCGTCCCCGATTTCCAATGCATCACAACTGGTGAAGTCATCGAAGCAGCAAAGAGGATCAAACCGAACAAAGCTCCTGGCCTTGACGGTATCCCTGGCGTAGTCATCAAATCAGCTGCCATCGCAAGACCCGAGATCTTCAGGGACGTATTCCAACAATGTCTTCTGGACGGGGTCTTCCCCAGGCGATGGAAACGGATGAAGCTAGTCCTTCTGCCGAAAGGCAAGGGACCTGCAAGTGCAGCAGGCAGCTACCGCCCCTTATGTCTCCTCGACATTGTGGGCAAGCTCTTCGAGCGCATACTGTACGCGCGCATTGAGCTTGTTACAGAGAGTCCCACAGGACTGCATAGCCATCAGTATGGCTTCCGGAAAGGGATGGGCACGCTCCACGCTCTCACGGCTGTAACTAATGTAGTCAAGAATGCACTCGAAGGTGACCGATGGTTAGGCGGCAGTAAGAAGTACTGCGCCATCATCACGCTGGACGTCAGAAACGCATTTAATACAGCGAGATGGCCGAACATCCTTGGCGCAATGCGAAAAATGGGGATACCCGAATATATAAGGATAGCCATTGGAAGCTACTTTAGGGACCGCGTGCTTTGGTACGGAACAGAAGCGGGTCCAAGATGCCACTTTGTCTCTGCAGGTGTTCCTCAAGGGTCGGTACTT